>JAOTPV010000001.1:2874933-4312399 GCA_028011355.1 Lentinula aciculospora | reverse complement strand
GGAGACTGATGGATTTGATGTGAGTGGGAACAACAACTACGTGCATGACGTCTCGGTTGAAGTGAGTTTCTTTTGGCATATCGATAATTTTTATGTTGATCTATAATTTTTCTGCTGTACATAGAACGGAGGCACGTCTCCTCAACCCTTGTATCGCATGTACAAACATCGTTAACAATCAGTGATGCAGATGAGTGTGTTACAGTAAAAACTCCAACGAACGTATGAAATTACTCTCATTATTTGTGCGATGTCAGTCTGTTAACTTTAAACGAAAAGGGGTTCCTTGCACAACGAATCACTTGTATATTCACCGCCGGTAAATTTGTTGTTTTTCGTCGGAACAGTCACATACTTATACAAACCCCTAGGGTGCAACATTGGTTCTTTCGGCTCAGGCGCAACAGGAGTTGACGTTCAGGTATAATTCCCCTTCGTTTCTTTACGGGGTTTTACTGAGCTATACGACTCTACTAGAACGTATTCTACAGCGACGTCACAATATCCAACTCTGATGCTGGAGTGATGATCAAGAGCTATCCCAACTGCCAAGGAACTGTGAAAAATGTTACTTATACAGGATTTACACTTGTACGTCTTCGAAAGATCTTTCTGATTCGATACGTTGATTGTTGTTTTGCTATAGGATGCTGCGGCTTACCCAATCTGTATGTGGATTCAACTTCAACCTTGTTTTTTTGAACTTTTCATACGACGTTATGTAGATATCAGCGCGTTCTGGATGGTACGCTAACGTGAACCTCCAAGTTCATTGCGCACTGACCAACCTGACATGACTTCTACAGGGTGGAACAGACGATACTGGAACCCTAGAGATCTCAGACGTAACATATGAAAACTTCATGGTGCGTAACTGTATTATACACAGGCAATGTAATTTCATCCAGAAATTCGTTTCCGTGCTATTCAGGGCTCCGGAACCCCTACTCGACCCGGCGTCCTTCTAGACTGTAACGAGGCCACTCCATGTTCGAATATCGCTGTGAGTTTTTGAGTCAGAACCTCAAATTGGTTCGGAAATGCTCATTATCATCGTATAGTTCAGCGGGATATCTTTGACGAACACTATTGCGGACACCTTCACCAATGCTTGTGGGAGCGGGTTGAGCGGACTGGATACGTGTTGAACGGGGTGTACTTGAGCGAGATGGTGTACAATGTGCTTATACCCCTATGTCTGCCAATGAGCAACGCCGAATCTGACTCTCAATGCGATGTAAATTGACAAAGAGGGGCAACAACACGCTTGGGCACCCGGGGCTTTGTGGTCTGGAAAAGGTTAGTCAAGAAAAGTCAGACAGGAAAGAAGACAATGATGTGTTACTTCTGCAAGTTCTGTTTGTAATGCGGATACCACCTAGGTGCAGTTGGTTTGGCTCATAGATGGGTTTTACGGTTTCGAGATGAACCAGACAGTACATGGACAGTCCACCCGTTCTTCTATTCAAAAGCTCTCTCTGTTATTTTCCGCTATAAACGCAGCAAGGGTCTCATTTCTTGTTATCTTGACTGTAGAAGAAGTCTGTTTACCGATGCACCACCATAAATACCACTCTATGATCACACAACGAGTCTATCGGCCGTGCTAAAATATCGGTCACGACAAGACCTGATGGTCAACTTAACACTGTAGGGCTCTTGAGAGACCGGATTCACACTTGAAATTACCAACAGAGCTATCAAACGTTTGAAGCGGACGGGTACATTCTCAACGATTGACATCCCCTATCTATACTCTACTCTCATTTACCTCGCCTTCGGGAGATCCGCGTCCACCTTTGTCGTGACCTACAAAAATCAATAACGAGAAGAAAATTTGATTGTATACCCACCTCGTTATTCTTGACTTCCAATACAACCTTCCCACCTCCCGGAAGTGTCATTTCACCACACAAATGACTAGGATCATACGCATAAGCTGACCCGCGCCCTGTGACGGGACTGATTTTATTTGCACTGTCCCAAATCTTGCCCTCGAGAATAGGCTTCGTCGTATCACCGGGTTTGAACAAGGCGAAGCCATAACGGTACTGAACCTGACCGTTCTCCACGTGTCGTTCCTCGTGCGGTTTTCCTTCAATGTTGCCTGCAATGTTAAATTTTGCAAGTTCTATCAAATTCCTGACCGGTTGATCGGCGAAACCATTGTTGTAGTCGTGGTTCGGCCCCGTATAGCGTACGGCGAGTGAAGGGCGGAGTGTAGGATGTTTGGCATCCTCCTTATCGGCATCCACCTTCTTCTTGTCGGCATCCACCTTCGTTGTGTCAGCAGTCACATTATTTGTGGCATGAGACAGCTTTTCTCCGTCAGCTGTCTCCTTGTTCTTGTCGGCGGTGTCCTTTTTCTTGTCGTCATTCACTTCCTGCTGGTCAGCGGCCACCTTGGAGTTAGCGTTCTGTTTGTCCTTGGCCAACTTCTCCTCGTCGTTTTTTTCCTGCTTCTCGTCCTTTTGCTCCTGCTTCTCGTCGTTTTCCTTGTCTTTCTTATCATTCTTCTCCTCCTTCTTGTCCTTCTGCTGTTGGTCCTTGTCCGTTTTCTCCTGCTCTTTGTCATTCTTCTCGTCTTGTTCGGTCTCATCCTTAAACTCCTTCTCAGCATCGTCGTCGTCGTTCTTGCGACGGACCAATACTGTTGAAGAAACTACAGAAGACTTAGTGGCGATCAAGGAGGGGAAAATGGAGGAAGCGGAAATCTCGCTGGACTGCGGCGTAGAGCGGGAGGTCAGACTAGCAGGAGTGGACGGCTACCATAAGGATTAGGACGAGGATTGGATTAGACGCTTTATAGACCAACTATCACTGGCGCGCATATACTGACCTGGCTGGAAGCAAGTGAATTAATGGGAATAGGAGCAGCACATGCGACGGAAATAAGTCCAAGAACCACAAGAACGACGATGCTGCATTCGAAGCTTGAGCTTGTACACTTGCGGTATGCAGAAAATGCGGGAAGTGCAGCAAATGAACGCATCTAGGGAAACATAATAACTAGAGTCAAGAAAGTAAGTGCAAGAAGAAATTATCAACGTACGGTGACTAGACAGTCGTGATTGTGTTGGATCGAGGAATCCGTGTACGGGATGATTCTGAGTACTGTCTTTGACCAGCAAAGACGAGTAGGTAGTAAGGTGGAGTCGCTCAAAGCTAACCAGCGGCTTGGGGTATGCGAGTCAAAGTGAGTGAAATTTTCGAGTCCTTATAATCTTCACCTAAGGGTGTATTGCGACGGCTTAGCTAAAGCCAAGCTCGAGGATGCTGCGTCGGACTCGATTAAACTAGATCATTGTCAGTGAGTATTCATAAGATATACATCTAGGGAATGAGGGATTTCATTTTGAGGCTGAACTGAATCGCACCGACGGTCAATTCTCATTTCTGAGGGGTAGACGACTGTTTTGATCGCTCACTTTGTCTTAGGCTCAAAACCAATTGCGACTCATTCAGTAGTCGGATTCTAGTTTAGAATTTTCCCTCAACGATAACCGGCTACAGCATATATCAGATTTCGATATGTGTTTCCAATCGTTTTCCATTGTTTCGGAGATCATGATAATCGATACAACTACATAGGCTGAATCCGCCCAACACGTCTCTGTTCATTTGAACCATGTTCTTTGGTATTGAATCTATCTTGCTCGGTAATAGCGAGTCTGCTGGGTGTGAAGACCATTGGCAAGCACAATGGCAAACGCAATAGCGGAAATCTTCAATCCTTTGAAACGAACACAACAGGACAGTGAGTTAATACGGTTCATGACAATCACAACAGTTATTTATATCAGCTGATCCAAGGAAATCAATCATCAGAAAACTTGTCCTTTTTTGCCCACCGTGCTGCAACCTCGCTGAATCCCAATGTTCAGTATGCTATCAATGTTGGTTGTCACTTGAGAGATAGGGCATAATAAGGCCTACATTTTTTCCATCAGTTTCTCCCCACCCAGCAGAAATCCGAAAACAATTCATAGTAGCGAAATATTGGAGAAACCGACGCAAGTTGACGCTGTTTCGGTCAGACTGCGAGCCAATTCTCATACGGAGATCGATCACAGTTATAGTCGTTCGAAGATACAGCACTGAGTATCTCGCAGTTATACCGTTCTTCTGCATGCTGCCCGTACTAACAAGACTCGCTGGAATGCTGCAACCACGATGGTTTGAGGCTCTTACCTGCATACACACATGCCATATGTGCACGTTTCCGATCGCAAATCTCTACTTGTTTGGTTCTATCATTTCCAAGATGATCTTCATTCGTCGTTCATTGGTTTTTATTCACTCGTTCTCACTGCCATTGACCACTGCTATAACTAATACCCAGTTATTTTCTCTTGCTATTCTTACTTTCCCGATGACATCTCTATCGCAAGCATTTCCCCAAACTCACACTAGTGGCACAATTGTTACCACAGCAGCTTCAAAATCCATACCCATTCCAGAAATTGCTACTGCTCGCACAATTGGCTTGCTTACGCGCATTCGACGGTTTGGAACACGACACGAAACTATGGTAGCTGGACTCGGAGATTCGTGGTTGCTGTTCAAGCGCGTTGCTGGAGATTTGCCCGTTCCGTTTCTGAGTGCGGCTTTGGAAGGTGTATCTTTTGTAGAAGAAAAATTTTCAGTCAGTGCTTTCTGCAAGATCTTGCATCAAGAATCCTCTCATGATCACTTCACAGCTTAATAGGAAGAACGCAAAGGACCTCAAGGATTTGAAGGAGAAGCTAAATCGATTTGTTAGTACAGTGAATCACTATCAAGGTGAAGATGCGGTCAAAGTACAACTTCGGGATAACGAGTCATACTAGTCAGTCTTTCTTAAGTCTTCCAAATGGTAGCTTTGAGCTAATTTAGGTGTCGACGGTGTAGTGGGGTGATGAACATTCTTGGAAACAAGCTTGAAGCCCTTGCAAATAAATATAAGCAAGATTCTACTCCTAGTGCCCTCATAAAGTCCTCAAAGTATGCCAATGATCTAGCGGGAATAGTGGCCGATATGAACGACATGGTTTCTGGTATGATGGTATGCTATTTTCTCTGAATTTACACCACTGTCTGAGAGATATTCCTACTTGCTTCTAGCTTCATTCAGTACTGGCAAGCGAGGAAAACACCATGGTGTGATCATTGGAGTTCTTGGTAAAAGCTGTACGGTACTGATATAACCTACTGCTGAAATAGAAAATACGAGCAAAGCGTAAGTTAAAACCTGATTGTTTCCTTACGGTCGAGCTAATATTCCAGGTTAGAACTTTTGGACGATCTGCCTCGATCTCAGACTGCCGAGTCTGACAAGGCTGTAAAGAAGACTTGTCATCCAGACATTCGCACGAAAGTTATCTCCAAAATCGCCGAATGGGTAAATGGAAGCGATGCTCGTCGCATGTTCTGGCTCAACGGCCCCCCTGCCTCTGGAAAGACATCCATCATCGCGGATGTGATCAAAAGGATTGAAAGCGCCGAAAGCTCTCCAACGAGGAAAGTCGTCGTCGTTGACTTCCTTTGCACGAGAGTTCTTATTGAGAGCGGAAATGCGAATGTTATCATCCCCACTCTTGCTTATCAACTTGCGGGAAAAGATTCTGCTTATCGGAGGAACTTGCTTCATTACCTCGAGCTGATATCGGCTAGTGGTCAATCACTACGATCGATTGCGACTGATTGGGAACCAACAAAGCAGTTCGAGGAGCTCATTATGAAGCCGATGGCTAGCAATCCCGTCTCAGAATCAAAGCCGGGGGGTGAACCGAAGACGATCGTCTTGGTTGTCGATTCGCTGGAGGAGTGTGCTCCTGACCAGTACTCTTACAACTCGATTGGGAGAAACCTAGTGACAAACTTGTTGCAGGGCTTGGGCGCCGGTGTAAAGCAGGTTACTAACCTCAAAATTATCGTCAGCAGTAGACCAACGACAGTGATCAGTAGTCAGTTGGAAGGCTCCTCGGGCATAGTTGTTCCGTACGACATGTATCAATATCTCAACACCTCAGATGCTGAAGATGATATCCAGAAATTCTACGAGGCAGAACTGAAGACTATCCAAACTCAAGAAGTATCGATCGATGGGAGGTGGCCTTCTCCAGACACCGTACTGAAACTGGTCAAGAAGACAGGAAACAGTTTCCTCATAGCACAGACGGTCTGTCGTATGGTCGGAAGAGCAGATGATCCCGAGGAAACACTGAACAAATTTCTTGACATGCCATTAAATGAGTTCAGATCCTCTGGAATCCAGGACATATATACACTCCGATTTTGGATCAGGTCGTTCAGCGGTTATCGCCAGGTGAACTGGATCCCTTCCGAAAAGCTATAATGACCATTATCCTTTTGAGGAGGCTGATGTCGGTGGAAGACCTTGCCGCAATACTAAGACTTAAAGCATTTGGAGTTCAACGGAGTTTGCGGGGAGTTTTGTCGATCATGGTAGTTCCTACCCCCATGAGCCACCAAAAATCCACCGCAGTTCAACGAGTAGCAGACGTGGTGCGTACTTCTTCTCTGGGTATACACATCGAGTTTTCATTTAAGTGAGTGTGTAGATCCGTGTTCACGATACCGCCTTCATTGATTACATGCGGGAGAAGACCATTGCTCACCCTAAAGTATGGATCAATCCTACAGTTCATAACAGCGCTATGTCCGTGTATCTCTTGCGGTTCCTCAATGATCGACTGCGCTACATCTCTCATTTGTCCGAATTTGATGAAATTCATGAAAAAACGTTCGAAGTACTTGAATACAGGAATAATTCGACACAAAAGAAATTGAATCGGGTGGTGGTATATGCCTCCAGATTTTGGATGTATCATCTTTCCGAGTCCGAAATGAATTCGAATCGTTTCTTGGAGCCTCGAGAATTCACGGAATGGGCCAAGTATCAGGTTCAGGTGGTCCAAGAGTTGAAGGAATTCCTTCAACAGGGCAGGGTGCTCTCTTGGGTTGTAGTCCTTGAACGTACAGGTGTTGTCGAAGAAACACGTATTCAGTTGAGGAAGGTCAAACTGTGGCTTGACGTACGTGAATCTGATTCTGGCTGACTTGATTGAACTGATCTTTACCCATCCAGAAATTTCAATCGACCATTGTCATCAAAGCTCTGAAGACAGGTGAAGTGGAAACCACGGGAAGTACAGATGCATCTGGATGGGTGTGGAGAAGAAATAGCGTACTTTCTGTGAGTAAGATGATATGTTCTCTTCGAGGCGTATCTTCACTTTAATGATAGCAAAAGTCATTATCCGATCCTCGTACCACTGTTCCGGTCGTCACTGAGAACGTGCAGTATGATGAACAAGATCGTACCAAAACTATGAAGCTGATCGAACAAAGCTTGCAATATCTTGACAGCGAGGAGCATAAAGATCAACTGGCGGAAGTACGGTAGGATGTTCCATTATCCCTTTCCATACCTGGAATCAATCTCATTGATCTTGATGTGAAACAAACAGGAATGCCAGAGTGGAAGCAGGGAGCGTTTCTATGGCTGCAGGAGAAGAGTTCAAATCGAACTGGGAAGCCGATTCTTCTCAAGGATTACGACAGTTTATGTCACCACAGTATCCTGATGAGGTCCGGAAGAAAGCTAAGGATCTTTTTAAGGCTCTTGGGAAATAGATCAGAGCTGGTTCATCTGTGCCAACAAATATTTTCAGATTTCTATTCTCTATTTGAACTATTGTTGCTATAGTACAAAGGTGTCATATTCAGTTCAGCATCATACTGTCAGTGACTGGTATTAGCAATACATATCACTTAGAGGTGTCACACTTGAAAATTTAGGTATAAGGGTAGTCAGTCACACTCTGGGCTAAACCAGGTAGATTAGACAGTATCAAAGTAAGAGAGAAACAATGAATGACTACAGATTACATAACAAGTAAGTAAATCTTGAACATGTGTAAAACAGTACAGTAGTAAATAATTGTCAAACAATGGAAGGATTATTTGTGTTATATTCATTTGAGCTAAGTACTTTTCAAACTTTACAATACTATTTCCTGTTCTTCTACATCTCAGTTCCCTTCATGAGGATTTTACCTCACAAAGAACTCTTTGTTATCTCATCAGACCAATTCCGAGACTTATTCTTCCTTCCATAGTTTGTCATGACATGCTATACAGAATACACTACTTACTTCATTTTCTCCTACACTTCTTCCTTTCTTTACCTTCACTACTGTTCGGACTTTTCTACACCTTTCTGCACCCTTCTATCATCCTTCAAAAGTGTTCCATCACATTCTAGATACTTCTATCGGCTTCCTGCGCTGTCACTTACTCATCCAAATACTTGTATATATAGTACAATAGTTGACATCTAGTTCCCCATCTTGACCTCTTGGTCTTTGGAACTAGGTTAGTACTTGTATCTTCATTTACACTCAATATACTCACTTGGTCTTTGGAACTAGTTTTCCTTGTGCGACCCTAGTGATTGGCCCCTGTGCTATCACTGTTGTTCAAGATCTCATTTCTTTCAGCCTTCATGTGTGGTGCTAGCCCCACCCCTCACTTCGGTTTGTGCTTTGAGCCTGTGCCTTCCCTGTGCTTTCCCCCTTCATCACCACATTAAGTCAAGATCTCTACTTGTACCATCAGCCTTTCCAACTGATCCTGCGATGAGTGGAAATTAGACTTACCTGGTTCTCCACCTTCCATTGCCACTACACCTTCATTTACACCAGACATCAATTATTCAGGATTTCAGCACACATTTGATACGCAAGATCAGTGCGACATTCATTCTAAATACAATCCAGATGAAGAACGTGACACTTGGTTTGACTGTGACGAAAATCCTTGTCCCAACCAATACTGTAACTTTGCTCCAATTGCTCCAAGCGATTCAGGAAATGGACAATTCATAGTCATCCCTAGAGTTCCAAGTCAAGTTCCAAGCCAGGTTGGTAGACTTTCAAACCCTACCAGTGCTGTACCATCCATTAGATCCTCTCCTGTGCTTATCCCCACTACTATCCCAGAACCTGAGCTAGAAACTGAAGCCGACCCTGTCGCACCATTCCCAGAGCCTATCGTCATCAATATCTCAGTCACACCAGAACCACTATCACCATCTCCTGAACCCATCCCTGCCAAAACCACTTTCATCATGGCTCATCCTCCTACCACCCAAGACCTTGCCATGCTAATTCAACAACTTGCAACACAGCAGATGGCAATACAAACAGCAGTAGCAAGCATCACTAACAACATCAGCACCAATAAAGGTGTTAGCAAACCTCAGACATACAATGGGAAGTGTAGTGATGATGCACAATGCTTCATTGCCGCCTTTGAACTCTGGGCTCAGGGGATCCATTCCCTTAGTGATGAACAAGAGAAAATCAAGTCGGCTATCTCATACCTGGATGGTGATGCAGCCGTTTGGGCTACTCCCACCTCAGAGAACATCAGCCAGGTTGCTCGAGTGGCCGCTTCAGGACTACCAGCTCCTACCCTCCTCTACCCAACCTGGGCTAATTTTGCTGGCACCTTCAGGCAACAGTTTGAAACAGCGGACCCAGTGGTAGAGGCCAAATGTGTCCTCAAAAGTCTTTGGCAAGGAAAGGACCGGGTGGCAACCTATGCTGCACCCTTTAAGCAGTACGCTAGCAGGAAGGGATATCCGGATGCCGGCCTTTGAGATCACTTCTATGATCACCTCTCAAAGCGAATCAAGGATGGACTGGTTAACTCACAAGCCAACACAGATCTGATGAATGTACTGATCAGTGAAGTGATCTGCATTGACAACAGACAGAATGAACGTGCCGATGAGGAAGGGAAACAATACACCTGGAACACTCCCAACTTCAGCTCCTATACCCCCACTCCCTTTGTTCCGGCCCGCGATCCAGATGCAATGGACGTGGATGCTACCACTACCGGACGATCCATGGAAGACTATCGCAGGTCCATGACAGGAAGATGCTATGGGTGCAGATCCAGAGAACATCACAAGGCAGATGGGCACCATGAATGTGATGTCTGCAATCATTGCGGACTAACTGGTCATCTAGCAGCTGTCTGCCGCAGGAAGTTCCTGGGACTTCCAAGACCCATCCCTCGTTCTGTCGCCACCATGTCTATGTCAGCAACTCGCTAGCTCTCACAAGAGACAACCAGGCATCACACAAGAATCGATGAGCAAGAGGATGAGAAAGCAATGAGGATGAATAAAACAACCCAACTACAGGTCTAGCTACCGAGGAGGATAGACGAGAATAGAGCTAAGGAATATAACTACAAAATATCAAGTCTTATATACATATGGGATATGAAACCGTGAGAGATGTCTTGCACCATAACCGTGAGGATCTACAATAAGAGTCGCTTGTATCCATAAGTAAGGCTGTAGGTATTCGGTGAGTAAACAATAAGTCAATATAAAAGGAAGCATGGAGGCGGAACAATAATGATGTCATTCTGTCAATGATCTGACAGACACAATAGAGTTGCGCCCAAGTGAAATGACAATGCAAGAACAATAAGGTTGATGCGTGTGATCTAGACGGAAATGAAAATATAACAAGCACTAGTGTAAGCGCTTTAATGATTAGGTAAGTAAATAAAAGAAAAGGAAAAGAATAATAAAAGCAAAGAACAATAAAAAGAGTGTTTCGTGACAGTCTATCATTGCTGAGGCCTCCACCTCCATCACTGCTACCACACCTGCCCCCGCTACTGACTTCACAAAGATCCTTCAGATGCTTACTGCTGGGCAGAAGGAATTGGCAGAGCAGATGGCGGAGTTGCACTCAAATTTTTAAAGTGGGAACCTGTCACAGCTGCCGCCTGGTTCCCTAGTCTGTATTCCTCATCTACCTCTACCTATGCATCTATACCCTCATGTACAATTGGTTCTGCTCAATCCAGTGATGTTTCTCACTTCCGCGTACTGATTAAGTTGCAAGGCAGACTCAAGAATACAGACAGTGCAGCAATGATAGACTCTGGTGCTACAGGTCTCTTCATTCATGACCGTTTTGTTAGACAACATTGAATACTCTCTCGTCATCTCCTTCATCCAATTACCCTCTATAACATTGATGGGTCTCCTAACACTGCAGGACAGATCACACATTCGGTATGTCTACTCTCCACAATAGACCGAAACAAACCTCAGCTTCTCGAATACCTTGTCACAAACCTTGGTTCCGAAAATATCATTTTAGGACTTCCATGGCTCCAAAAGGTCAACCTGGACATTGACTGGAGAGAAGGGCAATTGGCTATCACCCCTCCCAGAAAGGCTCCACACCCCATGACCATTAAAGAAGTCCCAGAACCCAAGGAAAGTAACATAGGGGGAACCACCTCACACATCATAGAAGCTAACCCAGACTGGGGCCCCACTTCAGCTCCATGAGTTCACTTCTCCATTCCAGAGCCTGACGACCAACCCCAATTGCCTGAAGAAACTCCTCCACTTCCAACACCTGATCCAGAGATATGCGAATACACTGAAAGCACACCTCTGTATTGACTAGTAGGCAACAGGAAGTGAAGGAGGGCGTTACTTCAAGCTGGGATCATTGGCCATACATCAGAAGAGCTTTGGTGTTCTGCAGGGTACACCTATTCACAGCAACTTGCAGAGGCTGCCTACAAAGAGAAGCCATCAAAATCATTCAAAGAGATGGTCCCCTCATCATACCGGAAACATGCAAAGGTCTTCTCTGAGAAAGAATCAGAACAGCTACCAGAACATAAACCCTGGGACCATGCCATAGATCTGAAACCTGATGCTCCCGAAACCAGGCGGACTAAGATCTATCCCATGTCCTCAAATGAACAGGAGGAGCTGGATCGATTCTTGGAAGAGAATCGGCACAAAGGCTACATCCGTCCCTCCAAATCCCCATTGGCGTCACCTGTTTTCTTTGTCAAAAAGAAGGATGGCAAACTTCAATTTGTGCAGGATTACCAGCGACTCAATGAATACACGGTAAAAAATCAGTACCCACTTCCCCTCATCACAGACATCGTTAGCCAACTGTGCAAAGCCAAGGTCTTCTCTAAAATAGATGTTCGCTGGGGGTATAACAATGTGCAGATTAAGGAGGGCGATGAATGGAAGGGAGCATTTGCCACTAATCAAGGACTCTTCGAGCCCTTGGTCATGTTCTTTGGTCTGACAAACTCACCAGCTACGTTCCAAGCCCTCATGAATTCCATATTTGCCGACCTCATTGCTGCTGGAAAGGTGGCCATTTACCTGGACGATATCCTAGTTTTCACTGAAACTCTTGAGGGACATCGAAAGGTAGTTGACAATGTGCTTACACACCTCAGCAAATATGACCTGTATCTGCGACCAGAGAAATGTGAATTCGAACAGTCCTCCATCGAATACCTAGGCTTAGTGATCAGTGAAGGTGAAGTGCAAATGGACCCAGTCAAAATAGAGGCAGTTAGTAACTGGCAGGCCCCTACAACGCTATGTGATCTCTGAGGTTTCCTAGGATTTGCTAACTTCTATTGGAGATTTATCAAAGGTTTTGCAAAGAAGGCTCAACCGCTGAATGACCTCACCTGCAAGAACACTAAATGGAGTTGGGAATCACAACAACAGGAAGCCTTCGAATCACTCAAGGACTCCTTCACATCCGCACCAATCCTCACACTATGGAACCCCTCAAAGCCAACTCGGATTGAAGTTGATGCATCAGGCTTCACTACTGGAGGTATGCTTTTGCAACTACAGGAGGATGGACTGTGGCACCCTGTCGCATATCGGTCCTCTTCCATGGATCCAGCCAAGCGAAACTATGAAATCTACGACCAGGAAATGCTGGCCATCATTGAGGCCTTGAAAGACTGGAGGAGCTTCTTAGAAGGGTCCCCAGAACCCTTTGAAATCATAACCGACCACCAGAATCTTGAATACTGGAAGACAGCCCAAGACCTCAGTTGTTGACAAGCACGATGGGCACTATGGCTCTCTCGGTTTGATTTCTGTCTTAAGCATCACTCCGGCAAAGCTAACACTCAAGCTGATGCACTTTCATGTATGGTGCAGCACCAGGTCACAGACGTGGAGGACAACAGGGAACAGATTGTGCTAAAACCAGAACACTTCCTTAATGCGGCAACCATGGTTCTCCTCCATAACCCCCTCCTGGATCATATTCAACAGAGCAGTGAATGAGAGGCAGAAGTGCTAGATGGTCTGAAAGGTATTAAGACACCCCGGAGTCTTACAGGGGGTCTAGCTGAGTGGAGAGAAGAAAACAGTTTGGTTTATTACCACAACAAAGTCTATGTCCCACCAGATACTGCACTACAGAAAACAATCCTGCAACAATGTCATGATGCACCCACTGCAGGTCACCCAGGTATGCATGGTACCCTAGAACTAGTCAGCAGACTCTACTGGTGGCCCGGAATGTGCTTGTTTGTGGACAAGTACATTGATGGATGCGACCACTGCCAGTGCAAATGCCTGAACCCCCACTACCCCTCTCCTCTTCAACCGCTTCCTGTACCGGAAGGACCCTGGCAGGACATCAGTGTGGATCTCATCGGGGAACTACCTATGACACAAGATGGCCACAATGCTATCATCACCTTTGTGGACCATTACACAAAAATGGTTCACTGTTTTCCCTGCACCACTGAGATAACAGCAGAAGGAGTAGCAGATTTCTTTTATAAGGAAATTTTCCGCTTACATGGCCTACCCCGTCGATTCATCTCTGATAGAGGACCCCAATTTGCGGCAGACATTATGCGACAACTACTGAAGCAACTAGGAATTGACTCCGCCTTGTGTCATGAAGTGAGCCACCCCTATCATTTTCCTTTCTTTATGATACACCATCCGAGCTCTCCTACCTACAATAATCATTCCGGAACCTTCCATTCCATTCTATCAGTTCCGTTCCATTCCTTGTGCCTGAGCTATACAGTATTACATCATAATTCCCACACTCCGCCTTGTATATATAAGCCAGCCCCCACAGCCTGGTCCCTTATCTTGACCTCTTTGTCATTGGGACCAGGTATGTCTTTTACCTACTTACTTGTATTTATTATCAATATAACTTTGTCATTGGGACCAGTATCAGCCCGCTTCCGCTCAAGTCTCCGCTCTGCTCCGCCACCGTCGTCACCTCTTTGTGACACCTTGACCACTGCTTATCACCCTGAGACAAACGGACAGACAGAACGTGCTAACCAAGAAATCGAATGCTACATTCACATGTACGTAAGTCACCGACAGGATAACTAGGACCTCTTAATCCCTACCGCCGAGTTTGTCATGAATGCTCGTATCTGCTCTGCACACAGCCACTCCCCCTTCGAAACACTTTATGGTTATACCCCTGAGCTCACCATTCCAAATGGCATCGAGACAAAATACCCATCCATTGAGTGCTGGCTAGAACTGTTACAGCATGCACATGAGGATGCAGAAGCAGGACTACAGATGAGCAAAGAGTGCATTAGAGAGGGGGTAAAGGGAAAAGTACAGGAATTCGAAGTAGGACAACCAGTTTGGCTATCCTTGAGCAAATTAAAGGTACGGCAAAAGAACCAAAAACTGGGGAGCAAACACCTAGACCCATTCAAAGTCGCAGAGAAAATGGGCCCACTCACATATCAATTACATCTACCTACCTGGATGAAGATCCATGACAACATACACACCAACTGCCTTTCTCCCTGGAAAGGAAATAAGGTCAACAGAGTGGAGCCACCACCACCAGAGCCTGAAATTGTGGAGGGAGAAGAGTTCTACGATGTGGAGGAGGTCCTGAACAGCCGGATCTTTGGATGGTGGAGAAAGTTGCAATTCCTGGTAAAGTGGAAGGGGTACGATGAAGGCCACAACAGTTGGGAGCATGAAGAAAACTTAGTGGGCACAAGTGATGAGGCAATTGCAGATTTCTATTCAAAACACCCAAATGCACCACGAAAAATTTCAGCGGCCATCTTCCACTCCTTACCCTGGCAACCTTATGAAAACCTCACTGAAATAGTCGCTGGGACATCAACTGTAGAAGGGGGGTAATGCCGTGACATGCTATACAGAATACAGTACTTACTTCATTTTCTCCTACACTTCTTCCTTTCTTTACCTTCACTACTGTTCGGACTCTTCTACACCTTTCTGCACCCTTCTATCATCCTTCAAAAGTGTTCCATCACATTCTAGATACTTCTATCGGCTTCCCGCACTGTCACTTACTCATCCAAATACTTGTATATATAGTACAATAGTTGACACCTAGTTCCCCATCTTGACCTCTTGGTCTTTGGAACTAGGTTAGTACTTGTATCTTCGTTTACACTCAATATACTCACTTGGTCTTTGGAACTAGTTTTCCTTGTGCGACCCTAGTGATTGGCCCCTGTGCTATCACTGTTGTTCAAGATCCCATTTCTTTCAGCCTTTGTGTGTGGTGCTAGCCCCACCCCTCACTTTGGTTTGTGCTTTGAGCCTGTGCCTTCCCCGTGCTTTCCCCCTTCGTCACCACATAGTTATTTGTTATTCCTTCTCCTATCTGTCATGAAGCGAGCCACCCCTATCATTTTCCTTTCTTTACAATACACCATCCGAGCACCCTTACCTACAATAATCATTCTGGAACCTTCCATTCTGTTCTATCAGTTCCGTTCCACTCCTTGTGCCTGAGCTATACAATATTACATCATAGTTCCTGCACTCCACCTTGTATATATAAGCCCGCGCCCACAACCTGGTCCCTTATCTTGACCTCTTTGTCATTGGGACCAGGTATGTCTTTACTTACCTTCTTGTACTTATTATCAATATAACTTTGTCATTGGGACCAGTATTTGCCTGCTTCTGTCTAAGCCTCTGCTCTGCCCCGCCACCATCATCACCTCTTTGTGACACTATCCACAGTGCTATCTTTTCTTCCACTACACAGTTGACTACTTTAGGTATTATCTTCATGACACCTGTTATGATTGAACCATATTAGGTAGTAACTTTGCAGTGTCAGAGATGGTGTGAAGTATAAAAGATCCAATAGTGAGTAGGTAGAACTTTACTTTCAATATCAACTTAACTCAAGTTAGCCTACATCCTTGATTCTACTCCTCTACAATCTCAACTTGCTCTGTTGTCACATAATAACCTTTGCAGCAAATAAACAGCTGCTACTTCTCTTTCTCACCCAGACAACTCGATGTAACAAGGATCAATATTAGCATCAATGCTCATTACCCTCACTAACACTGTAGACATTGTGCAATTTGCAGAAGACAACCTACCTGATACATATTGTTTTCCTATACAATTTCTATTGCCCATTATTGATGGTCCTAGCTAAGCACAATTCTAACAGTATATTAAAACTGACACTTGTTTATGTCAACTCACTCTGTTTCAATGTCTAACCCTTTTGCCAGTAATACCTTGTTGTTTGCATCTTTCTTGGAGTCTATCTCCAGTGCAGGGATCACTCAACAAAGAACTAATGTTTTTGGTCCTGCCCCCAGAGCACCTACCAGTGTACATATCTCTAGTCACTATGCCTTAGGACAAATTGAACTGCCAGATTTTGAATATCACATATTTATCAGTGACTGACTAGCTTTCACAAATGATAACCATGTGTCATGCTGATATGACTGCCAAATTGCAGTTGATATCACTCAAATACTTTAAATCTAAAGTGTTTTTCCTTATTAAAAGACAATTAAAAAGTCTATAAAATACTACTCTTTGCAATGCACACTCACAACACTTAAAATACAAGTTCAAACTTAATATTGCACTTAAAATACTTAAAGTCCTTAATCGAGAAGGTCAAAGTTAGCAGTATTGTTGATGCAATCAAAACAACTTTGACCACCACCAAATAAAAGTCATAGGAGCATGTTTAAGGTAGCGGAGAAAATACTGGATGAGTAAGAGGTGGTCCAGTTGATGTCAGTGAAGGTCTACAAGACAAATTTACAGTCTGGGATAATTGATAACCATTTTCTCGGACTGAGGAATAGAAAACAGTTGAAGTTTACATAGGTTTAGACTTGTCTCAGTCAAATGAGCAGGCTAAATTGAAATAATGTTCAGAACAGGTGTAAATATATTTTATGACTTGTTTGGCAACTTATTTCACAGCTATATTAAGAGAAACGAGCAGAATATCTAAGTTTGGCAGTCAAAGCAGTATATATTGATGGGATTGATGGACCATCAAAACTAGTGGCTCCAGCGAGAATGCTGGATATATGCATGCTAAAGACAATATTATACAATAAGTAAAGAGACAAATGGATGGGGAGAGGTCTGAAGCAGGTCCTGACAGAAGGGATAGGTCTGGGACCTGGAAATACCATGTGCTCGGAGATGTCTATGTCTTAGGGGCTAAAACACCGGATTTCGGATTAGGACTGGCTAGAAGGATAGAAATTAGTTGAGCTACAAGTCCAACAGATGCGAGGAGGTCTAGATTCTGTTAACCACTCACTTTGGGATTAGTGGATTGAGGGGAACCATTTATTTGAAGTGGAACTACCAAAAAGGGAAAAGTGCGGATTTTTAGTAAAGAAAAGCTGTAGAAGTGATTGGAGACTTGGCAGGAGTGGGAATATGGAGCCAGAGGATTGACAGACAATAATGGTCTGTGGCCGCAGTAGGAAGGTGCGAAGATATTCCGAGATTTTTGGGTATAAAAGGAGGGGGGGGATGTAGAGAAAGGACAGGTTGCAGCACCCCCATCACTACAAGCCTCTGTTATTAGGTTGTTTATTAGGTTTATTATTAGGTTTATTGACTTGTGATTATTGGTGTTATACTTGATTTTATCAAGTTTTTACAGTACTCTACATACAGCTGCTACCAAGCCCCCCTGAACTTAGTGTTTGGGTGTTTGTTTTCATTCACCCTTTGCATCACTATCCTATCCCATCGGAACAAAAACCCCTGCGCAATATGTGAAATTGTATATTTGTTAAGATCATGCAACTCCGGAATCACGGAATGATTGCGATGTAATCGCGGAATTGGTTGGGAATGCGAGGGGATAATTCCCTCATGAAGGGAGGAACGATTCGTGGAGTTATGGAAAGGTAGCTGGACATCGACACTACTATCGGTAGTGCCCTCAACACATCAATGGTCCAATATAAAGGTAATAGCAGCATCAGTTCGCAAAGGTTGCTTCGCGGAATGTCAGAGCTGTGTTGAGAATGTATCACAGGTAGTGAACATCTGTAATACAAAGAGAGAGCAGATCTAAGTTGATATTAAAACTACAGAACTACCTATTCGATGTTGTAGCTTTATGCTATGCATTACATAAGCGTCGTGAAGTGATACTAACTCCGAATAGACTAGCTTGTGGAGTAAAGAATAAATGAAGGGATATAATAGGTATAGTACTCATCCGATAATGATTAGGAAAGATAACGAAGGATTCCTGAGCTTAGGAACTCTTTGCAAAGTAATTAATTAAAGAGTCCTAGCTTAGGAACTCTTCGCAAAGTAGGTAAATGGATCGCAGAATCGCAGAATAACTCAATTCACATACATATGACAATATTGTTGGTAAAATCATTCATTGAACTGCCAAAAATGTAACAAATATAGTTTAATCAATACATCCAATACCAAATTATATGATGGCAGCCTCAATAGTAGGCTGCAAGATACCATTTCTACTGAAAAATGTTTACAGTTGCACCTGGTACCCCAAGTATAGTCTCAGTCAATGCTGGTGTTTGGCTCCAAGTGAAGTATATTGTTTGCCAGTAGCTACTAGTCCAGGTATGGCTCCCTTCATTTGTTCCAACTGTGTACCAGTCCTCACTCCCCTCACCATCATAATCTGCACCAGACTTGGTGGTACTGATATGGATAATCTGAAAGGTGTTGTTGACTAGCATGATAGTCACTATTTTATTTAAAGATAATTTTATTAATGGACATCAAAATTTAGAAGATACTCCATGCAGCTCTCTTGTGCCTGTCAGCTCATTGACAGGACATCGTCATTATTGTCTTGTTATTGCATTTCTTTTATATTGCTTTATTGTTTACTCACTGAATACCTACAGCTTTACTTATGGATACAGGCAACCCTTATTGTGTATCCTCATGGTTACAGTGCAAGATACTTCTCACAGCTTCATATCCCATATGTATATAAGACTTAGTATTTTGTAGTTATATTCCTTAGCTCTATTCTCATCTATTCTCCTTGGTAGCTAGGCTTGTATTGGGTTGTTTTATTCATCCTCATTTGCTTTTCATCCTCTTGCTCATTGACTATTGTGTGATGCCTGGTTATCTTTTGACAGAGCTAGCAAGTCACTGACAGATGGGCTGGTTATGAAGGTACCAGCAAAGAATTCTCTTGGGTAGCTGCTAATGAGACCCATGCCAATGAACTTATCCCCACATTCCATCTTCAATATCCGAATAAACCTGGACCTTTAATTCCATAGTATGCTTCATCAATGCTTGATATGATATTGATGAGAACAATCACTGTGATAGCAACTTGAGTGATTGTTCTCAACTTTGATGTTACCTCGATCCCCATATCGATGTCATCAATACATTGTTTATTGTCTCAAACCTCGGTTTCATCTTGACCTTTGCATCAACAACATCAATGTGTTGTTCAATTTTCCTTAAGCTTGACTTATAATTTTCGTCTACTTATAGGCTCAGATTGATCTTGTTGATCTTTCCCTTACATGTGATTGTTCCTTATGATCACACATTTTTTCAAAAAGGGCAAAAGGAGATTGTACATATTAAAAAACACAAAAAGTACAAAGTCCAAAAAAAAAAAAAAGAGGATCAAGGGAGCAGAGCAAAAGCTCGGACCAAATCTCCTACTTCTCTTGCTCTCCCTCTCCCTCCCCATCCGCATCCTCAATGGGATCTGACTCCAGTGTTGGATCTCATTCCTTCCCTTTACCCTTCCTATCTACCCCTCTCTTCTTTTGCTCCTCTTGCAGCAACTGCAAGACCTCTTGATTCTGCTCTCCCAATATCTGCATCTCTAACTTAATCCCCTCAATTCCCGATCCCTCTACCCTGCTCTTTCCTTGCATGCATTTTACCTTGCCCAGAAATGAGCAGCTTTGATGGGCCAGATGACACCAATCACATGTGATCACATTCAGAGCATTGGGTTGAGGTAGGTAAAATTGATCCCCCTGAACACACTGCACACAGGGGGTAGGAAAGGGGATTGGTTCGGCATCTTTGATGTGAATCATTGTGGCCTATGAATAAATATTAGAGTATCAAGAGAAAATCAGGAAAAAATTGCACACCAATACAATTTGGTGTCTCTTTACCCTCAAACTACTACCCTCACCTTGATCCTCTACAACCTTCCTCTTCTTCAGCAGAATTATAATCACCTAAATCAGTCAGTGGGACCAATCAAGAAGATGGAGCGAACTTACTGGCATGACCTCCCTGCTCTTCAAACCTGACACTACTTTTGCCTTTGCTTCCTCAGCTGCAACCTTCCTCAACCTCGCTTCTTCAGCCTCCTTCTTCAACTGCTCCTCTGTCTCCCATTTCACCTCTGCTTCCCAAGCCCTCTTCTCAGCCAGATCTGCTTGCATCTTCCAAGCCTTCTCCTCCATCTCCCTTTTCACATTCTCCAGGAATTCCTGAAGGGCTGCTTCATCATCATCCTCAACTGGGGTAGAAGTATGCTTGTTGATGGTGGAAGACATGAAGGAAGTAGAAAAGTTGGAGTCCAACTTTTGGATGCGCTGTTTATATGCAATCGTTAATGTAAGTTGAGGTCTGTGCATGGTCCCCAATATTACTGATTTAATCAGACATTGCAAAGAACTATTTTGAGGACTTTGAAAAAGAATTTTCAAGGATTAGGTAATCCATGTTGGCTTTCGAGGGCAAAAGCCTAATTGGGGGATACTGTTATGATCATGTGCATTGACTGCATCAGACTGATTGAGCTATTGATCCAACTTACCTTGTTAACTTAGGAGAGGATTCAATCATCGATGTACCACATCAATGATACTGGCCAACATATCCTTTTGAATAGATTCCGGACTCTTACCTAATCCATTCCCTATCATTTTGGGTAGATCCCGGACCCTTATCTTGTTGTTTATCCATATTGGTTAGTTGTTCTCCTATTTGCACTACATATCTTTGCTTCCATATGCAAGTAATTACTTTGGGTTATACTATAGTGGTAGCAGAGATAATGCTCAGTAGTATAAAGACCCCGCGGGCATAGGTAGAACTTCAGTTTTAATATCAACTTGGAGTTATACCCTATTAGTCCTTACACTCTCTCACTTTGTTCAACATCATCAACATTGAGTACAATACTCACTTTACCACTTGAACAAACCTTCAACCTCAGACTATGCAGCATAGTGAGGGTATTGTCAATAGCAGTACCAAGGTCCACTCTCAACATCAAAGACTTCAATCTGATACTTATAGTATCTCGACCCAGATCAGTATCAGAGTTAATTGATCTGCATGTTCCTAACAGATATTCTACTCTTGAAGCTACTTTCAGCTCTTGTTGGTTCTGCTGGTGGATGACTGTCAAGAATTCTGTTCTTGGGGGTTAGCATTCCACCACCCCGTGTACCAGTATCCTCTCTTCTACTTGTTCCACTGTCACCTTACATTATCAGTGCCTGTAATGACTTTCTTCAACTATCAGTAACTTGTGAAGGGCTTCATCAGGCCCTTGATAATGTCATACATTAGGATGTGGTTGATGGCCCTCTCAGCCAAGTTGAGGATGTGTGAGTCATCCTTGCTGTAGTCAGCATCCTTCAACAATAGTTTGAATTCTTTGAAGAAGTCACCAGTGGAGGTTTTTCCCTGTCAGATGTATGTTAGCTTGTCCCAGGCTTCTTTTTCCCTGGCAATACTAGTGAACTCCCTGTCCATATCAGCAAAGAGTTCTGCAGCAGTAACATCCCAGGTACTTTTGTCAATGTCAAAATGGTCATTGCTGTATACCTGTGCCCATTCATTGACCTTCCCTCCTACCAGGTAGGACATAATGATGGTGACCAGATGGTGACTGCTTTCAACTTGTTTTGTATCCAACAGTTCTGAGGTATAAGCCATCATTCTTCATTGCCATGGTCAGTATGTAGTGATGTCCCCATTGTAATTCCCTGGTACATTGACAAACACCCAATGAGGAGTAGGAGCAGGAGCATGTATCAAACCTTTGGACATGGTGGTTTATAGTAAAGGGGTAAGTGTGTTTTGGTTTAAAAAATTTATAACATATCAGGAAACTAGTTTTCAATGGTGTGTTGAATCCTAGGCAAGTTTGTAAAATGTGACAGGTGGTGTGTGGTAGAAGCTCTATTCTTCTGTCAGCAACTTGCTAGCTCTCACAAGAGACAACCAGGTGTCACATGATAGATGATGAGCAAGAGGGCAAAAAGATAATGGGAATGAAATAACAACCTAATACAAGTCTAGCTACCAAGGAGTATAGACAAGAATAGAGCTAAAGAATATAACTACAAAATACTATGTCTTATATACATATGGGATATGAAGTTGTGAGAAGTGTCTCACACTGTAACCATGAGGATATAAAATATGAGCTGCCCATTTCCATAAGTAAAGCTGTAAGTATAGAATGAGTAAACAATACTAAATGAAATGACAATGCAAGAACAATAAGGTTTCCATGTGTAATCTAGATGGAAATGAATATATAATGAGCACTGGTGTAAGTGCTTCAGTGCTTAAGTAAGAAAATATTAGTAGAAAAGAAAAGAAAAAGGACAAGAATAATAGAAAAGGATGTCTTTGTAACACAACCAAATCTTCCCTCTTAACCCACTTGCTTCTTTGAGGATGCTACCCCTGTACCAATGAACATCAGACCTTGGCATTGTGGCAGGCCTGACAAGATGCAGACCTCAGACCCACCAACTTACATGAGATGCCTTTGGAATGGCATCAATTGCATTTCAACCTTTTCTGAGGCAAAAGGGTGGGATCCAGGTCTGGTTCTCCATTATCATTTTCATCCTCAGGATTTGACTCCAAGGATTTGTCATTGTCACCAGGACTCAGGTCTCCACTAGCAGTGACCTATGAAGAACTTAGAACAAAATCAACATTAAAAAAATAATAATACACACCTTGACTGGAGCCCTCTTCCTTTTCTTCAATACCAATGCTTCAGAATGCTTCTCCTTTTTTGCTGCCTCCTCAGCCTTGACACCTTCTTCTGCTTGTTTCTGAGCAGCCTTGGCTTTGATCCTTCATTCTTCAGCTTCCTTCCTTTTCTCCTCCTTCCACTGATGGATCTCAGCCAGATGGGCTTCAGCAGCAGCTTCCTCTTCCTCCTCAGCCTTATGCTCCACTTCATGCCATGCACACTCTACTTTCTTCTTTTGCAACCAAAGGGTTTCAGCTCTTTCTTTGTTATCCGATGCAAAGGAAGAGTTAGTATGAGAGGTAGTGTCAGGTATGACTGAAACTATGAGTAACTCTTAGTGCATATGCACCTGTTGTAGGGCGCTTGGGTATACCATTTCTTCATTTTCCTTTATGCATTCTATGTTACTCATCGGGTCCTGTACTTGGTTACAACCCGACGCTGACATCCTGTTGATTACTCATACTCGGTTAGCATCCATATTCATATCTATCACAGACTTGTTTATCATAGCGTTTGACCCACAATTCTATTGTAGATTAGATTTGTACTTTTGTATATAAGGTCAGCTAAGGTCTTGTAGTGACCTTAGCTTTGTTATTCAACTTGACTTCTGGGTTTACTCTCTGAGATGTCTGAGATACTCAGCCATTTGAGGTTTTGTGTGTCAACATCAACCTCTGACAGGTAGTAGAAGGTGACATGATAGTGGAAAAAGAGAAAGATGGGACTTGGAAATTTTTCTTTGAACAGGTATTTATACCCTACCATCCATGACATGGCTGATTTATTTATTTTCAAACATTTCTTTTCTGATTAGTCTATTGCTTTCTTGATCCATTGATTAGATCAACACTTTCCAAATGTATGAAGGGTGAAAGCCTAGTAGGGGGATACTGTTACAGGTATGCCTCTAGACCTTTGTATGGAACATATGGTACCAATATTTGACTATGCATTCTTCACTATCTTACCAGTTCAGGACCAAACTGTATGACTGTTAAGATTGTGCAACTCCGGAATTGCAGAATAATCGCAATATAATTGCGGAATGATCACAATTTAATCATGGAATGATCACAATATAATCGCGGAATTGGTTGGGAATGTGAGGGGATAATTCCCTCACGAAGGGAGGAACGATTCGTGAAGTTATGGAAAGGTAGTTGGACATCGACACTACTATCAGTAGTGCCCTCAACACGTCGATGGTCCAATATAAAGGTAATAGCAGCATCAGTTTGCGAAGGTTGCTTCGCGGAATGTCAGAGCTGTGTTGAGAATGTATCACAGATAGTGAACATCTGTAATACAAAGAGAGAGCAGATCTAAGTTGATATTAAAACTACAGAACTACCTATTCGATGTTGTAGCTTTATACTATGCATTACATAAGCGTCGCGAAGCGATACTAACTCCGAATAGACTAGCTTGTGGAGTAAAGAACAAAGGAAGGGATATAATAGGTATAGTACTCATCTGATAATGATTAGCAAAGATAACAAAGGATTCCTGAGCTTAGGAACTCTTTGCAAAGTAGATAAATGGATTGCAGAATCACAGAATAACTCGATTTGCATACATATGACAATGACACATTCAAGTAACTGGATGTGATTACTTCCATTCTCTCATGCTATTATCTTTTTATTCTATTATTGAGAACTTTTTACAATACTCATTGTTCTTGTTTTGACAATCAGGATTACTGGTATATAAGCCTTAGTGTTTAGTAGATAGTTCTCTAGTTTAAATATCAGCCTAGATTGTCACTAAGCTCCATCCAGGACTCATCAGTCTTACTCCCTTGTTGACCGCAATATAACTGGTCAACCTCCAGATGCCCTTTACCTTACGAACATAAACCAAACCATACAACATAGCAGGGGCACTACCAATAGTGGTGCTAAGGTTCTTGTTCAAGCTCAACTTATATTAACTATCCACCTACTGACTAATCATCACTCATATGATACTGTACAAACTTGGAACTAGTTATTTTCCTTGCAGTTTTTGTTATGATTGTGCACAAAGGGATCATTGGAAAGGGTCACAGGATGATCACAGGAAATAGCGAAGGGAATTGCTTTGCAAGGTAAAACAATCCTAAACTATGTAGTCGGACCTTGACTCCACTATTAGTAGAGTCCTCGACACTTCATGTGTCCGCAAGAGAAGAAAGTGAAATGTGTTCCATTCACAATGACCGTCGCGAAACATACTGACAGTAGAGATGTTAAAACGATGATATGGGTAAGTGATTAATTGGTATCACTATCGAAGTGCTATCAAGGTTGATATTTAAACTAAGGAACTACCTATTCAATACCATAGCTTTATACTAAAGGTAAGTCAGGATCACGAAGCGATGTCATGCCCGAATGGGTTAGATCATAAGTAAAGAACAAAGGAAGGGATATAAATGGGATAGTGTAAATCCGATAAGAATGATAAGAGATAACGATTATTTACTTCACGTCGGAATTCCTTCATGAGGTAATTGCATAGTGGTCAAAGGATATAAGTAATATCTAAATAGCGGAATAGTTCACAAAGCTTCATAAGGACTTAGCTTGCATAGATATAACAGTTTTATCCTACTCATTCAAGACCTTACTTCTGAGAACTTCACCTGCACAGTCTTTGTCATGATGTGCTATACAGGATATGGTACTTACTTTATTTCTCCTACATTTCCTCCTTTCTTTATCTTTGTTACTGTTTGGACCCTTCTACATCCTTTCATATCCTTCTACTTCCTTTTATCATCCTTCAGAGCTTTCTATCACATTCCAGATACTTCTATTGGTTTCCTGTGCCATCACTTACTCATCCAGACACTCATATATATAGTATGTGGTGACGAAGGGAGAAAGCACGGAGAAGGCACAGGCTCAAGCACAAGCCGAAGTGAGGGGTGGGGCTAGCACCACACACAAAGGCTGAAAGATATAGTGATCAAGACAACAGTGATAGCACAGGGCCAATCACTAGGGTCGCACAAGGAAAACTAGTTCCAAAGACCAAGTAAGTATATTGAGTGTAAACGAAGATACAAGTGCTAACCTAGTTCCAAAGACCAAGAGGTCAAGATGGGGGAACTAGGTGTCAACTACTGTACTATATATACAAGGGTTCGGATGAGTAAGCGACAGCATGGGAAGTTGATGGAAGCGTTTGGAATGTGATAGAAGGATGCTGAATGATGTAGATGTATCCAAGCAGTAACAACAATGAAGGAAGGAGGAGATGTAGGAAAAATAAGATAAGTACTGTATCCTGTATAGCATGTCACGACATAGTACAGTAGTTGACACCTAGTTCCCCATCTTGACCTCTTGGTCTTTGGAACTAGGTTAGCACTTGTATCTTTGTTTACATTCAATATACTGTCATGAAGTGAGCCACCCCCTATCATTTTCCTTTCCTTATGATACACCATCTGAGCACCCTTACCTACACTAATTATTCCGGAACCTTCCATCCCATTCTATCAGTTCCATTCCATTCCTTGTGCCTGAGCTATACAGTATTACATCATAGTTCCCGTACTCTACCCTGTATATATAAGCCAGTCCCCACAACCTGGTCCCTTATCTTGACCTCTTTGTCGTTGGGACCAGGTATGTCACTACTTACTTCTCTGTATTTATTATCAATATAACTTTGTCATTGGGACCAGTATCTGTCCATTTCTGTCCAAGTCTCTGCTCCGCCCAACCACTGTCATCACCTCTTTGTGACATTAGGTCAAGATCCCTTACTGCACCGATAGCCTACCGATTAGGTTATCCTTGCAGGTTCCGCTTCCACCACATCTACAGACACTGCCACACCAAGCCCGCCCACTCAAGCTATCAACTGCTCTGCCTACCCACACACTTTTGATACTAAAGACCAGACTCACATCCATAGCAAGAACAGCAATTCTTGGGCCGATTGTAGTTCTCAACCCTGTCCAAACACTGTCGCCAACTCCATTAGTACAGAAGAGAACCTATCTGACAGTACTGTGATCACTCCCATCCTTGCCCCCGCCCCACCCACTATGTCCAACCCCGAAATCAACACAAATCAGCTCATGGCACAGCTCATTGAGCAGGTGACTCAGCTCACTGCCAATCTCCACAAAGCCTCGGCCAAGTCAAGCATGAACAAGCCTGAGCTCTTCAAAGGCTCCAGTAGTGCGGAAGCACATCGCTTTATTGCTCAGTATCAGAGCTGGGCAATGGAACAACCAGATCTGAACAACAACGAAGGGAAGCTGATTAAGGCGGCTTTAGGATTCTTCTCAGGGAATGCTGCCAACTGGGCCACACCATACCTTCTGGAATTCAGCCATAACCAACAACCCTTCAATAGATGATGGGAAGACTTTAAATCAGCCTTCACACTCCGATTTGAGTCCATCAATGCAGGTACGGAGGCCCGGAATGCAATCCAGCATCTCAGGCAGGCAAAAGGTCAAACGGTAGCAGAATTTGCACAGAGGTTTAAGGATATTGGTGATCAAACTGGGCTCTCAGACGTTGATCTATGAGAACGCTTTCACAGTGGACTCAACCCAGAGATCCGACAGAATCTTATCATGGTTAACATAGCTCAGGGACTAGCCCCTACATTGGAAGAGGCAATCAGATGAGCAATTTCAGTGGACATATTCCTGCATGACCCCACCATGACAGGCCGTAACCTGGGTACTTCCCATAGCTCCTCCCTCCCTGCTAACTCCCATGTGATGGACGTTGATGCCACACACACCAGTGGTAACAGCAGAGAGAGCTTTGTAGCCCAGATGAGAGGCAGGTGTTATGGTTGTGGCTCACAAAGCCATGAAAAGAGGAACTGCTCGTACAAGGACACAGTATGCCGCTACTGTGGGCGACGAGGTCACCTAGAAGCAGTCTGCCAAGACAAGTTCATGGGCCTGGAACGCGGCCAGGATAAGCGTCAACAAGCTGCGGCTTCCTCATCGACACCCTTCACCCTCTTCCCCAATGAACCTGTCCAAATTGCGGCTTCTACTCCAACCCCCATTGCTCAGTCCCCAGTGACTCCTGACCTCACTACCCAGATTGCACAGCTCCAGGAGCTCCTTAACAGAGCCAATGCCATGGCCCCAGCACCAGGACCTCAGGAGGGTTTTAAAGCAGGTACCTGTCTCGGCTGCATCGAGAGTACCCATAAACCAGTTCACTATACATTCCACATCCGCATATGATTCTCTTCCATCTTGTAAAATATCTACTATTTCGGGGAATTGGACTCCAATTCATCTCACTTCCGAATTAATGCAAAATTAAGAGGAAGAAATCACAGTATAGCAACTGCAGCCATGGTTGATTCTGGAGCCACTGCTCTATTTTTGAACCAAGAGTTTGTCACCCGCCACCATGTAAGGACCTTCCCACTCAGGAAACCCATCGGCATCTTTAACATCAATAAGTCTGCTAACCGAGCAGGGCAGATCACGCATTTTGCATGTCTAGCCTTGACTGTTGATAACCAAGAACAGTGAACAGACTTGCTAATAACTAACCTGGGAAGCAAAGACCTAATTTTAGGACTCCCCTGGCTATGTAAAGCCAATCCAGATATCAACTGGGGGAAAGGATGACTCTCAGTCAGATCACAACAAACAGTGATGGAGGAGTTGTAAGAGCAAGACACAGTGGAGGAGATTGAAACTATTATCACCCCCAAACCACCACTTGACATACTGGACAAGGAGACAGAGGAGTCGCCCATACACCGCATTTGAGCCAACTGACAAACCCAATGTGCATGGGTGAAGTCAGGTATTTTACACGAACAAACAGAGGAGGTCTGGTGTGCTGCAGGGCTCACCTACTCCCAACAGCTAGCGGAACAGGCCCACAAAGCAAAACCTGTGAAAACCTTTGAAGAAATGGTCTCAGAACCCTACCATGATTTCGAAAAAGTATTCTCCGAAAATGCTTCAGAGCACCTCCCTGACCACCAACCCTGGGATCATGCCATCAAATTGATCCCAGGTACACCTGAAACCATGTGCACAAAAGTCTATCCAATGTTATTGAATGAACAAGGCAAACTTGACCATTTTCTGGACGACAACCTCCGAAAAGGCTACATTCATCCCTCAAAGTCACCACTGTCTTCACCTGTCTTCTTCATTAAGAAGAAAGATGGGAAGCTCTGCTTTGTACAGGATTACAGGAAACTCAATCAAGTAACCCTAAAGAACTGCTATCCTCTCCCACTGGTCACCGACATTGTCAGCCATCTGCAGGGGGCATGGTACTTCACCAAATTTGATGTCAGATGGGGCTACAACAATGTCCAGATTAAGGAGGGTGATGAGTGGAAGGCCGCTTTTGCAACCAACCGAGGGTTATTCGAACCCAGTGTAATGTTCTTTGGTCTCACCAACTCCCCAGCTACCTTCCAAGCGCTCATGAACTCCATCTTTTCAGACCTAGTGGTGGCGGGGAAGGTAGCAGTCTACCTAGATGACATCCTCATCTTCAGCAACAATTTGCAAGAACACTGGCAGGTAGTGTGGGAGGTACTAAAACGGCTAGAAAAACACGGCCTCTACCTGCAACCCGAGAAATGTGAGTTCAAAGAACTCCAGATTGAGTACTTGGGACTAGTGATATCAGAAGGTGAAGTGCGCATGGACCCAGTAAAAGTAGCTGCAGTCCACGACTGGCCTATCCCAAAGAATCTGTGAGAGCTACGGGGATTCTTAGGTTTTGCTAACTTCTACTGCCAATTCATACAGAACTTTTCCCGCATAGCATGCCCTCTGAACGACCTAACAAAAAAGGATGCAGGCTTCAGTTGGGGGACACACCAGCAACAAGCATTCGACACCCTAAGGGAAGCATTTATCACAGCACCAGTACTGGCACTCTGGGACCCTAATAGGCTCACACAACTGGAGGTAGATGCATCAGGCTTGTGATGGGAGGAGCTCTAATGCAGAAACAAGATGATGGCCAGTGGCACCCAGTAGCATTTTAATCAGCCTCAATGCAACCAGCTGAATGAAACTATGAAATCTATGACTGAGAGATGCTCGCCATCATCGAAGCATTAAAGGACTGGAGAAGCTTCCTGGAAGGTTCACCACAACTGTTCGAGATCCTCACCAACCATGCAAACCTGGAATTCTGACATTCTGCTCAGGACCTCAGTAGACGGCAAGCACGATGGGCACTATGGCTGTCCCGCTTTGACTTCCAGCTCACTCACTGCCCAGACAAGGCCAACACTCAGGCAGACGCTCTCTCTTGCATAGTGGCACATCAAGTTTTGGACAGTGAAGATAATTGAGAACAGATCATTCTGAAACCAGCCCACTTTATGCAAGTAGCAGCAACCTCACTACAGAACCCACTGGAGGACTGCATCCAGAAGGCATCGCGAAGGGAGGCCCAAGTACTGGAAGGACTGGAAAAACTCAGGAGGAAGGGTCTCCAATGCTTGGCCAATAGAATAGCGGAATGGGAGGAAGATAACGGACTAGTGTACCACCGAGGTAGGGTATATGTCCCACCAGATGATGACTTACAGACAGAAGTACTCAAACAATGCCATGATAACCCCTCTGCTGGCCACCCCGGACTCCACAACACCCTGGACCTTGTCAGCACCCATTTTTGGTGGCCCACCCTACGCTCCTTTGTAGAAAAAAGTACGTGGAAGGATATGAGACTTGCGCAAGGAAAAAGATACAGAGACACCCACGAGCAGTAACATTACCCCTAGATGTCCCGACAGGCCTGTGGGAAGAAGTGGGAGTTGACCTGATCATACAGCTGCCCAACTCACAAGGATATGACGCTATTCTAGTCTGCACCAATCTCTATGGGAAACAAATCCATGCAATTCCTTGCACAACCTCCATCACAGCAGGAGGCATGGCTGACATCTACTACTGCGAAATTTTCCGCCTCCATGGTCTCCCCCTCCGCTTTCTTTCAGACCGAGGGTCTCAGTTTGCAGCAAAACTCATGCATTCATTACTCTCCCACCTAGGGATTAAATCAAATCTCACATTGGGATATCATCCCCAAGCAAATGGGCAAACCAAGAAGTCGAAAAGTACCTCAGGCTGTACATTGGATGCTGCCAGGATGACTGGGCAGAGCACTTGCCAATGGCGGAGTTCGTGATTAACTCTTGCACCCACTCTGCACTTGGAACATCCCCATTCAAAATCACCTATGGCTACCTTCCCTTATTTAACATTCCTGTGGGACAATGGAGTGGGATTCTGGCGGTGGACAACCCCATCCAAATACTTTGAGAGGCACGACAGGATGTTGGGGCAGCACTACATCTGGGAAAAAGATGGCAAAAAGAGAACTACGAATGGGAAAAACAAAAGGCACACCAGTTCCAAAGTGGGAGACCAGGTTTGGCTGAGTGCAGAAGACATCAAGCTCCAACTTTCTAGCGAGAAACTGGGGGACTGACAACTAGGGCCCTATGCTATTTTGGAGAAGGTTGGCCCCCTAGACTACCGTTTAGACCTCCCACTGTCACTGGACCGCATCCACCCTGTGTTTCATGTCAATAAGCTATACCCTTGGAGAGGGAACACCATTAATGGCCAAATTGTAACACCGCCAGAACCAGTATACCTAGAAGACGAGGACAAACCAGAGTATGAAGTTGAAGACATCCTGGACAGTTGGGTTAGGTGGAAGAGGTTAGAGTACTTGGTAAAGTGGAAGGGCTACAATGCAGGACACAACTCATGGGAACCTGCACAAAATCTTGAACACGCACCATCTACAGTCTGAAAATTCCACAAAAAGCATCCCCAGGCAGCGAAAGCTTGACCATCGAGGGCAATGGTCATAAGGAGGGGGGTAATGTCATGAAGTGAGCCACCCTCTATCATTTTCCTTTCCTTACAATACACCATCCGAGCACCCTTACCTACTGTCAGCGACTCGCTAGCTCTCACAAGAGACAACCAGGCGTCACACAATAGACGATGAGCAAGAGGGCGAAAAAGCAAAAAGCAGATGGATAAGACAACCCAACTACAAGTCTAGCTACCGAGGAGAATAGACGAGAATAGAGCTAAGGAATATAACTACAAAATACTAAGTCTTATATACTAATGGGATATGAAGCCGTGAGAGACATCTCGCGCCGTAACCATGAGGATCTACAATAAGAGTTGCTCGTATTTATAAGTAAAGTTGTAGGTATTAGGTGAGTAAACAATAAGGCAATATGAAAAGAAGCATGGAGGCGGAACAATAATGATGTTGTCCTGTCAATGAGCTGACAGGCACGAGAGAGTTGCACCTAAGTGAAACGACAATGCGAGAACAATAAGGTTGACACGTGTAACCTAAATGATAATGAAAATATAACAAGCGCTAGTGTAAGCGCTTTGACGATTAGGTAAGTAAATAAAAGAAAAGGAAAAGAGTAATAAAAGAAAAGAATAACGAAAAAGATTGTTTCATGACACCTACACTAATTATTCCGGAACCTTCCATCCCATTCTATCAGTTCCATTCCATTCCTTGTGCCTGAGCTATACAATATTACATCATAGTTCCTGCACTCTACCCTGTATATATAAGCCAGTCCCCACAACCTGGTCCCTTATCTTGACCTCTTTGTCATTGGGACCAGGTATGTCACTACTTACTTCTCTGTATTTATTATCAATATAACTTTGTCATTGGGACCAGTATCTGTCCGTTTCTGTCCAAGTCTCCACTCCACCCCACCACCGTCGTCACCTCTTTGTGACATATACTAACTTGATCTTTGGAACTAGTTTTCTTTGTGCAACCCTAGTGATTGGCCCTTGCACTATCACTGTTGTCTAAGATCCTTATTTCTTTCCACCTTCATGTGTGGTGCTAGCCCCACCCCTCACCTCAGTTTGTGCTTGAGCCTGTGCTTCCCCTGTGCTTTCTCCCTTCATCACTACAGTCTTAACATCCATTCCAATTCTTTGCTTCTTATTGTAGAACTTCTTCATATCCTCATTGGCCTTCTGACACATGCAAACCTCAGTCAAACATCACTCATTCCTCTGATTTATTGAAGGGATTCCATGTTAAAAATCCAACTAAACCCAGACCCTCTCCTGCATGCCAACTTGAAATCCCTATTTCCCAGTTTCCTGTTGAATTATTCTGACCAATGTCAAAACCCAACACTGAAATAACACCACCACACTTGCCCTCCAAAAATTTTATTCACTGACAAGCACTTCATGGAACTCATGCCCTAAAGAGAGATTGATGTTACAAGAATGTTTTTTTCTATTATTCTTTTCTTTTTCTTTGCCTTTTATTATTCTTTTACTTAAAGCACCCTGGTGCTTACATCAGTTTATTATATTCTCATTTCTGTTTCAGGTCACATGTAATAACCCTATTGTTCTTGCATTGTTGTTTCATCTAGGTGCAATTCTCTTATGCCTGTCTAACCATCAACAGTTCATCATTGTTATTGTCCGACAATCACACTTCTTTTATATTCCCTTATTGTCTACTCATTCTATACTTATAGCTTTACTTATGGATACAAGCAACTCATATTATATACCCTCATGGTTATAGTGCAAGATATTTCTCATGGCTTCATTTACTATATGTATATAAGATAGGACATTTTAGTTATATTCCTTAGCTGTTATGATTGTGCACAAAGGGATCGTCGGGAATGATTGCAGGATGATCGTGAGAAAATGCGAAGGGAAATACTTCATGAGGTAAACTGATCCTAAACAATGTAGTCAGACCTTGACTCCACTATTAGTAGAGTCCTCAACACTTCGCATGTCCGCAAGAGAAGAAAAGTAAATGTGTTCCATTCACGATGACCATCGCAGAAGGTACTGACAGTGAGGATGTTAAAACAATAATAAAGATAGATGATTAATTGGTATCACTATCGAAGTGCTATCAAGGTTGATATTTAAACTAAGGAACTACCTATTCGATACCGTAGCTTTATACTAAAGGTAAGTCAGGATCACGAAGCGATGCCATGCCCGGATGGGTTAGCTCATAAGTAAAGAACAAAGGAAGGGATATAAAAGGAATAGTGTAAATCCAATAAGGATGAAAAGAGATAACGAATAATTGCTTTGCGTCGGAATTCCTTCGCAAAGTAATTGCGTAATGGTAACAGGATATAAGTAATATTTAAGTAGCAGAATGGTTCGCGAAGCTTCATAAAGACTTAGCTTGCATAGATATAACATTAGCTCTATTTTTGTCTATTCTCCTTAGTAGCTAGACTTGTATCAGGGTTTTATTTCAGCCTTATCATTTTTCATCCCCTTGCTCATTAACTATTGTGTGATGCCTAGTTATCACTTGTAAGAGCTAGTGAGTTGCTGACAGTAACATATCTCCCTCTCCATACTGACTGCAGTTCTACAGTCTCCTTGCAGGATGAGCATTTGCTGCAGCAAAGGTCAGAGGGCCCAGCTGTTTCCTCATGGGACCCCTTCCAAGGACAGAGCCTTGTATCAATCAATCTATCTATTAGTCACTACAGTACTCTGGTTCATGAGGCAGTTCTGATTGTTCCAAAAAAAAGTTCCTGAAATCAATTGTAAACCTTTTGAAAAAACTAAATAAATAGTGGGATTATGACATATGTATGCAAATTGAGTTATTCTGCAATTCCATGATCCATTTACCTACTTTGCAAAGAGTTCCTAAGCTCAGGAATCCTTTGTTATCTTTTCTCATCATTATTGGATGTGTCACGAAACAATCTTTTTATTATTCTTTTCTTTTATTATTCTTTTCCTTTTCTTTTATTTACTTACCTAATCACTAAAGCGCTTACTCTAGCACTTGTCATATTTTCATTCTTGTCTAGGTCACATGCATCAACCTTATTGTTCTCACATTGTTGTTTTACTTAGGCGCGACTCTCTCATGCCTGTCAACTCCTTGACAGGACAACATCACTATTGTCCTGCCTCCATGCTTCTTTTGTATTTGCCTTATTGTTTACTCACCTAATACCTACAGCCTTACTTATGGATATGAGCAACTCTTATTGTAGATCCTCATGGTTATGGCATGAGATAATTCTCACGGTTTCATATCCCATTAGTATATAAGACTTAGTATTTGTGGTGACGAAGGGAGAAAGCATGGAGGAAAGCACAGGCTCAAGCACAAGCCGAAGTGAGGAGTGGGGCTAGCACCACACACAAAGGCTGAAAGAGATAATGATCAAGACAGCAGCAATAGCACGAGGGCCAATCGCTAAGGTCGCACAAGGAAAACTAGTTCCAAAGACCAAGTAAGTATATTGAGGGTAAACGATGATACAGGTACTAACCTAGTTCCAAAGACCAAGAGGTCAAGATGGGGAACTAGGTGTCAACTACTGTACTATATATACAAGGGTTCAGATGAGTAAGCGACAGCGTGGGAAGTTGATGGAAGTGTTTGGAATGTGATAGAAGGATGCTGAACGATGTAGATGTATCCAAGCAGTAACAATGATGAGGGAAGGAGGAGATGTAGGAAAAATAAGATAAGTACTGTATCCTGTGTAGCACGTCATGACATTACCCCCGTTCTACAGTCGATGTCCCAGCGACTATTTCCGTGAGCTTTTCATAAGGTTTCCAAGGTAAAGAGTTGAAGATGGCTGCTGAAATTCTTCGTGGTGCATTTGAGTGTTTTGAATAGAAATCTGCAATTGCCTCGTCGCTTGTGCCCACTAAGTTTTCTTCATGCTCCCAACTGTTGTGGCCTTCATCGTACCCCTTCCACTTTACCAAAAATTGCAACTTTTTCCACCGTCCAAAGATCCAACTGTCCAGGACCTCCTCCACGTCATAGAACTCTTCTCCCTCCACAATTTCGGGTTCTGGTGGCGGTGGCTCGATTCCATTGACTTCGTTCCCTTTCCAGGGAGACAAGCGGTTGGTATGGATATTATCGTGGATTTTCATCCAGGTAGGTAGGTGTAATCGATATGTGAGTGGGCCCATTTTCTCTGCGACTTCAAATGGACCTAGGTGTTTGCTTCCCAGTTTCTGGTTCTTTTGCTGTACTTTCAATTTGCTCAAGGATAACCAAACCAGTTGTCCTACTTCAAATTCCTGTACTTTCCCCTTTACTCCCTCTCTGATGCGCTCTTTGCTCATCCATAGTGCTGCTTCTGCATCCTCATGTGCATGCTGTAGCAGTTCCAGTCGGCGCTCGATGGACGGGTATTTTGTCTCAACACCATTTGGAATGGTGAACTCAGGGGTATGACCATAAAGTGTTTTGAAGGGGGAGTGGCTGTGTGCGGAGTGGATGCGAGCATTCATGACAAACTCGGCGGTAGGGATTAAGAGGTCCCAGTCATCCTGTCAGTGACTTACATACATGTGAATGTAACATTCGATTTCCTGGTTGGCACGTTCTGTCTGTCCATTTGTTTCAGGGTGATATGCTGTGGTCAGGGCGGAGTCAATTCCCAGTTGCTTCAGGAGCTGTCGCATAACGTCTGCCGCAAATTGGGGTCCTCTATCAGAGATGAATCAACGGGGTAGTCCATGTAAGCGGAAGATTTCTTTATAAAAGAAATCTGCTACTCCTTCTGCGGTTATCTCGGTTGTACAGGGGAAGCAGTGAACCATCTTTGTGTAATGGTCAACAAAGGTGATGATCGCGTTATGGCCGTCCTGTGTCATAGGCAGTTCCCCAATAAGATCCACCCCAATGTCCTGCCAGGGTCCTTCTGGTACGGGGAGAGGTTGAAGGGGTGAAGAGTGGTGGGGGTTTAGACGTTTGCGTTGGCAGTGATCACATCCGTCGATGTACTTGTCTATGAAAGAGCGCATCCCAGGCCACCAGTAGAGTCTGCTGACTAGTTCCAGGGTACCATGCATACCTGGATGACCTGCGGTAGGTGCGTCATGACAGTGTTCCAGGATTGTTTTCCTTAGCGCGGTATCTGGTGGGACATAGACTTTGTTGCGGTAGTAAACCAAACCATTTTCTTCTCTCCACTCGGCTGGGCCACTAGTGAGACTCTGGGGACCTTTGATACCTTTCAGACCATCCAGTACTTTGGCCTCTCGGTTGCTGATCTGCCGAACGTGGTCAAGGAGGGGGTTATGGAGGAGGACCATGGTTGCTGCATTAAGGAAGTGTTCCGGTTTTAGCATGATCTGTTCCCTGTTGTCCTCTGTGTCTGTGACCTGGTGCTGCACCATACATGACAGTGCATCCGCTTGAGTGTTAGCTTTGCCTGGACAATGTTTAAGGCAGAAGTCAAACCAAGAGTGCCATAGTGCCCATCATGCCTGTCGACGGCTGAGGTCTTGGGCTGTCTTCCAGTATTTAAGGTTCTGGTGGTCAGTTAGGATTTCAAAGGGTTCCGGGGATCCTTCTAAGAAGCTTCTCCAGTCTTTCAATGCCTCGATGATGGCCAGCATTTCCCGGTCGTAGATTTCATAGTTTTGCTCGGCTGGATCCTGTCATGAAGTGAGCCACCCCTATCATTTTCCTTTCTTTATGATACACCATCTGAGCTCTCCTACCTACAATAATCATTCCGGAACCTTCCATTCCATTCTATCAGTTCTGTTCCATTCCTTGTGCCTGAGCTATACAGTATTACATCATAATTCCCACACTCCGCCTTGTATATATAAGCCAGCCCCCACAGCCTGGTCCCTTATCTTGACCTCTTTGTCGTTGGGACCAGGTATGTCTTTTACCTACTTACTTGTATTTATTATCAATATAACTTTGTCATTGGGACCAGCTGCCTGTTTCTGTCTAAGTCTCCGCTCCGCCGTGCCACCGTCGTCACCTCTTTGTGACAGATCCATGGAGGAGGAGCAGTATGCAACGGGGTGCCAGAGTCCATCCTCCTGTAGCTGCAAAAGTGTACCTCCAGTAGCGAAGCCTGATGCATCCACTTCAATCTGAGTTGGTTTCAATGGTTCCCATAGTGTGAGGATTGGTGCCGATGTAAAGGAGTTCCTTAGTGAATCGATAGCTTCCTGCTGTTGTGATCCCCAAACCCACTTAGTGTCTTTGCGGGTAAGGTTGTTCAGGGGTCGCGCTTTCTTCGCGAAACTGTCAGTGACTTGCTAGCTCTCACAAGAGACAACCAGGCGTCACACAATAGATGATGAGCAAGAGGTCGAAAAAGCAAAAAGAGGATGGATATAACAACCCAATACTAGTCTAGCTACTGAGGAGAACAGATGAGAATAGAGCTAAGGAATATAACTACAAAATACCTAGTCTTATATATGAAATGGGATATGAAACCGTGAGGATCTACAATAAGAGTCGCTCATATCCATAAGTAAAGCTGTAGGTATTAGGTGAGTAAACAATAAGGCAATATAAAAAGAAGCATGGAGGCGGAACAATAATGACATCGTCCTGTCAATGGGCTGACAGGCATGAGAGAGTTGCGCCTAAGTGAAACGACAACGTGAGAACAATAAGGTTGACGCATGTAACCTAAATGACAATGAGAATATAATGAGTGCTGGTGTAAGCGCCTCAGTGATTAGGTAAGTAAATAAAAGAAAAAGAAAAGAATAATGAAAAAAGATTTTTCGTGACAGAAACCTTCGATAAATCTCCAGTAGAAGTTAGCAAATCCTAGGAAACCTCGGAGATCACGTAGCATTGTAGGGGCCTGCCAGTTACTAACTGCCTCTATTTTGACTGGGTCCATTCAAACTTCTCCTTCACTGATTACCAAGCCTAGGTATTCAATGGAAGGCCGTTCGAATTCGCATTTCTCTGGTCACAGATATAGGTCGTATCTGCTGAGGCGTGTAAGCACATCGTTGACTATACTCTGATGTTCCTCAAGGGTTTCAGTGAAAACTAGGATGTTGTCCAGATAGATGGCCACCTTCCCAGCAGCAATGAGATCAGCAAATATGGAGTTCATGAGGGCTTGGAACGTAGCGGGTGAGTTTGCTAGGCCAAAGAACATGATGAGGGGCTCAAAGAGTCCTCAATTTGTTGCAAATGCTCCCTTCCATTCGTCACCCTCTTTAATCCACACATTGTTATATCCCCAACGAACATCCATTTTGGAGAAGACCTTGGCTTTACATAGTTGGCTGACAATGTCCGTGATGAGGGGGAGTGGGTACCAATTTTTTACCATATATTCATTGAGTCGCCAGTAATCCTGCACAAATCGAAGTTTACCATCCTTCTTTTTGACAAAGAAGACAGGCAACGCCAATGGGGATTTGGAGGGACAGATGTAGCCTTTGCGCCGATTCTCTTCCAAGAACTGATCAAGCTCTTCCTGCTCATTCGGGGACATGGGGTAGATTTTGGTCCGCATGGTTTCAGGAGCATCCGGTTTCAGATCTATGGCATGGTCCCAAGGTTTATGCTCTGGTAGTCATTCTGATTCTCTCTCGGAGAAGACCTTTGCATGTTTCCGGTATGACAAGGGGACCATCTCTTCAAAGGACTTTGATGGCTTCTCTTTGTAGGCAGCCTCTGCGAGTTGTTGAGAATACGTGTACCCTGCAGAACACCAAAGTTCTTCCGATGTATGGCCAATGATTCCAGCTCGAAGTAGCGCTCTCCTCCTCTTCCTGTTGCCTACCAGTCGATACAGAGGGGTGCTTTCAGTGTATTCATGTATTTCTGGGTCAGGCGTGGGGAGTGGGAGAGTTTCTTCAGGCAGTTGGGGTTGGTCATCTGGCTCCGGGATGGAGAAGTGAACTTGTGGAGCTGAGGTGGCGTCCCAGTCTGGGTTAGTGTCAGCGACTCGCTAGCTCTCACAAGAGACAACCAGGCGTCACACGATAGACAATGAGCAAGAGGATGAAAAAGCAAAAGAGGATGGATAAAACAACCCAACTACAAGTCTAGCTACCGAGGAGAATAGACGAGAATAGAGCTAAGGAATATAACTACAAAATACTAAGTCTTATATACTATTGGGATATGAAGCCGTGAGAGATGTCTCGCGCCGTAACCGTGAGGATCTACAATAAGAGTCGCTCGTATCCATAAGTAAAGCTGTAGGTATTAGGTGAGTAAACAATAAGGCAATATAGAAAGAAGCATGGAAGCGGAACGATAATGACGTCGTCCTGTCAATGAGCTGACAGGCACGAGAGAGTCGCGCCTAAGTGAAACAACAACGCGAGAACAATAAGGTTGACGCGTGTAACCTAAATGATAATGAAAATATAACAAGCGCTAGTGTAAGTGCTTTGACTATTAGGTAAGTAAATAAAAGAAAAGGAAAAGAATAATAAAAGAAAAGAATAATGAAAAAGATTGTTTCATGACAGTTAGCTTCTACAATATGTGCAGTTGTTCCTCCCACATTACTTTCCTTGGGTTCAGGGATTTCTTCGATGGTCATGGGGGGCAGAGTCTTTCTGGGAGAGGTGATAGCCAATCGCCCTTCTCTCCAGTCAATGTCCGGGTTGACCTTTCGGAGCCATGGAAGTCCAAGAATGATATCTTCCGAACCAAGGTTGGTGACAAGGTATTCAAGGAGCTGGGGTGGGTTTTGGTCTATTGTGGACAGTAGGCGTACAGAGTGTGTGATCTGTCCTGCAGTGTTAGGAGATCCATCAATGTTATAAAGAGTGATTGGATGGCGGAGATGATGAGGGAGAATTCGATGTTGTTTCACGAAACGTTCATGCATGAAGAGACCTGTGGCACCAGAGTCTATCATTGCTGCACTGTCGGTATTCTTGAATCTGCCTTGCAACTGCCTTGCAACTTAATCAGTACATGGAAGTGAGAAGCATCACTAGATTGAGCAGAACCAATTGTACATGAGGGTATAGATGCATAAGTAGAGGTAGATGAGGAATACAGACTAGGGAACCAGGCAGCAGCCATGGCGGGTTCCCACTTTAAAAATTCGAGTGCAACTCCGCCATCTGCTCTGCCAATTCCTTCTGTCCCGCAGTGAGCATCTGAAGGATCTTGGTGAAGTCGGTAGCAGGGGCAGGTGTGGTGGCGGCAATGGAGGTAGAGGGCTCGGCAACAATAGATGTAGCAGCAGCAGAACGAGGGGTGGGTCTTAAGAGTCCCAAGAACTTCCTGCGGCAGACAGCTGCTAGATGACCAGTTAGTCCACAGTGATTGCAGACATCACGTTCATGGTGCCCATCTGCCTTTTGGTGTTCTCTGGAGCCGCACCCATAACATCTTCCCATCATGGATCTGTGATAGTCTTCTGCAGATCGGCCAGTAGTGGTGGCATCCACGTCCATTGTGTTTGGATTGCGGGTCGGAATGAAGGGAGTAGGGGTGTAGGAGCTGAAGTTGGGAGTGCTTCGGGTGTATTGTTTCCCTTCTTCGTCGGCGTGTTCGTTCTGCCTGTTGTCAATACGAATAGCTTCATTGATCAGCACATTCATCTGATCTGTGTTAGCCTGTGAGTTGACCAATCCGTCCTTGATTCGCTTCGAGAGGTGATCATAGAACCAATCTCGAAGGTCAGCATCTGAGTATCCTGTCCTACTAGCATACTGTTTGAAGGTGGCAGCATATGTTGCTACCCGGTCTTTTCCCTGCCAAAGGCTTTTCAGAACTCGTTTGGCCTCTACCACAGGATCTGCTGTTTCAAACCGTTGCCTAAAGGCGCCGGCGAAATCAGCCCAGGTGGAGTAGAGGAGGGCAGGAGCTGGTACTCCTGCAGCATCCACTCGAGCAACTTGACTAATGTTCTCTGAGGTGGGAGTAGCCCAGATAGCTGCGTCACCATCGAGGTATGAGATGGCCAATTTGATTCTTTCCTGTTCATTACTGAGGGAACAGATACCCTGGGCCCATAGTTTGAAGGCCGCGATGAAGCATCGTGCATCATCACTATGCTTCCCATCATACGTCTGGGGTTTGCTGACACCTTTGTTGGTGCTTATGTTGTTGGCGATGCTGGCTACTGCCGATTGTAGTGCCATCTGTTGTGTGGCAAGTTGTTGGATCAACACCGCAAGGTCTTGGGTGGTAGGAGGATGAGACATGGTGGAGGGGTTGATGTGACAAGGTCAGCTTTGGTTTCTAGTTCTGGTTCTAGGATCGCAGTGGGAATAAGCACAGGGGAGGATCTAACGGATGGTACAGCACTGGTAGGGTTTGAAAGTCTACCAACCCAGCTTGGAACTCGGCTTGGAATTCTAGGGATGTCTATGAATTGTCCGTTTCCTGAATCCCTTGGAGTGATGGGAGCAGGGTTGCGGTATTGGTTGGGGCAGGGATTTTCGTTGCAGTCAAACCAAATGTTGTGTTCTTCGTCTGGATTGTATTTGGAATGAACATTGCACTGATCTTGAATATCAAATGTATGCTGAAATCCTGAGCAATCAATGTCTGGTGTAAACGAAGGCGTAGCGGCAGTGGAAGGTGGGGAACTGGGTAAGTCTGATTTCCACTCCTCGTAGGATCAGTTGGAAAGGCTGATGGTACAAGTAGAGATCTTGACCTAATGTGGTGACGAAGGGAGAAAGCATGGAGGAAAGCCCAGGCTCAAGCACAAGCCGAAGTGAGGAGTGGGGCTAGCACCACACACAAAGGCTGAAAGAGATAATGATCAAGACAGCAGCGATAGCACGAGGGCCAATCGCTAAGGTCGCACAAGGAAAACTAGTTCCAAAGACCAAGTAAGTATATTGAGTGTAAACGATGATACAGGTACTAACCTAGTTCCAAAGACCAAGAGGTCAAGATGGGGAACTAGGTGTCAACTACTGTACTATATATACAAGGGTTCGGATGAGTAAGCGACAGCGTGGGAAGTTGATGGAAGTGTTTGGAATGTGATAGAAGGATGCTGAACGATGTAGATGTATCCAAGCAGTAACAATGATGAGGGAAGGAGGAGATGTAGGAAAAATAAGATAAGTACTGTATCCTGTGTAGCACATCATGACAGTATTTGTAGTTATATTCCTTAGCTCTATTCTCGTCTATACTCCTTGGTAGCTAGACTTGTAGTTAGGTTATTCATCCTCATCACTTTTTTGCCCTCTTGCTCATTGACTATTGTGTGACACCTGTTTGTCTCTTGTGAGAGCTAGCAAGTCGCTGACAGGATGAGTACTATACCTATTATATCCCTTCCTTCATTCTTTACTCTACAAGCTAGTCTATTCAGAGTTAGTATTGCTTCGCAATGCTTATGTAATGCATAGTATAAAGCTATGATATTGAATAGGTAGTTCTGTAGTTTCAATATCAACTTAGATCTGCCCCTCTTCATATTACAGATGTTCACTCTCTGTGATACATTCTCAACACTGCTCTGACATTCCACAAAGCAACCTTTGTGAACTGATGCTGCTACTACCCTTTATGATTGGACCATTGATGTATTGAGGGCACTACCAATAGTAGTGTTGATGTCCAACTACCTCTCTGAAACTCTGCGAATTGTTCTTCCCTTTGTGAGGGAATTATTTCCTTGCATTCCCATACAATTCCGCAATTAGATTGCAATTATTCTGTGATTCCAGTGTTGCACAATCTTGACAGATTGGAAGCTGAGCACTCAAGCTAAGAATAATTTGCTGTGTGTTTTCGAGGGATGCATGAGGCAGCGACCAATGACCAAGGAAAACTGGGGATCGTCTGGACCCTGGTCACATGTGGGTCACAGTGAAGCCGTTAGGAATTGCTTGTCGGCATTGTGGCAAAATTTGGCAATGTAATTCAGATGAAGTTTAATCATTTATCTTGACAAAAAATGTTGCATTTGTAGGTACTGAGGTAATGGTATTAACATGTAGTGAGCAAGAGATATGGTTATTCAAACTGCCTCAGTAGTAGCATCTGTGCCTAGATTAAGAAAGGGACGGTAATAGTAATAATGCAAGCAGAGAGGAGAGGCAGCAACCCGGTTGCTTTGCCGCGCTACGGCATAGACCCAGGAATCACACTAGTGTACCTCTCCATTTTCATTCGTCAAGGGCTCAATTTGCATCAGACCTCTATATACTTTGATATCAAAACTCTCAAGAACATCTTCGACATCGATGTCTACTTTTTTACCTTTTAATATATCTTGTTTTCCCCGTCCCTGATGATTCGGACAAAATCATGCTCAAAGTCCAGCAACAAATAATTTCTTCTAACTTGTTATCCCTCTGAAATATTTTATCACAAGTACATGATATATTGAAGTCATAGTAGAAGATGTACACAAGAAGTCTTGACTGCACAGGAGGACCTGAATGTTTGGAATCGCAAATTTCAGAAATCAGAACTGCCTTATGACCGGAACTGCCCCATGTACCATAGTATATAGAACAAAAGGGACAAGCAAAGGATCTGTTGGTGCTAGTCCGTAGTTAAGACGTAAGTTCCAGTCCCCTCATGAGGCAACGATGACTTACCATTCTGATTCCTCAACAAAAAACCTTCTTCCCATTGTCTCTCCCACTACTATATCTAGGCCAATTTTCAATTACATTCCATTCATACCATCTCGCACTCCTCCAAGATGCTGGAACGTGGGAGATCAACCCAGAAACTACAGAAATTGATTAGATCGTATATTTGTACACTTGTTTCCAAAGTCACGAATGAAGAACAAATCAAAACACACTTTGTTTAGGATCAGCACAATTTACATGGACACCTCCGTTGGAGTCTTCGAGGTGCTTGGTGACGACTTCAGGAAAGTGCATCACTATCTGATTTTTGATCCTCTTGTTGAGAATATCCATGCGCATAAATTCAATCTCATTCAAGGGCAATGAAAAGTCGGACGTAGCATTATCCGTACTCAAAAGAGGTCTTCTAAGATCTGTAAGACTAGAGACATAGCTGCGCCTGTTCACCGTGGGTCGGGCAGTGTTTAATGTTGATAATAGGGATTGTGTGTCATCACCGTCTGACGCATTTTGTGCTTGAATGTGGTTGGATGTAGAAGATGCCTCGTTGTAAACCTACAGTGAAACGTATGAATGAGAATGATGATATGACCAAGTCACGACTCAAGATACAAGAATCAAATTTCATCACCATATTAAAATTGGATGAAAGGATTGTGGGCACGTCCTTTCTCGACGCAAAAACAATACACTGAAGATAACAAAAAATCGAATCAGCTCAATCGAGTCGGTTGAGTGTTGATAATTCCTCACCACTGCGTAATTCTTCATGTTTCCTCGTCAGTTCAATTTTTTCCAATTTTCGGAGAAAAACAAAACTCACCTTCACAAACCATTGATCAGAAATTAAATGTTGCAGTAGGTGCTCCTCGTACGGTTTATTCTCGATACCTGGAAGCACAAGTTCATGAAAGTGAATCGGCTTCTCTTCATTTTTGCGTTGAGTAGCCGTCTTCTGCACCATGAGAATTCAAAAGATGTGGAGGAAGTATTTGGTAAAGATTCCCAGAGTAAATAGATATCGGTAGTATTCACCAGATCAAGATAACCATAGCCAATAGGTACGTGGTTCATCAGCAAGTGTGAATACTTCACTGGTTTATCGGAAGCCGGTTTGCGAGGAGCTAGAGGGTTAGAGGAAGGTTGGGAAGTGTCGATAACTGATTTGGACTCGACAGCAATGGGTGAAGCGTTTGCATAGTCGATGCCGATCAAGGTCGTTGAAATGAGGAGAAGAAACCAACGAAATATAAACATTGTCGTGAAAGAACAAGGGGAAATAGAGACCAGCTCTATTTTTTTTGTGAAAGTGCGGTGGCAGTAGGAACAATGCGGCCTCGCATCTTATATAAGTACATCGGAACTGCTTGTAACTGTTTTTTTTGCCATCAAGTAGAAATTTCTGAAACAATTTACTTGACGTCGCTAAACAATTGCTGTGAATGGAGAGCTGATGACAGTCACTATCAAGGCATGAGGTGCAAAAAGCTGTGAGCAGGTGAAAAAGCATGCAGAGTTGAGCTAGTTTGGAAGATATACAGCTTCAAGCTAGCTATACGAACTTCTGGCGGACCTCGACCTCTTGGGATCACGCAGAAGGTAGCAACTGGCTAGAAATGGCTTACTGGTCCTTATCATTGGCTCTCATCACGGCAACGGTTTAGCGACGTCAAGTATATTGTATCAGGGTTTTTACTCTTTATTGAGGTTAGGCTGCTTTTTTATTGGCTCAGCATCAAGGCGAGAGATCATATAGCCGGCGGATTGAGGATTGTAACATGTAAGTGCTGAAGCGGTCGGATCACCAGAAGAAACAATCAGCGTCGGCGTCGAACGAAAGAACAAATTTGTAGTGAGTATATCAAACAAAGCACGCCAGAAAGGGCTTGATACGAGCAGAGCATGCAGAAGATATCGTACATGTAGAATATGTACGCAAAACAGAGCAGAAAGTAGAAAGTAAACTATGCTAAGGAAACAACGCAAGTATGTATTTATTGAAGCAACTATAAGCAATCGACAGTACTGGGGGGTATTATTGGAACGATAGGGAATTAAACGCGAAAGAAAGTATATAGCGATAATAGAGTAGCATTGAGAGAATATGTAAGATGCAGAAGGAGAGAAACGATGAGAAGCGCAAGGACGCAAGCTGTTAACACTGGTATTGATAACAGAGCCTCCTATTTCGGGGAAGTTGAACGCTTGGCTTGTCTTACTTCGGCGATAGTCAACGTTCGAGCGAAGGCCAGACTGAAAGTAGCCAATTCAAGACCGTTGTTGACGGAGATATAAGAGGATGTTGATGTTGAGGTTCCAATACGACTCCGCCATCCCGTCGTGCACAGGACATAATCAATCGTCCCACCCAATCGTCAACTCTCCCGCATCCTTGATCTCGAATATGGGCAAAGGTGAAGGCACTTGAGGCGGAGTGTGTAATACAGATTGGCCTGAATCCGAATTGCGATCAGAATGCGGCGAGGGAGGTGGAGCTAGGAACGAAGGGAACGGAGCAGCGGGTGATGTTGAGTTTGACACGCCTGCAGAGCCTACGGAGCCAATTAGAGGGATAATACTGAGAGGCCGAGGGGTTTGCTGTTAGAGAAATAAGATATACAGTCAATTTTCAGGTTAAAATGAGACAATTAGATCGAAATACTTACCTCTGAAGACGATTGTCCACTACCATTCGCAGCCACCTCTCCAGTTCCAGTTTCCATTTCCTTTGAATGAACTCGGACTAGGTTTCCCGAGCTCCCCGATGCAGAAGCGTATCCAGAACCAGCAGGACTAGAAAAAGATCCTCCTCTGGTCTTAACTTTCGGTCGACCGCGTCTACTCATCCCCAGTCCTGTTATAGGACCTATTCCAACGTGACCTTCACCATTCGTACTCGACGCAAATAGAGGAGGCTGTACAAGCCGAACACCCAATCCTTCTCCAGTTTTCATCATACCCCCTCCAAGCGTAACCTTGTCAGAATTCGAGTAGGAGTGAGAATGGTTTGAGTCGGAAAACGACTCGTGCGAGGTGGATTTTAGTAACGAAGTTGATGAGGGTGACATTACGAGCGTGGAATGGAATCGTGGATGTGGATGTGGCGCCGGTCGGGGTTGCGGTTTGTCATTGGAATTATCTTCCACGCCACTCCCGTTTCCACCTCCACTTTCGTTGTCGGAGACAGTCTTCTTGCTACCCCCCTTTCTTGACCCGCTTCGTTCCAGAGACGCCCTACCATCCTTCGCCGACTCAATATGCACCTGGAGCTCACTCGACTGAGGCTCGAGCGCAGCCGGAATCGATATTGTATGCACCAGGGAAGGATTGTAGCTCACGCCTACAGCACCGTAGCCGTATCCCTGCGAGAGATAACTTGGCCCGTGCCGGACGACGGAATGCGTGGAATGCGAAGGGCGTCTGGTAGTAGAAGGATCGCGAGAAAGAGAACGAGAAACAGATCGGCCATTACTTCCACTTCTATTGGGACCGTAACGTTGAGGTGAATACCGATTGGGCCGGTTAAGAACGTTAAATGGCGCATATGCAGAAGTGTTAATCATATTTCTATTGACAATTAGCAATTTTAGTATAATGTGATACTTTTGACCAAGGAAATGACTACATACCCTTCTTTAGCACGAACAATTGTCCCCAACCTCGCTCTCCGCTCTTCAATCTCTTGGGCTACGGCGTCCGGGACAGCTGGTTCGGGTTCCACAGTTGGTGGAATTAGCCGCGATTCTTCGTCTAGTATCACCTGTAGAATATCAGCTACGAACAAAAAAGGTGAAAATCAAAATACCTGCTCATCAAGCCCTTCTCTCCGTCTCCGTCTTGTCCTGCCACGAGCACAGCACGCGAATAACAACTGTATCACTGCCATAAGTCGTGCCAATGACACTTGTTATTTGGTGAAATTCTGCTAGTAGTTGCGAAATTTCCAGAGTCCGGAAGTAGAGACCCTAATTGAGCGTGTTGCAAGAGTATCGGGGCTGTTACTAAACTGCTGAATAACACGACCAGGTATTAAGGAACAGAGGAACGAGATAAAGAATCAAGGAATTGTCGAGTGCCAGATTTGCTCGCCAGATTCAGCGGTGCGCAACCAGTATGATTACAGAAAGAATAGACCTTGCAGTAATATTCGATATCGATGACCGAGAAATTTGTGCGTGGTACGTATAAACCTACGGTTGTGGGCGCTAGACGCCGAAAATTCTTCATCGCCTCACTAGGCGCTTAAGTAGAAAAAAAGGGCACTACGGACCGTACATTTATTATTCTAATATTCACCAAGCTATGTATACTTGAACAGACAGTACATCTATGATTTGCGAGACTAATTCACTGGAAAGACCTTTGGATATTTAAATTTGAGTAGGCTCTGAGTCAAAAAGCAAGGAAGTGTGAATGCACCAGGCAACGATGTATAATTGGTAGCCGGAATCATCAGCTTTGTTTTCGCGCTAGTTACGCCAATCATCTCACCTCCAGCTCCAACCTCCAATCATGATAAAATTCTTCAAAATCTCGATAACAGGTCACAGGCAACATCCAGAGCATTAACCTTGGGAGGAGGCTGTGAATTGAAGCCTGAAGAGAAGGTATCATCTCACACCATGCGACAGTGCTTAAGATTCATGATCACGAACAGTGAGAGAGTTTAATATAACCCTACCATTACTATTGTAACTTATCTTAGGGTACGAATATGTTGTTATAGGGTCAAGTAGCTTAGGTATAAATACTGTAGCACTTCTTGTGTTCAGGATAATTCATCCAGTTCTACTGCTGAATACTCAAGCTCTACTCAGTCTACTAAACTCTTCTCCATTTCTCATCTCACCACTCAGTGAGTAGTCACAACCGCTCCATTTTACTCACCGCTTTTTCAACACTACCTATTTAATATCATAGCTTTATACTATGCATTACATAAGCATCACGAAGCAATACTAACTCTGAATTAGACTAGCTTGTAGTGTAAAGAACAAAGGAAGGATATAAAAGGAATAATAACTCATCAGATAACAATCAGGAAAGATAATGAAGGAGTCCTTAGCATGGGAACTCTTCATGAAGGAGGTAATTGTATCACGGAATTGCGGAATAACTCGATGTGCATACATATGACAAATATTACCTGCAGTGTCTTTGAATTAAGCTTGTACTCATCTTCCACTAGGAGAATGAGTCTGTTGAACAAATTAATAAACATGTGAACTTTTCATGTGACACTATAGGCTGCCTTACTAAAAGGCAATATAGTTATTACTAAGTGGACACTATATTGACATCATAGTCTTACTCATCCTATGGTATCACACTTTATTAGTTTTAAGCCCATGATTAATATGTACTTCTAGAGCAGTATAAAAGCTGCTCACTATGCTTGCACCCTAAGTAGCAGAACTATAAGTATTCCCTATTCTACCCATTCTCTGTACTGAACTGACAACTCTTTACTACTGGTGGGTATGTTGATAACTACATTAGTCAACTGATTGCTGCACAACAGTCTAAGGCTTCTGACCAAGGACAATATGCTATGCTAGGGGCTGTCAAAGACCTCCTGGTGTGGACTGACCACTGATATGTTTGGAGTGATTTTGACTGATTCCGTCTCTTCACTGATTGGATAAGGGAAGCTGCTTGGCCCATGCTTTCTGGCATTTGGGAATGATCAAACTTCAAAATAACTTCTGTAAAAGCACCAGCTTTGAAAGTGTTTTTGCAAGTTGGGATCTAGGACATGGAGAAGCCACAAGATGGTTGTAGTCAGTGTTGAGGAGTGAAGTTAGGCGAGACACGATAGGCAAGGCCCGTCGGGGACGTATGGAGGACCGCCCCTTTGAAATATCATACGTTTCGAATGCAGTTTCGTGTTCTGCATTCGTCGAGACACTGTGCGTCTCGACGGATCTTATCCCAACCGGACACCCTACTTAACATGGACATACGTAGGAAATTTCCCCTCAGTCGTTCACACATCTAAGTGTGATCCTGAGGGTATGTCTATATCATTTGATACTACAGCTACAGATATCTGACTTGCATACGTAGTGTCGATACTTACTGTAGTTCAACAGGTAGTTATCGAATTCACAGAGTCGTTCACACATCTAAGTGTGATCCTGAGGTGTCGATACTTACTGTAGTTCAACAGGTTATGGGCCCCGCCCGCTGTTAAACCCATCACACATAAAGTTCGAGGATAACGACCAAGAAATCATAGACAAAAATGGCCAGTAGCGGAGCACTACCGACACCTATACCCGAGGTCCCTGAAGACCAAAAATTCGATGGTGGTATCCGAGTCACTTGGAAACCCATCGAACGAAAAATACGAATCGCCCTAAAGTCCCAGGGCTTGATTAGTTACATCGACGGCACGACCGAGAAACCAGGCCTGACTACTGGATCCACTACAGTACGGGAGTCAACACCAGTATACTCCACGGCACCATCCAGAGCCGAGTGGACCTTCCGAAATGACCGAACGAAAGGGATTATTGAATCATACATCGCAGACCTACCCTCGTTCATTCCTGAGGTTGATGAGAAAGATGCCAAGGACCTATTCGATGCATTAACCCTTGAATTCGGACAGAAAGATGATATGAGGAAGGTACTCACCATGAGACACCTTAGAAGCCACATCTTCCGCGAGACGGAATCACTAGACTCATACTTCAAAATGCTCCGAGAACTTCGAAAGGAAGCAATCGACATGGGAAATGAGGTATCTGACAAGACTTTCAGAGAGATCATCCTTGCGGCTTTCCCTACTGCAGCCTTCGACACCATCATGCAAAACATAAATGCAAATCCATCGACATTTAGCTCTTCCTCTGCCATTATTCAACAAATTATCTTCCAGTACTCCCGGTCCGAGAACCGACCAGATGCTCTAGTCTCTGGAGATCGTCTAGTGCAGGCAAATGAGGTTTCAATCCTCCTAGCCAGAATTGAACATCTGGAACGACAGGCAACTGCCTCAGTGAATGTGGTGAAGTTCCCTGACAGGAGATGTCGAAATTGCCAGAGGACCGGACACCTTGCTGAGGAGTGTTTCAGGAAGGGAGGAGGCAAAGAAGGAGAGTACCCAGTGTGGTGGAAAGGAAAAAGAGATATGGAGGCACCTAGAAATATGACGGCAAATGTAGCAGCAATGGGAGCAGTAGCCGAACTCCCTCAGCATTATGGCCTGGCAGCTTTCGTGGGTGTGGGGACAGGCGATGAGATCTATGCAGATACAGGAGCATCCGATCATTTCTTCAAAAAGAGGGAAGACTTTGCTGAATATACCCCATGTGCAAGACGAGCAAAATCGTCTGAGGCCTCAACGATACTCACTATTCTAGGCTATGGGAAGGTCAGGAAGACATTCTCAAATGAGAAAGGTGACGTGGTACTCACCTTCGCAAATGCTCTCCATGCTCCAAACGTATCCTACAACCTGGTGTCAATCTCCAAGATGGACGCCCTAGGACACCATGTCCTGTTTGGAAATGGGATTGCAAAATTCTTCGGCCCAAAGGGTGAACACTTCCTCACTGGGGTAGGTTCCCAGGGATTGTATCGTCTGCCTGAAAAGGAGCCATCCCCAGCCAGCCTTGTCGTGCGTTCGAGGTCGTTGAATGTCCCTGTGGACTTGAGAGGCTGGCACCGCCGATTTGGCCATGTTGGTGTTACTTGTATAAGGATGATGGTGCAGAGAAATTTGGTGGATGGACTCAAAGTAAAAGGGGATATTGATGAGGAGCTTGAGAAGTGTGATAGCTGCTTAATTGGGGCGGCAAAAAGACGAGCGTTTGACGCTGTCACCAAACGAGAGTCAAAACGACTTGAACGTGTCCACGTTGACCTAACGGGACCCATGCGTGTTAGAGCAATAGGAGGATTCTACTATTCCATGCCTATCGTTGACGGTCATTCAGCAATGACCCGCGATTTCTATCTCGCAAATAAGGAATCGACCACCACATTGACCACTATGACTTCATACAAAGCAAGAGTGGAAAATGAGACTGGCGAGAAGATGTTGGCTGTGAGAGTCGATGGAGGAAAGGAGTTCAATAACAAGCCATGGGAGACGTGGGCAGATACGAATGGAATCGTGCTCGAGGTTGTCCCTCCGTATTCATCAGCAGCAAATGGCGTTGTAGAGCGACGACATGGTACCATCTTCGACCGTGTTCGCACGATATTGCAGGACTCCGGTCTGCCTCTTTCTCTGTGGGCCTATGGGTGCACATACATCATATACACAGATAACCTATTACCTGCAGCACGCACCAACTTTGAAATCCCAGCAGAAATTTGGTATGGGAAGCGAATGGATGTCTCTCACCTAAGGCCATTCGGAGCATTGGCATGGGGAACAGAGGTCTCTAAAGGTTCAGGGAAGTTGGATATGAGGGGGTTTCGAGGCCGCTTGGTGGGGTATATTAAACGAGGGGAGTACCTATTATATACCTCATCCGGCCGCATTGTTCCAAGTCGAGACGTCACTTTTGAGGAACGAGTAGCTAGCCTGCTACCTCCAGTTGGCAGAGAAAGGGGAGGAGAGGTAGAAGACGACTTCTTCCCAACTGAAGACAGAAACGTTGAGGAAACGAACAACACACCGGCTATCCATGATGAAACTCTGGAAACCAACCTAGACCAGACACCACAAGCTTCAGCCCCAGCAGTACCCCTCCGAAGATCAACCCGCGACCATCTACCATCGTTCAAGGCCAAGGAGATGCAAGAGTTCATGAGTAGAGAGGAAAAGGCAAGAGGGATGAGAGAAGAATGGGTGACAGAAGCTAGAACCCACCATGCAAACGTAATCACCCTCATTGACTTAATACCAAATGAAATTGATTGCACACTCAACATTGCGCTGTCTGCAATTGGGCTGCCACAGGTCCCAAAATCCTACTCAACAGCCATGGAGGATCCGGAACACTGGCTACCAGCTATCGAGAAGGAGCGACAAAGGATGAAAGAATTTGAGGTTTTTGGACCCCTTCAGGACCCACCCTGAGGAGCGACCGTCTTGTACCCACTATGGGTCTTTGCCCACAAGATGGACGGAATGGGAAACATAGTAGACGAAAAGGCCCAATTGGTAGTAAATGGAGGGAGACAGACGGAAGGAATAGACTTCTTTGAGACCTTTGCCTCTGTTCTTCGATTTGAATCTCTTCGGGTCCTGATTGCTGTATGGGTCACCCTGGACTACAACATATGGCAAGTGGATTTTGCATCGGCATACCTAAACGCAGACCTCAAAGAAGAAATATACGTACAACCCCCCAAGGGATTTGAAGGGTACGGAACTGGGAAAGTGATGCGCTTGAAGAAATCCCTATATGGAACGATGCAGGCAGGAAGGAACTGGTGGAAAAATCTGGATAAGTCCTACAAGGAACTGGGCTACTATCGCTCGCGAGCAGACCAATGCGTGAGGAGTAGGGGATCAAAGTCAGGGGAGACGATGACCGGGACCTACACAGACGACACGTTGGGTGGATCGTCAAGCATAGAAGAGATGGAGCAGGCAAAAAGGGAGTTGGGTGATAGGTACCGGATTAGGGATACAGATGAAGTCCAGTTCGCACTGGGCATGCGGTTAGTACATGACAAGGCAGAGGGCACAGCAACGTTGTCTATGCGAGCTTATTGGGACCAGCTTTTTGCCAAGCATAACCTTCAGAACATGAAGCCCAAAGCCACGCCGCTACCACCAGGTATTGCACTCTCGGTAAATCAAGCTCCATCATCCGAGGAGGACACCCAGTTCATGAAGGGAAAACCATATGCCGAAATTCTAGGAGCCTTACAGTTTGGACAGGGATCCTGCAGACCCGACATAGCATTTGCTACGAATCTCTTGTCACGGTTCCTTCAAAACCCCGGACGGCCTCACTGGAATGCCCTCATGCATCTATGCCACTATTTATCTGGGACGAAGGAATATGGGATCACCTACCGACGAGGGGAGGGGAAGCTTCACCCTGAGACTTATGGGGATTCAGACTATGCGGCATGTGTTGACACCCGCCGATCTACTATGGGGGTCCTCACGAAGCTGGCGGGGGGTCCTGTGTACTGGATGTCTAAGCGACAAGATGTGGTGGCACTATCAACTACGGAGGCAGAGTATATAGCTTATGGGAAGGCTCTGACGCAGGCTAAGTGGATCCATAACTTCCTCGCTGAAATCGGTCACTCAGTTCCCTATCCCATGACCATTTATGGCGATAATCAGAGCGCCATCGCCATATTGGAGAACCCAAAATTCCACCAGCGTGTGAAACACATCGATGTAAAATACCACTTCGTCCGGGATGCGGTAGAGAACGGCGAGGTCAAGATACATTACGTCCCATCCCACGAAAACATTGCAGACATCCTCACAAAGCCGCTCGGAACTACATTGCATAGACATCAAGTGCGAATGCTTGGGCTCGATGGTACCGACCGGGTCTAGGGGAGTGTTGAGGAGTGAAGTTAGGCGAGACACGATTGGCAAGGCCCGTCGGGGACGTATGGAGGACCGCCCCTTTGAAATATCATACGTTTCGAATGCAGTTTCGTGTTCTGCATTCGTCGAGACGCTGTGCGTCTCGACGGATCTTATCCCAACCGGACACCCTACTTAACATGGACATACGTAGGAAATTTCCCCTCAGTCGTTCACACATCTAAGTGTGATCCTGAGGGTATGTCTATATCATTTGATACTACAGCTACAGATATCTGACTTGCATACGTAGTGTCGATACTTACTGTAGTTCAACAGGTAGTTATCGAATTCACAGAGTCGTTCACACATCTAAGTGTGATCCTGAGGTGTCGATACTTACTGTAGTTCAACAGTCAGGACAAATCAGTACATGAAAAAGATGATAATGGAGGTTACCTCTGCTTTGAGGTGTCCAGTTGAGCATGTACTTTCTCCCAGTGTGTATTATTTTTAACATGAAAGTTGTTGCCAAAGTTATACTCTCCTATTCATTGTAGCACACTCAGGAAGGTCCATGATTTATTTTTGGAATTTGATCTTCCATTCCAGTTCACAAATAATCTTGCCATGTTCTGGCTTCTGTTCTCCCATTAACCACATTTCTGGCAATGTATTGTGCTGTGTACTTCAAATTTGGCTTGGGTATGACCCCAACACTCCCTTTGCCAGGGCATTTTGTTGATTCCATCCTTAATAACAGGTAGTCATCACATTTACATGGAGAGTTTTCCAATAAAATTTACTTCTAGTGCTCTTTATGTTGTGAAGGGGTTCTTCAGGTTTTCCAAATCCCAGATGGAAATAAGAGTAAGCATAGGACACTGCTTGCAGATGAAGATTCCTTGGCTTCCTAAATTGACTCTATATTCTCAGACGGCCTGTTGACACACTGTATTTTATTGTGCATGCAATCACAGGCAGGATACACCATGCTCTGTTTCATCTGCTAAGTGCTTGTTCAGGAATTTCCACAAGCTGTTGAAGGGTAACCTGGCACAGTTGATGTTGCACACTTATTGCAGCTAAGGCTGTAAACAATAGAGTGTACCCCCATCAGAAACACTGCTGTTGTAGTCTATGTACAAGGGTAGTGTTGTACTATTGACCTTGCAGACTCCTCAATACTCCAATAGACACTAATAGTGAATATTGATTTGGTTCCTTCTGACTGTAGTAGGAATACAGGTCTGTTTGGTCTTGTATGTACTAGAAACGCATGAGGCATGATAATAGGTGTCCACAATTGTGCACTCCTATAAGAAATGAAAAGGACTCTGAAAAATGAAGAAATGAAAGTGTAAGTAATGTTATAAGTAAAGTAGTGAATACAGTAGTTAGCTTATAAGTAATGTATGTACTTTATATGTAAACTAACTATGTAAGAAGTGTTCTGTCACTACAATTAACACAAGCTCTAGTGTTCCAAGTATCATCGAAATCAAACCAGTAACCAGACTTCATTACAACCAGACACCATTTGGCAGCAAGATTTGCTCCCAATACCAGTACATACTCACCTGATGACAGTTTGTTAATGTACTTATCCAGAAAATTTCGATGCAGGATGGAAAGTTCATAGACAGTATATGCTAGTGACTACATGGGTCGAAAAGGTCCTTTCCTTTTATATTCCCTCCTCACTAGTGTCATTGGCTTCATCCAGCGAAAGGAAACCCTGCTGGGCTCTTGAACCCATCCGCTCCCACCGCTCTAACTACAGGAAACCAAAGAAAAACAATTGAATTCAGTAACCACGTCTTTTAAAAAACCAACAGCAAATGACACCTACCACCAAACTGTGCGTTATCCTTCGATAACAAAACTGTCGTCGTCGTTACATTCCCGACTGTAATAACATGTGTCCACTGCGCAACATCTGACGCTCGCCAGACTATTTCGTAGGAGGCAGCATTAGGTACAGCATCCCAAATAAGTGTCGAGTTGTTTGTCAGGACAGACGCATCCATCGTCACATTTTGAGGCGTTCCGGGAGCTTGAGCAAGGGACCATAGCACGGCGCCATTCACTTTACCAACTCTGGAGTTACAAGCATGTCGTCAGCCATAACCAAACTCGTACATTTCTCTCGAGTGATGGCTCACCGAGCATTGAACTCAAAATCACAAAACTGGGGCAAATCACCGAATTGCACCCCATCAACGACACGGACATCTTGATGCTGGTGAGCAAAGTCTTCGTTCGGTTCGGTAAATCGAACGGCTGGGAATCCTTGCTTGAGGAATGATTCGTGGTCCCCACCTCGCAAGAATCGATCAGGACGCCAGACTGTTTGGACTACGAAAAACTGGTCAGTGAAACCGGTTTGAAGATATGAGAAAGAGATACCAGTCATATTCGTAACTGCGTTCGTTGCAACCTCCGCGGCGAATCGTCCCAATTGTCTCGCAGGGCTATCGTTCTCTGCACCAATACTCACCCGGCTTTGTATCTGGGCCAATGTTTCGACATCAGTCGGAACTCCCTGTACAAACATTCTAATATTGAACGGATCCACAATCGAATTCGTGTCCCCGGCGGGACCTGTGGATCCCTTCGAAGCGCCTACGATGTCGTTATCCAGCATCCCTTGAACGTCAGCCCCGGCAGCCTTCAATTGCTCCGCCATAAAATTCGATCCGAAAAGCCCTTGCTCCTCTGCCGCCACACATGCAAACATGATCGTCGCCTTCGTATCGTGTGTAGCCATGATCCTTGCCAACTCCATCGAAATAGCAGTCCCACTCCCATCGTCATCTGCCCCAGGTGCATCGTTTATACCATCCGAATTATTCGTATTCCTCGAATCATAATGGCCTGAAACAACATATATGCGATTTGGCTCCTGAACGCCTTTCAGCGTCGCTACGACATTGCCGATAACCGTATCACTGGTAATGTCACCAGTCGCCGCTTGGAGGTATTTGGGAACACTAACGGTCATACGTCCGTTACTTGTTGCAGCGAATTCCTCCATTTGAGAAGCAATCCAGTCTCGAGCGGCACCGATCCCGCGAATTGGATCTGTTTGGTTGGAGAGTGTGTTGCGAGTGCCGAAAGAGACAAGCTTGTTAATGATGGCTTCGATACGAGCGGGGTCGATCTGGTTCAGCATAGACGTCAACTCATCATTAGGCTGTTGAGGGACGAGGAGTTCGCCTGGACCTGGAGGCCAGGAATCAGGAGTCAGAGGGTCTTGCGAATTAGTAAGTTGTCCGAGTGCTACGAAGAATTCGTTATCAGCAACGGTTGCAAATTCTTGCACGTTACTCACTGAGAGAGATATTGAGAAAAACAAACAAGGAAGTAAATAACGAGGAGGAAAACATTTCGTAGAGCACTCGACTCATATTACACCCCTGAAAGGGAATTCCTTAAATCCCACAAAATCCTGCATCTGGAACAGAGCAAAATATGCAGTTTCTCTCACCGTTAGTCACGAGTTGTCCTCTGAATTGACAAATTTTCATGTGCACAAGTGTGCCTGTAGTACGAAGAGCGATACGCTGGCGTATAAGAAAAGATTACACCGAGAGGTTCAAGTTCGCCTCATGTTGAGCGGTGATCTAATCCAATTTAAGACTTCGACCTTATCATATTGTCTTCAATGTTATTATTACTAGAACAAGAATAATTATCACTCACCAGGAGGTTATAAATTCAACGGTTCGAAGGCCTGCGAAGGAAAGATAACTTACTAATCAATACAGAGATACGACAAAATACACACGAAACATCCAAGAAGTATGGCTCGATAGCTTGGTGAGAGCATTGGGCATCGAAAAGGCAGGCAATGACATTGCTACATATTTCGATAGCGAGAAAGCTTGTTCAACCTGTCCATGCTAGGCTATTCATGTCTAATCTCTTCTAACAACTTCACCAATTGTGGTTGTATTCTAATCCAAGCTGAGGTAATTGTTAAAACCAATCCGATTTGAATTCGACGATGTGTAGGTTTGTACCTTTTTCGGTGAGATCCTTTGCCTGAAGGACAACTCTGTGTGTCGAGAGCAAGGAATTCCCTTCCTTTTCCAACCTATCGATCTCGTCACCCCATCCAAGAGCCCGAAGTTTATCGTAGATGCTAGTAAGACAGAAAACCAATCAGCCAGGAAATCCAAACAAGATGGTTAACACATGATTGACAAACACGGATTTTCGCCTAGAACGAGTATGTTGAAGTTCTTCTGCACGCTTAGCATTCCTAGCTGTTTGCCATTCATGACACGCAGCAGAGTGCTAAATCGCTAATATCATAACGAGCCTTCGATGATCACGACCTATAACATACCATTATGGTCTCTTCGAACAATTGCTTCTTCATAGTGGCCCATTCCTCCAAACGCAGCTCTCCTCTCCTTACCCGCCCATATTCATGCCTAAAAATTCGAATGTTCGGAGGGAAATATACTTTGTCTTCGCCGTCCCCTGTAAAATATTAATTCGGTGAACAATGAACTCTCAAGAAGGCTGATACTCACAAGGACCTTTCCAGGGTATAACCGTCACACAAGGAATGTACTGCGCAACCTCTTGAAACACGATGAATGTTGCGGCATAGCTGCTTTTCCAGACAGAGTGCAAGTTTGAGCGAGAATAGAATCTACTTAGTCTCAGTCAAGTCATGAACGCCGCTACAGAAAATTACATACACAGAACCGAAGCATCCAGCGCAGCATCGAACGCGACATTGCCAGAAAATACTCTCGCACGGTTTGTGCATGCACAACTATATCAAGCACGCGAATTCATAAAGTACCCCTAGTGGAGAGAATGTGAACTCATACATACGTGGCAATACGAATCAAAGGCCAAATTCGCGTACTGGGGCTCAGAAAGATCAGATGGAAGGGAAGGAAGGGAAGGAACATTCGAGCGTGCTGTACACCAGACAATGGCATTACTTCGGGTCATGAGAAAGGCACGAAAGTCTTTCGATGTTCGGGAAAGCCGAAGGAGGTCAAGTGGTTTGAGATAGCTGTATATCTACTGATTCCTTAGTACAAACACTGCCGGTCTCATGATCAGCATACCTCTAGAACAATATCTAAAGGAAGCTTCAACATGTTCTCTAGTATCCCTTTATTGCCTCGTCTGATTTTCAATTTGTTTTGCGCGAAATTTCCCGAGCTTTCTTCTAGTTTTGGGCTGTGATAACTTGCGATATATTTTGTTTTGAAGTTGTCCAGTTCAGAGTCGTCGCTGCTCAAGACAAAAGCCTCATGATCAACCACAGTCCCAACTTTTGGGGTTGTATTGGAAGATTTTCGTGTCTTCACCATGGTAAGAGAGAGTAATATTACGTCAGCGTAATATGTCGCGTTTATAAAGTCCTCTTCTGTCTGTGACTTGTTTCGATTTATAGACTACGCTTCTGGAATCTCTCTAGTTGGGCAATCGGCGGCTTCGTGCACTCGATATATAGATAACATCTTTAAAACATGGATAATGTGAAACTACAGTAAGTATTCCCTCAGAAGCGCACGAATGAGTGCAAACGACTGTATTGTAAATCTACCTGTTGTAAGATACTCGTAAGTATAGTATTCTCAGAACACACCGAAGGGGTGTAAGAACTCCATTTAGAGAACTATTTACCTGTAAGATACTCGTAAGTATAGTATCTAAGTTAAGACTATTAGCTATCCTCCAGGTTAATATACAAGAATGAGCACTCACTCTCAGAACACACCGAAGGGGTGTAAGAACTGAGAGTGTCGATGAGAATATGTAAATATATATATACTAATTTCTGTCTATGAGTGATCGAGCGGGCACAGTCAATTTCAAAGAATGATACCACCCGCAAGACATACGATCCAACTGAGACACCGATAAGGAGGACAGATAGCCAAGACCAGAGTAAAGTAAACTTATTCTATCATGGGAGGGCGCCGAGGACGAGGTATGCGTCTCCCCTATAATCTACCTTCCACACCTGTGAAACTACAGTAAGTATTCCTAGGTAGACATAAATAAGTAAAGTTCTTTGAATATCGTAAACCACAAGGTACTCACCCTCAGAAGCGCGAGAATGAGTGCAAACGACTAATGGGAAAATAAGTTGATGAGTTGATATGCTGACTTGGGGCTGAGGGCAAAATGCAGGTGTAGCAATACACACACTAACACCAACACACACACACACACACAACCAAATCCAACACTAAGTTCAAAAGGGGTGTATAAAAGATATATATAATTTAATTGTGTGAAGCTAACTCTGCCTAATAGAGTAGGGGTTTCTGTAGCAGACTTTCTTTCACAAGTTCTGTAAAACTTGAACTTGTTATGACTAACTGATTCTTCAATTGGACTTTGACTGGCTGACTTTACTGAGCTATGCTTTGCCTAACTCCTGCTTTCTTTTCTTTTTCAAGTCAACTAGTACACACTCTTTCTGAGTTATCAATTCTTTCTGGCTTCAGTTTTCTATTCTGTGCTTTGTCTGATTCTGACTAAGTGTCTAAATCTGACTTCTCTATGCTGGGAGCAAACTCCCTTCAAGTAGGACTAGCAATCACTACCAAAGTGGGGGGGAAGAAAGCTTCCTCCTTCTGGCACTGGCCTGTCCTATTTATGTCCCTGAGGAAAGGTCTGGACCTTGGGCAGTGCTGAGGGATTTATTCCTTTGCACATGGTTACTACTCCCTTGGTCCAGGACACCATATGCTTTTCCAGTGCTACCACATGCTTGAGATATTTAATCCAGATGCTTTTCCTGTGCTTCCACATGTTCCTTGAGCTGTTATTGCTTTTATTCTAATCATACTAGTCTTACTGAATGGGACTGCAGATAACTCGGCAATTCTTTTTATTGACTGTACTATTCCCAGATCTTACTTTAGGATAGTTGATTCACACACAGGATGGGGTTTTAGTGTTGGTATAGTCATTTTTAGACACTGTGCCTGATCAATGAGCATCGGTTTTGTCGAGAGATGAGAGAGAGGGAGGACCAGAAGCCCCGATCGGAGAGCAAGGCAGTAATGCCGATCACAGTCGGAAGTCCATTCCTGGGTAGTTATAGTGAAGGTTGAGATATACTTCCACTTGTCTAGTGGGGCGATCGGACATGTTTCGAGATACCGTTTCCTTATTTATATATCGTGTCATGACGTGCTATACAAGATACAGTACTTACTTTATTTCTCCTACATCTCCCCCTTCCCTCATTGCTGTTACTGTTTGGATCCATCTACATCATTCCGCATCCTTCTATCACATTCCAAACACTTCCATCAACTTCCCGCGCTTTTGCTTACTCATCGAGACTCTTGTATATATAGTACAGTAGCTGACACCTAGTTCCCCATCTTGACCTCTTGGTCTTTGGAACTAGGTTAGTACCTGTATCATTGTTTACCTTCAATATACTTACTTGGTCTTTGGAACTAGTTTTCCTTGTGCGACCCTAGTGATTGGCCTTGCGCTATCACTGCTGTCTTGATCATTCTATCTTTCGGCCTTCGTATGTGGTGTTAGCCCCACCCCTCACTTCGGTTTGTGCTTCGAGCCTGTGCTTTCTCTGTGCTTTTCCCCTTCGTCACCACATATCGGTGGGCCTATTTTTCCCTCAGTCGTTTGCACTTACTTGTGCACCTCTGAGGGTGAGTGGTTCCTAGTCCTACAGTATTCAAGAAGTATGATTTATTTATATCTACATAGGGAATACTTATTATAGTTTCACAGGTAGATTTATATAAGAGTCATTTGCACTTACTTGTGCGCCTCTGAGGGGAATACTTATTATAGTTTCACAGGTTTTGATTCATCATTGATCCGGAGCTGGACATTATGACTATTACACAATGTACAGGGGTTCCCTATGTAGAGTTGTCTATTGGGCTATGCACAAAATCCGAAAGTTTTGGATTTTTATGCACAGCCCATTCTAAGGCTTATCAGGGTACGTATAAATAAGTGAAAAACTATTCTGAAACGCGTCCGCTCGTCTGACTCGACGAGCGGAAGTATATCTAAAACAACGAAGAAAAAAACTAAGAAAAATTCTTTCGACTGCCATCTGTGTCCATGTGGATGGCCATCACCTTGCCCTCCGATCGAGACTTCTAATCATTTCTCCTACAGTTTTCGACAGATACAAAGATCCAGACCGCTCCTGGGTACTCAGAATATTCGCCACCCTCTCAACCATCCCTCAGCCGTACAATTCTCGCCCCCCACAGCTAATGTGCATTCGATCCCCTTGTTATGACATCGATGCCGATAAATCTGTTTGGCCCTTCCTTCTGAAGTAGAGGCCAGCCCAAATGCAACTCATGACATACTATTACTTGCTACAAAAGATCAGAATGCACAGTACACCTTAGCACATGGACTGGGTAATAATGTTTTTCTGTTCCGTGGGCTTACGAGAAAGGCTTCTGAAGGGTGTTTTTCAATAAGAAAGTCTAATAATCGCGCTTTCTCAATTTGAAGACCGTTGGAAAAACAAAACTTATTCTGAGCTCTACTTCGTACCACCAGGACGTCCATTTCAGCTGTTTTGCTTTCAACAACCTTTGAAACTGCGTTCGGCTAAGGCTCGGAGAGTTCAACGTCTCCTGTTATCTCCGATCGACTTCCGACCTTCATATATGTCGAAACGCAACATGCAGTTCAATTATCACTCAGTGTACCATATGCTGCATGGAACCTTTGAGGCGTATGGTACATGTCTCAATCCTACAATGTAGGTATGTATCCCGGTTGCGATTTCATGGCATTTCGACACTGAATAGGAGTACTCGTATTCAGCATGGACCGCTGATACTTACTCGAGTACAAATGCTCGTTTTCTGTTCCTGAATGAGACCAGCTGTTCATTTTCCTTCGAATCATCTCACATTTCGCCCACATAGCGCCTTCAATATCGCTATGGTTCCTCTCGAACAGATGTTCACTAACATAGTAGGGTAGTAGGCCTAGCGAGGATGCGTGTACCTTCGCCACACTCACGACGTTTCCGTCTCCCGAACCTGCTGTCTCGTTCCATGTTCATCTTTTCATATTTTGACTGATGGAGGCAGGAGATGATATGCAAGAATGACGAACATCAGGAACCATCTCTTGTATCCAAACCAACTCCCAATAATCCCCTGTCGGAAACCTTCAAGTGTCAACTACAGTATATTGCGAAATTCCGGCTGAAGTTCCAGTGAATATTTCAAGTAATACAACAAGTGACGGGGGATCAGCGATTGATTTTTTGACTATATATTACAGTTCCTTGAATTGTGAATTGTTAAATGTTGAGGTGGTGGAAGCTCGGATGCGCCCAAGATTTTCTGGATATTTAAATAGTAAATCCTCACTTTGACTAGGCCATTTCTCTAATCTTACCCTCCATGGCCCGTATCCCGTGCAATATCGTTAGCAGACTTGCGGTCGTTGTCCTGCTTGGAATACAGGCACTTTCCCAAACCGTCTCTGTCGCTATCGATAACGCATCCGTCCTGGGGTCAAACGAAAACGCCGCCGATATCGAAAGCTTCCTGGGTATCAAATATGGTGTTGCTTCCCGCTTCAAACGTAGCTCTCTGGTCTCGTACCTCGCTCCCGCCGAGGCAATAATCAACGCTACAACTTTTGGTGTCGCCTGTTCGCAGACCGTTACAGCGGTGAGATCCCCAGCGACGATCTTCAAGTATTCATCTGACATGATACTAGGGCAACACCTTGAACTACGGAGGTGAATGAACTCATTCCACTGTAGGTAACAATGTTGTGTTGAACTATTTTTATTAGCTTATGGGTACGGTGAAAATTGTCTCACATTGGATATTTATCGTCCGCCTGGCACCCTCGAAAACGCCTCTTTACCAGTTATGGTTTGGATTTCAGGCGGGGCCTTCTTGCAAGGATCCACTTCCGTATACCCTGGTACCGGCATTGTTGCTCGCTCCATGGAACTTGTAACTCTTGATCCTGCTTTCAGAATCTTTCGCTCAGCTGATCTCCTTCACTTTAGGGTCTTCCAGTCATAACAGTACGTATATAACACATCTGATTCCGCGCTTCACTTTGTCGACAATCTTTCGAAGGTCATAGTCAATTACCGCCTTGCATTATGGGGATTCCTGTGAGTTTATTCCCGTGTTCATTATCTTGATTACTCACAGCCGTGTCAGTGGTGGTCAAGAAGCCGCGGATAACGACGCCTTGAACCTTGGGCTATACGACCAAAGAGATGCTTTCACTTGGGTCCAAAATTATATCAGCTATTTTGGAGGTGACCCCACCAAAGTTACGGCGTTCGGAAGTTCTGCTGGCGCGTGAGTCTACTCAGAGGGGTTTGAGTCGACCCTTTCTTACTTTGTCTGTTCGTAGTATCTCTATCGGTCATCATCTTTTCACATCAGATTCGAACCTATTCCGTGCCGTAGTAAGCACCAGATTTATCTCTCCACTGCCTCCGCTCACTCTCTTTTCAATCATACAGATTATGGGTTCAGGCACAGCCAGCACGTTAGCAGTACGAAAACCCAACGACCCGGCTGTCCAATCGGTGTATGATGGTGTCGTCAACCTCGTAGGATGCAGCACCGCTAGCGATACGTTCGCATGCCTCAGTGCCGTCGATGAGGATACATTGTTCGATGCTGTCAATTCCTACGATCCAGATTCGCTTTTCCAGCTTCGTGTAAGTGCTTTTACAATTATTCAAAACTATAATGTTCGCTAACTCGAATCAGCCTTGGGCCCCGATTGTCGATGGCGAACTCATCCCTGACGATCCTTACACGCTGATTTTGGAAGGCAAATTGTGAGTATCCCCTACATGATATAGGTACGAAATCGAATATAAGATGTTGACCTCCATCCCAGCGCAAGCAAACCTTTTATCACCGGCGACGTCGTAGACGAAGGAACCCGATTCGTTGTTCCACAAGCCATAAACACTACTGATGACTTCCTCAACGTACTCGCCATCGTAGATTCACCCACACTCACCCCAAGCCCATTCGCTGAAAACCAATCCCTTGTGTCAGAATTGGAAACATTATACCCTGCTACCCCTGCTGCTGGCTCTCCATTCGGAACAGGCAACGTAACATTCTTTGGAGATCAGTTCAAGAGAGCTGCGGCTGTGATTGGAGGTGCGCATTTTATAATAGATAATATGCTCCCTTCTCTAAACGTGTGGGCGTGGTCAATCGCTATCCAGACCTACACTTCCATTCGCAAAGGCGTGCCTTTCTCGCCGCTACAGCACAGAAGAACGTACCCAGCTGGAGTTATCAGCTTGCACAATTAACTAGTACCGACTCTTCAGTGGCTTGGGAAGGAGGTGAGTCTTTATCGAATATTATTTTGGTTGGCGGAATATCTCACGAGCATGTTTTGACTAGTTGCACACGAGACTGATGTTCCTTTTGTATTCAACGCTTATCCTTCGACGGACGGCGATCTATACACTGTTGCCTCTTACATATCTGGCTATTGGTGAGTGACAAACTCCCTTTTATCCCTCTCTTAGACCTCTGATCATACATGAACATCTGCAATATTAGGGTGGCATTTGCAAACAACCTTGACCCAAATGTTGCCGGACTTGCAACATGGAACGAGTACGGGTCAAGCAAACAGTCGCTGCAAATCGAAGCTGGCGCGACTATGATGATTGCGGATGACTTCCGTCAAGCTGGAACCGAGTGAGTAGAGAGCTCATATACGGTGGACTACTTGATTGACCGATATTTATGTACAGCTTTCTGACAACCGCTAGGGCTCAGATCTTTAACGCTTAGAACTGATTATCGACTTTCATTGACTTCTAACGATCGTTTCACGTACTTTGTACCTAAGTTAACCCACTGCTAATGACTTCTGTTTCTAATGCACGCAATGCATATTCGCTACCAGTATCACTGCCAAGTGTGGATAGCACTTTTGAGACGCTCAATTAGCCTGGAACCGAGGGTGCGAACGGCCCATACCACTTCAAACTCCGGCCTGGAGCCGCTTCTTCGCCGAGATAAGTTCAAGTAATGCTCTTGTATTAAATAGGGCGTATAGAACCTCTTTCAAGTGAAAAAGTGCTTGAAGCAAGTTGAAGGGGAATGTCTTCTGCAATACTTCAAACAAGCATTTTCAAGTAAGGCGACATTAGGTTGGAGACCGAATTTTGAAAGGGCAGAGGAAAATAAGCACTCATGCTTCGTTGTGAACCACAATCAATATGTTTCTCCTCCAAAGTTAAATCCTTCTCGACTCACCATCGTCAAAGGGCCTAGAAAGCTTCTAGGATTCGAGCACGTGTTTCTGTTCATTTTCGGCGAGCAATCTATATCAGAAGTAGAATCCCAGTTACTGTCAAGTGCAAGATCAGATTCCGCGCTAGGTGTTGTGCACTCCACAGAAATGGACATGGAAAGTAACGCAAGAGTGGGAGCCGGCGATTCGTATATTGTTCTGGACCTTCTCGACAAGGAGCTGAGTGAAGTCGCCTTTCAGAAGGTGAAGGAGGAAGTAGAGTGGGATGTAATGCATCACAGAGGTCAGTAGACGTCTTATACAGTATTTTCTATCCAATTTACCCCCGCAGGTGGTGAAGTTCCTCGATTGGTTGCTGTTCAAGGCGAAGTAGCACCAGATCTGAGCTTCCCGGTTTATCGCCATCCATCAGACGAGTCTCCTCCACTAAGAAAGTTCACGCCGACAGTGGAACTGATTCGTAAGGAAGTCCAACAATGTATCAAGCACCCCGTCAACCATGCCCTTATCCAGCATTATCGTTCCGGAAAGGACTATATATCTGAACACTCTGATAAAACAATTGATGTTGTAAAGGGGTCCAGCATCGTCAACGTCAGTCTTGGTGCACAGCGTACCATGGCTCTGCGAACAAAGAAAGACCAGATTCATCCTGGTCAAGGGACCGACACAAAACGACAAACACAGCGGTTTCCACTTCCGCATGGTTCCATGTTCGTCATGGGTCTTGAGACTAACCGGCGCTGGCTACATGCAATCAACCATGACAATCGACCCCTCAAAACGAAGACTATGGAAGAGCTGCTACAGAACGGAGAACGCATTAGCTTGACGTTTAGACGTATCGGGACGTTTTTGGATGGTCCAGACGAAGAGATGATATATGGGCAAGGTGCAAAAGGTAAGACAAAGGAGGAGGCTAGACCGGTGGTTAATGGTGGCGGACCAGAGGCGGATGCTTTGCTTGAAGCTTTTGGAAAAGAGAACAAGGATTCGAGTTTTGTTTGGGATGAATGGTATGGGGATGGATCTGATGTACTACATTTCACACATGGGTTGTAATCTGAGGTATCTTCATTACCTGTATAACTGAATCACGGACTACAAATGCGATTTCTGAATATGTAGGATGCATTGTCTGGTTGCTTATACCTATTGAAAGCACCCAGAGCCGTACATGATAGCAAAGGCTTACCACATTCTCTCCTGTTTTTTGGAGCTCTTTGGCAGCGTTCGGTGTTATGAGCGGTATTTCATGTTTTCGGGCGCTGTTGCTGTTCTTGTTATCAAACGAATCACAAGTCAAACACAGCACCCCCAATTTGACCTGAACGACATTTGAGGCTCGGGCTAATTATCGATGGGGGCTTTTTAGGCTAATGTTCCTGAATTCCCAGCCCAATGAGAAAGCAAGATGGTAACGAAGAGCGAACTGAACGATATCGACTCCCTGCGCCTTCGTACACTTTGCAAACCTGTTGCGATAGATCGACCATCCCACCGTACGTCTTTCTTCGACTTGGGCACAGCAGCATTGCATTTGCTCCAAGTGGAGAATGAGCGCACTTTTAGGGCGTTCAATGTACTGCGATGTTCAGTTCGGAAGATACCATCAGCCGTAAAACCGGTGCTCACCGCTACCTCGAGGCGGTGTTTATATAAACGTTTTGCCCCATCGAAATACTCTGATCGTTCATATTGAAAGGCATACCTTTTTAGCCGCACCGCCGGCGGCCAATACTTAAACGAAGCCAGGAAGAGGAGAATTTGCTTCATCTTTCTCCTTCTACTTCTTTCTCCATTTTTCTCTACACTTTGCTTATATATCTCCACTACTACAATGTCCCCGCACTTCCTTTGTTGTTTGCCAAGTATGTCGCTGTGCTAGCATCTAGTTTGAAACATATTGCTGACTTTTTCCTATTTTTCTAGTTCGGCTTGGTGCAGTAAGCGGGGGTTGCTGCCCTTCGGATTACATGAGGATCTAACAGGAATAATCACCAACAGTTTTTCGTCGGCACCGTGGAGTTTGTGATATCCGGTATAGTCGCGGCTATAATGTGGGCTGCATTGTATCTTGATTCGCAGAATAAACGTGAGTTTAGACGCTTTCGAGGTTTTGTATTGCCATCAATATATTCAAAAAACGCCTTCCCCCTATTCAGTATCACCCGAGTTATCCAAGAATCAAAAAATTGCCACAGCCATTTTCGGCGCCAGTTATACTATTCTGTTCCTCGCCTCGATCTTTGGTATACTAGGTGTTCTTCGCAAACGGATCAGCTGGATTCAGTCATTTCTATCCTTCATGCGAGGCTACCTCCTCGGAAACACCGTTGTCACTATCATCAATCTCGTTCTGTTCTTCATCGATAACAAGGATACTGGATCGTGCGTAATAACAGATTCCAACGGCAACTGTCAGGATACTTCGCTCTCGAGAGGATCGCAAATTACAATTGTGATCGTAGTGGCCGTGATTCCGTTGTTGATCCAAGCTTGTATGTTCACAACCCCGTTCCCCTGTCTTGCTCGTTATTTCTGACTTGACGCGTCTTTCTGCGTTTTCGCAGATGCCTGCTGGATCCTCTCGGACTGTGTCAAATATCTGCGCGACAAGCAAGTCTACCCGATGACATACTATCCCTTCTCTAGTGGAGGATACGCAGCTGTTGGCCCATCATCGAAGGAGGAAAATGTTTCGTTGACGCATAACAGTGGCTCGGCGACAGGCGCTCCCTACGCTTCTGGAGGAGTTTGATGTGAATGTGTCTGTTGGACATCCTAATTTCCCCTAAGAAGAGTTGCTTGTCACTGTATCTCTTATGTTCCCTCGACTGGGAAAATACTTGTATTGTATTGTTGGCTGAGTGTTATCTTTGAATGAATGACCTGACTTTGCTGCTGCGTTCTTTATCCCGCCTGTATAATCCAAAACTGGTGCTCTACAAAGTCGGTATGTACATAGTGCGGCGGTCTACAGCAAAGAGCATACGAAAGGATTTTCTGTAATGGACTCTCTCGTTACGGAAGTATGCAAGTTCTCCTGGTGAAGTAGAGAAGTAGAGTGAAATTTGTGACCGTAAAATCCAAAGTCAAGATCTACGAAAGGTGAGAGAAGAGCCGGAGGAAAACTGGTATGTATGGTCTACTAGGAGTGCTAAATGGAGACTGATAGATGACCGAGAATGCTCAATACGGAAGACGAACGGTATCTGGGAGGATAGTGAGATACACCTCGTCCACCTTTTCTCCCAATGTCGGCTCCTGTGCGCGAAGGTTGGGGGTATTGAATTTTGTGTCATCACAAGTTCCGTAATTGCTCCGAGTCTTCCATTCATTAATCTGGAGAGCTTCAATTGGTTGAGGACATCAACAATGGAAGAAGCTCACTGTTTTACACAACGAGCTTCGAAGATAGGAACATTCTTGCTATAGAGTTAGAATGACATTTGAAAGAATAGTCGTCAAATGAGTGTGTACCGTTCGATCCATGATTTTCTTTCAATAGTTACCTGTAATTTTATTCTGTGGCGAGCGCTCGTGTAGAAAGATTACACAGCTAGTACTACCAATGAGAGATACGTGGCTCGAAAGCTGACGAGAAAGAGAGCAAGAAAAGTCATCGAAATACCGCCAATACCAACCAAAAGAACTTTAGCTTGCGGTTGAAAGCCTCCTTGAAGGGGTTATTGCCAGCACTGGAAAGTACAGTTAAGGCTCGAACACTATCCACGACATTGTCAAAGTTGGGAAGTTAAAGCTGTTCGAGGCTTCTCGAGCGCTCATCTTTGATACCGACCCCTTGAATGCTCAAGAAAGACTGAAGACATATGACAACTCTGAAAGGGGTTGTTGTATTTCCTTAGCAACCAATACTGGCAAAGTAATTAGGCGGCTAACATAGAATTTTTCGCATCTTTATCTACAACCACCACCTCCAGTCTCGCTCCTTTCTGACGCTCGTTTTCATTTTATTTTCCTGCAAATCACAGTCCCTTGCTTGCTGGCTGTGAACCAATTATATCCTGATCTTCTATCTATTTCGGAACTTGTGCTTTTAAAATTCCTTCCGCGGGATCGGCACCTTTCTCCCTAAGGTTAGGGTTTCCTTAAAAGGTAAGTTCCATCAAAAGGGTCGCTTATTTCTGTTGAACGGAATGAACGCCGTTGGGCCTGGCTTTTTTTGTCCTTTGTCCTCTGACCACGCTTGTAAAAGGCAACTCCACGAGGCCGCAAAGATTCTCAACACGAGGCTAGCGCGTTCAAATCCGGTTCTTTGCTGTTCGATTACTGTCTTCATCGTTCCCGTAGACGGTGACGACGAACAGCGAGCCTGGGTCCACAAAATTTCTAAAAATTCCATAAAAAATTTGTTCAGCGCGATCCTTCTTACGTCTGCTCTCAATTACGTTCTTGACGCTTTCTGACGGGCATTATGTTTTTGTTTTCTCGTTCACATTCACGCTCACGACAGGCCACTCCCGAGACAAACGGTTATTCAACTGGTGACGCCGAGTCCCCTGTGGACAACGGAGATCCCTCTGAACGGCCAGCTTCTTATTCCCCCGCTGGAATGTCCAGAGATTCTGAGGGTTATCCTACATGGCTCCCGAAAAGACCTCCTCCTCCTGCCCCGGCGTCGACCTTTGCTTCCTCAATTGGTGGCCATGAACCTGTCCCAGCGCCGACTCCCAGTCCTATGCTTGGTGGCAGAAAGCCTACGCCACGCTCTGTGAGGATTGTCAGTCTGGAACAACACGAAGCGGAAAAGGCACGGGAGCCAACAGATCATACTCGTGTTCCATCCAACCATCGTGTCTGGTCGAGAGCCACAGGGTCAGTTTTGACGCCGACCGCCTTCTCTCCAGACCCTTACCTACCTAGGCTCTCCCCTCCAAGGTTTCGTTCGCGAGGTGTCAATCTTGATCTTATCCGCAATCCCTCTCTCAAATCTAAATTCTACTTCTACCTTTCCTATGTCCTGTTGTTTGCGCACATACCGTTGCAAACTTTCTTTGATTTTAATGCTGTATTCATCCTAATTGAGTGAGTATTTCATTGTAGTCCTTTATACTGTTCACTGAGCTCCTCGCATAGGGTTTCAAAGTACCCGAGTCCTAAAGCCCCTGGAGTACCTGGTTCTGGCAAAAACTGGGCATTGGGTGCCGCTGCGTACATTGCATGCTGGCTTGTCTGGATTCTTGTGGTTTGCATTATCTACGAACTTGTTTATTCTTTCATACGGAGATGGAGAACAAGTAATGTTTTCAACTGTCCATATACTCACATGTTCTCATTCTTCTCCCTAGGACTGCCTGCGATCTATCCCATATACCTTTCTTCTCCCGCTTTCACCTTCGCTTCCCTGACGTCTTATTCGCATTTCTGTTTTCTTCAACACCTTCGGTATAGCGCTTTTTTCGGAGACCACGGTGGAATACGTGACGGATTGGCGGAAACGTTCTGGTTCTACTCGCAGAATCTTCCAACTGTTGCACTGCTTCTTCCACGTGCAGGACTCTCTCTTGCTCTTCTCTTCAGCTTTTCCTCTCCTGCCCCCGGTAGTATCGCACTTGCTGATGCAGGCATCAATCTAAGAGACGCAACATTCTTCCGTGATAATGGAGCGCTCACCGATTACGCCCGAGGAGTACTTATTGCTAACGCAGCATGGACTGCGTGGAAGATTCTGGTTCTGTTCACTAGCTGGTGAGTACTTCAAGTGTTTGCCTACCTTCTTACCAGTCGAACATCTATGTATAGGGTTGGACTTTGGATCGTGAGTGGTCAAGGCTGCGCCGGTTTATGCGGCCCAAGATATCGCTGGGAAGAGGAAGACGCGGAGAAGACAATCACCTCGATTTATGGTGTAGATGACCTTTCTGAAAGCGAACAACCACTTCCCTGGCAATGGAAAGATAACACTCGTATGCGGATCCTCGATTCGTATGATTTTTGTTGTGTCACCGCTCGTCCTTTGTCTGGACGCTGGGGACATGGCAAGAAGCCATCTGACATGAGTGACCTCTTAGGCACGGCGTATGCTCTACCAATGCCCGAGTCTCCGGGTGGATTCGAAGGCATGGACCGGCTAATGGCTGCTGTGGGTCTTCCCTCGGAATCGCATGCTCAACAGCCACGCAGAGGAGTTTTATCGGACGAGTTGTTCAAACGACCTGAGGCTGGACCTAGTACAATTCAAGGTGGGTACGAAGGACCTGCAGATCTTGCTGCGGTTATTCCCAAAGTCGTCCAACGTACATCGAGGGAAAGGGATGCTGTATCGCCATCAGCGCCGTTAATGAAGCTTCCATACCCATTTACGGCATCAGGAGCTGCCCAAGTGTCGAGCGACGATGAAAAGATTCCGTTCCCGCCTTCCCCATCTGTAGCAAGCTTCAAGGAATCTAGCAGTGGGACTAAAAGTCGGAGTAAGAATCATGGTACTACCGAAGAAGAGGTAGAAGATGAAGAGGAGGCGGAGGGAGATGAAGAGGAGGTAGAGGAGGAGGAGGCGGAGGAAGTAGATTCTGGAGCCCAAACGACCAGTGAAGATCCTTCTTCATCGGGATCAGGCCGTGCTTCCAATTCAATGTCGAGCTTGGGTCATCCGGTCTCGTCTCGTTACCCATTCCAGTTTCGTCAGCCCACCAGAGGAGCAAGTTATTCTTCTGGTGTCCCTTCGCACGCTACTCCTCCCTCTAACGGTCACTCGATCGCTTCTCGTTTCTCGCAAAACACCCGTTCGACTGGCAACCGCGAATCAATCGACTCCCATTCTCCTCGATCACATTATACGACTTCCGGATCTGATGCAGCAAGCCCAGTCAGTATGAGTGGTCTGCCAATGCCGCCCAGACATCCACAACAGTATCAAGGTCGAGGAAGAGCCCGAGCAGGGACAGTTCCGGTACCCTCTATACCATCGTCTCCCAGTATCGATTTTCCTCGACGAGCTCGTATCCGTACCCGTACCAGCGACCCGTATCATGCGTCTTCACCTGAACCCGCACTGTGGAGCTCTGATTTGGAACACGAAGACGATTTAGAAGAAGATTCGCGTGTCGAGGATTCGATCATGGATTCACGGATTGAAGACTCCATCATGGAACAGCCTGAACCAGAGGGATCACAGGAGGCTGCTGAGGGTGAGGATGTTGTCGGGTTGTTGTCACCTTCTGGCGTACCCAGTCCGATAACCTCTTTCTCTGCGTTGAGACATAGAGCTAGTACTCTATCTTCTCACCATCGCAGGAGTTTTGGTACAGGCAGTGGCAGCGGATCCCGCTCCGGTTCCAATTCACGTACAAACTCCCATTCTGGATCGTCTTCAGGTTCGAGATCTCGTGCAGGATCGATTTCAGTTCGCTCGAGGGCGCAGTCGCTGATGCAAAATGTGAGCAGTGCTTCTCGATCCAGTTTGGAGCTGGTGCAAGGTGTGATGCGTTCGAGAGCAAATTCATCTATGGCACGGCTCGAGGAGGACTCGCCGTATTATTCAGATCGTACGCACTCGAGGTCCGCAAGTGGTTCGGACGGTTTGATGAGTAGCCAGGAGAATTATACTTTTGGGCAGCCATTGCCATTCCGAGCACATCAAGACCAAGTAGAGGAAGAAGCTCACCCTTCTGAGCCCTCATCACCACTGTCACAAACTGCAGCACCCGAAGTTCGAGAAATGCAATCCAAACAGTCCCTTGCAGCACCTTCTCTATTTGCCCCGTCATTGGGAGCAACTCCTTCGTTGCACCCCTCGGAATCAACGATGCATCAAGAGTTACGTAGTGAGCCTTCAGGACTTCCGATACCTGGTTCCCAGAGGCCATCCGGTCTGGAGAGTATGTCAGTGCAAAGCAGTCGTCCAGACATTAGCACTGCGGCAGCATCGTTTGTCACTGCACCAGTGACAGTGGAAGGGTCAACCACAGATGAAAGTGGACGCACACCTCCAAGCTGGGGTGGTATCACTCATATGGTCGATCGCTCTGATGGAACGTGGAGGCCTGCATGAAGGAAGTTTATGTCAATCCCAAAGGAACTTGCATTACTCCTGCTCCGGCGCCTCAAACACAATGACTTACCGAAGCCCTTTGCCCATTTCCCCAGATTCGGACAGTCATCTGTATCCTTTTCATCGTCCTTCTCTGTTGGTTCGCTTTTGTGGAACTTCATCAGCAACCTCCATACATTCGCATTCATCGTACTTATTAGACACCATAGTGATACTCATTACACATAAATATTTACCGACTGCCAATGTATTCTTTTTCCATCTTACGACTTGTTTGTATTCATCCCTCTTCTACCTATCATCGCCCTTCATACTCGTACCCCTTGCTTGCTTCGCCTCCTTTACCACCTTCGCCTCCCCACTTGACTATATTAACGCCCACTTCTCTACTTGACCTTCCCGGATCATTGACCTCATCGCATTTGCGTTCCCCTTTCATCTTATGTTTATATCCTTTCTTATTCTCTTCGGAAGATTTGGATACAACTAGCCCTGTTTCGGTTCACTGCCTCTGGGTTTCCTGCTTCCTCCCCTTCTCTATCCACTTACCGCATCTACCAGTAGCCACTTTTTTGCTTACTTCCCGCGACACATTCTATCCTCCAGTACCAAGAGGTTAATGGAGTACTACTATAGCCTGTAACTACGTATGTAGTACCGTCTACAATATAACTTTTTTCTGCATCTGACTTATGGAAGGCTACTGAACGAACGAAATCCGGCTCGGAAAATACGGACACGGTTCCCTTTCTTATGTTCAGAACATTTACCTTCATCCGTATGAACAGATATGAAAATATGTAAAGACTCCCAGATTCGTCTTCCCGTTGTATATGTCATTAAATTCCAATCATTGACCTCCATTCATGTCATTAAACTACCGACTGCCTCCTACAAAGTCAGCAACGGGTCAATGCATTCCTGCGATCTATAAGACTGCAGTAACATTGAAGCCCTTGTACTCTCTCTGAACCTCATATTCACCCAGATCTCGGATCCGACAGCCATCGCAAAAACCACCATTCAATCTTGTGGACGCTGTTCATCCACTGCACAACGTGAATGTCACCTGCTCAGCCTGAGTAATTGTGCTCTTGTTCCATCATTGTCTTGCTCCTTCATTCATCCTTTCTATTTATGGAAACTAATAGATGTTTTTATTGTTCTCTATTGGGGGCGCCACTTCTCCCTTGTATTTTTTGGCCAGATGACCTATGGATCCTGCGTGGTATAAATACCAGACTCAATCGCTAATTGCCAAACTCAACAACTTCATAACGAGTTCGAACACATCTACTATCCTACAGCTTATCATATTAACAAACCTGTATATCACCTCTTTTGTTGCGCAATGTCGAACATCGCCAAAATCATTACGATCACTCCTTTGCACAAACCACAAGTTCCCCAATCGCCTTCACCCATTCATGGTGTTCCTATAGCCCCTCGGAATATACCAGAAGACTTGTAAGCACGTTTTCCTCGCACTCAACCGAAGACGACATGTTGAATTATTTTCCCCCGTAGCATCCATCCTGATACGTTCAAATCCTTCTTGGTGATAGAGCCTAAGGCTTCAGAAACAGATCTTTGGACCCGTTTCTCGAATCCTGAAGGCTTCTTTGACGAGGATGGCTACTATTATCCTCCCATCGATCCACCCATGGATCCTCAGGAATTAAAGCAATTCGCTGAGAAATACTTTCTTCCTGCTTGCGACTCCTCATGTCTGGACTCAGGTCGTTCTAGCTACACGGCTGGCTTAGAATCAATCCAACAAGATAGCACGTCCCTTCATTCTCTCTTCGGAGGATACGATTCTCCTCCAGACAGTCCGGAGGAGCTTGAACAATTCTTCTCGACACTGGAATCTAAATGGCCCGCTCATCTGTCAGGTCCGAGCGACGCAGAAGCATCGAGCTTGAACATTGGGTTGCTCTCAACAGAATCGGTTACTGAGACGACCATAACCACTACTCCCATTATGATAATGGATATCCTGTCTTGAAATTAGATTATGAAAGAAAGTACGTATTTCTGAATTCCTAGTTGTATCATTTGCCACATATACGCCTTTCATGTACCTACTATGTAAAGTGTATTTTTTCCAAGATATGTTTGTGTAGGAGATTATGAGTCTTCCTCGCTCTGTGTAAATGTGGGCATTTGAGCAAGATGAATATTCTATGAAACTTGCGGCACTAGAGAGTGGGGATTTCACAGATCATGAGAAAAATCGAAATTCAGTCAATGCATTTTCTGCGCGTGGCAAACCAGATATCCTAAGATGCAAAATATCTTTTTTGGTAGGATTGTGACTCTATCCACCTTAATGATATACATCGCCCATCCGACTTCCATTGATTGTACTGCAGGAGAGATTCATTTTGGCCTCAGCGATGACATACTCTCGGAAAAGGGACCATCAATCCTGTTGGTCAAGCTCCGCATTTACAATGTTTCTGTCAAAGGATCAGTTTATCATTCTCAATGTAAAAATTTCGCCTCTCAATCCTGATGTGATAACATATCATCCAGTCCCGTGAGAGTTTAGAAGTATAGCGCACCTAGAAACATGGATGTTAGTCCCTTCAAGTCCCCTTCCATTCACTAGTCTTCCAAAAGTTTATCTGTGAAGTTGAGCCATGTAGTCACCTATGTATCCTCATGATCACCATTCAATATGATCTATCATTCCACAGTTTTGCGAGGTGTAAAAAGTACACACTGGGTGCAGAAGTGCATAAATTATACTACTTGTGGATGTCTTTTGGTAAACATTTCTAATAACTTACAGGAATATATACACAAGTTTACACTATGTTACTACTTCCTAGATTAGTTTTGAGTAAATCTCTTGTAAGTTTACCAGAAGGGGTAAAACTTATGTACTTTTGCATCCGGTGACATCTCTTACTGTACAAAGCCGGTCCATTATTGATCCGTTGAGGCTCAGCTTGGAATATAGACGCTCGACCCCCACGATCACACCATCGCTTAACTTGCGTTATTGTTCAGAGTCTGAAATTTTGCCCACTTCTGTTCTTTCGATCTTCACTGTCAACTTCAACTAATCCCTCTCACTGCTGACAGGGGAACTTCCTTTACAATTCGCATCATAATGAACCAATTAATAGAAGCATCCGAGGATTGGACTGTCATGTACGTTGTTCAACCATCCTTTGATTACTCTAGTTCTTTGCAACTACAGAGGCATCTAATTTACTGTATCTATATTAGCGAGAAGACCATTCAAGAGCTATTAGTCGCTGATGCCCGGGATCGGGAAGCTGCATGGTCAATAATGTATGTTCCTCCGCTCCTTCGGATAGCTTCAGCTTCACAAATGTAATTTAAACAAAAGGATGGAGTCTATTAATGACTTGAATACACTGAGCCATAATATAGACGATCCGCCACCCGGTTCAGACATCCAACTGTCGTCCACATCGTCGTCCAGTAGTTCTTCGACCAGTGCCACTTCAAGCAAGTTCGAGCGCTCCACCACGTCCAGCGCCACTTCAGTGCTGCAAGCAGATGCCAGTACAAGGGCTGGCGCAGATTTGAGTCCAGAAACACTCATTGGAACTCCAAGACCCACCTCAATCGAAGAAGATAACAGGTATGTCATCATTTACTCTATAATTCGGCTAGCTCAACTGAAAAGATTGCACAGCGTGCAAGTCCCACCGCATCCTTCTTCAACTACCTCTCGTTCCCCGCCTCAACGTTCAATCAAACCCTTACCTCGCAGAACACCCATCCACCATAATGAGAACACCTCTCTTAGACCTGTCACCCCTGCGTTCGGGATATCTTTGAATTTTACTCCGCTGACCCCTGGCTCTCCGGTGCTTCTTCCCTCCGATAAATTAAATACGCCGTCCACACCAGAGGTAACAGTTCCCGCGGATACGAATACCTCATACGTTGATGGTATTGTCAACAAACGACCTTATCCGACACAGTCGTATACCCTGTGAGTACCTTTGATAGCCTATATGTTTCTCTTGACGGCGACTCTCCAAACTTGGGCAGAACTTCGTTCGCTGGCAATGCCGAACGATCTCGTTCATCAGATAATGATATCCAGATGCTTGAAACAGAGGAACATCGAGGCCAGAGTTGGGACGACAGCGAAGACGCTGAAGGGGAAGACGAACTCGAGCAGGATAATATTGGGGATGATGAGGAGATGGAATTCGATTGGGACAACATCAGAGAAATCGAAGACGAAGAAGACGACCTTGAGGAGGAATATGAATTCGAATTTGAGCCCATTCGACGGAATTTAGACGAGGAGCAAGAGTTGAGTGCGAATGATGATGAAAGCGAGGAACTCGATGTCGGAAAAGGACAGACGGAACTCGATGCATATGAAGAGCTGGAATTTGACGAGGATTTAATTTTTCCAATACCCGTCAAATGCAAGTGGATGTATCAGGTTGCAGCAGACGCGCCGCCTCTCGCTTGCCATTTCCCCTCTCGATCCCTTGACGAAGCCAAGAGACACGCCAGACGGCACGCAAAAAATAATGCTATGAAGCGTGCAAGTGAAATCGACAGACCCGCTGTCTACTGTCGGTGGAATGGATGTGATTTCTTGGACAAATACAAGCTTGATGAGTTCGTTACGCACTACAGCGTCCATTCATTGATGGCAGCAAGGGATTCTTAGAGGTTATGTATGTTATTATTGTAGTACATAGTACCGGCATGTACCGGCAGATTATGGCGTGAGACAATTTGATACTTTGAAACGATATTTCTTCTCTCTCAGCCTTATTGACGAGTCTTCGCTGGTCGAAGAGCCTTGTTCCTTCATTATTTTCCAAATTACTCGTCTTTATTCTATTATGATCATCATCTGGAAAACTTATATCGCGTTGAGTCTTTTGCTTGCCTCCACGACAGTACACGCGTTGCCTTCTCAGGTGAATAAATCTTACACCCTAATCTCATAAACTACGTCTAATTGACTTGCTGGGTAGTCTCGTGTAGAAGCCCGTAGGTATCGAGACCCTTCTGCACCACCATATGCACCACCATCTATTTCCAAGGACAAGCCATGGCCAAAGGTCCAGCGAGATCGCAATGACCCGAACATATACATTGTCTATTCCAGCTCCAAAGATCATAAGGATCATGCCGCAGAAAATTTGGTCTCAGAGTTTCTGCACCGAACTCAGATACAGAATGTACTGGAACTGGAACACAAGCTTGATATTATTCAGTCAAAAAATTATCCCAAGCTCTCTATAGACGGAACAGATCCCCATTTCTCTATCGTTGGTCCCGAGATATGTGGAGGAGATCGTCGACAATGCAATGTATTGTTAAATCGAAAGTCACCGGAAGTGAAATGGTGGATCCAGGATTCAAGCGGAAAGGTTATTGCAGAGCCTGTGAGTAAATTCCTACATGATGTACCAGTGCGTTTCAGGGGCTCAACGCAATTACTAGGCCCCAGAATAAGCATTTTCCATCTCATATACCGGTACCAAGGAATATCATGATCCTTCTGGCCAAGAACTGGTCGACAAATTTCTACTTCGTGAGGAGGTCTGGAACACATTGGGTTTGGGCAAGTTTTTTTCCGTTCGTAACCAGATCCACTATACCATCACGTACTTCATCGATCCCTCAAGAGACAGTGTGGCCATTGAATTCTACATGAAGGGCCCCAACGTTTGTCGGGGAAAGTGCTGGGTGACGATCAATCGCGAATCACCAGAAGAGGTGTGCCAGATTAGGGATGCTCGTGAAAAAATTATCGATATTGTAAGTAAATATTCTACCCAGTGCCACGGCCCGTTCCAATGGCTCGTCGCGTTCCTAGGATCCATGGCCGTTGAAAAGAGCGCGCGAACCTGGCTTCTACGTCGCATGGTCCGGTGACGTGGCTCAATCTGATACTATAAATTACGAGAAGCAACTCGGCGTGTTTTTAAAACTTCCCCAGATCAAGCGTGCGTTGAAGGTCACGAAAACACCGCTAAGCCTAGGATATCCCAACCCCATTTTTGATAAAGACAACACCCGCGTCTCCTTCTTGAATAACAAAGAATGCCAAGGGAAAAAGGGCCGATGTACAGCGTCTTTTAATACCAAATCCCCGCAAGAAGATTACTGGATCAAAGATGGAGACGGAGGTTTGCTGATCAAGAAAAAATGCCTTCCCGATGACTTCTGGCCACAGACAAAGTTTGCGCCGCATCCCGATTATTACTACATCACCTTTTCTAGTGAAAGAGATCGTATTGATACGGATGGCGAAACTGTGGTCACCGCGTTCCTGCGACTTACAAAGATCGTGAATGCATTGGGCTTGCACAATTTCGTTGGTTCTCAATTGATAGGCCACATCAATCCACTCCTGGAAGGAATCGATATCTATTTCTCCATTATCGGTCCTGTAGTATGCAAAGGACGATGTATTGCCCGAATTGATCGCGAAAAGTATCAGGCGAATTTTTGGATCAAGGATGCAGAAGGAACGATTGTAGTGAGTGAACCCATGATATACTGGTCTATCAATACTGTTCTGAATGGAAATCTTTTTCTCTGTAGGAAACCTCTAAGGGACGTGGGTCATAGATAGGCTATTAAGTTTCGAGGTGCTTTTGAATCAGATGGGTGGGCGATACCTAGCAAATGCGTAATCTCCGCCGCTGTATCTTAACATCTCCTAAACGAATTATCGCTCCGCATATAACTTCTAAAGCAAGAATAGAAGTGGAATATCTTGTACATGACTTTCTTCGTTACGAATGCTGTCTAGGCGAGAGGTCGGATGGATTAGGAAGCCTTGTGTCACACCGTACAGACGAGGAAGCGATTGATGCGACGGATAGAGGTTTCTAAATTTGTAACAATGGTATTATCACTTTAATGTTACTTTTCTCTTTTCTTAAAGAACCTTTGCTGGTCGAAGGGAATTACTTTTTCTTCATTCCTTCATTTCGACTCCTCCACTGATTCTCACTATATTGTCTCTTTGCTGCCACAGTTCATACTGTCTTGGGTTTCGTGATGGCCCTTGGCATTGGAAGTGCATGCGCTAGCGTTTCCGCGCTCACAGGTGAGTGGTTTGAATCAATAGTCGACATTTAGCTGACTGCAGCGCTCTTCTGTGCCTCACAGTAATGGTGTTGTAGAAGCTCGTCGCCATCGTTATGGCTCATACCGTCCGCCATACGAACCGCCAAAAATTTCGGACTCTAAGCCATGGCCAGAGGTTAAACTAGATTGCAAAGACCCAAACATTTACATCGTCTTCTCCAGCACCAAGGATCCGGGCCACGAATGGAATAAAGCCTCTAAAAGGCTGGTCAAAGATTTCCTACACCGTTCGGAGAGCCAGAAAGATTGAATCTGGGCAAGAACTATCTTTCTAATTTCATTCGGTATCCCGATCCTTATCGAGACAGAAACACCCTACATCTCTCTGTCGTGGGTCCCCAAGTATTTGCAGGAGACCATCGACAATGCACGGTGTTGTTAAATCACAAGTCGCCGAACTTGGAGTACTGGATTAAGAATGCTGATGGAGATATCCTAGTACCTGCGAGTGAATCTCTGGTGTAGTGATATTTTACAAGGTACGAGTGTATTTCGAGCTCATCTCACTCGCAGGATCCATTGCCAATAGTTTTCCCACTTTCCAAGAAGCCGGGCCTTTACATCGCGTATTCCAGTCTGACGGATCGCCACAATAACATTGCAGAACATTTGGTCAAGCAGTTCTTGAGACTTCCCAGGTGTGCGGAGTGCGCTGAACTTGGACGAAATCGGTGCTGCGAAATTACTACGCTTTCCCGATCCATTTCTAGATAATGAGGACAATCATCGGTCCTAGTATTTGCGAGGGGACTACTTTAAGATGCACCGTGTCGATTAGTCGCGAATCACCGGGAACTAAGTATTGCATCAAGAATGCAAATGGACAAGTGGTCGATAGAGTAAAACTTGGTCAGCGATAATTCATTCGCCGTATCGTCCTTCTGATACAATTCTGAATCAAATTTCCCTTGTAGAATGAGCAGACTACCTGGGCGTTTGTACAACCATTCTATATTTTATTTACAACCACATGGAAGCGTTCAAATTGAGTAGATCTGGAACGCAGTGCATCAGAGTGTACAGGATCAGATCATCTTTTGATCAACAGACGATAACATTCAGGACAAAGATAAATATCATCTTGTAACATGACTCACTTCCTCACTTCCTCTTTCTCTAATCTTCGCTGGTCGAAGAATACCGTTCTTAATATATTCCTTCACTATGCGCGTTACTTTTGCCTATGTTCTTAGTTTTGTGTTAGGTCTCGCATGCAGGACAGTACAAGCGTTGCCCGCTGGGGCGAGTGAATCAAATGAACCTGCTCACAAGCTGACATTTATTTAGTCTTCCTCAGGCTCTCAGAGTTAAAAAATTGCCAGTCCCGACATTAGGAACACCGGCCCCCGTGGCCAACGATTACTCCAGTCCCTCACAATTCAAAACTTTATGTTGTGTATCCCAGCAGCATCCCTGCGACCACTACACAGCTTGTGCATCAGCTTTTACTCAACAAGAAGATTCAACGAGCCTTAGGATTAGAGAGGTTCAAAGTTCGGGGATGCCTTGAATACAATGTGATACCTTGTACGCATCCCAATACAGATCAAGAGAATATCCATTTCTCTATTATTTTACATTGCCTATTCCAGCCTCGATAATCATCGTGGTCATCGGCAGGGAAAGGACTTGGGTCGACGCTTTTTTACGTAATGAGGAGATCTAGAAATCTGTGGGAATGATTAGGTCTTTTGGATGGGAGGATCAGGGTAATGCCGATCCCTTCTTTAACGAAGAGGACATCCATTTCTCCCTTGTGGGCCCCCGAGCATGTCTACAACAATGTATCGCGTTGTTGGATCGCCAATCGCCGACAATGAGCTCCTGGATCAAGAATTTAGATAATGTTTTTCTTGCAAGACGGGAAGCTAAAACCTGTGAGGGATTTCCACCATTCGAACAAACATTTTTTCTAGGGTAAAGGGCAAAAGAAGTTCTAATGGCAACAATTCAAGATACATTGAGGAAAACACTGTATGGTATCACATGCTGACTGCCCTTATAGTTTGACGAGGGCGGAGTTGGATGAGTAGAATATTGCGGTTATTTATCCATACACGTATAACCTATTGAAGTTCATCCGATGCAGGTTCAATGACGCTACGTATACCTCCAACCGTCTTGCTCACTACCAAGCTCGCGGCCGTAAGCACGAGTCAGGATATCTAATGCTGCCTTTATCCGCTGTCATGTCTCGAGACAACATCCTCATAATCACCCACTTCATCATCAACGCGAACAATGTCGTCCTTCCGACCAGTATTTTCACTCCATCCAAACAGCCGTTCATCGAGCCATGTCATAGGGTGGACAAGACCAAGACCCTGCGCGTCGACTGCGCCCACATTACTCTTTCTCCGCCACAAACTGGAAGTGCCTGAGGAAGGAGGTGTGCTCGCAGAAGGCATGGTTCGCATCTGGAAATAAGGCCAATGAGTTACTGGCATATATTTTGAAATGGGGAGTTGACTCTGACCGGATCGAAATCATCATAAAGACGAGGCGCTAATTCCTGGATGACCTCCATCACTTCATTCGAGAGCTGCTCCCTTGTGGTTCGAAGCTTGTCCAGGGAACGCTGTTGTCCAGGAATCAGCGCTGTTATCAGCGGTCCTAACGATCTGGACAGAGAAAGAATTAGTGATGATACGTTTGTCTGTGGACTATACTTACTTGAGAACATCTATGCCGGCCTCGCCAAATTTGAGCGCAGCGAAACTCATGAGAGGTAACGCAAGAAAGACACTGAAAGGAGCCAGTATCCGCCACTTCAATGAAGCATCGACACGTAAAGCGAGAAGAGCGACGAGAAAGGCATAGAATGAATATAATACTGGTGCAACACCGAGCGCGATAAGACCTTTCCATGTTGCAAGAACATCGCGACCAGTCAATTTCACGGTGGATGTAGCAAGGTCCGCTATGAATAATTATGAGAGTTTATAACATAAAAGACGAGGAAATCCACCTTTTGCCTTTCTCTTCGAGACAATGGAAGCCAGGATGAAGATAGGCCCATTCAAAATCGTCCCAGGGAGAGCAAAGACAGCCCAGACAGCGAGCAAACCAAGACGATATAAAAACACCCCCAAAATTTTCCACGTTGCCTTCTGCACCCGAGGAACCTAAAGTACCTGCAGATATCGGAAACGCAACAGGAATCGGGAAATTCAGAACATACTTGGTGGTCACGGATGCCGAGAGCGCGTAATGAGCGATTGTACTTCAACACGTCCTTACGTAGCTTCTGTACTTGAGGTTCATCTTTGATTTGCGTGTATCCATTCAACAATCGCCTATTGAGATGGACAACTTGACCTAATGTTAGATGCTGGGTGGGTGTTTTATATAAACGTCGTACAGCTTGGACGAGCTAGAAAGGATCAGGAATATCAGCTATTGAAAAAGGAGAATACAGGTTGACTCGTGCCATTAGTGTATCGTAATCTGGAGCCCTGACAGTCACCGTTTTCAAGGCATTGTAGATGTGGTGCAAGAGCTTTGACACAGCCTCTCGTTTTTGACTTCCGCCTTGCTTGAACATCTCTACCAGTTCCAGAGGTACGTCCATTGCTGATCCGAATTCCACAACAGCGCGAGACCGGAATTTGTGGGGGTGAAAATACGAGAGGCCCACAGGAACGATTTTAAGTTGACATGCAGGATCATTGGCCATTGCCCCTAAAGCCATCACCGATACACCAGCTTTGAACGGTAAGAAGTCCGTTCGATCATGGCTACCTCCTGGCAAGGCAAATAAGATGAGATTGAGAGCCAAAATGCGAAGTCCCACCTTCAGGAAAGATACCGAGACTTCCTCCTTGTGCAAGGCGGTCATACACATATCGGTACATCTCCTGTTGATTGATGTAGGGGACCACCTTAAAATCCAATCCACGAACACCAGTCACACGTAGCTCTGCAACCTTTTCTCTCAGCATTGCAGTACTGGTATCGTTCCCTGAGTCATTGACAACCTTAAATTCCTGTCTGATCCGCAATTCTGAATCTGAGATGACTTCGATAACTTCAGCTGCCGCATAATCTACGGCCTTTGCCAGTTGGATCTGCATTCTAGGTGCTAATTCTTGAGTGAATTTTGTGTCGACTCCAAGAACTAAACATGGATCCGTTTCGTTGACATGGATGGTTCCTGTACCTACTTTTGCCTTGTCGGAAGCTCGGACAACCGGAATGCTTTCCATGAGCCTGCTGAATGCCCCGACAAACGTTCTCTGCAGGCTCTTTGCAGCGGCTAGGAATTGTACATGTCGACCGGTTTCCTTGTATACGTGTATACTGAGAAGCAAGGGATCGAGCATCTACAATTGATAAGTAGTAGCCCGCAGAGCATGACTGCCTACGGACCTGGTTAGCATGAGGAGCGCCGACGAATAGGACAGGGCCGTCCGACGGAATATTGAAGGCACCTCGAGGTCGGATTTCACGAAAGAATACATTGACAATGAGCTTCCAGAAGAGCATGGAGGCATCGTAGCCAAAATGAGAACTTCTCTGTTCATTCATCGTCAAGCAAGATAGGTTTCAGTCTGAGTCTATAAGGGTGACCAAATCTTGGGGTAAGTGTAAGGTTAGGGTTGACGCTTAAATCTTAAATAGAGAGTCAGAAAAGATATAGATTGCAGGTATGATAAGAAGCAGCAGTTTCGCCAATTTATTACAATCACTGAAGGAGAAGGTGTACGACATGCTAGAAAGTGCAAAAGAAATAAGGATATTATACTGACCACCGAGAAATAAGAAATAAGGTGGCGCACTTTCTCATTCTTGTAGCTTCTTGGACCCTCCATATCAGCCAAAAGATTAAAGCAAAGTATGAGCATCGTCTCTAAGAACGAAGAGATATGAAAGAATCAATTTGAAGGGCAGCGCAAGATTCATTGTGGTGTCGGGTGAAGTTGTGATAGGGTACATTTTCTCATAGTCGTTTTCACGAACACAACCCACCTTCAAATTTATGTAGGTTCCCGGAGGAACAGGCGACAACTACAAGATAAGAGGTCAGGTCCTGCTGCTTTCTGTATGCATCACGTTCATGTTCTTCGATTCTTTCTACACTCGGGATTTCCACCCAGGTAGGAACTGAGTGACGGTGTAGATTCCTCCTATCGTTTTTCATGCTACCAATACAAGCCGACCGCAAGGTTCGGCTTCGCATCACCCGCCGGGATTTCCGTCAAACTACTGGAAGCTTCGTAATGACGCTTACATGGACCCCCATATTTCTTTCTCCGGTTGTGTCTACGGCCGGCTATCGAAGATATAAAGACCCGCTGCAGAAGGTGAGGAACTCATCGTCTTACTGAACATGTCCCCTTTGACTGTTAACTCACTCTTTAATCGTGCCATAGAATTTCCTTATAACTACACTCCTACCGAGTATGTTACGATCCTGTTCCTGACATTGTTCAGCGTTTCGTTGGGTCAGGCGGCTTGCTTTTTTGACCTTATTTTCGAGATAGCTGATCTTTTTTCTGCCCTTGATATTTCAGCACTTCATACCGGGCAAGCTATCTATTTCAGAACATGGTGGGCAATCCCTACCATGATCTTTTCTGGACTGCTCGAGGTCTTGGGGTGGAGCGCACGCCTGTGGTCAAGCAAATCTCCTAGTATTCTTTCTCCTTACGAGATGCAGTATGTTTTGATATATTTCTTTCAATCTCGGGACACCAACGGTAGAATGGTATGGAAGACTTACATGCACAATCCTTGCTCCGACTCCTCTGCTGGCTGGAAACTTCATTATCCTCGGTTCAATAATTCAGCAACTAGGTCCAAAATATAGTCGAATTCCCCCGTGGTGGTGTTCATATTTTATCTTTCCCAAGTGAAATCATATTGATTAGTCTTTGGTCGCTCGCTAGACACAATAATCTTCTGCTCTTGCGTATGTATAGCATTTTCCTATTCGATATTGCAGTTCATTTATACCAAGTACCCCCCAAGGACCTCATCTCCCTTCTCGTACAAGCTATTGGAGGTGGTATGGCAGCCACCGCTGCTGGTAAAAATAAGGATCCTACTCCAGTAGGTGCTTTTGTGTTTGTCTTGTTTCAGGCGTGGAATCTGATAAGTATTTCTATAGGGTGGGCATATTATGCTCGGCGGTATCGCTTTTCAAATGGGTGAGTGTCGGATACCCATCTCAATGCACATATCAATCCTAACCCTTTCCAGCCACTATCACTGTTTATATATTCTGCGCCGTCGAATTCTTCATCCGATATTTTGAAGATAAGCCTTTGATAAAACGCCGGTGCTTCTTCAAACTTGAAGCAAAGTCTGACGAAGGGTCCTTCGACACCGTTGTGGCACCAATCGAAGGCGATCGAGGTTTAATGGACACCAAACTTGAAATTATGACAACTGCGTTAGTTTTCAGCACGATTTGTATATTCATTCGGTATGTTCATTCCACTTCACTTATATATTGATAATAAAAAGTCCGATATTCCTTGCAGCGCTGTATATCGTACCATTGAGCTTAGTGATGGTTGGAGCGGAAGAATTATTTCAACGCAGCTATATTTCAGTGAGTATATTTTTCGTTTGTGGAGTGGTAAATTAGCTAAAACATACTCGCAGATGTCCTCGATGGGGCTATGATCGTCGCCGCAATGTACACTATAAACATCGCTCATCCGGGTTTGCTCTTGGATACAAGCCTCAGCGAGTTCCGCGACGTGATTAAAAACATCTGCGCTCAGATTGTAGCTTGAAAATAGTTGGAGTTGCTCAGGATATCCTCACGTCGTACTAATCAGTATTTTGAGGCATGTATGTGAGTAGATCACTACTTGATCCATCAACGTGCCATTTCGATAGAGTACACATTAATCAGGTCAGAGCAACTTTGAGGAACCCCCTAGTTAAAGAGCGAACGAAGTACGACTCTCATAATTCAGAGATGTCGTTCAGTTATCTTCACCTCATCGACATGTTCTGGACCTTTCCTGAACCACCGATCTTCTTCAGCGATGCTGACATCGTTTCCACTCATCATGCGCTTCCGCATGAGTCCAGTTTCTCGATCAAATGTCCAATCCTGGTATCAGGAGAGATAAACATAAGAGAGCAGCAAAGGTGATGGAAGGCACTTAAGAAGTATACCTCTAGTCCATACGTCCGGAACCACTGTCCAGAGCCATCAGGTTTCTCATTCCATTCGTAGAAGAACTGAAGGAACGCTCAGATATCAGATAAAGCATGAAAGAGTCTAACAGTGATGCTTGCCTGTACTGCGATCTTATCGTCCGTGAAGGCAAACAACTCTTTCCTCAGAACATAAAAATGCTCTCTCTCCCACTTCTTCGTTAGAAATTTCACGACTTCTTCACGACCTTGCAAGAACGTATCGCGATTGCGCCAGATGGTATCAGGGGTATAGGCCAGAGAGATGTGTGGAGGGTTGCGGGTGTTCCAAGCTCTCTCGGCAGCTTTGACTTTCTTCAGCGCCGTCTCTCGGGTGAACGGAGGTCGAATAACTTCGGACATGGTGTTGTTGCGATTGCTGCCCACAAACCACCAGGTATGCGTTTAAATAACAAAATGGTTTCGGAATCGGAAATGGACCTTCAATTGTTCAGATCATCGTATTCGTAAGTTGCGAAATCAGCAGGTAACTCGTCTTCCGACTCCGATAACTTACTGCAAAAGTAGGCGGATGAGCGTTATAGGCAGGCATCGTATGTACAACTTGGATTAGTAGTTTTCACACGTAGCCATCGCTACAACCGAATCTCTGAATTCCTTGCACGAAAGAATAAGAAATTAAAGTGTGACAGGGCGACTAAAAGGCATGACCGACCGATGGTAGGAGAAAGCCTAATTTTAAGAGCCACAGAGGTTTAAAAAATACGCACCCAGTATCCAGCTTACGATTAGTCAATCCTCGATTGGCATGCGCTTGTTATCCAAAGAACAGTCATAGATAATCAACATCGTAGGGAACGAAGAGTGTCGCGTCCAAGAAAAGGTCGATTCACGTGCTGACGAAGAACATTCTACAACAATGTTCTATAACAAAGCAGATTGCATTATACTCCAACGAGACATTGCGGCGAAGCTCATCGGCAAAATGCGAAGAATTGACAGAAAGAGCAGAGCACACTGCACCTAAGTCCTATTGTAGAAAAAAATCAATTCCTCTCCAACCAAATATGATGGACTCCAGGTCTTCGACCCTCGCCAAGTCTTCAAAAGACGGGCAGGTCATCGTCGAGATGCTTTTGAATGGCTGAAAAAAAATTCAATGAGTTGGTTTCTTCGTATTCAGAAGAGTACATAGAGTAAACTTGCCTGTGGATATTGCGTTCAAAAACGAGTTTCGCAGAACGGCCTGCTCTATATAGCTTACTAATCTGCTTGGGTAAACTGTCATTTCTTTACTGTTACAACAAGGAAGGCCGAAGCCTAGGTCAGTAGTTTGTTGCAAACGCTCTTTCTTTGTCTGTTTCTCTAATTCCTTCTTCAATGACGAGTGTTGTATCTTTCAACCAATTGGCGCCTCTTAGCCGATACAAGACCTTTGGGTTTTCGAACTCTAGTGTTTTTATGACATGAATGACTTGCTGAGATGAATTTTATTTCCTGTTTCAAACATTGGCTCTGAAAGTTTTCATAACGCTTATCGACTTTGCTTTTGTACGCAGGTACAACTCGTGCATGGAAATTTTACTCGCACTGTCTATACATTTGTTGGACTATATAGGAAGAAGAGCAGAGGGTGTTCGTGTATATGTTATCAGAGGATGTCAATTCACCAGTCGTCATTCATTCAGAGAAAAACTGGGTTGAATCCACTTGATAGCACGACTCCTTTCAATTTTCCCTCGTCTCTTGCACTCCGTTACAGTAAGTACTGTGAGCGAAAGCTCCGGAGCATTATATGTGATAGTTTTGCCCGCTGTGAATGAGAAGCTCGAGGGGACCGCAACGTTGGGATTCGTCGGTGTATTTTGTGTTCCCAAAGCTGCAGTGATGATTATACCTGTTGCGGTTATGTGACTAGGTGTAAAGGGCAAGGTGAAGACGACGCTGCTAGTAAAGGTAGGCGCTACTGACCTTTAAGAAACACTGTCCGGCAGAAGTATCGTGAGTAACACTCCACTGTACTATCCTATCCTATCCGGTGCACTTGCGGTGTTAATCGTAGATGTGAGGTAGAAATAACCTTTGTACAAACTGAACAACTAGGTGTTGCAACTATTCATAAATCAAAATTGTAGGGCAGCGATGTGGAAGAGAGAAAACGTACTTGTTGCACGTAGTAAGCAGATAACAGTATTCGGTCTGATTGAATTATCCAGTCTGAATCTTAATTGCTTTCAAGATCAGTATTAACTCAGAATGTAGACACACGAGAAGGTTATCAAATCTGGGGTCTAAAAGCAATCATCAGTATTACTCCTGACAATTGAACGATAAATTCAACGTTCCCACTGAATACTAGAAACGTGCTGTTCCTGCGATTTGTACAGTTCAGTTCAAGATATGAGAGGAAAAATGCTTCGGACCCACATTCAACAGCGTTGCATAAGAAGGCAGAACACAATATCCGAATTTCGGTCAAATCCAACCATATACGCAGCTTCCGCGGATGGAACCTGCGAGATTTCATTCAGTCGGACTATGAGACACAAGTGAGCGGGCACTGAAAATATGATGAACCGATATTGAATGGATACTGCAATGTATCACCATTATTCTGCGTAGTTGTAGCGTATTCTCCCTAGTGACAGATTAAGATAAAAAAGAGAGGAATAGTTATCATGATAATGGAGGCAAGGGAATGGAGAAAGCCGGGTAGTGACCAGTGGCATACATGAAGAATTGAAGCCCGTTCCTCGATAAAACATCAAAATTGAACGCGCCATTGATGAAAAGTCTTTCAGGGGCTGAGGTCCGTAGGTGTACAGCCATTGATTGGAGGTAATTACTGAATACTTACTAGGGTCGGAGTAGATATGCAAATCCCAATACGTCGGGGCAGGGGACAGACTGGGAACATTTCCACTAATCGCGCTAGTGGCGATGTAATCTACAAAATTGAAGTCAAAATGAGTATACGAATGAGGAGAAGACGAGAGAGAGATATATAAGAATGATGATGGATTCAAAAACTCACGAAGTTGAGGGAATTCAACATGTTAAGCATTGTAGAGATCTGCCCAGCGATAGTCAGCGTATCTGTACTTCCGACGTAAGGTTAGTATAAAACACCCAGCGATTCTAATTAAGACGCACGTCGTAGACGAGAGGAAGTCTTCATTCCCGATCTCAATGCAGTTCAACGTGAACGGATCAAGATGACCCATGGATGCACGAATGGTAGCTGCAGAAGTATATGTAGTGAGGAGCTTCGATACAAGGCAGATGGTTCCTCACCCTGAATCTTTGTCCTAGCGTCTCCGATGACAAATTTGATCTATGTACGAAGAGCAAGAGCAAGAAATTAAAACCTTTGTCAGAGCAGTGGTGGAGGAGGGCATAGGTGCTTGCAAAAACCGATGGTCCTCGAGGGTGAAGTGAAGGGGGATGGTGTGGAGAGGAGATAACAAAGGCTGTTTCATTGGTGGAGTAATTAGTCTCAAAGAAGCGAACAACAAGGTATCCTCCACCTCTTACCAAGCTATTGTACTGCCCCCTTCCTTGCTTCCAGTATTGCCTTTGCATTCTTTGGCGGCTCATCTCTCCCGCTCTTTTTCCCGCAAAATGTCTTAAAGACTCAAAGTATATATAACCTGATACATCATTATCGATATCGTTGACCGTCCCCGAGCTCCACATCAATAATTGAAACAATGGCAAAGTTCGAAGACTATTTTCAAAGATTGCACTTTGGAGCTCAAGGCAGGCGCCTTCTCCGTGCACTGTCGGGTCAGTTCAGGATACAATAGCACCGGTAAGCATGTTATGAGATGAGCCGTCAAATGTAATCTATTGAGCTGAAGTCAATATATATAGTTTCATAGTCGATGTTCATACCTCGCACCTCCATCCCTATAGATCCCTATGCAAGCTTTATCAAGCACCTATGAAGATACAATATGCATTTTTGGAATATCGAAAAGCAAGTTGCAGGAAGAATTGTTTCTTCAACTTACTGTGGTGGTTGCTGTAAGTCGTGAAGGCCCCTTGAGCTTCCAAGCAAAGCTTAGCTTCCTTCCATCACTTCATGTCGAATCAATTTATTCACCTAACTTTCAGATAAATATGTTGTTATATGGTGAGTTTCATTACGAAATTGTGAGATTGATCTGTGGAAGACATATACTAATATCTTGATCTTTCGCAAGGTATTCTGTTAGTGCTGTTTTGTCTCAGCATTTATGTCTTTCGACATAAGTTGTTGCCTCGGAAACAATACATCATTGCAATACTCCTTTTTTTTACATTGGGCACTACCTCAATCGCACTGGATCTGGGTATTAGATATGAGATGGTGGAAATGTTAAAATTGGAATCCTTGACCCGCACATGCAATGTGGGGTCAAAATTCGCCACCGGGCTGAAATTGATCTTATTAATCACTGGGTGAGAATCTATTGACCTGAGAGCTGTTTAATTTGTAGCTACGGTGCACATCAGTTATTATGTTTTCTAACTTTGTTTAGGTCCTTAGGAGAAATTTTGCTGGTAAGTCCTGAATCTCATTCCATTCAAGTCTCAAAGCCCTGAAAGTTCAAATGTTACACCACACTTGATATGACTCTAGTTGCACAGATGTTATTATCTATGGAACTCAAGGAAAGCAGTCCTTGTTTTTCCAATAATCCTATGGGCAACAAGCTCTAGTGAGTCTACTTGTGGGACATCATGTTTTGCATATCAATCCTTTGCAGTCCTGTGGATAGTTCTTGCAAGCATTGCATCTCAGTCGAGTTCCACCAAGCCAATATTGACCATCCAGCTTGTTTATGCACTTACAACATTCTCTGAACATGTCTTTCTAACTGGAATGATATGTAAGTAGTGTTCCAAAATCTAGACACATTCACTTGAAAAACTTCTTGATATACCTGATGATGAATCACTGGTAGCTTGGAAATTGTGGAGACTTGATCGCAGCATGCAAAGACTATTGGGACAGCATCCCAGTAAAAAGACTTTTCTGAATCTATTTGTGATAATGTATGTTATGACTCAATTCATATGCGATTTCCGATGGCACTGATGACTTTGCAGACTTGAATCTGGACTTCTGTACCCAGTAACACTCTTGATTCTCGTAATTGTTTTAGTGATTGACATTCCCATTCTGGATGCATGTGCTTGTGCCTTAACGTTAACTCTGGTAAGTGACCTGGCAAATGCTTGCTTATATTATACATAATTAAATGTCTATTGTTATCTGTTAGGGTATTGCCGCAATGTTAATCATTGTCCGCATTGGCATTGGTGCAGATGTACACCTTGATATTCAGCCTGAAATCAACCAGGACGTAGGAACTAATGCAACTGAATTGGAAGAGGCGGATAATAGTCTTGCAATGTCAAACAACGTCGTGCATCTCCAACCTTACGTGTTAAAGTACTGAACGGAGAAGCAGTTGAGCTCTAAAGTTTTAACTGGAGGGGGTTCAAATGAACAGGAGTTCTATTGTATATTAAGTTACTCAATTTTGTTGGATATGGATAACACTACCATACTTATTTTGAAATTGTAGTCGAAATTAAGAAGACAGAGTATAACTGCTTTGACTCCTAGAACAAAGAGAGGAAAAATTTTAGCTACATGAAGATAGTGAAATTGTAAAAGTTATCGGCGAGTACTGTACAGGCAAAGTTTTCAACTATTATAGCCGTGGATATTCGATGCATTGCAAACTCTTACGGTCGATGTCGCAAATTTAAAACCGATACGTTAGTAATGCATTTAATAATCAATGTACAATTTGTGTTTGATACAGATTCAGCGAGGGAGGTTGTAAAAGATATGAATACAAATACATGTAGCTTTACATAATTATCATATGTTTATCAGAACTGGACAAAGTGAAAGAGCAGAGTAGATAGAAAGGCATAAAAAATGGGAGTAGGATATACCAAATCTAATTGGAGCTCTCCCCGACACCGACGCTAATTTCGCCGACTGTAACACCAATGGGGGTGACACCATTTTCGTCAGAGCCTGCCGTAAATCCTCCCAATTCTCCAGGAAGTTTTCCTGATCCATCACTAGAATTGCCACTGTCGACAATGGGAGAACGACTTCCGACAGTGGCACTGACGCCGCTCACACCTACTTCGATGGAAGTAACACCGACACCACTATCTGAACTAGTTAAAGTATCGGTCAAGTTTCCAAGACCGCCTAAATCAGATCCGGTACTTTCTGGACTACCGGAGCTGCTAATACCTCCGAGACCAAGATCACCAGTGGTTGGTTCGAGGTCGTCACCAAGTCCACTTCCAGAGGCAGTGTTGTCAGTGGGTGCACGGCTGCCAATGGTGACACCGACACCCCCTACGCCTAAATCAATGGGAGTCACGTCTAGGCCTGTGCTGCCCGAGCTTCCCATGTTGCCTGAGCCTTCCAGACCGGTGAGGTGACCAGGGATGTCTTCGACAGAGCCAGTCAGGCTGGTTGTAAGATTCGAGAGCCCAAGGCTGCCAGAGGTAGATGATCCGTCGTCGGTGGAGGTACGACGGCCGAATGGAGCAGCTATGACGAGAGTAGAAGCGTATGCTCCAAGAAAGACAAGGGATACAAGTTTAGGTTGCATTGTAAGTGAAGAGGGATGAAATCAAGCGCTGTTTAAAATGCTGAGTGAAGTGGACGAGTTTGTGAATAGACTGGAATGAATATAGAAAGCATGAACGTAACACTTCTTATAGAAGATCTGGCCTCTGCGAGCCCTCGTCTGGGAGCGTCACGGTGTTTTACTCGGGAGCTGCTCCTGTCTTGCGCTGGCCGTAACCCAGACGAGCACGACGAACCCTGGGTCAGAGTGATGCCATCCCAAAACACGATACCTATACCGAAAGTTGTAGAACAACTCCCACTTGATCAAGAATGCTCCATTTTGCTCGTCCGAAGTGTCGGCATTGGCTGGGACTCTAACTTTGCAGCTAAAGTCAGTCAGAATCAGAGATAAAGCAATCGGGGGTTATTCTCAGACTATTCGACTCCTCGGTTTGACCGTGCTATCAAGAGAATTTCGGGAGCTCTGAGGAGTAGCTAGACGTTCCAGAGTGACGAGGTTGGTGACAAATCAGACATTGGAGTGGAATTACTGCGACAATGACTGCGGTGTTTTTGGCAGCAGTAGCAACGTCGATGCTGAATTGAGTTCGTCACAGAATATTTGCAGGTACAAGTACTAAGTACAGATACATAACACCAGTTCAAAAGTGGATGAACAAATGAAGGGATGTCTGCTGCGGCATAATAAGAAAGAGATTTGACCAATTTTTTCAAGAAAGCGCAAGTTATATCCGCTAGATTATGAGACGGTACAGCTATGCCATTTGTGGCGATAATTGTGCATTCCGACATTCTCGTTAGATTTCACCGAAATGAGAAGGCATTAAAGTGTTTGAGGTTGAAGCGCTGAAAAGAGAAAGAAAGGGTCTGACAGCTTTGGCCGTGTGTGACTTTGTACTAGTTCCTTCAACAATACTAGTCGCAACTTCAAATGTTAGCCAAGGAGCATCAAAATGTCCTTGTCCTCAGTTTTGTGGTACGAGCTTCGACAGCTCCACTGCCGAGCCGACTTACCTATCATTCAGATCTGCTTGGCTGCTTGATCCATGAAATATGTGCATTTGCATCTTTTGTCATCAGAGTCCGTGTTTTGTCAATGTGAATCCTTTGATTGAAGCTGACTTTATTGAAAAGATCCACCTCACAAGCGGACACAATCATTCAACCTATATGAAATTCAAGCTGAGCGCAAATACTCGTTTAATCCCAAAACTTCCAATGAACGCTGGGGTGATGTGATTATTTTTGAAAATCAGACCTCCTTGCAACCGTTGGACGCTATTCTTGGTTTAGACAGCTACATAGAACCAGACGAAAGTTTTGGACAGAAATCTTCAAAGTTGCAGAAAATTGTGCTTCGACTCGCAGTGGTATGTATACCTAGCTTAGAAGACTCAAGTTGACACGATTTGTCATTTGTCCTAATCAGCCCATTCATTTCTTTTTACGCCTAACTTCCAGTCAATGTTTGCTATAGAACTCTATCGTTGACAAAACAGTTCAGCTAAGAATACATTGAGGAGAAGAGGAGGCTTGGTTTCTTGCCTATTTTGACTAATTCCGACTTACAAATGACATTAAAACAATAGACAACGCATTCTGGATTCATTGTTTGACGCTCTCAAACGCAGCAATGTCACGTTTTAGCATTGAGGTGTGGCCATTTATGATTTGCGTGCTGTGGTTAAACGAAGTATTTATTTGGATTGTTCTCCGACAATTGTGGCGCTCCCTCTTGCCTCTTGACACTCACCCTCCAGCATTTGTTTGAACATGACCTCTATCCGTACCCCCATTGTTTCCGTTACACCTGTTGCCCTCACTTCAGCCAATTCGTGTCACTCACCTCCCGTGAAGACTGTGAAGGCCGCGAAGAAGCCCAGACCGGAATATCTGGCTGCCCTCGTCCGTGACGCCGAAGACTCTGATGACCAGATAATTGTTAATCCCACCTTTACCCGCGATTACCCACTGATCTCTGGTATAAGACCGGGTGGCGATCGCTTCGCCCACAGGTCATTCCGCAACATACCTAGGAGGACTCCTTCAAGGCGTATTCTCTATTCATCTAGTAAACCCCTCTCTCTACCATCCGCTACAAAAATGAAACCTGGAGCGCAAGCAGAGGGACGAGAAGGTCTTGTCGTTACTCCACGTTCTCGCCGCCCTCTCCAGACGAGCCTTCCTGAGGAAGAGTTCTTGCATATGATTGAAGAGAAGCAAAATAGGCTTCAACAAGAAATGTGGGGCCCGAAGAACATCAATATGGGCGAATGGTCCGGGAAGTGGCGTCGACTCGGATACGTGATTTATGATGAAGCAGAGTTTGCTGATGATGAATGTGAACCTGGACCGGATAAAGGTCGGGATAGTCAAGGAGAAGCAGGTTTCGATGATGAAAATGGGGAAAGTGTTATAGAGGCTTTCAAAGGTGGCCCATCTCTGCCCTTGGATGAAGTCTGCGACCGTCAAGTGCTGACGTTTATTGAACCGCACTCTCCAGATTCATCGCCACCACATCGTCCTCGACCTAGAGAAAATTCCTTTTTCTTAGGAGAAAGTGATTCGGATTCAGATGCCTGGCACGGATTTAAAGGTCGTGGACGCATGCGCCAGTATCGCGCTGCCAAGGAAGAAGAACAGGATCCCGCCGACAAGCAGCCTCAGGAAGGACCTGCCAGTCAGCGTGCTTCTCCCGAAGTCCATGATAGCGATTCGGAAGGTGAAAGCGATGAAGTTGATGGTACTGATGAGAACACAGACTCGGAGCAATCTGAAATGGAATTCTGGTTCGCGAGATACGAAGAATTAGCAGGGACGGACTCTAAAAAGGAGAACGAAGAGGAAGAAAAATCCGTAAGTGCAGGCCTTTCATTTTTTAATTTAATGCTCAATAGTTCAAACGGACAGGTATCCAGATTTACCCCTGCCTCTTATTCCTTCAGAGTCGGCAGCGCCTCTGTTCGACTAACAAATTGGAACCGTCCATCGGAAAGTCGGTCTGAGGGTCAAAGACAATGGCGACGTGCTTTGAGAAGCAAAACTCATGCAATTGCCAAGCACCAAATATCCTCTCACCATCATTTCTCGGTTGAAGGACAGAAATGGCCTAGTTTAACTGGACCCCCATACCCTCGACGACGACGACGACCAATTGCCCGCCTCCGGAGAAAGAAATCGTTTCTTCTGGATGATACCGATGATCCTGACGCCTGGCGTGGATTTAAGGGCCGTAGACGTGGTGGACAAATCTCAGCTGAGGAGAAGAAGGAGAAAGAAGAAAAACCCGTAAGCTGTCTTCATTCGAAGAGTATTTTGTATCAGCTGACCGGAACACAAACGACAGGTATTTGGGGGTACCGGTAGAACGATTTATTCCTTCAAATTTGAAACAAGCAATGCTAATGCCGACCTCCCAACCACCAACAACCGACAGAATTCTGAAGAGAAACAAGCCGAGGATAATCCTGAGAAGCACGAACATATCGTCGACCAGGCTAATCGTTTCTCCTTCAACTTCTCCATCCTTTCTCGATCGCCCGGTGAAAGTAGATCTACCAATCAACACCTAAATTCAGGTTCTACGGAGCATGGAGCCGAACCAACGGAGGACGAAGAATCTGTACTGCCAGCATCGACAGGAGATGTAATTGGAGACCTCCAGAATAAAGCAGGAGACAACGAACAGGAGTTGGGTGAACACGATGACAATTCATCCGCCTCCTGTATCTACGACCCCCGACAGCAATGGCGTGCTGGCAGAGGAAAATCTCGTATCCTTCCAGATGTGAACTCTTCTGTGCAATTCGCAGTGGAAAATCCTCGTATGCACTCTCTTGCTAGTGGAAATGACGAGGAAGATGGAGATAATTTCCACGACCAACCTGGCATCCCTCCCCGACGTCCACTTTCTCGTATTAATCTTAGGTCTCTATCTCGTATAAATTCCGAAGTCCGGCTTCTCAACTGGGTATCAGATTTATCGACTCAGAACTTCTCTAATTCTCCCGAAGATGAGTTCGGTGACTCCCCTCTATTCGGTCCCGTTTCCCGGCATTCTGCGGATACTGGCCCTCTAGATTCGTATGACTACGACATTTCTGATTGTCCTTCAAGGTCTCCCTCAGCCACATCAGAGTCTGAGGATATCCATTGGCGTCTCTTCCTATATTCGTCCGATGATGAATCGAAGTAATGAAGGGCAGGAAGAATATCGTCAAGGAAATTAGGTTTTTGACATGCATGGCTTGCTAAACTTCAGTGCCATGCAGTCTTGATTCCATTGCACCAATTTAACTATGACTTTAATGATAATCATGCATACTACTTTACGATTTATGCACAATCGCATTCGTCTCGGACAATTTTCATATTCCATTACCGTTGCTGCTCGAAGTCGCTCTACCTATGACATTTTCGACTTATATTAAACCTATGTATAATGAGCTGAAGCCTTGAAAGACATGGTAAAATTGTACAAGTCAACGTATTCTATACATAATTCTATTTCCGGGGAGGACCCTTGATACGAAGTCCCTTTCCTTTGGGATCAGGAGCAAAGAATACAAGCACATACTTCTCCGCTTTTTCCGTCGCTGTCCTGCGCATATTCAACTGAAAAGACGCATGGATATCTTCCATTGTTCGAGGGAGGGCCCTCCATCCCTAATCTCTTATCGTTTTTCTTACTCCCATTCGCTTTGACATCCGCAGACTCTTATTAATTCCGCCGAAGGCGACGGTGTCCTCCCCTCCTTCTTCATCTCTTTCAAGAATCCACTCAGATCGTACGTATCAACCGCTCGCTGACGAAATTTATCAGCCAATAGTCGGGCAAAGGCGAATTTCCCACCTAGGGCGTGTCCCACGAAGTGTATCAGCTCGATGGAACAAGAACGCTCACCCACCAGCCTCATATCCCGTGTGACTATAGGTATCGTACGCTCTTGCATTCGAAGATATCTGGATCTTTCATGAGTCAGGAGGAGAGATCTTAGTTTGTGATACCGGTATCTAGCAAGTTCAAACGATCAATCTCGGGTCTGGCTGTTAGTAACGCACAGACGTGTTCGATTATGGGCGAATGGGGAGGGAATGATGATTCGAGAGTTTTTGAATTCAGAAGCGACAGACGCGAGTCGAGCGGGAGATAGGCAAAAACCACTCAGATCAAGGGTTTCACTCTTGTCCTTGAGCTCTTGCCGTAATACAGCGATGAGAAGAGGAGTTCAACCTCATCTGTGGGTACCAAGCTCCAAGGCGCGCACCACAGGTGGCTCAATAACAGGATCAGCGAGAGCAAGGACAGCAGCTTTATCAGATGGAAGAACGGATGTTTTTCGCCCAGTCTTAGGCACGGATTCGCGAGTAGCAGGCCGTCGGCCTGTAGAGCTTTTAGCTCAGGCCAAGCTTCAGCGAGCATATCTTCAGTCAAAAAGGGAATCGAGTCGAATTTAGCAGCGAGTTCGAGCTTAGTTTTACCGTCTGCCTTTTGCGTCTCTCCTCCTTCTTTGGATCCAAGATCGGGGTAGCAGGCGCGAAGATAATCTTCTGCGATACAAGGCTCGTCGCCTAGATCATCATCGGTTTCGTTGCCCATTACAAACGCATAGGATGGGTTCAGAAGGTCTGTGATATCAATATAGTGAGACCGTCTTTATTTTTTGGAAACGTACTATCAGCATCGGTACAGTAGATTTAAATGATCCAATACGAACCTGCGGTCCAACATCCCATTGCTGCAGGCAGCAAACTGCCCTCAAGAGGACCATCATGGATATAATGATTCTCGAGATCGATACTGTAAGTGCAAGCCAGGAGGAACAAAGTATCATGACATGGAAAATGCGTATCGGGACGTTGACCGGGTTCTTTATGAGCTCGAGGAAGCGGTATGCTGCCTGGAGAGGTAACGAGTCGTAGCACCTAGTTCCACAAGTAGATAATCACAAGAAAAAAGTCTACAGATTGGCCACAGTTACCATTGATGATGCCAGCCTCCCAGTGAACGATAATAAGCTTTTCCGTCAGAGCTTCCGTGGGGAACAAGGCGGGTAATAATCCAAGCTTGGGGTTTCGTCGCTGCAACAAGGAGTATGAAGCTCAAATGCTGTCGCCACTATGCGCGCTGGACGCGTTCAAGGTTAGTACCGGTGGGGACCAGACGAAACGAGATTTGATCCGCGGCATAGTACGGTCGGCATGGCCGGCATGATACTTTGCCTTTGGGGAATTCCCTTTACTCAATACTGACTGCAGGCTTCGTGCTCTCCAATCGCGCGCAGTCTTTTGGAGCGAGGAGTGGAGATTCTACTTTTAATTTGAAGACTGTCAGCTGATGTCCTCCTCACTTGACAAGACCTTAGTACCTTGTACCTATCACTTGACATTGAGTAGGCGATGGTTATCTCCTTTGCACAATGGCTATGTTTCATTCGTTCCGAATTTTCCGTCATCTTCATGACGGGATTTACGACTAGAGTGCTATAAAAAGCAGACTGGAATCTGGTATGTACTTTGTGTCATTTTCTCGGATGATTTCCCTCACCTGCCTGCTAGCTAGTGCGCTCTCTGTCGCTGCTACAACTGCTCCAACTCTAACGCAGGCTGACCAGCAACTCTTCCATGATCGACTTTGGCAAACCAACTTGAGAGGCCCTCGATGGAGTAAGTGTTATGTGCTTTCTTTCCAAAATATTATTGATGAAGTCTTGCTCAACCTAGCTGGTAACGATAATCAGAACACACTCACGAACTTGGTTTCGCAATCCATGCAACTTGCGGGACTTGATGTTCAAGTCCTTAATTACACCATCGACAGGTCAAATCTACACTCGTCTTTGCTAGATTCAACTCGTCGCTTATTTCTTAATAGATGGGATCCTCAGTGGTGGTCTTTAAGCTTGACCCTGAAGAACGGGACCGTCGTCGGACTTCCGACGACAGGGTATTGGCCTTACAGTGGGGACAGTGGTGTCACAGGTGTAACGGCACCTATTCACGACGCGGGTACTTTTTCGGTTTCCGACGTGACGGAAAAGGCTGTCAACACGACTCTGAACCTCGACGACCTTCCTGCTACCGGCTCTGTTTTGTTCTTTGACAACCCCAGTCCAACACACAATTATTCTCTACCAGGATATAAACTACTAGGGTTCGTCCGACAATTAGTTGGCTAGATGTTACACTGAAAGTATCTGTCCAGGACTTCCCGAGATATCGACGCCGTCACCGAAATACCTGAGGTAACGACCTTCTTTTAGCACATTCTGTTCATAGATTCAATATCGCTTTGCTTTCAGATCGGTAATCTTACAAACCCTCATTGGCAGTCCGCCAAAACCCTCAACTTCACTTCTCTGAAAACACTCGGTGTTTCCGCTGTCATTGCTTCCTGGGTGAACACCTCTGACGAGGATGCCGCTCTGCAATTCCTCCCCAACTCTGGCGCTCCTGGAAACGGGTCGGTCCATTATGACGTTCCTAGTCTCTATGTTGGAAACTCGACCGGTGAGCTCATCCGAGGCTTGGTAGCAAATGGGGAGGTCGACAATGCCACTGTTGTTCTCAATGCGCCTAGCTACGAGGTTAGTTCACACACCGTGATTTCGCATTTGAGCGGAACTGCCGGTACCGAATACACGGTCATCGTTTACACGCACAGTGAGTTCTTTATTCACTATTTTCTATAGGGATTCAATAAAATGATTTCTTGCAGGTGATGGTCCCTCAATTATTGAAGAGAACGGTAACTGATATGTTCACCGTTTATTTTCACTTTACATAACTTACCGCAGCCCTCAGGCCCAATTCTTTTACTCGCCATGGCCGAAGTACTTGTCCGACAAAGGCCTAGCATCAACATTGAGTGTGTTCTTCTACCATTATCTTCCATTCCCACTCGCATTCACCCCTCTTCCATTTGTAGCTTCGTAATCACCACAGGCCACATGTCCGGTGGGCACCTCAATGAATCTAACTGGATGGCTTCAAGACCCGATCTTCTCGCTAATGCCAAAGCCGCCGTAGTCTGCGAGCATTTTGGTGCCATTGAATGGAAGGATGACTTTAGCACAGGTGTTCCCGTATATCACCCCACAGGGCGCTTGGAGCCGATGTGGACTATGGGGAATGACTCGTCTGCTAGTGACTTCTTACATGGATTGTATCTCGATGCGTTCAACGGTACATCGGACTCGCTGAGGATGGCTATGGTCTCACCGCAGGAAGTCAATGGCGTAAAATCGAACTGGTGCGCAGCTTCCCGTTTTCCCTGAGCCGACGATTCGAATGATTTTGTTTAGGTATGGCGCTGGTGGAAGTAGTATCCTCGGGTACTCGAACATTCCTACTGTTGGGTACGTCCCCACCCTCGAGACTCTGCATTCTCTCTTTTATCATTCTGTTCAACTGACACTCTTGCCGCGGTTGTTTTTTTAGCATCATCCCGCAACCCGACTACCTCTGGGCATCTATGGTCGACGGTGGATGGAGCAGACTCGATATTTCCGAAGCAATCGAGCAAATCAATGTGATCTTGCGACTTTTGACGATGTTGGACGACGCCTTCACTTCTGGACAACTTTGATATTTGCACGCCTAATGACGATGTATGTAGAATATTCTATCAACATTTGGATGCTTAGACAGTATGGAATGACAACCACGTCTGCACAATATGTACTATAGTTTTGTCTGTATCATTTATATCACTCTCAGATTGTTTGCAATACACTCATTTTCTTACTCAAAGCAACAGATCGATCTTGCTAAATGGGCCGACATGGGGTTCCGGAGGTCCATCCACCAACATCATCGACAAGAAGTCGTGTACAATGTCGGCAGCAGCGATACCAGTTATATCCGCATTGTCGTAAGCTGGAGCAACCTCTACGATATCAGCGCCCCTGCGAACAGTGTGCATTTAGCTTGTATAGTATGGATTCCGATTAACGAGAAGACATACACAAAGTTCAATCCAGATAGCCCGCGCAGAATACGTTTGACTTCACGAGTCGTCCAGCCTCCTACTTCTGGAGTACCAGCTATAAGGAGTGCAGGAATTAGCATCGAATCCTATTCATCAAATTCTCGGTGACCTTACTTGCGGGGGCTTGACCGGGATCTAAGAAATGTAGTGTACAATCAACTTGAACATCGATGGATACAACGTATTGATAATTACCTACTACGTCAATATCCAGGCTGTGAAAACAGCGAACTATTAGAACATGACATATTGGTAGTACTAGTGAGGACGACAAACCTCAAATAAACAGGTTGATTTCCGATTCGTTGTCGGATCTTTTCAATGACCCTTTTGATCCCATAGTCATCGATATCCTCGGTACTTATCACCTGAAATCCAACAGTATCGTCGTGTTCCATGTCTTCAATGCCCTGTGGGATCGTCAGGACACAATATTTCAAAGTAGACATGGAGTCAACGACTGACAAACATCTTGCAACGAATTCCTGCATGTATGCTGGTGTTTGTCAATAAACCTTCTTCAGCAGCAACAGCAAAGAACGATCCATGGGTGATTCCCTCTTGGACAGTAGTTCCTCTTGGAGGCCAGGTATCTAGGTGTGCGTCAAAGTGAATAACCTAACACTTATGAACGAAATTTGCCAAAGTGTTTGATTTAATGACTTACAGAGACGGGTCCGTACACCTTGTTCAGTGCTCTAAGGATGGGAAGAACCTAGAATTCTCCAAGTCATTGTCATTGCAGTGTCAAGTAGGTTTGTCAGAACTCACGATGGTATGATCGCCTCCGAGAGTGACGATTCTGGGATGTTCCTTCCCATCGCGTGAGAATGTCCGAGTCTTCTCCTTGTACACTTCGGAAGTACCACCAAATACGGGTCGAGAGAGCAATGTCGAGTAAGCAGCTTCCATTTGGTCGATTGCTTTTGCGTTGTCGTAAGCGGATATTGGCACCTAGAGTCGGGTATGCCAAGAGCAAATCAAGAGTATATGTTTACAACACGCACGTCGCCGCAGTCCAAAAGACTAGAGCCATAATCGGAAGGGCTACTTCCCCATGCCAGTGTATACCCCCTGCCTTTACCAAGAGATTGTCTTCGTGATCCCGAACGAATAGCAGAAGGTCCAAAACGTGCACCTGAATAGGAAACACTGAACATGTAGTAGCTATCACAAATTTCGGGTCATTTACCAGGACGATAACTCGTTGTGGTATCGAAGGGAAATCCGATGATACCGATGTCAAATGGAACGCTAGCGTCTTCAAGGCATCTTTTGTAATCGAAGTGTGAGAAACTCAAAGGTCCACTGTATCCCAAGTCGTTCTGAGGTCCATATTTCGAGGTCCAAGGCTCTTTCGAGATGTCAATCTGAGAAGCAGTGGCAAATGTGAGGTCTCCATGGACGTATTTGAAAGCCTGTTGAGTTACTGCAGAGTCATGGGGAATGTGCACTTGAGCTGAGGCAAAAATGCAGAAAGGGATGAGAGTAATCCAGAAACGCAACATGGATAGATGAATGCCGATAAGTTCTGCGCGTGTAATATGAAAAGCTTATGTCTACATTTCTTATCGCTGAGCGGAAGCTAGCGGTCTGAGCCGAAGTCGGAAGGATGAACTTTCCGAAAATAATCTTATGTTAGAATGAACTCTGTGATCGAAGATAAGGAATGAACATATGCATGCACATGGATGAGAAGCCCCCGGAAGTAAAGAAGCTGAAAGACACGAGTACTTTGAGATATAAGAATAGATAAGATGTTCTGTCCAGTTCTCGGAGTTGATTCAAGCCTTAGTGAGCTTCAAAGAATAAAAGACTGTTTGCTAGTTCCTGAATACATGTTGGAAAGAAACTGAAAGAGAAGTAGGTAAATAAGCGCTGAGTTTACTTTACACGGGGTTCAACCATTCAGACACATTCAAGTTCCCATCGACTCCTTTCACTCATGTCATTGCGCACAACCGCAGTATGTAGGCTATGAAACCTACAGCGGAATATTGCTGGTCGTAAGAAATCCCCCGAATAGTCGCAAAGGTACAAAAAATCCACATCGTTGCGATCGAATATTCGGTGGGATAACTCTGCTATCTTCATCCACCAATTCAAAGAGAGGCCAAGCAACTGATAAGAAGATTCCTTTTTATGTCGTAGCCTCATGTCGAGACCCAGCCCCGGTCCTTTGTAAAATGGCAACCGCAGACAAAGCAGTCCCTGCCCTTGGAAGACTTAACTCACGTACAGGATCCAGCTCTATCGAGAAGAGTTATTCGCCTTCCGAGAAAGATGGTGCTTTGATTGAGGGCCAAGGTATAGATGCAGAGTCGGATGCTGCCCTGAATGAAGTTATACAGGATGCAGAGGAAGTAGCGCTCAAGGTATGTTTTCCTGAGCTTGAACCTCGTTCAATCTCAACTTCCTTGACCCACAGGTAGTCTCTCTGCAAGATGACCCCGCTGCTCCAGCTGTCACCGTGCGGTCTGTTTTCCTTGGAATCGGACTGAGCGCTTTCTCGTCGGTTCTGGGAACCATCTACACATTCAAGCCCCAGAACGCGACTGTATCCCAGCTCTTCTGTCTCATCATTGCGTATATTCTTGGAACTGCAATGGCTGGTTCGTTTTCTTTTCCGCCATATTTTAAGCATGACTAATGCTTTTGATACTTAGCTGCTCTTCCATCTCATGGTCGTTGGCGCATTCTCAATCCAGGCCCCTTCAATATCAAGTAAATATGTCCGCTCAAGAAATTTATTATTCATCGTATTCAATCCCCCTCGCAGAGAGCATACGGCGATTGTGATCATGGCTTCCACAGCTGCGAACGTTTCCCTCGCCATGGAGGTTATTGCTGCAATGAGTATGTCATTTTTCAAAGTGATACTTTGAGCTCAGGCTAATCAGTAAATTGTAGACCTCTTCTACGACATTCGCCTCAATACGGCGGTCGCTATTTTTCAAATTTTTGCGACACAAATGCTAGGCTACGGATTCGCAGGGATATGTCAGTCATGTTCGAACACAGGCGAAATTTTGTTTTGCTCATTTAGACCTGTTGCCTTCAGTGAGAGTGCTCCTTGTGTACCCAACTTAGTATGTCACTTCCAGCGTTCAGGATTTATTGCACTTAACTGTCTTGAAGCGCCTTCTATCCCTCGTACATCTCCGTCGTTAATTTGCTCCAAAGTTTGCATTTTGGCGGTGCACTGAACGCTAAACGACGAAGGTTCTTCTGGATAGTGGTACGTCGCAAAACTTCTCGGTTGAAGATTATTAGCGAAAATTTCTGTAGTTTGCAGGGATATTCTTTTGGGAATGGGTAAGGCTAAACAGTATGTGAATCTTCATACTTACCGAATTTTCGTGAAGATTCCTCAATACCCGTTTCCTTGTGCGTTCGAGTTCTTTATCGCACGGACTCATTCCCTGACTTATATACACAGTGCTCACTGCAATCTCTATCATATGTCTTGCAGACAATGGTCGGCATGCTTTTGTACGAAACTTGTTCGGTGCTGGATCTAGCAACGAGGGTATTGGGCTCTTTTCTTTCAGTCTTTCGTGGACCCTCATCACCCAAGGGTTTCCCCTCGTGTGGCCCCTACAGACACGTACGTATTGCCACTTTCATATTATAACGTTCATTCGCTCATGGCTGCTTTCCAGAGGTCAACTCGTTCAGTAAGTTTGTTCCCAAATTCTTTGATAAAAGAAATTAACTCAGAATCATTGTAGTTGGAATGGCTATAGGGTATATCGTCCTTACTGCATGCTACTACTCCAATGTGTTCAATGGACGCGATCTTATCTGGATGTCCACATCACTATTCGGGACTAACGGTAGTACATACGACCAGGACGCCGTCATTACTTCGAACTATCGCCTCAATGAAACTGCTCTAGAGACTGTTGGTTTACCAAGATACACCACCACCTATGCGATCTCACAGCTTTCCTACAACTTGTCCATCGGTGCTGCTGTTACGACAATGCTTTTGTGGCACTGGCCAGAGCTCACTAGAGGTGTTTGACTGTGATTCCTTCTGTTGTGTATCAATTCTGATAAGCCCTTTACTATGCAGCTTTTGGAAAGATGCAGATCTTCAAGAGTGGTCCCTCAGATGTGGATGACCCTCACTATCAAGGTAAGTTGTCGCCGGCCCCTCTTTATAGAAATTCATGTTTGATTATTTTCTCCAGAGATGTTAAAGTACCGTAAGTCTTCACGCCATATTCGAAGGCAAAAGTCCTAGATTTTTATTGTTGTGGTTCTTTAGCTGAAGTTCCGCAATGGGCCTATGGAGCCTTGCTGCTCGCTTCTCTTGCTGTATGCATTGGCACCAGCTATGCAGCCCCCACCGTTCTCATTCCCGCATGGAGTATCATCTTCTTCACTGGTGAGATACTCTCTATACTCTCCAACTTCAACGTCAAGGTTCAATGTCTTCCAGTCTTCGCATTCATCATGTCCGTCGTGCTGGGCTTCAGTCAGTAGCCTTCTATACGGAAGGAAGCCCAATGTCCGCTGACCTTTCATTTAACATTGTTTGCAGTTACCGCGACTACTGGTTTCAACATATCTATCAAGTATGCCGTGCAAATTATCGCTGCATTCATTCATCCAGGACAACCTATCCCTGTAATGTACGCCAACCTATATGGAAATGCTACCGCATTCCAAACACTATATTTACTGCAAGGTAACATTCATGGACTGAAATGTCGGTCGGTTGAGTAAACTGATGAGAAATAGATCTTAAGCTCGGACAGTACACTAAGATACCTCCAAGGATCACTTTTGCGGCACAGATGTTGGGTTCCATTGTCGGATCCATTTTCAACTATACGAGTTAGTCTCGATCATGATTTCTTCACGGCTTATGTAGGCACTGATAATGCTGCGCAGTGATGATAACCATTGTCAATGCGAACCGAGAAGTACTCAAAGATCCCACAGGAACCCGTGTCGTGAGTTCTGCCCATTTCCTAGAATCCTCGAGTTATCTTCGTCTAAAACAATTCGGATGGTATCACTTTCTCAGTGGAGTGGATGGATTATACAATCGACCAACTCTGCCTCCGTAGCGATGGGCGCCCTGGGCAAGGAATTATTCACGTTTGGCAAGCCGTCAGGTTACTGGATTATCCCCTTTGCCATGTACGTTCCTACAACCGCTGGTCAACGATTCTTCTGAGTTGTCCGTGCGCGTATCGTGCAGGTTTATTGGAATCTTCATTCCCATTCCTTTCTGGGTCGTATACAAGTACACCAAACAGGATACTTGGATCAATCGCGCCATGAAGTATCTCAACCTTCCCATCATCTTGCTGTATATTGGCTGGTGAGGAAGCTCGTTTGAACTTCCTTATGTTGAAAATTTGACCTTGGTTGATTAGGCTGCCTTACTCCGTTAATGGCCAATGGTGGTCCTGCGTCGTCATTGGTTTTGCCTCTCAGTGGTGGCTCAGGACTCGTCGACCACGGTGGTTTGTCAAGGTATTCACTGTGATCTCTTGCTGTCAAGCTAGATCTCCAGGTTGCTGACCACACACTTGCATCAAGTACAACTATCTTTTGTCAGCGGCGCTCGATGGTGGGAGTCAGATCATTCTGTTCATCCTCAGTTTCGCAGTTTTCGGAGCGAGTGGCGACAGTATTGCATTCCCGTTCTGGTGAGCCTTGATGTTGGTTCTCCGAACCTTTATCTGATGTCTTTCCCTTCCACGTAAAGGTGGGGAAACCCGGAAAATTTGTCGGTGGATCGCTGTATGCTTGCGGATTAAGTAGTTCAGGATGATCTTTTTCTCTTTATAATGAAATGGATGAATCCTAGATCTACTGCGGTATTAAGAGAGTTGCGGCACGCGACCTAACTTACGGATATCGATAGCAATTTTCATGTTGTTTTCGTCTTTTCGTAAAACCAATTGTCACAAACACGTGTTGTGACCCTACCGCGCTATTCTACCAAAATTTATACTTACTGTGTACGATGACTATAGTCGACCCCAGTAGCGAGCTTAAATCCTTGTTAAAGAGAGCCTTCTGTCGTCGATGCCCAAGTCACGAAACATGCCAGCGAATTAAAACTCTGCAGTCGTTGTCGGTAACATCTTCTATGCTCTTCCAGTTTCTATTTGCCGTTTTTGACACCTATATGATACTGATATGATGCAGGAGCCCGAAACGCTGTTCTCCAGCATGTCAAAAAGAGCATCGGAAGACCCACAAGGCATATTGCAAATCCCCAGAAAAAACTTAGTGACAGACGATGAGTCGTGGAAGAAAGTATTCCAGGAATACGGGCATAAAAAAAGAGCATGCTCGAGCCGACCATGAAGTTGCGAGAGTAGCAATATATTCGCTTGAAGGCTGGGACGGATAAGTGGAAGTTTACAATCCTCAATCGGTGAGCGATGTAATTGCTAGTAACCTTGGATGTTGACAAAGAATAAGTATATTATGTGCAGGGCTCTTTAATGGATGAACATCCCCTTTGCTTCGACTGACTAAATTGACGTATGATTCATCACCCAATGCTAATCCCGGTTGGCGGCCGTTTCTAGTACCATGTTCGAGCTTCAACGACGTGCAAACCCATCCACACCAGAACATTATTTTGAACCATGATTTCTCCAAACAATAAGTTTCTCCATGTTCTGACTATCTCTAAATACGTGCTCTTCTGTTTGATATTCTAACACAGTGCAGGAATGATGCATACGTCGGAAGTAAATTTCCCTCATGAAACGAAACGATATCCTAGAAGAGTGGCGAAAGATCCCTCGGGGAAAAGACACTATATAAATAATGGTCTTTTAGAAAGGGCATATCATTTACCTTGAACGACCCGTTTGTGAAAATTATACCACCATCAATAATACCTAACACTGTAGCTGTGTATGGCTGCATGGTTCAATATTTGAAGTTATTGAATTGTGTATGTACCAGCTTGGATCTGTGAGAATTTCCACTCCCGAATTTGCTTTCCAGTTTGTTGCCACTGACGTTCTGCTTTTGTCTTCCAACTAATATCAGAGTTTTACTATAACTCCTGGAAAATAATGAACGTCGACTTCGTTATTTCATTTCGTGCGTCTAAAAAGACCAGTCTCTCCAAGAAGCAGACGAAAGAGGAAGCTCGAAAGGCCGAAACTCAGTATTCTCGTCTTTTGGAAACTTTCACTTATGGCGGACTCAAAGCAGTAGGGAGAAGAGGAGATTCTCTTGGTCACCTTTTGGCTTTCGTCTCTTGTCCGGACAAGTTGGTGCAGACCTTGATCAGAAGGGAAAGGTTAGTCCGGGACTTACGATAATGTACTTTCAAGATTCTCAAATATTTTCAGACAGTCAGACTTCTTGTCTGGTTTACCAGTTGCACCTATCACCAATGGCAGTTTGTCTGATTCCACACCACTAGCACCTTCAGACCGTTTGCGTCTCGTCCATGCGTACATAACATCCTTACCTTCTGACGGTGGCCTGGGTGTTACGCCAGGAACACTGGAATGGGATCTCGTGGAATCGATTTTTTGTCTGCACGATAAGGCGTTCAATGAGCAATGGATACACGCCTGGACAACGAGCAAGATTGCGTCTGTTTCAGACGACCGGATACGTGATCAGGTGCATAGGACACACTAATATCAATGAACCTCACTAAAGTTATTGCTTCAGTTCGGTGAATCAGTCGCACTCTATTTTTCTTTCCTCGACTCTTACACGCGCGCACTGGTCCTTCCAGCTATGATCGGCATTTCCTTCTACTTCTTTGGAACATCATATTCTCCTATCTATTCTGTACTCACCGTCTTATGGTCCATTGGTTTTGTGGAATGGTGGCGGGTACGAGAACGCTTAATCTCGCTCCGTTTCGGGACCCGAGGATCCTTCCGCGTTGAGAAACGACGCGCTCAGTATGATCCAAAGTTCTCTTGGTGGAAACGAGAGCTCAGGATCCTTGCAAGTGTACCGGTTATAGTAACTTTCGCTGCTCTACTGTCAGCGCTCATGACCGGAATCTTCGTTTTTGAAGCTTTCGTCACTCAATTATATACTGGTCCCGGACACAAATTCATCGTAGGTGTCATTCTATGTCGTGCTTGTCGTACATTATTGACAGTTATATTGTAGTCCTTCAGCCCGACTATCCTCTTTGTCATTTTAGTTCCACGACTCGTTGCTGTCTTCCAGCTGTGTGCTCAGTATTTTACACAATGGGAAAATCATGCTCACTATTCATCACACAATTCGTCCCTTACTCTCAAGACTTTCATTTTCACCGCACTCGTGGCCTATCTAGGTCTTGCCCTTAGTGCTTTTGTCTACGTCCCTTTTGGCGAAGGCCTGATGCGCATCGTTCAAGTATGGCTCTTCAACGGCACCGTACCCCATACAGGAAGTCAGATGAACGCAGATCTAACTAACACACCCGAAAACCCTCAGAAAGCTAATTTCTGGGATATGGACGCTTCGATTGCAGCAACCAAGCTCAATCCTGGAAGGCTGAAGGACCAAATGTTTGCTTACACAGTCACAAACCAGATCGTCAACACCTTTGTCGAGATTGGTCTTCCGTACGTCCTACGCAAGATTACCGCCTTTCGAACGAAGAAAACAAACTCCACTTCCGGCTCCGGCCCATCACTGGGGAAGAAGAAGGTAGTGTTCGAAGATGAGAAGGAAAAGGGTGGACAAGTTGAGAAGGAATTCCTTGAACAAGCTAGAGCCGAAGCGGCACTACCGGAATACGACGTTTTCGGCGACTACTCCGAGATGGTAATCCAGTTTGGCTATGTCGCACTTTGGTCGACGATATGGCCATTAGCTCCTGTCATGGCCCTTTTGAACAACGTTCTTGAATTACGAAGTGACGCCTTCAAGATCACTGTGCACGAACGTAGACCTACTCCAGTTCGGACTGATACCATAGGACCATGGCTCGAAGCCCTAGCATTCTTGGCCTGGCTCGCTGCCCTGACAAACAGCGCGCTGGTGTATCTCTTCTGTCCGCGGGAGCACTCACAATGCACGTCTTCCGATTTCAGTGGGTCTGAATCTGCCATTGAGCGTGTTCATCGTCATTTGGTTGCTACAGCTGGGAAAGAGGGTATTAACGGGATATGGGGCGAGCACGGGAAAGGCCTCGGTGCGACGAAAGAGCTTTTGATCATGGCTCTGTTGGTGGCACTGGCCGCGAGTCATGGATACTTGATCGTTCGGTCTGTTATGCGGCATGTTATGGAGAGATTGTTGTGGAAGGGGAGCGAGGAGGTGAGGGAACGTGAACGGGATGAGCGGATGGTGAAGGAGGTGTTTTTGAAGGGTCTTGGAGGCGTCGAAGTCGATATAGAAGGGAACGGATTAAAGAATGTTGAAACCATGAATAAAGATGCTGCCGAGGGAGGCTTTGGATTTTGGGATCATGATGAAGGGATGGACGAAATCAATAGGATTTCCAAGGAGGCTTAGACTGGCTTAAACTTGTGATGCTGCGGACAATTGTACCTTTTATGTATCCTATCTAAGATCACTATTCTTGATGTATGTCTAATGTCACAAACAAATCACGAAATGTTAGGTCCTTTCAAATAGGGGGACCAAACATTCATGTACATACGGATGCTCAATAATCAACGATGGCTGTTAATGCCATTGTGGGCCCACAAATTACGATTCATACTGAAAACCTTTGTTACTGAAAGTTTCAGAGTTGAGATTCTGTTGAAGGAAAAAAGACTATACGTTTCAGGATAGATAGATAGATAAATAATGTACACGATAACGCACTCGAGAAGGGCACGGTTGATTTTTGATTTTTTGATATCCGATTATCGGTCCGGCGGGTTCGTTCCGGTATTGTTTTAACTTGTCAATGGGTTCGTTAATACAGTGGCAAAAATACTGCCAGTAAATATCTTTCGCGAAATCTTTGAAGATTAATTTATGGGTCCAAGATTATACCTTAATTAAGACTTTCTCCTCTTCTTCATCAAGATCACTTTCCAATCTCTTCAAACTCAATAGTCTACAATGGTTAACACGTTTATGCACTTTGATGTACTCATCAATTCCATCCTGTCTGTCACGAAATGCTCTTTTTCATTTCATTTCATTACTTACCTAATCACCAAAGCGCTTACACCAGCACTCATTATATTTTCATTTTCATCTAGATTACACGCGTCAACCTTATTGTTCTCGCATTGTCATTTCATCTATGCGCAACTCTCTCATGCCTGTCAGCTCATTGACAGGATGATGTCATTATTGTTCCACCTCCATGCTTCTTTTATATTGCCTTATTGTTTACTCACCAAATACCTTATGGATAAGAGCAACTCTTACTGTAGATCCTCATGATTATAGTGCAAGATGATTCTCACAATTTCATATCCCATTTGTATATAAGACTTAGTATTTTGTAGTTACATTCCTTAGCTCTATTCTTGTCTATTCTCCTGGGTAGCTAGACTTGTATTTGGGTTGTCTTATCCTCATTGCTTTTCATCCTCTTGCTCATCAATTCTTGTGTGACACCTGGTTGTCTCTTGTGAGAGCTAGTGAGTTGCTGATACTGTCCATAAACTCCTGCACCACTATCCCTAAATCAAATCTGGTAAGTTTGTGTAGCTTGGAATTGAATCATCAACAAACTTACCCTTGACTAGTGTGGAAGATCATGTCAATCAAAACATGCTTAGAATTAACCACAGTGGCTAAGCATGTATTGAGCAAGATATATGAGAAAATAATTGTACTCACTTTAAGTGTCAGCTAAGGCTCCAACCTATTATATTATTACTATGGATGACTTAGTAATTAATAGTAATAGGTAATTAATTAGTTTCCAGAGCTCTTCTTGAACTGGCCAGTAATTACCTTGAAAGCATAAAAATTAAAAAAACCATCATGCCACCAGTATTTTATGCATATTGACTTGGTGGTAGTGTCTGCTTTCATTGAAGAACAAAGATCTTAGCATAGGTGATGAGAACCCAAAAAAGGTGCTCAACAGCAACACTAGCAACCAGAATTGCAAGGAAGTCCCAAGCAATGTGCTCAATGACTGTAAACCCAGGTATACCCTCTCTGCTTTTTGAGTGGACCTAAAGTGCATTCAGTCAACAAATCACCATTGTGCACAATAGGTAAAGGCAACCTACTTTCCACCAGTTGAGTAGTCTATTGATTTCTCCTTCTCCTCCTCTGGAAATATAATGCGCAGAAAGAGGCTTCAAAGATGATTCTGATGAGTCTCTCACCATAAAAGGTGGTTGAAATTTCACTAGAGTAACCCATTCTCTGCCTCCTTGTACTAGTGATACAGAGATTTAGAGATTGTGATGGAAAACCTCAGGCATTTGGGATGTGAATTATATGTGCAAAAAGAGGCTCCTTGCTAGTGATACAGAGATAAGCAGATTGTGCTGGGATGCCTCAAGGCATTTAGGATGTGAGTTATATGTGCTGTAAGAGGCTCTAGAGATGGTCCCAATGAGTCCCTGATCATGAAGAATGGTTGAAGACTCACTGGAATAACTCTTGAATTGATGTCTGTACAAGCCATATTTGTCTTTATTTATCTCTTTTCATGGTAGTCTGAGATGGCCCTTAGGTTTTGAGAAACTATTAAATACCTATTAAAAATAGGATAAGAATATGTTAGGCATAGTGCTGTCATGAAACAATCTTTTTATTATTCTTTTCTTTTTCTTTTATTTACTTACCTAATCACTAAAGCGCTTACACTAGTGCTTATTATATTTTCATTTCTGTCTAGATTACATGTGTCAACCTTATTGTTCTTGCATTGTCATTTCATCTAGGTGCGACTCTCTCGTGTCTGTTGTGGTGACAAAGGGAGAAAGCACGGAGGAGGCACAAGCTCAAAGCACAAACCGAGGTGAGGGGTGGGGCTAGCACCACACATGAAGGCGGAAAGAAATAATGATCAAGACAGCAGCAATAGTGCAAGGGCCAATCACTAGGGTCACACAAGGAAGACTAGTTCCAAAGACCAAGTAAGTATATTTAAGTGTAAATGAAGATACAAGTGCTAACCTAGTTCCAAAGACCAAGAGGTCAAGATGGGGAACTAGGTGTCAACTACTGTACTATATATACAAGGGTTCGGATGAGTAAGTGACAGCGTGGGAAGCTGATAGAAGTGTCTGGAATATGATGGAAGGTTCTGGAGAATGATAGACAGAAGTAAAGGATATGGAAGAATGGAGAATGGTCCAGGCAGTCACGAAGGTACAGAGAAGAGGAAATGTAGGAAAAATGAAGTAAGTACCATATCCCATGTAGCATGTCACGACATTACCCCCCTTCTACAGTCGATGTCCCAGCGACTATTTCTGTAAGGTTTTCATAAGGTTGCCAGGGCAGAGAGTGGAAGATGGCTGCTGAGATCTTCTGTGGTGCATTTGGGTGTTTTGCATAGAATTCTGCAATTGCCTCATCACTTGTGCCTACTAAGTTTTCTTCATGCTCCCAACTGTTGTGGCCTTCGTCGTACCCCTTCCATTTTACCAGAAATTGCAACTTCTTCCATCGTCCAAAGATCCAGCTGTCCAGCACCTCCTCCACATCATAGAACTCTTCTCCCTCCACGATTTCAGGTTCTGGTGATGGTGGCTCAACTCCGTTGACCTCGTTCCCTTTCCAGGGTGACAGGTGGTTGGTGTGTATGTTGTTGTGAATCTTCATCCAGGTAGGTAGGTGTAATCAATATGTCAGCGGGCCCGTTTTCTCTGCGACTTCAAATGGGCCTAGGCGTTTGCTTCCCAATTTCTGGTTCTTTTGTTGTACCTTTAATTTGCTCAAGGATAGCCATACTGGTTGTCCAACTTTGAATTCCTGTACTTTGCCCTTTACACCCTCTCTGATGCATTCCTTGCTCATCCGTAGTGCTGCCTCTGCATCCTCTCGTGCATGCTGTAGCAGTTCTAGCTGACACTCGATGGACAGGTATTTTGTCTCAACACTGTTTGGAATGGTGAACTCGGGGGTGTAACCATACAGTGTTTCAAAGGGGGAGTGGCTGTATGCAGAGTGGATCCAAGTGTTCAAGACAAATTCAGCAGTAGGGATTAAGAGATCCCAGTCATCCTGTCGGCGACTTATGTACATTCGAATATAACGCTCGATTTCTTGATTGGCTCGTTCTGTCTGTCCATTTGTCTCGGGGTGATAGGCTGTGGTTAAGGCAGAGTCAATGCCTAGTCGTTTCAGTAGTTGTCGCATAACGTCTGTCGCAAATTGGGGTCCCCTGTCTGAGATGAACCGGCATGGTAAGCCATGTAAGTGGAAAATTTCCTTATAGAAGAAATCTGCTACTCCTTCTGCTGTTATCTCGGTGGTACAGGGAAAACAGTGGACCATCTTTGTATAGTGGTCGACAAAGGTGATGATAGCATTATGGCCGTCCTGTGTCATAGGCAGTTCCCCAATAAGATCCACACCAATGTCCTGCCAGGGTCCTTCTGGTACGGGGAGAGGTTGAAGTGGAGAAGAGTGGTGGGGGTTTAGGCGTTTGCGCTGGCATTGGTCACATCCGTTGACATACTTGTCCATGAAAGAACACATCCTGGGCCACCAGTAGAGTCAGCTGACTAGTTCCAGGGTACCATGCATCCCTGGATGGCCTGCAGTAGGTACATCATGGCAGTGTTCCAGGATTGTTTTCCATAGCACCATATCTGGTGGGACATAGACTTTGTTGCAATAGTAGACCACACCGTTTTCTTCTCTCCACTCGGCTGGACCACTAGTAAGACTCTGGGGTCCCTTGATACCTTTCAGACCGTCCAGTACCTCTGCCTCTCATTTGCTAATCTGCCGAATGCAGTCAAGGAGGGGGTTATGGAGAAGAACCATGGTTGCCGCATTAAGGAAGTGCTCGGGTTTTAAAACAATCTGTTCCCTGTTGTCCTCTGCATCTGTGACCTGGTGTTGTGCCATATGTGAAAGTGCATCAGCTTGAGTGTTAGCCTTGCCTGGGCAATGCTTAAGACGGAAATCAAACCGAGAGAGCCATAGTGCCCATCGTGCTTGTCGATGACTGAGGTCTTGGGCTGTCTTCCAGTATTTGAGATTCTGGTGGTCGGTTAGGATTTCGAATGGTTCTGGAGATCCTTCCAGGAAGCTCCTGATGCGAAGGGTGAATGAAAACAAACACCCAAACACTAAGTTCAGGGGGCTTGGTAGCAGTTGTAAGTAGAGTACTGTAAAAACCTGATAAAATCAAGTATAACACCAATAATCACAAGTCAATAAACCTAATAATAACCTAAAGTAATAACCTAATAATAAACCTAATAAACAACCTAATAACAGAGGCTTGTAGCAATGGGGGTGCTGCAACTTGTCCTTTCTCTAAATCCCCCCCCTCCTTTTATACATAAAAATCTCGGAATATCTTCACACCTTCCTACTGCGGCCACAGACCATTATTGTCTGCCGATCCTCTGGCTCCATATTCCCACTCCTGCCAAGTCTCCGATCACTTCTACAGCTTTTCTTTACTAAAAATCCGCACTTTTCCCTTTTTGGTAGTTCCACTTCAAATAAATGGTTCCCCTTAATCCACTGATCCCAAATTGAGTTGTCAACGGAGTCTAGACCTCCCTGCATCTGTTGGACTCGTAGTTTAACTAATTTCCATCCTTCTAGCCAGTCCTAGTCCGAAATCCGGTGTTTTAGCCCCTAAGACATAGACATCTCCAAGCACACAGCATTTCCAGGTCCCAGACCTATCCCTTCTGTCAGGACCTGCTTCAGACCTCTCCCCATCCAATTGCCTCTTTACTTATTGTATAATATTGTCTTTAGCATGCATATATCCAGCATTCTCGCTGGAGCCACTAGTTTTGATGGGCCATCAATCCCATCAATATATACTGCTTTGACTGCTGAACTTAGATATTCTGCTCGTTTCTCTTAATATAGCTGTGAAATAAGTTGCCAAACAAGTCATAAAATATATTTAGACCTGTTCTCAACATTATTTCAATTTAGCCTGTTCATTTTACTGAGACAAGTCTAAACCTATGTAAACTTCAACTGTTTTCTATTTCTCAGTCTGAGAAAATGGTTATCAATTATCCCAGACTGTAAATTTGTCTTGTAGACCTTCACTGACATCAACTGGACCATCTCTTACTCATCCAGTATTTTCTCCACTACCTTGCTCCTATGACTTTTATTGGTGGTGGTCAAAGCTGTTTTGATTGCATTAGCAATACTACTAACTTTGACCTTCTCAGCTAAGGTCTTTAAATATTTTAAGTGCAATATTAAGTTTGAACTTGTATTTTAAAGTGTTGTGAGTGTGCATTGCAAAGAGTAGTAATATTTTATAGACTTTTTAATTGTCTTTTAATAAGGAAAAACACTTTAAATTTAAAGTATTTGAGTGATATCAACTGCAATTTGGCAGTCATATCACTCCTCCAGTCTTTCAGTGCTTCAATGATGGCCAACATTTCTCGGTTGTAGATTTCGTAGTTCTGCTCAGCTGGATCCATGGAGGAAGAACGATATGCGACCGGGTGCCAGATTCAGGGGCATCAGGTTTCAGGTCTATGGCGTGGTCCCAAGGTTTATGTTCTGGTAGTCATTCCGATTCTTCCTCTGAGAAGACCTTTGCGTGTTTCCGATATGAGGTAGGGACCATCTCTTCAAAGGACTTTGACGGCTTCTCTTTGTAGGCAGTGTCACAAAGAGGTGACGACGGTGGCGGAGCGGAGCGGAGACTTAGGCGAGAGCGGACACTGGTCCCAACGACAAAGTTATATTGATAATAAATACAAGTAAGTAAGTTCAAGACATACCTGGTCCCAACGACAAAGAGGTCAAGATAAGGGACCAGGTTGTGGGGGCTGGCTTATATATACAAGGTGGAGCGTGGGAACTATGAGGTAATACTGTATAGCTCCGGCACAAGGAATGGAACTAATAGAATGGAATGGAATGTTCCGGAATGATTATTGTAGGTAGGAGGGCTTGGATGGTGTATCGTAAAGAAAGGAAAATGATAGGGGGTGGGCTCACTTCATGACATTACCCCCCTCCTTATGACCATTGCCCTCAATGGTCAAGCTTTTGCCGCCTGAGGGTGCTTTTTGTGGAATTTTCGGATAGTTGCTGGGGCGTGTTCAAGATTTGGTGCAGGTTCCCATGAGTTGTGTCCTGCATCGTAGCCTTTCCACTTTACCAAGTATTCTAGCTTCTTCCACCTAATCCGACTATCCAAGATGTCCTCGACTTCATACTCCGGCTCATCCTCATCCTCTAGATATACTGGTTCCGGTGGTGTTGCAATTTCGCCGTTTACGGTGTTCCCTCTCCAAGGGTACAATTTATCAACATGGAACACAGGATGGATGCGGTCCAGGGATAATGGGAGGTCTAAACGGTAGTCCAGGGGCCCAACCTTCTGCAAAATGGTGTAAGGTCCTAGCTGTCGATCCCCAAGTTTCTCACTGGAAAGTTGGAGCTTGATGTCCTCTGCGCTTAGCCAGACCTGATCTCCAACTTGGAATTGATGTGCCTTTCGTTTTCCCCGTTCGTAGTTTTCCTTTTGCCGTCGTTTCCCCAGGTGTAGCGCCGCCCCAGCATCCTGTCGTGCATCCCGCAGTATCTGGATGCGATCATCCACCGCCGGAATCCCACTCCGTTGTCCAACTGGAATGTTAAATAGAGGCAGATAACCATAGGTGAGTTCGAATGGGGACGTTCCAAGTGCAGAGTGGGTGCGAGAGTTAATCACAAATTCCGCCATAGGTAGGTGCTCCGCCCAGTCATCCTGGCGGCGTCCCACATAGAGTCTGAGGTATTTTTCGACTTCTTGGTTTGCCCGTTCGGTCTGTCCGTTTGCTTGGGGGTGGTACCCTGAGGTGAGGTTTGATTTGATTCCTAGGCGGGAGAGTAATGATCGCATGAGTTTTGCTGCAAACTGGGGTCCCCGGTCTGATACAAAGCGGAGGGGAAGACCATGGAGGCGAAAAATTTCGCGATAGTAGATGTCGGCCACACCTGCTGCTGTGATTGAAGTTGTACAAGGAATTGCATGGATTTGTTTACCATAAAGGTCCGTGCAGACTAGAATCGCGTCATACCCTTGCGAGTTGGGCAGCTGTGTGATCAAGTCAACTCCCACTTCTTCCCACAAGCCTGCTGGGACGTCTAGAGGTAGTGTTACTGCTCGTGGGTGTCTCTGTATCTTCTTCCTTGCACAAGTCTCGCATCCTTCAACATATTTTTCTACAAAGGATCGCAGGGTGGGCCACCAAAAGTGGGTGCTGACGAGGTCAAGGGTATTGTGAAGTCCAGGGTGGCCAGCAGAGGGGTTATCGTGGCATTGCTTGAGTACTTCTTTCCGGAGGTCATCATCTGGTGGGACATATACTCTTCCTCGGTGGTATACTAGTCCCTTGTCTTCTTCCCATTCTGCTATCCCATTGGCCAAGCATTTGAGACCGCTTCTCCTAAGCTCTTCCAGTCCTTCCAGTACTTGGGCCTCCTTTTGAGACGCCTGTCGGATGCGGTCCTCCAGTGGGTTTTGTAGTGAGGTAGCTGCCACTTGCATGAAATGGGCTGGTTTCAGAACAATCTGTTGTCGATTATCTTCGCTATCCAGAACCTGATGTGCTGCCATACGAGAGAGAGCGTCTGCCTGAGTGTTGGACTTGCCCGGGCGGTGAGTGAGCTGGAAGTCGAATCGGGACAACCATAGTGCCCATCGCGCCTGCCGTCTACTGAGGTCTTGAGCAGAACGCCAGAATTCCAGGTTTGCGTGGTCGGTGAGAATCTCGAACGGTTGTGGTGAACCTTCCAGGAAGCTTCTCCAGTCCTTTAATGCTTCGATGATAGCGAGCATCTCTCGGTCATAGATTTCGTAGTTTCGTTCAGCTGGTTGCATGGAGGCTGATCGAAATGCCACTGGGTGCCACTGGCCGTCGTCTTGTTTCTGCATTAGGGCTCCTCCCGTAGCAAAGCCTGATGCATCTACCTCAAGTTGTGTGAGCCTATTAGGGTCCCAGAGTGCCAGTACCGGTGCTGTGATGAATGCTTCCCTTAGGGTATCGAATGCTTGTTGTTGGTGTGTCCCCCAACTGAAGCCTGTATCCTTTTTTGTTAGGTCGTTCAGAGGGCGTGCTATGCGGGCAAAGTTCCGTATGAATCGACGGTAGAAGTTAGCGAAGCCTAGGAATCCCCGTAGTTCTCGTAGATTCTTTGGGGTAGGCCAGTCGCGGACTGCAGCTACTTTTACTGGATCCATGCGCACTTCACCTTCTGATATCACTAGTCCCAAATACTCAACCTGAAGCTCCTCAAACTCGCATTTCTCTGGTCGCAGGTAGAGGTCATGTTTCTCTAGCCGCTTTAGTACCTCTCGCACCACCTGCCGGTGTTCTTGCAAATTGTTACTGAAGATGAGGATGTCGTCTAGGTAGACTGCTACCTTACCAGCCGCCACTAGGTCTGAAAAGATGGAATTCATGAGCGCTTGGAAGGTAGCTGGCGAGTTGGTGAGACCGAAGAACATTACACTGGGTTCAAATAACCCTCGGTTGGTTGCAAAAGCGGCCTTCCACTCATCACCCTCCTTAATCCGGACATTGTTGTAGCCCCATCTGACGTCAAATTTGGTGAAGTACCGTGCCCCCTGTAGACGGCTGACAATGTCAGCGACCAGTGGGAGAGGATAGCGGTTCTTTAGGGTTACTTGGTTGAGTTTCCGGTAATCCTGTACGAAGCGGAGCTTCCCATCTTTCTTCTTAACAAAGAAGACGGGTGAAGACAGTGGCGATTTTGAGGGGCGAATGTAGCCTTTTCGGAGGTTGTCATCCAGGAAGCGGTCGAGTTCACCTTGTTCATTCAATGACATTGGATAGACTTTTGTGCGCATGGTTTCCGGTGCACCTGGGATCAATTCTATAGCATGATCCCAGGGTTGGTGGTCAGGGAGGCGCTCTGAAGCAGTTTCAGAGAATACTTTTTCGAAATCGCGGTAGGGTTCTGGGACCATTTCTTCAAAGGTTTTCATGGGTTTTGTTTTGTGGGCTTGTTCCGCTAGCTGTTGGGAGTAGGTGAACCCTGCAGCACACCAGACTTCATCTGTTTGTTCGTGTAAGATTCCTGACTTCACCCATGCACGTCGGGTTCGTCGGTTTGCTCGAATGCGGTGTATGGGCGACTCTTCTGTCTCCTCATCCAGTGTGTCAAGTGGTGGTTCAGGGGTGATCACAGTTTCAATTTCCTCCGCCGTGTCTTGCTCTTCCACCTCCTCTATCGTTGTTTGTTGGGATCTGACTGTGAGTCGTCCTTTCTCCCAGTCAATATCTGGATTGGCCTTACGTAGCCAGGGGAGTCCTAAGATTAGGTCTTCGCCTCCCAGATTGGTTACTAGCAAGTCTGTCCACCGTTCTTGGTTATCAACAGTCAGGGCTAGGCGTGCGAAGTGTGTGATCTGCCCTGCTCGGTTAGCAGACCCATCAATGTTAAAGACGCCAATGGGTTTCCTGAGTGGGAAGGTCCTTACACGGTGACGGGTGACAAACTCTTGGTTCAAAAATAGAGCAGTGGCTCCAGAATCAACCATGGCTGCAGTTGCTATACTGTGATTTCTTCCTCTTAGTTTTGCGTTAATTCGGAAGTGAGATGAATTGGAGTTCAATTCCGAAATAGTAGATATTTTACAAGATGGGAGAGAATCATACGCAGATGTGGAATGTATAGCGAACTGGTTTACGGGTACTCTCGATGCAGCCGAGACGGGCACCCGCTTTAAAAACCCTCCTGAGAACCTGGTGCTGGGGCCATGGCATTGGCTCTGTTAAGGAGCTCCTGGAGCTGGGCAATCTGGGTGGAGAGGTCAGGCGTAAGTGGAGACGGAGCAGTGGGAGCTGGAATGGATGCGGCAATTTGGACAGGTTCATTGGGGAAGAGGGTGAACGGTGTCGAAGCAGAAGCAGAGACTTGTTGACGGCGGGGTTGTTGGCGCTTACCCCGGCCACGTTCTAGACCCATGAACTTGTCTTGGCAGACTGATTCTAGGTGGCCTCGTCGTCCACAGTAGCGGCAAACTGTCTCCTTGTATGAGCAGTTCCTCTTTTCGTGACTCTGCGAGCCACACCCATAACACCTTCCTCTCATCTGGGCCACGAAGCTTTCTCTGCTGTTACCACTAGTGTGTGTGGCATCGACATCCATAGCATGGGAGTTGGCAGGGGGGGAGGAGATATGGGAGGTGCCTGGGTTGCGACCTGTCATGGTGGGATCGTGCAGGAACACATCCACTGAAATTGCTCGCCTGATAGCCTCCTCCAGGGTGGGAGCCAGTCCCTGGGCTATATTGACCACAATGAGATTTTGTCGGATCTCTGGGTTGAGGCCGCTATGGAAGCGTTCTCGCAGGTCGACGTCTGAAAGCCCGGTCCGATCACCAATGTCCTTGAAATTCTGTGCAAATTCCGCTACCGTTTGACCTTTTGCCTGCCTGAGATGCTGGATTGCATTCCGGGCCTCCATACCTGCATCAATGGATTCAAATCGGAGGGTGAAGGCTGTTTTGAAGTCTTCCCATCGTCCATTGAAAGGTTGTTGGTTATGGCTGAATTCTAGGAGGTATGGTGTGGCCCAGTCAGCAGCCTTGCCTGAGAAGAATCCTAGCGCTGCCTTGATCAGCTTCCCTTCGTTGCTACTCAGATCTGGTTGTTCCATTGCCCAGCTTTGATACTGAGCAATGAAGCGACGTGCTTCTGCACTACTAGAGCCTTTGAAGAGCTCAGGTTTATTCATACTGGACTTGGCTGAGGCTTTGTGGAGGTTGGCCGTGAGCTGGGCCACCTGCTCGATGAGCTGTGCCATGAGCTGGTTTGTGTTGACTTCAGAGGTCGACATAATGGATGGGGGTGCAGTGGGAGTAGGGATAAGGATGGGTGTGATCACGGTACCGTCGGAAAGGTTCTCCTCTTCACTGATGGAGTTGGCAGCAGCGTTTGGACAGGGTTGAGAACTGCAATCAGCCCAGGAGCTGCTTTTGCTGCGGTGGATGTGGGTTTGGTCTTTAGTATCAAAAGCGTGTGGGTAGGCAGAACAGTCGATAGCTTGGGCGGGCAGGCTTGGTGCGGAGGTGTCTGTAGACGTGGTGGAAGCGGAGCCTGCAAGGATAACCTAATCGGTAGGCTATCAGTGCAGTAAGGGATCTTGACCTAATGTCACAAAGAGGTGACGACGGTGGCGGAGCGGAGCGGAGACTTAGGCGAGAGCGGACACTGGTCCCAACGACAAAGTTATATTGATAATAAATACAAGTAAGTAAGTTCAAGACATACCTGGTCCCAACGACAAAGAGGTCAAGATAAGGGACCAGGTTGTGGGGGCTGGCTTATATATACAAGGTGGAGCGTGGGAACTATGAGGTAATACTGTATAGCTCCGGCACAAGGAATGGAACTAATAGAATGGAATGGAATGTTCCGGAATGATTATTGTAGGTAGGAGGGCTTGGATGGTGTATCGTAAAGAAAGGAAAATGATAGGGGGTGGGCTCACTTCATGACAGGCAGCCTCTGCGAGTTGTTGAGAATACGTGTACCCCGCAGAACACCAAAGTTCTTCCAACGTATGGCCAATGATTCCAGCTCAAAGTAGCGCTCTCCTCCTCTTCCTGTTGCCTACCAGTCGATACAGAGGGGTGCTTTCAGTGTATTCATGTATCTCTGGGTCAGGCGTGGGGAGTGGGAGAGCTTCTTCAGGCAGTTGGAGCGGTTCATCAGGCTCCAGGATGGAGAAGTGAACTTGTGGAGCGGAGGTGGCATCCCAGTCTGGGTTAGCTTCTACGATATGTGCAGTGGTTCCTCCCACATTACTTTCCTTGGGTTCAGGGATTTCTTCAATGGTCATGGGGGGCAGAGCCTTTCTGGGAGAGGTGATAGCCAATCACCCTTCTTTCCAGTCAATGTCCGGGTTAACCTTTCGGAGCCATGGAAGTCCAAGAATGATATTTTCAGAGCCAAGGTTGGTAACAAGGTATTCGAGAAGCTGGGGCTGGTTTTGGTCTATTGTGGAAAGGAGACACACAGAGTGTGTGATCTGTCCTGCAGTGTTAAGAGATCCATCAATGTTATAGAGGGTGATCGGATGGAGAAGACAACAAGAGAGGATCCGATGTTGTCTCACGAAGTGGTCGTGAATGAAGAGACCTGTGGCACCAGAGTCTATCATTGCTGCGCTGTCTGTATTCTTGAATCTGCCTTGCAACTTAATCAGTATGTGGAAGTGAGAAATGTCACTAGATTGAGCGGAGCCAATTGTACATGATGGTATAGATGCATAGGTAGAAGTAGAAGTGGAGTACAGACTAGGGAACCAGGTGGCAGCCGTGGCGGGTTCCCACTTTAAAAATTCGAACGCAGCTCTGCCATCTGCTCTGCCAACTCCTTTTGTCCCACAGTGAGCATCTGGAGGATCTTTGAGAAGTCTGTAGCAGGGGCAGGTGTTGCAGCAGCAATAGAAGTGGAGGGTTCAGTGGCAATTGAGGTAGCAGCTGTGGAACGAGGGAGGGGTTTTGGAAGTCCCAAAAACTTCCTCCGGCAGACAGCTGCCAGGTGACCGGTTAGCCCACAGTGATTGCAGATATCACGTTTGTGGTGTCCGTCCGCCTTACAATGTTCCTTGGACCCGCATCCATAGCATCTGCCTGCCATGGCTCTACAGTAGTCCTCTGCAGATTGTCCCATAGAGGTGGCGTCCACCTCCATTGCATTTGGATTGTGCACTAGGACAAAGGGAGTGGGGGTGTAGGAGCCAAAGTTGGGAGTGTTTTGGGAGTATTGTTTCCCTTCCTCATTGGCATGCTCATTCTGTCGGTTGTTGATCCGAATTGCTTCACTAATCAGGTCGTGCATAAGGTCAGTATTGGCCTGTGAATTGACCAATCCGTCCTTGATTTGCTTCGAGAGGTGATCATAGAAATGATCTCGGAGGTCGGCATCTGAATATCCTGTCCTGCTAGCATACTGCTTGAAGGTTGCAGCATATGTTGCCACATGGTCCTTTCCTTGCCAAAGACTTTTGAGAACATGTTTTGCCTCTACCACCAGATTTGCTGTTTCAAACCATTGCCTAAAGGCGCCAGCGAAATCAGCCCAGGTTGGGTAGAGGAGGGAAGGAGCTGGTAGTCCGGAAGCAACTGCTCGAGCAACCTGACTGATGTTCTCTGAGGTGGGAGTAGCCCAGATGGTGGCGTCACCATCCAGGTATGAGATAGCTGATTTAATTCTCTCTTGTTCATCACTAAGGGAACGGATCCCCTGAGCCCAGAGTTCAAAGGCGGCAATGAAGCGTCATGCATCATCACTGCGCTTCCCATTGTACGTCTGGGGTTTGCTAACACCTTTATTGGTGCTAATGTTGTTAGTGATACTGGCTACTGCCGTTTGTAGCGCCATCTGTTGTGTTGCAAGTTGTTGAATTAGCATGGCGAGGTCTTGGGTGGTAGGAGGATGGGCCATGATGAAAGTAGTTTCGGCAGGGGTGGGTTCAGGAGATGGGGATAGTGGTTCTGGTGTGACTGAGATATCAATGACGATAGGCTCTGGGGATGGTGTCAGCGACTCGCTAGCTCTCACAAGAGACAACCAGGCGTCACACGATAGACGATGAGCAAGAGGATGAAAAAGCAAAAAGCGGATGGATAAAACAACCCAACTACAAGTCTAGCTACCGAGGAGAATAGACGAGAATAGAGCTAAGGAATATAACTACCAAATATCTAGTCTTATATACAAAATGGGATATGAAACCGTGAGAGACGTCTCGCACCGTAACCGTGAGGACCTACAATAAGAGTCGCTCGTATCCATAAGTAAAGCTGTAGGTATTCGGTGAGTAAACAATAAGGCAATATAAAAAGAAGCATGGAGGCGGAACAATAATGACGTCGTCCTGTCAATGAACTGACAGGCACGAGAGAGTCGCGCCTAAGTGAAACGACAACGCGAGAACAATAAGGTTGACGCGTGTAACCTAAATGATAATGAAAATATAATAAGCGCTATTGTAAGCGCTTTGGTGATTAGATAAGTAAAGAAAAGAAAAAGAATAATAAAAGAAAAGAATAATGGAAAAAGATCGATTCATGACAGATGGTGCGACAGGGTTGGCTTCAGTTTCTAGCTCCGGCTCTGGGATAGCAGTGGGGATAAGCACAGGAGAGGATCTAATGGATGGTACAGCACTGGTAGGGTTTGAAAGTCTACCAACCCGGCTCGGAACTCGGCTTGGAATTCTAGGGATGGCTATGAATCGTCCATTTTCTGAATCGCTTGGAGTGAGGGGAGCAGAGTTACGGTATCGGTTGGGACAAGGATTTTCATCACAGTCAAACCGAGCATCCCGTTCTTCATCTGGATTGTATTTAGAATGAACGTCGCACTGATCTTGAGTATCGAATGTGTGCTGAAATCCTGAACAATCAATGTCTGGTGTAAACGAAGGCGTAGTGGCAATGGAAGGTGGGGAACTGGGTAAGTCCGAATTCCACTCCTCGTAGGATCAGTTGGAAAGGCTGATGGTATGAGTAGAGATCTTGACCTAATGTGGTGACAAAGGGAGAAAGCACGGAGGAGGCACAAGCTCAAAGCACAAACTGAGGTGAGGGGTGGGGCTAGCACCACACACGAAGGTGGAAAGAAATAATGATCAAGACAGCAGCAATAGCACAAGGGCCAATCACTAGGGTCGCACAAGGAAGACTAGTTCCAAAGACCAAGTAAGTATATTTAAGTGTAAACGAAGATACAAGTGTTAACCTAGTTCCAAAGACCAAGAGGTCAAGATGGGGAACTAGGTGTCAACTACTGTACTATATATACAAGGGTTCGGATGAGTAAGTGACAGCGTGGGAAGCTGATAGAAGTGTCTGGAATATGATGGAAGGTTCTGGAGAATGATAGATGGAAGTAAAGGATATGGAAGAATGGAGAATGGTCCAGGCAGTCACGAAGGTACAGAGAAGAGGAAATGTAGGAAAAATGAAGTAAGTACCATATCCCATGTAGCATGTCATGACATCTGTCAGCTCATTGACAGGATGTCATCACTATTGTCCCACCATTGTGTTTATTTTATATTGCCTTATTGTTTACTCACTGAATACCTACAGCTTTACTTATGGATATGGGCTACTCTTATTGTAGATCCTCATGGTTATGGCATGAGATGATTCTCATGGCTTCATATCCCATTAGTATATAAGACTCAGTATTTTGTAGTTAGATTCTTTAGCTCTATTCTTGTTTATTCTCCTGGGTAGCTAGACTTGTATTGGGTTGTTTTATCCATCCTTATTTGCTTTTTCACCCTCTTGCTCATCATCTATTGTGTGATGCCTGGTTGTCTCTTGTGAGAGCTAGCGAGTCGCTGACAAGTGCCTAACAGTAATAGTAATAGTAATATGTAACAACCTAGTTAATAGGTAATAAATAGTACTAGGGTGAGAATGTTAAGATCATACAACTCCGGAATTGTGTAATAATTGTAATATAATTGCAGAATAGGTTTCAAATGTGAGGAGATGATTGCCTCGCAAAGGGAGGAATGATCCACAGAGTTTGGGGGAGTAGTTGGACATTGATACTACTATTAGTAGTGCCTTCAACATGTCAATGGTCCAATGATAAAGAAGGGTAGAAGCAGCATCAGTTCATGAAGGTTGCTTTGCAGAACATCAGAGCAGGGTTGAGAAAGTATCAAGGACAGTGAACATCCTTAATACCAAGAGGGGCAGATTTAAGTTGATATTAAAACTGTTTTTCTACCTACTCACTATTGTATCTTATATATTGTACACTATCTCTGATACTGCACAAACAATACCTAAAGTAGTGCATTGCATAATTGGTATTAAGATAATGCTGCAGATAGGGGAAGGAATAACAATTAAGTGTGGAAGTTTCAGAATGTTTCTGAAGAGATAATGAAGAGTTCTTTGCAAAGCTTATTCCTTTGCAAAAGAAACTAAGGGTGGTTGAGTGTCCAAGGGAAGGTGATTGTATTGCAAAATTGTGGAATAACTTGATTTGCATACATATAACAGAAACCTTAATGTCAGCCATGACCACTGTGTTCTGACTTCATTTGTCTCTAGAGTAAGCTTGTTGATGATTCAATTCCAAGCTACACAGACTTACCAGATTTGATTTAGGGACAGTGGAGCAGGAGTTTATGGGCAGGATGGAATTAATGAGTACATCAAAGTGCATAAATGTGTTGACCATTGTAGACTATTGAATTTGAAGGGATTGGAAAGTGATTTTGATGAAGAAGAGGAGGAAAAGTCTTAATTAAGGTATAACTCTGGACCCATGAATTAATCTTCAAAGATTTCGCGAAAGATGTTTACTGGTAGTATTTTTGCCACTGTATTAACGAAACCCATTGACAAGTTAAAACAATACCGGAACGAACCCGCCGGACCGATAATCGGATATCAAAAAATCAAAAATCAAAGATCAACCGTGCCCTTCTCGAGTGCATTAGTACACGATCAATAAGGAACTCAACAATAATAAACAAGTACAAATTATGCAAAGTCTAAAAACTTCAATGGACTCAGGAATCAAAGATAGCACCATATGCAGGGATCCCTCGACTCTCCATACCATAGACAACCTTTCGTGTCAATTTGGGGTTCGAGATAATAAAAACCGCCTCTGCACCCGACTCAGCAACAAGCTTATACGTGACAGCAACCATATCCGGACGTCCCTGCTTCCGAGTATCCCATATCCACGCATCAGGATCAGCTTTTTTCACCATATTGATGATCTCTGACCCATACGTTTTTTCCGGAGCAGGTGTGCTCCAAAAGATGCGTCGGGGAGTGAAGTCTGCGTAAAACAAGGAAAGTGGTGGACCGATTCCTGAACCGGTAGCTACAACGACGATCTTCCTGAAGAGTTTCGAGGTGTAAAGCAATCCATGGAGTGGGTAACCCCGGACCCAAAGCTTTTTGGGAGGATTGCGAATGACATCGCTGGTCCAGTCGCCTGCGTTTGAAACTACGATGGAAAATCCATCTGGTTTTCCGTTCGCCTCATCTTCTGGGATTGTTGCGAATGCATGCCATTCAAGCAGTGGCTTGTTCGATACTTTGAGTCCGTAGAAGGGCTTCATGTTCCGATACTTGAAGTGTAATCGAGTGACATGGTTCGAAAGGGTTTCGGGATATACATCAACCTTACGTAGTCGTGCCCAGGAAAGAGCTGTGCAACATGATGAGACGATGAATGTCCAGAAGCCCGAGGTGCTAATTAGGTAACGTCCGAGCGATGGAGGGTTCGACTGCATAAGTCTGTACTGGTTACCGGCAAAGCACTGATGCATCCAGAAAGTACATACGGCTACCCAGCCAGAGTATCGATGGATCGCCTCGAAATAGTCGTGGTATCTCCTACGGAACGTAGGATGTGCTCCCACGAGGATGAAGCAAAACATCAGAACCAAGATGTAAGATGTGACAATATTGGCGAGGGACCATTTGGTGGGATTCGCGATATGATCCTTAGTGGTTAAAATTGTGTACATAATGTACCACACTACCGCAGCGACTCCTGCACCGCTATGTGCACCGCCATAATGGAACACCTTAGCCAAACGCTTCCGAAGCCACAGTGGCGCGCTCAGTGGAATAATATCCGTTGCGAGCTCGTAAACCAAGTTGACAAAATTCTCTTGGCGAAAGAGAAGTGTGATCATTAGGTTGGCGGAGGCTGCGCTGCCAACATTTTCTGCAGAAGGTGTCCCTCGGTTCCGGGTGACGAACACGATGAAGGCTACTAGGTTCGCCACGAAGATCACGGTAAAGGTTTTACGGTAATATGAGAGGGCGATATCTGTAATGCGAGTAATTACTTAGTGTCTAAGAAGATTCTTAGAATCAAAAGAACGAACGGTAGAGCCATCGTGTGAAGCTGGAATGACCGAGCTTTGTAGGAAGAGCGAGTTCTAGTTGCTCAAAGTCAACGGGATCTTCTGAAACCTTTTTCTCAACGTCGACAGAACGAACAGAGCCGGACGTGGAGGTCGAGGTCGGGGTGACATCGTAGCTATTATTGTCGAGTTGAGGAAGCGTCATGACCTGGTGTTTTTCTGAACGTTTCTCCTGATCCTTCAGGTTTGTGGTAGACATTTTGAAGCCGCGTCGAGATTGAGACTAGGGTAGTGTTGGTTCATTTCGACTCGGAAAGAGCCACTTTATAAAGCATCTAGTTTGGTGTACGAGGACCTGATTGAGTGTAGATTTTTTTGCCGATAGCAAACCGATAGTCATTTTTGGATCAGCCAAGCCATCGTTGCCTGGGAAGTAATTGGGATTCAATCTTTCCCATTCTAGACGGAGTGTTATACTTACCTGATACGCTGTGCCATCCACGGGAATATACTACACAACATGGTATGACAGTCAGAAAGCTGAATTCCCGACCCGAATACTTCTTTGACCTTATGGAGGATATATTCGCTGAATAGAACGAAGAAGGTACCAGGTGCGCATGTTCTGCCCCAATTGACCTGATCAATTTGTTCTGGGTAGCTGTACACAATTTGTCGGATAAAACAGGTATAATTTAGCACCTGGCTTCGGCTGAGATCGGAATTTTGATGGAATACTGTACGATGACAACCTTGAACTTCAATCGCTTTGGCTGGCTGGAATGAGTACTGCTATCTTTGGAAAGAGAGGTACCTGATGTCTGCCAATTTTTTTGGCGTGGTCGGTCTGGACGAGTGGCCGGAGTACCCTTGTACATCGGAGAATCTGCAAGACGCTGTGTAACAGGATGCCCAAAATTTCTGCCGTTTATTTGAAGCAGGAAACGTTCAAATCTTCGATGTAGGATTCCTGAGTCTATGTGGTCCATAACAAAGATTAGAACTCAAGAGTGATTACATATAGGCGAAGGCTCGGTCTGTACCTAATACCGGCACCGGTGCGCCAATCCCGAACAGATACGAAAAAATGAGGTTAGAGCCTCAAGGTTATTTGAAGTGGATGGCCTATCAACATGGCGGCAGGATTGATGAGAATTCATGTCAATTAACAATAGGTTTGGCGATTTCACTCCTGTTTCGGTCTGAGTGGGGGGAGGCACAGTTATTAAACCAATAGAAATTAGCTACAAGATCCCTGACAATTGGTCTATGTGTTGACTTTGAGCTCTTCGCAGACCATTCTGCCGTGCAGTTCCTCGCAGTTCCCGGACTTCTTCGGCATCGAAATTGTGATGACTTGAATGTTGCAGGCAGGGAAATCGAGTTGAAGACCCTCAAATAGTCCTGCAATTGCTTAGGATCAAGCCTGAAAGAGTTGAACCCTTGTTTTGGACGAAATGTATAGATTTCCAGACCACGACAAGGTCCATGGCAGATGCACATGAGAATGTCTTGTCATGTTAGCACACGAACGCCCCCGCTTCTACCGATAGCTATTCTTGAGATGACTGTGATTTCGGTGTGACATGCCCATACAAGTTTCCGTCAACGAAAAAAAAACTCTATCCAGCTCTACAGTCCTTCACGGATGAAGTCGGGCCATTATCTAGTCTTTATCTTGGCTCTTGGAAGTAAGTCCTACGAATAATTCCGAAAGCAATGTGGAGAACTGGCAGCAGTTGTCGAATATGTATAGCAACCTTCGTCAAAGTCGGAAAGAATTCCTCCAAGAAGATTCTTGCTGCGGAGATTGGGTGGGGTGCGAAAAACTATGGTGCTAGGCTTTTTTGCATGTTCACGACAATTTTACATCTACAATTTGCTAGTTCCTCTTGGAGGACAGGTTGATAGAATATCGTTTCTATACATATACATTCTATTCTTTATATGTAGTTTTTGAGCCTGTAGCTCCCGAGGATGCGGTCCTGGGCGCTACGCAGCTCAATGATACCAATGTTCACTGTACTCTCTGCTGTTCATCGAGCAACCGAGGGTACCTGAGTGGAAAAAATACATGTCAGTGGAGATCCCCAATGTATGTAGGAGCCTTGTTATGTATCGAGCAAATGCAGATATTCTCCCTAGAGTCTGGGAGCAGAGGTCCTCAAATGCTTGCTCACCTTGCTTGTCACCCAACACCCTCAATGTACTGGAGGCATAGCTATGCACGTGAACTCTGCTAGTACCTTTGAGCTGGCCTGCATGCCATCAGAGGTATTTGGTGAATGTTAGATTTGCCCATTGTAATTTTACATCTACCACCATAAGAGGTCACCCACAGGAGATATTACAACACTGATCCAATGTGAATGCTGGGCCTAGGTGGAACCACAACTCCTGCCTGCTTCCCTGCCAAAGTTGAGAAAATTTCAGTATTCAGCATGTTAGAGGCCATTGCTTTCCTTGATGCATGTATGAGAACAATATTTTGTCCATTTGGTGTGGATAATTGATTTCATTGATATGCTGGAAATCTGGCTAAGCTTGTATAATCTAGATTATGCTATTTATAGCTTATCTGCATTATACTTTGGGTTACATAGAACTATAGTTGAGTCCCAAACTGATAGTCAAAATAGAAGACAGTCTGTTGTACCATTGATATGCTAACTTAGGAGTGAATGCAAAATGCCGGTGCAGTAATACTAACACCACTACATCTTTTGGGTTGTCCCTCATGTGCAGTTAGGGTAGGTACCATATGGTCTGGCAGTGCCTGTCAGTATCCCCATACTCTCTGAGCTATGAAAGCTAGTAATTTCCCGAAACTCCCTGTCCTTCATCCTGCAATACTAAGTTCTATTTTTATCCTTTGATGCTCCAATATAGTACTTCCCAGGTTTTGTAGGACACTAGAGACCAGTAACTTTGACACAAAGAATGGGTTTTAGCATGTCTAAGTAAATTCTGTAACTGTGCCTGGTCACTGAGAACCCTCACAGCTCATCTGTAGCTAACATCTGTACAAAGTACCTAGCGTACAATGTACTGTAGACTTTCCAAATGTTTCACCAGTCTGTACCTGAAAAACTCGACATTTTACAGTTTAGGTACAGATTATTTTCCAGTGTATCACCATGAATGTCAGCCAAGCACACAGTATAAGTTCATATACTATGCAGTGCACTCTAGTCAAAGTCCTATGAGAGTAAATCAGAATCTAGAAACTGTTATCTGAATTCAGAATATGCCATTTGACACTCAAGATGAGGCTAGATTTGTTGTTATGATTGTGCAGGTGGGGATCATTGAATTTAGAGTTGCGAATATAATCACACAAGGTTGAATATGCAAAGGACAATACTTTGTGAAAGGAAATGATCCAAAGGGTAGTTGGACCTTGACTCCACTATTAATGGAGTCCTCAACATGTCATGTGTCCAAAAGGGATGAAGTATATTAGTGTTCTATTTGCAATGACCTTCACAGAATGTACTGACAAGAGGGGATATTAAAATGATAATATGAATAGTTGATGATTAGATGGTATCACTATCAAAGTGCTATCAAGGTTGATATTTAAACTGAAGAACTACCTATTCAATACTGTAGCTTTATACTGTAGGATACTGCTGTGAAGGGTGAATGAAAATAAACACCCAAGCACTAAGTTCAGGGGGCTTGATAGCAGTCATATATACAGAGTACTGTAAAAACTTGATAAAATCAAGTATAACACCAAAAATCACAAGTCAATAAACCTAAAAATAACCTAACAATAAACCTAATAATAAACCTAATAAACAACCTAATAACAGAGGCTTGTAGTGATGGGGGTGCTGCACCCTGTCCTTTCTCTAAATCCCCTCCCTCTTTTTATATCCAAAATCTCAGAATATCTTTGCACCTTCCTACTGCATCTGCAGACCATTATTGTCTGTTGATCCTCTAGCTCCCATATTCCCACTCCTGTGAAGTCTCCAATTGCTTCTACAGCTTTTCTTACTAAAAATCCGCATTTTTCCCTTTTTGGTAGTTCCACCTCAAATAAATGGTTTCCCTTGATCCACTAAGCCCAAATTGAGTCATCAATGGAGTCTAGACCTCCCCATGTCTGTTGGACTCTCACTTCGACTAATGTCTATCCTTCTAGCCAGTCCTAATCTGAAATCCGGTGTTTTAGCCCCTGAGACATAGAAATCTCTGAGCACACGGCATTTCGAGGTCCCAGACTTTACACCAGTGCTTGTTATATTTTCATTTCTGTCTAGATCACATCTGTCAGCCTTATTGTTCTTGCATTATCATTTCAGATAGGTGCTACTCTCTTATGGCTGTCAGCTCATTGACAGGACATCATCATTATTGTCCTGCCTCCACATTGTCTTTTATATTGCCTCATTGTTTACCCACTGAATACCTACAGCTTTACTTGTGGATACAGGTGACTCCTATCATATATCCTCATGGTTATGGTGTGAGATATCTGCCATGGTTTCATTTCCCATACATATATAAGATAGTGTCATATGTATGTGAATTGAGTTATTCTCCGAATCTGTGATCCATTTACCTACTTCACGAAGAGTTCCTAAGCCCAGGAATCCTTTGTTATCTTTCCTCATCATTATCAGATGAGTACTATACCTATTATATCCCTTCCTTTGTTCTTTACTCCACAAGCTAGTCTATTTGGAGTTAGTATTGCTTCGCAACACTTATGTAATGCATAGCATAAAGCTACAACATCAAATAGGTAGTTCTGTAGTTTTAATATTGACTTAGATCTGCTCTCTCTTCATATTACAGATGTTCACTATCTGTGATACATTCTCAACACAGCTCTGACATTCTGCAAAGCAACCTTTGCAAACTGATGCTGCTATTACCTTTATATTGGACTATTGACGTTTTGAGGGCACTACCAATAGTAGTGTCGATGTCCAACTACCTTTCCATCACTCCACAAATTGTTCCTCCCTTTGCGAGGGAACTATACCCTTGCATTCCCAACCAATTCCGTGATTACAATGTGATCATTCCGTGATTATATTGCAATTATTTCGTGATTAAATCGTGATTATTCCGCGATTCCGGAGTTGCATGATCTTAACAGATAGGCTATTTTGTAGTTATATTCTTTAGCTCTATTCTCCTAGGTAGCTAGACTTGTATTGGGTTGTTTTATCCATTCTCATTATCTTTTGGCCCTCTTGCTCATTGTCTATTGTGTGATGCCTGGTTGTGTCTTGTGAGAGCTAGCAAGTCACTGACAGAAGAATAGAGCTTCTACCTCACCACCCATCACAGAACATTTTAACACACTTGCCTAGTGTTATATCTATGCAAGCTAAGTCCTTATGAAGCTTCGCGAACCATTCTGCTACTTAGATATTACTTATATCCTTTTACCACTATGCAATTACTTTGCAAAGGAATTCCGACGCAAAGTAAATACTCGTTATCTCTTATCATTATTATCAGATTTACACTATCCCTTTTATATCCCTTCCTTTGTTCTTTACTTATGAGCTAACCCATTCGGGCATGGCATCGCTTCGCGATCCTGACTTACCTTTAGTATAAAGCTACAGTATCAAATAGGTAGTTCCTCAGTTTAAATATCAACCTTGATAGCACTTTGATAGTGATACCAATTAATCACTTATCCATATCATTGTTTTAACATCCCTACTGTCAGTACATTCTGCGATGGTCATTGTGAATGGAACATGTTTTACTTTCTTCTCTTGCAGACACATGAAGTGTCGAGGTCTCTACTAATAGTGGAGTCAAGGTCTGACTACATAGTCTAGGATCATTTTACCCTGCGAAGTAATTCTCTTTGCTATTTCCTGTGATCATCCCATGATCTTTTCCGACAATCTCTTTGTGCATGATCATAACACCTAGGATTCAACACTCCATTGGAAACTAGTCCCTCTGTTATGATCATGCACTAATGAATTGTCAGGAATGGATTGTGGGGTTAGTCATGGGAAATTGTGAAGAGGGTTACTTTGCAAGGTAAGACAATCCTAGATTAGGTAGTCAAACCTTGACTCCACTATTAGTAGAGTCCTTGACACTTCGTGTGTCCAATATAGAAGAAAGTAAAACATGTTCCATTTGTGATGACTGTTGTGGAACATACTGACAGTAGGGATGTTAAAACAATGATAAGGATAGATGATTAATTGGTATCACTATCAAAGTGCTATCAAGGTTGATATTTAAGCTAAGGAACTACCTATTCGATACCATAGCTTTATACTAAAGGTAAGTCAGCATCGCAAAGCAATGCCATGCCCGGATGGGTTAGCTCATAAGTAAAGAACAAAGGAAAGGATATAGAAGGAATAGTGTGAATCCGATAAGGATGAGAAGAGATAATGAGTAAGTGCTTTGCATCAGAATTCCTTCGCAAAGTAATTGCATAGTGGTAAAAGGATATAAGTGATATATCTAAGTAGTGGAATAAATTGCAAAGCCTCGTAAGGACTTAGCTTGCATAGATATAACACCCTCTCAATATGTTACACATTTTCATTTTACAGAACACACTTACTGTCATGAAGTGAGCCACCCCTATCATTTTCCTTTCTTTATGATACACCATCCAAGCACCTTTACCCACAATAATTGATCTGGAACCTTCCATCCTGTTCTATAAGTTCCATTCCATTCCTTGTGCCTGAGCTATACAGTATTACATCATAGTTCCTGCACTCCATCTTGTATATATAAGCCAGCCCCCACAACCTGGTCCCTTATCTTGACCTCTTTGTCATTGGGACCAGGTATGTCTTTACTTACTTCTTTATACTTATTATCAATATAACTTTGTCATTGGGTGTCAGTGACTCGCTAGCTCTCACAAGAGATAACCAGGCATCACATGATGAATGATGAGCAAGAGGATGAAAAAAGCAATGAGGATAAAACAACCCAACTACAAGTCTAGCTACTGAGGAGTATAGATGAGAATAGAGCTAAGGGATATAACTACAAAATACCTAGTCTTATATACAAAAGGGGATATGAAACTGTGAGAGGTGTATTGCACCGTAACCATGAGGATCTACAATAAGAGTCACTCGTATCCATAAGTAAAGCTGTAGGTATCCAGTGAGTAAACAATAAGGTAATATAAAAGAAGCATGGAGGCGGAACAATAATGATGTCATCCTGTCAATGAACTGACAGGCACGAGAGAGTCGTGCATGGATGAAACAACAACGCGAGAACAATAGGGTTGACACATGAAATCTAGATGATAATAAGAATATAATGAGTGCTGGTGTAAGCGCCTCAGTGATTAGGTAAGTAAATATAAGAAAAGGAAAAAGAATAATAAAAAGATTGTTTCATGACATTGGGACCAGTACCTGTCTGCTTCCATCTATGTCTCTGCTCTGTGTTATATCTATGCAAGCTAAGTCTTTATGAAGCTTCGCAATCCATTCCGCTACTTAGATATTACTTATATCCTTTTACTACTACGCAATTACTCGTTATCTCTTATCATCCTTATCGGATTTACACTATCCCTTTTATATCTCTTCCTTTGTTCTTGACTTATGAACTAACCCATTTGGGCATGGCATTGCTTCGTGATCCTGACTTACCTTTAGTATAAAGCTATGGTATTGAATAGGTAGTTCTTTAGTTTAAATATCAACCTTGATAGCACTTCAATAGTGATACCAATTAATCCTCTATCAGTATCATCATTTTAACATCCTCGCTGTCAGTACGTTCCGTGATAGTCATCGCGAATGGAACATGTTCACCTTTCTTCTCTTGCGGACATGCGAAGTGTCAAGGACTCTACTAATAGTGGAGTCAAGGTCCAACTACTTAGTCTAGGATCGTTTTACCTCGCGAAGTAATTTACTTTGTATTTCCCTGCGATCATCCCGCGATCATTTCCGACGATCCCTTTGTGCACGATCATAACAGTATATTTAAACTGACACTCGGCACATTCGTCCTCATCACCCTTCCCATTACACTCAACAATTTCCCTTCCTTTATCAATGGTCTATACAAGGAGCAGACAAAACTGTACCAACACTGGAGGGTCCGACGAGTCGGTAAGAGAGGTACCGGAAACGGTTAATCCTTTTGCATCAAACGCGACAGGCTTCGCGCCCTTTGCGGAATCAATCTCAGGAGCAGGACACTCTCAACGTCGATCTAACGTCTTCGGTCCAGCCCCAGGACAACCTGCTAGTGTGCGGGTTTTGAGTCATCACGCCCTTGGTCAACCTGACCATTCCGGATTCAAGTACCAAGTACTCTATACAGAAAATGGTGATCCCATTACTGAACGAACACCGCGAAGAAATCACACAGCGATACCAACAACAGAGATGGAAATCCCACAATCTCCTACCACCTTTACACTTGCTGACAGAATGCATCAGCAGCTAGCAAATGCTCCCGGCCCTTCGCGAGGTCGGATACCAGTTACCATGATGGAAATTCCGGAGAACATTGAGGAAGCGGAAATCGACGAAGAGGTAGGTCCTGACGAGTCAGGAAATCCCAGAGACCCAGGGGGATCTGATCCCGATAGCCCTGGAGGTCCCGGGGCACCTCGAGGTTCTTGTGTTCCTAGTCATTCTAGGAGTCCAGTGGAATGGGTAGGTAGTGTCCATCCGGACCCTACTGAACAACGCATCTTAGATGTGTTTCACGCGTTTAAGGGTTCACTCGATACCCTTGGAACAGTCCTCGCAGGCATGAACGCTAGCAGCCCTGCGGAATCCGGAAGATCGAAGGTCAAGGATCCTGAGGTATTCGACGGATCTGACTCATGGAAACTGAAAGGTTTCCTAGTTTCCTTGTCTTTGGTGTTTATTGATCGTCCCTCGTATTTTACTGATCAAAAGAAGATCAATTACACTCTGTCGTACCTCGGTGGTTCCGCGAAGGAATGGTTCAAACCAGACATTCTGGATCCGAACCTCTCCACGATGCCAGCGTGGACAAGTTCCTTTGCGGCATTGGTGAAGGAACTTCAGGACAACTTTGGTATGTATGATGCACAGGGGGAAGCCGAAGATAAGATCGGCACGTTAAGGATGAAAGAATCCAATAATGTATGGAAGTATAATATCTGTTTTAATACCCTCGCAGCGTCTACTAACTGGGAGTCGCATGCCCTTAAGTGGGCTTATCAATGCGGCTTGGCAAGCCGTATCAAAGATGAGATGGCTCGTCTTCCGGAACCGAAGACACTTGCGGAATACCAATACGAGGTACTTCGCGTAGATAACAGGTACTGGAGACGAGAAGAAGAGCGGAAAAGAGAAGCCGCTAGATCGACAGGTGTTTCCTGGGGAAGGAAAGCATCAAATACATCGAAGAAGAACATGCCAGGTTCTTCACAATCTCCTACAACCACCACCACCATGACGTCGACCTTGACAAATAACTTGGGGAAGAAAGGTAAGTCGAGTGGAGGTGGAAATTCCTCGTCATCGACAAGTACTGCAGTGACTAAACCTGCATACACGAGCAACCTCGGCTCGGATGGAAAGCTCCTCGCAAAGGGGTTGGAACGTTAAAAGAAGTTGGGGTTATGTGGATTTTGTGGGGGAAGTTATAAGTTCAACAACTGCGAGAAACGAAAGGCTCATGAAGCTCGTGGACGTGCCGCGGAAACACAGGAAGTAGCGGCAAGTACCTCTTCAGTATCGGAAAAATAGTCCGCAACTCCTGTACCCCAGTACGAAGTGGGAGTTGCGTTGACCAGGTTTGTACTACCGGGGAAGTTAAATTAAATGCATCCACTCTTTCTTATGATGAACGATCTTTTACCATACCTCTTACGATAGATTTTTCACTTCGCGACAATTCCGCGAAGCTTTCTTTTGTTTCTTTACTCGATTCCGGTTCTACCGATTGTTTTATTGATTCTCGTTTTGTGTATAAACATTCTCTACCTACTTCTTCGATTTCTCCAATCAATCTCCGACTTTTCGATGGTTCTTTATCTCCGAGACTACATCTCTTAATGTTCAGTTTCCCTCTGGCGAGCTACTGCTACTGACATTTTATGTCACTTTACTAGATTCCTCTTGCAAGGCAGTTTTAGGTTACAGTTTCTTGACCCGCTACAATCCATTGATTGACTGGGCATCGAGAAACATTACATTCCACTCCACCAAGCAAGTTGAGTTTCCCTCGACGTCCTCACTTCCGCGAACACTCGTTCCGGAAGAAACTGTCCCCTCGTGGGGTCAGCCTACCATTAGTTCCGAAGAGGTTCCTTCGCGATCCTCGTCACAAACTCATTCTCACCATTCACCTTGTCCTTTATCGGACTCTTTTCCCTATGAACCTATCTATTCCTATCCTTTGGTGGCTCAATTGGCCACTTTGCGACTTGAAAACCCAGAGATCGACATTGCTCTTGTCAACGCGGAACTCTTCAACCATGCTTGCAAGAATGCCAAGTGTGAACCATTAATCTTACGAGCGGTTCACAGCGAAGTCACAGCGCGAGCTGATTCGACAACTTCGGCAAGCAATCCCTCCTCATTACCGAAGCATTACGCGGACTTCGCAGATGTTTTCAATGAAGTCGAATCTGAAGTGCTGCCTGGGCATCGACCTTACGACCTAAAGATTGAATTGGAGGAAGGCGCTGAACCACCTATCAGTTGTCTTTACCCTCTTTCTGCCAAGGAATTAGAGGCTCTATGCGATTTCATCGATAAGCACCTCGAATCCGGTGCTATTCAACCTTCGTCCTCTCCTCACGGAGTTCCGATATTATTCGTACCGAAAAAGGATGGAAAACTTCGACTTTGCATAGATTTTCGTGGTCTTAACAACATCACGAAGAAGGATCAATATCCTTTACTTCTTATTTCTGATTTACTAGACGCTCTGAAAAAAGCTAAGATTTATACTAAACTCGATCTTGCTCACGCGTACCATTTAGTTCAAATCGCGGAAGGCGACAAATGGAAAACAACATTCAGGACCCGTTGGGGTTCTTACGAATGGAAGGTTATGCCATTCGGACTCACTAATGCTCCAGCAGCTTTCCAACGGTTTGTTAATGATATATTTGCTGACCTTTTAGATGTTTATGTTATTGTCTACCTCGACGATATACTTATCTACTCCGACGACGAGACACTACATCGCGAACATGTTTGCGAGGTTCTCCGTCGACTTTGTAAACATCGACTCTATGCAAACATCGCGAAATGCGAATGGGAGATTGATACGGTAGAGTATCTTGGTTATATTCTTTCTCTGGAGGGCTTAACAATGTCGAAAGACAAAGTCAAAGCTATCATTGACTGGCCAGTGCCTCGGAAAGTCAAAGATGTCCAGTCTTTTCTTGGATTTGCCAATTTCTATCAACATTTTATTTATAATTATAGCGATATTGTAGTCCCAATGACACGACTTATGCGAAAGGATACACCTTGGAATTGGAATACCGATTGCCAGGAAGCCTTCGAGAAGCTCAAATATAGCTTCACTCATGCTCCTGTTCTGGCACATTGGGAACCAAACTGACATCTAATCATGGAGACAGACGCCTCGGATTATGCATTAGCTGCGATCCTCTCAATCCTACTACCTGACAGAGAAATTCACCCCATCGTGTTCCTCTCGAGGACTTTTCAGACTGCAGAACTCAACTATGACACTCATGATAAGGAGCTTCTCGCGATCTTCGAAGCATTCAAAGGCTGGCAACATTACCTCGAGGGATCGGGAGATCCGATCAACGTCGTTACCAATCACAAGAATCTTGAATACTTCTCGACGATGAAAATCCTTATGCGACAACAAGTTCGTTGGTCCGAGTACCTGCACCAATTTAACATGGTGATCCGATTCAGACCAGGTAAGTTAGGTGAAAACCCTGATTCAATGACTAGACGCTGGGATGTCTACCCAAAAGAGGGGGATATCAGCTACGCGCAAGTTAACCCACATAATTTCAGACCTATTTTCACTAATGAACAACTAACTACTTCCCTTTGAGCTACGTTCCTAGAAGGACCGGCACTTCGCGCCTCCATTGTTATGGATTTAGAGGCACTTCATTCCGCTATTCGCAATTCAATCAAACTGGATCCGGAATCGATCGCGGGACTGAAGTTCGCGAAGGATGATATGAACACTCGTTGGACATTAGGGTCTGATGGATTGTTACGACTTGACGATCACATTTACGTCCCTAACACTTCTAATTTACAACTTCAAATTTTACGCTATTTTCACGACTACCTACTCTCAGGTCATTTTGGTCAAAACCAGACTCTGGAAGCCATCCGACGACAATACACTTGGCCAAAGGTTCGCGAATTTGTTCGCGATTATATTAATTTGTGTACGGTTTGCAGACATAACAAACCTCGTCGACATAGGCCTTACGGTCTACTCAAACCACTTCCGGTTCCCATCCGACCTTGGGATTCTATATCGATGGACTTCATCGAACAATTACCGGACTCTAAAGGACATACCGCTATTTTGGTAATTGTGGATCGAGCCTTGAAACAAGGCATATTCATCGCGACACAAGACAAAATAACATCCGAAGAGCTCGCAGAACTGTTCATGCATCACATTTTCTCGAAACACGGAGTTCCTAGTCACGTCACTTCTGATCGAGGCTCGGAATTCGTTTCAGCTTTCTTTCGCGTTTTAGGGGAAGCTCTCTCGATCAAGCTACACTTCACCTTGGGATACCATCCTGAGGGGGATGGACAAATGGAATGAGTTAACCAGACTCTGGAACAGTACATTCGTATGTATTGCGTGTATCAACAGGACAATTGGGCAAAGCTTCTGCCTATCGCGGAATTTGTGTACAACAACGCTCCTAACGCATCCACTGGTATTACTCCGTTCTTTGCGAATAAAGGTTATCACCCTAACATTACAGTGAAACCCGAAATCGACATCCGTTCCGATCGCGTGATTGACTTCGTGACGAATTTAGATGAGATTCATTCCTTCCTCCGCGAAGAAATTACTAATGCACAAGCTCGATACAAAGAGCAAGCGGACAGAAAACGTATTACTCACCCCGATTTTCCTATTGATTCACAGGTATTTGTATTAGCAAAGCACATAAAAACCACTTGACCTACCGCGAAGTTCTCCGAGAAGTTTCTCGGACCTGTCATGAAACAATCTTTTTCATTATTCTTTTCCTTTTCTTTTATTTACTTAACTAATCACCAAAGCGCTTACACAAGCGCTTATTATATTTTCATTATCATTTAGGTTACACGCATCAACCTTATTGTTCTCGCGTTGTCGTTTCACTTAGGTGCGACTCTCTTGTGCCTGTCAGCTCATTGACAGGATGACATCATTATTGTTCCGCTTCCATGCTTCTTTTTATATTGCCTTATTGTTTACTCACCTAATACCTACAGCTTTACTTATGGATACGAGCGACTCTTATTGTAGGTCCTCACGGTTGCGGTGCAAGACATCTCTCACGATTTCATATCCCATTTCGTATATAAGACTAAGTATTTTGTAGTTATGTTCCTTAGCTCTATTCTCATCTATTCTCCTCGGTAGCTAGACTTGTAGTTGGGTTGTTTTATCCATCCTCTTTCGCTTTTTCACCCTCTTGCTCATCGTCTATCGTGTGACGCCTGGTTGTCTCTTGTGAGAGCTAGCGAGTCGCTGACAGGACCTTTCAAAGTTCTTGAGTGCATAGGAACTCTCTCGTACAAGTTACAACTCCCTTCCTACCTCAGTCGTATCCACCCAGTTTTCCATGTATCCCAACTCAAACCCTCATCACGAACAAACTCCTCCACCTCCAGTGGAAGTCAAAGGCGAAGAGGAATACAACGTCGCGGAGGTATTGGATTCGAAGTTAGATTGTTGATACAAGAAATGTCCACTATGGTATTACATCCAGTGGGTAGGATACGAAGGTACAGACGAAGAGTTCTCCTGGGTTGCCACGGAGGAGCTGGTTCCAGCTTTCCATCTTCGTTACCCTCACAAACCTGGACCATTATGATCAACAACCATTTAATTTCTTCTATTCATGCATTGGAAATACTAATTTTTATTCTATTAGTTCAAAAACTCATTGTGAAACCTCCGCGATCCATCACCACTACATTCTGTTCTACATATTACATTACCTACTAAATTTCAAACCTTCACGTCAAGAAGTTCCGTGATTCATCCTTCGCGAAGCTACCTTCAAACTCTCACATTCCCTTCCTTTCGAAACGATCGTGATTCTTCCTCATGGAACAAATCCTTTTCACAAATCCTTATTTCAAAAACCATCGCGATTACTTCCTCGCAGAACGAATCTTAACTCCTTACACTTATTTTTTTTAAAAACAAAACTTTACATATTCAAAACCACCAAAAAAGGCAAAAATGTATAAAATTAACCAAAACAAAACAAAGCAAAAACAACAAAAACAAAAGACAACTACTAAACTATATAAAATATTTCCAAGTCCTACAACCCTTCGCGGAAATCACATTGCGCATTGTTTTCCCTCGCGAATCCTTCTTCTTCTCCTTTCTTCCTCATCTTCTTCGTCATTTTCTACTTCCTCTTCCTCTTCTTCTTTTTTGTTGTCCTTGTCTACCTCTTCCTCTTCAGTTCGTGGTTGCACTACATGAACAAGTTCTTCCATCGCGAGTGCGGTGCGACTCACAAACCCGATCAGTGCGTTCATCTGCACTTTGATCGACTCGTTTTGCTCCGCGAGCAAATCAAGCTTTCTTTCAAAAACTACACCCCCAAACCCTCTCTCCGCGATGCGCCTTGCAGGACCATCATACAAACCCTCTCCATCCACTCTCGGCTTCTTTCTCCTCAACCTCCGAGCAGCATTTTCCCCAGACCAACTACACCGTTGTCGTTGCTGATGACAATGGAGGCAGGCCTGGGTATGTGGTTTCCCAGGTTGTGCGATGCAATTGGGGGTGTTACCTTGCGTAACACAATGAAGACAAGCTTTGCGGTTATGCGAAGGAGTTGGGAGAGGGGTGTTGTTGTTGTTGTTGTTGTTGTCATCTCCATCATCTGGATCAGGAGCCAAACCAACCTAGATGTTGTTAATCAATTATTCCCTTGCGAAGAAACTTTATTCTCACCTGCGAAGTCACTCGTTTTCTTTTCAAAGTCAAATTATCCACTTCTGGGGAATCGCGAATGACGGAGGTGGACTTGTAGGTTTTTGATTTGGAACCCGAAGGCTCCCGCGACACCAGACCACTTGAACATTGCGATGCAGCTCGAGCTGCATGATCACGACGCTCCTGCAGTTCCTGCAGAGCCTGTGCCCTGCATTGACCCCGTTCTTGCTCTTTGTCCGCGAGCTTCTTCAAGGCATCGGCCTTCGCCTTCGTGATGCTCTCCTCGACGAGCCGTTCTTCTTCCCGCTTCTTCGCGGCCTGCTTCTCCTCCTCAAGCTTCCTCTCTTCCTCGAGTTTTTTCTTCTCTGCCTCACGCTCTGCCTCACGAGCAGCTTCCTCCTCCAACCTCAACATTTCCTCCTCGAAGGCAGCTTCCTGCACCTCGACCTCAAGCTGATGGAGGCAGGCTCGTTCTGCCTGTTCACGAACGAGGCGTGCCCGTCGTTCCTGCACAGTTTCGGTGGTGGTGACAGTGAAAGACATCGCAGAGTGATGAGGACTTAGGAAACAACAAAGAAATTCCTCGCATTTTATACGTGTTCATTCGTTGAGGGCAGGTTCGACTCTAAATTTTTCATTTACCTCAATCATAACTCGCGTGGCACTTTGAAAATTTACTTTTCTTTTTTACTTTTCCATTTTATCTAATTTTAGATTCGTCAATCATTAACAATTGTGTAGACTTTCGAGGGTGAAAGCCTAAGAGGGGGATACTGTTATATCTATGCAAGCTAAGTCTTTACGAAGCTTCATGATTTATTCCGCTACTTAGATATTACTTATATCCTTTTACCACTATGCAATTACTTTGCGAAGGAATTCCGACGCAAAGCAATTACTCGTTATCTCTTATCATCCTTATCGGATTTACACTATCCCTTTTATATCTCTTCCTTTGTTCTTGACTTATGAGCTAACCCATTTGGGCATGGCATCGCTTCGCGATCCTGACTTACCTTTAGTATAAAGCTACGGTATTGAATAGGTAGTTCCTTAGCTTGAATATCAACCTTGATAGCACTTTGATAGTGATACCAATTAATCATCTATCAGTATCATCATTTTAACATCCTCGCTGTCAGTACGGTCCGCGATAGTCATCATGAATGGAACATGTTTACCTTTCTTCTCTTGCGGACATGCGAAGTGTCGAGGACTCTACTAATAGTGGAGTCAAGGTCCAACTACTTAGTCTAGGATCGTTTTACCTCGCAAAGTAATTTACTTTGTATTTCCCCATGATCATCCCGCGATCATTTCTGACAATCCCTTTGTGCACGATCATAACACTCTGCCCCACTACCGTCATCACCTCTTTGTGACATTAGGTCAAGATCCCTTACTACACTGATAGCCTACCAATTAGGTTATCCTTGCAGGTTCTGCTTCCACTACATCTACAGATGCTGCCAGACCAAGCTTGGCCACTCAAGCTATTGACTGCTCAGCCTACCCACATGCTTTTGATACTAAAGACCAAACTCATATCCATAGCAACAACAGCAATTCCTGTGCCAATTGCAGTTCTCAACCCTGTCCAAATGCTGCTACCAACTCCATCAGTAAAGAAGAAAACCTATCTGATGGTACTGTCATGACACATGATATGGGTACTTACTTCATTTTTCCTACACTTTCTCTTTTCTTTCCCTTTGCTATTGTCCGGATCCTTTTACACCTTCCCATATCCTTCTGTATCCTTCTACTCCTTTCTATTATCCTTCAGAGCCTTCTATCATGTTCCAGATACTTCTATCAGTTTCCCATGCTGTCGCTTACTCATCTGGACACTCATATATATAGTACAGTAGTTTACACCTAGTTCCCCATCTTGACCTCTTGGTCTTTAGAACTAGGTTAGTACATGTATCTTCATTTACACTCAATATACTAACTTGGTCTTTGGAACTAGTTTACCTTGTGCAACCCTAGTGATTGGCCCTTGCGCTATCACTGTTGTCTAAGATCCCTATTTCTTTCAGCCTTTGTGTGTGGTGCTAGCCCCACCCCTCACCTTGGCTTGTGCTTGAGCCTGTGCTTCCTCTGTGCTTTCTCCCTTCATCACCACAGGTACCTTGATCACACCCATCCTAACCCTTACCCCGACTGAACCCCTACCTGCTATGTCAAACCCCGAAGTCAACACAAATCAGCTCATGGCACAGCTCATTGAGCAGGCAACTCAGCTCACAGCCAACCTCCATAAAGCCTCAGCCAAGTCAAGTATGAATAAGCCTGAGCTCTTCAAAGGCTCTAGTAGTGCTGAAGCATGTCACTTTATTGCTCAGTATCAAAGCTGGGCAATGGAACAACCAGATCTGAATGACAACAAAGGGAAGCTGATTAAGGCTGCTTTAGGATTTTTCTCAGGAAATGCCGCTGACTGGGCCACACCATATCTCCTAGAATTCAGCCATAACCAGCAAACCTTCAATGGATGCTGGGAAGACTTTAAAACAACCTTCACACTCTGATTTGAATCCATCAATGCAGGTATGGAAGCCTGGGAGCAATCCAGCATCTTAGATAAGCAAAAGGTCAAACAGTAGCAGAATTTGTGCAGAAGCTCAAGAACATTGGCAATTGGACTGGGCTCTCAGATGTCAATCTACAAGAACACTTTCACAGTGGCCTCAACCCAGAGATCCAACAAAATCTTATTGTGGTTAACATAGTGTCAGCGACTCGCTAGCTCTCACAAGAGACAACCAGGCGTCACACGATAGACGATGAGCAAAAGGACGAAAAAGCAAAAAGCGGATGGATAAAACAACCCAACTGCAAGTCTAGCTACCGAGGAGAATAGACGAGAATAGAGCTAAGGAATATAACTACCAAATATCTAGTCTTATATACAAAATGGGATATGAAACCGTGAGAGACATCTCGCACCGTAACCGTGAGGACCTACAATAAGAGTCGCTCGTATCCATAAGTAAAGCTGTAGGTATTAGGTGAGTAAACAATAAGGCAATATAAAAAGAAGCATGGAGGCGGAACAATAATGACGTCGTCCTGTCAATGAACTGACAGGCACGAGAGAGTCGCGCCTAAGTGAAACGACAACGCGAGAACAATAAGGTTGACGCGTGTAACCTAAATGATAATGAAAATATAATAAGCGCTAGTGTAAGCGCTTTGGTGATTAGATAAGTAAAGAAAAGAAAAAGAATAATAAAAGAAAAGAATAATGGAAAAAGATCGATTCATGACATTACCCCCTCCCTAGAGCGCGAGTTCCACGAAGCGCTTGTCGTCTAACAAAATTTTCGGAGGGTAATTGTGAGGGTGTATTTTCGGTATCTGGCGGAGGCATAGGGCGGAATAACTCGGTAGGGAACAAGGAAATAGGGATTTCGAGTCGACTCAGGGTAGCGGGTTTGGGTTTGTTCGGGTTTTTATCATGGAATTCCTTCAACAAATCGGAGGAATGGGTGATGTTGGACCGAGGTTCCCAAGTGTCTTCATGTGGTCCGTAACCTCGCCACCTGACCTTGTACTTGATCCCTTTTCCTACCTTTCGTGAGTCGAGAATCTCCTCGACTTCGAATTCCTCTTCTTCTCCTACGACGACAGGAGGTGGACGAGTGTTTCGTGGTTGAGAGGGAAATTGCGGTTCTCTATAGGGAGTGAGAAGGACTTCGTTGAAAACGTTATGGATACGTTTCCACGTAGAGGGAATATCTAGTTTATAGGAACTAGCACCTATCTTCTTCTGAACTGTAAACGGTCCAAACCGTTTATCTCCTAACTTTTTCATCGGCTGGTCTGTCGATAAGTTAGTTCCTTCAAGCCAGACCTTATCACCTGGCTTGTACTCTATTCCAACTCTTCGCTTTCGGTCATAAAACTTCTTCATGTCCTCGTTGGCCTTTCCTAAGGCCGCTCCTACTTCGTCTCGAACCTTCCTCATTCCATCTGCAAATGCCTGTGCTGTGGGGTTATCCGAAGTCATTTGAGGTGCTGTGCCTTTATAGGGATGTCTACCGTTGTCAGCATAGAATGGGGAAACCTTCGTCGCAGAGTGTACTCGATCGTTATAGGCAAACTCTGCAAGCGGTAACCACTCATGCCAGTCATTTTGATGATAACTAATGAACAAACGGAGATAATGTTCTATCTCCTGATTTGTTCGTTCTGTCTGGCCGTTGGTCTGTGGGTGATACGCCGTGGTGTAGTTTGCTTCTATTCCTAAAAGACGGTAGAGTTCCTTCATGAAACGAGAATGATATTGCGGTCCTCGATCATGTACTATTTTTCGTGGAATGCCGTGGATAGAAAAAATACGATCCCGATAGATTTTTGCCATTCCCTCTGATGTGACTGTAGTGTGCGACGGAACAAGTCGTAGTCTTTTGGAAAAATGATTGATAAACACCGATATGGCGTTATATCCTCCCGATTCCGGTAGTTCCCCTATCATATCGGTGCCGATTATTTGCCATGGTTCAGTCGGTACCGCATGTGGATGAAGTTGTCCTACTGGTTTGGTACGACGTGACTTTGTCGCCTGGCATTTCTCGCAACCTTCTACATATTTCCCTGCATCTCGTGTCACCCCTGGCCACCAGTAGTCCCGAGTAATCAACTCCGTAGTTTTGTACTGTCCTGGATGTCCCGCTAGTGGTGTATCGTGGTACTGAGTGATTATTTTGGACCGGAGTAGGCGGTTTTTCGGTACATAAACACGCCCTTTCCAGGTAATGACTTTGTCGGTCTCAGTCCACTCTGGATTTTTCGCAGCGAGGGCATCCTGTACAGTTCGGTCTACTTGGTTTCTACTCTTTCGGATCTCTGATAACAGGAGATCTTCGGGAGCCGATAGGTCGAGAGCTTGAATAAAAAGTTCCGGTTTCAGGAGAACGATGTTCTCGTTGTCCTTGTCCCCCATCTCAAGACCTGTCATCCTCGACAGGGCGTCAGCTTTCGTCATCGATTTACCAGGTTTGTGAACGAGATCGAAATTATACTCCGCTAATTCCAATACCCAGCGCGCTTGTCGTCGGTTGAGTTTCTGCGGCTTCTTGAAGTACTGGAGGTTTGCGTGATCCGTATAAATTTCAACCTGTTCCTCCGCACCTAGTAAATATTGCCTCCAGTCATCGAGAGAGTCCATAATTGCCATAAGTTCTTTGTCGTAAATCTCGTAATTACGCTCAACCTCATTGAGGGAACGAGAACGAAAGGCAATAGGATACCATCTACCATCAACGAACTGGGACAAAATGGCGCCATTAGCATAATCAGACGAGTCAGCTTCCACCCTGAATTTCCCGTGGTTACGAGGAATCAACAAAACGACTTCCTCACAAATACGGCGTTTCAGCTCCTCAAACGCCTCCTCTTGACCTTTCTCCCACTTCCAAGTCCCATTTCCCGTGAGCTGTGTTAGTGGTTTTGCTACCAGGCTGAACCCACGAATGAATCGCCGGAAGAAGTTGCAGAATCCTAGAAACTGCTGGACGTCGCGCTTCTTTCGTGGAGTAATCCATTCTCGAACGGATTGAACTTTCTTGGGATCCATGCGAATAGTTCCGTTACCAATGATAATACCAAGGTAGTCGATAACCAGTTTTTCGAAAGAACACTTTTCAGGTTTAAGGAACAACTTGTGTTCCCGTAGAATGTCGAGTACTTGTTCTACGATTTGTCGATGTTCTTCTATACCATCGGTAAAAATCAGTATGTCGTCCATGTAAACAATAACATGACCTTTATTGATGAGGTCTCGCAGAATGTGGTTCATGAAACCTTGGAACGTCGCAGGAGAGTTGGTGAGTCCGAAGAACATGTCGGTCGGTTCGAATAACCCCTGGTTAGTCCGAAAAGCCGCTTTCCATTCGTCACCTTCCTTTATGCGGATGTTGTTGAATCCCCATCTGATATCCATCTTCGTGAAGATCTTAGCGCCTTTTAAACGATTGATTAGCTCCTGAATGAGAGGAAGTGGATACCGGTTTTTAACCGTCATCTCGTTCAGTTTACGATAATCTTGTACTGGTCGTAAGGTGCCATCTTTCTTTTTAACGAAGAAGAAGGGAGACGCCATCTGCGAAGTCGAAGTTCGGATTCGTCCAGTTCGAAGGTTTTCTTCAAGAAACTTGTCGAGTGCCTCTTGTTCCTTTGGGTTTAATGGGTACACCTTGCAATCTAAAGGCTTAGAACCTGGCATTAGGTCGATAGCGTGGTCCCAAGGATGTCGTTGTGGCAGCTGGTCGAATTCCTTCTGGCTGAAAACATCGGGGTACTCTTCGATGTAGGGCTTGGAAGTGTCGAACTCTTGGGCTGTTTCCTCTCTGGCTTGTTTTTCCGTCCACTTCCTCGACTGTACCTGCTCATGAACATACCTGTCCCAGTCAAACAGGAAAAGCTGTTCGCCTTCCTGTAATGCCGCTCTAGAATGGGTATCCTCTGGTGTCCAAAAGTGTGGGTTGTAACCGCATCTTGTTGGACACCTGTCGAAGGTTAGTTCAGATGTCTTCCAGTCAATACTCGGGTTGTGGTGTCGCAGCCAATCTAGTCCTAGAAAGATATTATTCTTTCCTAGACTTACTACTCCGAATTGGACAATCTCTGAATGATCACCGATGGTCATCCGGATCTCAACGTACTTGTCTATTGATCCGGAGTCGTTGAGTGTACCGTCGGCATTGTAGACAGGTGTTTTGATCAGTAAGTTTTCCGTGACAAGGTTATGCCGTTTGACGAATTCTGAGTCGATGCAGGAACCAGTAGCTCCACTGTCGAGGAGTCCTTCTGTGACGATTTGTCAAGCATCCTCCAGTGTCTCAAGTATTGCTGGGAGTTTCAGACTTTTGCCGCGTGTCCCGCGAACATAACTCCTTTTGTTCTTGAGACTCCGGATGGCGGTGACTGCCGTTTTCCAGTTCCGTTTTCGTATGTCCATGACGGTTTCTTCAGAGGCTTCTTTTTCCCGGGAAAAGGGCATCCAAGTTCGTAACAATCCTACTGCTCTCGGGATCTGGTCTTCTCTAACTCTCTGAGTTAGCCATTCAGCAGTGTCGGGTTCGTACCGTATAGGTTTTTCGGTTTTTTCGGTTTTGTGGATGAAGGTGGACGCGTTTTTCTGTTTAGTACCTGTACTGATTACATAATCAACGCCATTATCAACAAACTCCGAAATATCCGTGTGCGAAGGCTCCTGCAGACCTATATCTACTGCGGAGCCTTTGGAAAACCCAAATCGTTAATAAAGTCCGTACGTTCCTGCTCACTCATGTTCAACATAATACCTCTGACTACCGCCTTTCTCTTGTGCGGGCAGTTCCTGCTCATGTGGCCTGGTTTGCCACAATTGAAGCACAACCGCTTCTCTCTCGCTTGGTCGATGTCCATCGGCCTGCCCGTTCCTCCGAACGTGGTGCCGGTAGCATCCCTTCTTGGCGCCGCAGAATACTCTGCCTTCGGAGCTACTTTTGGCTCCTGCCGGTTCTGCTGAGTGGACGACTGTCCACGACTCTGTCCCTGTGGGTTAGTGTTCCACCACCCCGCATACCCGTATCCTCTCTTCTGTTCGGCCCACTGCCGTCTTACATTATCAGCCCCTGTAACTACCTTCTTCAACTCCTTGTAGTCTTCAAAGGGCTCCGTTCGTCCTTTAATGATGTCGTAGAGAAGGGTGTGATCGACTGCTCTCTCCGCTAGGGTAAGGACGTGCAACTCGTCCTTCTTGTATCCGGCATCCTTCAGCAACAATTCAAATTCTTTGAAAAAGTCGCCGGCCGAAGACTTCCCCTGTCGGATATAGGTTAGTTTATCGCGAGCTTCCTTCTCTTTCGTGACGTTCGTGAACTCTCTGTCCATATCGTCAATTAACTGCTTCCCCGTAATGTCCCATGTCCCATTGTCGATGTTGAAGTGGTCATCAGAGTAGACCTGGGCCCATTCATCAGCTTTTCCTCCAACCAGGAAGGACATAATAATGGTGGTGACACGATGGGAGTTGTCGACCTGTTTCGTTTCCGTTAACTCAGAAACGTAAGCCATCATTCGTCGTCGCCATGGCCAGTAGGTGGCGGGGTCGCCATTGTAGTTCCCTGGTGTATTAACAAACACCCGGCGTGGACTAGAAGTGACAACAGTGACTTCTGCTGGGTCGGGCGCATGTATCGACCGATCAGTCATGTTGGTTTATAGGGAGGAGGATGAGCGTGTTTGGTAAAAATGAAAATGTGTAACGTATCGAGAAAACTAGTTTCCAACGGTGTGTTGAATCCTAGGCAAGTTTGTAAAAGTTTTGTTGTGACGGGTGGTATGTGGTAGAAGCTCTATTCTTCTGTCAGCAACTCGCTAGCTCTCACAAGAGACAACCAGGTGTCACACGATAGACGATGAGCAAGAGGATGAAAAAGCAAAAAGCAGATGGATAAAACAACCCAACTACAAGTCTAGCTACCGAGGAGAATAGACGAGAATAGAGCTAAGGAATATAAATACAAAATACTAAGTCTTATATACTATTGGGATATGAAGCCGTGAGAGACGTCTCGCGCTGTAACCGTGAGGATCTACAATAAGAGTCGCTCGTATCCATAAGTAAAGCTGTAGGTATTAGGTGAGTAAACAATAAGGCAATATAAAAAGAAGCATGGAAGCGGAACGATAATGACGTCATCCTGTCAATGAACTGACAGGCACGAGAGAGTCGCGCCTAAGTGAAACGACAACGCGAGAACAATAAGGTTGACGCGTGTAACCTAAATAATAATGAAAATATAATAAGCGCTAGTGTAAGCGCTTTGGTGATTAGGTAAGTAAATAAAAGAAAAGGAAAAGAATAATAAAAGAAAAGAATAATGAAAAAAGATCGTTTCATGACACAAGGCATGCTCGTCATTCCTGTATGGTTTCGGTGGCAGTGACAGTGAAAGACATCATAGAGTGATGCGGACTTGGGAAAAAACAGAGAAGACCCTTGCATTTTATATGTGTTCATCGTTGAGGGCAGGTTCAACTTCAAATTTTTTGTTTACCTCAATCATAAATCGCGTGGCATTTTGAAAGTTTTACTTTTCCTTTTTACTTTTCCATTCTACCTAATTTTAGATTCATTAATCATTAACAGTCATGTAGGCTTTCAAGGGCGAAAGCCTAAGAGGGGGATACTGTTATATCTATGCAAGCTAAGTCGTTATGAAGCTTTGCAACCCATTCCACTACTTAGATATATTACTCATATCCTTTTACCACTATGCAATTACTTCACGAAGAAATTCCGACGCAAAGTAAATACTCATTATCTCTTATCATTCTTATCAGATTTACACTATTCCTTTTATATCCCTTCCTTTGTTCTTTACTTACAAGCTAACCCATCTGGGCATGGCATGGCTTCGTGATCCTGACTTACCTTTAGTATAAAGCTATGGTATTGAATAGGTAGTTCCTTAGTTTAAATATCAACCTTGATAGCACTTTGATAGTGATACCAATTAATTGCTTATCCATATCATCGTTTTAACATCCCTACTGTCAGTGCGTTCATGAAGGTCATCGCAAATGGAACACATTGACTTTCATTCTCTTGCAGACACATGAACAGTCGAGGACTCTACTAATAGTGGAGTCAAGGCCTGACTACCCAGCCAGGATTGTTTTTACCTTGCAAAGTAATTCTCTTCACTATTTCCCATGATTAACCCTGCAACCCATTCCCGACGATCCATTAGTGCACAATCATAACAGTTTCCCTTCCTTCTATATCGGACACACAAAGTGTCAAGGACTCTACTAATAGTGGAGTCAAGGTCCAACTACCTAGTCAGGATCATTTTTACCTCGCAAAGTAATTATCTTTGCTGTTTCCCACGATTAACCCCGCGACCCATTTCCAATGATCCATTAGTGCACGATCATAACAAAAGGTAAATGTGTTCCATTTGTGATGACCATTTGTTAAGATCATGCAACTCTGGAATTGCGGAATGATCACAATATGATTGCGGAATGATTGCAATGTAATCGCGGAATTGGTTGGGAATGCGAGGGGATAATTCCCTCACGAATGATCGCGATTTAATCACGGAATGATTGCAATATAATCACGGAATGATTGCGATATAATTGCGGAATTGGTTGGGAATGCAAGGGGATAATTCCCTCGCAAAGGGAGGAACGATTTGCGGAGTTATGGAAAGGTAGTTGGACATCGACACTACTATCGGTAGTGCCCTCAACACATCAATGGTCCAATATAAAGGTAGTAGCAGCATCAGTTCGCGGAACGTCAGAGCTGTGTTGAGAATGTATCACAGATAGTGAACATCTGTGATATGAAGAGAGAGCAGATCTAAGTCGATATTAAAACTACAGAACTACCTATTCGATGTTGTAGCTTTATACTACGCATTACATAAGCATCGCGAAGCGATACTAACTCCGAATAGACTAGCTTGTGGAGTAAAGAACAAAGGAAGGTATATAATAGGTATAGTACTCATCCGATAATGATTAGGAAAGATAACAAAGGATTCCTGGGCTTAGGAACTCTTTGCAAAGTAATTAATTAAAGAGTCCTAGCTTAGGAACTCTTCGTAAAGTAGGTAAATGGATCGCGGAATTGCAGAATAACTTGATTCGCATACATATGACACCGTCGCAGAACATACTGACAAGAGGGATGTTAAAATGATGATACTGATAGATGATTAATTTTGGTATCACTATCAAAGTGCTATCAAAGTTGATATTTAAACTAAGGAACTACCTATCCAATACTGTAGCTTTATACTATAGGTAAGTCAGGATTGCAAAGCAATGCCAGGCCCCAATGGGTTAGCTCATAAGTGAAGAACAAAGGAAAGGATAAAAAAGGGATAATACAGATCTGATAAGGATGGAAAGATAACAAAGGAAAATATGTAGTGATATAGGGATGTAAATGATATATCTAAGTTGCAGAAAGGATCACAAAGCTTCAGAAGGACTTAGTTTTGCACAGATATAACATGTGGGCAGTATTCCCAAGCTAAATATGTGACTAGTTTTTCTCCTGTTCAAATGGCAATGTTATAATGATTTTATAGTTCCCATTCTCTCCCTACCACTATTTGTGCCTTGTTGAAGACATAAGTGTATAAGTATTAATCTACCTCCATCAATTTGTGTCATACTTCAACTGATAAGGTTGAATTAGCCTATTGTTGTGCTGATTCACATCTGATTTGGTGGAACTTGAATGGTTCTGATCCTCTACATCCTGGTTGATGTCAGCTTCAGCAAGAGCATCTACACCAAGCCCAATGCGGACAATGATTAGAACAGTTGAAATCCCCCATAGTGAGTGATAGATTTTAGGTGTCCATTGTTCAAGTAGTATTCTGAGCTGCAGTTACCAGAATTAATGTTAAAGCACATGAAGTCACTACACCAAAGCCAAACACTTTCAGCAAGATCATATAAATCAAAAGTGCCATTAGGTACAAAAGGCCAGATTCAACACTGTGTAAGTTTATAAGGACATTGAATTGATGTTGATAAGAGAAACATTTACATTATTATGAACACATTCTGGAATGTGTTTTTGCTAAGATACCACCCTGTCAATGCCTCTTGTATTTTCCGGTTAATCTTCCACATTTTCCATGCTGGATGATAATTAGGTATAACTAATGCATTTAGGGCCTGGATGCTTCATCCAATATTCACTGATCAGTGCAGTCACAAGGGCATTTTCAAAGAACATTGCAAGCAGATAAGTGAAGAGATTGGCATCAGAGTCTGACCCAAGGCTTGTAATAACTAAGCAAGTAACTTGCAAGAACAATCCAATTGTAGGTGAGATGCAAAAGCAATTAAGTAACCTGGAACCAGAGGCTGAACAAGCACTCACTGAATAACATGACCCAAAGGATGATAGGTACAGCAATCACTTATTTCCTTGAGTCCCACAGCCAATAACATCTTTGATCTAATATTTAAATGGGAAAAAATATAATTAGGACACTTGTAGGACACCAAGCCAAATTGAGAAAATCAGATGAAAACTTGAAACACTTCACCAGAATGAGATCTGCCAAAAAGCTAGAGCAACACACTCAGTACCAAACTAAAAATGAAGAAATCAGATAGACCTTACCCACTGACAAGAAAAATATATTCCAAGACAGTATTGAGCTTATACCACTCCAACATAGTACTTTGAGACCCTGTCACAATTACGACCATGATCTAGAATCTGGTGAGTAGATCGAGAGCTATTGATGCAGTTCCCAGAACAAAGAAGATAAAAGTCGCAATGATGTAGAGTTTTCCAGGCAGGAAATTATATCAAAAAACATGTATACTAAGACCAAAGAGCACTAACAAGACACCTCATTGGGATTCAAAATTTTAGCATAACAGGTGAACTTCGACAAGAGGCATCTCACCATATAACATCATATCAATCTAAAACGAAAGGACATATGTTGAGCTCAAATCCAAAAAAAGCAAAAACTAGGCTTACTGCCACAACAACAGCAAGCACAAGATACAATTCTTCTTCTAACTCACAGTTAGATATTGCAAAAATGCATACTGCATTCTCAAAACTGCTTGATATTCGAAGGGGCTTGGACATGATATGATGAGATCCAAGTTTGAAAAGTGGGATGTGGTTCTATAGCATGAGTTACATTATATTACTGCATTGTTTTAATGAATTTTCATTTATGGATGACAGGGAGAGGTTTTGTCAGACAAGTACAAATGCTCCTAGAAATAGAAGTTCAGTTGATGCTAATGGATCATCGGAATCTCTGATGTGACTTAATGCATACTCAGTGCCAAAGGAACTCTGATCCCAGTGATCCAGCTCTTCCACTTGAAATTAGGCACAGTAAGTATTAAGGAAGAGTCGAGGAACATCTACAAATTATGGCAGGTACTGTCAATTATTGATTCACCCTGTTGGATTGCGAATCTGTGACAAATAATATTAAGACTTGATCAGATATTCAAGTTTCAACACATGCATTTCATTGCAGTTACCAATGACATAGCAAGAGGAAAAGGAAATATTGTCTGTAAGCTTTTAGAATCCCAATGACATAAGATGCACTTGTTCTATCCATCTGTCACAAAGAGGTGACGACGGTGGCGGAGCGGAGCGGAGACTTAGGCGGGAGCGGACAACTGGTCCCAACGACAAAGTTATATTGATAATAAATACAAGTAAGTAAGTTAAAGACATACCTGGTCCCAACGACAAAGAGGTCAAGATAAGGGACCAGGTTGTGGGGGCTGGCTTATATATACAAGGTGGAGCGTGGGAACTATGAGGTAATACTGTATAGCTCAGGCACAAGGAATGGAATGGAACTAATAGAATGGAATGGAATGTTCCGGAATGATTATTGTAGGTAAGAGGGCTTGGATGGTGTATCGTAAAGAAAGGAAAATGATAGGGGGTGGGCTCACTTCATGACATTACCCCCCTCCTTATGACCATTGCCCTCAATGGTCAAGCTTTTGCCGCCTGAGGGTGCTTTTTGTGGAATTTTCGGATAGTTGCTGGGGCGTGTTCAAGATTTGGTGCAGGTTCCCATGAGTTGTGTCCTGCATCGTAGCCTTTCCACTTTACCAAATACTCTAACTTCTTCCACCTAATCCGACTATCCAAGATGTCCTCGACCTCATACTCCGGCTCATCCTCATCCTCTAGATATACTGGTTCCGGTGGTGTTGCAATTTCGCCATTTATGGTGTTCCCTCTCCAAGGGTACAATTTATCGACGTGGAACACAGGATGGATGCGGTCCAGGGATAGTGGGAGGTCTAAACGGTAGTCCAGGGGCCCAACCTTCTCCAAAATGGTGTAAGGTCCTAGCTGTCGATCCCCAAGTTTCTCACTGGAAAGTTGGAGCTTGATGTCTTCTGCGCTTAGCCAGACCTGATCTCCCGCTTGGAATTGATGTGCCTTTCGTTTTCCTCGTTCATAGTTTTCCTTTTGCCATCTTTTTCCCAGGTGTAGAGCTGCCCCGGCATCCTGTCGCACCTCTCGAAGGATCTGAATGCGATCATCCACTGCTGGAATCCCACTTCGCTGACCAACGGGAATGTTAAATAGGGGGAGGTAGCCGTAAGTGAGCTCGAATGGGGAGATTCCAAGTGCAGAGTGGGTACGTGAGTTAATCACAAACTCCGCCATTGGCAAATGCTCTGCCCAGTCATCCTGACGACGTCCCACATACAGCCGGAGATACTTTTCGACTTCTTGGTTTGCCCGCTCGGTTTGCCCATTCGCTTGGGGGTGGTATCCCGATGTGAGATTGGATTTGATTCCCAGGCGGGAGAGTAGTGATCGCATGAGCTTTGCTGCAAACTGGGGTCCTCGGTCTGATACAAAGCGGAGGGGGAGGCCATGGAGGCGGAAAATTTCGCGGTAGTAGATGTCAGCGACACCTGCTGCTGTGATTGATGTGGTACAAGGGATTGCGTGGATTTGTTTCCCGTAGAGGTCGGTGCAGACAAGGATGGCATCGTATCCTTGTGAATTGGGCAGCTGTGTGATCAGGTCAACTCCCACTTCTTCCCACAGACCTGCTGGGACATCTAGGGGTAGTGTTACTGCTCGTGGGTGTCTCTGTATCTTTTTCCTAGCACAAGTTTCGCATCCTTCCACATACTTTTCTACAAAGGATCGCAGGGTGGGCCACCAAAAGTGGGTGCTAACGAGATCGAGGGTGTTGTGAAGTCCGGGGTGACCAGCGGAGGGGTTGTCGTGGCATTGTTTGAGTACTTCTGTCCGTAGGTCATCCTCTGGTGGGACATATACCCTACCTCGGTGGTACACCAGTCCGTTATCCTCCTCCCATTCTGCTATCCCATTGGCCAAGCGTTGGAGGCCACTCCTCCTGAGCTCTTCCAGTCCTTCGAGTACTTGGGCCTCTCTTTGCGAGGCCTTCTGGATGCGGTCCTCCAACGGGTTCTGTAGTGAGGCTGCTGCCACTTGCATAAAGTGGGCTGGTTTCAGAACGGTCTGTTGTCGGTTGTCTTCACTGTCCAACACCTGATGCGTTGCCATGCGAGACAAAGCATCTGCCTGTGTGTTTGCCTTGCCTGGGCGGTGAGTCAGCCGGAAGTCGAATCGGGATAACCATAGTGCCCAACGCGCTTGTCGTCGGCTAAGGTCCTGTGCAGAGCGCCAGAATTCCAGGTTTGCATGGTCGGTGATGATCTCGAAGGTCTGCGGTGATCCTTCCAGGAAGCTTCTCCAGTCCTTTAGTGCTTCAATGATTGCCAGCATCTCCCGGTCATAGATTTCGTAGTTTCGTTCGGCTGGTTGCATGGAGGCTGATCGAAATGCTACTGGGTGCCACTGACCATCGTCTTGTTTCTGCATTAGAGCTCCTCCTGTGGCAAAGCCTGATGCATCTACCTCGAGTTGTGTGAGCCTGTTGGGGTCCCAGAGTGCCAGTACCGGAGCTGTGACAAAAGCTTCCCTTAGGGTGTCGAATGCTTGCTGCTGATGTGTTCCCCAGTTGAAGCCTGAGTCTTTCTTGGTTAGGTCATTCAGAGGACGTGCTATGCGGGCAAAGTTCTGTATGAATCGACGGTAAAAGTTGGCAAAACCTAAGAATCCTCGCAGCTCTCGCAGGTTCTTTGGAGTAGGCCAGTCACGAACTGCAGTCACTTTTACCGGATCCATGCGCACTTCCCCTTCTGATATCACTAGTCCCAAGTACTCGATCTGAAGCTCCTCGAACTCACATTTTTCGGGTCGTAGATAGAGGTCATGTTTCTCTAGCCGTTTTAGTACATCCCGCACTATCTGCCGGTGTTGTTGTAGCTCGTTACTGAAGATAAGGATGTCATCTAGGTACACTGCTACTTTCCCCGCTGCCACTAGGTCTGAAAAGATGGAATTCATGAGTGCTTGGAAGGTCGCTGGGGAGTTGGTGAGACCAAAGAACATTACACTGGGTTCGAATAACCCTCGGTTGGTTGCGAAAGCAGCCTTCCATTCATCACCCTCCTTAATTCGGACATTGTTGTAGCCCCATCTGACATCAAATTTGGTGAAGTACCGTGCCCCCTGCAGACGGCTGACGATGTCAGCAACCAGTGGGAGAGGATAGCGGTTCTTTAGGGTTACTTGATTTAGTTTCCTGTAATCTTGTACAAAACGGAGCTTCCCGTCCTTCTTCTTCACAAAGAAGACAGGTGAAGACAGTGGCGATTTTGAGGGGCGAATGTAGCCTTTTCGGAGGTTGTCATCCAGAAAACGGTCGAGTTCGCCTTGTTCGTTCAATGACATTGGGTAGACTTTTGTACGCATGGTTTCGGGTGCTCCTGGGATCAGTTCAATGGCGTGATCCCAGGGTTTGTGTTCAGGGAGACGTTCTGAGGCCATTTCAGAGAATACCTTTTTGAAATCCCTATAGGGCTCTGGGATCATTTCTTCGAAGGTTTTCACGGGTTTTGCTTTGTAGGCCTGCTCCGCTAGCTGTTGGGAATATGTGAATCCTGCTGCGCACCAGACCTCTTCTGTTTGTTCGTGTAGGATGCCTGACTTCACCCATGCACGCCGGGTTTGTCGGTTGGCTCGAATGCGGTGTATCGGCGACTCATCTGCCTCCTCTTCCTCTGCTAAGTTCAGTGGGGTTTCGGGAGTGATGACTGTTTCAATTTCCTCCACAGTGTCTTGTTCTTCTACCTCCTCTATCGTTGTCCGTTGTGGTCTAACCGAGAGTCGTCCCTTCTCCCAGTCAATATCTGGATTGGCTTTACGTAGCCAGGGGAGTCCCAGGATTAGGTCTTCACTTCCCAGATTGGTTATCAGCAAATCTGTCCACCGTTCTTGATTATCGACAGTCAGGGCTAGACGTGCAAAATGCGTAATCTGCCCTGCTCGGTTAGCAGATCCATCGATGTTAAAGACCCCAATGGGTTTCCTGAGTGGGAAGATCCTTACTTGGTGGCGGGTGACAAACTCCTGATTCAGGAATAGAGCCGTGGCTCCAGAATCAACCATGGCCGCAGTTGCTATACTGTGATTTCTTCCTCTTAATTTCGCGTTAATTCGGAAGTGTGACGAATTGGAGTTCAATTCCGAAATATTAGATATGGTACATGAGGGTAGAGAATCATATGTGGACGTGGCATGTATAGCAAATTGGTTTACGGGTACTCTCGGTGCGGCCGAGACGGGTACCCGCTTTAAAAACCCTCCTGCGAGCCTGAAGCGGGGGCCATGGCATTGGCTCTGTTCAGGAGTTCTTGGAGCTGGGCAATTTGGATGGAGAGGTCGGGGGTAGCTGGGGACTGGGCAATAGGAGCAGGAGCAGGGGCCGGAGTGGAAGCCGCAATTTGGACAGGTTCATTGGGAAAGAGAGTGAAAGGCGTTGAAGAGGAGGCTGCGACTTGTTGACGGCGGGGTTGTTGACGCTTACCCCGGCCGCGTTCTAGACCCATGAATTTATCCTGGCAGACTGACTCTAAATGACCTCGTCGCCCACAGTAGCGGCATACTGTGTCCTTGTACGAGCAGTTCCTCTTCTCATGACTCTGTGAACCACAACCGTAACACCTGCCTCTCATCTGGGCCACGAAGCTTTCTCTACTGTTGCCATTGGTATGCGTGGCATCAACGTCCATAGCATGGGAGTTGGCAGGGGGAGAGGAGATGTGAGAGGTACCCTGATTACGGCCTGTCATGGTGGGGTCATGCAGGAATACGTCTACCGAGATTGCTCGCCTGATTGCCTCCTCTAGTGTAGGGGCTAATCCCTGAGCTATGTTGACCACAATGAGATTTTGTCGAATCTCTGGGTTGAGGCCACTGTGAAAGCGTTCTCGTAGGTCGATATCTGAGAGCCCAGTTCGATCGCCGATGTCTTTGAAGTTCTGTGCAAATTCTGCTACCGTTTGACCTTTTGCTTGCCTGAGATGCTGGATTGCATTCCGGGCTTCCATGCCTGCGTCAATGGATTCGAATCGGAGGGTGAAGGCTGTTTTAAAGTCTTCCCATCGTCCATTAAACGGTTGTTGGTGATGACTGAATTCCAAGAGGTATGGGGTGGCCCAATCAGCAGCCTTTCCCGAGAAGAATCCTAGAGCCGCCTTAATCAGTTTCCCTTCGTTGTCCTTCAAATCCGGTTGTTCCACTGCCCAGCTCTGATACTGAGCAATGAAGCGACGGGCTTCCGCACTACTCGAGCCTTTGAAGAGCTCGGGTTTATTCATGCTCGACTTGGCTGCAGCTCTGTGAAGGTTGGCTGTGAGCTGAGTCACCTGCTCGATAAGCTGTGCCATGAGCTGATTTGTGTTGACTTCAGAGGTCGACATAATGGATGGGGGTGCAGTGGGAGTAGGGATAAGGATGGGTGTAATCACGGTACCGTCGGAAAGGTTCTCCTCTTCACTGATGGAGTTGGCAGCAGCGTTCGGACAGGGTTGAGAACTGCAATCAGCCCAGGAGCTGCTTTTGCTGCGGTGGATGTGGGTTTGGTCTTTAGTATCAAAAGCGTGTGGGTAGGCAGAGCAGTCGATAGCTTGGGCGGGCAGGCTTGGTGCGGAGGTGTCTGTAGACGTGGTGGAAGCGGAGCCTGCAAGGATAACCTAATCGGTAGGCTATCAGTGCAGTAAGGGATCTTGACCTAATGTCACAAAGAGGTGACGACGGTGGCGGAGCGGAGCGGAGACTTAGGCGGGAGCGGACAACTGGTCCCAACGACAAAGTTATATTGATAATAAATACAAGTAAGTAAGTTAAAGACATACCTGGTCCCAACGACAAAGAGGTCAAGATAAGGGACCAGGTTGTGGGGGCTGGCTTATATATACAAGGTGGAGCGTGGGAACTATGAGGTAATACTGTATAGCTCAGGCACAAGGAATGGAATGGAACTAATAGAATGGAATGGAATGTTCCGGAATGATTATTGTAGGTAAGAGGGCTTGGATGGTGTATCGTAAAGAAAGGAAAATGATAGGGGGTGGGCTCACTTCATGACACCATCGTCGCAAGAGAAACAAACAATTCCACTTTTCGTGGAAGGTAAGGTAGTAAGAGGCCATAATATTAATGTCATGTCCACTTCAAACTTCATAACAAGGCAGGAAAAAAAGTGATGCTACCCCCAAGCAATCCTGTTATCACCATTCCCTATGAAGACTTGTTGCACACAGAGAATGGTGAGAGCATGAAGCATAATCCAACACAAGGATCAGGACTGTTCTCCAGTCTTCTCACATGATGTTGCTAACAGTGTTCGAGTCAGAGGCTGCGAGTGGTGATAAGCCTTAGAATAGGCTGTACATAAAAATTCAAAAATTCAGATTTTTGTGCATAGCCCAGTAAACAATGCTACATATGGAACCCCTGTACATTGTGTAATAGCTATGATGTCCAGCTCTGGATCAATGATGAATCAAAAACCAATACTCATTGATCAGGCACAGTGTCAAAAAGTAATTATAAAAACACTAAAACCCCATCCTGTGTGCAAATCAACTATCCTAGAGTAAGATCAGGGAATAGTACTGTCAATAAAAAGAATTGCCGAGTTATCTGCAGTCCCATTCAGGAAGACTAGAATGATTAGAATAAAAGCAATAACAGCTCAAGGAGCATGTAGAAGCACAGGAAAAGCATATGGTGTCCCGGACCAAGGGAGTAGTAACCATGTGCAAAGGAAGAAATCCCTCAGCACTGCCCAAGGTCCAGACCTTTCCTCAGGGACATAAATAGGACAGGCCAGAGCCAGAAGCAGGAAGGTTTCTTCCCCCCCCCACTTTGGTAGTGATTGCTAGTCCTACTTGAAGGGAGTTTGCTTCCAGCATAGAGAAGTCTGATTTAGACACTTAGTCAGAATCAGACAAAGCACAGAATAGAAACTTGAAGTCAGATAGCATTGATAACTCAGAAAAATTGTACTTGTTGACTTGAAAAAGAAAAGAAAGCAGAAGTTAAGCAAAGTACAGCTCAGTAAAGTTATTCAGGCAAAGTCAAATTGCAGAATCAGTTAGCCATAACAGGCACAAGTTTTATAGAACTTGTGAAAGAAAATCTGTTACAGAAACCCCTACTCTATTAGACAGTGTTAGATTCACACAATTAAATTATATATATCTTTTATACACCCCTTTTGAACTTAGTGTTGGACTTGGTTGTGTGTGTGTGTTGGTGTTGGTGTGTGTATTGCTACACCTGCATTTTGCCTTCAACCCCAAGTCAGCATATCAGCGGACAGGTGTTTTTCTTCACAAAGTCAGACAGCTTCCATCTTGAGTAAATATCCGCCCTTTCCCTATGCAATGTCGAGCCACCAGAAATGGATATATAAAAAACACTAGGAAGCATTCTATGAAAACTGACGTACCCGAGCATTCAATCCAAAGTTAACGGACAGTCGCCGTGGGTCTATGTACACGACTCATGAACAATGAACGGAGTTGAGAGCTTTATCTTATAGGCAACAACTAGCCTGATGTTCTTCCAAAGACCAATACGTCCATTCATACAAATGCAGCATGGGGAAAACCATATCATACCTCGCCATCACTGCAGGAGAATCAAATAGTAATATCATCCCTACGGAGACAACGAAAAAGAAAATCCCAGCACCCAGCTGACATGCACAACATTGCGTTCAAGCTCACCACAGCTGACGTTCTCGAACGCTCCTGAAAACAACTATACGACGCTTGAGATTGAACAGTACCAAAACGAGGATGAATTTCGAGGGGGTCTAAACGGTAGGTACGAGACCATCTAAGGAGGTTTGCCTTCTTGAAGAGAGCTTGTCATTAGACTACGTGATACTATTTCAGAGTCCCCTCAGAAGATCCTAGATAAACTGAAGAGAAAAGAACTCTTGAATGAGGGCAAAAACTCCGAAAGTTGGAGAAGAACCAAGTAGGAGCAAGGAAGATAAACTATCACCTACATCCAACGATGATGCGCCATAGATTCTCTAGTGCCCTCAAACTCCTCCAGTATTATCTTCATTGTCCCATAGGGGAGCTGGTCTCCGGTTTCGTATTCGGGTGTGATTTTGGAGCAAGCAATGGAGTAAAAATCTGCAGCTTGGGAACTTCCATAGGTTTGTTTTCTGTTCTTGATAAATCTTTAAAATGTTTGAAAATGAAAGAGTTCGATAGCTATATAACCAGATATATTGTTTACATAGCTGTAGAGTCTCTACGAATCAAGGACTCGGAGCGGAAGCTCCCGCGCTTCCCGCTTATGCAATCGTAACTTCATTCAGAACAGCGAGGACTGCAACTGGCTCAAACTGGGCTTCAATGTATAACAACAGCTTGAGCACGAGCTTATGGGCACAGACAGGCTACGGTATATCAGTATGTTCTTGCTTCCTGATACACAGTTTGATATACTGATGAGTCACAGAATTTTTCCCTCGCAACTCGTCCAGGTTCGTTCCAAATACCCAGCGCCTCCCGACGTTTTGTTCAACGTTTCTTCGAAAATATATAGAAAGATGTCCACCCTGCTTCAACTGTATGCTACCTGCATTTACTTGTGGACAGTACGGAGACTGTGATCCATATGATGGTCAATGCAAATGTCCGCCTGGCTGGAGTGGAATCGACTGTTTGACGCCGCGTAAGTTATCGATTACTGCTCAGTATTTACTCTGACACCGTGCGTAGAATGTGGTTCGCTGGCGGACGACCAAAGAATACCGAGGGAAGATGGGACAAAATGTGAATGCAAAGATGGATGGGGAGGTATCAACTGCAATGGTCCTGTTCATGTCCTCTCGAGAAACCGGTTCACTGAATTTAAGCTTGAACAGTCTGCAAAACAAACCAAGCATGTAAAGGATTCCCGCTATTTGGCGTACCGGATTCAGAGCAAGATGGTTCCGAAGCAGAAAATATGACTTGTTATACAGGAGGAGAGACCGTCTTCCAGAATCACCAGATGTGTGATGTTACAAGTGCACTTTACCGCTTTCTTCGTTCAATTCACCCTAATCATTCTTCCTAGACCGCAAGATCCTCGACCAAGTCGGCGACAACCGCCCAGTTCAAGTCACATTTAGCTGCGACAACAACGATGCTACATGTTCCTTCCAATTCTGGGTGGACGAAATCGAGTCGTTCTACTGCGGCTTGGACGATTGTTCTTCGGAAACCACACCTGGATACGACTTTAACACGACTTCGTATAAATGCAACAAATTAAAATGTAAATGTGTTCCAGGAAGGTTTATCTGTGGTCAGGATGGCTCCGTCGACATTAGTGATTTCCTCACTGAAGAAATCAAGGGACCTGCTTCGTTTTCCTGTACATCTGGTGATCCCAAGTCTGGCTCTGGTTTTGGGGGGGATTCCAACAATTGCAAATTCTCCGAAGCCGCCATGAACCAGCTCATCAACGACGTCTTCGGTGACCCATATATCACACTCACCTGTGATGGTGGTGAATGTCTACACTACTCGCAGGTCCCTGGCTACGTTCGTCCTCCAAAACCCGACAATACTCAATGGGTCGCCCTGAACGCTGTTGGTGCCTGCCTCTTCGTTGTCCTCGTCGCCTTACTCCTATGGTATGTCGGGCGTACCGGTTCAGGTGGAGACTACGGCTTCCTCAAAAAAGGCTCCGGCGGTGGAATCAGACTTCCAGAATCCGAAGAAAATGAATCCGCAAAGCTCATGGCGGAACACGTCCCGGCGTCAATGCACTTTGACGATTTATCCTACGTGCTCAACTCCAAAACAATCCTCTCTGGGATCTCAGGATCCGTCAAGCCAGGCCAAGTCATGGCTATCATGGGTGCTTCTGGTGCCGGTAAATCCACCCTACTCGACATCCTCGCACGGAAAAGCAAACGCGGTACAGTGGGCGGAGAGATCTTCGTCAACGGGCGAATTGTAGGTGATACAGAGTTCAGAGCGGTTACTGGCTATGTTGACCAGGAAGATACGTTAATGAGCACCTTGACAGTGTACGAGACGGTGCTGTACAGTGCTCTTCTGAGATTGCCGAGGGAGATGAGCGAGGAGGCGAAGAAATTTAGGACTTTGGAGACTTTGAACGAGTTGGGGATTTTGGGTATCAAGGATATGCGGATAGGAAACTCGGGACATCGTTCGATATCGGGTGGTGAAAAACGAAGGGTGTCTATTGCATGCGAGCTCGTTACCAGCCCGTCTATTCTCTTCCTCGACGAACCTACAAGTGGACTCGACGCGTTCAATGCGTATAATGTTATCGACTCCCTCGTATCACTGGCAAAGAATTATCATCGGACGGTCATTTTCACGATTCATCAGCCACGGTCGAATATCGTTGCGTTGTTTGATCAGCTAGTAGTGTTAGCTTTAGGAAGAGTTGTGTATTCAGGAGAGTTCGGAAGATGCGGGGATTACTTTGAGAGAATTGGGAAACCATGTCCGCCTGGATTTAACATTGCTGATTATCTGAGTAAGCACTTGATTCGCCTGAATCATCAAATGAACCTTATAACCTGACCCATTATTCAATCTCACCTAGTCGACCTTACGGTTCAATCTAGCGTCGAATCAAGATCTTCTAGCCCAACTCTCGAATCGACTTCACCTGGAGAGGAGGAAGACACTTCCAACGGAGAACAAGCAAGATCGATAATAGGAGACAACGCTACAAACGATACCGAACTTCAACTCCAAACACGCGCTCGTCCAAGCTCTGTCATCTCCAACTCGTCAGTTTCTGGAGCTTACAATAGTATCAAACGCAAGACATCTCAACTTTTCGATGCCGTCTCTGGCGGTGCTTCATCTTCGAGTGGCAGTAGCCATAACCACCACCATGGTCAGATGGCGTCGAAATTGAGATATCTTGTCGAGGAGTACCAAAGGAGTGACGTTGCGAAAGAGATAAGAGAGGATAGGGAAGGGGTGAGGAGTGGGGCGGCTTCGAATGGGAATGCATATGAAGGACAGCTGCCCGACGTGGCGATAGAGACGACGTTGTTGAGGGGACGGAAGAGAGCTAGTTGGGGGACGCAGTTCAGGATATTGAGTGGGAGAGCGTTCAAGAATCTGTATAGAGATCCGGCGTTGCTGATGGCACATTATCTTTCGGCGGTTCTGTTGGCATGTAAGTGATAATCCACATTATCATTCTTTCATCGTTCATCGTTGTTTTCTTGTTTACTGATGTCTTTCCTCACTTCTCTAGTATTCTGTGGGGTATTCTACCATAACATCACGTAAGTCAAATCAGTTTTCACACTGCGCACAGTGTTAAGCAGAGGGATTGAACAGGAATGATATCGCTGGTTTCCAGAATCGATTAGGTGTGTGTACTCTTGATTCCAATTTCTTGATGTAACCTAGTATTTGGTCGATGCAGGTTTCTTCTTCTTCACGCTAGCATTATTCGGATTCTCCTGTCTATCCAGTCTCGGACTCTTTGCCAACGAACGGATATTGTTCATGCGCGAAAGGTGCACATGAGTCATGACAATGTTACCTGTAATTCAGGCTAACGAACCGTGATGTAGATCGAATGGGTATTATTCGTCATTCACGTACTTCTCGTCCAAGGTAAGTGAATGAGCTCTTGATGCTCTTCCAAATGTTCTCGCAATTATCACCACGCTGCTTACGCTTCTAATCTTCAGATCTTATTCGACATCCTGCCTCTTCGTCTTGTTCCCCCACTCATGTTCGGTGGCATCGTATATGGATTGATTGGCCTCGTTCCTACCGTCTGGACGTTCTGGAAATTCATTCTCGTCTTGGTCCTGTTCAATCTCACCACAGCAAGTGCCGTGCTATGGCTTTCGATCGCGTTCGAGAGCGTTAGTGTGGCGAGCTTGATCGGGACATTGATCATGTTGTACAAGTGTGTGTTTCAATATCTTTATATGTGAAACGAAGAATTTTGATATTCTGTACAGTCTGCTCTTTACGGGCTTACTTATCAACCGAGAGACGGTGACGATGGCGTTGCAGTTTCTTCATACAATCTCGTTCTTCCATGCTGCGTTTGAAGCCCTTGCTGTGAATGAACTGAGGTATCTGTCTTTGAAGGAGCATAAGGTCAGTCGTTATCCATTGGACTTCGTATCAGCCGCTAATCTCATGAAATCATTGACAGTATGGGGTGGAGCTAGACGTTCCCGCTGCAACTATTCTGTCAACATTTGGATTGAGAGCTCAAGTACGTTCAATTTACTCTCGATTAAATTGGACCAATTTCTCAATTCCTTCTCTATGCAGTCATTCTGGTGGCCTAATATAGCACTGCTAGGAATATTCGTCGGAGTGTTCACTGTCGGAAGCTTTTTGACTCTACACTTCTTCGTGAAAGAGAAACGATAGAATCGAAGGAAGTGGCAGGCAGGCAGGAACTCTTTCATGAGTCAAGGTCACTATTGTGTATACATAGTGCTTCTGAGTTTGTTTTTTTTTTTTCATGTACGGGGTTGGGATGTATGAGATGGAGTGTTTTTAAGAAGATGTCCCAAACGACCAGCCCCGGTTGGCCTTGTATCACTTACACTTATACTACTGTATTCACGCGGTCTGCACGCCATAAGGAATTACTAAAGATCCTTTCTTTGATTGAACTGACCCGGAAAACGAGTGCTGAACAGTTTACACTTTTTTTCTACAGCGCAAGTCGGTCTCCTCCATAGGGCTAACATTAACTTCCGTGTCCCTGCATCCTAATTCCTCAGATCCCTGGAACCTTTGACTCACGATATCATTTAAAATAATGTACCCTCCTCTGGGTCTTTAAGCTTCCCAGTAGGGAAGTTATTGATACAATGACTCGAACATAATCTCGTTCCTTTTTTTTGTGGTGACCACACAATCCTGTGGCCCAAAAAATCGACAAGCTGGCTGATGATTCGACCCGGGCTCGAACTGGGGACCTTCTGTGTGTTAGACAGATGCGATGACCAACTACGCCATCGAACCATATGAACTGGTTTAGCATTGATGGTTATGTATATGACTATTCGAGATCAAACAATATAACTTCCGCAATCCTGTCCCCGATGTTCTCAACCAGAACCTCACCAGCCAATGGGACCTGTAAATAAGCTCCGTCGCCCTCCCTCAACGTTTGGCCCGCTACTCTGACCGTTGCACCATTCGCTGCACCCTCATTATACCCACTTCTCATCACGACATGTACATATCCCTTTGACCCTTTCATCATTTGACCCAAACTCTGTCCCTGTCTAAGAAGCGTTGCGTACATAGTCAGTGGACTTTGTACCGGTGCTGGGCCTTCTCCCTGCTTCGAACCCTCCCGTAAATCCTTCTGTACTCCTTCAGCATTAACATTAGCCACCACCCTGACCCACGTGTCGCGTTTCTCGTCGTCAGAGAAATGTCGCGTGAAGTACTTTGGTTGGAGACGCGAGGTAGAAGGTAAGGACCAAATTTGAAGAAAATGAACAGGTTTGTTTCCGTGCGCTTTTTCAGAGTGGGAGATGCCAGTACCGGCAGAGGTTAGTTGTAGGTCGCCGCGTTTGAGAACTTCGATATTGCCCATTGAATCTTTACTGTAATTTCGCATCGAATATTCCAGCGATATCATAGATTTAAATTGATTACGACGTACTGTTCAAGTTCTCCTTCCACAACATATGAAAATATCTCAAATTCTCTATGGGAATGTGTCCCAAAGCCAGTACGAGCAGCGACTCGATCTTCGTTGATAACGCGAAGTGAGCTGTACTTTTCATGATTGAAATCCTGGTACCTTTATGATAAACAGAAAAAGAGTCAGAATTATTAAGGATTTGACTTGACTTAACAACGTACATTGCGAAAGAGAATGAGTGGAAGGTTTTCAACCAATCATGGTCAGCGTGGCCTCTGTCCTGGCTGTATCGTGGAATGACTTTGATTTCCGACATTCTAGAAGTGGTAAAGATGTTTTTAACTTTCAAAAGTGAAGTTTCTGACAGTATTCCTGCCAGAGAAGTCGATAAGAGTCGATAGGATATGATGAGATTGTTGGTTGTCCAGAACACGCAGAGGCTTATATAGAGAAAATAGCAGGAGATGAGAAGTTATGCCGCCTTTTTGGAAAGGATTATCAATATTAATCAAATATCTGCTCGCCTCATCGTCGCAAACAGGTTACACACCGAAGTTTCCTTTTTAGGCACTGATCCGCCCACGACACAAATCCCACGTGATGAGCCGTAAGCAGCATTATGCGTATGCTGAGCAATTTTTTCGGCGACCCTAGCCTTTCTTTTTACGAGCTCAGCTGATGCCGCCTCTCAGTTGCGTCCTGATCCCTCAATAGAGCGTTTGAACTGACATCTCTCAACATTCAGGAGGCTTCAAGAGAATAAATGCTCAGCCACAATGAGATTGACTAAAGCAAATTTTCACAGCTCCTCTTCTGCATCGAAAGCTCGTCGCGGACTATGCAATGATTAGTCACTTCAAATATGGCTCCTGGAATTTGATCTCTGCAGAATTCCTTATCCCGAATTTCAATCGCCGTTGAAGGACTTGCGTTCCTCCTTGACAGCCCTGTCAGCACCTTCAAGTCAAAATCATTTTGCTCCGGCCAAGCTTTGACTGACATCCTGAATGGTGCATTCAAACAAAATGTCGAAATCTGGAAATGCGTCAATGGCAATATTTTGCTTCCAAGTCTCTAAAATGAATCTACTCATCACTCTTAGCAATGCACATCAGAGTAGGGCTGAGCGTACTTACTCTTATTTACTCTAATGCCCATAAATTTTTAAAAAACCGATTGTTTTCCTTACTTCATTGAGTTTCATGAATCATCTGTATTTAGAACAAGCAAACTCCATTAATCATACCTTCCCTTGTAATAACCCACTTGCTCTGGGTTCAAGATTTGTATCCGGATATCAGAGAGATCATGATCAATTTAATTCAAACCTGATTTCTCATCTATGCATCTTCGAAGGAGGTCAGTGATGATTTCGAGGGACTTGTAATCAGCGGATCATGATAGCTGTGGTCAAGGCAGGGTCGCGATGATTACCTTCCGTGATTTTTGATGATATCAAGAGGGCATTTATGAATAATCAGATATCATCAGCTTTGAGTAGAGTCAAATACTTAAATAGTACTCGCGTTGCTGTGATCAAGGGCTTGATATGCTCAACATTGCTAATTGATGTACTTGCTAAACATTCTCAATTACAGGTGTGTTTGCAAGTGATAAGCCCCGCTGGTATATTAGGAGAGTATATACTGGAACCAACCAGCTAATTCTACAAAAGTGCTATACTTTATTACATTAAATTCTGGGAATGACCTGATAAACGCCATAAGACTTAACCTGGGAAGACCTACCTCCTTTGAGCAACTTGCCATGCTAAGAATCCAGACCGAAATTAGGTCTTTGCATGGGCTTTGCGGCATTGCAATCTCAAGATCATTCTACATGTTCATCATGCAGAGACTTCTGTTCTCTGATGGAAATCAACACCACCATCTGACAGCACTGATGTTTCATCGAACTTTATCCTTTCCATTGAACAAAGCTGTAAGCTCTCGCTTCGAGCTGTCAATAGTAGAGAAAAAGGGCTGAGCGCTGGGAACTCAGTTATGACAGAGCACGATACATTCTTCTAATCAGTTCGAAACATAAAACGATTGGTTTTCAAAGCACTGTAGCACTTTCATTGCTGTTATGCAGCGGTGAATTTACTCGAGTAGAACCAAACAGTCAGCGGTATCATTATTTAATCCCATGGAATCATGATGCGCTACGAAAAAGAGATCAAGATGGATCTCGGCACAAGTATTGCGTGCAGCGAATCCGATTATGAGTAGATCGGGGGTTTAATGAGGGCCTCAAGGCAGGCTGCAGCAGACTTGCAGCATGTGCTTCAGGCCCTCCATGAGTAAATTGGAGCCACCCCGCCGCTGAGCGCTCATAAATGTACATAGTCAAGTCTGATCTAAAAGCACCAAGGGGCTGCGGAAATTTTGCGTGGAACGTTTTTATCGTGAGACTCTCGTTGTCATGTCAAACCGACTCGATTTTCATTTTATTTTATTTTATTTTGTACATTCACCGTCTCAGGTAGCCCTCTCACATTTAATTGCAACGCTCAACAATATGACTTTTGAAAGGTCCAGGTCAACTTTACGAGACAAATCTAGCACCGTTAATTGATGTCCCAAACGACGAACGTCTGGCATTTTCCGTCACATCAATATAAATCAATTTACTAGGAAAACAACCAGCTCTCGACGACTGAACAACGTCTCTTTTGCCTCAAGATGAAGAAGCGCTCGGTTCTACTCACAACTACTCGATGTACTTGGATTCCCAAACTCTACAATCATCAACAAGTAACTGGAGCCTTCAGCCTCATTGCCACAGTTTTTCTTGCTGTGCTTGGAAGCTGCTCGTTAGATCTGACACTGAAGCTCACAGGTTACTAGTAATGTTATTGCTTATCTCCGCGCAACTAGGCGGCTTTGATATATGCTCAAGGATGGTTTACCTTTGGAAATTTGACGAGATAAATTCAAAGGGAGAAGGATGACAATGATAAATAACTCTTGCTTACCCAGACCACTGCATCCGTCTTCCTAAACTAATGTCAAGATTTCGAAATATCTTTTGCAACTAAAAATTTCTATCCGAGTGTAACTGAAAATAAACTTGAAAAGCGAGGGCGATCGAGCCTTCGAACCTCTAGGTCTGTACCTTCCCGCTCCAAAAATTTATACGACCTTCTTACTGATTTGAGGACTTGTTCAAGCTGTGCAAGGATGACGATTCGCGGAAAGGGCGCGAGTTGTTGTGTATACTCTGTGGGTCCTAATTCAACCTCGAACTTCCGTCCTCGGATGCAATGCTGAAGCTCTTTTCGAGTTCTGTCCTCGGTCATTGTTTGTAGATTGACTGGTCACGAAGGACACTAACAATTTTATAAGTGGAGCCCTGGAGACATTCCGTTCAACCGAGCTTGCCGCCTGGGGTAAGTGGCCTCGCCCGATTTGAGATACAGGTATAAAGGACCATTCTGCGCAACAAGGGTTGATCCATTGATACGGGCTTGTGAGTTTCCTGTCCACGTAACGCCAAACATAGCAGCTTCCATATCCTCGGAAGGTTTGAAATGGATTTTTCTCCTAGAAAGACCTTTTGCGATTTGTCATATTGATGGTGGGCACCTCGGAATGCTGTTTACATACCGAAATCAATTTTCACTTGAGGCTATGTAGATATCTATAAGCTTCGTGTTCGCCATCGTTCTTTCTGGAAACATGTCATTCTCACACTTTTGTGTGGCCCGCTCAAAATGCCTCAGTAAGCCAAAGCTCAGAGGCTCACCAAGGGGGTATTCTTTCTGACCTATTTTTCCAACATCCACCAAAGATTCACTGGTGTATTGATAATGGATCATGATGATTTTCCGTGTAGTGTTAGCCGCGTTGAACTATTTTTGTGGTTCCGTGTACGTACCAGCCAGCCTGCGAGTCGTGTCAAGGTACAATGGGGTAAACCATCGACCGAACTGAACCCGTAATTTTGGCTCAACTCAGATTGCTGCAAGTCCTCGTGTTCTACCATCATTTAATCATCAGTTACTTCTCGCACAGGAATACCATATGCGCTTTCGATTTGGATTGGTTGACTGATTGCATAGGGCTTTGTTTGGCAAGGTCGGCTTCTGTTGATTTTTCATAAATACCTTTCGGCCTTTCGCTTTTGATTCATCATCAACCCCGTCAAGGATTCTCGAAGGTCCTGACTGTCACCCGTTCCTCGATTACCCTCTATGCACGCTAGTTTCTTCTTCTGAACGGACTACAGCATTATTGATTTTAACCGTCCCAAGCATCAGTGTCAGTGATCCATTTTGTGATTGCGACGACTGACTACTGATTTCCGTTGTGATTGTCGACTTGGACCTCTAGATTCTTTTCTACGCGATCTTTATAGCTCGCCGACCCTGGAATTCATGCCTCAACGTGGTTTTGAGCCATACCCTATGTCGTCGTAAGTGTTTGATATGCTCAAATAGTTTCGTGGAACTCATTTGTCGAGATTAGACATCGTCAGTTCGAAAGGCGTCCGTCACCTCCCAACGCGCCGCCAATTGCTACTTTGTCATCTACAAACTCACCGACTACGTCTGCTTCTTCCTTAGATCGCTCTTCAGTTTCTACTCCTCCAATCAGACGCCCGTCGCCACATTCTCATGCGACATCGCAGTACTATCATTCTCATCCTCAGCCTTACTATTCCCATCCCCCTCCACCAGTTAATCACCACCATAATCACCGAGGCTATGATTCACATGAAGGATCTTATCCTGTGCCCAATGCATCCCAGTCTTATCATAACATGGGCGGAATGGGTATGGCAGTCGGAGCGATAAATGGAATGCCATCCGGACGTGAGCCATACGGTCTACAAATGCCTATGTCTTACCCAGGTGGCCCTATCAACAGCAACGTACCTGTTGTATATACCGAGGACGCCGCTACGAAACTGAGCGATCGCGTGCGTAGAAGATGCTTCAATTGCTGTACTACCGATACAAGTACATGGAGGAGAAGTAACCTTAGTCCTGGAAAAGTGGTATGTTGTCGTTAACTTGGGTCATTTATCCAATATAAATTGAAAATATCCCTGTTTCTAGCTATGCAATAAGTGTGGCTTATTTGAACGCACTCATTCAAGACCTCGTCCTGAACAATTTCCGCATAAACGTGGTCCATTAGCTTCTTCCACGCTTCGTTCTCGGTCCCCTCCTGCACCTCATTCCATATCGTCGCCATCTATGCACAGTCAGTCTACTGGCCATGGATCTCATCAATCTCCGATGACAAGTAATAATACACTTCCTCCAATATCTCCTCCTTATTCTTACTCTCATCCACCTCATCCTTCTCTGGCTCCTTTGAACTCAGTCACTGGCCCTCCATCGACCAACGGCAATCACCATGAAGTAAAAAGAGAGGAGGATCACAAAAAACCATTATCCAGGTCTTGGCAGGACCGAGTGTCTCCACCGATTTCAAAACGCTCTCCTCCAAGTGGACGGGCCTCTCCAGCACCTCAAACAATGAGCTCCAACTCTGTACTAGCGTCCTCCAAATCTTCACGATCGCGTTATGAGCGTGATGAAAATTAAAAGGGCTCTCTTTTGTTTTGTGTACACTATATCTATCCTCTCGTCTCTCACAACATTCGCTGCTGTTTTCCATTCTGTATTTCATTGCTCTCTTGTGTACCCCTCGAAGCTCAGAGACTCTTCTGCGATTATTTATTCTGTGATAGGATTTAGAAATTTTGTTTCCCCTCTAACCTATCGCGTGTAGCTTGGTTATTTTTGTTTTACCGATTATTCCCTTCCTTTCTCCTTTACTTATCATTGGACAGTCGATTGTGTAAATTGAACTTGTACATGCATACTACGTATCATTCAAAAATAAGAATCTGCTTGCCGGGTGTGTTCTGTAATCGCCGCAGTTCAAATATGTTATGATCATGATGTGATATCTCCTCTGGTTTCAAGGGAGTAAACAGGAGATGAGATGAGAAGGCCGTCAACATACATTATGTTGTGTACAGACAGATCTAGGAGCAATCTGATAAGCTGTGATCAGGTGTCGAGGAATGCAAGCTTTGGGGATCAGTTTGATCTTGAACCTTAATATATAAGTATCGACCAGTCTGCCTCAGAAAGACGAACGCTCATCCCTTTCATCTATTGCTTTATAGTAGCTCTATGGCCTCACTGGCGTGCCAGCCCTTGAGATAATTTCCCAGAGCTTTCTTCTAGAAATATTTTACATTCTGATGAAGATTTTGAAAATACGTGACGGTTCCGAATAGCCATGGCATAACTGCCACACTTATCATTTATGGATTACATCCTAAATCTGTCTGGGAGTCAGTCGTCAGTAGAGACGCGGGATCATGAGGACCGGAGAATTTGGAGGGATGTGCCCGCTCAGCACGGAACTCAACAGAATTTTACCCACACGACTTCTCACCGATGTTGCGCGAGAAATGCTAAGCGCCGAATGTTTGTGTGTTGATTCTAGATGAATTCTGCATTCGTGATCTTCAATTAATGTGGAAGTAGAAGGAAGTAAATCACAAATACATCCAGGATTGGAACTAGCAATTGAGGGATTCTTGAGCTGCGAGAGACTCGGAGGACAATTGTCTTTGTTTGTTCTCAGAATGACATATGGAGAGAGAATGGAAGTGTTGGCTCGGTTTATTCAATGGTCCTGGACTTAGAAACCATACATTCATACATTCTCGAAGAAAGCTATGGGTAATTCAGCTTATCATCCTACCGACGCGAATATATGTATAACAAATCCGGGTTCGGAAAGATCCATACTTTTCGACCAGAGGTGAAATTGAATACTTGACCCTTCAACTCCTGAGCCCTAGTAAAGTTCTGCCAAAAATATTTGAACGACTGTATTGATATAATTACAGTGCTTTCAGAAAGTGATGTCAGTAATGAAGAACAATAGTAATTTTTTTTCAAAATCAAAATCGATTAAGATCCAAAAGGTAACCCGAGAAGCCTTGCCTGCCGAGTTCGGAGAACACTGGACTCTCTGAGATTCATCTCCTTGAGGAGTTATCAAAAATCAGTTGGAAGCACAGAGAAGCGCTGTATCACAAAGGGTCTGTCTTACATTCGAGCATCATCCCACTAAGGCTATCCAATCAGCAAAGTGTGTTGTCAGAAAATAGCTGGTTACAGTTCAGGGCTAGGCAAAAGGCTCAGATACCTTAGTGGACTTGTTGAAAATTTCTCTCATCTTGCATTACCGACATTGTCTTCTGAAAGCGGCGTTATACCATTGCAGATAAACCATCAAATCAACAGGGATTGCCTGGTCAATCCTATACGGGAACAGTGCTGACGGGGATGAGAAAAGCCAGGTTAAACTGTAGCATAATTCTTTCCCATGTTCTCGAAATATGAGCACCGCAAGATAGAGGATGTCGTTATTAGCATCAGTACCAGTATATCATGATCAAAAGATTGGCTATGCACAAATACATAACCCAATTGTATATATGACACTCCAAACAAATTTCGCCGAGCCGTTAATCAGAACAGCACAGTTTTTGCGCGCATGGGTCCAGTACATATAGAAGACAAAGCCTGCACCATTCAGTTCTATCACTAGCAATGGATCTAGAACAGTAGTTGAGACTGTTTCCCGCCGTCATTAAATCTCGAACTTTGATTATCAATAGATGGGAGTCTTCAGTGAACGGAATAGGATCTGTATCGGTTCACTAACTCACGGAGTAGCAGACCAGCAGCCATTGTCAGTCCGGTTAGTTGTGGTGCTTCAAATACCAGCTGTGTACATGGCTTCAGATTCCAAGATATCTGTGGTCACCGTTTCTTCGGTGAAACACATAGCATGAGCTTTTCAATGGTCATGCAAACAAGCCCTGTCGGTGTATAATTCAGAATGAACTCACGAAAATCAATCAAGATTATGTCGGACTTTGCACACACATCTCCTCGTTTCCGTCTACATATCCAGCGAACACATGAGTTTATGAAACCAGATTCATACTAAGAAATGCTAGTGACTATTGACTTTGTTGCGATTCTTGCCTTTCAGATCTATAGTCCATCTTAAATCACTTCTTTATAACAGTATCGACCTCCACAATAAGCATCATGGATCAAACTGGTGAAACGGTTGAAACGCGAATGCGAAGATGATAGGGGTTGCGGCGTATACAACCAGAAAGGCGGATAGGAAGGATGGACCTTGACAAATAGAATTCATTCCCTATCTCAAAAAAGCAATTGAAGCCACAATGCATGACTATAAAAGTTGTAGTCGCTCGTGAAGACTACGTATACTATAATGGTAGCCGCCATCGATCCAATCTACTAATCAACACGGCAAAGAGTACCGAGCACTTCACCAGTATGGGCCGAACTTCAATGCAAGGGCATCGCAGAAGTGCCATCAACTTCAGGTCGCAGGTTCAAGCGGACTACGGTGTCATTAACAAGAGCTATCTTCTTTTCATGCATTCATCGTGACGAAGAACGCAGTAGATATCAAGGTAAGAGTAGTAATTTGGCGGTATACTCGAAGATAAATCAAACGTGAACAACGCAGCAGTCACTTGAATTAACGAAAATTGAAGTGAAAATTCAGTGTCACGTGGCTTGGTACGCGTGACGCAATGATCAGCCAAACATGTGTTTTCCTGGTGTTGCCTCTTTAAATTTATTTCTGTGCCTCGACCTCATGTCCTCAGCGAGGAGGTCATATGTCCCCTCAACGATAGTCGATGCAACAACGACGCAAGGTGGCGTCTGGGTGGCGTGTTCCGCCGAGGAATAATTGGCGAGCTTGACAGGATATTTAACTTAGATATTTCAAGTCCTCCTTTACTTTTTAGTAAAGTATCACGATGGGGCGACTATTCCCTTATTCTACACGTCAATCGGGCCTGCTGCTGATTTTTCTCGTCTCGCATACTTTGGCTCAGGTTCTGATTATTCCGCCTACAAATCCCTCTCAACTCGCTTCCAAATCTGTAGTCAACAATTTTATTTCCCTCTCTATCGCTATTCACTTTTTCCAAGACTACACTCGTGCTGGGACTGATGGAGAAGCAACCAACACATTCTCTAAAAATCTACTTTCTTCTCTGAAGGAATCCACCTCCATCGCGCCAGAGATCCGTATTGGAGGTACTTCCGCAGACCGTACGACGTTCGTCCCTTCCCAGGAATCGGCGATCTTGCAGGTATCAGGTGCCAATGGAATACCGTTGAATGTTACTTTAAACCAAAAGTGGTTCCAGCAATGTTTTGATGAAGCGAATTTTCCCTCTGGGACTAAGTTTATCTTCGATCTGCCGCTTATGCGGAATGATTCACAGGCGCTGAATAACACGATTCAAGGCGCTGAATGGGCATTGCAAGCTATCGGAAGCGATAGATTGGAGGCATTTGAAGTAGGTAATGAAGAGGTACCAGCAAGTCCAATTCTCACACGGTGGCTCTCCATCTTAACTCTCCTTAACAGGACTTGTACGTCGGACAAAGTGTAGTTCCACCAACTTGGACGGTTGTAAACTATGCCGCCAGGTGGAGAATCTTCAGTTCAGCGGTGTCGGAAAGAGTACTCATACCATTCGGACTCGACTTGACCAAGAAGTGGTTTCAAGGATTGGCATTTTCAGGACTAGGGGCAAATCCAGCTTGGACAACGTAAGTATGCTATGTTCCTCATCAATCTCATCCATCGACTAAAATAGTCGCAGACAAACAGCATTTAACGCCAATGTGAACGAGAATGATAGGTTGAAAACTGTATCGCTTCACAAGTAAGAGAGCCCGTATAGCTCCAGCTTCTTCCCTAATCTTAGGGTGAATTTCTCTAGCTACCCAGCAGGTGCTGCCCCCTGGGTTAATCTTGGTAGTACGATGAATCTATTTCTAATCACTGACCTAGACTGACCAAGTTCGAAAATAGATACGTTCATGAACCACTCAGCGATCGTCGCCAATCTCTCCCAGGTAAAGGATGACATAGCTTTCCTGGCCTCTTCGCCTTCGACGGAGGATATCGCGTTCAATTTAGGCGAAACTAACATCGATTTCACAAACTTGGGTATGGATCAGTTCGGTGAGTAGGTGTTGTCAAGTTTCGCCGAAATATTGATGCACATTGCTGACCTCTCGAGTTGGGATTATAGAAGGTGTCTTAGGCTCCGCTCTATGGACTATAGACTATATTTTATACGCAGCTTCTTTGGTGAGCAATGTTCGCGGCTCATGTATCGAAGCTCTCGATCTAATCAATGTTCCATCGCCAGAGCATTAACCGAATATACCTTCACCAAGGCACAACTTTTGGCTATGTATGTAGAACCAAGCTCAAGCGGATATCCTCGATTGAACACACATTTTCTCTACTACAGGCCGCCTGGCAGCCCATTGCGACGAACACTTCGCAGCCCAAAGTTCGCTCTCCTTGGTATGGTCTCAAATTCGCTGCTGAGACCATTGGCTCGCATCAAGGTTCTATACAAATCATTCCACTCGATATAATAGCCAGTAATAATATCACCGACTCATTTTCGACCATCACCTCCGACTCGAACTCGGACACAACCTCTTCAAATATCACCCAACCTTACACGCATGTTCAGATTCTCACCTCCGAGAAAATCAGTGCATACGCAATATACGAATCATCCTCACTTGCGCGTATCGCATTGATTAATTTCAATGAATGGAACAACACTACTCCCTATGCTCGTCCGAATGCCGTATTCCGAATTACCCTCCCACATCCAACGGGAAATACTACGGGTTCGAACTCAAATTCTGTCAGTATGAGGACGCTTACCGCACCCGGTGGAGCTTCCGCTGACAATGAGCTGACGTTTGGAGGTATTATGTGGAATTACACGACACAAGGATTACCGCAGCAGGTAGAGTCTGTACCGGGAACTGTAGTGGTGGAAAGGTCAACCAAGGATGGTTCGATAACGGTAGAAGTGGGTGCAAGTGAAGCGGTGTTGATTGCTGTGAATAGTTAGTCAGTCATGCTTTCAGCTTCAAACTCGGAGATTGGGTTAAGGACGAGCTCTCGTGGCGTGTTATTATAGAATGACAACGTTGCAATTGCAATGTATGTGGTAAGGTATTGATGATACAAAAGAATGCTACAGGAAATTGGAAAGACCAAGTATGTGCCAAGGTGTTATATGATACACAGAGGGTTTTAATAAACCGCGCGGACGACGGCGCGTTAAGTGAATCGTTCTCCTCGCCATCAAGGCGAGGGAATCTAGAAGCGATCGTCAGGTGTACATTAACACTAAACACGAGCGCGCCAATTATTCGAGCACTCAGAGACCTTCATGGCCCGCGGCTTTGTTACCGTGGAGGTAGGGTTAGCCTGAGGTAAATGAACCGCGTTGATGCGGCTTGACTTGGTAGCTTGAGTCGCAGGCTTCACACCTCCCAACATAACACCACCAGTCATGACCAGAGTTTGACCACCCTGGTAGGTGTATCGGCAGACGTCAACTTTGGCTTTGTCAACAGTAGCACGAGCGAGGCGGCGTTGAGAACGAGAGAGAAGTTGGTTGAAGGGTGTCGTTTCAGTCGATTGCGCAATTGCAGGGGCGATTGTGCGGCGATGACGAGGGATATAAACAGCAGCTTTTTCAACGGGAAGGTTGGGGATTTTAGAAACGGGAGAAGATGTCGTCGAAGAAACTGAGGACATCGATTCAGTGGAAGAAGTCTCTGAGAAGAGAGAGGTGGTTGACTCGGTATCGGATTCCGACTCTGAATCATTAGCATCATCAGTGGTGGAGCGGAGAAGACTAGGCTTCTGGTTTTTTTCGGCAGGAGAGCTGCGAGTTCGGACGGAATCAAGCATCGCCTGTAACTTCAACGACATCGGGGACTCACGCTCATCGCTGCTAGTTTCGGTCTGGGTCTTCAATGTCGAAGCAACAGGCGCTTCTGTACGCTCTGCGGACCAGATGGTCACAGCATCCCCAACTTCGCCAACGCGAACTTTCAAACTGTTCTCCATCAAGCAAACATACAAAGCCTTTCCGCCCAGCGCACGGATCCACTGAGGCCAGGTAACACCGGCTTGAAGGCAAGCCGCGTATACAGATGTGGGAGGAAGGGTTGCAGGACTAAGGATTAAGGTGAATGGAGACAGCAGAGAAGTCTCAGGAGTGATGAATTGGGACACCAGGTTCGCATGCAAAAAGAATTGCAGCTGCAGAACCGTTTGGGAAGGATAAAGTTCGATTAAAGGACGTGTGAGATACGCCACTAAATGATAAAGGGTGGTCAAAGCCGGGTTCATGGTGGAAACAGACATTATGATTGTGAGATTGTTCGTGAAAAAAGTAGAAACGTGGATGTTGTCGGTTGCGGATTTGTCGGTTGCAGAAATATCGCGCGGCGATGAGAAGGAGTCGTAAAACTGTCACAAAACGGTCAGTGTGTGCGAATGAGATGACAATTCCATTGCTTACCAGAGTAAAGTCAGAGAGAGATGCGATAGGGATACAGTAACGAGATACGAGGCAGAGAAGAAAGAACAGAAACGAACTGATGTTGATTGGAAATGAGCAGACACCAGAGGCGTATGAGATGAGATTGGGTCTCTATGAAACAGCTTTTATACATAAAGACCTCGTATAACGAACAATGTCCATTCAAGAATGGTCACAATAAAGTCCATTGTAATTTGTCGAGCATTATTGTCATCGAGAGAGAACAATGGGGTATATCCGGATGCCGTACGAAATACTAGATGAGCCTTTTTCACTGCTTCTTGGCTGCTCATAAGGCCGACGAGAGCTCGTTGTCAACCTTGCAGTGTAGATATCACTGGTATAACATCGACTGAGGTATTTAGCAATGAAACGGACAGAGCGACTGGCAAGTCTGTTAAGGGCCCGTAGGATGCAAATACAGCAAAATAGATTACCTAAGCGCTTTCTTCCCGAATCCCCCTTCGATTTAGTAAACGATTCAATGGATTTTCTAACTCTTAACCTGATGCTTGTGTGCCCCATATATATATATGTATATTGCTTGGAAGCTCTTACAACACCTAGCACGCCCTCGTCTTTGCCGATTTGAACGAATTAATAGACTGCGAGGCCGCCTTAGCGACCAGAAGAAAAACAAAGGAAGACCCATGCAATTACTCATAGTCTCAATCTAGAATCGAAACCGATAGCCCAAGGCCGTTGTTTTGTCTTCTCTGTGCTTCTGACTAACTCCTCTTGCCTACCTAATCGATTATTTTACTCTGCACAGTGATGGAAATACAATATCCCGCTATACGCCACTCCATATGTCTGTTTGATCATTGATAATAAGTAGCAATTCGCCAATATCCAAGACGAAAAATCATCGCAATGTTCAATGGCACAGCTATCTCCGGCTAAAAAATCCCCTTGTATTATTTTTTCAGAAAAGCGATTCCATGCTAGTATATACAAAAACCTGTTCATTTATTGAATCGATCCACGTCATAACTTAACAGCCCAGCTTTCGGTGCTACGCCTTCGGTATTCAAATTTGGAGCTGCGATACTGTCGAGATGTTCGTTTCTCTGAGGTCATAAAAATAAAAATCTCATAGCATCAGAGATTTCAGAAGTTCCATGGCTCACAACATCATTTCAAGGACATGGACCGCTAGGGAAAGTCTCGTATTATCCATATACCCGATCGTCGTACGTGAACTTTGGCCTTTCACTATTTATCAGCGAACTGATTTGCTAGTTTCCATTCTTCTATGACTGTCGTTGAATACAGGCTCACCTATTCCTCTACGGTGGGAACCACAATTTCAAAATGTAGAAACACTTCCAGCTTACTTGATGTATTCATAGGAATCCACGTCTCTCTCTTCGGTGTTGCAATCGGTATCACCCTTGCCAGGAAACGACAATCCAGCCGAAGGGTTCATCTAATCGCTTTGACCTTCCTGTTCACTGTTTGCACTGCATCAGCAGTGGCACGTCTTGTCTTCGTAGGGCTGAATACGTCCGGAACAGAGTACTCGAATGTTATTCCGGTTTCTGTGATTATCGGGTTGCATTGTCTTGCAAAGTGAGTACGAGCTTGGGACCCGCGGAGGCCGCTTTGTGCTTCCCCTTTTTGCTCTTTGCTATCATGCTGATGAGCATGAATACTCAGTGTTATCGCCGACGCTCTACTGGTAAGTAATTGAACGTACTATCTTGTACCATTTGTGTTCTCAATCATACATAGATTCATCGATGTTATCATATATGGGCACCCACTAGATCCGTTCTGTATCCCCCGATCTTTGGTTTAGTCGCCAATTTCGGTCCGTCAAACTCATCGGTAATTCAGTTGTATACTTAAACCCCTTTGTTGTGTTAGGAGTTGGAATAGCAGCTCTCATCGATTGGAACATTTACTGGGTGTTCATGTTTATCACCTTGATTGAAAACATGTACCTGACAGCGATGACAGGTACGCTTCCTACTAGTCACGCTAACTTTATTCTGTTCTGGCATTAACTATTTGATGTTTGGGTCCATAAGCTGGACGAATCTGGTACATCAACCGCGAGTCAAAAACAATGCTCGGATCTAAAGTTCATTCGCGGTATCAAGTGATAGTGGCTAGCATGTAAGTAAGGGGACCCCCTTACCTCAACAAACGCCCTGATGAGCTTAAAAATCAATTTCTCCTCCAAATCTCCAATCCTGTCTTGCCACAGTCTCGAATCTGGATTACTCTATCCCCTCGTTCTGATAGTGACAGCAACGAGCCTAGCAATGCCGAGGGTTTCATTCTCCCAGATATTGATGTTCAACGTCATGTTGAACATACAGATCCAAATTGTTGTAAGTCTATTTATTAGCCATGGAGTTTAGCTGACCCCTGTCATCCCTTCAATAATTTCTCTTTTCTCATGATTTTTGTGTTTTTTTTTTTTTTTGCTTCCTGTGATACTAGGGAATTGCTCAAAGCCTTATTATCGTTCGTGTAGGACTTGGATTAGACATTTCCAACACCATAGAGGGAAGCATTGCAGAATTGTCTGATTTGGAAGGTGCCGTTCCAGAGTCTAATATACCAGATAGAACGAGTCTTCATGTAACAGCAGTTTGAGGGCCTTCCTGTAGATATTGTCGATTCAACCGCCGTTCTTCCAATTTCAGATACGAGATGACATTGAGGCAGAAGCACAAATTTGTAATATCTAGTATATGTAGCCGCAATAGTCAACTAACTTGTAGCACTTCTTTTTCGATTTCCATATGCATATGTACTCATTTTTTTTTCCACATATGTCAAACATACACAGTACTCTAATGGAGGCTAGCATGGGATGCCAATGTTACATATACTTCAAGAACCACTCAACCGTTTCCTTAAACGCTCCGTCCTTTCCCGCTTTCACCTTAGGATCACTCATATCCCCTCTCACAGCAAACCCATGCTTACATCCTTCCCAATGTACGCGTTTATACCCTGGACCAAACCGATCTTCACCAAAGATTTCATCTGATTTCTCACAAACTTCTGGTGGGAAGGCATTGTCGAATTCACAAGAGTTGATCAGGAGGGGAGCTTTGGAAGAGTTAAAGTACTCCTACGTAGAAGAATGGTTTTTGAGTTCCGGTTTCGATATAATCAGTGAATGGTTGGGATGAACGAACCTGTAACCTTTCGGGCGTGATTCGAGATGGATGTGAAACCACAGCAGCGTTGAGCTTGTTCTCGATGGCAAGAGGGAAGGTGATTATAGCTGATAACACAAGTTTAAACAAGTTTAAACAATCAAAGAATGATTGCCTACCACCGTAACAATATCCAACAGCCCCAAATCTCGCAACACCTTTCTCTTTCAGCGCCTCATACACCTTATCAATAAGAGGTCGACTTTGATCGTATCCGTGTTTCGCAATCCAGGCGTCGCGGTCGAAAGTTATCTGTGACTGATTATCAGGGAAGGTCAGAAATCGTCAATATCCAACTAAAACTCGAGAGTACTCGAGAGGACTTACACCTGGATCTAAAGCGTTTTCAGGAAAAGGATCCCCATCGAAGTAATCTACACCGATGGTCTTCATAATCAGGACGACAGCTGGTTTTTGACTAAACTTCATTTAGAAACGACTCACCAAGAATCCATTGTCCGCGAACGAGTCCACGATAAGCTTTGAAAGGATGATAATAATAAGTGGAAAGTAAAAATACATCGTAACATATATAGAGAGAGAAGCGAAATCCATACCTGGTTATTGATTAACTGCATACCAAACGCATCAGGGAGGTACAAGATGGCCCTGCTCTGGTCATAGTTTTTTGAAGGTGTGCCGACGTAGCAGTTCAAACTACCGATACTTTCCCATGCTCCTTTGGATTCACCTTCATGGATAACACCTTAATCAACAGATTAACATTCGGATTTATCAATAGATAATGATAATGATAAATCCTCACCCTTGAAACAATCATCGCAAAACGAAGAACCCATTTTCGATTTTCGAGAGGGAAAGGTCTATTACTGAGAAACTGGGAAGATATATATATATATAGGAACAATCCATCCTTGGACTATAAGTATAATTTCGAAGAGGATATCTTCCGAAAGAACTTGTCATCAAGTTTAAGTCATCGGTAAACCTCCGGTTCTGACACCTAACACCTGATGTTCACTTTAGCCGGGAGAAAGATCAAGAAGCACAAATCCAGCACAACAATAAGGGAACTAAGTAGCTGGTGTGGGAGGATGCCGTGCCAGGGGTTCTGATGTGCTAGGCGAGTTGTTATCAAGGCAGTCCAATGGCCTCCGAGCCTGAGTGGAAAAAGGAAACCTATGCATGGTTCTTGTAAGCGAAAACCGGGTCTGCAGTAGGTGTTATAGGTCTTTGATCCAACACCTCGTCCAGTTTCACATACTATGAGACGGGGAATCGAATTATACATTAAAAATTGTATACACTTATCACTTCTGAGCCTAAGATCGCGCAGGTTTACAATTACCCTATCAAAAATTTCGATTCACGTTACAATCTTTTCCATCATGGAATAGACACTGTTAGATCAAAGATAAACCCTGTAGAAGCTTCAAGAACGACGTACGCTGTCTCGTTGTGAACGCGCCCCTCCTTTTCAATAATTTCATGATTGCTGGTATCCCTTTGGGATTAATACTCATGTTGTCGCCTCTCACAGCAAAACTCATGTCTGTGTAACCCATTGCCAGTTGGACGCGTTTATACCCTGCAGTAGAATTTTCCTTCATCAAAGATGGATCTCACCTGCTAGGTTGGCACGAACGTTCTCAAGTGGATGGGAAGGCAGGGTAGATTTCACAATAGTCGATTAGAAACGGGAACTCTAGAAAAGTTGAGGTAGTCCTACACAGAGAGATAAGTCATAAAAAAGGCGAATAGATCAGTGGCATAGATGATTGAGACTTAGAACGCGACCCCGGCGTAAGAACTTGATGAGACTGAGAAGCAGGGTGAAAATTGCCAATCAGTGGATTTCGGTACTGAATAATACAAATTCTTTGACGGATCTAGCTGGACATTACTTTGTTCTTCCTAGCTAAAGAGAGTCGGTAGGAGAGCGACATATGGAAACCATCCAAGCAGCCGCCTGTGTTGTTTGGAACATGAGAAAATTATGGATGAGACTTTTGTGGTAGGTGAAAACGGAGATATAGAGGGTTCAAGGGTGCGGAAGAATGGGAGACAGAAGGCAAATGGCGATTCACACCCTATCGCTTCGACGTCGATGTCTGTTGCAGCTACAACGGATAATGCCCATTTAAACCTCTTGGAATTTCTTCTCTGGCGTAAGCACCCACTCCCTCTCCCTACACCTCTCCTCTAACCCTACTCAGACAATCTACTTCGACGTTCGACAAAGACGATAAACACGCACTAAAACTTCGTCACCACCGTGTCAAATCTCCGTTTATTTCCGTACGGTATATGGTGTTTATACGAAGTGTGAGATGTGATGTGAAGAGGGTCGATGTTCATCGGGGGAATATGGGGGATAATTGCGAAAGGCATATTATCGGGCAATCGAGTTGAAATCAGTGTATACGCAAGGACAAACGTGTCCCTCGCTAATCTATAATCTAGATTGGGGAAAGAAAACAATCAGTCTAGGACGTTACACAGTTTAAATTTGGGAAGAGGGAATATCATTATTATCATTGATGAGGGAAGGGGGATGAGAGACTGCTGAGCCAACCTTTAACTACACTACTTTTCACACTCCCTTCTCTACTTCCCAAATTAATTCGAAAGAAGATGAAATCTGCTCCTTCACCTTTTCACCTTCTACACTTCCCCCAAATGCAACCGTAAGAAAGTCTTTACCAACCAATGATGATGAGTGGTTATCCTCATCAATGTATTATCAGAAATTAATTCATGAGTATATGTTGATTTTCTGTTACTGAATTGAATTTGAATATACATATATATAATATTCTGTCGATAGATACCTGTTGCAATTGCGTGGTTTTTTTCTTCTCTGATAGAATTATTAGATTATGATCTTCTTTCTGTTTCTCAGGTGTATATACCACCCTATTTACTAGCAGTTTCTTTTTTGTCAAACACATGGTGAGTCAAAGAGACATCTATGTTGAGAAACCCAGCAAAATCCAGAGTTGTGCACCTTGCTTGTTTTCAAGGCAGGTTGAACACGGTTGAAGTGTTTGGGGTTGTTTCTGTTGGTCTGGTTGGCAGGTTCAGGTTCAATACGGTGTATGTATCCCTGGTGGTATTGTTGTACATATGTCTACAGTCAGGCCTGAAATCAATTACAAAAAGACCAATTATGGGCTTTTGAGGCAGTTTCGGAAGGATTTTTAACATCACAGCCAGACTAATTATAACTAATCTACTTACCCCCTATTGAGTGCTTAATTTTCTGTCCACTCCATTTTTGTCCAAGACTGGGCTACTCCCCACTATAAATTCTTAGTTGAATTCATTCAGACTACAATGTTGAACTTGAATTTCTCGAGTCTTGATTTCATCCCTTTAATATTTTGTATACATCCATATGAGATCACTGGTGGTTTTCCATCACAATCACATCACTGAACAAATTCACGCAGCTTCAAAATTTTCAATTGGTATATTTCGAGCCCACTATGTCGGCTACCCACTCTCCTGGTTCTACTTGAAGTTGTTCCCAAGTTGTTCATTGACTGAAAAAAACTGGTTAAAATTTCCCTACTCCTGACGACGAAGGGAAGAATAATCAAGGTGATTTTTGGACTGCAGTTTGTTTTTATGATGACTACAATACAGTTTGCCATATATGCAATTGACAACGATATTAGTTCGTTAATTAGAGGTTTTGTGTACTATCTAAAAGGTTTTTTCGTTGCTGTTTGTGTGTTCTAGCAACCTTTGACTCTTGAGTATCTTGGGAGAGTGGTGTGACTGGCGGGATGTGCGTCGGGAACTGTATTCAAAAAAAATTAAAGTTAGTGTGTGAATAAACCCCATGGCCATCCTGGAGACAATGCGAAAAGTTTCAATATCCGAAAAGTTGATCCACAGACTCCACTGTCCGCCACAATCCGACGTCGTCCATCAACAACGAGGAGCCATGGGCTTTTTCTAACTTGATCCTTTACCAACTGCTTTCGTGGCCAGCTTGAGTTATATACTTCATCAAGTGATGGTCTTTTGGCCCCAAGACCTCTCTCTATTTACCCACTCGATAAGCTTATACATCCCCTCTCTACAAATCGCTAGGATCGAGGTCTTCAGGCTCTTTTGTTGCCCTAACCAACTCTCCAATTTCTTTCTTTAACGACGGGAAACGCAATTGACTTGCGGAATTCAAAACAAACGTCCTGCAGTCTTTACTCGTTCTCTTCTCAGCGAGAACTCACAGTCGTTACCATTCTTTTTTCAAAAAAATATCTCTTCGAATGTCTGTCTGTACGGTCCAAAGTTTATGCGGACATAGGGCAATCTGGAGGCGGAAGCAACGGGAGAAAATTTCCAGTAATGTCTCAAAGTCGGACCTGAGTTTGAGGACAAGAAAAGAAGGGACGAGGTACCAAGTCCAGAACGTTCAGCGATCAGGAGCATGGGTCGTTAACGACGCGTCCATCGATCTTAATTCCCCGGCAAAACGCTCAGGGAAACAACACACGCCGCGTACAATGCGGCACTCATCGTAAGTTCACGTAAAATTTTAATGAAAGCTTGAATTTTAACGGCAAGTGGTTGGCGGATAATTTAGATCCCCTCACCCCTCTTTGCCTGCTTGGCATTCATATTCTAAACGATCTCTACCAGACGACCTTGAGCTCGAACTCTCAGCCCTAATATCGCTTTCCGTGAATGTTGACCGCGCCGAGTCGGATTTGTCCAGTTCGGTCATTGCTTCGACATCACAGTCGTCCATGTCGAGTACGTGATGTAAAAAACTATGGTGTCTATTCACTTCTTTCTAAACAACTTCCTTAGGTGCCACAGTCGTCACAAGTTCAGCTAGCAGTTCAGCTAGCAGTACTGCAATTATCAGCGTCTCTAGCGTCTCTGCTAGCTCGTCCAGCTCAAGCTCAACCATCATATCATCAATTTCAACGTCCACATCGACATCGACATCGAATTCTTCTACTCCATTGTCGACGACTTTCTCCAGTTCTTCGAGCACACCGAGTCCGACCTCGACTCCAGCAACGTCCATTAGTTCTTCCTCGAATACCCAAAGTCCGACCTCAACATTCACCAGTTCCTCGACAAATTCAATGCGGACGACTACCTCAGCTTCCCCGACAACTACCACCACCTCTTCGTAAGTCTCACTTCTCACATATGCCTCACCGTTTCTCATGTAATTAATCAGGATGTCACCTCCTATGACGGTTTCCACGAGTCCCATCTTAACATCTTCATCAGCCGTCGGCTCCTCCACTATTTCTTCATCATCAACGTTATCGCCGTCCTCGGCTTCTACGACACCAGTGTCATCGCGTTCTACCGCGCTCTCAATAACACCAACCTCCTCTCCACTAATACCCTCTTCATCCCTCTCCATCGTTTTTTCTTCGAATACCGGTTCCCCTATCACTCGTTCAACCTCTAGCTACACTCTATCTCTCAAACACACTTCGTCGCTCGTCACAAGCTCTTCCACGCTTCCTTTAAACCCCTCTCTTGCTCCGTCCAACGCAAACTTTCCAACAAATACCGGCGCTATTATCGGTGCTACTATTGGTGGCACAGTAGCTCTAGTTGCTACTGCCTTTGCACTATTTTTAATATGCGGGCGTGTAAGACGGAATCGTCTAGGCCAACCTGATACCGGAAAACGCGGGAGTCGAGGAGGAAGCCGAACTGTCGGTACTGCTGCGGGTGCTAACACGGAGGAAATGGCTGAACAGGACTCAGCGCCCCTGTCAGCAACAGTGAAGAAGCTCGGAATTCTCGCGCGTGGAGTTAGTGGGAGTAGTAGCGCGCGACCTTTGAACAGGACCACGTCTACTATTTCCACTCCGGCTTGGCGATCACCGTTGAGCGATGAGGATGGAGACGAAGAATACCCTGCACCTTTACCGGTTTCCGCTAATATAACACCTGGGTACGGCTTCGGATTCGGAGAAAATAGTTCCAGTGGGCATGGGCATGATCATGGGAGCTCAAGTGGTCATGAACATCCATCAGGATCCGCTGAGAGTTCTGGTTCCACGTACAACGCCTCGTCGATACAGTCTTCTCGGTCACAGGGACATAATATGCCTGGATTCGGACAAGCCGCGGAAACCATGGTTGGTATGGGGTCTTCTATACCTCAACCATTATCTTCGCATGGGCATTCGACGTTGTTCAACCAGGATCGCTCGCATAGTTCTGGAACAATCAGCTCGATGAAAGGTAATACACATGGTACAAATTCAGCAGGTGACGGATCAGGATCGTCCAACTCGCATTCGCAATCGCATTCGATAAAACCTAGCTCACTCGGTGGGCTTTCTGGTACAACGTCTCAGACTCAAGGATTGTCAATTCAAATTCCGAAAGTGAAAATCAACGACCAGTCTGTACCCTCTTCTCCCAAGAGAGGCTTTATCGAGCGGCTTCGTGGAGGACGTAGTTCAACACAAGGTTCATCAACAACAACAACAACTCACACTCCCGCATCATCGTCATATTACCCTACTTATCCAGCTCAGTCATCGTTGCTTAACCCACCGCTCCCTCTGCCGGACGCTCCATTAGAACCACCGGTCATGCCCTTTTTGCAACCGTTTCTACCTCTACCATCACCTGCGCTAACAGACGACTCTCGAATGAGTTATACAGATGGTTTGTTAAATCCGGTACACAGCGCGCGCGCAGGAGAAACTAGTATCAATGCCCCAGGAAACAACAGTTCAGTAAGCTTAGGGGATCATGTTGATTATTCTAGACCTTTCGGTGGAGTGAGTTTCGTGATCCTTTCGCTTGGGGGTATGGAAACTGATTCGACCTCCTTCCTAGTTCGTGTTTAATCGAATGGACAGCTCGACAACGTTTGCTAGTGCCGATACCCGGACGACGCAACCTACTATTGGAACACCGGTTCAGCAACACCCTAGGGATCATCATGTAGACGAGACTATGACCGCGGATGACGGAAATCAAGGAAGCTACTTTTCCGCTGGATGACCCCGGGATAATGGAAAATTGCTATTCTTATACACACGCGCTCATCGTTGTCATCGAGGCAGTTCCTCTCATCGATACTACCTCTGCACTCTTCGTTTCCCTCTTGCAAAAGCCCTTCAAGCAATATACCGTCGCAATTTTTCCATCGATGCAACCGTTTCTCCCCATAGTGTTGCAATGCAACTGTCATGATGTTACGATCAATAAACACGAAGCATTGGTATCATCTATATACCCCACTGGTCTCGTCTCACAACACTCTCGTATCAAGGAAGTGCAAATAAACGAAGATTACCCAACAACCATCGTCTGATGCATCTGCGTCGTCCGTAATACAGTCGACGAATTAATGGCGTCTGGGATACATCATGATGATCATTGCGGCAAGGCAGTACGGACTCAAGGACTGCTCTTTGTACCGATACAGTTTTCCTCACGACGTTATCTTTCCGTTCGTCCTCTATAGACAACCATCCTGTTCCTGCACAACACACGGTCTTTCAAAGCTTTTTGTCATAGTAATCCCTAGTAATAGTAGCCGTTCATTCGTTTTCAGCAGTGCTTTCGTTTGGTTAAGAAATTTTATGTGTGTTCACAGAGTCTTCTCGTGTTCCTTTTGCATACACAGTTTGCTCTTGCAGTTCCCATCAATAACATGACTCCAGAATTTGGATGCTGTACACTTGCCACAAAGATCAAATCTGTATATTCTTAATCCTTTGTCTATGTCTTATTGAAGCTTATGCTCAAATACACTGCTATCCAATCATTACAGACACAGGTATAGATCTAGCGGAAATACAGTGTCGACAAGAGATACCAGGATCTCTCGTCAATGAGTATGGTTGGTTGTTTGTGCTTACTTATTCAATGAACTTATTTAAAGACTCAGCTCGTCAAGTCTTCACGGGCTCCCCTTCCTCCTTCCTCGCAGCATGCACATAACACCCACTTACCTCCAGCTGTGTATCGGCATAGCTAGCTGTTATACCTCTGTTTTTGCTCAGACGCTGTCTATACCTACATCATGGCGCGTTAGTCGTTTTGTTGCTGGCCAGGCAAGACCAGGTGTAATAACTGACATGCCCACAGAAACCAAGTATCGCGACCTCTCTTAGTGATCGTGTACAAACTGCTGCTGCTGCGATCGAAAATGTGATGAGCATGTCTAATACAAGTCAAGGCCTCTTCTCTGGTATGAATGTATATTTACTGGCCATTTTTACAGATGCTTGATTGAGCAACCCATAGTTCTGGCAAATGTATCTTTTGGAACCTCTGCAACATTTTATTGGCAATTGGCAGAATTCGATCTGGTTACCAACGGCAGCACATACGAGGATGCAGTAGCGAACTACTTTCCTCTGGCAGAAGCCTCTCGTCCAGGCCTTCTTGATCAGTTGTAAGTACAGGAATCACGAATTTTCAGTAGACTAATCATAATGGTAGTGTCAGTCTTTGTGCTATGTCTGGAATCTTGTGGTTACCCACTAATCCGTTCCGTATTTCTATTCGAATCAGATGAATTATGGACTGTGAGTTTGGAAATGTAATCAAATCTTTGCAAGAAACCTGGCTTACAAGGTATCCAGTGCAAATGGATATGCAGCTATACGTGCATACATGATATACAACAAGAGCCTATATCTTACATATGCAGAAGAATGTTGGAACTCCAATCAGGCATATGCTCTATCCTGACAGCGACTCGCTAGCTCTCACAAGAGACAACCAGGCATCACACAATAGATGATGAGCAAGAGGGCGAAAAAGCAAAAAGAGGATGGATATAACAACCCAATACTAGTCTAGCTACCGAGGAGAATAGATGAGAATAGAGCTAAGGAATATAACTACAAAATACCTTGTCTTATATACGAAATGGGATATGAAACCATGAGAGATGTCTCGCACCATAACCATGAGGATCTACAATAAGAGTTGCTTGTATCCATAAGTAAAGCTGTAGGTATTCAGTGAGTAAACAATAAGGCAATATAAAAAGAAGCATGGAAGCGGAACAATAATGACGTCGTCCTGTCAATGAGCTGACAGGCATGAGAGAGTCGCACCTAAGTGAAACAACAACGCGAGAACAATCAGGTTGACACGTGTAACCTAAATGATAATGAAAATATAATAAGCGCTAGTGTAAGTGCTTTGGTGATTAGGTAAGTAAATAAAATAAAAGAAAAGAATAATGAAAAAGAATGTTTCGTGACATTACCCCCTCCCTAGGGCGCGAGTTCCACAAAGTGCCTGTCGTCTAATGAAATTTTCGGAGGGTAATTGTAGTGGCGTGTTTTCAGTGTTTGCCTGGGGCATAGGGCGGAATAATTTGGTAGGGAATAAGGAAATAGGGATTTCGAGTCAATTTAAGGTGGCAGGTTTGGGTTTGGTCGGGTTCTTGTCATGGAATTCCTTCAACAAATCGGAGGAATGTGTAATGTTGGACTGAGGTTCCCAAGTGTCTTCATGTGGTCCATACCCCCACCATTGGACTTTGTATTTGATTCCTCGTCCTACCTTTCATGAGTCAAGAATTTCTTCAACTTTGAACTCTTCTTCTTCTCCTACAACAACAGGAGGTGGGTGAGTGTTTCGTGGTTGAGAGGGGAATTGTGGTTCTCTATAAGGGGTTAGGAGGACTTCATTGAAAACATTGTGAATACGTTTCCATGTCAAGGGGATATCTAATTTATAGGAGCTAGCGCCTATCTTCTTCTGAACTGTAAATGGTCCAAACCGTTTATCTCCTAACTTTTTCATCAGCTGGTCTGTCGACAAGTTAGTTCCCTCAAGCCAGACTTTATCGCCTGGCTTATACTCTACCCCAACTTTCCACTTCCAGTCATAGAACTTCTTCATATCGTTGTTGGCCTTACCTAAGGCCGCTCCTACTTCCTCTCGAACTTTCTTCATACCATCTGTGAATGCCTGTGCTGTGGGGTTGTCCAAAGTCATCTGGGGTGCAGTGCCTTTGTAAGGGTTTCTACTGTTGTCAGCATAAAAAGGGGATACTTTCATTGCGGAGTGTACTCGATCGTTATAAGCAAACTCTGCGAGTGGTAACCATTTGTGCCAGTCGTTTTGATGGTAGTTGATAAACAGACAGAGATAGTGTTCAATTTCCTGATTCGTCCGTTCTGTCTGGCCGTTAGTCTGTGGGTGATACGCCGTGGTGTAGTTTGCTTCTATTCCTAAAAGACGGTAGAGTTCCTTCATGAAACAGGAATGATACTGAGGTCCTCGATCGTGTATGATTTTTCGTGGAATTCCATGTATGGAAAAGATATGGTCATGATAGATTTTCGCCATTCCCTCCGATGTGACTGTAGTATGCGATGGAACAAGTCGCAATCTTTTGGAAAAATGATCAACAAACACTGAAATGGCATTATATCCTCCCGACTCCGGTAGTTCCCCTATCATGTCGGTACTGATTATCTGCCAAGGCTCCGATGGGACTAAGTGTGGATGTAGTTGTCCCACTGGTTTGGTACAATGAGCCGTCATAGTCTGGCATTTCTCGCAACCTTCAACGTACTTCCCTGCATCTCGTGTAACCCCTGGCCACCAGTAGTCCCGAGTGATCAACTCCATGGTTTTATACTGTCCAGGATGTCTCGCTAATGGCATTTCGTGGTACTGAGTGATTACTTTGGATCAGAGTAGGCAGTTTTTTGGTACATAAACATGCCCTTTCCATGTAATAACTTTGTCGGTTTCAGTCCACTCCGGGTTTTTGGCAGCTAGGGCATCCTGTACAACTCGATCTACTTGGTTTCTACTCTTTCGGATCTCTGATAGCAGGAGATCTTCAGGAGCCGATAGGTCAAGAGCATGGATGAAGACTTCTGGTTTCAGGAGAACAATGTTCTCGTTGTCCTTCTCCCCTGTCTCAAGGCCTGTCATCCTTGACAGGGCATCAGCTTTCATCATCGATTTACCAGGTTTGTGAACAAGATCGAAATTATACTCCGCTAACTCCAGTACCCAGCGCGCTTGTCATCGGTTGAGCTTCTGCGGCTTCTTGAAGTACTGGAGGTTTGCGTGATCCATAAAAATTCTGATCTGTTCCTCCGCACCAAGTAAATATTGCCGCCAATCGTCAAGTGAATCCATGATCGCCATGAGTTCTTTGTTGTAGATTTCGTAATTACGCTCAACCTTGTTGAGGGAATGTGAATGAAAAGCGATTGGGTACCACCTATTGTCGACAAACTGTGATAAAACTGCGCCATTGGCATAATCAGAAGAATCAGCTTCGACTCGGAATTGTCCCTGGTTACGAGGAATCAACAAAACGACTTCCTCACAAATATGGCATTTCAGCTCTTCGAACGCATCTTCCTGCACTTTCTCCCACTTCCAAGTTCCATTCCCAGTAAGCTGTGTCAGTGGCTTTGCTACAAGACTAAACCCACGAATGAAGCGTCTGAAGAAGTTGCAAAACCCTAAAAATTGCTGAACATCACGCTTCTTGCAGGGAGTAATCCATTCGTGGATGGCTTGTACTTTCTTGGGGTCCATGCGAATAGTTCTGTTACCAATGATAATTCCAAGGTAGTCAATAACCGGTTTTTCGAAAGAACATTTTTCGGGTTTTAGAAATAATTTGTGCTCCCGTAAAATGTCAAGTACTTGCTTTACGATTCACCGGTGTTCTTCGATATCATCGGTGAAGATCAGAATATTGTACATGTAGATGATAACGTGTCCCTCATTAATGAGATTTCGCAAGATATGGTTCATGAAACCTTGGAACATCGCAGGAGAATTAGTGAGTCCGAAGAACATAACAGTCGGTTCGAATAACCCCTGGTTAGTTCGAAAAGCCGCTTTCCATTTGTCACCTTCCTTTATGCGGATGTTGTTGAATCCCCATCTGATATCCATCTTCGTGAAGATTTTAGCGCCTTTTAAATGATTGATTAGCTCCTGAATAAGAGGAAGTGGGTACCGGTTTTTAACTGTCATCTTGTTCAGTTTACGATAATCTTGTACCGGTCATAAGGTGCCATCTTTCTTTTTGACAAAGAAGAAGGGGGATGCCATCTGCGAGGTCGAAGGTTGGATTCATCCAGTTTGAAGGTTTTCTTCAAGAAACTTATCGAGCGCCTCTTGTTCCTTTGGGTTTAGCGGGTATACCTTACAATCTAAAGGTTTGGAACCTGGCGTTAGATCGATAGCGTGATCCCAAGGGTGTCGTTGTGGTAACTGGTCAAACTCCTTCTGGCTGAACACATCGGGATACTCTTTGATGTAGGATTTGGAAGTGTCGAACTCTTCAGCTGTTTCTTTCTTAGCCTGTCCCTCTGTCCACTTCCTTGACTGTACCTGCTCATGAACATACCTATCCCAGTTGAACAAGAAAAGCTGTTCGCCTTCCTGCAATGCCGCTCTAGAATGAGTATCTTCAGGCGTCCAAAAGTGTGGATTATAGCCACATCGTGTGGGACACCTGTCGAAGGTTAATTCAGATGTCTTCCAGTCAATACTCAGGTTGTGGTGTCGCAACCAGTCTAGTCCTAGAAAGATATTATTCTTTCCTAGGCTTACCACTCCAAATTGTATGATTTCTGAATGATTGCCGATAGTCATCCGGATCTCAACATACTTGTCTATTGAACTGGAGTCATTGAGTGTGCCGTCGGCATTATAGATGGGTGTTTTGATTGGTAAGTCTTTCGTGATGAGGTTGTGCCGTTTGACGAAGTCCGAGTCAATACATGAACCAGTAGCTCCACTGTTGAGAAGTCCTTCTGTGACAATTTGTCGACTATCCTCCAGTGTTTCGAGTATTGCCAGAAGTTTCAGACTTTTGCTGTGTGTCCCTCGAACATAACTCCTCTTGTTCTTGAGACTTCGGATGGCAGTGACTGCCGTTTTCCAGTTCTGTTTTCGTATGTCCATGACGGTTTCTTCTGAGGCTTCTTTCTCCTGGGAAGAGGGCATCCAAGTTCATAACAATCCCACTGCTCTCGGGACTTGATCTTCTCTAACTCTCTGAGCTAGCCATTCAGCAGTGTCGGGTTCATACTGTATAGGTTTTTCGGATTTTTCGGATTTGTGTGTGAAGGTGGATGTGTTTTTCTGTCTAGTACCTGTACTAATTATATAATCAATGCCGTTATCAACAAAACCCGAAATGTCCGTGTTCGAAGGCTCCTGCAGACCTATATCTACTGAGGAGCCTTGGGAAAACCCAAATCATTAATAAAATCCATACGCTCCTGCTCACTCATATTCAGCATAATACCTCTGACCACCACCTTCCTCTTGTGTGGGCAATTCCTGCTTATGTGGCCTGGTTCGTCACAGTTGAAGCACAGCCGCTTCTCTCTGGCCTGGTCAATGTCCATCGGCCTACCTGTTCCTCCAAACGTGGTGCCGGTGGCATCTCTTCTTGGCGCCGCAGGGTACTCTGCCCTCGGAGCTGCTTTCGGCTCCTGTCGGTTCTGTTGAGTGGACAACTGTCCACGACTCTGTCTCTGTGGGTTAGCGTTCCACCACCCCGCATACCCATAACCTCTCTTCTGTTCGGCCCATTGCCGCCTTACGTTATCAGCCCCAGTAACTACCTTCTTCAACTCTTTGTAGTCTTCAAAGGGCTCCGTCCGTCCCTTAATGATGTCATACAGAAGAGTATGATCGATGGCTCTCTCCACTAGGGTAAGGACGTGCGACTTGTCCTTCTTGTACCCGGCATCCTTCAGCAACAATTCAAACTCTTTGAAAAAGTCACTGGCCGAAGACTTCCCCTGTCAGATATAAGTTAGTTTATCATGAGCCTCCTTCTCCTTTGCGACATTCGTGAATTCTTTATCCATATCATCGATGAGCTGCTTTCCAGAGATGTCCCATAACCCTTTGTCAATGTCAAAGTGGTCATCAGTGTAGACCTAGGCCCATTCGTTGGCTTTTCCTCCAACCAGGAAGGACATGATAATGGTGGTGACATGATGGGAATTGTCGACCTGCTTTGTCTCCGTTAACTCGGAAACGTAGGCCATCATTCTTCGTCGCCATGGTCGGTAGGTGGCGGGATCACCATTGTAGTTCCCTGGTGTATTGACAAACACCCAGCGTGGATTAGAAGTGATGTTGGTGACTTCTGTTGGGTCGGGCGCATGTATCAACCAATCAGTCATGTTGGGTTATAGTAGGGGGGATGAGTGTGTTGTCAGCAACTCGCTAGCTTTCACAAGAGACAACCAGGCGTCACACGATAGACGATGAGTAAGAGGATGAAAAAGCAAAAAGCAGATGGATAAAACAACCCAACTACAAGTCTAACTACTGAGGAGAATAGACGAGAATAGAGCTAAGGAATATAACTACAAAATACTAAGTCTTATATACTATTGGAATATGAAGCCATGAGAGACGTCTCGCGCCGTAACCGTGAGGATCTACAATAAGAGTCGCTCGTATCCATAAGTAAAGCTGTAGGTATTAGGTGAGTAAACAATAAGGCAATATAAAAAGAAGCATGGAAGCGGAACGATAATGACGTCGTCCTGTCAATGAACTGACAGGCACGAGAGAGTCGCGCCTAAGTGAAACGACAACGCGAGAACAATAAGGTTGACGCGTGTAACCTAAATGATAATGAAAATATAATAAGCGCTAGTGTAAGCGCTTTGGTGATTAGGTAAGTAAATAAAAGAAAAGGAAAAGAATAATAAAAGAAAAGAATAATGGAAAAAGATCGTTTCATGACATTACCCCCTCCCTAGAGCGCGAGTTCCACGAAGCGCTTGTCGTCTAACGAAATTTTCGGAGGGTAATTGTGAGGGCGTGTTTTCGGTATCTGGCGGAGGCATAGGGCGGAATAATTTGGTAGGGAATAAGGAAATAGGGATTTCAAGTCGATTAAGGGTGGCGGGTTTGGGTTTGGTCGGGTTCTTGTCATGGAACTCCTTCAATAACTCGGAGGAATGTGTAATGTTGGACCGAGGTTCCCAAGTGTCTTCATGTGGTCCGTACCCTCGCCACCTGACCTTGTACTTGATTCCTTTTCCTACTTTTCGTGAGTCGAGAATCTCCTCGACTTCGAATTCTTCTTCTTCTCCTATGACAACAGGAGGTGGGCGAGTGTTTCGTGGTTGAGAGGGAAATTGCGGTTCTCTATAGGGAGTGAGAAGGACTTCGTTGAAAACGTTATGGATACGTTTCCACGTAGAGGGGATGTCTAGTTTATAGGAACTAGCGCCTATCTTCTTCTGAACTGTAAACGGTCCAAACCGTTTATCTCCTAACTTTTTCATTGGCTGGTCTGTCGATAAGTTAGTTCCCTCAAGCCAGACCTTATCGCCTGGCTTGTACTCTACTCCAACTCTTCGCTTACGGTCATAAAACTTCTTCATATCCTCGTTGGCCTTTCCTAAGGCCACTCCTACTTCGTCTCGAACCTTCCTCATTCCATCTGCAAACACCTGTGCTGTGGGGTTGTCCGAAGTCATTTGAGGTGCCGTGCCTTTATAGGGATGTCTACCGTTGTCAGCATAGAAGGGGGAAACTTTTGTCGCAGAGTGTACTCGATCGTTATAGGCGAATTCTGCAAGCGGTAACCACTCATGCCAGTCATTTTGATGATAGCTAATGAACAAATGGAGATAATGTTCTATCTCCTGATTTGTTCGTTCCGTCTGGCCGTTGGTCTGTGGGTGATACGCCGTGGTGTAGTTTGCTTCTATTCCTAAAAGACGGTAGAGTTCCTTCATGAAACGAGAATGATACTGAGGTCCTCGATCATGTATGATTTTTCGTGGAATACCGTGGATAGAAAAAATACGATCCTGATAGATCTTTGCCATTCCCTCTGATGTGACTGTAGTGTGTGACGGAACAAGTCGTAATCTTTTGGAAAAATGATTGATAAACACCGATATGGCGTTATATCCTCCCGATTCTGGTAGTTCCCCTATCATATCAGTGCCGATTATCTGCCATGGTTCAGTTGGTACCGCATGTGGATGAAGTTGTCCGACTGGCTTGGTACGATGTGATTTTGTAGCCTGGCATTTCTCGCAACCTTCGATGTATTTCCCTGCATCTCGTGTCACCCCTGGCCACCAGTAGTCCCGAGTGATCAACTCCGTGGTCTTGTACTGTCCTGGATGTCCTGCTAATGGTGTATCATGGTACTGAGTGATTATTTTGGACCGGAGTAGGCGGTTTTTCGGTACATAAACACGCCCTTTCCATGTAATAACTTTGTCATTTTCAGTCCACTCCGGGTTTTTGGCAGCTAGGGCATCCTGTACGGTTCGATCTACTTGGTTTCTACTCTTTCGGATCTCTGATAACAGGAGATCTTCGGGAGCCAATAGGTCGAGAGCTTGAATAAAAAGTTCCGGTTTCAGGAGAACGATGTTCTCGTTGTCCTTATCCCCTGTCTCAAGACCTGTCATCCTCGACAGGGCGTCAGCTTTCGTCATTGATTTACCAGGTTTGTGAACAAGATCGAAACTATACTCCGCTAATTCCAGTACCCAGTGCGCTTGTCGGCGGTTGAGTTTCTGCGGCTTTTTGAAGTACTGGAGGTTTGCGTGATCCGTATAAATCTCAATCTGTTCCTCCGCACCTAGTAAATATTGCCTCCAATCGTCAAGAGAATCCATTATTGCCATTAACTCTTTGTCGTAGATTTTGTAATTCCGTTCGACCTCATTAAGGGAACGAGAACGAAAGGCAATAGGATACCATCTACCATCAACGAACTGGGACAAAACGGCGCCATTAGCATAATCAGACGAGTCAGCTTCCACCCTGAATTTCCCATGGTTACGAGGAATCAATAAAACGACTTCCTCACAAATACGGTGTTTCAACTCCTCGAACGCCTCCTCCTGACCTTTCTCCCACTTCCAAGTCCCATTTCCTGTGAGCTGTGTTAGTGGCTTTGCTACCAGACTGAACCCACGAATGAATCGCCGGAAGAAGTTGCAGAATCCTAGAAACTGCTGGACGTCATGCTTCTTTCGTGGAGTAATCCATTCTCGAACGGCTTGTACTTTCTTGGGATCCATGCGAATAGTTCCGTTACCAATGATAATACCGAGGTAGTCGATAACCGGTTTTTCGAAAGAACACTTTTCGGGTTTAAGGAATAACTTGTGCTCCCATAGAATGTCAAGTACTTGTTTTACGATTTGTCGATGTTCTTCTATACCGTCGGTAAAAATCAGTATGTCATCCATGTAAACGATAACATGACCTCTATTGACGAGGTCTCGCAAGATATGGTTCATGAAACCTTGGAATGTCGCAGGAGAGTTAGTGAGTCCGAAGAACATGACGGTCGGTTCGAATAACCCCTGGTTAGTTCGAAAAGCCGCTTTCCATTTGTCACCTTCCTTTATGTGGATGTTGTTGAATCCCCATCTGATATCCATCTTCGTGAAGATTTTAGCACCTTTTAAACGATCGATTAGTTCCTGAATGAGAGGAAGTGGGTACCGGTTTTTAACCGTCATCTCGTTCAGTTTACGATAATCTTGTACTGGTCGTAAGGTGCCATCTTTCTTTTTAACAAAGAAGAAGGGGGATGCCATCTGCGAGGTAGAAGGTCGGATACGTCCAGTTCGAAGGTTTTCTTCAAGAAACTTGTCGAGCGCCTCTTGTTCCTTTGGGTTTAATGGGTACACCTTACAATCTAAAGGCTTAGAACCTGGCGTTAGATCGATAGCGTGGTCCCAAGGATGTCGTTGTGGCAGCTGGTCGAATTCCTTCTGGCTGAAAACATCGGGGTACTCTTCGATGTAGGGCTTGGAAGTGTCGAACTCTTGGGCTGTTTCCTTTTTGGCTTGTTTTTCCGTCCACTTCCTCGACTGTACCTGCTCGTGAACATATTTGTCCCAGTCAAACAGGAAAAGCTGTTCGCCTTCCTGTAATGCCGCTCTAGAATGAGTATCCTCTGGTGTCCAAAAGTGTGGGTTGTAACCGCATCTTGTTGGACACCTGTCGAAGGTTAGTTCAGATGTCTTCCAGTCAATACTCAGGTTGTGGTGTCGCAGCCAATCTAGTCCTAGAAAGATATTATTCTTTCCTAGGCTTACCACTCCGAACTGTACTATTTCTGAATGATCACCGATAGTCATCCGGATTTCAACGTACTTGTCTATTGAGCCGGAATCATTGAGTGTGCCGTCGGCATTATAGACAGGTGTTTTGATTGGTAAGTTTTCCGTGACAAGGTTGTGCCGTTTGACGAATTCTGAGTCAATGCAGGAACCAGTAGCTCCACTGTCGAGGAGTCCTTCTGTGACGATTTGTCGAGCATCCTCCAGTGTCTCGAGTATTGCTGGGAGTTTCAGACTTTTGCCGCGTGTCCCACGAACATAACTCCTTTTGTTCTTGAGACTCCGGATGGCGGTGACTGCCGTTTTCCAGTTCCGTTTTCGTATGTCCATGACGGTTTCTTCCGAGGCTTCTTTCTCCCAGGAAAAGGGCATCCAAGTTCGTAATAATCCTACTGCTCTTGGGATCTGGTCTTCTCTAACTCTCTGAGTTAGCCATTCAGCAGTGTCGGGTTCGTACCGTATAGGTTTTTCGGATTTTTCGGTTTTGTGTATGAAGGTGGACGCGTTTTTCTGTTTAGTACCTGTACTGATTACATAATCAACACCATTATCAACAAATTCCGAAATGTCCGTGTGTGAAGGCTCCTGCAGACCTATATCTACTGCGGAGCCTTTGGAAAACCCAAATCGTTAATGAAGTCCATACGTTCCTGCTCACTCATGTTTAGCATAATACCTCGGACTACCGCCTTTCTCTTGTGCGGGCAGTTCCTGCTCATGTGGCCTGGCTCACCACAGTTGAAGCACAAACGCTTCTCCCTCGCCTGGTCGATGTCCATCGGCCTGCCCGTTCCTCCGAACGTGGTGCCGGTAGCATCCCTTCTTGGCGCCGCAGAATACTCTGCCTTCGGAGCTACTTTCGGCTCCTGCCGGTTCTGCTGAGTGGACGACTGTCCACGACTCTGTCCCTGTGGGTTAGCGTTCCACCACCCCGCATACCCGTAACCTCTCTTCTGTTCGGCCCACTGCCACCTTACGTTGTCAGCCCCTGTGACTACCTTCTTCAACTCCTTATAGTCTTCAAAGGGCTCCGTTCGTCCCTTAATGATGTCATATAGGAGTGTGTGATCAACCGCTCTCTCCGCTAGGGTAAGGACATGTGACTCGTCCTTCTTGTATCCGGCATCCTTCAGTAACAATTCAAATTCTTTGAAAAAGTCACCAGCCGAAGACTTCCCCTGTCGGATATAAGTTAGTTTGTCGCAGGCTTCCTTCTCCTTCGCGACGTTTGTGAACTCCCTGTCCATGTCATCAATGAGCTGCTTCCCCGTAATGTCCCATGACCCATTGTCGATGTTGAAGTGGTCATCAGAATAAACTTGGGCCCATTTGTCGGCTTTTCCTCCAACCAGGAAGGACATAATGATAGTGGTGACTCGGTGGGAGTTGTCAACTTGCTTTGTCTCCGTCAACTTGGAAACATAAGCCATCATCCGTCGTCGCCATGGTTGGTAGGTGGCGGGATCGCCATCGTAGTTCCCTGGTGTATTGACAAACACCCGGCGTGGACTAGAATTAATGGTAGCGACTTCTGCTGGGTCGGGCGCATGTATCAACCGATCAGTCATGTTGATTTATAGGAAGGAGGATGAGTGTGTTTGGTAAAAATGAAAATGTGTAACGTATCAAGAAAAACTAGTTTCCAACGACATGTTGAATCCTAGGCAAGTTTGTAAAAGTTTGTTGTGACGGGTGGTGTGTGGTAGAAGCTCTATTCTTCTGTCAGCGACTCGCTAGCTCTCACAAGAGACAACCAGGCGTCACACGATAGACGATGAGTAAGAGGATGAAAAAGCAAAAAGCGGATGGATAAAACAACCCAACTACAAGTCTAGCTACCGAGGAGAATAGACGAGAATAGAGCTAAGGAATATAACTACAAAATACTAAGTCTTATATACTATTGGAATATGAAGCCGTGAGAGACGTCTCGCGCCGTAACCATGAGGATCTACAATAAGAGTCGCTCGTATCCATAAGTAAAGCTGTAGGTATTAGGTGAGTAAACAATAAGGCAATATAAAAAGAAGCATGGAAGCAGAACGATAATGACGTCATCCTGTCAATGAACTGACAGGCACGAGAGAGTCGCGCCTAAGTGAAACGACAACGCGAGAACAATAAGGTTGACGCGTGTAACCTAAATGATAATGAAAATATAATAAGCGCTAGTGTAAGCGCTTTGGTGATTAGGTAAGTAAATAAAAGAAAAGGAAAAGAATAATAAAAGAAAAGAATAATGGAAAAAGATCGTTTCATGACATGTGTTTGGTAAAAATGAAAATGTGTAACGTATCGATAAAACTAGTTTCCAACGGCGTGTTGAATCCTAGGCAAGTTTGTAAAAGTTTGTTGTGACGGGTGGTATGTGGTAGAAGCTCTATTCTTCTGTCAGCAACTCGCTAGCTCTCACAAGAGACAACCAGGCATCACACAATAGATGATGAGCAAGAGGGCGAAAAAGCAAAAAGAGGATGGATATAACAACCCAATACTAGTCTAGCTACCAAGGAGAATAGACGAGAATAGAGCTAAGGAATATAACTACAAAATACCTTGTCTTATATACGAAATGGGATATGAAACCGTGAGAGATGTCTCGCACCGTAACCATGAGGATCTACAATAAGAGTCGCTTGTATCCATAAGTAAAGCTGTAGGTATTCGGTGAGTAAACAATAAGGCAACATAAAAAGAAGCATGGAAGCGGAACAATAATGACGTCGTCCTGTCAATGAGCTGACAGGCATGAGAGAGTCGCGCCTAAGTGAAACAACAACGCGAGAACAATCAGGTTGACACGTGTAACCTAAATGATAATGAAAATATAATAAGCGCTAGTGTAAGTGCTTTGGTGATTAGGTAAGTAAATAAAAGAAAAGAAAAGAATAATGAAAAAGAATGTTTCGTGACATATCTGATGCAGATTTCTCAGGTGCACTCACAACAAAGAATTTTCCTTTGCAATCCACATGTCAAGGCAGTGGGTTCAATTCTCCATGATTTGTTGTTTGTTCTTTTTTTCTGATCTATCTACTATAAGCTACCATGGTTGGTGGGGTATTTTGGGTAAGAATATAATTTCTTAATCCCATCCAATCAAACTGATAAATAATCCAGGAGACTGATGCTGATAGTCCCAGTCTAGATGGACTTGGAACAGGGTAAGCTCACTGCAGTAACCTGTCACTTCTGACTTCAACAGAATGGAGAACAGATACTTTCTCGTGTGAGAAATCTATCACTAGGATTTTCGCAGCCCTTGTTCTCACAATTATTCATATCAGCTTGTCAGCTCTTCTGGCAGAAGTAACGTCAAATCAGACATATCTAAATGCTGCTCAGAATTCAGCTACATTTGTTCATGCTCATCTGTACAATATTCAGGATGTTGTGCAAGACACTATATCAGCTAGACAAAATGACTCTTGCAGTACAAGTGTCAACACAGGTCCTTACAACGCTGGACTTACGATTGAAGGGCTAGCAACTCTATACTCAATTACTCAAAATGCAACAACTCAGTCACTGTAGGTGTCGCTCATCCAGCATGTACATTCATTAACGAGGCAATAAGACTTGATAATACCACTATTGCAGCTATTCAGAGCGATTCTTGGGTGTTGGATAATGGTATCATTGCCTACGGCTGTAAGTGCATTTCTGTTTTCAAAAATCTATCAGCCTCAAATGGCTCTATTTAGCTCAGAAAGTGGGAGATCTTAACCTTGCTCGTGGACTACTGGTAGCATACAACCGCAATGCAACTAATGTTGGACTAAGGGGGTATATCGAAGCTTTTTTAGCTGTCCAGGTGTGTTTTGAATATTCTTGCACGTAGAATTTACTATTGATACAATCTCTAGTACAATGCCCTCGTTGATCTGGCAACTGCAAATGGAACCAACATATATACATTTTCTTGGCTTGGGCCACCGTCCAACCAGATCTCTCCATTGAATCAGACAAGTGCACTTACTGTCTTGATCGGCGCTATTTATCTTCAGAATGGCTCAACCCCCGCTTCCCCACCCATAACTTCAACACCGTCTCCCACCATAAAACCCATCGCAATTCCACAGTCTACTCCATCATATGGTGCCATCGCAGGTGGTATCATTGGGGGACTTATTATTTTAATCACTCTGATAGCATTTTTGGTATACCTGTACAAACGGGGCCGTAGGCAAACAGGCAAATCAGACTCGAAGGCATTAGAGCCCTTTGCTTTTGGTCCATATGCAACTATGCTCCCACTAATGGCAACAACTCAATCAGGAATCGGGACCTACCCAATGGCTCAAAATCCAACTAGTAAGAGAGGTTTTCGTGACCACCAAAGATCCTTCTTTTCTATTGGCGGAAGGGAAAGGCATTTGGCTGAGGCTGCCATCCCCGGCAAAAGCTCATCACCAACCGTATTCGTTAATCCCGAGCCTTCACCGGCAGCTGAAGGTCCAACTCGGCCCAATGTCCAAGCACAAGTAGTTGAAAGAGCTAGAGAAGTCATAACAACCGAGGAGCTTGTAAGACTTCTTAATGAAAGGCTCCAGGCAGGAGAATGGGATGCTAGTGAATTGCCACCGATATATCCTAACTCAGAAAGAGGATGAAATTACTTGTAGAATTTTAGAAAGAAAACGGTTGTTTAAGGATTGGATATTGCCAATATAAGTTAAATTTTATGTGATCCTTCAAGGAAATGAGGGATACAGGTTGAGTATTAAATGGCGTAGGGCATAGAATTCAACCTGAAATTACGGAGTTGACTTTCTTCATGAATTCAGATGTACCATCGAATGATTCGAAACCATACGCCTTTCGCCCAGGGGTGGTGCTTATATCTTCTTCATTTCCTCGACTAAAGAAGTTGGATTCCCCTTCGCCTCCCGGAAAATCACTTGAAGAGTTTTTTTATAAGCCTGATCAGTTATTTTAGGGAGAGAAACTTGAACGAAACGCACGGCGCTGGAAGGCCTTGTTGAAAATGTATTCTTTGATCTCTAAGATAGCTTGCACTATGATTATCTTATGAGTCGAGGTCTGGGGGTGAAATGCATCGACTCACTTGTGCATAGTCAATGGAACTGCCGGAATATACATCACTGAAGAATCTGTTGTTCCTTTGTGTTCATATTCCACTGCATGTACAACGTCGCAATGCCCTTTTTGTGTAAAAAATCATTTTAGCAACTGCCAGCTACATAAAATTCACGAACGCACAATAAACCTGATCCCCTGGCTCCACTGTCGGGATCGCAGTCATTGTTTGATCCAGCTTCAGGTGCGGATGAGTGATTTGGTTCAATTCTTGCCCTTTACCCATTCCGCTACCTGGGAACAGAGGATTCGACAGATCAACTTCCCAATCTTCAAGTCTGAGAGAGTCTAAAGAATGATGTCGTGGACGAAAGAAAGGTCGGAGAATGAGATAGGCAGTGGCTAGTGAAAGCATTGGTAAAACTCGGAGTGTCCCTTCGTTCTTTTTCGTCGTCGACATAGAAGTCCATCCTTGCCATGGTCGGAAGATAGAACATTGGTTCCTAGACAAATAATGTCGTTCGTTGTCAGAGTAAGCAGGTATGCGGTGAACGCCAAAAATCACATACGCAGCGTGATAAAGGTCCTGGTTGGCACCAACTCTTGGAGAAGCATCAAATGGATCATGTTCCCGCCAGTTAGTATTACCCTGAAGAATCTTACTCCAACACGACCGGAATTGAGGGTCTTCCCAGCGCTCAATAGAACCTCCATCGATATGAGGTCCAAGTGTGAACGTTGTATCACCCGGCTTGCGAATTCGAAGACGATCAAAGTACGAAATAGGAGAATTAAGATTAATCTCTGTGCTAGGATCAGATGTATGCCAAAGGGAGAGAAGGGCACGTTGCGTGTCAAGAATGTTTGGATGAGTACGCGCGAGAGTTTGAGCTTTGGTGTTGTATAGTTCGTATATCTGAGGGTCCTCGTTCGGAAACCCTACAAAACAAGAAAATTGAAACATGTGAATGATTGTGAATGTAAATACGAACCTCGAACAAGGTTCTTATTAACATCGATGTACTGCCGAATAGATTCCTTCCATGCAAGCGCCTCCTACCTCCGGCAAATATGAGTACTTATCCTGATATATTCAGAACTCAAACCTCTTTTTGAACAGCGCCAGTGATCAAAATCACACCGGTTCGCTTGACATTTGCAATAGTGTCCTTAGAAAGACCTGCACGTAACTCTTCAAAAGTTACCCTCGGTATGACCTGAATCCCAGCAGCAATATCAGTTATCCAAACCAATCAATGATTTCGTTATATTGAACCTTGTCTCCTAGGGAGACAATTCTCTCAGTCTCCATGTCTAATTCGGCCAAAACTTCCTTCCAAGACTGCAAAAGACCTTCATGCCAGATTTCCGCTTTCAAGTCAGCAAACCGTGCGGGAAGATGATGGGAAACATTAGGATCAAGTGAGGAGAAAAAGTCCAGGATGGCTCCATCATTCTTCTGCGCTCGAGTGGGAATCTTTGATGAGATACCATTGGTGATACGAGATGTGGTGATTGAACACGACTGCGGGATACGCATGATCCCTCGCTTTGAAAAACTCTGGTGGTAAGTAGTCGACAAAGCTTGCGTGGAACGACGAGGATTAAACATTTCTGGTGTTTAAGGGACCGTGAAGAGAAAGACAAAATTTGGAACCTTATATTATGTGAAATTATTCTTCCGAGATTCGTCCGCTGACCAAGGGGTCTCTCACTCTCTGTAGAAATGATAAAATGGTTTTTTCGATATCAGGTGGTTAGCCTCCAAGGAGGATGCACAGCAAGTATAAGCCAAATCACGATATTGTTTCCGTAATTCGACCTTCTAGAAATTTCCCTCACCTCCTCCCTTTCGGTTGATATCGAATCTTCACCAGAGGATTATTCACCCATTCCAACCGTTTCAACTTGCTCACTACTTCCCTCTCTCGTTCATCCTTTGTATGATTGAAAATATCGTGCACCTGCCAAGCTTGGAACATCACATCTACCCAACCTCCCTTTGGACCACGTTCTTTCGAAGACGGTATGTCCTCGAATTCCACAATCCAAGCTTTGACATATTCGCCTTTAAAATCATAGTCCCAAGCCTGCTTCACAGGATTGAACTTCCTCCCTTCTGAACCACTTTTACCATCTTCCCTTCCCCTAGGATCATTTCCAACGCCGGCGACATACGCCCAATTACCCCAATTACTTGCAACATCGTAGTCTGTAAGCATGCATTCGTACCACTCTGCACCCAAACGCCAGTCGATCCAAAGGCTTTTCGCTAAGAACGAGGCACAGTTCTGGCGAGTACGATTGGAAGTGTAACCTGTAAGAGCGAGCTCCCGCATACTTGCATCGATGAGTCCTGTCCCGGTTTCGCCCCGGAGGAAACGGGTGAACCTGGTACGAGTGTCAGGAGAAGAGAGATCTGACCAGTGGTAAGAGGAATCAGAGCCGAGTTTATTCTTCTGGTGTTTCGTGAACGGGGCGTCACTATCCGAGCGCTGAGCCCCTCGGAAACCTTCAATAGAGAATAAGCTGTTGCCGTATTTCCGCATGCAAAGCCGCATATAGTCCCTCCACAGAAGCTCAAACCGAACCGCGGAAGTGCCTTTATTTTCACCCTTGCCAAATCCTTCCGCTTTCAAGAGATCGACCTGAGAGTTAGTACGAGTTCCGAAATCTGGACAATTCTTTCCGTCCTCAAAAGCGAGCATATAGGCATTCACTTGCCTCGCGGTGATACAACCTAGAGCGAGGTACGCGCTTAGCTTGGTGGAGAAGTCCTGCCCGAGAAGACCATTGCGCGTGTCCTTATAAGTAGATATGCTACCGGACACTAGAAGATGGCGTATACGTTCGTGTGCACGTGTCTCACCACCAATGAATGGATGAGCGGTAGAAGCGCCTTGAGGGTGCAAAATGGATTGTCCGAGACCACAGTCCAGAACTGGGTTTTGCACAGCGGAGATGAATTGTTCAAGAGTAGTTGGGATAAAGAATGGTACAGCTTGGTCGAGAACGTACGGAGGTAGTGGAGGTAATTGCGAAAGGGTCAAATTGTATGGTGGACGAATATTGTCTCGAAGCGGTTCGAAGGATTTCCGGAAAGAAGTAAAGACGTCGGGAACTTGAGCTCGGTCGAACGAAGCAAAATCGTCACTAGCGCACAACCATCAGTATCAATATGAAATTTTGAAAAAAATTTGGAGGTTTACTCGTGCAAAAGCATCTCCTCTCCATCCCAGACCTTGCACTCAATTTTTCCATCACATTTTTCCTTCACCACCCGCTCAATCTTGTGTTCTTCATCGATTTCTTCGCTCGCCCAGTCTTTCGTCATCCACACTGCGGCCACTTTGCCTTGAAATTCCTTCTGTTTGAGAATCTGACCGACGACTTCGTCCATCTTTCCAACTCTGATAACCAAATTACTTCCACGATCTTTCAACGATTGCTTCAAATCCCAAATGCTCTCGGCGAGAAATTTCGCTCGATGAGGTCCGCATCGCCAGAATTTTCCTAGACGAGAACGAGCTTGTGGATACGGAGAATGAGAGTCTTCATCTTGAAGAAGACCAGATACTTCTATCTGGCTTGGAGAGAGAATATAGAGTGGAAGGACATGAGAGAATTGGGAATGTTGTTGCTGCAGGTGGTGAAAGACGGGATTATCGGAAATTCTCAAGTCTCGTCGGAGAAGATAAATGAGATACATGATTAAAGGGAGTTTGGATTGGAAACAGTGCTAGGCTCTGTACTAACACAGAGACATACACGTCACACAGTTTCAAGAATTGCCATCGCGGTACTGTGCAAATTTATTCAGCAAAGTAGAGCAATAGCTTAAAAGTACAGAGAAATTAGCACCTCCTTGATATCTGTGACCTTGTTTGAATCCTTTCTTGGTTCATCAGACCTCACTAACGGTGGAACAAAATAATACTTACCGGCTTATAATTACTAGATCGACGAAATTGGGCGCCAATTGCAAAGAGCACGTGCACTGCAAGCGCTTTTTCAATTCTACCTCCCCGTGGAACAATTTCCATAGCTGTTCCGCTCGCCGTTTAGCTCGCAGCAGACTGCAATCCTATGTTCTTAGCTAAATTCAATATTCTCGCTATTCAGGCTCTCCTCACGAAAGTGTCGTCTTCATCCCTCCAATATGACGCCCAACGCCACAATCAACGATAGTAAACTGCGCGCAATCAACTTCAACAAAACTGCCTGTGCTCTTGAAATCTTCACATTTCGGCTCGTTCTCTTGCATGATGGAGAAGTTGAAGATGCCGTTCGCGTTCAGGGTGCTGATAATGATATAGGATGCGCTTAGATTATGTCTCCATCGTATGGTTCTTTCAGACGCTGCAAGTCGTTACTGTAGAAAGAAGAAGCAAGGTTCTGGCCATACACCCCATTGTAGGAAGGATTGATGGTAAGCCACGGCTCCGCTGATCTACATCGATGAAAACACAACTACAAGCTCGCCAGAGGATCAGGAATTATCGAAATATGTCATGAATGGTTCTGACATAGACTATACTAGGCACCACTTCCACCTCGTACGATTCGAATATCAAGAATCCTTCAAGCAGCACTTCGTTGGCCTGGAGTTGAAAGACCCCCATTCACTATATATCTCTATTTCTTTCGGGAGGAGATCCGATGTCTTCACTTGTCATCCTATCGGTGCAGTTTCGGTCCACCCATTGTTAGAAACTGATGTTTGCCATCGGACATGATTAAGTAGGCCATACCCAACAAACAGTCCTCTTTCCTTCTTCCAATCACTGCTCAAACAACTGGAACTTCCTACTGGTATCTACATAACGGTTATTGTTGATCAACGAGTCGAAGGTTACACTACAGCAAACTTTGAGCGCAAGATGTTTATTCAATGGATGGACTCGATATCCGAAATTCTATCCTTGTCATTGTCGGGTATCGGACATACGGACTATCGGCCGATGCGATCCGAGCAACCATAAATATGACACCCGGTGTTCAGAAACCTCCACAAACAATCTCCAATCCCCACCGGCGATAGACGGCGATGTACAAACTCTCTCGAACAATATCTACAACGCAACGCCAGTTATGTCGGTAAGCAAGCTCACTTGTTGTCTCTATTATAGCATTCGAAGAATGATGCATTTCGTCTTATACAGTGCCTCATTCAGTTCAATATCAGCTAACCAAAACGCTGATGACCTTCCTCTATCTGGAGTACGTGTCTTGGAATTGGGACAACTTATCGCGGGTCCATTTGCTGGACAATTACTTGGGTACAACAAATTCTTCACGCCTCGCTCTTTTCTTCGTTAACGCGTTTTTATTTACAGGCAATACGGAGCGGAAGTGATCAAAGTCGAAGCACCCAAAGTAGGAGATCCGTTACGCGTGTGGAGAGAACTCGATGTAGACGGTACAAGTCCCTGGTTTAGAAGTATAGCAAGAAACAAGAGGAGTGTTGCGATTGATTTGAGGAAACCAGAAGGGCGGGAGTGAGTATATATCGCCCTCGCATCTTTCATTTTACTCATGATGATACCATATTATAGACTCGTCAAGCGACTAGCTATCAAAAGCGATGTGATAATAGAAAACTTTAAACCCGGCAGTACGTTGTGCAACTTAGTCTTCTCTTTCGACTTCGTTTCTCACTGGAAGTCATTTACCTAGCTCTAGAAAAATGGGGTCTCGGTCCGGAAAACCTACATCCGTATAATCCCTCCCTCATATTCACCCGCGTAAGCGGTTACGGACAAACTGGACCTTGGGCGCCACGACCAGGATATGCATCAGTGTGTGAAGCCGAATCTGGGTTTCGTTATATCAACGGATTCCCAGATGCTGAAACCGGTGGTCTTTCTGGGCCTCCTGTGCGACCTAATATCAGTCTAGGAGATTCAGTGGCTGGGTTGCATGCGGCTTTTGGTACTGTGAGCCTTCCAAGACTTCGGGAAGAGAAGAGTTCTTAGAACCTGTGCCTGACTTCTACAGGTCCTTGCGTTACTAGCTCGTCGGGAAAAGCGTAAACAGGGTCAGAACAAGGGAATGACAGTGGATGTGAGTATTTTGGAAAGGTCCGTATATTCTGAATGGACCGTCTTCCTTCATTAATCAAGTGCATCGTTCTGTATATAGTATGCTGAACCTAATGGAAGGCATCGTGCCGGAGTACGACCGCAAGGGCAAGGTTCGCGCCGTGTATGTTAAATTATCACCCGTTTACTTACCACTCTCATTGACAGATACGTGGTCCTTCCGGCTCTTCAGTAACCGGAATTGTACCCACCAATGCCTACCCATGTCTTCCAGACGTTGAATCACCCACCGTTCCATGCTACATCGTTATCGGCGCCAATGGAGATTCAATCTACAACCGTCTCATGCAAGCCGTCGAACGCCCAGACCTCACTGGACCCGCCTACCAACAAAATCATCATCGAATCGAACGACAGGAGACTATCGAAAAAGCAATTTCAGCGTGGACGACGAGACATACTGCGGAAGAGGTGATTGAAGCGATGACTGCAGCGGGCGTACCTGTTGGCCGAGTGGTCACAGTGAAGGATATTGTTGAGAGTGAGCAGATGCAGGCACGGAGTGCCATTAAGGATGTGTGGGTTGATGGGAATGGAAGTGGGAGGGCGGGGTGGAATTTGAAGATGACTGGAACGTTCCCTGTACTGGAAGGATGTGATTCTCAACCAAAATGGGCGGGACCAGAGCTGGGTCATCATACTGAAGAGGTCATAGTGGACGAGTTGGGCTTATCACTGGCGGAGGTGGCGAAACTGAGGAGTGATGGGATTATTGGATGAAACCTGTGATGTAGAATAGTGCATAGTCTATCGTAATGCATCTCCTTGGTTTGTCTAACGCTCATACTGTCCGTTCCTACCGCCATCACTAACGACTTGTGAGTTCAAGATGAATAACGGCTTCAGAATAATCCTATCATATGGATCCTTTTGGTTACGTATCGTATCCCTGCCATGAGCTTCCTGTTCCGTACTTCAAGAAGCATTGAGCGTTTACGTAGCAGGTAAGTAGGGATAAGTCTTGAGAATTCATCTACCCATACAGGAAGGTGTCGAGAGCGCACGCCCAATGCCAGCATTCCCTGGGCTGCTGAGATAACAAACAGCATTCCTGCGGTTACCTATGACAATGCCACAGGTTGCTATGTACATATCCACATCTTGTTCAAATCAGTAACTTGGGGATCCTCAAGCTGAAGTGACTTTGCAAGACCTATGAATGTGGCCCGGGAAGACTTGATCTCTCTGTTGCTCTCCATTTCTGGATAATGTTCAAGCTCTAATCTCGCCTCTTATAAAAGGTTGCATTCCTAATTTTACCCCAGTTCCCCCAACCAATCTCACTTCGCGATTTTTGCGATGATCAATCACTTTCGTCTGCTTTCTGTTCTTGCTCCAATCATTCTTATCCTCTCGTCAAGCGTCGTCAATGGCGTCCCAATAGTCAAGGTCGATTCTTCTGACGTTGTACTATATGATCTACCTAGCGAGCTAGCTCCAAAGCTGCCTTTCGCTGCTGTGAGCGACTTGCATTATTGTACGACGTTCTTTCGTTTGGGATCCTTATAAAGTAATTCTGACACAAGAGAATTTTAGCATCGACCCTTCATGCGGTCGTAATTGCATGTTCGACTGGAGTAGGTGCTTTCGCGCAACTCTTTCATAACGTTGTTCGGAGTATACCGATCACGATTGTCATTGAAATCCACACCCGGGCTTCGGTTCTCCTCGCACTTTTCATTGTACTCTCACTAGGGGTATATCTAGCGCTTGAATTTGGGGAAAAGATGGATGAGCAACTTGAAGAGGCTGGTATTTGCTATTCTAATCACCCCGCGAAGAAAACTCGGGTATGTCTGTCTTCCTAGTGGTGGTTTTGAAGGGAGTTGGACGACTTGAAGTGGGCTGTGGTTCCCGGAACGGGAAGGCAGCAACAGGCTGCAGGCTGGTTAGGAGAGTAAATTTCTATCTACTTAGATAAAATGCGTTACGGCGGCCGCGCACGGGTACTTATCACAACGTAAGTCGTACATAGTACTTCTTGATAGACTAGATCAATCTCGTTGTTTGTTACCTAACTGTAGTGCAGAGCTCAGAGCCAATGCCACTTGTGCTTGGCATCATGATCAACGCTTTCACTCAGTGCGAAAGATTCAGTACCCTAGTGCTGGATGATAGTCGTAATAAGTGAATTTGGAGTAAGAGGAGACATCTGCGAAATTTCTTCGGGTTACCACCGCGCTGACGGGAAGACTATCCCACGTGACCGTTTTTGTTGACACAAACTCTATCCTACCTCTATCGCTCTCCCCTCTCCAAGGCAAACACGCACTAGGTAGTAGATGGTACATCGGAAGCTCCTCTGGCCCCTCAGTGTGATCAAGAGAAAGGGAATCCTCACGAGTCTAGGAACCTCCATTGCGTGATTGAATTAAGGACCATTCTTCGCGCCGGTAGCAGTTCTCCTACATAGAACAGTGACTAGCTCAGGCATCCAAAAACCCGTTTCAGCAGGTATCGCCGTAACTTGCCGGAACTAATATAAAGCAGAGCACTTTGAAAGTGAGGTCAAATGATACTGTGTGCGCAATGCTTGCCAATAAGAGGTTAAACACAATCATAAACCTTCCTGTCGATAGTTTCCGAACCTGCGTCGAAGTTAGAACATCCCGACTGACAGAACGTGATCGGTTCCTGCTAAATGCTCAGAAAACTTCTATCGGGCAGCCTCCAAAACATTGAGCTGTTTCTGGCCTCGGAATCAACCCAGGCGAAGCCATGATGTATTGAAGAGGAGAGATATGGATCAAAAAATACGAAGAGTAATGACTAGGTAGGGCGCATCCAAAAAAGAGGCACTTGTAAAAACTAGAAAGGATAAAGGGAAGGTTACAGTCAACTTCAGTCGGTTTTTCGACAGTCTCGTTGAAGAATGTTAGGACAACGATAGATGATCTTCCTTTCATCAACTGCTTCGTTATCTCATTTATGGTCTAATCACTTGTTCATCACGCGTTTCGAATAACATATTCCGCCATCCTCGCCACTGTTACAACAATTCAGATTCGAATACATCAGTTTCCTATTCAAGCTCTCGACCCCCACCAAACCGACATCTGGATTTGTCCCGCCTGAATAGTTTTGTAATAGCGTCTCAAATTCCGTCCACCCACCATGAAATCTGCAACATTTTTCGTGACAGAAAACGCGACGATCCATGCCTCGCAAGGATTAAATTCAGTGTTCCATACACCGTTAGCAATTTTAGTGCAGTCGTCGCGAACCTCCGTCCTAAATTTGCCAGCGTTTCCGGAGCTCTCGCATTTGAGCTCGAACATATTGGTGAAGTATTCACCGTTTTCCTTCTGTGTCTTGATGAGGAAATCGCATTTCTGGCTGTTGCCGTTATAGACGTTTTGTTCGCGAAGAATTGTAGCAATGCCTTGACCACCCAAAACCTTTTGGAGGTACATAGCGAGCTCCACTTGGACCCATCCTTCCCATCCACCCTTCTGGTTGTACGCCTTCTCTATCTTCTCTGCATTGACAACATCATTCGCCCATTCCAGAATCTTCTCCATTACGGAGTTCTTCTCAACGACACTGTGGTTTGTCGATGTTGGTTCATAATAGGGCGTAAATATGAGTTTAAACGGGGACGTACCTCATTGTAGTAGCTGAACTCTGGTAGTATGAGTTGATGGTACAATAAGGTCTACACCGTCTTGGTCTGCCTTTATAGACTGACGCACTGAATAGACGACCGCATATGACTCCAAAGGCTCTCTGACATGGATTATGCTTGGACACCATATACATATAAGTACTAGCTTGACCTTTAGTACCCCTGCTCAGGACCCAAGATTCTCGCTTCGTACATAGGTTTAACAATGAATAGACCCCAAGACAGGCCACAAGAAAGAACAGGGAACTTGTTGCCTTCGGTTGCACGATGTGTCGGTACCCATTCCACTATTCAGGGAACTACATTTGACATACTGTCAGGAGCTGTCCTCCGCACGATTCCGCGTCATTCAGGTATCCAAAGGGCTCCAATGGCAAATGGTTGTCGACATTCCAGAAAGGCGGAGAGTGTGTCAACCGACAGGTCCCAGGTCCGTGTGCTCCTTTGGGCTTTCATGCACAGCCAGAAAACAAGCCTGAATTTCGAGTGAACTTGAAAGAGTTTTGTCTCCTATGTTTTTGGAAGAGGCTGGAGAAACCTGTTCGTGTTTCATGCGCCGTCGCCTCGCGTCCACAGATATCTCTGCATGATGTTCATATGTAGAATCCTCACCCGAAATGAAAAAAAATCAAAGACACGAGTCGTAGGAAGTCCATGTAGATCTGTGCCTGATGCTCCAAGATATTCCTCTGAACCGTTCAAACTTTACCCCTCACTCGCGAACCCCCAATTCCATTCGTCTATTCTATTGCCGCGCCATTATTCCGCCTAAAATATTGGCTGATCATTCGTATCATCGACGCGGGACAAGTGTTCCCAGAACTATCCTAGTCCTCATCACAGATCGACGGGATGCGCATAACAAATCTTGGCCCAGGCATCGAGTACATTCTGCTTTTCTGTGGGACAGAGCATCAACGATCAAGAAAAAAACACAGCTATCGAAGGTTTTCAGACTGTGACTTAATTAGAACATCTAGCAGAGACAGCAAACATGGATACATACAGTATTTGCAACTTGGGCACTTGAGCACTGTCAGCGAGAACCAGTGTGATGAAAATTGTCATGAGCTTGGAGTTGTCGGGTGTAAATGTTTCATTGTAGAGCAAAGAGGATTCGGGGCTGGCACGTAAAAGATGTCGACTCTTGGGAATCTGATTGATTAAACGCTACTTAAACTGCTCACACGTCGTATACATTGCGACCCGTAGCGCTTTCCCGACCTTTGACTATCGTCTGAAGTTTTCGATATCGCTGAACTTAATAAGGCATCCGCCAAATATTTGCGTGCACCGTTCGAACCCTAGTATACTTGACATACGGAAGCAACCTGTCCACCTAGTCGCCCGACAGTTCGCACCGCTCGCAAGGCAAGTCGTCCTGACAAAGGACATAAGGCTGACATTTGATCACCATGGAATACCATACGTCGAGCCTCGCTTCGCCGATAGATATGCAGGTTCAAAGACAGACTTTACAGATGGAAAATAAATTAGCCAGAAATTGGAACCCAAGGTTGCAAATCAAGGACGCACCGACAATGAAGGCATCCAAGTTGAATAATTGCTAGACGGTTAATCTGGAACCAATTAATGTAAACCGGTTCGAATACCTGAGATATCGTTCAGTACAAGTTATTCAATGATTTGGTTGCTGCTGAAAGTGAATGATTTCGAGCAAGAATTGACACTTTAGAAAGATGTATGAGCGTGCAATGTCTGAAGGAACGTGAAGGTCGTCTAAAGCTTCCCTTTTCTGCAGGTAGATTCTTATAAAGCACCTCGCGTAAATCATTGAGGCTAGCCACCTTTCCTACATTGATTTATTCGTGTAGAAAGACGGTCAACCTCCCTCAAGCCATTCCACAGAGCTTATTGTCAGGCCTCACAACTGCTAAGGACGATATGAGAGAGATGAGAGAAACAGTGTGCGCCTATTTGGACAGCTTATACACAGGCTTATCAATTGTCGCGTTCTGATCTCAGCATTCAACGACGAATACCAGGGGCTAGGGATTCGTTGGTTGAGCTTGATTTTCCAGTTCCAGGGCTTTTGAAAACTGACCCCTTACCTCAGAAGCCCGTTTTTTTCGACAGAGGCAATATGATTCTCCAGATATTGTTTATCCAAGAACAAACATCTGAGAGGCATGTCGGATCCTTCTAGTATGAAGCAAGGGTATACTAGTAAAACAAGGGATTGCTATAATACGGAAACTAGAAAGAATACCGTCTTTTCTCTTACTGACTCATTACGATGCCTCAGCCTCAATGCTGAAAACTTAACTTATGGCAGTACAGCTCTTCATCCATATCCTTATCTTGAGTGGAAGCAATTAGTATTCGACACCGGTCTCCTCAATTTCATCCGCGTGCCGGTATCTTCGTAACCCAAGCATCGATTCTCCCCGATCATGGTGGTCGCTGAACACCCAGACCTTCCCGGAGGTTGTTTATTCTGAGACAACTCGGAAGCCAGTTACTCCTCGACTGCGGCTTGAAAACTTCCTGATCGAAGACGCAGGCCACCAAATCAAGTCCAAGACGTAGTAAGTATAAAAGTTAATCTCATCCTCTTGCCAGGTCTTTCCCTCGACGTATCTTCGAATACTTGCTCTACAACCCACGATCTCTACAATGCTCAATCGCTCCTATCCAATATTTGCTCTCGTTGTCGTTCTTTTCGTTCTTTTATTCAACACCGTTAGTAGCGCACCAATCGCCGCAGTCGACTCTTCTGTCCTACGCCATCAATCTAGCGTTAAATTCGAACTCTTTCAAGCTCAACTACTCCCCACTACTCACGGAATGCATACTCCTAAGGCGGCGACGACAGGTGCGATTATTTTGTATGATGGTGCTGCTACGAATATTCAATAATTGAAGGCTTTCTAGTACTTACAACACCACGCAAAGATTCATTTCTGAATGTTATGCATAACATCGTTCAGGGTGTCCGAATCAATATTGACCTCCAAATATCCATACGGGTTCCGATCCTCATTTCGGCTTTCATCGTACTCTGTTTAGGAGTTCTGACATTTGTATCAGAAGAGGACGAGGACGAGTCAATGGAGGATCACGCTTGCCATGCTTTTGACGCCGAGAAGAAAGCTTTGTCTTCCCAATAAGTCATTGCTACTATGGCCCAGTTCATTGGTTGTGCATTCAGAGTGTAGGTTGTATAACTGGCTATACGCTGGATCATTGGATGGTTCATGGTTCATCCGTGAGTAGGATCGGAATGTAGCGCTTGTCAGCAGACTGATAACGCCGCCACGTTCTATCGAAAAGTCGGTGCCTTTTCTGAATATTGAACGTCGTTGTTTCTTGTGTACGGGAAGATACAACAGGAGTTACAACGTAAGTAAGGACCCTTTACTTTATTCCCTGCCCGTGCTATGCTTATTCTATCTGCAGTATGAACTCAAAGTCAAGGCCAATTTGTTACACTACTCAAATAGCTAATAGAAGCAGTAATACTACTATTGGTTAATATTTTACTTTAATTATCAAATTCGTGTATGTGTGCGACAAGAGCCCTACAGAGCCACGACGATTATTCTAGCCCCACACACTGCTGGATAAGGTATTTAACACAAACTTCGTTCCAACAAATCTTCGGTGTGTGCTTCAAAAAAACTAGAAACAACGTCACCTGTGCGATTCGAACACACGCGGGCAAAGCCCAACCGCTTTCACGTACACTAAGGTAGCAGGCGATCCCGTTAACCACTCCGGCAAAGCGACTGAACTGCGCGGTATTCTTTGTAGATACCAAGTTTCTTTGAGCGCGAAAAAAAGACTCCGATACAGGTCTATGAGATTTGTTAACAAGAAATCTTCTAACCCATCTATCCACAAAAAGAACTTCATCCATTTATAAGTCACTTTGCCGGAGTGGTTAACGGGATCGCCTGCTATCTCAGTGTACGTGAAAGCGGTTGGGCTTTGCCCGCGTGTGTTCGAATCGCACAGGTGACGTTGTTTTTAGTTTTTTTGAGGCACAATCTTGTACCAAAGATCCGTTGGAGTGCAAACAATTGAAGTTCTTACTCCCCGTGCTTTCGGAATATTTCATTTTTGATCAACTGCCCCACAAGCACACGATGCCCTGACACAGCCCGCGAATGATTGAAGAGAAGACGCTGAATACGCTACTTTGGATGGTCCCATCATCCAACGGTCGACCATTGGACATGCCGAAGATTCTGATTTCGGATCGGCCTTATACATCTCCTGGCAACATTATACAGTTGCGTAGGATCTTATTCGCATTTTTCTGGGTGATAGGTATTCTTTCCTAAACAACTCTGAAGAATAGCAGGCTGAAGGAATTCATGCTTTAAACTTCAAGCTACGCAGAAAAGACACAAAACCACTGAGCTAGTTAGACATGAAGGAGAGTCAGAGCTCTGTATTTCAGGTCCCAAGTAGTCCAAACTGTCTAAGCGAATGGATATACCTTCGACATGGTGGTGAATGACATGGAGGAGATGAAATACTTGATTATCTACAAGATCAGCTCTGATTTATGTAAGTCACTTTGCCGGAGTGGTTAACGGGATCGCCTGCTACCTCAGTGTACGTGAAAGCGGTTGGGCTTTGCCCGCGTGTGTTCGAATCGCACAGGTGACGTTATTGCTTAGTTTTTTTTAAAAGCACAATCTTGTACCGAAGATCCGTTTGGAGTACAAGTAATTGAAGTTCTGATTTTGCATCTTTCCCGTAAGTGCAATAATCACTTGGCACCAGAATTGAAACGCAGGCGGTCCCCGTTGCTAATTCCGCTGAAGTGATAACTGCTTTCGGGTGTGAAGTGGATTGAAGCAGTCACAAGTGACTAGGAAAAGTCTGAAATGTATGATGTGGTTGTACAATTTACTCAATACTTACATACGGTACATGGATATGATATATAAACCATAATGTTACAGAATGCTAGCGGAATACATAACTGACTACATCTGACTACATCCGACTCCATTCCACGAAAGACTCCAACGCGCAGAGTTCAAACAGAAAGCCAGAGTTTCGAAGATATTGAAGTATGCATCAAGCAAGCAAAGCAAGAATAGTAAGAATCAGAAAGAAGGTGGTCCGGAGCAGCCAGCTCTAGCGCTTGCATCGGGGTAATACTACTCTGAGAAGCGCACTACCGGGAAGGGAGAGGATGAGGGAAGAGGTGTTCGAAAGGAAATATAATCAAAAAGAAGGTCGAGGTCTTTGTGTGGAAAGGCTTGCGGTGAGGAACGACTTAGACTTCCTCTTCCGCTATCTTCTCATCTATAGGCGACTCTGCATTGACAGTCACGTTCGAATCTGCGCGTTGCCGTTGTCGAATAAGTTGCATCGATTGATTGACTTTTTCAGCAAGGCACCAAACAGCCCAAGCACCGTATCTACAATAAAGCACACGGATGTTAATAAGTTGAATCAGGGAATGTGAAGAAGGTGAAACACACATCTGAGTACACATCAGTAGCACGATGATGGTGACAAGCATCACGGACAGAGCAATGTCCTTGGATGAGGTATGGAATTGCTCAAGCTTTTGGCCCCAGAATGCGAGCAGGTAGGCCGCAAAGACGAGCTTGAAGATGCTGAAATAAGGGATACACAGTAAATACGAGCGGAAAAACAGATAGAAAGTATGAACTTACAATGATTGGACAGCCCCGAATCGGAGCATATATAGAGTCCATCGGAGAGGGAAGCGCAGACGATCTATGAAGCGCCGACGGAGAACCATAAACTTGTCACCGAAACGAAGACGGGAAGGTTGAACTTACACATGAACAATCCGATGAAAACAGTTTGCTCCGTCGTAGCCTGGAACAGCCATATCTCACCCGCCGCAACAATTTGTGGATGTCCGGTATACGCCAATACGCTGAGTAACAACACAATGGCAAAAATCGTGCAAAAATGATGAATGAGTAGCGGCCATCTCATTGATGGGCGGTAGGTGATCTCAAAGATGTACAAGCCAGAAATCAAGAGTGCACCGGCTTTGAGTATGTTCACGTTGTCTAATGTAAACTTGCTCGCGAGTATAGGGGATGCGACGAGTTGGAGAATGAGAACGGCGAAGGTCACGAAAGTGTCGAGGACGTATGTGACGGTGTTTCGTTTGTTCTCAAAAGACACTTCACGGTATTGAAGGGAGAATCGGGTGAGGAAAAATTCGGTGGCTTTGGCCATCATATACAGGAGGAGGGTGTAAAGAACGGTAGGAACGGGATACTAAGTTAGAAGAAATGTCAACGATAGTCTTAATTGATCAGGATGGATGAGCTCACGAAAGCGACAGTGGTCATTGTGATTGACTGTGTTTGAACTTTGACGAGTTGTTGGACAGCGGCTTCAGATACACCTTTCATGTCAACAGCATTGTAGCTGGAGTTATACGAAAGCAGAGTCTGGTTGAAGGGAACAGCGCTGGTGACTTCGAGATAATTACGATCGATACACATATCACCTCCGGAAGGACCAATGTGAGGACAGTGAACGTCAGGCCGGAATTGTACTAAGTCTAACCACCAAGTCAATATATTATTCCCATAGAAAAGAAGAAGAAAGAAAAGAAAACGCGACATACTCTTATGTATATATCGACACCAGCCAGTGTTCATTCCGCCTTGCCACGACTCGCCGAACGGTAATGCACTCATGAACGACAAGCAAGCGTCCTGAGACTCGTATTGTTGATATATACCGGTACAGTATAAACTCGAAACTGCACAAACATCGGCTGCGGTCTTGAGTTCGATGAGTTCCGTAACATTCGTCGATGTGCTGTTCAGCTCTTCTGCGATTTGAGGTGCCAGATATGGGGCGGTATAGGACATGAGCTCATCTATCCGACGGAGGATAGCATCGTACGAAACAACCTTCATGCTATCGTCGTCAAAAGCCATGAACATGTCGATCTGGAGAGGAAGAGTCATGTTGACTGTCGGAAAGGCCATATCACTAATGTAGCTGACGGCAACGACCGGAGGCTCAACAACGGCAGACTGGATGGTCATTCCAGAGGGTATTCCGATTAGCTGTGTTGTGGTATCTAATAGCGTGTCTTGATAGAAGAGACCGAACAGGAATTCAGCGTTGAGATCCTGACCAACGAACGTAGTGATAGCATCTATGCGACCGACGACCTCTGGAGAGAGAGGCGAGGGAATTAAGCCATTGAAAACCCCTGCTGGGTTGGAGAATCTACGAAAGAGATGAGCAATTTAAAATGAGAAGAAAAGACAGAATACATACGCAGCTCCAAAGACATCGAGGGCCTCGAGGTATTCGTAGGGTTGTTTGTACCCCAAACTCGAAGGAGCTAGGATAAGTACCAGAGCGAGCACAGGTCCTTTGGAGAACATATGGGGGACACAGCATATCATCACCTCGTACACCCTTTATAGACATGTTGGGAAGGAGGAGTACTGACAATCTAGGGACAGGGACACCACAAATACGCGATACGATATCAGAAATTAGATTCCGAATCGTCTCGTCTCGCCGATGGCATTAAGCGTCTTCAAATCTAAGCAAGGCGTCACCAGAAAGCCCATATTTGCTCTCCCATCTGAAGATAGCAGAATAACCGACGTTTATAGATAGATCAGAGGCCAATGCGTGAGTTCTCGGTCTTGTGGCACTATCTTACCATGCTGTGTTTAATTCATAGCTTGAATACTTGGAGCATATACTTCTGCGTTATCTCAAACTGAATAGTGGTAACTTGCGGAGGGTCCTGGTGTTTTGAGTGTACAGTTTTTGATGAGACGTGACGCGACGCGACCTGCCGACGGAACCGACGCGCCATTTCTCAGATCCGAGGCTCTTTCATCCATGCATCGATATCGATAACAGGCATAACAGGATGTAAGTTGTAACAGGCCGATAACAGGTATAAAGGCAACTTGAAGGAGTCCATCGGGATTTGTCGACCAAACGCTGGCCGAGGAGATTTCAAGAAGTAGTCGGACTGATATCTACCTCCCGAGCCATTTAAGTTATGGGTGGGCTCTTTCGGTGAGCGACATTTGCGAACTCTTGCGCCACGAGAGAGATCTCACCTTCCCTATCTGCAGAGTTTTGATGTCCACATCGTAGAAAAAGCATGTGGAACGACGAAAAAAGCAATATGGTATGGAGGAAAAACCACATATAAAAATCCAGCGAAGCGGAGGCTTCCTTCATCTGCAGGCCCCCAGTCAAACGAAAACACTCTGCTGGCAGAGAACTTTGACACAGAAAAACCCTCTATCCTTTCACGCCTACATCTGTCATCGTTCATTTCCATTCAATTCCCAACAAACATCATGCGTCTTACTTCTGGATATGTTATGACTTTTGTCACCGTCCTTCGACTACTTTCCTTCTCGTGTGCGATGCCTGTTGTATCGGTAGGTGACACGATAAATTGGTAATCAGAGCTCACCATATCATTTCCCTTAGCCCGCTGTTAAAGCACTGCGAGAAGCTGCTGAGAATGACACCTTATTCGCCTTGTATACAAGTTGCCTTCGTATCTCGCAACAGCCTATAGGAATCGAAAAGGAGGCTGCTGATATTCTCGATGGGTATTTGCGCAGCATTTTAAGGCCAGACTCATACTACGTGATTGGCAGTTATCCCCATAAAGACATAAACCCCGAAGTAGGCATTCAATTCAGCTTGCGCGCTAGAAGAAACAACCAGTGGTGGCATGGACAGGCGACGTGGAAAAATGGAATTTATATGGGAGTTGTGGTGCATGCTTTGAATGTAGATGAAAAGTATCCATCCGTGAATTGGACTTCTATAGAATTCTCAGAAGGCAAACTGATAAACCTTCCGGAGCACCTCCCGATGAAACCTAAATACTGTTGTCGGAAAACTGTAGGGACCGGTCGTTAGTAGTTCCTACATCCATGTATCCCTTACGCAGTGATCACTTCGAGAGGGCATAGAATCCATTCAAATGCTCAAATATTTTGGCCATCTGACGGGAGCATGTGGCTAGATGCGCTACATATATAAGAGCAAATTTCGTAGCAGCTCTGTTGCTCAAATGACAATTTTCACACCTGGAGTAGTGGCTATCACTCGCACACTAGCGCTTCCTGGCATCTTCGCTGTTGGCACTGTCGCAGTGCGTCGCTTCCTCGAGAAATACGGCGGTCTCGTCCTACCAACCTGGCTCTTCGCAACGATCTACGTACTCAGCCCACCTGTCTTGATCACATGCCGAATTCTCGTCAGGGATTGGAGACAAAGGCGCGACGCTGCGGCATTGGGAGCTCGAATTGCACCGAGGGTAAAAGGAAAATGGTTTGCAAATCTTGGTTTGCTCAAGATGATGATGAACAACTACTATAGAGGCTATCCTGGTACACTTTATGTTCCTGAACTTATAAAATTTTCTGCAGCTTACAAGCGATGTTTAGCTGACGGACTATTCAATATCATGGAACACCAAGGACCTGTGTTCAACATGAATATTCTATGGCAAAATATGGTCTTCACCTGCCAACCAGAACATATCCAGCTCATTCTTGCAACGGATTTCGGCAACTATGTCAAAGGTATATAGGCGCATTCCATCTAAATTTTCCCTACTCGACGATATCTCCTTCCGTAGGCGAAAGATTCCAACGAAACATGTCGTCTGTTTTGGGCTCAGGTGTGTTCAACTCGGACGGTGATATGTGGAAGTACATCTCAAGCCTTTCAGCCTGCTAAACTTCATGCTGATATTTTGAAAAACCTTTAGATTCCATCGCTCTATGACCCGCCCTTTCTTCAGTCGCGACAAAATTATCCATTTCGACATGTTCGACCGACATGCTGATTCTGCTATATCACTCATGAAAGCACGTTTTCGTGCAGGGTACGCTGTAGATTTTCAAGTATGTCCCAACAACCCACTTCCTATTTCTTCCTACTACTACCTTTCTAACCATTCCCGTACCAGGACTTGATAGGTCGATTCACCCTCGATTCGGCAACGGAGTTTCTTCTTGGTTCTTGTGTTAATAGCCTCACAGCTGGTCTCCCTTATCCTCACAACGTAGCTCCCAACGTCGTATTTGACTCTTCCACGTCCAATGCAGGAACTCTACTCTCGCCGAACGGTACAGCCTTTTCCTTAGCTCGCAATTTCAGCAATGCACTACTGGATGCACAAGAAGCTGTCAGCGCCCGAGAACGATTTAGTATGATATGGCCGATGCTCGAAATTCACAAAGACAAGACCGAAAAGCCAATGAAGGTTTTGAATGGGTTTATTCAGCCCATAGTGAATGAGGCGGTGGCCAAGATGAGGAGTCAGAAGGAGTGCGGGGAGATGAAAGGACCAGACGAGGAAGAGAAGGAGACATTACTAGATCAATTGGTCAAACAAACCGATGGTACGCTGATGATTCCTTCGCCGATATTCTTGTCCTTACAAGGAATTCTGAAAGATCCCGTTGTTTTGAAAGATGAAACGTATGTTGAGCTATTTCAACCATACTCGTACTCCGTCTCTGATTCTCAAATTCTAGTCTCAACATTTTGATTGCTGGAAGAGACACAACAGCGGCAACACTCACATTTGTAGTCTACTTCCTCTCTATGTATCCAGATACCATGGATCGACTGAGAGAGGAGATATTCGAGAAGGTGGGACCATCCAAGCGACCTACATACGATGATATACGGGACATGAAGTTTTTGAGAGCTGTAATAAATGGTGTGTCTCGAATGCAATCGAGTCATCAACGAACCATCTCACGAAACTTTCTTGCAGAAACTCTAAGATTATACCCGGTTGTGTGAGTCTGGTCCTTGGAAGTCATTTCTCTCAGTTAATGGTTATCCAACAGCCCCTTCAACATCCGAGAATGCACCAATGCCACGACTTGGCCTTCTCCTGACCCTACACAACCTCCTATCTATATCCCAGCAGGCGCAATGTACGTCGAGTGATTCCCGATAAACTCTTCATCCCTCACCTGAAACCTATCGCTCCTAGAGTTCCTTGGTCCGTGTTCATGATGCACCGCCGAAAGGACCTTTGGGGACCGGACGGTGCGCACCGTTCTTGAAAGCTTCCTGGCATTAGCATATCTGACATTTTTATCGGCAGCCGAGGTATTCGATCCTGACCGCTTCCTCGATGACCGACTCAAGACGTATCTGGTTCCAAGACCCTTCATTTTCCTCCCATTCAATGCTGGAGCCCGCATCTGCTTGGGGCAACAGGTCCGTGCTATTCTACTACTCCGTACGCTTCATATACGCACCCCACCTTGCAGTTCGCCTACAACGAAATGTCCTTCATCCTCGTCCGTCTCATCCAGAACTTCACGTCATTCACACATTTCCCGGAACTAAGCCCTCCTGAATTCCAAGTACCTCCGGAATGGAAATCGTTCCCAGGGAGGAAAGGAATCGACAAGTTTTTCCCAAAGATGACTTTGACGATGTATTCTGGGGTATGTTCTATTTCCCCCCCTCTTAATATTGAAGGCCAGTGCTTATATATTGGTTTCTCCAGGGAGGATTATGGATAAAAGCTCAGGAGGCTGAATAAAGATAAGAAGCAATGTAGATGTACGAGATAAAAATTCATTACATCTGTAGTACCTAGCCATGGAATAATAAATTATAAGGGAGCTTGTTCAAGTATTGTATATGCTATGTGCTGTTCAAATTCTTTCCTTCAGGCGACTACATATATCACTTCACCACCAGAATTTGGACCGTTTAGTCTTCTTCGTCTTGCTGGGGGTTCCCGTCCACCGCCATTCTGTTGTCGTTATATCAAGCCAAAAAAAAAAAACAAGCGAAAGAACGAGTCAGAAACGTATGTCAAAATCTAACGAGTCGACATGGACGTGCGGAAGTTGTTGTTTCCATAATGACTCGCTCTAGGATCCCAACGACCATGCAGAGGTTCCCTGAATCCTCCGTTTGCGACGACGAAAGAGATGTCGATGAAGAGAATGAACGTCATTATAATAAAGTTGATCCAGGCAAAGGCGACAAGAGCAGTGAGGATTCGGCATGGTTGGAAGACTTGGCACCAGGATAGATTTCCCCAGAAGGTCTGTGTGAAGCGATGGAAAGAAAGAATTAGTCTAGGTGAGCGATCGAAGAAGGACGTCGTTTTACCGTAGCAATGGCTGCGCCAACCAGATACATCACCCAGAGAATAAAAAGACCGATAAGCTCTCCTCGGAACGTGCTGATGAAACGGTTCTCGTATCGCCTATGAATGCAGTGGATACTAGAAACGAGGATATCAGCGAGGTTCGTGCTGGGTTTGGAATAATGAAGGATGATATATGAAATCGGAGAACACTGACATGAACCATGACCATAAGATTGCGAGTATGGTGGTGGCTAAAAGTTCCGCAACGATGGGATCTGAAATGAAGATTGAATAACAGGGCATGAGGAGCGGTTCCCGAGAAGCTGCTCCAAGGACGTCATGCTCACCGTAGAAATCTTTTCCACTGTTCAACGGATCACCGAGAGGAATGTGAGTAGTGTAATGGATCCTGGCCGCTGTTAACCCAAGCAGAACGACAGAGAAGAGGGCCTGTAGAAACGGTAAGCGATGCTCTCACCTTACCAAAAACAATGAAAGATATATATTCACCGAGGCGAAATAGAAAGCGATTCGGAGGGCAGGAAAGTCAGTCATAATGAATTCGTTGTTTGTGTGAGCAAGAAGAAATGCTTTAAACTCTGAGGTCGATGGAAGAGTGCAAGGCTGATAAAGTTAGAAGTCTTGCGGTAGAATGCTGGGGTTATAAGAAAGAACAGGGTGTACACGAGGACACCATGTTGTGGATTACGACACTGCATCCCTTTTGTCGATTGTCAGTGGAATTTGGGGATGCCTTACGTTTGCGATTCGATGGAGGTCCAGGGCAATGAAGCAATGAGGGTGGATACCGCCTTCAAAGAAATTATTATGGTATGAATGAGGATTTTCACGACAAACAACCTCGTGGTTTGATATATGAATCTAATCGGACATTGAAGGTATCAGTGTTTTTTTGCAGCTCATTGTATACTGATGCATCGCCTCGGAATGATAGACGACACGTTGATTGACCGACGATAATGGTGCGCTAGGACAGGTTCAGATACAGATGCATACGCGGATACAAAAGAGAGGGACCAACATTGTCAATGGCAATGCGGCGGAACATAACACGTTGATCACGCACTGTAAGAACGTCTTTCCCTGAAGGAATGGCAGTCCTCGCTTGCCAAAATATGAGTGCTACTAGGAGCACCAAGTTAAGATATAGCTTTCGTGGAGAGTATCCTTTTGTCGGATAACAGTATTGTTCAACATAAAAACGGTCCGGGCGCCTGAATGAGGACGTTATTGTATAAATGCTCCTGGACCTATAAGTACTGTGTCAATTCGACGACGCTGGGTTCAACGAGTCTACATACAGCATGATGGAGAATAGTGGAGAATCAATATTTATCATATGTCTCCCTTCCTTATAGCAAAGGCATGCGAAAAGTCTGCGGGCATCAGAGGTGGCTGGTCGTTGAGCTGGTATCTGACTTTTTCCATTTGAAAACTACTACAGTTTCAACTTGCAAACTTTACAGCTGCACAAGAGGATTTGCCTACAGTATTCGTCGTTTGCAGATCTGTCTATAGCTAGAGCTTAGGATAGAGATTAGCCCCGATAGCAATCGCCGTGAGTGTTCAAACATGTTTGCTTTCTTCTAGATTCTCAAATCATTTGTTTATTTAGACACAGAAATCCTCATTGGCATACGGAGACCACCATCGCCAGAAATATATCTCGAACTTATTCATTATTTCAAGCCTCTCCATGACTCGTCCGACAGGAATCGCAATAGTGAGATAAAAGACCTAGTCAACCTCTCATGCGTTTGCCGTTATCCACGCGCCGTCGTCTTTCTTATCATCGTCTCGTCTTTCGCTTGCCGGTCAGCATGGTACAGAGAAGCCGAGAATGTAAGAGCTTCACCTCATACTACAGATCTCCCCCCCAATGCAAGTGAAGTCAGACTACCCGAGTCGCTACCTCCACATATCCAACACTGCGAGTTCCGTGGTTGGTGGTCTGATGAATATTGTAGGACAAATGTCATAGACAGAGAAGGAATAGAAGCCCATCCAATAAATAGCGTCAACCGTTCTACCCACAATGGCCGAGTTCAGTCTTTTTTCAAACTCTCATCACCCCGAGACTTTTGGCGAATATCCAGGAAAAATCTGTCCTACCACTCATTTAAATAGTGTCAACTCTTTCGCGCCTCTCCCAAAACTTCGAAAATTCATCTCTCGACTAGAGACAAAGTTGCGAATGCTATGCTTGTATGCTTGCTCTCTGGGCCCCTCGGTAACGTAGCGGAGGTCTTCCATTCCCCAGGCTTAAAGCTTGGAGAACTGCGCGCAAACGGTGACGAGTACACACATATCTTGTTTATCGAGCTCATCTTCTCCCTTACTGGAGCTTCTTGCTCTCAAGATCCCTACGGTCCGAGATTTGTCGCTCATGTTTGATTGTTTGAAACGATTTCCTATCTTAGCGTCTCTTACTATCGACGAGGATTAGTAGTTCACAGGATCTGACATGACTAAATCCTCACTTTCGACCCCTCAAAAGTCTTCGGCACCTCACAATTTCTCCCTGCCATCATCGCTTATCTTACAGGGAAACCACCCAACCTATCCAAACTTGCAATCTTCACGCACTCACGCTATCGTTATAGGGTCTTAGATCCATACGATCTTCTCGCCACGGAGTGGTCTAAATTAGATCGATACAGGTCTATTCAGGAATCATCACTTATTGTTGAACATGCAACAAAGGTCACTCACGATCCAGACGAATCATCCAAGAGTGTCTCAGCCACATTCACAATCATTTTTCACGTCCTTGGATGGGCTTGAATTTTACAATGTAAGCAATGCAAGTCATAGACTTGGTATCGAACATTCTAATGATACGATACTCATTTAATCTTTAGACTGTGGGAGACATTTCTTCGACTTGGACTACCCCTTCACTCAAAGAAATTCATCTTCATAACGCTGAATTGTTAGGGAAACGAGAGGGTCGTCCAGGTATCGACATCTTGTGTTAGACAAGGCAAATGCTTTTCTGGACTTCAGTTGTTGTCTGTGCATTGTTCTGAAGATAATCAGTGGGTTGACTTTTGTCTCCCTCGAAAGAGCCAGTAAGCTTTGCGCTGTATACATTCTTTGTAATCTCCGAGTATGTACTAATTTTATTCTGACATTCCGGATATAAACGAGAACAAATGTAAAATTTCATATCGTTTTAGAAGAACCATATGCGGACTTCTCACTTCTCCTTCTCCTCTGACCGAATCGTTAGTGACTAACCGTCTAGCATTGTCTCTTATCTCGCATCTTTGTCAGTTCTGTTTTCTATTTTCAAGTTTGGACAAGTATTTGCCGACGTTTACGCGATCCTTGTTGAATACACAATTTTGGATTTCCATGACTTTCCCCATCTGGTATCCGTTGACCAGGAGGGTTCGGTATTCAGGTAAGAATTCACGTCTAAACCTATAAGTATGTTGTGACGAAGAAGAGATATTGCCACTCATCAATTAGGTTCATCTCCGTCTTGTCCGTTGAATGTATTCGATACAAGCTCCCCGCTTCAGCTTCTACCACCGAGAATCTTCCTTTAGTTCGGGTGTATTCTACGAATGATAACTCCCCCGATTGGTGGATTAGCTGAAAGGTTCCCTTTCAAATGTTTCTCCGAAGAAATCTAAAAACTTCTAGTCGGCAGTACTGCAGTTATGCCCTATCTGATCAGGTGACTTCAATTTTCATCCATTCAGTTGAACAAAAGAAGTCGGTCAGAAGAAGCATGGGGCTAAAATGTCTTCGAGGCGGAGGTTATAACGCTTAAGTGCCAACTGATAGCAGGGGTGAGACGGACATATCATATCGATTCATTTTCCACTCAAGAAGGACCGACATATTTAAACACGATGTGATCCTGTGTTCCTCCGCGATTGTACTCTTAATTACCCTCGATATGTCAGTTGCGCGGCAGAAATGATGATATGCATGTGGTATACCTAGTACGAGTTTACGACCCCTGTTTCCGGTCCAACTTCTGAAGACTGGACCCGGTACTACTTCCATTCAGAAATGCATCCGACCCACGAGCGGGTCATATAGCTTGGTGGAAAGATGTATAATAGTATCCCCCAAAGAGTACATACATACATAACTTGAGTAAGTCTAACGGAATTATGGCCGACTCATAGATTCAGAATCTTAGTCATCCCCGGAATGCTCTGAATAACCATCGTGCAAGGTCCATAGATCATTGACAAGCTCCTTGATATCGTCCGAATTTTCAACCAAACCTGGTAAAATACCGGTCTTACGCCGATTAACACATGCCTGAGCAAAATTCGCATAATCGGCAAACATTTGTGCAATCCTACTGTTTGCACTCAAACTAGTGAACAAGGACGTCGAAGGGAGCAACGAGTTGCGTTCCGCATGTGGTGTTTGTCTGTAGTTGGTAAGTATCTCCACGTCGCGAAATATGTCAGGGAAGGAAGACGGCAAAGGGTACGCATGTGCGTGTGTGCTATAGAGGGTGTTAGTCCCAAGTGAAAATAAAATAAAATTCCGTCAGCATAGATGCCGGCGCTCAAAATCGAAGGTACCTTGAGACAAAAGGCTCTTTAAGTGCTTCTTGTGATAACGATGAATTGTACGATTTCAGAGTGGAGGCCGAAAACCCTCGTGTCACGTCTCTTCGAGTGTAGGTAGTTGCCGCCTAGAAGGTTTTTGCATTAACAAAGACATGCTGGTTCACATGGAAAAAGTGTTTCACCATCAAGGAATTTTGGGACATTGAAAAATTGTATGATTGTTGCCGGAAGTCCTGTGGCGTCGCACCAGCAGCCACTGGGAAGACTCCTGCCAACTGGCTGAACCGATGAGACCCGTGAATATTGAGAAGCCCGGAAAAGCTTGATATATCCTCCTGATTCCGTTTCAATCTTAACACACAGTATTCGTCATCCATCCTCTTGAAGGCAACAATTGAAATATTAACACACCGGAGCGGTAAAGTCGCACTTTCAATATGTGCAGAGAGAATCGACGAAGTGTGGTAGTAGTCACGCTGCCATACGGCACAATCAGTTACAAATAAAGCGGAAATCGTAGGAATCACACTGACACCGGTTTTTATGTTTACGTCCCAGTCTCCTTGAGACCATATTTTCGGATTTGATATGGGAATCGTCAAAAGAGACAGACTGTCTAGCTCCCTGAGGAAGACAGCGTCGTTGATGACTTTTTTTATGTGTATCATCTATACATAATGTATGAACGTCAGCTGCTAGAGGGAAGATGAGAAGAAAACCAACATTTTCCAAATCAACATTCTGAGGTACGGCATCCCCCATCAACGGAAAAGATATGCAAGGTGCTCTCGAGAGTTCGTCATTGAACGCCATGAGAAATGAGGAAGAGAATGACCCAAAAGTTGAGGCATCATTCATTAATTGTAGACCCTTAGCGGACTATCAAACCTAAATTTTGCAGACGTGGTCGCAGTAAACGAACCTGGAAAGAGTTACACTCCTCTATGAATGAACGTACAGAACTTTCCATCAACTCTGTCTCCTGAACAGCTCACGCATAAGTACGGTCTATTGGGAAAGCTTCAACATACTTCGTTATATCGCTGGAACAGCTCTTGACCAAGGGCCCAATCCCCTTCAGAATTCTGCCAATCTGGAACATTCGGGAGCATTTGGACTGTCTGGGGAATATAGAACACACGGTTGAAATCAGACCAATACCTGATGCTACTGGCGGAGTCCGCTGCAAGGGATGTAGACTTGTCGTCAGTTTCCAAGTGAGTTTGGTAAGCATGCGGCTCTACAGGCATATACTTGTATTCATCGACCTCTCCCTGCCTGAAAACGGATAGGCCAAAGTGAAATATATGTAATCGATAAACTCACCACAGCGGGGTATTTTCAATGTGATCATTGTAGATGGTGTTTGTCTTGTTAAAAGCACCAAAGTTGGCTACATGACCTCAAGTTGACACCAGGGAATGAGGCATTGCTGAACATACCTTTGCGGTCGAAGGATATAAGCCTTGGGCAATACGTAGAATCTCCCTGGAGAAAGATCAGTGATCCGATGGAGGATAACAGTTGTAGTCTGTACCTCTAACGTTTCACCTTCTCTAAAAGATACGTCGTGGTTCAGGAGAGTTTCCGTATCATCCGAGTAGGTAAAATAACTCTCTTGAGTATTCCAGAAGTGGGTGCCAACATAGTTAGCCAGGTTTCCGGCTTGAACATAAAGAATTTCTCGCATGGTATCCGGGTCGATATCGGATTAAAAGTCCGATGAATGTCTTTTGCGGAGAGTCTACCAGGAGTACAAAACCAAGCGGAATGGGTTCTCACGATTTCGTATTTTCCCACACAGACCGGGCTTACAACAAATGCTTTCAACTTAATCCTCAGTTAGATAATCTGTACATATCTGGTAGTTCTGATTTTCCTCAAAATTTAGCACTCCTACAGATTTATGCGCAATCGTCCAAGTGCCCGTTGATCTTCAGTAGATAAAGGAGTGTAAAGCTCATGCGTAGAGTTTGCGCTATTGTGTCGCAGAAAGCCCGGGCGTTGGGGATAATCCAGCATTGAAATGGGCGGTAATGAAACTCTCTGACGTGGATCCCCGTGCATCGGGGGAGAAAGAGGTAGTGGAAGGGCAGGAGGATGAAGATCCATCGCTGGAGAGACAGGGCGTAGTGGATAACCTTCAACAAAGCGTCGATGCCCGTGATCTCCAGTATCATCGAGCGGTGAATCCGGAGGATCCATCTTCGTCAGAGACTTGCTGTTGACAAAGATGCCTTCAGGAACGCGTATACGTCGGAGATAGTCATAGTTTTCGACGATAGGCAATCGCGTATAATCATTTCCCTGAGCTTCCGTATTCAACATAACAACCATACATCTAGAATAGAGAACTTACAGAGAAATATGCCACCACATGCCACTTCCTAGTCTCATTTGTACCAGGAAGATGTACCAGCGCTGAGTATGTCTGTTTCGTTAAACCGTCGGGTTTTGTAGGGCGATCCTTTCGTCGTATAGGTGGAGGTATTATAGCGGCAGGATCGGATGCTCTACGAGCGCTGAAAATCAAAGAGGGATTATTTAAATACCCGTTACAACGGACATATATTGCAGCATTACCGTCTAGCAGCCTTGGCCTCCTTCTCCGCAACAGTTGTCTCGACTTTCTCTTCGTAAAATAAGTAATCGCCACGCATTCGACTTTGTGACCTAGATGGTTAGGGGTGAGCTCCGAGGCCTTGGGGAGTACTATTGTTGACCTACCATCGGCGACCATCAGTCCATCGCAATAAACCACCTTCATCTTCTGCTTCTTCCCAGACAAAGACATTCCCAGTAGATAAACTATCTCGTTCACTTGCCACCAATCTTCTCTTGATCAGAGGTAATATGCGAAGTCGAACAGCTTCTAGAACAACATGGGCATCCGGGGCATCCCGAATATCTGTATAGTGTGTTTCAATTCAGAATGCAGGTTAGACGAGACATCCTCCTTACGAAGTGAAGGGTGAGTGACGAAAACTTCAGCATCCGTAGAGCTGGGGTACATGGTCAGAGTTGGGTCAGGGGAAAAGCATTGACAGAACGGCACGATATCCATTTATATGTAGGGCGATTCAGTCCTTCAGTTTACGAACAATGAAGATTGAAGCAAATAGCCTGATATATCAGTATTCAATTTCTGAGAGGTGACAATTCTTCAGTGTGGTAAGAAAAAGGCGTTCCCATACATAGATGTAGAGTTATCGACTGAAGAGAGCAACGGACCGTTGTCTTACGGCCTTGATCGCGCCTAATACACGGATTCATTACACCTCCTTATAAGTGCCAGAGCTTGATTCGATTCCTATTGAGGCTAGAGAATCACAAGTGAAAATAATTCTTTTAGCAAAAGAAGCGATCCGAAGATAGTGGCTATTTTAACTGGCAGGTTCTCACCACAGATGGCGACCAACGAGTTGGGCAAAACTTCGGAAAACAAAGATTTCCCCTGACCGAAATCTGTTAGAGAAAGATCTGTGACGTGAACACTCTAAAATCATACATATGTAAGTATGTAAATGGATAACCAGTCGTAAGTATACTTGACTCGCCATTATCGCGACAACAGAAACACCGATCAAGGGGAAACCATAAAGAAGTACCGAGTCACCCTGGAGTATTGCTTGTTTCTAATGTAGACTGAGGTATGCAAGGCAATAAAGCCCCGCAACAAGGCAGAAGGATTAACGGTTGCCGGCTTGAACGTAAGTAGGTAGGTCAGTTTCCTACTGATAAATCCCTAAGAAATCCGTCGACATGGCATTTGAATGATCTTGCACTCACCGTTTCAATTCTACATCTTAAGTATTATTACATGTGCAGACGCCACACTCTATGTATACACTTGCCCAACTCGCACACAGGGCAAGTATACATTTGAGGTTCTTGTTTGCTTTGACCACATGTTCGAAGAATGAGTACAATTATTCAGCGGCCCTAGGGCCTGAAACTCATACAATGGTCCTGGAAGAAGTACTGAGTGTTCAAATCTGTGACAATAGAGATAAGGTGCTGCAGTAAGCGTGTTATAAGCTCACCACTTTTGTATCTTCAAACAAGTGAACAATCGGATAGCATTCAAAATGCAGCATAATTCTGCATTCACTCACGGCGACAGAAACCTGAAAGACATGATGGAGTATCAGAAGCAGTTCTCGTCTGCGTCTGCGAAAGAGCGACAAACCCAGGTAAGGTAGAAGAGTTCAGACCAAAATACATTCACGCTCAGTCATCTCTCCTTTACGAAAGGATATGAGATACATGCGCACTTTATTGCCGTACATATCATAGCCAAAGTTGGAAGAGGTAGTTGAAAGAGACATGCGGGAAGATAGTCTACTAACTAGTTATCAGTATTACAAGTGGAAAAATAACTCAAAGAACGTAACTGTGCGGAACTGTAGAATACAGTAGAACCTCTCAGCACGTCAACACGGCTCGCCGTAGTTCATTTCGCTTCCGGACTTTGAGAAAACTTACAGGAGGTATGTACGAGAAGGTCAAAGAAAGCTGATTCCCTATTAATTGCTCTGCAGGAGGATTTCCTGGCTCATCTATAAAAGTAAATATAGACCCGAATCGACCAAAAATACGAAATCGATGCACTTACGAATCTTCCTGAACGCGCGTCGCAGTGCCACTGGGGTTGAATATCAACGTATGGTGGGAGACAAGTTGATTTTGGACCAGTGAGTCTGCCGGGAGTCAACCCTTACGCCTTTTCATCAGGCAGGCAAGAGCCTTAGGAGGCAGATATTAGGTTCATAACTCTTTAAAACCGTTAACATACAATTGTCGATGAATAGTTCGAAGAACATCCCATCTGTACAAGTGATAAGAAGTGATAAGATACATATGAATAACGTAGGATGCTACTTGGATGCTAGAACCCCAAGGTTTATGCTAGGATGTACATATGAGCGAGATAGTATTAGAAATATGACATTCCGAGATATAACAATAGAGATGAATCCAAAAATGAAAGGATAGTCGTATCTGCAATAACAATGAACTTCAGAGTGAAGTGGGCTCTGATACATCTGGCTTGAAACGTAATCGCGCGATCAAGACCGTTTGCCAGGGGCAAATGCCTTGCGAAGAAATTTTGTTAGCAGAAAGAGGCCTGCCAGATACGGGCTCATGGTAGGACGGTCCACCAAACTCATAGGGCGTTTCAGTATCGGTCGAAAACGTTCCCCAAGGCTGGCGAGCTCTCGAAGAATTGAAGACATTAAAATGAACCTGTGACATGGATAAAGTAACGTCAGGAGAATTATTCATACCACACAAGAAATGACAGGAGTGTTACCTGTCCATCGGGATGATTGTGGCTCACGAACAAGGCATATTCGGGAGTGTCGAGTGTACCGATGACTTCAAAGCGTGGTCTGTTAGCACCAAAGTTTGATAAGATATAGAGAAAAGGCCTGACCAAGAAAGAGATCTTCCTTCTGAATCTGATGCTGGGACCCAAAAGCTTCCAGCATGGTATCTACATTAGCCTTGAACCACTTTTTCGGGGCATCTAGATTTTCTACATAGCGATACATCGTCGTTTCTGTGCACAGGTGGGCAGTCTTGTGTCCTGCCCGTAGAGGATATGAGTATCGGCGGGAGACACTTTTCCTGTAAGTATTCAATGTGTGAGAGGACCATGTCAGCGAAAGGTTATCACATGAGGATCAAGAAACGGCGATCATGGAATTTAGAGGAAGAAGCAGAAGAAGAACGAAAGAGACGTAGATGATGATGATTATAATGATATCAACAACTCAGGGGAGCAAGAGAACGTACAACTCTTTTCGGACAGATGGGCAGAACTCACAAAACATTTCCTCCGCGTGTTTTGAACGGAAACAAGCCCGCAATAACATCCAACCCCCTCTGGGCGGCATTTCTCTTATCCTGCCTATGACTTCCTGTATAAAATTTGCCGTACCCATGAACAGACGGAAGTCCTTTTACAAGAGCTATGGCAGAATTTTGAGGATGAAACGCGTTGAAAAGGGTGACGAATTCGCCTCTGGGTTTGGAGAGATAACCCACTGCTCCAAGAGCAACCGGAGCGGGACTCCATAGCGGAAGCGTCACTGCAGGACATCAATACAACCGTCAGAAATAAAGCAAGATAGAGACTAGCTAAGATATTTGAGGAGCCAAGAATAGAAAAATTACTCACGCGAAGGATGAAATTCATGGGCCAATAACAACCTATACCGTCTCTCGTCTCTCGCTTCCGCAATGGAATCATTCGCAGGGGGGGGCGAATCGTATCCATCAAAGTTGTTGACCTTCGTATTCCCACTTGCGACTTCTTCCGCAGGCACCCGTTCATTCCTATTAGATGAATGTCCCTCTTCCGATTGCAACTCGCTCAGAGTGGAAGTGAATAACGAGGAGGTCGGGCTGCTCGGTTGTGGAGAAGAATTCACAGTTTTAATAATTTGTGAATCTGCCGGGTACGCGGAGAAAGATCCGACGCGAGCAGACCGAACGTCGCTACTATTATCATATCCGAAAGCTGTAGATGCCGATGTAAAGTCATGCGACGAAGAACCAAACGTAGGGTAGAATGAAGTAGAGGTAGTTGAAAGTGGTGGAAGCGCAGGAGAACTTCGAGATGACGCTGCTGCAGGGGAGAATGGCAACGTTCCAGGAGGAACAAACGGGGATTTAGATGAAGAGCTGGAGGTATTATGAGCCTTGACTGTGATTGTACTGGCCGCGGAGGTGGAGACCGCAACAGAAGTCTGGGGATATCCTCTCACAGCGACTCCGTGCGAGGACATCGAAACATCATTCGCAGTTCTGAACGAGTCATCTTCCGAAGAAGACAGGTTCGAGTACGAATTCGAATCATGAGACGAAGGTGTTCCAGGAATATATATATGAGCAGGGGTATGGTTACCCCGAGGAGGTGTGTTCATACCAGCGGGCGGATCCCTCAAAGGCAACTGAATTGGATGCATGTCCGGACTTCGAATAGATCGGGGATGTTGAAGCTGATTTGTAAGTTCATGTTGTTCCTGAGGTTGTGGAGATCTAAGGTCTAAGTCGATTATATCTCCCCCATCAACAGCTAGGGAAACGACAAGCTTTTCCCTGAGACTCTTCAGATCAGTAGCCACTTTCGAAAATAGAGGTCGATTGAGTGGATTAGTTGCCCAACATGAATGAATGAGGTCAATGAGATCGGGAGTGGTGAAGCATGTGGGCGGGACATCAGGACGTTGGTTGGCTTCGGCGCCGGGGATTAGCAAAAAACAATAGTCAGCTACTCGGCAGAAAACTCACCCATAATATGATTTTGGACCTGAATGTCATCGTATAAAGGCCAAGGCATACGGCCGAGCGAAAGAACTTCTGTGCAGCAAACTGCGAATGCGTAAACATCCATCTCGACAGTGAGCTGACTAGATCCAGCAAAAATTTCTGGCGCTTGCCAGCGGAGAGTGCCGTCTTTACGATTAAAAAGAACAGACCAGATCAGTAAATGAATAAAGTAAAAACAAAAATCATTCACGAGGAGGAGCAGTTCCACTAATTCTATATGCCTCGGACCTCATTTCGCTTTGCCCAAAATCAGAAATGACACAATGAATGTCTTCGTCAACAAGGACATTAGAAGCCTGGATGCAAGAGGGCGAAGATGAAATGCCGAAAAAAGAGTAAGTGTCTACACTCAAACCTTACACGAAACTCACCTTGAAATCCCCATGTAAAACTCCTTGACTATGCAAATACTCCATCCCCTTAGCAATTTCATGCATAAACCTCAACAGATCCCATCCCTTCGGTATATTCTCCCTTCCCGATCCTGGAGCCCTGATTTTCTCGTTTCCTAAAACACATTCAGAGCCACTAAAAGGCGCATTAGTATCGATTGTTCCGATATTCAGCCCTAAACCAATATTCGCCGACTCCGGGCTCGAAGTTGCTGTGGAATGCACGATGAAGCCCTGAGGTTTTACGTGCGCTCCAACCAAGCTCCCTAGTCCACCTCCATTCCATTCCGCATATCTTGGAGAATTCTTCCCACCTCCTAAGCCTGTAGTTTCGTAAAGTCCATATGCGGAATTTCCTGGCAAGACCAGCCCCCACGGAATCTTCACTTGTCCTTCTCCGCCGCTCTCGGGGTCCGGTATTGACGTAGAAATCTTTCTCAGATACTCCGCCAAACTCCCGTTCCTCATATACGGCGAGACAAAAAACCACGGAGGGTCACCAGACGCACTACTCGCTCCGTAAAGTTCGAGGACATTGGGATGAGAAAGCTTCTTCCAGATCGCAGTTTCACGGAGGAAGAGTGAACGTGGTGTGGTTTCAGCGAGAACTTTGATTGCGACGATGCGAGAGGATGAAAGAGAAGGAGACGTATCTGGACTAGTAACAGCAGAATAAGGATACGAAGGGGCGGAAGGTACGGAAGGCGGGCGCCAAGTACCCTTATACACGTCAGAAAAGAAACCGACCCCGATCTTTTCCTCACGGTCGATTTCGTATCTAATGAATGAGAAGCATTAGCGGAGCACCGAGGCACCTCTTTAGGGCGAAAAAAAAGTTACACACCTGGTGATAGTCCAACTAGGTAACAGTCTTGCCGGGTCCTCTACTTCTTCAAGACTCCTAGTATTGGCCTTCTTGTGAACAGCCGTACTCCGACTCATCCTCCTCAACGCATCGATGCCACTCTCAATGAACTCTTTGTCCAGCGTATCTTTCTCTCTCATAAACTTTCCATCAATCTTCCCAACGCCAGAACTTTGCGAAACACCTCCCGATCCAGATCCAGATCCCGAGCAAACCGAATCATTCGTGGTCGTCGCTGCAGTGGAGGTGGAGGAAGAAGATAAAGTTTTCGACTGCATCGGCTTCGCACCGGTTCCCGTTACCCTGGATCGCTTGGATCTACCTGTGGTCCTGTCATATTTCCCTCCTTTCCCTTTCCCATCACCCTCTTTGTCCTCGCTCTCCTCGTGAATAATAGTCTGATTCAACGACGTCGACAGTCCTAATGATGCTGATGTGGAGGAATACGAACGAGAGCTCTGTAAACTCATCCTCCGCTTGATCCCCGACAGGATCTTGATGCTCGAGGAGGTGGCCGATGAACGAGGGTGGTCAAGTTCGGTCCCTTTGTCTATTTGCTGGACTTGTTGAGACTGAGCTTCAAGTGACTGTTCGGATGTGATCTGTGATGAATGGGTTAGGGACCCATGGGTCAGACTTGACATATCTCCCTGTTCAGGGTGTTGCTGGCATGCATGTAAATCCTCCCATCTCTCCCTCTCCAAAATCGCCTCATGAGCTCGTTGCAGCGTTTTGATTGCCTCCGCTACTTCACCAGCGTCCAATCCTCCAGTTTCAAGACTCTCTAAACTTCCTTCTCCTTCTCCAAATCCGCTTTTAACTCTGCTCAAACTCTGAAGCTGACCTACAGAACCCATTCCTAGCCCAGCCTTCCTCAATCCAACTCCCAAAACCTTGATGATCTCTACGTCGCTTCCTTTGCTCAGCGCTGCACGCATCACCCCTCTCAAATCCGCGTAATCGGACTTGGCATCGAGAGCGGCTTGGTGTCGGGTTAAGGAGAGGAGTGTCGGAAGGACCTGAGTCGGGGGCAGAGATGAGGCAGAGGGAAGGAGGGCAGGGGGTATTGGCGGGGCATCAGCTTGGTAGGCTGTCGTTGATGTTGCTGTATAATTACTGGAAGCAGTCTCGACGTTAGTTGCTCCAGGAGTGGCAGTAGAAGTGGACGTCGAAGTAGAGGAAGACTCGAACTTCGATACCTCGAGTTCCGCAAACACCAGAGAGTTCCTACCTTGATGTTGAATCGCTTCAAGCACAGCTCCGGCAGCTTCTATACTCGACTTTGTGGGGATCAGCTGAATAGGAGGTTGGGGAAGCGGAGACTTGGATAAATGATCCAGCTGTACAGGTTCGGTTTCAGAATGTGCAGTTGACGACGAGGTAGCAGTTGAAGGCCTAGATGATGGCGTTATCGATACTGAAGGGATCATCGTACTTGTGTCTGTAGGGGAAACAGGTTCTGGAAGAGGGACCGAAGGCAGGACCTGCGCAGAGGGCTGGGTTTCGTCCGCATTTGTACTGACGGAACAAACATTCGAGTTGTACTTCCACGAATACGCCTCCAACGATTGATCCTTTGACTGGTCCACTGACACTGATTGAGACCATGACGAATGGGAGCTGCTCGCTGGTAGGCCGTAGTGACCTGGTATAAGACTTTGCGACGAGGCCGAGGCAGAAACTGATCTGCTCCCACTAAGCATGAGAAGGCTTGAAGCTGCATACGGAAATGGTGGTCGTGTCGAAGAACCGTTCGAGGAAGGGAACGGTTCCAACGGAAAGTGAGCGGGGACTTGAGAAACTTTGGGCGTTTCCGGTTCGAATTCCGCTGGGGTCACTGACGTCGAATAACTCGGAGGCTCCGGCTGAGCAGGATATCCATGCTGACTCAAATGGCTTAGATTAGCCACGCTCCTCAACAGCTCCTGAGTATCATGCTGCCTTCGTGCCTCCGCTAGTTGGACTTGCTTGAGGATACGTATTTGAATCGAAATCTGTTTAATGCATGTGCGAAGAAGAGAGGAATCAGAAACGAAAAGAGCAACAGTAGAAATCAAAGCAGAACATTTGCAGAGAATCGGTCATTCAAACACTCACACTGAACATCCCCAACGCCTCCTGCAACCCTACATCGCAATGATGAAGTTGTTTTGAAATCTCGTCTCTCTTGAGGTACCGCTTCAGGAACGGTCTTCCGGCTTGCTTGACAAGGAGCGCGTGAACATCGTTGAAAGATCTAGAAAGAAGTTGATGATTTAGCAGTCAGTACGGGTTCGGTCTGATCGGGGTCAAAGAAATAATGAGAAAGGGATTGAGCAGAGCGTTCTAAGAAGGACAAATAGTGGCGACATAAATCAGGAACGAGGACCCACTCAGTCAACTTATCAAACGGTAAGCGCAGTTCATCCTCCACTTCATCCCCAGCCTCGTAAACCTCTTGACGGACAGAGAGAAGAATGTCGGCACAGTGTTCGGTAAGGCGGAGACATTGGAGACGATTGGACTAATTCATGAAGCAATAAACAAAAGGATTATCCACCTGATCAAGGAAAACGCTCACTCACATCCACCTGCTGCAAACAATCCCAAATCTTTAACAATGTCCTTGCAGCGGCTTGAAGACCTGGAACTGGAGCAAGCTCAAAAAGGTCGACAGAAGTGAGAAGAACTTCGTGTGCGATCAATGCAGAAGTGCCTAGGATAGAGGAAGCGGCTTGGGCTACGCGCTGTATAAGAAAATTAGAAGGTGTGAGTATATAAGAATTCGAATCAGGGTAAAGTTGGTACCGACCTTCCTTGTGATATCCCAATTCTGCGTTTGCTCAGCCGGAACAGGCACCGTATCTGCGTCCTTGCCTTCCTTTGTTGGGGTACATGTTGCAACACTATGTCTCCTTGGCCTGTCCTTGGCTGACGACGACATATCGAACATTGTATTCCAGGGCCTCGAATGGGTTGAATGACTCGGGCTCAGCAACTTCTCTTCATCACGACGCCAGAAGGAAGCACGAGAGGGTGTAGCTGCAATAATGCAGTCATTCCACTATATAGTAATAAAGAAAGAACAACTTACGAGCAAGTGCAGGTGGAATACCGTTAGGGAATACCGTTCCGAGAGACTTTGGGGCACTCCCACTACGTTGCCGAACGCGAGAGGGACTCGCACAGTCATCCGCCAAGGCCTCCGGACGTAGTGTTGCCGAAGGACTGAGCAAACTAGGTGTCTGAGTTGGCGGTGAACGAACAGGCGATGACTTGGTTGATAAAGTTGACAAAGTTGAGAAGTCAGATTCTCGTACAGGAGTAATCGAGAGACTCAATCCTCTCCCTCTAGAAGTTTTGTCAGGGGCAGGTTTGAAGGGCGAGCCTAATGTCGGCGCAGATTGTTGTGAACCTGGTACACTTCCAGGTTCTTGTCCAGGAGAAGGAGATGAGGGCGAGTTGCAGGAATACGGAGGAGAACCGCAAAGGGACATGCTGTGTCGGTGACTTTGGCCATCTCTTACACCAGTAGCTCCACCGACACTGGCAGGGTTCAGAGGCGAAGAATGGCGAGGAGTACTTGTCAAGCTCGCCGGCAATGAGCGACGGTGAGGATGGCTATGCAGAGTTGGACGATCCAAATTTACAGCGTCCGTGGATTGCATATTGTGTAGTCTAATCTACGTCGATGAGAACGATAGTAGCGAGTTCGAAAAGTTGTATGTTTAATTTTTTCGTAAAGATCAAGGCGTAAAGGCGTAAAGAGCGACAAGAAAAAGGATTTCGCGCGGCTCGTAAGAGAGAAAGAGAAAATATGTCGTGACGGTCGTAAAAATACCCTGAAGAGGGGCTTCTGTCGCGCTCCCTGGCTGGCGCGAGAAGCCCGCTGCAAAGTCTCGAATCGGAAGAAGCGCGATCGACGTTAAAGCACGTGACTTGTTTGATCGAGAAGTTTGCCTGCCGCTTTGCCTATTTCTGTTCGTTCGACCGCCGCCGCCGCCGATGGCAATTTATGTGTTATTCAACCTCAGCTCGATTAAAACTTGAGTATGAATCAGAAAGGTGTTTAAGTATGAGAGCTGAAGGAAAGGGTAACTGTGGAAGAGAGACTGAAACTATACGTTCTTGTTAGTACTTTAAATACCCATCCTTTAGCGAACCTACTCAAATGTAGATCATCAACCGCTACAGCTACTGCAGAAGAGTCCGACAAACCCACAAGCACACCGAAAATTCGGGCCCCAAACCACCCTTCAGACTTGCTTGAGTATGGTGTGACTGTGTTACTCGGATCCGGATATGCAAGCGGAAGCGCGACGCCTGTATCAACTGATCTAGCGTTTCTGCTAACACCTACAAGTACCAGTAAGTATTGTTCTGGCACTTGTTACAAGCCTCGGTTCCTTCGATATCCAAAAGCGTCCATGATCCGCTCCGACCTACTCCAAATCCTCATTGATCTCCATACTTGTACGCATCATAGCTATACGCTCTATTTCTCTGCATCCAACGAGTATGTCCTATCCTCTCCTCTGCTTCAGTGTTACCGTGCTCCATTGGGCGAAACGCCTACATTTTTACTTTGCAGCGTTTCTCCAATGTCTTGTGTGTTGTTCATCTAACTCCCAACCCCACGCCCAGTTCAGCTGCATAAAGGGCAAACAGCAAATTCACATACCTTAGCACCTTCAACTACCTAACCCTTTCTCTGATCGGTGAAATCATTCTAACCCGTGTTGCTTCCGTTAGGCTCCGCCGAAATATCTTGAACAATTCCGCAAAACTATAAGCTAGCGGAGACGAAAATCCCGGCTGCAGATAGGTGAGCACCAGCGTAGCAATGGTTTCAGACATCACTATGTTCACGAACGCGTGGCAGATTTTTCTGGATATCACTTCTTTTCCGAACCTCAAATGTTCTATCGGAAATTGGAAATCAAAGGTAAGCAGAATTCACTCTATGCCAAAGACGCGGTCCACCCTTTTTTTTCCTTCACAGAGATTCTGACTTGCGGAATTTGCTTGTTAGGCATTGTGCGAAGTGTCATTGAATAAAGTATCTACGAATTTCATCTTTGCCTGCTTTGGGAAACTACGCTCCTCGTAACTTTCCCGGCCAAAGGCTGGAGGTCCAGGGTTGCTCCGCTGATCATAGCTGTGTACCAAGAACACGGTATGTGTGTGTTTCGATTGCACGGCGATTCAAATTGAGATTCGACGGTCTCAGTACAATTTAACACCAAAAACGCCTAGAAGGTAAAGAATTGTCCTTTATGGCTACAAATAAATTTTTATACAGCGCATAATTTGGTCCGTCGATACACAGATACATAAACTCCAACACCGCCAGTCAATCCAGCTATTATCATGATTTTGGACCAGGCATCTTCAACGGTTCATTCCAACCGATCAACGGATACCCTATCAAATCGTTGCTAATCACTCCTTTGAAGCTATCTTCCTCTTCTTTCACGCCTTTGACTTTGATCGCCGTGGCATGGAACAAGGGGTGATCTCTAGACGCCCAAGGGGATGGTTGCAAGTCAAAGTGAATTATGGAACCCTTGGGGACGGACATATAGCGATAAACATTCATGAACGCCACTTTACGTTTGTTCACCTTCTTGCCCAAGTCTTCCGACAACCCGTTGTGGTTCATCAAGAAGCCCTCTACTATGTTTCTGGCTTCTTTGTCCGCTTCTTCGTTCAAGAGTCCTCCTGTGCCTAAACGTTTACCGCAATAAAAATAGACATGTAATATCGTCACGGAGGCTTCTAAATCCTTCATGCTGATTTTTCTGTTCAGGCCTGCTGCTTTAGATGGCCCAGTTGTTGCAGGAGATTCCTTTCTCTGTGGAGGGGGGGGCCTTAATGGCTGGACAAGGTTCTCGTCGTTTGATTTTACCTAGAAGAGAGAAATAGTACCAATGAGTTTCAAGATCAGGAACAGCTTGGCAGGGCTAATAAATAGCTCACAGTCGAAGGTATTGCACAGGCAAGCGACAAAAGTCCAAGGAAAATAGCAACAACGAGACGCATATCTAGCAAGAGGGAAAACTACGGATGAGAATTAGGCGGGATGCTGAAATCGGTATATGCTGAGGGCGGTGAAATAGGATTGAATCTTTGACCAGCAAAGAAGATTGAACGCGAGGCGCAATATCGGAGTTGAAGGATTTCAGTGTCTGATCTAGTCCTTATGTACTCTCATCTGATTAGCCAAATTTTCGCTTGCAACATCCGGTGCACAGGGAGCACAGCCGGTCTTCAATTGAGAATGATACACAGGTTCCAAGAGTGTTTGGAACCTGTCGCGGACCCTGCGGACTTAACCCTGCTTGAAATGCCTCGATGCATAAGGAAGCTGTGGACTTTTGTTAGAGGGGAGGTAGTGGCATTGAGGTAGACCCCTTGTACGGGACACAAGAGCAAAAATACCATTATCAATGTGTTTGAACTGCGATCAAGGAAACAAAATTCTTCATATACTCTCTTGGTAACCTAGAACCGTAGTTGCGTGCCCCATGGCTGAGTTGGTTACAGCGTCCGACTGTTATTCTGTATGTAATATCGGAAGGTCGAGAGTTCGAGCCTCTCTGGGGCAGCTGATTTGTTTTTAATTGCTTTTATTTGTCGTTGCTACGGGCGTCTGATTCCGACGTTGCGCCTTGACCCCCGATGATGATGATGCTGATGACGTAATTTGGAGAAGCCCCCTTGGAGCTTTGAAGATTTATAACTCACCGCCAAAATCCCCATTTAATTACATATTTTCCTCGTCGCCATCATATAGTACCAGAAATAACTGCATACATTCACTCCTATGGCTGCACCGACAATTTCATCGGAAGCTCTTATTTCAACACCAGCGCACGAATGGGCCAGCGAAACTCTTAATTCTGTGCCTAATGAAACTGGTTCTACTACTGTTTCTCCTTCCACAGCGACCACACCAGGCTTTGACTTTCCTGGAGCTTATCCACGTACTCCTTCGACTAAAGTCCCTTTGGGAAACGCCGTTAGTGAAATCGCTGACCGGGCGAAAGACGCTACCACCGTTGCTGCCACCAGCGTCGGCGAAGTTGTAAATGGACTACCAGATGTTCGAACAATTGGCGGAGGCTTGGATGGTGTGAAAGAAGCGTTGTATAATGCAACTGTGTCCGCTTCGCAATATCTGCCCTCAAATGTCATAGAATATTTCCGTAAGTGATTTTGTCATGTCGCGTGCATTGATGTATATATTTCAATCTCTCTTGTAGCTGGAGGTTCTGCAATCGTAGCAGCATCCGCTGCTGAACGAGACGCTCAAGGCATTTCTCTTCCTTCCACTGAACATTCCGTCGATCCAGCTCCTTCTCAAGGCGTCGGTTCACTTCCTGGCCCAGCCAGTGAAGAAGGCGTTGCGAAACTTCCCCTTGAGCGTGATTCTGATCCTCAAGATCTAGTCAAGGTTCAGCAGGAAGACTACGGTACTAGTGAGTCGCTGACGAATGCTAGTATGGTGGCTCAGTATGGCTCATCTGGACCAACGCCGACGATGGAGAAGGCGTCCGTTCAAGACGAGGGTATTCCTAGTCATTTTAAGGAGGATCTTGATCAAAAGGTCCCAGTAAGTCTTTAATATTCATGTTCCGCACTCATTCCAATTTTCTTGCCTGCATTATCGCCATCCTTTTTTGTGTATCTTACTCTACCCAGCATTCTTCATCTCCCACATACTCGTTCAACGAGGCGTCTGTGGTCAAACCTGCCTCAATACATTTGATTCCACGAACGCATCCTCTTGCTGCCTCATGCGGTGCACAGTGGCACGGTGTCCCTCTGGATGAGGAATATCAAAAGAACGTCGTTGACCGAAGTCTAACTGTCAGTAGAGCTCATCGCATGGCTCTAGATCTTCTCGTTTCGCTGCGTCCGCATTTCATTTAGCGCATCGCCTTGAATTTTCCGTTCGGATTTACTTTCTCCTCGCTGCCATTCTATGTTTCAACTCTCAAAGTCCAACGCTGTTATATTTCATGATTATTCACGCATCCCGTTTTTCTACTTTAGGACACCAAAACATCATCCACAGCCTTCGACGCCGATATTCCTGTCTTAGACATCCCTCCAATCACCACAATCCCAGATATTCCGAATATTGCTCCGCCTCAAGCACCGCGTTCGTCTCAGAATGACTCTACGATCGCTAACGTAGGACATGACAAACTTTCTTCTGAATTCGAAATGATTCCATCTACGCCATCTTTGACGTCGAATGCCAATACCGCAACGACCGGCACGGATTTGGCTGAGCCTCATTCTCATTCGCCCGTTACCTCCGTGTCGAACACTAGGCATGCGAACCACACGAAGGACGTTTCCGTCTCTTCTGCACTTTCTGAGGCGTCGACCGGTTCAAGGTATGGTAGTGGTGTCGACGGCGCAGCGCATGATAGAGATGGGTCCGTATCTCATTCAGCGAATTCCACTCCATCTGGCACTCCATCGAAGAAGAAAGCAACATTGATGTCGAAGATTAAAGGAGAAGCGAAAATCATATCAGGAAAGCTTGGTGGGAAAGAGGATAAGGTTGAAGAGGGGAGGAGGTTAATCAGAGGCGATTTGTAAAAAACAGTCCAGCGAAGAGCGCAAAAACGCAAATGAATATTCTGACCGGTTGGATTTGTAGAACATATATCCAAAGCTGTATTATCGATGCCACAAACTTACTGTTAAACCAGATCTAGATATTTTCCAGTAATGATGGCGAAAAGAATAAATTGACCAGATTTGATGCTAGCGTGTTATACATCCAGAACCAGGAAGTTATAATACTTTATCCAATCACCCACCACAGAATCGTATGTAGACCGTATTACACTGGCGATGGAACCATCCCGGTGAGAGACTTTTTGGATATGTATTTTCCCTCTTCGCCAACTGCAACATCGCCTCACATAGCCCCATGGCTGAGAGGATCTACAACCCTTGGAATTTCTTTCCGCGTGTGCGTCGTCATGAAAACTCTTATCTTAATTAGCTGGCTACTAGGGTACTGTGGAATGGTCCTCAATGGGAGTGCGTGTGTGTGTGTGGTTTGTACTGGAATAATGGGAGTTAAGTAGGTGGATTGAGAGCCTGCACAGACTTTGACTGTGAGTTGGAATGCGATGCCATAGCAATTATCGATAATTCGTAACGTACGAATGTCAAAGTATGAACCTGATCATAAATGTCTATAGCAAATTTCGCTCACCAACTTGAAAGATAATTGCACATGACAATAGACCGGTGGCGAGGGACCCCAATTCCTTCCACCGAGGACCTGAGCTATACAACTCCTCAGAAAAAAGAACAAATGACAAACTACCAGTCGACAATACTATATAGTGATGTTCCTTGCAACATTTTATTCGTGAAGCGATATCGTTGCGCAGCGGGAAAGGCGAATTCCTACTATCATGCTAAAAATCTTTTGAGAGAATCCGAGAGGCCCAGTAGGATATATATCATATGTATTGTTTACTGCTGATACTTGGTTTTCTATAAACTCTTAACTCCAGTGTGCGGTCATACAACTCACCTGAAGATGCTCATGGATTATCTTTGGCTCTCGCAGGACATTTGACTAGACAGAAAATATTTGGGAATTCGGTTCATGCTAACTCTGATGCCCAGCGAGCTATATGGAAAAATAGCTCTCCACCTGGGTCTCCACAAGGGGGACAGAGTCCGGACGAGCTCAAACAGTGTAGTGGATGTCAAATGGAAAATAAATTAAAGAGCCTAGTACAGAGACTATCGGTAACTGACCAACGTGCTTTCGATGATTTCGCTAGACTTCGTACTGCAGTCTAGTATGCTAAAAGGATGACTGGAGACGACACAAGCTTGGTATGATTGTTGCCTCAACGAGAATGACTTTCTGTACAATATTGACCCCAATATCTCACTTAGTCTGCGCATTTCAACCAGAAGCCAAAGCTATTCGACGCGCTGAGTCAAAAGGCCAACCCAACCCTGCAAGTGCTCAGATTCCTACTTTTGCAACTCTGACTTCTCGGAAGGAAGGCATATAAAGGAATGTTTTTATTTCTATATACTCCCCATTTGATCCTCATTATTTTACATAGATACAATCCTCACCCGATCAAAATGACCCCAGAACAGGAACGCAAGGAGGCTGAATGCCAGAGAAAGAAGAAAGAGAAGAAGAAGGTGAAGAAGAATAAGGAAAAGAGGAAAAAAGCTAAAACGAGGGAGGAGAAGAAGGACTAAACCGGTCGAGGATGTTGGGGGTAATGACAGAAGTGATTCAGCAGAGGTGGAGAAACAATTAGCCAATGCTTTCATGGAATGAACAACATTGCGTAAGGGTGAAACTCGTACTTTGGAGTTCGTCGCAGATATCAAACTGATCTGTCAAGTTTTGTACAGAGTACATAAAAATACTGCTCGCCAGGACCTTACAATCGATTGCGCATACACCTCACACAAACCATGATCTGACAATTTCTACAGCCCTATGATAATCATACCACTTAGAAAGAGTAATATCGAGAAATTGTAGTCTTACCTTCAGGTACAGAGGTAGGAAATGACCGCATTCCTCACACGTACCTCCTCCTGGACAATGCTTCCATCGATGAGGATTGCAATCATGGTATTGCCTTAATTCCTGCGCCCTCTGCTCAACACGTCTTTGGAAGACTACCGGCTCTGCTACCCGCGCCGCCGCACCAAATTCTCTCTCGACTCTCACTTCTGCTGCATTAAATAGCCTGTTCTCCTCCCACTGTGGACATGTGCAGGTCTTCCATGGAGCGGCACACAAGTAGCAGAATTGCATATGACAACGACAAGTCATATGGTAGCATCCAATGTTAAGTTCGATGATGGAACTGCATTGAGGGCAAGTTTGCCAATGCTTTTCCGTTGCAAGGGCCTTGAGCTCAAGAAGGGCAGTGTTTTCAGCACAACTCTCAGAGGGATGAGAATGCTGTTTGCAGAGGGTGCATGTCCACGTAGCACATTCAGAGCAAAGCATATTATTTCCCTTGGGTTCTACGCTTGCGGAGGAACCGAGAAACTGGGAGCAAGTTAAATTGCAGCAGTAAACTCTATTGTTTGCGAGAGTCTCGAACTCGTGAGATTTGTCGTTAAACTGGAGCCTTAGTTCTTCGGGAGTAGCATGAGTACATCCGTCACTGGAAGAGATTGTTGACAGCATCGAAGAGGGAACAACGATTCATCGCCGATACAAGCCCGGACAAGGTCACAAAGACATGCGAGGCAATAATAATCTCTACATGGTGCTTGGAAGATGGTTGAAGAGCGAAAGCTTTCTGCACAGATGACACAGTCGACTCTGAAGATCGTGATAGTCAATATAGTACCTACGGAAGAGGGAAACACGCCTTACCGGAAGGGTTTACTGCCTCCAATGTTTGGTAAAGGCGACCTGCTTGCAATAGATGTTGGAATTTTGCCCACTTCACTTGGTTGATCTTTCTTTGATATCCTACAGGACTATGAATAACATATTACCCTGGAAAGATAGCATTCACTTACGCTTCGGATTGTGACTCTAGGTCCTCTAATGCTTTTTGGGCATCTGATTTCTTAGGCAACGCCTGTCCGAGCGAAAGAGCCTGTGCATAACGATGATCATCGGCCGCTCCGAGTTCTTCAACAGTCAGTTTCGCTAAAATATCCTGATCGACATCGATAGCATGTTGAAGGCTGAAGGCAAGTCGCAAGCTCTCTACGACAGCCAGGTTTTCCTCTTCAAAAAGTCTGAACGCGATTTCCTCGTCGGTGAGAGGGGTGTCATTGCGTGCTTTTCCCTTCCGGGACAATGAGATGTCGCGTAATTCGTCGAGTGTGAGCTGGCTGCTGATGAAGGAAGCTAGACAATCCGCAGATTCAAGCTCCATGGTGGTAAGAAAGAGAAAAAACCAAGCAAACAAAGGATAAAGGGTCGATCGTGATAAAAGGTGGGAAATGTGTTTTAAAACGTGTTCAAATTTACCGAAACCGTCCTGTCTAACTACGGAGACCCTCACTACTAATAAATTCAGTACACACCAAGCAATGGAGTCTAGAAGAAGAAAATAAGATTATCCTTCCTGATTGACAGGAAAGGGAAGAGAAAGGAGGAAATTATACTTTACAACCCAGAATCCATTTCGTTCCTGTCATTGTCGGCATACACAAATCGTGTTCCACTCCAACCCGCAGCCATAACAAAATTCTGAACGACACCGACACACCATATGATTGCACCCTTCAGTGAGCTCAACAATTGCCTTGCACCCAGGACAAGACTGCCAATCATTCTCCCGGGCGAGGTCACGCAACTGGTCTTCCGCTAAGCGCTCCTCAATGACAGGACAGGTAAGAGCAGTCGCCGAATGAGCAGGGTCCTTACACAGAACGCAGAGGCGTTCAAAGCAAGAAGGGCATTGGTGCGAGGGAGGTGGTTCAGGAGTCGATGATGAGTCAAAAACGTCGTATGAATGTTTGAGAGAGCTCCACGATCCAAGGAATGCAGAACAACGAGGGTAGGGACAATACACCCGGTCTTCTGGGCGAATTCCAAATTCCAGACCTTTCGTTCGCAGACGAGCGCCTAGATCAGAGTCAATCATCTCAAGTTCGAATAATTCAGTCAGGTTTTCCGCAAGGGAGCTTGAGTGACTCTCATTATCGGTCGTGAGGCTCATGGTTCTTCCGCAGCATGTTGGTGGAAACAAGGTTTCGTCCTTGATGCACGTTTCGATGTAGCGCGTTAGACACGAGCCGCAGTAATGATGTTCGCAAGTTTGAACGCGAAAGAGAAGTTCTTCTTCTGAGCTTTCTGCGCAGGCTACACATGCAGGCACTGCATCAGCAAAAGACTGCCTGAGCCATCGATCCCATAGAAAATCAGCTGCCATATAGGCGAATTTGGAAAGAGCAACCTGGCGTACCCCGAGCTTGAGACTTGGAACGAAAATTTGAGGTCAGAACTAGGAGTGTTTGGGGGTGAGATAGATGACGATCTTTCAAATAGTTCAAAAAGATGTCCGTGAACGAAATAAAGTTAGTGCTTACTCTGAAGAGTCATCATCAACTTGCAAGATGTCCGATGACGAAGGACTGGACGAGGAATTTGGAGAAATAATTTCGGGCGAGAAAGATCTGTCTTCGGTAGGTTGTTCGGCTGTCTGAGTGTCATTAAGAAACGTCAATACTTGTGCAAATTCTTCTTCCATAAGATCCCAGGCATAATCCTCGTCCGGGGACGTAGTGCCGCCTCGGAACTCATTAATGTCGCCTAAAGCAAGCTGAGCTATGAGCAAGGCAGATTCTCGGTCGATATTGCTCAACGGTAGCGAAGTAGTAGCTGCCATCGTGGAATGGTCGTTTGAAAGGAAAGGACTGGAAAGCGCGTTGAGAGCACGTTCCGCTAAAGATACCGCGTTAGATATACGATGTTTGGCATATCAAATAGTAAAAAGTGAATGAACCTAAAGAATTAAAGTCAGATGAACGGTTTAGATAAAACCACCAGACCTTACTTCCATCTTCATTTCACGAGCTTGGGTACCTCAAGGTTGCGGACTGATCGTAAGAGTCATGGCTTAGCTTATAATCTTCTGTGATCAATTGACATTGTCATGAGCGATTGCGATATGGTAGATGTTGTACAATCGCATGTGCGAAACGGGTAGAATATGGAGTAACATAAAAGCCAATGAGTGCCCTGTATACTAGGTCAACCAAGTTCTTTAAGTTGAAACGAACAGCTGAATCTCACCAGAGCGCGCCTTGAAACAGAGGAGTCAATATCTGGTCTCGCGCTGTAATCCACAAGACATGCTTCCATTTAACCTCAATAAGGTCCCGTTCTTTCTCCTCTGTAGATCTATTCTGAACAAGTCTCTCTGTCAAGTCTGCAACTTTCGTCTCCGAAGCTTTGTGCGAAGGTTTCGAGGTACGAAGGTGAATATAAGGCTGTATACTCCGTAAGTAACTGGGCTCAAAGCGTAGATCTGGGATTGGTGGGAGATGAGTACGGCGGTATGCCCGACGTTCAGCTCGCTCAGAATGTTGGTGCTTGAACTCATGAAAAAGAAGAGGTGGATCCGAGGCCATGGTTGTTTCGAAGTATTATGGCCTCACGCGTAGCTCAGAAAAAAGTTAAACCGCCGGGCCTGACCGGGAATTGAACCCGGGACCTCTCCCAATTAAACACACAAAGATGCAAGCAAACGCCCGAAGGGAGAATCATACTACTAGACCATCAGGCCATATTTCCGATATAAATAAAAGTTATACTGAATACAGTAACGTCCTATGCTTGACGACGTCGAAATACAGTGCGTTCAATTAACGAGCCCCTCTGTCCGGTAATGGCTCTTCAAGAACCTTGCGTCCATTGCGCGTCGATGTAATTAATACCACAATCGATATGATCAGCATCACCGTCAAAATAATCCACCCTAACCATGCGAAAGCTAAGATTGCAGAAAGAATCTGACACGCTTGCAGCTGCTGGCATGATACGAGATCTCCGAAAATACTCTTCACAAAAGAAGGTCATTGTCAGTGTGAGCGAGAACTACAAAGCGCATCTCAAGTGTTTGTTGACTTACCGACGCAGCAGCAGCCCCTCCAATCCAGAAAAACCAGAGAATCACCAAACCAATGAGTTCTTGCCAGTACAGTCGTAGAAACTCGAACTTGATGGTTTCTATGAAGAATATGCAGAGCCTACATATAGAAGGCGTCGATATAAACATGATTTCGATTCTGAAAGTCACGAAGAACGCACATCAGCGCACACCATAACATAGTGACGATCGAGGTGAAAAGCAATTCGGCAATGACTGGATCTAACGTTTCGAGAAGGTCGGAAATTTGGGTCAACCGTCCATGACAGGCAAAGACGTACCATAGAAATGTAGTTGTAGAGTGTCGTTAATCCTCGAACAACAAAGCACGAAGAGGATGAATGTGAAGACTAGCTAATCCACACCAGAATAGCAGCAAAAACTCGTCAAGTCCAGTCTATTTACACGAGAGATGATAAGACGCACCAAACTCGCATAGAGCCCAGCTCGAATTAATCCCATATTGGCCATCATTTAGCGTCAGACGATGATATTATCGGAAAACCTGAGCAAGAATCCTAAGAACAAAAAAAATAAAGAAAAGGTGTCGAAGAGCATGGCTCCAATGCTCTTAATATAAGTATCGTGACATCACGGGCTGTGAGTTGAAGGTTTTCATTTTTCCGTATAACCGAATACTGCCATCGCCTGCTACATTTGCATTTGTGTTCTTCCTTAGTTTTCTCAGAAGCAATAGACTACTCGAGGCCGCTCGCGAAATAATGAAAGCTGTCGAAAAATGATACTTTTCCTTCGCAAATGTTGGATCAAGAATCAAGCGCCATAAATTCAGAGGGAACCCCCATAGGTGCCTTTTTGAAATAGCGGAAATTCTTGATGATTTCTGGATGAACCACGAAAATTCCCCACACTCAGAATCTCTCATTAATATTGTGCACATGTCTTAGCTCTACTAACTCTGACAGCAATCGGTAAGCGTCGGTACGCCCGTTAGTTATTGAACCTTCAGCTTTCTGTTTGGCGGTTCATCAAGACCACGCGTCGATGTAACTATCGCCACGATCAAGAGGACCAGCATCACCGTTAGTGTGATGCACCCAAGCCATGCGAAAGCTAAAATCACAGGAATGAGTTGACACCCTTGAACTTGCTTGCACCAACGTGATTCCATATCTCCTAAGATACACATTTAGAGTGCATATCATCAGCATCTTCATTAAACTTAGCAAGTGGGAAATCTTGACTTATCGACACTGCAGCAGCCCCTGAAATCCAGAAGAACCATATAACCACCAAACCGGTGATCGTCGTAGAAACTAGAGAATTAGGTTTTCTAAGAAGTATATACACAGCCCTACGTGTAAAAGACATATATAAGTCAAAGTTCCATCATACGCGTAAGGAAATGAACATACACTAACCACATACCACAACATAGTGACAAATGAGGTGAATAGCAGTTTTGCAGTGACTGCCAGATCTGACATTCCGAGCAGTCTCTAGTCGGCGTTACGCGTAAAAAAAAATTGGTGTGAAAGTACCATAAAGTTTTACTTTATAAAGTACAGCCGATCCTTCAGCAAAAATACTAATTGACAAGATGAGAAGAACGGCGAAGTGAGAAAAAAGACATCAAGGTCCAGTCCATACCACAGAAGAGGATAAGAAGCACCGAGGCACCATACAGCGCAACTCTAATTAACCTCAGAGTAGTCATTTGGCATTTCAGACAATGCCTTGAAATGAACGATGTAGAGAGAATATTGGAATGCCTTTGTGCAGGCGGACAGAGAGGGGGTGTCGTCAAAATCTGCTTATTTACAGTCATTCTATCGATCGCAAAATTCCGTACTGGTGGGTCGTTATGCATTAGGGCAAAGGACGAAGAACAGGGACAAGGGCTTTAACTTACTTACCCTCACTGTCTGACTTTTTTGGCATCACAACGGGGATATCACCAGAGTTGTAGCTTAGGTATGTCTGGAGACGGGATAATAGAGGCGGGCTCTCTCGACCAATATCTCGTTGCCGAGTCGTAAGTATTGTACAACTGCAGATTGAGTCTCACGGTGGGGTTTACATAACATGCATACCTTCGGCCGGCTCTCCAGGGTGCTCCCTTCGAAATCTCTGAGAGATACGAGGCCAGTACAAGCTTTGAATATTGGCTTTTGAACTATCATGCGAGAATGTCATTAAGAACAAGATAGATGGACCGGTGCATATAAAAGCCCCAGGGCCCATGAGACAGACAGTGTAAACGAATTAATCGTGAGCAATGTTAAACATACAAGCCTTCATGCTCATGCCATGCTAAGGGCATGGTGGGCTACGATATAATTACGTTACACTTCATAGATTTAATTTTTTCGCATTAGCCGACACATCTCAGTGCCATACCACCACTGAGATGTAAGTAATATCGCTACTATTCGCAATATCCAAAGTACTCATACGTCCTAGATACACTCACATTCGTTTACTCTAGGTAGTACAGTAGTGCCATACCACCACTGAGATATACACTCATATTCGTTTACTCTGGGCAATACTCTCCGGTTACTCTATCGTATTACTCAAATACCCCGCATCAATACGCAATCGCCCGCGTACCTCCTTGTGTAGTTGAGTTCGGGGATTGCTCAAGAAAAACTGAGAGACAATATTATCCCCACACTTTGTTTGAGAGACCATTCATCTGCTGGCTAACACTTGAGAGTAAATGGGTGTTCAAATGTCTTTCAAGTACCTCAGACTATTTGGTTAGTGGTGATTTAAGTACTCGTGCGTAAAGCGCCTCAATGAAAACCATGACATTGACAGAAACGTGATGCATGATTCTCGCCATTCGATTTTCGAAAGGTAGGTCCGGGGTAGGTCGAAGAATATTCGCAAGAAGGGCGTAAAAATCATGCCCTCTATCATGGTCATGCCCTTCATCATTACATCACGTTACCAACCTCCAATTCCTGACTGAGGGTCGTTTAACTTTCCGGTAGAAAAATTCTTCTCTATTTCTAATTATACATACTAGCGATAAATACGAACTGCTACAGTCTCGCGTGAATAGGTTGTACAGCATCGTTTTCGTACTTTTCAAGCGCTTTCATAAATCTATACCACCTTCCGTCATGCCACTGCATAATATCTTCCCACTCCTCGCTGGCTTCCCCAAACACAGTCCGGAAGGATCGCAACCAGCCTGCGACCGTAAAGTCTGCGAAACAAGGCATATTTCCTCCCATGATCAAGATGTCGCATTTTCGCATACTCTTATCCAGCATACCAAATCCCTCCTCAAACCTTCGCCATTCTATCTCTCTTCTCTCGGACCCCTTGGCCGGATATAACTCAGTGAGATCTTTTCCGAACATTTCCTTCCGAGTATGGCGAAAATATTCCTCGCTTCGGGGATTTAACACGCTTGCAATCGATGGGATGAGAAATTGGAGCATAGGCTCGATTCTGACCGGAAATATATCGTTGAAAGACGCGTGGAATGCATGTGTCCCGTTGGGAAAGAGGGGCGGGGAGGGATACGTCTCGTCGAGATATTGCGCGATACTGACAGAGTCTGAAACGACAGCATTTGTTGCGGCGTCATGGATGACTGGAAGCGTATATTTCGGGCTTCCGTCAGGTTTAGTTTCTGTGGGCGCAGCACCTAGCCGCTCCATCGTACGTTCAAGGTCAGGGAACTCGACCAAGACCGTTCGGTATGGAAGGCTTTTGTATGCCAGACTATATCTAGACAAGGCCGAATGTCACTACTGCGAACTCAAACAAGATCGAAAGGTGGTCTACCTTGTCTTCCACACATTCGGGTTCCAGGCAGAGTGCTCGGTTCGTTTGGCAGGAAAGTCATAGAGCGTGATAGACATGGTTCAAGCTTTTTTTTTTGCAATTGAGACGAGTTGGTGGTTTTGGTGGTTTTTCTCCTGTTTATACTTCTCAAGAAAAGGCTCACGAGTTAACCAAAATAGTAAGACTGAGCAACATGACTGGTTTATTCATCTGTAATCCTAGTGGTCTGGCATATCAGTCTTATTCTCATGAAGAATACACGGATATGATCTTGTTTTGGAAAAGAACCTCTGAAATAGCCGGCCAAAACAATGGGAAGAACAGACCTTGCATTCTTTCAATTCTCATCGAGGTAAATCGCCGTCTCCGGATTCGAATTCGAGTCTATATACTTCGGGTCATTACGCGGATGGGCCCAGTACATGTTGATTTGAAAGTCCAAAGTCTGACGGCGATTACTAGCGGATTTTACAGTTGTTGATTTTTAGTCTCTTGTCAGAAAAAAAATTGTCAATAAGGTTTGTGCGGATTAGTATGGATATGGAGAGCAGGCGGAATTGTTCATTTATGGTTCGGTACACAACCTGTAGTGTATGAGGGTTGAGAAATTCCGTAACAGAACGAGCCTAACCAGCTGTATAAACCACGCAAACCGTGACAAGAGGCGGTCAGTTCCCTGAGACTGTGTAAAAATAGCGTTCATTTTCCAACAGCATGGACTTGATAGTCATGGGAAGGATACTGACCGAGATAACAAAAGTCACTCTCAATCACATGGCGGGGTATAAGCCTGTATAAACCTGAGGCTGTATTACATTGAAGGTGCAGCTTATGGCCTAATGTGCCTTGTCTTTCGTCTACTTTCAGTAATCGCTAATACATCGCATCTGTTAATCTCCGGGAAAAAGGCCAAACTTTTGTTTTTCACCCGAAGTGCGTTGCTTTGTTGCAGGGCACAAAGAAAGCCTCCGAGCTGGAGACTAGGAGCAAACCGGGAGAAGAACTTCTTCGCCAGATTATCCTGGAAGCCATACTTATCTACAAATCAGAATACAATCCTGTTCTACAAGAAGAGGAAGCAATATTTGCTAGCGCTTGGCAGCAGCCATCAAAAAATCTGTACGCACGAGTAAATTATAGGCGGTGATCTAATGTCGACCCCAAGTTGCTGATGTATCGAAAGCCACAATACAAGTTGTCGAGATGTACATGTGAAGAACATCCATCTTGGATGCGTTGAAAATGACATCTCGAGTTGGAATATTTAGGAAAGTCGTCGTTAGGTATAAGCGTTTGCCGATAATTGCCAGTGTTTCGAGCCTTTCCATTTTGCGTATTCACTCTAGGAATGTTGATATCGCGATTCTGTCATCATCGTAGATATTGTTCGAACGAGAAATTAATCTGCGCCCTCGCGGAGAAGATGGGGTTAGTGTCCTGGGAACAGAGGCTTGGGCTATACAGATTCCAGAGGCTGGTACATAGTTGCAATGTATTGACCGTTCATCAACTAACAATGCCACGGAGGGATATACGCTCTTCGAGGATGCCAGCAACATGTTACTTAGGAGGACTTTGAGTTTTCCGTTGCAAAGAAACAATGTTTTGTTCATTCTTGGTATTTTACTAGTCCTGAAAAAAAGCCCAGTCAACACGTTTGTCATCAAGCTTTTCTCATAAGTTTTCGAACATGCTCATCTATGCTCATGCACCGTAGCCTTTTTGTTACTAGTATGAAACTTTGTTGAGTACGATGTTAAACAGCTCAGATTGACGTTTCTCTAGTCAGGAGAGGGGCAAGTGTCTCGTTATTTTACTTGTGTGCAATAATACTTATGCATTATAACTCAGTGCATCGCCTTCTTAGCTCAGAGGTAGAGCGTTGCACTTGTATATAACATACGATGCAAAGGTCAGTCGTTCAATCCGGCTAGGAGGCATTCGTGTTACAGTTGAATGGCCTTTTTTGTCCCCCTTCTTAGGATGCCATAACAAATTCATTCCCAAGACGACATCATGTTGCCCTATTCCTATTTCCTCAACATGATTAAGTTGCATTTTAGCCTGGAAAACAACCGGGGGAGAACGCTAGAAGCGATAATGCAACTAGAGAACGCCGAAGACATTGTTTAATTGTACCTTCTACAGATTTCTTTTGACTACAAATATTGTCGAGATGGCTGAAGTATGGAATTGATAAAATAACAACGGACCAGTCATCAATACTGTGGCTGAGCTTTTGTAGAATTCCTCTGAGAACTATTGGGAAGGTTGGACGAAGAATTATCTGGTTTTCTATATGTTTATCGTTCTAAATCACCTACTTGAAGCAACATCTGGCTGGAGCTGGACTTTGTTTTTCAAAGAAAATAAATTTGAGCAAAAAGCGTCTAGGTTTTTAGCAAAAGGAAGATGAAGTTTTCGTTTGGGAAGGGATGAAGAACAATATCTTTAACTTCAGGTATGGATATCTTCAAACCTTTCTCTCATGCAATTTCTCTGTCATTTCACTAGTTGTCTTTAGGGTCAGCCACACCATGCAAGCAGGTAAGAACTAGAAAAAGTCTTAAGATAATCCTCAAGTACCATACATCTTACAAATCTTCTTTCGCCCGCTCACAAAATCCATCCCAGAACCCTTGCGCAAGCACTGCAATGCCCCACGCTCCTGGATCCGGAGGGAGCTCCAATCCCTCTTTCGATTCCACGTATACCGCTCGTCCTAGTTTAGGCTTCATACCTTTTGTGCTCAGAGCTCCCTCATGTGCTCGACGACATGCCTCAGCTACTAAATTACCGTCTAGATAGTCTGTAGAAACACGCGGACTTCTTGATCCGACTTCGCCTTTCCCGATACTTGGTGATAAAACTGGTGTATTGCATAACGGATATAACGCGTCCATGATTGTCCGATCACCAGGTTTAGCGGGTGTGTGGTGGGCAAGGGAGGCTAAAGCGTCAGAGAGGGTGTCCAGGAAATGAATGGATGAGACAAAACTCGAGGATGGGTGAATCATTCGCTTTATAGCGGATGACCAAGCAGTGAAAAAGATGGCAAATACTGATGTAAACTGAGTAAATATTTTGGACCGAAAAATCGAATGTACTCACATGCTCCAATGGTGCCACCCATGTTATCTTCGAGAATTTCACCGATACGATGGACTAGCTGACCTGGAGATGATTTAGAAATCTCTAGTTGTTCCTTGTCAATAGCGGATAGGATTGCTAGAATAAGAGTATCAGAGAAAGTTCAGTATTACCAAACCTTCAAAAACCTTTTGCACCCCGCGAAAACGTCGTACCACAATCTCCATCGCCCACGATAGTGTCGTACTCTGTCAACAATGCCTCCTCTCTGAGAACAGCTTTACAAGCACTTATTATCCCTTCTTTCACTCTTACAGGCGAAACATCAGCCTGATGCCAATACGTCGTTTCCACAGATGGTTTTTCATCCTGTGCTTTGGAAATTCCGCCACTAAACGACATCAAATCCAGCACCTTTTCAGTAGCGCGATTATGTCCACTCGAATCTCTTCGGCCATCTGAAGGCCAAAAACAGCGTAGGCCGATCCAGGAATGAGCGTCAGTGGGGTCATCTAGTAGTCCGAGAATATCGATTGGTTGGTGTATAGCAGGAGAGCGTGGCGCCCGATGAACAGCGGACACATTGAGGAGGGAGATAGAAAAACCAGGTGCGTTCAGTGAAGTCATGAACGACGAACTGTATATCCGTAGCGGATGTATGTCGGATAGTGCTGAGTGTTTCTTAAGTACCATTTCAAAGGCATAACATACATAACGCACCAAGTCTAGCAAGGATGTCGGTCATTATCGCACCCATTTCTAATTGGGACATGCCTCCCAAATTATTCACGAACAAGACAGTGATATCGCCTTCCTGAACAAAGCTATCTCTACCCCCATCAACGACACCTCGTGAACGCAGGATCTTCCCTATCATTTCATCGATTAACTTCAATGAATCCCGCATCTCCATCCGACGTACTCCCGGTTCATTATGAAGACCCAGACCAACTTCACACTCGGCTTCACCCATAGTAGCGCCGGAAGAGTTGACATTACCGGGGATATGACAATGTTCCAACCCAACGCCAATACTTGCAAGTTGAGAAACGACAGTGTCTCCTGCTCGTTTGAGATTCTCTAGAGATGATCCACGTTCTGCAAGAGCACCCAAAATCTTGCAGACAAGGATATTACCGGCCAGTCCTCGTGGGCCAACAAGACCGGTGCTTTCAGAGTGGAGAAGTGAGACGTCGTCAGTTACGACAACGCTTTCAACTCGGATCCCTTCAGCTCGGGCTTTCTCGATTGCGAGCCCGAAATTGAGCCGATCTCCGGTATAATTGTTGGTGATAACGAGAACATCTTTCCTGTGGGGAATATGTATAGCGGATCTATCCGTGATTATATTTCTTCTCGGATGGGTATCTTCGCCGGCGTAAGCTGCTAGACGAATCATCGAGAGGATCTGGTTGGCGCTCGGACTAGCAAAGATTTCACCAGAGACAGAAGCTGCAAGCATGCCATAGCCTGTGTAAGATGCATGTGCTGGTTCATGGCCTGCTCCGCCGCCTGATACTACGGATACTTTGGCTTGCAAGGAATGAGGCGACACGTACACCGATTTCGAGGCTTGATGTCTAAGCAGAATGAATTGACTTTGAGGCAAAAAAGCTAAAGCGATACTCACAGGCGAAGCGAAGGATTCAAAGCAATAGCTCCTTGAAGAGATTTAACCACCAATCCATCTGAAGAGTTGTATACGTGCTTCAGAGACATGGTGGTAGTTCTGATATTTTACTTTTAACATCACTAATAGAATATTCGCCATATAATTCGCTCATCGGTGGTCGAGGTTCCAGAACTTTGAAGTCAGCTGTTTTTTTTTCTGGTCAGCTGAGAGTAGATAAGAGACTAAAGTCAAAAGTGAAATTGTGCAAAATATATGCTGCGCTCGTTGCGATGGGTTGTAGTTGGCACATTGGAATAGAAATCTGAGTGTACTAGATGATGGACTTTGGGAGACGCCCGTATATCACGCGTTTCTTAACTGTCGCCAGGGGTCAGTACGTACTGTTGAACGATCGGACTTTGAAAGAAATTTTTTGTCTTTGCCATCATTGCTCTTCAATTGTGTAGAGCTGGTCCTATTCATCCTAGAACTTCTTGTAAAAATAACTCCTTTGGCCCGTCTGCAAGATTTAGTCTGAAATATACCTAAACATCTTTTGGTATCAGGTGGTAGTTTCCTCAGATTGGTAAAACTTTTGAGTCCTGTTCCAAATATTGGTCTCAAGCTTCCTCGTTGCTTGAAGAGCCGTGCAATTGCTCTGGATCACCAGGACTGCTGTCGAGTTGGCTTGTTTCGCTTCAAAAACGGTGTTGAAGATTTAAATTATTCAACAATACTTGATGTCTTCACCTATCACTGGGTGCAAAAGTGAATAAATTACACTACTTATAGATAACTTTTAGTGAAACCTATTGAAAACTTACAGGGATTCATACAGAAATTTACACTATGTTACCAATTTCTACATAAGTTTTGTGTAAATCTCTGGTAAGTTTACCGGAAGGGATGAAACTTATGTACTTTTGCTTTCAGTGTATATGCTGCTATTTCCTCTCACACACTCAAATGGAAGACTATGTTCAAGGCAGTTGTTATGATTGTGCAGGTAGGGATTGTCAAGAATGGGTTGTGAAGGTAATTGCGGGAGAATGTCTACACAAAGGGAAAACAATCCAAAGGGTAGTTGGACCTTGACTCCACTATTTATAGAGTCCTCAACATGTTGTTGTCAGTGACTCACTAGCTCTCTCAAAGGATAACCAGGCATCACACAATAGTCAATGAGCAAGAGGGCAAAAAGATAATGAGACTGGAATGAAACCCAATACTAGTCTAGCTACCAAGGAGAATAGATGAGTGTTATGGGTATGCCTCCAGACCTCTGTACAGAACATATGGTACTGACCTTTCTACTTCACTCTTTTCCATGTCTTACCAGTTTGGGACTGGACTGTACAATGCATCTGAAGTTACCAGATGCAATCACTGCTACTATCTCGCGCTATTATCTTTCAATTATATTATTGAGAACTCTTTACAATACTTATTGTTCTTGTTTTTACAATTAGGAATACTGGTATATAAGCCTTAGTGTCTAGTAGATAGTCTTCCAGTTTAAATATCAACTTAGATCAATCCTGATCTACTTAGATCATCACTAGAACTCCATCTGGGACTCTTCAGTATTATTTCTCAGTTGTCCAGACTTATCCAGTCAACTTCCAGACATCCTTACTCTACAAACATAAATGGAACCATACAACATAGTGGGGGCACTACCGATAGTGGTGCTAAGGTTCTCGTTCAACTTCATTAAATATTCTTACCTACTGATCAATTGTTAACCATACAATACCATACAAGCTCAGATCCATCTATACACTCCAACTTTTATCCTACTCATTTCAGACCTTATGGAACCTTACTGGGACAGTCTTAACAATGAGAATAGAGCTAAGGAATATAACTACAAAGTATTCTATCTTATATACATATTGTAAATGAAACTATGGGAGCTCCCTCACACTGTAACAGTGAGGATATATAATATGAGTCACTTATATCCATAAGTAAAGCTGTAGGTATACAATGAGTAGACAATAAGGCAATTTAAAAGAAATGTGGATGCAAGACAATAATGACAACAATCTGTCAATGAACTGACAGACATGAGAGAGTCACACCTAGATGAAACAATAATGTGAGAATAATAAGGTTGTCACATGTAACCTAGAATGGAAATGAAAATATAATGTGTGGTGACAAAGGGGGAAAGCACGGAGGAAGCACAGGCTCAAAGCACAAACCAAAGTGAGGGGTGGGGCTAGCACCACACACGAAGGCTAAAAGAAATAATGATCAAGACAACAGTGATAGCGCAAGGGCCAATCACTAGGGTCACACAAGGAAGACTAGTTCCAAAGACCAAGTAAGTATATTGAAGGTAAACGATGATACAAGTACTAACCTAGTTCCAAAGACCAAGAGGTCAAGATGGGGAACTAGGTGTCAGCTTACTGTACTATATATACAAGTGTCTAGATAAGTAAGCGACAGTGCGGGAAGTAGATAGAAGTATGCGGAATGATGTAGAAGGATATGGAAGAATGTAACTGGATACAAATAGTAACAAAGATAAAGGAAGAAGGTGTGGTGATGAAGGGAGAAAGCATGGAGGAGGCACAGGCTCAAAGCACAAGCCGAAGTGAGGGGTGGGGCTAGCACCACACATGAAGGCTGAAAGATATAATGATCAAGACAACAGTGATAGCACAGGGCCAATCACTAGGGTCGCACAAGGAAAACTAGTTCCAAAGACCAAGTAAGTATATTGAATGTAAACGATGATATAAGTACTAACCTAGTTCCAAAGACCAAGAGGTCAAGATGGGGAACTAGGTGTCAGCTACTGTACTATATATACAAGGGTTCGGATGAGTAAGCGACAGCGCGGGAAGCCGATAGAAGTGTCTGGAATGTGATGGAAGGTTCTGACAAATGATAGGTGGAAGTAAAAGGATATGGAAACATGGAGAAGGGTTCAGGTAGTCACGAAGATAAAGGAAAGAGGGAATGTAGGAGAAAATGAAGTAAGTACCATATCCTGTATAGTATGTCACAACAGAAGGAGATATAGGAAAAATAAAGTAAGTACCATATCCTGTATAGCACATCATGACATTACCCCCCTTCTACAGTCAATGTCCCAGCAACTATTTCAGTGAGGTTTTCATAGGGTTGCCAGGGTAGAGAGTGGAAGATGGCGGCTGAAATTTTTCATGGTGTATTTGAGTGTTTTGCATAGAAATCTGCAATTGCCTTGTCGCTTGTGCCGACTAAGTTCTCTTCATGCTCCCAACTGTTGTGGCCTTCATCGTACCCCTTCCACTTTACCAGGAATTGCAACTTTTTCCACTGTCCAAAGATCCAGCTGTCCAGGACCTCCTCCACATCATAGAACTCTTCTCCCTCCACAATTTCGGGTTGCGGTGGTGGTGGCTCAATTCCATTGACCTTGTTCCCTTTCCAGGGAGACAGGTGGTTGGTATGTATGTTGTCATGGATCTTCATCCAGGTAGGTAGGTGTAATCAATATGTGAGGGGCCCCGTTTTCTCTGCGACTTCAAATGGGCCTAGGTGTTTGCTCCCTAGTTTCTGGTTCTTTTGTCATACCTTTAACTTGTTCAAGGATAACCACACTGGTTGTCCAACTTTGAATTCCTGTACTTTGCCATTTACACCCTCTCTGATGTGTTCCTTGCTCATCCGTAGTGCTGCCTCTGCATCCTCATGTGCATGCTGGAGCAGTTCTAGCCAGTGCTCGATAGATGGGTATTTGGTCTCGATGCCATTTGGAATGGTGAACTCAGGGGTGTAACCATAAAGTGTTTCAAAGGGGGAGTGGCTGTGTGCGGAGTGGATACGAGCATTCATGACAAACTCAGCAGTAGGGATTAGGAGGTCCCAGTTGTCCTGTTGGCGACTTACGTACATGCGAATGTAACATTCAATTTCCTGGTTAGCACATTCTGTCTGTCTGTTAGTCTTAGGGTGATAAGCTGTGGTCAGGGCGGAGTTGATTCCTAGTCGCTTCAGTAGCTGTCGCATAACGTCTGCTGCAAATTGGGGTCCTCTATCAGAGATGAATCGACAGGGTAGGCCATGTAAGTGGAAGATTTCTTTATAAAAGAAATCTGCTACTTGTCAGCGACTCGCTAGCTCTCTCAAAAGATAACCAGGCATCACACGATGAACGATGAGCAAGAGGATGAGAAAAGCGATGAGGATAAAACAACCCAACTACAGGTCTAGCTACCGAGGAGAATAGACGAGAATAGAGCTAAGGAATATAACTACAAAATACTAAGTCTTATATACTATTGGGATATGAAGCCGTGAGAGACGTCTCGCGCTGTAACCGTGAGGATCTACAATAAGAGTCGCTCGTATCCATAAGTAAAGCTGTAGGTATTAGGTGAGTAAACAATAAGGCAATATAAAAAGAAGCATGGAAGCGGAACGATAATGACGTCGTCCTGTCAATGAACTGACAGGCACGAGAGAGTCGCGCCTAAGTAAAACGACAACGCGAGAACAATAAGGTTGACGCGTGTAACCTAAATGATAATGAAAATATAATAAGCGCTAGTGTAAGCGCTTTGGTGATTAGGTAAGTAAATAAAAGAAAAGGAAAAGAATAATAAAAGAAAAGAATAATGGAAAAAGATTGTTTCATGACATTACCCCCTCCCTAGAGCGCGAGTTCCACGAAGCGCTTGTCGTCTAACGAAATTTTCGGAGGGTAATTGTGAGGGCGTGTTTTCGGTATCTGGCGGAGGCATAGGGCGGAATAATTCGGTAGGGAATAAGGAAATAGGGATTTCAAGTCGATTAAGGGTGGCGGGTTTGGGTTTGGTCGGGTTCTTGTCATGGAACTCCTTCAATAACTCAGAGGAATGTGTAATGTTGGACCGAGGTTCCCAAGTGTCTTCATGTGGTCCGTACCCTCGCCACCTGACCTTGTACTTGATTCCTTTTCCTACTTTTCATGAGTCGAGAATCTCCTCGACTTCGAATTCTTCTTCTTCTCCTATGACAACAGGAGGTGGGCGAGTGTTTCGTGGTTGAGAGGGAAATTGCGGTTCTCTATAGGGAGTGAGAAGGACTTCGTTGAAAACGTTATGGATACGTTTCCACGTAGAGGGGATGTCTAGTTTATAGGAACTAGCGCCTATCTTCTTCTGAACTGTAAACGGTCCAAACCGTTTATCTCCTAACTTTTTCATCGGCTGGTCTGTCGATAAGTTAGTTCCCTCAAGCCAGACCTTATCGCCTGGCTTGTACTCTACTCCAACTCTTCGCTTACGGTCATAAAACTTCTTCATATCCTCGTTGGCCTTTCCTAAGGCCGCTCCTACTTCGTCTCGAACCTTCCTCATTCCATCTGCAAACGCCTGTGCTGTGGGGTTGTCCGAAGTCATTTGAGGTGCCGTGCCTTTATAGGGATGTCTACCGTTGTCAGCATAGAAGGGGGAAACTTTTGTCGCAGAGTGTACTCGATCGTTATAGGCGAATTCTGCAAGCGGTAACCACTCATGCCAGTCATTTTGATGATAGCTAATGAACAAACGGAGATAATGTTCTATCTCCTGATTTGTTCGTTCCGTCTGGCCATTGGTCTGTGGGTGATACGCCGTGGTGTAGTTTGCTTCTATTCCTAAAAGACAGTAGAGTTCCTTCATGAAACGAGAATGATACTGAGGTCCTCGATCATGTATGATTTTTCGTGGAATACCGTGGATAGAAAAAATACGATCCCGATAGATCTTTGCCATTCCCTCTGATGTGACTGTAGTGTGTGACGGAACAAGTCGTAATCTTTTGGAAAAATGATCGATAAACACCGATATGGCGTTATATCCTCCCGATTCTGGTAGTTCCCCTATCATATCAGTGCCAATTATCTGCCATGGTTCAGTTGGTACCGCATGTGGATGAAGTTGTCCGACTGGCTTGGTACGATGTGATTTTGTAGCCTGGCATTTCTCGCAACCTTCGACGTATTTCCCTGCATCTCGTGTCACCCCTGGCCACCAGTAGTCCCGAGTGATCAACTCCGTGGTCTTGTACTGTCCTGGATGTCCTGCTAATGGTGTATCGTGGTACTGAGTGATTATTTTGGACCGGAGTAGGCGGTTTTTTGGTACATAAACACGCCCTTTCCATGTAATAACTTTGTCATTTTCAGTCCACTCCGGGTTTTTGGCAGCTAGGGCATCCTGTACGGTTCGATCTACTTGGTTTCTACTCTTTCGGATCTCTGATAACAGGAGATCTTCGGGAGCCGATAGGTCGAGAGCTTGAATAAAAAGTTCCGGTTTCAGGAGAACGATGTTCTCATTGTCCTTATCCCCCGTCTCAAGACCTGTCATCCTCGACAGGGCGTCAGCTTTCGTCATCGATTTACCAGGTTTGTGAACGAGATCGAAATTATACTCCGCTAATTCCAGTACCCAGCGCACTTGTTGGCGGTTGAGTTTCTGCGGCTTTTTGAAGTACTGGAGGTTTGCGTGATCCGTATAAATCTCAATCTGTTCCTCCGCACCTAGTAAATATTGCCTCCAATCGTCAAGAGAATCCATTATTGCCATTAACTCTTTGTCGTAGATTTCGTAATTCCGTTCGACCTCATTAAGGGAACGAGAACGAAAGGCAATAGGATACCATCTACCATCAATGAACTGGGACAAAACGGCGCCATTAGCATAATCAGATGAGTCAGCTTCCACCCTGAATTTCCCGTGGTTACGAGGAATCAATAAAACGACTTCCTCACAAATACGGCGTTTCAACTCCTCGAACGCCTCCTCCTGACCTTTCTCCCACTTCCAAGTCCCATTTCCTGTGAGCTGTGTTAGTGGCTTTGCTACCAGACTGAACCCACGAATGAATCACCGGAAGAAGTTGCAGAATCCTAGAAACTGCTGGACGTTGCGCTTCTTTCGTGGAGTAATCCATTCTCGAACGGCTTGTACTTTCTTGGGATCCATGCGAATAGTTCCGTTACCAATGATAATACCGAGGTAGTCGATAACCGGTTTTTCGAAAGAACACTTTTCGGGTTTAAGGAATAACTTGTGCTCCCGTAGAATGTCAAGTACTTGTTTTACGATTTGTCGATGTTCTTCTATACCGTTGGTAAAAATCAGTATGTCATCCATGTAAACGATAACATGACCTCTATTGACGAGGTCTTGCAAGATATGGTTCATGAAACCTTGGAATGTCGCAGGAGAGTTAGTGAGTCCGAATAACCCCTGGTTAGTTCGAAAAGCCGCTTTCCATTCGTCACCTTCCTTTATGCGGATGTTGTTGAATCCCCATCTGATATCCATCTTCGTGAAGATTTTAGCGCCTTTTAAACGATCGATTAGTTCCTGAATGAGAGGAAGTGGGTACCGGTTTTTAACCGTCATCTCGTTCAATTTACGATAATCTTGTACTGGTCGTAAGGTGCCATCTTTCTTTTTAACGAAGAAGAAGGGGGATGCCATCTGCGAGGTAGAAGGTCGGATTCGTCCAGTTCGAAGGTTTTCTTCAAGAAACTTGTCGAGCGCCTCTTGTTCCTTTGGGTTTAATGGGTACACCTTACAATCTAAAGGCTTAGAACCTGGCGTTAGATCAATAGCGTGGTCCCAAGGACGTCATTGTGGCAGCTGGTCGAATTCCTTCTGGCTGAAAACATCGGGGTACTCTTCGATGTAGGGCTTGGAAGTGTCGAACTCTTGGGCTGTTTCCTTTTTGGCTTGTTTTTCCGTCCACTTCCTCGACTGTACCTGCTCGTGAACATACCTGTCCCAGTCAAACAGGAAAAGCTGTTCGCCTTCCTGTAATGCCGCTCTAGAATGAGTATCCTCTGGTGTCCAAAAGTGTGGGTTGTAACCGCATCTTGTTGGACACCTGTCGAAGGTTAGTTCAGATGTCTTCCAGTCAATACTCGGGTTGTGGTGTCGCAGCCAATCTAGTCCTAGAAAGATATTATTCTTTCCTAGGCTTACCACTCCGAACTGTACTATTTCTGAATGATCACCGATAGTCATCCGGATTTCGACGTACTTGTCTATTGAGCCGGAATCATTGAGTGTGCCGTCGGCATTATAGACAGGTGTTTTGATTGGTAAGTTTTCCGTGACAAGGTTGTGCCGTTTGACGAATTCTGAGTCAATGCAGGAACCAGTAGCTCCACTGTCGAGGAGTCCTTCTGTGACAATTTGTTGAGCATCCTCCAGTGTCTCGAGTATTGCTGGGAGTTTCAGACTTTTGCTGCGTGTCCCGCGAACATAACTCCTTTTGTTCTTGAGACTCCGGATGGCGGTGACTGCCGTTTTCCAGTTCCGTTTTCGTATGTCCATGACGGTTTCTTCCGAGGCTTCTTTCTCCCGGGAAAAGGGCATCCAAGTTCGTAATAATCCTACTGCTCTTGGGATCTGGTCTTCTCTAACTCTCTGAGTTAGCCATTCAGCAGTGTCGGGTTCATACCGTATAGGTTTTTCGGATTTTTCGGTTTTGTGTATGAAGGTGGACGCGTTTTTCTGTTTAGTACCTGTACTGATTACATAATCAACGCCATTATCAACAAATTCCGAAATGTCCATGTGTGAAGGCTCCTGCAGACCTATATCTACTGCGGAGCCTTTGGAAAACCCAAATCGTTAATGAAGTCCGTACGTTCTTGCTCACTCATGTTTAGCATAATACCTCGGACTACCGCCTTTCTCTTGTGCGGGCAGTTCCTGCTCATGTGGCCTGGCTCGCCACAGTTGAAGCACAAACACTTCTCCCTCGCCTGGTCGATGTCCATCGGCCTGCCTGTTCCTCCAAACGTGGTGCCGGTAGCATCCCTTCTTGGCGCCGCAGAATACTCTGCCTTCGGAGCTACTTTCGGCTCCTGCCGGTTCTGCTGAGTGGACGATTGTCCACGACTCTGTCCCTGTGGGTTAGCGTTCCACCACCCCGCATACCCGTAACCTCTCTTCTGTTTGGCCCACTGCCGCCTTACGTTGTCAGCCCCTGTAACTACCTTCTTCAACTCCTTATAGTCTTCAAAGGGCTCCGTTCGTCCCTTAATGATGTCGTATAGGAGTGTGTGATCAACCGCTCTCTCCGCTAGGGTAAGGACGTGCGACTCGTCCTTCTTGTATCTGGCATCTTTCAGCAACAATTCGAACTCTTTGAAAAAGTCGCTGGCCGAGGACTTCCCCTGTCGGATATAAGTTAGTTTGTCACGAGCCTCCTTCTCCTTCGCAACATTTGTGAACTCCCTGTCCATGTCGTCAATGAGCTGCTTCCCCGTAATATCCCATGTCCCTCTGTCGATATCGAAGTGGTCATCAGAGTAGACCTGAGCCCATTCATCGGCCTTTCCTCCGACCAAGAAGGACATAATGATGGTGGTGACTCGGTGGGAATTGTCGACCTGTTTAGTCTCTGTTAACTCAGGGACGTAAGCCATCATTCGTCGTCGCCATGGTCGGTAGGTGGCGGGATCGCCATCGTAGTTCCCTGGTGTATTGACAAACACCCGGCGTGGACTAGAATTGATGGTAGCAACTTCTGCTGGGTCGGGCGCATGTATCGACCGATCAGTCATGTTGAGTTATAGTAAGGGAGGGGATGAGCGTGTTTGGTAAGAATGAAAATATGTAACGTATTGAGAAAACTAGTTTTCAATGGCATGTCGAATCCTAGGCAAGTTTGTAAAAGTTTGTTGTGATGGGTGGTGTGTGGTAGAAGCTCTATTCTTCTGTCAGCGACTCGCTAGCTCTCACAAGAGACAACCAGGCGTCACACGATAGACGATGAGCAAGAGGATGAAAAAGCAAAAAGCGGATGGATAAAACAACCCAACTACAAGTCTAGCTACCGAGGAGAATAGACGAGAATAGAGCTAAGGAATATAACTACAAAATACTAAGTCTTATATACTATTGGGATATGAAGCCGTGAGAGACGTCTCGCGCTGTAACCGTGAGGATCTACAATAAGAGTCGCTCGTATCCATAAGTAAAGCTGTAGGTATTAGGTGAGTAAACAATAAGGCAATATAAAAAGAAGCATGGAAGCGGAACGATAATGACGTCGTCCTGTCAATGAACTGACAGGCACGAGAGAGTCGCGCCTAAGTAAAACGACAACGCGAGAACAATAAGGTTGACGCGTGTAACCTAAATGATAATGAAAATATAATAAGCGCTAGTGTAAGCGCTTTGGTGATTAGGTAAGTAAATAAAAGAAAAGGAAAAGAATAATAAAAGAAAAGAATAATGGAAAAAGATCGTTTCATGACAGCGAATGTAGCCTTTTCGGAGGTTGTCATCCAGAAAGCGGTCAAGTTTGCCTTGTTCATTCAATGACATTGGATAGACTTTTGTGCGCATGGTTTCCGGTGCACCTGGGATCAATTCAATGGCATGATCCCAGGGTTGGTGGTCAGGGAGGCGCTCTGAAGCAGTTTCGGAGAATACTTTTTCGAAATCGCGGTAGGGTTCTGGGACCATTTCTCCAAAGGTTTTCACAGGTTTTGTTTTGTGGGCCTGGTCCGCTAGCTGTTGGGAGTAGGTGAGCCCTGCAGCACACCAGACCTCCTCTGTTTGTTCGTGTAAGATTCCTGACTTCACCCATGCACGTCGGGTTCATCAGTTTGCTCGAATGCAGTGTATGGGCGACTCTTCTGTCTCCTCCTCCAGTGTGTCAAGTGGTGGTTCGGGGGTGATAACAGTTTCAATTTCCTCCGCCATGTCTTGCTCTTCCACCTCCTCTATCGTTGTCTGTTGTGATCTGACTGTGAGTCATCCTTTCTCCCAGTCAATATCTGGATTGGCCTTACGTAGCCAGGGGAGTCCTAAGATTAGGTCTTCACTTCCCAGATTAGTTACTAGCAGGTCTGTCCACCGTTCTTGGTTATCAACAGTCAGGGCTAGACGTGCAAAGTGTGTGATCTGCCCTGCTCGGTTAGCAGACCCATCAATGTTAAAGATGCCAATGGGTTTCCTGAGTGGGAAGGTCCTTACATGGTGGCGGGTGACAAACTCTTGGTTCAAAAATAGAGCAGTGGCTCCAGAATCAACCATGGCTGCAGTTGCTATACTGTGATTTCTTCCTCTTAGTTTTGCGTTAATTCGGAAGTGAGATGAATTGGAGTTCAATTCCGAAATAATAGATATTTTACAGGATGGAAGAGAATCATACGCGGATGTGGAATGTATAGCGAACTGGTTTATGGGTACTCTCGATGCAGCCGAGATGGGCACCCACTTTAAAAACCCTCCTGAGAATCTGGTGCTGGGGCCATGGCATTGGCTCTGTTAAGGAGCTCCTGGAGCTGGGCAATCTGGGTGGAGAGGTCAGGCGTAAGTGGGGACGGAGCAGTGGGGGCTGGAGTGGAAGCGGCAATTTGGACGGGTTCGTTGGGGAAGAGGGTGAAGGGTGTCAAAGAGGAAGCAGAGACTTGTTGATGGCAGGGTTGTTGGTGCTTACCCCGGCCACGTTCTAGACCCATGAACTTGTCTTGGCAGACTGATTCTAGGTGGCCTCATTGTCCACAGTAGCGGCAAACTGTCTCCTTGTATGAGCAGTTCCTCTTTTCGTGACTCTGCGAGCCACACCCATAACACCTTCCTCTCATCTGAGCCACGAAGCTTTCTCTGCTGTTACCACTAGTGTGTGTGGCATCGACATCCATAGCATGGGAGTTGGCAGGGGGGGAGGAGATATGGGAGGTGCCTGGATTGTGACCTGTCATGGTGGGATCGTGCAGGAACACATCCACTGAAATTGCTTGCCTAATAGCCTCCTCCAGGGTGGGAGCTAGTCCCTGGGCTATATTGACCACAATGAGATTTTGTCGGATCTCTGGGTTGAGGCCGCTATGGAAGTGTTCTCGCAGGTCGACGTCTGAAAGTCCGGTCCGATCACCAATATCCTTGAAATTCTGTGCAAATTCCGCTACCATTTGACCTTTTGCCTGCCTGAGATGCTGGATTGCATTCCGGGCCTCCATACCTGCTTCAATGGATTCAAATCAGAGGGTGAAGGCTGTTTTGAAGTCTTCCCATCGTCCATTGAAGGGTTGTTGGTTATGGCTGAATTCTAGGAGGTACGGTGTGGCCCAGTCAGCAGCCTTGCCTGAGAAGAATCCTAGCGCTGCCTTGATCAGCTTTCCTTCGTTGTTGCTCAAATTGTCAGCGACTCGCTAGCTCTCACAAGAGACAACCAGGCGTCACACGATAGATGATGAGCAAGAGGACAAAAGAGCAAAAAGCGGATGGATAAAACAACCCAACTACAAGTCTAGCTACCGAGGAGAATAGACGAGAATAGAGCTAAGGAATATAACTACCAAATATCTAGTCTTATATACAAAATGGGATATGAAACCATGAGAGACGTCTCGCACCGTAACCGTGAGGACCTACAATAAGAGTCGCTCGTATCCATAAGTAAAGCTGTAGGTATTCGGTGAGTAAACAATAAGGCAATATAAAAAGAAGCATGGAGGCGGAACAATAATGACGTCGTCCTGTCAATGAACTGACAGGCACGAGAGAGTCGCGCCTAAGTGAAACGACAACGCGAGAACAATAAGGTTGACGCGTGTAACCTAAATGATAATGAAAATATAATAAGCGCTAGTGTAAGCGCTTTGGTGATTAGATAAGTAAAGAAAAGAAAAAGAATAATAAAAGAAAAGAATAATGGAAAAAGATCGATTCATGACACAAATCTGGTTGTTCCATTGCCCAGCTTTGATACTGAGCAATGAAGCGACGTGCTTCTGCACTACTAGAGCCTTTGAAGAGCTCAGGCTTATTCATACTGGACTTGGCTGAGGCTTTGTGGAGGTTGGCCATGAGCTGGGCCACCTGCTCAATGAGCTGTGCCATGAGCTGATTGGTGTTGACTTCGGGGGTTGACATAGTGGGTGGGGGTACAGTTGGAGCAGGGGTTAGGATGGGTGTGATCACGGTACCATCAGAAAGATTCTCTTCTTTACTGACGGAGTTGGCAATGGCGTTTGGACAGGGTTGAGAACTGCAGTCAGCCCAGGAATTGCTTTCGCTGCTGTGGATGTGAGTTTGGTCTTTAGTGTCAAAAGCATGTGGATAGGCCAAGCAGTCAATAGCTTGGGCAGACAGGCTTGGTGTGGCAGCGTCTGTAGACGTGGTGAAGGTGGAGCTTGCAAGGATAACCTAATTGGTAGGCTATCGGTGCAGTAGGGGATCTTGACCTAATGTCACAAAGAGGTGATGACGGTGGCGGAGCGGAGCAGAGACTTGAGCAGAAGCGGGCAGATACTGGTCCCAATGACAAAGTTATATTGATAATAAATACAAGTAAGTAGGTAAAAGACATACCTGGTCCCAATGACAAAGAGGTCAAGATAAGGGACCAGGCTGTGGGGGCTGGCTTATATATACAAGGCGGAGTGTGGGAATTATGATGTAATACTGTATAGCTCAGGCACAAGGAATGGAACAGAACTGATAGAATGGAATGGAAGGTTCCGGAATGATTATTGTAGGTAGGAGAGCTCGGATGGTGTATCATAAAGAAAGGAAAATGATAGGGGTGGCTCACTTCATGACATCTTCATACTACAGATGTTCACTCTCCATGATACATTCTCAACACTGCTCTGATGTTCTGTGAACCAACCTTTGTGAACTGATGCTGCTACTACCCTTTACTATTGGACCATCAATGTGTTGAGGGCACTACCAATAGTAGTGTCAATGTCCAACTACCTCTCCGAAACTCCACAAATCATTCCTCCCTTTATGAGGGAATTATTCCCTTGCATTCCCACCAAATTCCGCAATTATATTGCAGTTATTCTGTGATTCTGGAGTTGCATGATCTTAACAGTCTTCTACTATGGTTGGTAGGAATCTCTTCCACATAGGGAACTTTCACTTTCTGAAAAGTACTTGGTTCTGAGTGTTTGGGCCAATGTTAGCACTTCAGATTTTCTATAAATGCTATAGACTGTACTCTAACTGACTATCTACTCATCGGACCAGATTTTGAACAAACCAAAATATGAATGCATATATGTTTGATTGATTTTAGCATGATTCTACAATAATAGGTCAGGAACCAAACAATCCATTGACTTGTAATGCAACAGTGTACACCAGCATACTGAGTAAGTTCTATAGACTGACTGGCTGATTTTCCTAAGTGTTCCATCCTATTTTGAGGCTTGAATGAAGAAATGAAGGTAGATGAGGGCTCAAGCATGACACCTAGCATCTTGGGCAACATGACATGGTGTGGCAGTGATTGCCTCTTGCATTTGCCACAATGCCCAAGCCCAAACACCTTCATAGCATGATACATAAGCCACAGATACTCAACAACAAAGTAGATGAGTGCCTTCATGATGCAAAGCAAGATTTATTCAAATTGACAAACTCAAAATACACTCCATGAGATGCTTCATGCAAATTTGATATCTCTTACAGAACACTTCTCAATTTACTTACAGGTATTCAACCCTGGTAAAAAAGCCCATGAGGACAGAATATTATTGTCCAAAGCTGAACAAAGGGTTGTGGTAGACTGGATCCAATATCTTTCTTGAAGAGGCTCTAAATACTTCAAGGTTTCCACTTGCAGAGACCTTGGGCACTGACAGACTGCCACTCAATGGCACTAGTGTGACTTCTTGTGACCTGGGTGTGAAAGATCCTTGATTTTCATCAGTCATTGCCTGACACTTGAACAGTCACCTCAACAGACAAGGAGCTGGGGCATAACACTTTGTGTGCACTACCAATCGAAGTGTGTATCGAGTTTTTTCAATGATTTTCATAGCAGGGAAAGATCCCTACCAACCATAGTATAAGTTGGCAAACTTAGCTTAACTTCATTTCCCGGTTGTTTACTATTTGTTTACCATTATGTACGGCAACTTAGAAAGAATTGCACCCAGTGCTACAAGCTCAGGCAGAATTCTGACCACCTTTCTCAAGTTCGACAGCTTCTCCGCTGTCGAACTATGTCAAATGATTGGATGGATTTCTATTGGGCCATCCATATGGTCTTCAATGGTATTCAGGAAGTTGCACCTCAGAGGTCCAAGTTTAAAACAGCCTCAACCTGGAACCTCCTGGAGGTGACCGTTCCTCCTCCTAAATTGACTCTCCATGCATTTTTCTCTTTTGGTTCGCTTTCGAAGAAACATTCATCTGATATCAGAATTCTATATTCAATAGACCACCTACAGACTTACGCTTCACACCAAAAGAGCTTGACATGTCACTCAACTTCATGAAATAAAAGAGACTAAGTTGGATGGGTCAAAGCAGGTGGACTGACCAGATACCGCAAGATCACGTAACTCTTCTCTTTCAGCTTACAAAAATACCAACAAAATTGTAACACTCCATGACATTCTCTCCGACATACAACTTTGTAAGCGCTGCTAAAGCAGTGTCCGTGGTCCTCGGTCGCTTCAACAGCTGTTATTGGGTTTGCCATATAAGATACATATCTTATACATTTCTAAACCCTTTGACCGTATTGTTGTGAATCGAAATATGCCATCTTCTGAGGCCCAAAAAGACGATAACACAATCGTGGTAGAAGGTGGGTATCAATCTTTTCTTTGGTTGCTCCAGATTCTAATCGTTGGACTTGTAGGTGTTGAATTCATTTGTGAAGATCTACCATATTCGAAGGCCAAACCTAAGAAATTCACGGCTAAGAAAGGCCCAAGTGATGAGCAAGTGATAGGAAAGAAGCTTTTCGAGAGCGCAAATACTGCAGTAGAGTCTAAGCATGCCTTGTTGAAGTTCGACGGCGCGAAAGTAGGTTATACTTTTTTTCACTGTCAATCCTCTCAATCAATCAATCTAGGTATACATTACTGATTCCGGATCGAGAAATGGTACATGGACGAGCTCGGCAGGTGCATTGGTGTCAGGGAAGGCCTATCTGTTGAAAGATGGAAGTACAATAGTTTTGGGGGCAAATCATGATAAAACGGCTAAGGTGTGCGCATTATACAGTGACCATTCGATTTCGCAATTGACGGATGTACATGTCTAGACCCCTGACGCCCTACGTGTAAAGGTTAAAACTCTCAAAGCTAAATCCCAGCCGATTCTTAAATCAATCCTCAAAGTAAAATCAACTAAACCTGATGATGGTTTGAAGGTTCCCCCTCACCCGGTTGCAGGATCGGTGACTCCTGATACATTGAAACCTCCAGATGACCCAAAGAAACATCGCCGGGTCGTCAGTCTAGAGATCCCCCCCAAGAAAGACAAGTTATCGTCAGTGGAGGTTCCGGTCCTAGTAAGATGAATATACGGAGTACAGCCCTGCTCAATTTTAACCCCGCTTCTTTTCAGAAACCAACGACTCAAAGAACTACCGCAGGCACAGAACTTCAACGTGAAGTCAAAATACCGTGGTCCGAAACATTTCGACTAGGATTCGGTGTGGATGCTCTAACCGGAGAGTCAATGACTCGTACGGCCATAACCCCATTTAAGATGTCTGGCTCTCCGAGGGCTAAACAGGCCAAGACGTACGTTGACACCCTGCATTGGAACGATATCAAATCTCTGCAAGACCAGTATGATTTGGAAATAGGTGGTACTGTGAACATGGCACCTGTTTCTCTCTCAATGAGCACCCGTATATCTTCGTTAGTGTCGAAGAATGCTTCGGCATCGACAGTGTTGATACAGTATAGAGTGATCGGAGAGTTCGAAACCGAATTTATTCCATCGAACGTCGCGTTACAGAATGGTCTGGGCGACCTTTCAGAGGACGATTTTCGAGAAAAATATGGTGACTACTACCTTGCTGGACGACAGCGAGGGTATGGCTGTCGGATGATTATCGTCTGTCAGTGAGTATTCGCTATCTTTCTTACAAGATCGCTAAACCACCTATGTGCACAGAGTCGATGACAAGAGTGTAACGGACAAGGTGGAAGTTGATGCCCAAGTCCTCGTTGATAACTTCTTCAAAGCTGGAGTCGCTCATTCAAACGCCAAATCTCGCTCGAAAAATTGTAGTATACTACATGTGATGATCGAAACCTACGGGTGCTCTGCGGACGCATCGTATCTATCTAATGGTCTACTGTCTCCGAAAGACGCCCTTGCTGCGTTGCCAAAGGTACTCAGAGATCCTAAAGGAACACCACGAGTTGGAATTCTATATCACTATAGGTATGTCTAATCGCTATCTCAGACTACCAAATTCTTGAAGACGTACACATTAAAATTAGCTCCCTCAAGCATTGCAAGCTTCCCCGCAGTGTCACTGTTCATTCAGACGTGTTTACGAAGATCCACGAAATGCGCGGCATCTACCTCGACCTCCAAACATACCTCGAACACCCTGCCCTTCAATCAGAATTCTATACTCGAGATGCAGAACGTGTTCGATCTGCTATTCGCGCGTTTGACAAAAAACGCAAAAACTTTGTTCGAAACTTGAAACTTGATCTTATGCCGAAGCGACTGCAGGATACGGAGATTTACGCTCAGATTGCGGAAGCAAAGATCAAAGCGGAAGCTTTGATGAAGCGGCACGAGTTCATTGCTGGAGTGAAAGCCAAACCGAGGAAAGTTTCACGGACGTCCAATCTCGGGGCGAAAGAGTCATTGTCGTTCGTTTGGGAATGTGGAAGAGTCGGCGGGAGATTGAAGAAGAAATTAAAGTACTGTACGGAGGTGACATTCGGTCCCGGGTTCGATGCGTACGAAGTCGATTGGGAATCGCCCGTTGTTACACCGCTAAATCCATTCATGAGGAGGTTTGGCCGATTAGAAAATTTGGAGCAGATGAATTTCGTTCGAATCGACCCGGAGGAGGTGGATGGGAAGAGGGGTAGACTTGAGGAAGAAGGGAATAACAGGGACTTGTTCAACTTTCGCCTGGCTGGAGGAAAGGTTTATGTTATCGGTTGGACGTTATCTTGTGTATGGGATGGGAAGGCCGAGCCCGGCCCTATCATTCAGCTGGACGATGGGGAAAATAACTTTATCCTCAACGATCGATTCAATGTGAAGCTGGATACCTCGCGTCCTACGAGGTGGCATTGCAAGGTGACGTTCGTGTTCCAATCCAGCTACAGCTTCCCAGATCTAAACCTAGAACAAGTGCGTATTCATCACTTCTTGATCACCATCCTGTTCATGTACTTTCTGTAGAGAAACATATCTGAACCTGATATCGACAAGGATATCTAATGGCAGTCAGGGGTTCTTCACGTCGGAAGAGCACAGAATATTTACATTCTCAGTAGACCACTATTTCATAGTATCGCATGAATATACTAACTTATCTTTTATGATAATACATGTCTATTAGGTTCACTAATCTTCGACACGGACTAACCCAATACACACGCAGTTAGCCAATCTACTCTTCCCGTTTTCTTCACAATTACTACACATCGAAGAAATGTATTTTTCGGGCGTTCGCATCCAGCAGGGTTTCATTTCAAAGTAGGTCAAGCAAGGTGTTACCACTCCGTTCAAGATCGATTCAATAAATTCTACAGTCAAAGTGAGTACTCCAGTCTCCAGATGTTCGGACGAGGACCTCTCGTAGACGACCAGTTTCATGAGCTTTGGCGTCGTCTTCAAGAGCTCTAGAAGCAGTTCTCCGGAAATCAGAAAACCCTTTAGAGTTAAGGAAGCAATGGTTGCGCCATTCCTCGCGAAGAATTTCCGAATAGTGGGAAGAGGTAACAACATATGATCAGCGATAGAATCATTGGTATCATCAGCGGATCTCAAAAGCGGAACTAGTATTTCGAGTGATTCGAGCCTGGGTGCTCGCAAATAGCGAAGCATCTGTCGGAATGCTCTTTTCGGTATATGTCCAGAGATAGATAATGAAGAGGCTCGTGTAACGACTCGGCAAAATCTATCTTCATAGGGATCTGCGGATTCGATGATTTCCTGAAGACGCACAACAATAGGTGTGTTACCGTCAGGAGGAAAGGCTTGTCCGATACCCTGCAACAGTGGAAACGTCTCAGCAGGGGTATGCTGATAGACGGTAAGCTCCTTGGTATAATCTAAAAACGTATATCCAGGCGATGTTGGTCCAAAGTTACGAACAGAAGCGAAACGTTTGAGAGATACCGATCGGAGTTGGGGTGCTGGTCCTAACCAGTTATGGGGGATGAACCGACGTGAAGGCACTGAACTAATTTCAACACCGGAGAGAAGGTCAATCTTCAATCGGCATAAGAGAGGCAGAGAGCGAGCTGCGGGTAGTAGGACGCCGAAATATTCGTCTAGATTTAGGGCAAGATCCGCCTGATACCACTGATGACAGTAGTCGGCCAAGAGGGTCATCAGCTTGAGCATAAGCTCACGGAGCCTTTTGTATTTCAAGACGCCGATGTATTCATCACTGTATGGATACTTGAGAACGAGTGAGAGGGGCTCGAAACGAGAGCGTGACAGGTAAAGGAGGATCGGCGAGTATGTTGAAAGTGCTTCATCATCTGACGAAGAACAAATCGATGCCTCGCGAGCCTCATCGCCAGATTCTGAGACGCAGGAAAGACTGTTCGCCGCTGTATCGTTTTCTGCGTCGTTGTGGGACGCTCCATGATCGTCCTCATTGCCACCAAGATCAGTTTCACTCCAACTGAGTTCCTCAGAGGGTTCTTCGCTGCCACTGTCTTCTGGCAAGTCCATAGTAGTGGACTGCGGGCTGTCAAAGAACAATTCTGTGTCTACCTCATAGATGGGTCCTTCCATTTCAAAATTCAACATCTTCAGCAAAGTCCGGCAGTTCAGATCGACAAGAGATTCTGGCTGGGTTAAGTTGCCCATCGAGTTCGAAAGTGTGCCTGCCTTTTTCGATTCCAGATGTTTTTTCTTGCGATCCTCAAGAGGAGGAGTAGGGATGGAAATGGAGATGAAAGACCAAATTTTCGGAAATGAGAGAGCGATGGAGCGCCATTCGTGGCATACCTGGCTAATGATGAGCGCCGTGCAGCCGTTTGTGGAAGTTAAAGACAGAGGATCAGCTGGACACTGCGGGCAAATTCCATTGAAGGAGTGGTCGAGTTGGCAGCAAGAATGGAGAGCGTCCTGAACACCGTGGATATCCCAAGAACAACATTCTAGGAAGATCAACGACAGGAGTTCCACAGGAAGATTGATTGTACGCATCGAGTTTCGTCGCAGACGCCAGATGAAGTGAAGAGGCCGAAATCTACGATGAGTTGGTCACCTCTATCAGCCTGGAAGCCTTCAGCACGAGGAGATAGAGGTCGATTCAGTTTATATATGTACATCTTCAGTGGCAGAAACAACAAAGAGGACAGGAATAAATTCGAAAAACAAAGGATTTTAACTTGAACAAAGGATACTGCTGTGCGAAATTTTAATTTATTTCTGCCTGCCTGCGCAGCCCGCCAAAAGATCGGCAAGCCGTACTTGATTTTCGTCTTCGACCGCGACGTCTGTGACAAAAAAACCATCTTTTAGCTTACCACCTACGTTCTCTTTCTTTCAATTTGGTCCCCCCTCGACTTTCTCGTATCGCTCTTTGTTATATCAGCATTTGGATAAACGAAAGGAAAATCGAAGGTCAGATTTGTTTAATACGCCTAAGCCGCCTGATACAGTCACTGGAGGAAGAAGGGTGATAGAGCATTAAAGTCAAAGTCAGTCGCCTCTTTTCTAATTCCCGCAATTGCGACATTCTTATGGCCTGACTGGCACCACTTATTGTGCTTCTAACGCGAGGAAGAGTGGCACTTCTGAACGGCTATAATCAGTCCATCTTGTTGGCATGGTACTGACTACTCCCTTTTATCTTAGAGGTCTCTTCACTCGCTGAAACGAAAAAGATGCCCACCATACCTACTTTGAACACTGCAGACACCAGTGCGTCAATTTTTGCTTGTTTTTTTAAATCTTTTCATGTACTGACGATCTGGGCTAAAACAGGCTCTACTAGTGCGTCTGCTGATTCGACGTCTGCAGCCACGAGCGCTGCTTCATCTGCCGATGCTACTTCTGCTACACCCTCTTCTCCTACTTCCGCGTCCCCGACGTCTACTCCTAGTTCGACGTCGACGTCTGATACGGCCTCCACGTCTCCTGCTGCAACTTCTGCTCCTGCTACGAGTGCTCCTGCTTCGAGCACTCCGGCTTCTTCCGCTCCTTCTTCCAATGGCTCATCTGCTTCTAGCTTGAGTACCTCAGGCGGCTCCAGTTCTAGCAGCTCAAGCAATGCGAATCCGACCTCAACGATCAGCAGCACGCTCACTGCGGCAATGACTACCTCTGTCCAAGCTACGGTTATGTCAACCGGTTCTGATGGTAAAGTTTACACTACCGTAATTGAAACAGCATCTATCCTTTCTGCTGGTTCGGTCGTCACTTCCACCGCCTCCGCCGACGACAACAGTAATCCATCGTCCTCTAACACAGCCGAAATTGTTGGAGGTGTTATTGGAGGTGTCGGTGGTCTTCTGGTAATTGCTGCGGTGCTATTCTTCATTCTGAGAAGACAGAGGCGGAAACGCCAACTCGAGGAAGCCTTTGACGGAAACTTTGATCCTGATCGCATTGTCAAGGGTGGTGGATTCGGCACTGGTGTTCGGGACAGTATGGTCAGCTCTAGTGACGCAGGCGGATTCGCCTATGCAGGAGGCGAGAAAGCGAAAAACAAGAAGGTAGCGAGTAGAGGGGCAAACAATCTAGGTGAAGGGACGTTACCCGATATTCCTCTTGACGGAGGGTCGCCGATGGGTTTGCATAACCCCGAGATGCAACAATTAATGTCGGCTGGTGCATCTTCTCGGAACAATCTGCTTGATGAAGAGGGGATGTATGACGAAACACCTATTCCTAGTCCTTTCCACAACTCTTTCTCCTTACACCATAGTGCCTCGTCTGATAGCCACGGTGGCGTAGGCAGTCCGCCACGATCACCAAACGCTCGACCGCTTTCAATATCTGCCTCAACCTCACTTTCCGGACATGGTCATCCTGGCTATGGACCTGGACCAGGATACTCGAGGCCTCCTTCCTTCTATGGAAGTAACGCATATGGTAGCACCCCGCCTGGTTCACCACCTCCACCCTCTCATTACAATGCATACGGCGGCTACCCAGTTCCTCCTGGACGCTCGCCTTCTCCAGGCGCTTCTTCTGCATACGGAATCAACGGTTACCCGAATGTGGCATCTGCGCAGAACAGGAGGTATTCGAACGGTCCGGACGTAATGAGTGAGATGACTGCACGGAGATATTCTACGGGTCCCACTCTTGCGGTACAAACAAGTGGATTGGCTGTGAGAAATCCTGACTCAGAGCCGTCTACTTCGATATCTAGAATTGCAGAAGGCCCTGAAGAAATCCCGCCTACGTATGATAGTTTGAATTTGGGTAACCATCCGCGACCTATGGAGAAAGCATGATAGGACAAAGGATTTCGGCCTTTCACCTTCTGCTGATGACCTTATAATAATGCCAACTTTCCAAAGAAAAAAAGATATTTTTGACGATTCATCGACAGCATTCCTGATTTCTCGGTATCACTGCTTGGGACATCGCTCATCTCGGACGCTTTTTAGCACTGTGCACTTCTTTTTTTCTTATCACAATTTGTTACTGTCATTCACACTTTACTCACCTAGCACTCTTCATACTCCTCATACCTGGGACTCATTAGCATACCGATACGAATTCAGACATTCCTTTCTGATTAATTATCAACAGCTCACTAGCTCAATATGTAGCTCACATCGAATCGTTTCGTCTCGTCTACGTCCTCGTTCATAACTCGATAGATTACCGCACCCACTAGACACTTGTATCTAGATTATTCCAAGTTACCGATGGCTTGTTTTGTGACTCTTCGACGGCGTGAACGTAAACCATACAAATTTCCACTACGGAACTACGGGAAATGTAGCGGTTAGAGTCCTATGTGTAAAGTAAAGTATATATGTAGGCGATTTGGAATGGTATTTCCATGGAAATTTTCGCATATAGATGGCAGAACATATGATTCTCTACCAAACGGGGCGACGTTAGCAGACCATTGAGGAGAAGACATGTCCTCTGATGTTCCTTGAAGGCGAAGTTGCGTTTTTACGCTGAGATTTATACGGCAAATATCTAGATGTTCCATCGATTATCGGTTCATCCTCCGCATTGCAAATTCAACACTTCCAGAAGTAGAGAAGTTTGCACGGTGTGAAAAGCCCCGCTGAAAACGATGTTGACCGCTCACAACTCAAACTAGAAACAGCAGGGAAAAGACTGCCGCAATCCGCGAAATCCTATGGTCCGCAAAAATAATGCCGGGCCAATGAATGGAAAGTGATTGCTACCTCATTAAACGGGAGTCACAACATATTTACTTCGTACAAGACAAAGCGCTTGAGCAATCATTCTATCTGTCAGTGCCATATTCTCGGCGAAATTTGGCAGAATTCTTCTGAAGCTCATCAGAGATACACATCCTCTTTTTTGAGATCATTTTATTGCGAGTGGAGGCGTACCTCTTGGTGCGCGCATAGATCCATCTACTATGCCCCTGGCCTGCTCTGGATCTCCAGGTATCGAAAGAACTGCCGACGGGGATCTACATCCCCGTGCAGTCCAGTTTGTCCTAGAGCTGCTTTTTTTCGACTACCCTTGCTGAGTGGCAGGAAACCCGGGCTGTACATTTAACAATAGTATCACGGTGGTAATTAGTCGACATCGATGGGCTTTAGTGAGCCAGCGAAACGCTCGGTGACATAGGGAAAAGAATGGGGGAAGAGGTAGGGTAATACAAATCGCGAAATGAAAGGAGTCGTTGTCGATATACTAAGGAATTAGTGGAAATAACGGTAAGGAGTACGAACCAGTAATTCACATTTAAAAACCACAACACGCCAGCACCACTATAGCTTACTATTATATCGAAGGGAACGGGGACTAAAGACCTTGTAGATTGAAATCAGGTCTCGACTGTACTATAGTCAGGGTATTGTACACATGAGAGGCGGGATGAATGAATTGCTTGCAAATAACTTCAGCCGCAGGATGAAGGGGCATAGAGTGCACATCCACTCACCATCTTTTCTACCTGCCAAACCATGTTCAGCCTCCAAAGTGCAATCGTTCTTGCAGTTTCTACAATTTCCGTATCTGCAGGCACCTTCGTTTCACCCGCTGCTGGTTCGACTATCTCATCCTCTGGTGTAAGTCAACTTGATAGAAGCTTCGTCGATTTGACCTCCTGATGCGTCTATAGACATTCAACTTCACCTGGGTTTCCAGTCGCTATTTTGAAGAGTCAAGCCAGTCCATCTCTGTTCTCCTCCAGCCCTCTGCAAACTTCCCATCAACTTTGGAAGGTATTGTTCTAGCCAAAGATTTAGCACCCGTTGCTCCCGGTGTTGGAGAGGAAGGCCCAACATACTATTCAGAGCTGACGCCAGCATTTGTTGCGTCGTCGTCGCAGACAGGGGAGTTCGCGTTGATTGTTATTGAAGATTACACGGCATTTGGGGTGAGTAATTTGTGAGCTCTCTCGCTAACTATACCGATATTAATTCTTGATAATATAGGGAAATGCAGCAATGAGCGTCGAGTATGAGACTATTACTTTATCTTGAGATAATTCGTTGCATTGTAGTATACATATAAGTATGTGTTAGTATGGAATGCACCTCTTTGTAGTGCTTGTAAAAGATTCCCACGCGGCTAATTTTGCCAACCGCAGCACTGGCCGCTGTTCTCGATGGCATTGATTATGGTAGAATCTTGCTTCTGACTGTCACTATACGACGAACCAAGTGTTAGCATAGCAATTCCAATGCTCTAAAATCTGGCTCGAACAAACTAGCACAATTCAAGATGGCTATCATGACTGGGACGCGTCTGCTTCGATATGTTTTCATGGTATTCTCACTCATGGTACGGAAGTCGAGTATTTCCTGTGAAGAGCTCTTGACAGGCTCTTATCATTTAGGTGGCCTACTACTATACTTCATTATACACCTACGACGCTCTAACAACTTCAGAAACATTGCGAGGCAAAGATTTAGGCGGATTGGACAAATTCGCAACATCACAACAACCATTATGCGCATCTGCAGAATATCTTGATAATACATCTAGACGGGTGAACGCTACCTTCGTCATGCTTGTGCGAAATTCCGATCTGGATGGGACCATTAATAGTATCAGGGCTTTGGAAGATCGATTCAACTCCAAGTTCGGATACCCTTATGTCCTTTTGAACAACGAGCCGTTCACAGAAGAATTCAAACGGTTAGTTTGGTCTTCTAGTTCGAATTTCAAGCTGTTAATCACCCTAGGCGTATTTCTGTTCTGATACCCTCCGAAGTTCAGTTTGGGTTTATACTGCCAGAACATTGGTCCCAGCCAGACTGGATCGACGAAGAAAAAGCCGCAAAATCCCGAAAGCAAATGGTAGCCACCAATGTTAAATACGGAGGTAAGTTCTTCCCTGTTATCTTGCTAGAACCACGGTCGTTAGACGAACAGGCAGCGTCGCTTACCGAAATATGTGCCGATTCAACTCTGGGGTAATTCAAGCTTTCTCTGACAGGCCCGACCACTCAAAGAAAATTGTCAGTTTTTTTATAAACATGAACTACTCCAAAAATATAAATGGTATTGGCGTGTTGAGTAAGTTTTGTTTAACGCATGCGTTCAAGAGGTAGTATTTTCATTCTGTTCACAGGCCGAACGTGAAGTTTTATTGTGATATCAACCAGGATCCTTTCCGATATATGGAAGAGAATAATAAGGTTTACGGTCAGTGCGTCTCCCAACGCGCCTGAAGGTCGCAAGTCTAAAGCGTGTTTGTGATTCAAACAGGATTTACAATCACAGTGTACGAAATTTCAGCAACTATCCGAAGTCTTTGGCCAGCCGTTACAGGTGTGTGCAGGCAGTATTTGTCATGTTCAAACACACGAATACATACTACCCTTCCTAGATTTCGTCGAAAACCATCCGGAATACATCGCAGATGACAACGCCATGGGATTTATCTCCGACGATAGTGGGAAGACATACAATCGATGTCACTGTAGGTGCATTTTTTTTGCAAGGTTCTTCAAGTCTGATTCGAAGTTTTTCCAAGTCTGGAGTAATTTTGAAATCGCGGACATGGATTTCTGGCGGGGGGAGGCATATACTGCGTTCTTCGAACATCTTGACTCCAAAGGTGGTTTTTACTATGAGGCATGTTTATTCATACAAGAGTCAAGTATCTTCAATTGTCTACAGATTACTAAGTGTTCGACGCAGCGCTGGGGTGACGCGCCTATCCACAGTATCGCCACCTCATTGTTTCTCAAACGTGATCAGATTCATTTCTTTGAAGAGATAGGATATCAGCATGACGATTGGGGTCATTGTCCCCTTCCGGATGATATTTGGGAGAAGGGAAGGTGTTCGTGTTCACAGAAAGGTAGTTTTGGTGAGTTCACTTCGTGGCTATACTCGTTGAGTGTGGTGTAATCGCGCCGATTATAGACTACGACCCAAGCTCCTGCAAGCCTCGTTGGGATAGGTTCACAAATTCGGGGCGTGCTTGAAAAGATTCTGTGTAGATCGAATGCTGTACTTCATGGGCTATCATTACATGAAACAAATAAGTAAAAGACGATAGTCAGTAAAACGAATCGGGAACACACCGTCGGCTCTAAGATTATTATCGTTCTGCGGTGTTCGGATAAGAGGCCCCTCAACTGCAATTCTCACTATTTTTTTTTTCCTCTCTGCTGGTCAGAGAATTGGCTCTACGTGTCTACGCCATCCCGCTCAATACCCATCACACTTGCCTTGCCATTCAAATTGATCGACATCAATGTATATCATATCAATGATGTGTCTTGCCCATGTCATGGTCTATGTCGTGGCCTTTATCTTTGGTGTATGCTCAGTTGCATATGCTGCGCCTCTTTCTATGGTATGTCGTCCACTAGCGCATTTTTTTAACGCTCGTCGATATATTTTGGCCTAGGTTAACAGCGCCATGACATCGCGTTCCAATCATGATTCTAATGCAGGTTTGTTGCTGGCTCCGAGGCTTGATGGCAGTGCGGGTCTGTCCCCAAGACCAATAGACGAACGAGCAAGCCAAGTGCTCCCACAATATTTATATGTCTCATTTAAAGGGATTTCTCTCCTTAAAGTCAACGAGAAGGATGAAAACGCCGCACAGGATATAGTCGAAGGTTATCTGTACACCGTTTATCCCAACCGCAAGGTAACCTTCATCACTCAGTTCACCACATATGCCGACGACCGCCATGACTCCGTTCGTTTTGGGGTGACCGATCTCTCGAGGCCACTTCCTTTTCTCAATGGAAGTCAGCACTCTCATTATAGCGGGGTGGCGCAGAGGACTCCTCTGTTACAGAAAGATCATAATTATGGGTATACGTACAGGGGACGCCTAGCCGCGGGTGAAGATGTGTGGGTAACGCTTGAGTAGGAAGATAGAAAGGACGCGTATATGCTATTAGTCTAGATACTATGAAGTAGCATCGACGTCCAGCCGAGCGGCAAACGAGCACAGCAGAAAGAGCACGTCGGTCAGCGGGCCGGTCAATTTACATATCTCTATTTTCTAACTACACGACCATCACCGACACGAATTTTACTTCATAGACGAAGAATATTACTTCTGTTTTATTTCGTTCTTGGAGTGCTTCCAGTCTCCGTATTAGTTGATAATGACGGGAAACACAATACCCAACTTCTCGAACCTGGGGTTCCTACCGGGCGAGCAGCAAGAGTGCCAACGCATCGACCAGGACCGGGCAGAAGGAACTGGGACTCATGCACACACAGGACTGAGGTTCGAACCAGGCGCAAGATTCAGGACGCACAGGGAAACACTGTTCACGGCGAGGTCACTTCCTCCAGTAAGGGATCCGGGTATGGCCGGCGACAGGGAAGCTGGTGGAAGAGAGGGCAGCAGTGAAGACGACGAAGAGGAAGGAAGGCACAGGGAGCGCAACAGGTGGGCTGCCGAAGAGGAGAATACAGGGCAGCGGCGAACAGAAGAAACAATAATGAATCTCCGCAAGGAAATTGCGGAGCTCAAGGCCCAGCAAAACAGGGATCCGACCAGCCATCTGTTCAGCGACCCGGACGACGCGGAACGGGAGAGAAGGGCTACAATGACACCAACGGGGTCGGTGAGGAGAGCGGCGAGGACACCCATCCTCCCCAGCATGATCCCAGGACACAAGGCATCACCACTGAACCAACGTGAGTGCTTGTCAGACGCCTGTCCATGTCCGCCCATGACTGGGACTGTCAGAGGCCGGACGTTCGAACACAGGGCTAAAGGCCACAACACAAACAAGCTAAAGGCTGCTATACACGCTGAAGGCCGTATCTATTCCATGGGCTAAAGGCCACATAACAGACGAGCTAAATGCATCTCTATGTGCTAAAGGCCGTATCATTGCATGGGCTAAAGGCCTTGGACACAGCAAGGGATAAAGGCCCTTTAGTCGGATAGAGCAAAATGAGGCATATCCTATACTATAAATTAGGGCGGTGCGCCTAAACCAGCGCTTTTTCTTATTAGTCATTATTTATGTCAGCAAAACTGTCAACGTTTTAGTGCTGCGGCGGCAGCGGCAACTTAAGTTTTTCCCACACATTACAATACACAATCTTGCGACGTGTTTGCTGCATGTTTGCTGAGTTGACTTAGGTTTTTCTCACACATTACTTCAAGCTTGCAATGTGTTTGCTGCATGTTTGCTGCATGCATTGCATGATAATTATGCTCTCCTTTATTTCCCTTTCCCATCTTCTACTATAATTTCACACTATAATTGAAGTTCCTGATAGAGGAAATTTGACTACAGATAAAATGTTTGGTTTCTTACAAGCTATTGACCTGTGTGCAGGCTCTGACTACTATTCTCACTTTAAGGGATTCTGAGTCACCTCCCAATACACCTCAACATTGACAACAAAATGCTGATCGTGAGAGGGAACGACAAACACATACCGGTCTCACCACTCAATGCGGACAGCATTGAGGAGATGCTCAGGTCATTGGGTTTGCTTGATGATTGGGCTGAGGTGGTGACAGGTATCCGGGAAGGCTTTGATGTAGGAATACTCGAATCACCTTCCCAGATGTATTTATTTCGAGAATCATGCTTCGTCAGGACTAAACAAAGAATTTATAACATCATACATCAGAAAGGAACAGGAGGAAGGGCGCTACTCAGAGGGATTCAATCCAGCAGCACTCGAACAGAAAATCGGGCCTTTCAGAACATTGCTGATAGGATTAGTCCCCAAATTGGACTCAGGAAAATTGAGAATGGTGCAGGATTTGTTGTTCCCGCAGCGGAACGAATGGACACATTTGGTGAATGAAGGAATAGATTCTGACGGATTTCCAACAGCATGGGGAACACTCAACCAGACATGCACCTTGGTACTAGCATTGCCACCAGGAAGTGTAGCGGTGATGTTCAACATATTAGCAGCTTACAGAATCACACTGTTATGATCGTGCACAAAGGGATCGTCGGAAAGGGTCATGGGATGATCATGGGAAATAGTGAAGAAAATTACTTCATGAGGTAAAACGATCCTAGACTAGGTAGTTGGACCTTGACTCCACTATTAGTAGAGTCCTCGACACTTCGTGTGTCTGCAAGAGAAGAAAGTAAACATGTTCTGTTCGCGATGACCATTGCGGAACGTACTGACAGTAGGGATGTTAAAACGATGATATGGCTAAGTGATTAATTGGTATCACTATTGAAGTGCTATCAAGGTTGATATTTAAACTGAGGAACTACCTATTCAATACCAAGGCTTTATACTAAAGGTAAGTCAGGATCGCGAAGTGATGCCATGCCCAAATGGGTTAGCTCATAAGTAAAGAACAAAGGAAGGGATATAAAAGGGATAGTGTAAATCTGATAAGAATGATAAGAGATAATGAGTATTTACTTCACGTTGGAATTCCTTCACAAAGTAATTGCATAGTGGTAAAAGGATATAAGTAATATCTAATTAGCGGAATGGTTCATGAAGCTTTGTAAGGACTTAGCTTGCATAGATATAACAGTATCCCCTCGAAAGCCTATGCGATTGTTAACGATTAACGAATCTAAAATTAGATAGAATGGAAAAGTCAAAAGGAAAAGTAAAATTTTCAAAATGCCACATGATTTATGATCGAGGTAAACAAAAAATTTGAAGTCGAACCTGCCCTCAACGAAGAATGCATATAAAATGCAAGGATTTTCTCTGTTTTTTCCTAAGTCCTCATCTCTTTACGATGTCTTTCACTGTCACAGCCACCGAAACCATACAGGAATGACGAGTGTGACTCGTTCGGGAGCAGGCAGAATGAGCCTGCCTTTGTTAGCTTGAGGTCGATGCACAGGAGGCTGCCTTCGAGGAGGAAATGTTGAGGTTGGAGGAGGAGGCTGCTCGTGAGGCAGAAAAGAAGAGGCTTGAGGAGGAGAAAAAACTCGAGGAAGAGAAGCAAGCCGCAAGGAAAAGAGAAGAGGAGCAGCTGGTCGAGGAAAGCATTGCAAAGGTGAAAGCCCACACTTTGAAGAAATTGGCTGAAGAAGAACGAAGCCGGGAATGTCGAGACCATGCAGCTCGTGCTGCATTGCAAAGAACCGGAACCACGATGAGCTTGCAGGAGCCTTCGGGCTCCAAACCAAAAGTTTACAAGTCAGCTTCCATGGTTCGCGATACCCTGGACGTTGAAATAAGAGTTTTGAAGAGGAAGTGGGTATCTTCATAGGTAAGTGATAATTTTCTTTGCGATGAAACAGCTAATTGATGAAATATAGGTTGGTTCGGCTCCTGACCCAGATGATGGAGATGATGACAATGATGATGATGATGATGATGATGACAACACTGATGTCCCTCTGCCCACTCCTTTGCATAACCACAAAGGATGCATTCATTGTGTTACCCAAGGTAACACTTCAAACTGCATCGCGCAACCCAGGAAGCCCCGGACTCAGGCCTGCCTGGCCTGTCACCTCCAATGACAGAGGTGTAGCTGGGCAGGGGATAATGCAGCCCGGAGGTCCAGAAAAAAGAAACCAAGGGTTGATGAAGATGGTTTATACCAGGGTCCCGCGAGGCACGTAGCAAAGCGGAGAATTGGAGGGGTTGATGTGGGAGAGAAGTTAGATGTGCTCTCGGAGCAAAATGAAGCCTTAACAAGGCAAATGGGTGCTCTGCTCGGTTTCGCAAGTTGTGCCACTTCCGCAATGGAGGAATTGGTTCGTATTGTTCAACAATGCCCTGGAGAGAAACAGGTAGAAGAAGATGAGGGATCTGACAAAGAGCAAGAAGAAGAGGAAGGAGAAGAGGAGGAAGAAGAAGATGAAGAGGAGAAGAAAAGGAGAAGGATTCGCGAGGGAAAACGATGTGCAACGTGATTCCTGTGAAGGGTTGTAATACTTTATAGGATTTGTAATCTATTTTATATAATTTAGTATTTGTTTGTTTGTTGTTTTTGTTGTTCTTTGTTTTTTGGTTTTGTTTTGTTTTAATGTTAAAAGTATTTGCCTTTTTTGGTGATTTTGGATTAGTAAGGTTTCATTGATGAATAAGTGTTAATGGTGTAAGGAGTTAAGATTTGTTCCGTGAGGAAATAATCGTGATGGTTTTGGAAGGGATGGAACATGAGAGTTCAAGTTAGTTTCACAAATAATGGATCGTGGAACTCCTTGGCATAGGAATTTGGGATTGATAGGTAATGAAGTAGGTAGCATGAATGGTAATGGTGATGAACCGCAAAGGTTTTGTGATGAGTTGTTTAACTAGTAAAATAAAAATTAGTATTTCCAATGAATGAATATTAAAGAATAAGTGGTCATTAATCATGATGGTCCAGGTTTGTGAGGGTAATGAAGATGAAAGGCTGGAACCAACTCGTCCGTGGCTACCCAGGAGAACTCTTTGTCTGTACCTTCATATCCTGCCCACCATATGTAATACCATAGTGGACATTTTTTGTATCGACAATCCAATTTTGAATCTAATATCTCCGCGACATTGTATTCCTCTTTGCTATTGACTTCCACTGGAGGTGGAGGAGTTTGTTCACAATGTGGAATCGAGTTTGGAGTATAGGGTTCGAGTTGGGATACATGGAAGACTGGGTGAATACAACTAAGGTATGAAGGGAGTTGTAACTTGTACGAAAGAGTTCCTATGCGCTCAAGAACTTTGAACAGTCCAAGATACTTCTTGGAGAACTTCGCAGTAGGTCGAGTGGTTTTTATGTGCTTCGCTACTACGAATACCTGTGAATCAATGGGAAAATCTGGGTGATTAATACATTTTCTGTCCGCTTGCTCTTTGTATTGAGCTTGCGCATTAGTAATTTCTTTGCGGAGGAAAGCATGAATCTCATCTAAATTTGTCATGAAGTCAATCACATGATCGGAATGGATGTCAATTTCAGGTTTCACTGTAATGTTAGGGTGATAACCTTTATTTGCAAAGAACAGAGTAATACCAGTGGAAGTGTTCAGAGCATTGTTATATGCAAATTCCACAATAGGCAGAAGCTTTGCCCAATTGTCCTGTTGGTACACACAATACATACAGATGTATTGTTCCAGAGTCTGGTTAACTCGTTCTGTTTGCCCATCCCCCTCAGGATGATATCTGGAGGTGAAGTGTAGTTTGATCAAGAGAGCTTCTCCTAAAGCGCAAAACAAAGCCGAAACAAATTCCGAGCCTCAGTCAGACATGACATGGCTAGGAACTCCATGTTTTGAGAAAACGTGGTGGACAAATAATTCTGTGAGCTCTTCAGATGTTATTTTGTCATGTGCCGTGATGAAAATGCCTTGTTTTGAGGCTCGATCCATGATTACTAAAACAGCCATATGTCCTTTAGAGTCGGGTAATTGTTCAATGAAGTCCATTGATATAGAATCCCAAGGTCGGACAGGGACTGGGAGTGGTTTAGGTAGACCATAAGGCCTATGTCAATGAGGTTTATTGCATCTGCAAACTGTACATGCATTAATGTAATCGCAAACCTTTGGCCAAGTGTACTGTCGTCGAATAGCTTCCATAGTCCAGTTTTGACCAAAATGACCTGAGAGTGGGTGATCGTGAAAGTAGCTTAGAATTTGAAGTCATAAATTAGAAATGTTAGGAACATAAATGCGATTGTCAAGTCGTAACAGTCTATCAGAACCTATTGTCCAATGAGTGTTTGAACCATCCTTCGCGAATGTCAATCCCGCAATTGATTCTGGATCCATTTTGATGGAATCGCGAATAGCGGAATGAAGTGCCTCTATATCCATAACAATGGAGGCACGAAGTGTGGGTCCTTCTAGGAATGTAGCTCAAAGGGAAGTAGTTAGTTGTTCATTAGTAAAGATAGGTCTGAAATTCTGTGGGTTAACTTGCATGTAGCCAGTATCCCCCTCTTTTGGGTAGACGTCCCAGCATTTAGTCATTGAGTCAGGTTTTTCACCTAGCTTACCTGGTCTGAATCGGATCACCATATTAAATTGATGCAGATACTCCAACCAATGAACTTGTTGTTGCGTAAGGATTTTCATCATCGAGAAGTATTCGAGATTCTTGTGATCGGTAACAACATCTATAGGATCTCCCGATCCCTCAAGGTAATGTTGCCAGCCTTTGAATGCTTCAAAGATCACAAGAAGCTCCTTATCGTGAGTGTTGTAGTTGAGTTCCGCAGCTTGAAAAGTCCTTGAGAGGAATGCGATAGAATGGATTTCTCCATCAGGTAGTAGGATCAAGAGGATCGTGGCTAATGCTTAGTCTGAGGCATCTGTTTCCACAATTAGATGTTGGTTTGGTTCCCAATGTGCCAGAATAGGAGTGTGAGTGAAGCTGTATTTGAACTTCTCAAAGGCTTCCTGGCAATCAGTGTTCCAGTTCCAAGGTGTATCCTTTTGCATGAGCCGCCTCATCAGAACTATGATATCGCTATAATTATAAATAAAATGTTGATAAAAATTAGCAAATCCAAGAAAAGACTGGATGTCTTTAACTTTCCGAGGTACCAGCCAGTCAATGATAGCTTTTACTTTGTCTTTCAACATCATTAAGCCCTCCGGGGAAAGAATATACCCAAGATACTCTACTGTATCAATCTCCCTTTCGCATTTCGCAAGATTCACATAGAGTCAATGTTTATGAAGATGATGGAGGACCTCACAAACATGTTTGTGATGTAATGCCTCATTGTCGGAGTAAATAAGTATGTCAATGAGATAGACAATAACATAAACATCTAAAAGATCAGCGAATATGTCGTTCACAAACCTTTGGAAAGCTGCAGGAGCGTTAGTGAGTCCGAATGGCATAACCTTCCATTTGTAAGAGCCCCAATGAGTTCTGAATGTTGTTTTCCATTTGTTGCCTTCTGTGATTCGAACTAAATGGTACATGTGAGCGAGATTGAGTTTGGTATAAAACTTAGCTTTCTTCAGAGCATCTATTAAATCAGAAATAAGAGGCAAAGGATATTGATCCTTCTTCATGATGTTATTAAGACTGCGAAAGTCTACGCAAAGTCGAAGTTTTCCATCCTTTTTCAGTATGAATAATACCAGAGCTCCATGAGGAGAGGATGAGGGTTAAATAGCACCTGTTTCGAGGTGCTTATCGATGAAATCGTGTAGAGCCTCTAATTCTTTGGCAGAAAGAGGGTAAAGGTGACCAATAGGTGGTTCGGGGCCTTCCTCCAATTCAATCTTGAGGTCATAGGGCCGGGGCTCAGGCAGCACTTCAGATTCGACTTCGTCGAAGACATCCACGAAGTCTGCATAATGTTTTGGTAACGATGAGGGATCACTCTTGTTTGCCAGAGTTGTCGAAGCAGCTTGGGCTGTAACTTCGCTGTGAACTGCACATAACAGCAATGGTTCACACTTTGTCACGAAACATTCTTTTTCATTATTCTTTTCCTTTTCTTTTATTTACTTACCTAATCACCAAAGCGCTTACACTAGCGCTCATTATATTTTCATTTCCATTTAGGTTATATGTGTCAACCTTATTATTCTCGCATTGTTGTTTCATCCATGTGTGACTCTCTCATGCCTGTCAGCTCATTGACAGGACAACGTCATTATTGTTCCGCCTCCATGCTTCCTTTTTATATTGCCTTATTGTTTACTCACCTAATACCTACAGCCTTACTTATGGATATGAGCGACTCTTATTGTAGATCCTCATGGTTATGGTGCGAGACATCTCTCACGGCTTCATATCCCATTTAGTATATAAGACTAGGTATTTTGTAGTTATAGTCCTTAGCTCTATTCTCGTCTATACTCCTTGGTAGCTAGACCTGTAGTTGAGTTGTTTTATTCATCCTCATCGCTTTCTCATCCTCTTGCTCATTGATTCTCGTGTGATGCCTGGTTATCTCTTTTGAGAGCTAGCGAGTCACTGACATATGCAAAGTACCTCATAATGGTATTCCACGAGCATCTTCGGTTCCAGAAGACAAGCCATCTCATCTTTGATATGACTTGCCAAGCCATGTTGATAAGCCCATTTAAGAGCATGCGAGTCCCAGTCAGTAGATGCTGTGAGGGTATTAAAACAGATGTTATACTTCCGTACATTATCGGATTCTGTCATGAATCGATCTTTTTCCATTATTCTTTTCTTTTATTATTCTTTTTCTTTTCTTTACTTATCTAATCACCAAAGCGCTTACACTAGCGCTTATTATATTTTCATTATCATTTAGGTTACACGCGTCAACCTTATTGTTCTCGCGTTGTCGTTTCACTTAGGCGCGACTCTCTCGTGCCTGTCAGTTCATTGACAGGACGACGTCATTATTGTTCCGCCTCCATGCTTCTTTTTATATTGCCTTATTGTTTACTCACCGAATACCTACAGCTTTACTTATGGATACGAGCGACTCTTATTGTAGGTCCTCACGGTTACGGTGCGAGACGTCTCTCACGGTTTCATATCCCATTTTGTATATAAGACTAGATATTTGGTAGTTATATTCCTTAGCTCTATTCTCGTCTATTCTCCTCGGTAGCTAGACTTGTAGTTGGGTTGTTTTATCCATCCTCTTTTGCCTTTTCATCCTCTTGCTCATCGTCTATCGTGTGATGCCTGGTTGTCTCTTGTGAGAGCTAGCGAGTCGCTGACAGAAGAATAGAGCTTCTACCACATACCACCTGTCACAACAAAAACTTTTACAAACTTGCCTAGGATTCAACACACCGTTGGAAACTAGTTTTCTCGATACGTTACACATTTTCATTTCTACCAAACACGCTCATCCCCTCCTTTCCTATAAACCAACATGACTGATCGGTCGATACATGCGCCCGACCCAGCGGAAGTCGCTGCTGTCACTTCTAGTCCACGCCGGGTGTTTGTCAATACACCAGGAAACTACGATGGCGACCCCGCCACCTACCGGCCATGGCGACGACGAATGATGGCTTATGTCTCCGAGCTAACAGAGACAAAGCAGGTCGACAACTCCCACCGAGTCACGACCATCATCATGTCCTTCCTGGTCGGAGGAAAAGCCGACGAATGGGCCCAGGTCTACTCTGATGACCACTTTGATATTGACAGAGGGACATGGGACATTACGGGGAAACAGCTCATTGACGACATGGACAGGGAGTTTACGAACGTTGCGAAGGAGAAGGAAGCCCGCGACAAACTAACTTATATCCGACAGGGGAAGTCTTCGGCCGGCGACTTTTTCAAAGAATTTGAATTGTTGCTGAAGGATGCCGGATACAAGAAGGACGAGTCGCACGTCCTTACCCTAGCGGAGAGGGCGGTCGATCACACCCTTCTCTACGACATCATCAAAGGACGAACGGAGCCCTTTGAAGACTACAAGGAGTTAAAGAAGGTAGTCACAGGGGCTGACAATGTAAGGCGGCAGTGGGCCGAACAGAAGAGAGGTTACGGGTATGCGGGGTGGTGGAACGCTAACCCACAGGGACAGAGTCGTGGACAGTCGTCCACTCAGCAGAACCGACAGGAGCCGAAAGTAGCTCCAAAGGCAGAATATTCGGCGGCACCGAGAAGAGATGCTACCGGCACCACGTTCGGAGGAACGGGCAGGCCGATGGACATCGACCAAGCGAGAGAGAAGCGTCTGTGCTTCAACTGTGGCGAGCCAGGCCACATGAGCAGGAACTGCCCGCACAAGAGAAAGGCGGTAGTCAGAGGTATTATGTTGAATATGAGTGAGCAGGAACGTACGGACTTTATTAATGATTTGGGTTTTCCAAAGGCTCCGCAGTAGATATAGGTCTGCAGGAGCCTTCGCACACGGACATTTCGGAGTTTGTTGATAATGGCGTTGACTATGTAATCAGTACAGGTACTAAACAGAAAAACGCCTCCACCTTCATCCACAAAACCGAAAAAACCGAAAAACCTATACAGTACGAACCCGACACTGCTGAATGGCTAACTCAGAGAGTTAGAGAAGACCAGATCCCGAGAGCAGTAGGATTATTACGAACTTGGATGCCCTTTTCACGGGAAAAAGAAGCCTCTGAAGAAACCGTCATGGACATACGAAAACGGAACTGGAAAACGGCAGTCACCGCCATCCGGAGTCTCAAAAACAAAAGGAGTTATGTTCGCGGGACACGCGGCAAAAGTCTGAGACTCCCAGCAATACTCGAAACACTGGAAGATGCTCGACAAATCGTCACAGAAGGACTCCTCGACAGTGGAGCTACTGGTTCCTGTATCGACTCAGAATTCGTCAAACGGCACAACCTTGTTACGAAAGACTTACCAATCAAAACCCCTGTCTACAATGCAGACGGTACGCTCAATGATTCCGGCTCAATAGACAAGTACGTCGAAATCCGGATGACCATCGGTGATCATTCAGAGATCGTCCAATTCGGAGTAGTAAGTCTAGGAAAGAATAATATCTTTCTAGGACTAGACTGGCTACGACACCACAACCCGAGTATCGACTGGAATACGTCTGAACTAACCTTTGACAGGTGTCCAACAAGATGCGGTTACAACCCACACTTTTGGACACCAGAGGATACCCATTCTAGAGCGGCATTACAGGAAGGCGAACAGCTTTTCCTGTTTGACTGGGACAGGTATGTTCACGAGCAGGTACAGTCGAGGAAGTGGACGGAAAAACAAGCCAGAGAAGAAACAGCCCAAGAGTTCGACACTTCCAAGCCCTACATCGAAAAGTACCCTGATGTTTTCAGCCAGAAGGAATTCAACCAACTGCCACAACGACGTCCTTGGGACCACGCTATCGACCTAACGCCAGGTTCTAAACCTTTAGATTGCAAGGTGTACCCATTAAACCCAAAGGAACAAGAGGCACTCGACAAGTTTCTTGAAGAAAACCTTCGAACTGGACGAATCCGACCTTCGACTTCGCAGATGGCATCTCCTTTCTTCTTCGTCAAAAAGAAAGATGGCACTTTACGACCAGTACAAGATTATCGCAAACTGAATGAGATGACGGTTAAAAACCGGTACCCACTTCCTCTCATTCAGGAACTAATCGATCGTTTAAAAGGCGCTAAGATCTTCACGAAGATGGATATTAGATGGGGGTTCAACAACATCCGAATAAAGGAAGGTGACGAATGGAAAGCGGCCTTTCGGACTAACCAGGGGTTATTCGAACCGACCGTCATGTTTTTTGGACTCACTAACTCTCCTGCGACATTCCAAGGTTTCATGAACCACATCCTGCGAGACCTCATCAATAAAGGTCATGTTATCGTTTACATGGACGACATACTGATTTTTACCGACGGTATAGAAGAACATCGACAAATTGTAGAACAAGTACTCGACATTCTACGGGAACACAAGTTGTTCCTTAAACCCGAAAAATGTTCTTTCGAAAAACCGGTTATCGACTACCTCGGTATTATCATTGGTAACGGAACTATTCGCATGGATCCCAAGAAAGTACAGGCCGTTCGAGAATGGATTACTCCACGAAAGAAGCGCGACGTCCAACAGTTTCTAGGATTTTGCAATTTCTTCCGACGATTCATTCGTGGTTTCAGTCTGGTAGCAAAGCCATTAACACAGCTCACAGGAAATGGAACTTGGAAGTGGGAGAAAGGTCAAGAGGAGGCGTTCGAGGAACTGAAACGCCGTATTTGTGAGGAAGTCGTTTTATTGATTCCTCGTAACCACGGGAAATTCAGGGTGGAAGCTGACTCGTCCGATTATGCTAATGGCGCCGTTTTGTCCCAGTTCGTTGATGGTAGATGGTATCCCATTGCCTTTCGTTCTCGTTCCCTTAATGAGGTAGAGCGTAATTACGAGATTTACGACAAAGAACTTATGGCAATTATGGACTCCCTCGACGACTGGAGGCAATATTTACTAGGTGCGGAGGAACAGATTGAGATTTATACGGATCACGCAAACCTCCAGTACTTCAAGAAGCCGCAGAAACTCAACCGACGACAAGCACGCTGGGTACTGGAATTAGCGGAGTATAATTTCGATCTCGTTCACAAACCTGGTAAATCGATGACGAAAGCTGACGCCCTGTCGAGGATGACAGGTCTTGAGACGGGGGACAAGGACAACGAGAACATCGTTCTCCTGAAACCGGAACTTTTTATTCAAGCTCTCGACCTATCGGCTCCCGAAGATCTCCTGTTATCAGAGATCCGAAAGAGTAGAAACCAAGTAGACCGAACTGTACAGGACGCCCTCGCTGCGAAAAATCCAGAGTGGACTGAGACCGACAAAGTCATTACCTGGAAAGGGCGTGTTTATGTACCGAAAAACCGCCTACTCCGGTCCAAAATAATCACTCAGTACCACGATACACCGCTAGCGGGACATCCAGGACAGTACAAAACCACGGAGTTGATTACTCGGGACTACTGGTGGCCAGGAGTGACACGAGATGCAGGGAAATACGTCGAAGGATGCGAGAAATGCCAGGCGACAAAGTCACATCGTACCAAACCAGTAGGACAACTTCACCCACATGCAGTACCAACTGAACCGTGGCAAATAATCGGCACTGATATGATAGGGGAACTACCGGAATCGGGAGGATATAACGCCATATCGGTGTTTATCGATCATTTTTCCAAAAGGTTGCGACTTGTTCCGTCTCACACTACAGTCACGTCAGAGGGAATGGCAAAAATCTATCGGGATCGTATTTTTTCTATCCACGGCATTCCACGAAAAATAGTACATGATCGAGGACCGCAATATCATTCTCGTTTCATGAAGGAACTTTACCGTCTTTTAGGAATAGAAGCAAACTACACCACAGCGTATCACCCACAGACCAACGGCCAGACAGAACTAACAAATCAGGAGATAGAACATTATCTCCGTTTGTTCATTAGTTATCATCAAAATGACTGGCATGAGTGGTTACCGCTTGCAGAATTTGCCTATAACGATCGAGTACACTCTGCGACGAAGGTTTCCCCATTCTATGCTGACAACGGTAGACATCCCTATAAAGGCACGGCACCTCAAATGACTTCGGACAACCCCACAGCACAGGCGTTTGCAGATGGAATGAGGAAGGTTCGAGACGAAGTAGGAGCGGCCTTAGGAAAGGCCAACGAGGACATGAAGAAGTTTTATGACCGAAAGCGAAGAGTTGGAATAGAGTACAAGCCAGGTGATAAGGTCTGGCTTGAGGGAACTAACTTATCGACAGACCAGCCGATGAAAAAGTTAGGAGATAAACGGTTTGGACCGTTTACAGTTCAGAAGAAGATAGGTGCTAGTTCCTATAAACTAGATATTCCCTCTACGTGGAAACGTATCCATAACGTTTTCAACGAAGTCCTTCTCACTCCCTATAGAGAACCGCAATTTCCCTCTCAACCACGAAACACTCGTCCACCTCCTGTCGTCGTAGGAGAAGAAGAGGAATTCGAAGTCGAGGAGATTCTCGACTCACGAAAGGTAGGAAAAGGGATTAAGTACAAGGTCAGGTGGCGAGGTTACGGACCACATGAAGACACTTGGGAACCTCGGTCCAACATCACCCATTCCTCCGATTTGTTGAAGGAATTCCATGATAAAAACCCGAACAAACCCAAACCCGCTACCCTGAGTCGACTCGAAATCCCTATTTCCTTGTTCCCTACCGAGTTATTCCGCCCTATGCCTCCGCCAGATACCGAAAATACACCCTCACAATTACCCTCCGAAAATTTTGTTAGACGACAAGCGCTTCGTGGAACTCGCGCTCTAGGGAGGGGGTAATGTCATGAATCGATCTTTTTCCATTATTCTTTTCTTTTATTATTCTTTTTCTTTTCTTTACTTATCTAATCACCAAAGCGCTTACACTAGCGCTTATTATATTTTCATTATCATTTAGGTTACACGCGTCAACCTTATTGTTCTCGCGTTGTCGTTTCACTTAGGCGCGACTCTCTCGTGCCTGTCAGTTCATTGACAGGACGACGTCATTATTGTTCCGCCTCCATGCTTCTTTTTATATTGCCTTATTGTTTACTCACCGAATACCTACAGCTTTACTTATGGATACGAGCGACTCTTATTGTAGGTCCTCACGGTTACGGTGCGAGACGTCTCTCACGGTTTCATATCCCATTTTGTATATAAGACTAGATATTTGGTAGTTATATTCCTTAGCTCTATTCTCGTCTATTCTCCTCGGTAGCTAGACTTGTAGTTGGGTTGTTTTATCCATCCTCTTTTGCCTTTTCATCCTCTTGCTCATCGTCTATCGTGTGACGCCTGGTTGTCTCTTGTGAGAGCTAGCGAGTCGCTGACAGATTCCTTCATCCTTAACATGCTGATCTTATCTTTGGCTTCCCCCTGTGCATCATACATACCAAAATTATCCTGCAATTCCTTCACCAATGCCACAAAGGAACTCATCCATGCTGGCATCACAGAAAGATTCGGATCCAGAATATCTGGTTTGAACCATTCCTTCACGGAACTGCCAAGGTAGGATAATGTATAGTTGATCTTCTTTTGATCAGTAAAATACGAAGGACGATCAATAAATACCAAAGATAAGGAAACTAGGAAACCTTTCAGTTTCCGTGAGTCAGATCCGTCGAATACCTCAGGATCCTTGACTTTCAATCTTCCGGATTCTGTGGGGCTGCTAGCATTCATGCCCGTGAGAACTGTTCCAAGGGTATTGACTGAACCCTTAAATGCGTGAAACACATCTAAGATGTGCTGTTCAGTAGGGTCCAGATGGACACTACCTACCCGTTCCACTGGACTCCTAGAATGACTAGGAACACGAGAACCTCAAGGTGCTCTGGGACCTCCAGGGCTATCGGGATCAGATCCCCCTGGTTCTCTGGGATTTCCTGACTCATCAGGACCTACCTCTTTATTGATTTCCGCCTCCTCGATGTTTTCCGGAATTTCCACAGTGGTAACCGGTATCCAACCTCGCGAAGGCCCGGGAGCATTTGCTAGCTGCTGACTCATTCTGTCAGCAAGTGTAAAAGTGGTAGGAGATGGTGGGATTTCCATCTCTGTTGTTGGTATTGCCATGTGATTTCTTCGCGGCATTTGAACAGTAATGGGGTCACCGTTTTCTGTGTAGAGTACTTGGTACTCAAATTCAGAGTGGTCAGGTTGACCAAGGGCATGATGACTTGAAACCCGCGCACTAGCAGGTTGTCCTGGAGCTGGACCAAAGACATTAGCTTGATGTCGAGAATGTCCTGCTCACGAAATTGATTCTGCAAATGGCGCAAAGGCTGTCGCATTCGATGCAAAAGAATTAACCGTTTCTGGTTCCTCTGTTACCGACTCATCAGACCCTCCAGTGTTGGTACGGTTTCTTCTGCTCCTTGTATAGACCATTGTTGAAGGAAGTAAAATTGTTGAGTAGAATGTGAAAGGTAATGAGGACAAATGTGGCGAGTGTCAGTTTAAATATACTGTTATGATCATGCACAAAGGGATCATCGGAAAGGGTCGTGGGATGATTGCGGGAAATAGTGAAGAAAATTACTTCGCGAGGTAAAACGATCCTAGACTAGGTAGTCGGACCTTGACTCCACTATTAGTAGAGTCCTCAACACTTCATGTGTCTGCAAGAGAAGAAAGTAAATGTGTTCTGTTCGCGACAACCGTCATGGAATGTACTGACAGTAGGGATGTTAAAACAATGACATGGCTAAGTGATTAATTGGTATCACTATCAAAGTGCTATCAAGGTTGATATTTAAACTGAGGAACTACCTATTCAATACCAAGGCTTTATACTAAAGGTAAGTCAGGATCGCGAAGTGATGCCATGCCCAAATGGGTTAGCTCATAAGTAAAGAACAAAGGAAGGGATATAAAAGGGATAGTGTAAATCCGATAAGAATGATAAGAGATAATGAGTATTTACTTCACGTTGGAATTCCTTCATGAAGTAATTGCATAGTGGTAAAAGGATATAAGTAATATCTAATTAGTGGAATGGTTCGCAAAGCTTTGTAAAGACTTAGCTTGCATAGATATAACACACACCAACACTCCCGAATCAGCAATCATCACTATGCATTCAGTGGGAGGGGCAAGTATATGTGGACCAAGCACTAATGTTTGGCCTGGTGTCCAGTGCTGGAGTTTTTGGATCAATTGCGGACATGCTAGTAGCAATTTACCCAGCATCAGGAATGGGACTGCTGCTGAAATAGGTGGACAATTTCTTTGTGGTAAGGCTACCAAACCATTCATGGACAGAGGAAGAATTCATGAGGCTATCTGGATCGTTTGGAGTTCCATGGAGCAGGGAGAAGATGCGCCATTTTTCAAGCATACAGCAATACATTGGATTCAATTGGGACCTAAAGGAGAAGCGGGTATCATTACCAGCATGTCACAAAGAGGTGACAATGGTGGCGGAGCAGAGCGGAGACTTAGGCGGAAGCGGGCAGATACTAGTCCCAATGACAAAGTTATATTAATAATAAATACAAGTAAGTAAGTAAAAGACATACCTGGTCCCAACGACAAAGAGGTCAAGATAAGGGACCAGGTTGTGGGTGCTGGCTTATATATACAAGGTGGAGTGTGGGAACTATGAGGTAATACTGTATAGCTCAGGCACAAGGAATGGAATGGAACTAATAGAACAGAATGGAAGGTTCCGGAATGATTATTATAGGTGGGGGTGTTTGGGTGGTGTATTGTAAGGAAAGGAAAATAATAGGAGGTGGCTCACTTCATGACATTACCCCCCTCCTTATGACCATTGTCCTTGATGGTCAAGCTTTTGCCGCTTGGGGATGCTTTTTGTGGAATTTTCGGACAGTGGTTGGTGCATGCTCGAGATTTTGAGCGGGTTCCCATGAGTTGTGTCCTGCATCATAACCCTTCCACTTTACCAAGTACTCTAACCTCTTCCACCTAACCCGACTATCCAGGATGTCCTCGACTTCATACTCTGGCTCATCTTCATCCTCTAGGTATACTGGTTCTGGTGGTGTTGCAATTTCGCCATTGACAGTGTTCCCTCTCCAAGGGTACAGTTTATCAACGTGGAACACAGGGTGGATGCGGTCCAGTGACAGTGGGAGGTCTAAACGGTAGTCCAGGGGGCCAACCTTCTCCAAAATGGTGTAAGGTCCTAGCTGTCGATCCCCAAGTTTCTCACTGGAAAGTTGGAGCTTGATGTCTTCTGCACTTAGCCAGACCTGATCTCCTACTTGGAACTGATGTGCCTTTCGTTTTCCTCGCTTGTAGTTTTCCTTTTGCCGCCTTTTTCCCAGGTGTAGAGCTGCCCCGGCATCCTGCTGCACATCTCAAAGGATTTGGATGTGATCATCCACTGCTGGAATCCCACTTCGCTGTCCAACGGGAATGTTAAATAGGGGAAGGTAGCCGTAAGTGAGCTCAAATGGGGAGATTCCAAGTGCAGAGTGGGTGCGTGAGTTAATCACAAACTCCACCATTGGCAAATGCTCTGCCCAGTCATCCTGACAACATCCCACATACAGCCGGAGGTACTTTTCAACTTCTTGGTTTGCCCACTTGGTTTGCCCGTTTGCTTGGGGGTGGTATCCCGATGTAAGATTGGATTTGATTCCCAGGCGAGAGAGTAGTGATCGCATGAGCTTTACTGCAAACTGTAGTCCTCGGTCGGATACAAAGCAGAGGGGAAGGCCATGGAGGCGGAAAATTTCATGATAGTAGATGTCAGCGACACCTGCTGCTGTGATTGATGTGGTACAAGGGATTGCGTGGATTTGTTTCCCATAGAGATTGGTGCAAACGAGGATAGCATCATATCCTTGTGAATTGGGCAGCTGTGTGATCAGGTCAACTCCCACTTCTTCCCACAAGCCTGCCGGGATGTCTAGGGGTAGTGTTACTGCCCGTGGGTGTCTCTGTATCTTTTTCCTTGCACAAGTTTCGCATCCTTCCACATACTTTTCTACAAAGGATCACAGGGTGGGCCACCAAAAATGGGTGCTAATGAGATCGAGGGTGTTGTGAAGCCCGGGGTGGCCAGCGGAGGGGTTGTCGTGGCATTGTTTGAGTACTTCTGTCCGTAAGTCATCCTCTGGTGGGACGTATACCCTACCTCGGTGGTACACCAGTCCATTATCCTCCTCCCATTCCGCTATTCCATTGGCCAAGCGTTGGAGACCACTCCTCCTAAGCTCCTCCAGTCCTTTGAGTACTTGGGCTTCTCTTTCCGAGGCCTTCCGGATGCGGTCCTCCAACAGGTTCTGTAGTGAGGCTGCTGCCACTTGCATAAAGTGGGCTGGTTTCAGAACAGTCTGTTGTCAGTTGTCTTCACTGTCCAACACCTGATGCGTTGCCATGCGAGAAAGAGCATCTGCCTGTGTGTTCGCCTTGCCTGGGCAGTGAGTCAGCTGAAAGTCGAATTGGGATAACCATAGTGCCCATCGCGCTTGTCGTCGGCTAAGGTCCTGTGCAGAGCGCCAGAATTCCAGGTTTGCATGATCAGTGATGATCTCGAAGGTCTGCGGAGATCCTTCCAGGAAGCTTCTCCAGTCCTTTAGTGCTTCAATGATCGCCAGCATCTCTCAATCATAGATTTCATAGTTCCGTTCAGCTGGTTGCATGGAGACTGATCGAAATGCTACTGGGTGCCACTGGCCATCATCTTGTTTCTGCATTAGAGCTCCTCCTGTGGCGAAGCCTGATGCATCTACCTCGAGTTGTGTGAGCCTGTCGGGGTCCCAGAGTGCCAGTACCAGTGCTGTGATGAAAGCTTCCCTTAGGGTGTCGAATGCTTGTTGCTGATGTGTTCCCCAGTTGAAGCCTGAGTCCTTCTTGGTTAGGTCGTTCAGAGGGCGTGCTATGCGGGCAAAGTTCTGTATGAATCGACGGTAGAAGTTGGCAAAACCTAAGAATCCTCGCAGCTCTCACAGGTTCTTTGGAGTAGGCCAGTCCCAAACTGCAGCCACTTTTACCGGGTCTATGTGCACTTCCCCTTCTGATATCACTAGTCCCAAGTACTCAATCTGAAGCTCCTCAAACTCACATTTTTCGGGTCATAGATAGAGGTCATGTTTCTCTAGCCATTTTAGTACCTCCCACACTATCTGCCAGTGTTGTTGTAGTTCGTTACTGAAGATAAGGATGTCATCTAGGTACACTGCTACTTTCCCTGCTGCCACTAGGTCTGAAAAGATAGAATTCATGAGTGCTTGGAAGGTAGCTGGGGAGTTGGTGAGACCAAAGAACATTACGCTGGGTTCGAATAACCCTCGGTTGGTTGCGAACGCGGCTTTCCATTCATCACCCTCCTTAATTCGAACATTATTGTAGCCCCATCTAACGTCAAATTTGGTGAAATACCGTGCTCCCTGTAGGCGGCTAATAATGTCAGCAACCAGTGGGAGGGGGTAACGGTTCTTTAGAGTTACTTGATTTAGTTTCCTGTAATCCTGTACAAAGCGGAGCTTCCCGTCCTTCTTCTTCACAAAGAAGACAGGTGAAGACAGTGGAGATTTTGAGGGGCGAATGTAGCCTTTTCAGAGATTGTCATCCAGAAAATGGTCAAGTTCGCCTTGTTCGTTCAATGACATTGGGTAGACTTTCGTACACATGGTTTCAGGTGCTCCTGGGATCAGTTCGATGGCGTGATCCCAGGGTTGGTGTTCAGGCAGGCGTTCTGAGGCCATTTCAGAGAATACCTTTTCAAAATCCCTATAGGGCTCTGGGATCATTTCTTCAAAGGTTTTCACGGGTTTTGCTTTGTGGGCCTGCTCCGCTAGCTGTTGGGAATATGTGAATCCTGCTGTGCACCAGACTTCCTCTGTTTGTTCGTGTAGGATGCCTGACTTCACCCATGCACGCCGGGTTTGTCGGTTGGCTCGAATGTGATGTATTGGCGACTCCTCTGCCTCCTCTTCCTCCGCTAAGTTCAGTGGGGTTTCAGGAGTGATGACTGTTTCAATTTCCTCTACAGTGTCTTGCTCTTCTACCTCCTCTATCATTGTCCGTTGTGGTCTAACCGAGAGTCGTCCTTTCTCCCAGTCAATATCTGGATTGGCTTTACGTAGCCAGGGGAGTCCCAGGATTAGGTCTTTGCTTCCCAGATTGGTTATCAGCAAATCTGTCCACTGTTCTTGGCTATCGACGGTCAGGGCTAAACGTGCAAAATGCGTAATCTGCCCTGCTCGGTTAGCAGATCCATCAATGTTAAAGACACCAATGGGTTTCCTGAGTGGGAAGATCCTTACTTGGTGGCGGTTGACAAACTCCTGATTCAGGAATAGGGCAGTGGCTCCAGAATCAACCATGGCCGCAGTTGCTATACTGCGATTTCTTCCTCTTAATTTCGCGTTAATTTGGAAGTGTGATGAATTGGAGTTCAATTCTGAAATAGTAGATATGGTACATGAGGGTAGAGAGTCATATGCGGACATAGCATGTATAGCAAATTGGTTAACGGGTACTCTCGGTGTGGCCGAGATGGGTACCCGCTTTAAAAACCCTCCTGTGAACCTTGTGCTGGGGCCATGGCATTGGCTCTGTTCAGGAGTTCTTGGAGCTGGGTAATCTGGATGGAGAGGTCAGGGGTAGCTGGGGACTGTGCGATAGGAGCAGGAGCAGGAGCAGGAGCAGGAGCCGGAGTAGAAGCCGCAATTTGGACAGGTTCATTGGGGAAAAGAGTGAAGGGCGTTGAAGAGGAAGCTGCAACTTGTTGAAGGCAGGGTTGTTGACGCTTACCCCGGCCGCGTTCTAGACCCATGAATTTGTCTTGGCAGACTGACTCTAAATGACCTCGTCGCCCACAGTAGCGGCATACTGTGTCCTTGTATGAGCAGTTCCTCTTCTTGTGACTCTGTGAACCGCAACCGTAACACCTGCCTCTCATCTGAGCCACAAAGCTTTCTCTACTGTTGCCACTGGTATGTGTGGCATCAACGTCCATAGCGTGGGAGTTGGCAGGGGGAGAGGAAATGTGAGAGGTGCCCTGATTACGGCCTGTCATGGTGGGGTCATGCAGGAATACATCCACCGAGATTGCTCGCCTGATTGCCTCCTCCAGCATAGGGGCTAATCCCTGCGCTATGTTGACCACGATGAGATTTTGTCGAATCTCTGGGTTGAGACCACTGTGAAAGTGTTCTCGTAGGTCAATATCTGAGAGCCCAGTTCGATCACCAATGTCCTTGAAGTTCTGTGCGAATTCTGCTACCATTTGACCTTTTGCTTGCCTGAGATGCTGAATTGCATTCCGGGCTTCCATGCCTGCATCAATGGATTCAAATTGGAGAGTGAAGGCAGTTTTAAAGTCTTCCCATCATCCATTAAATGGTTGTTGGTGATGACTGAATTCCAAGAGGTATGGGGTGGCCCAATCAGCAGCCTTTCCTGAGAAGAATCCTAGGGCCGCCTTAATCAGTTTCCCTTCATTGTCCTTCAAATCCGGTTGTTCCACTGCCCAGCTTTGATACTGGGCAATGAAGCGACGGGCTTCCGCACTACTCGAGCCTTTGAAGAGCTCGGGTTTATTCATGCTTGACTTGGCTGCAGCTCTGTGAAGGTTGGCTGTGAGCTGAGTCACCTGCTCAATGAGCTGCGCCATGAGCTGATTTGTGTTGACTTCGGAGGTCGACATAATGGATGGGGGTGCAGTTGGAGTAGGGATAAGGATGGGTGTGATCACGGTACTGTCGGAAAGGTTCTCTTCTTCACTGATGGAGTTGGCAACAGCGTTTGGACAGGGTTGAAAACTGCAATCAGCCCAGGAATTACTTTTGCTGCTATGGATGTGGGTCTGGTCTTTAGTGTCAAAAGTGTGCGGGTAGGCGGAGCAGTCAATAGCTTGGGTGGGCAGGCTTGGTGCAGCGGTGTCTGTAGACATGGTGAAAGCGGAGCCTGCAAGGATAACCTAATCGGTAGGCTATCGGTGCAGTAAGGGATCTTGACCTAATGTCACAAAGAGGTGACAACGGTGGCGGAGCAGAGCGGAGACTTGGGCGGAAGCGGGCAGATACTGGTCCCAACAACAAAGTTATATTGATAATAAATACAAGTAAGTAAGTAAAAGACATACCTGGTCCCAACGACAAAGAGGTCAAGATAAGGGACCAGGTTGTGGGTGCTGGCTTATATATACAAGGTGGAGTGTGGGAACTATGAGGTAATACTGTATAACTCAGGCACAAGGAATGGAACGGAACTAATAGAACAGAATGGAAGGTTCTGGAATGATTATTATAGGTGGGGGTGTTTGGGTGGTGTATCGTAAGGAAAGGAAAATAATAGGAGGTGGCTCACTTCATGACACAGCAGAGAAATTGACCAAGATCCAGGAATTGCCGGGCAATTGGGCAACCGAGGGCAAATCATTCAAGGCAGCAGAGGCCAACAGCTTGCATGGAAAATTGGTGCATATCTCATGCATATTCCGACTCATACGCCCGTTCTTGCATTCCCTATCAGTATTTGCACAGTCATTCCAATCCTTGCAAATAGCAAAACGACCACTGGACTCAGTATCCAAGGACATAGGATGGATCAGACTCATCATAACCTCCTCATCCCTGTCAATACTGATAAGGCCAGCCAGAATAACGGACATCCAGTGGTGAGGAGACACCAGCACATCATTTGGGATTGGAGTGGTGATAGGCAAGTACTATGCAGTATGGAAATGGGCCCCCAGTTTCTTAGTGGGACCAAAACAGGCTTTCAACATCAGATGGGCAGAAGCAGTAGCAGTTGAGCTAGGAATGAGGATGGCAGTTGCTGGAGAAATGTTAACAGAGGGACTAATGTACCTGGTATGTTCTGACAACTCAGGGATTGTTCGAGTGGTAAACAAAGGGTGATCGAGGAGTGGCGAAATGAACAACATTATGAAGCAAATTTACATACTACAGGGAAGCAGGAGCGTGCAGCTAATAACAGAATATGTGCCATCAAGGGAGAACATAGCAGATGCATTATCCAGGGGAGACATCGAGTCATTCCTGAAAGCATTCCCGGCGGCAACCAGAAAGATATCAGTTCCACTGCCATATCATCTAAGATACCGATTGCTGCTTATCTAATGAGGACACTATATACTCACCCAAAGCCGCTGCCAGAGGCGGCTCCTGGGCAGTTAAAGCTGAAGCCATCACCACTGAGACCAAATTGCCCAGCAGAACAACAAATTTTCAAGTGGATCGGAGTGAACAGACCACCACCATCAACAATTGACAACCCGTTAATAAGATTCATATCCAATCTATCATCGCGACACTCGCTGAAGGACACCGCAAGCTACGGTGCTGGATTACGAAAATTTCATCTATTTTGCGACATCTTCTCAATTCCCGAAGCAAAACGCTTACTGGCGGGGTTTGTGACACTGCACTCCTTTGCACTATGGGCAGCATTGAACCCGGTCTTGATCCCTGCAGAATTAGCGGAGTCAAAACCTTTCAAACCAGTAGCGATCAACACGGTACGATCATACATGGCCGGAATTCGAGCATGGCATTTTGCGCAAGGGTGGGCAGATCCATTGTCGGACAGTGAACACATACGGATAAATTTCTCGCTGCGAGGTCTGCTTAATGCATTTGGACCACGGAAAAGACCAATGAGGCCACCGGTAACACTGTTGATGCTAAGAGCGTTAGATCACATGTTGGACAAGCGGGACTCATTTGATGCATGTATCTGGGCCATGGCAACAGCGGCATTCTGGGGCATGATGAGATTTGGAGAGGTATCAGTCAAAGCGCAGAGGGATTTCGATGGGGAGAAACATCTGAAGAGGCGCAATGCTGTATTTGGTCTCGATATGGATGGAGTCGAGTTTTTGAGGTTGGACCTGCCATCAGCGAAGACAGCGAAGCCAGGAGAGACACAGAATATTTTTCTCACTGGATCCGGGGACATCAGTGCAATTGGGGCACTACACAACTTAGCTAGGGTGGTACCAGCCGGGCCAGAGGACCCAATGTTCTCATGGAGAAATCGAAGAGGTTCTATATGCCCTATGGTAAAGGACAAAGCGCTGGGGCGAATAAACAGTGTACTTGAAGCATGGGGATGGGGAACAACCTTCGGTCACTCATTTCGTATCGGAGGAGCATCATATTACCTAGCACAGAAGGTAGACCCCGAAATTGTCAGAATCGCCGGTAGGTGGAAGTCACTGGCATATGAAACGTACATAAGGGCCTTTGAGCAAGTAGCATCACGACACATGGGAGCAGCAACCAATTTCCCAAACCGACAGACAATTGCTCAACCGTAGATGGTGGGGGATGCGCCTGGACCGCCGCAAGGTTTCGCAGTCATGGGTGAGCGGCGGAATCATCTGCGATTTATCCGAGCTAACGCTCGGAGTTTCGTTCCTTCGGTATTTGACTGGGCGGTGTCAGACGAGGCTGGAGAGTACATAGTTATGCTTGTGTGATCTGGATGATCAATTCAAGTCTACTAATTTGATGCCCGAGGAACTCCTTTGGTTGGGTTGTCATGATGATAGTGGATGAACTGAAACTATCTTTCTTTCTTTCTTTCACTGCCGTGGACTGTCATCTCGATATCAGGAATCAGAGACGGCTGGCGCGTCTAATTCCACAATCGTTATCTTTCTTTTTTGCGTCTAGTGGCTCTTGATCAGATTGTTATCGCTCTTTGTGCTGGACGTGAACCATTCAATCCATCCTTCTCAAGTCATGGGCAAATTGAGATGGATTCGCATTGGGCTTTATGGTGCTCTGGTGCGTTGTTTTCTCCTGTCCTTTCTGCTATTCTAATCAGTACATTACCGATCAACTCCACTAGCTTGCATTCTCTTTGATTCTTCTCGCGCTTGCGTGTGCCCGAATAAACTACACCCTTCATATTCCTCGCGGTGACCCGTTGAACGGCGGACGAGACTTCTATGGTGAATATTTCTGAACTATCCTTTCGGTGTTTTGGCATAAATCTTTAATATACCCTTCTCAGACCCAGTTATACCTGAACTCATCTTCGCGACGCTGATCACCCTGGGCTGGTCTTCCCTCATGTGTGTGTTCCAAAATCTCTGAATCGTTGTTTTTCTGCTGACTTGATTTTCGTACAAAGGCTCTTCTTGTTCTTCAGCAACACATTGAATTTACGGTTCCCGAAGTTGTACGGCGACGAACTCATAGGCTTAGCGATCCTATGGTTCTTTTGGATTGGAGGCGCTGGTGCCGCTTCCGTGAGTTGTCCTATGTTTTTTGATCATTGTAGGTATTAACGCCTATCTGCAGCGTCTTTGGGGAGACTTATCCTTCTGTCAACAATTTCAGGCCTGCCAAATCCTTTCTGCCCTCGAAGCTTTTGCGTGGATCGGTTGGCTTATTTTAACTGTGATGATTGTGCTTCAGGTTGTAGTAGTCTTGAGTTCGAGGAACGGTGGAGGTAAGGGCATCGCGGAACCTTTGCCAACCTGGGGAAGCAATGATGGAGTAGAAGAAAGAAAGCAGAATGTAGGCGTTGCAGTTTAGTCGTTTGAGCATGTTTGGTTCTCAGGTATACCCTTTCTTTATCTTTTTTTTTGTTTGATGTTCTTATACCCCTGGTTCGGGGTTCGTCCGGTCTCTATGTTCTTCTTTGTATCCGTTCCTGTTAGCAATGTATATCTCTGATTCGGGAAGAACAACGCATTGGTGATAAGAATTCAAACATACAGGCTGCAAATTAAAGCGTTGCTTTTTCCTGTACTCAGCAACCCCAATTATTTCATTCTTCTACTCTAGTTTATCAAGTCCCACCTGCAATATCTTTTATGCGTCAATTCTCATCCGAGTCCAGCTCGTTGAGGTTCGAGCAGATATTCCTTGCACTCTTTCCAATATATGCTTATCGCAGAATCTTCTTCTCTCTGTCCTCGTTTTTCCCCAACCTCGTATCACATTTGTCAGTCGAAGTATTAAATCACCAAGACTTTTCGTCCTTCTTCCGTACTATGTTTTCTATGATGTGAAAGCGAGCTCAGATTTCACGAATCATCTGCCTCGTCTTCTTCCGACTTTCGATTCCTGCTTCTCCATTCGTCAGCTCGAAATTCTTCATATGAATATCTGTCGAGGCTCATGTAAATATAGCGTCGCCCTATCCGTTGACTTCGCCAAGGATAATTCGAAGAGTAGGAGATGCGATGGAGAGAGTTCCCAAGTTGCCTTGCTGGGATTTGAAAGCTCGAAAAATAGCGAATATACAGGCACTCCGTGGGATTTTTTTGAGGTGGTCACGGACCTCGCTCACTGTAAACGAAAACAAGGCAAACAAGAAATGCGGACTGCATCTGGACTATCATAGGCTAACAGACTTTAACCTAAGTGAGTACAACGAAACTAATGGAATCGTAAGTAACTGTAAATAGGACGGAATGGAATAGACATACCCTCAGAACAGTGCAATATTCTGAGGGTCGTCGGAACTGATACAAGTCTATAAGTGAAATAGAGGATTGGAAATGTCAGGTGAAACAGTCCGAGAAAGATAGCGATACGCAGTATTTCACCTACGGAAGTGCATATACATCCATCGGCCACCTCTGATCGGATTGCCTATACGCACAGGGCGCCTACTCATTGTCTCTACTATCTTGAATCTGACATAGGCGATGGCGAAAAGAATTGGGAGTGAAAGTACTTGGACAAACAATGCCAGGTACGTCCTGGAGAATAACCAAGTCTCTAGAAGGATGTAGTCAACGTATTGGCCACTAAGCCCATATAGCACCTCATATGCCTATAAATTATGGGAAAATGGACAAGTAACATACATATAGTAATAATATTGAAGACTACTGAAGAGTGGTGGTAACAGTAAGCCATGATAATGTAGTATCAACTTCCAAAGATAAAAGCCAAATATAACAATAGGCCAATCTAACAGATCGCTCTAACGCCATCCAATCCGCCAACCAATTTACGACAAACCTCTAACCGTTCATTTCTTTTTTCGTCTACGGGTCCCCCAACACCAACAGCTCTTTCCCACCAAGGATATGTATTGGGATCTCCAGAAGCTCGAACTTCGCGCCAATATCCCTTGTAAAAGTCCCGAAGCTTCCTCGGGCTGCCGCCTTTTGACTTGGAAAACAGCGCTTGCGATTCAGATGTCCAGGTCGGTGGTGGTTTACTAGGTGAATATCGCTGTGTAGACGAACTTGCAGATTCCGAATTGGAAATCTCCCAAGGATGCACAGACACGCCATTGGTAGCCATTAGCACCGCAGGTGGGACGGTTAATCGTCCCAACTTGAAACAGACGCGGGAGACACATACTGTGTGCAAAATGTAACCATCCTCGACGCCACCGAAATCGGATGCGAGGCGAGATGATACAGCAGCATCAAACCTTCGTGCCTGATCAGCAGTAGCTGTGGACGGTGTTCCATTAGTTCCAGCTTGAGAAGCGGGAAGAGGAGTGTTTGAAATGGTCTCCAGGTTCTCAGTGATTGGAGCGTGAAATAATGTTGTCAGAGCTGGAGTAGCGACTTCGGTCGCTGGCCGCGGTGAAGTGTCCTTTAGAGCTTTCCCTTGCGAAGTTTTGTTCTGAGTCACAAATCGACCCACAACGTAGAACTAAATAACGTCGATTTCATTCAGTTTAATTGTGTGAAGATTTTCAGAGAAAAGGACTGACCCATTTTTCGTCCCAAGCTCCAATGCTCAGCCGAAGCTCATATTTTGCGAAGACTGGGAGCTCCCGAATGAAGTGGAAGTGTGTGGCTACAGGCTGATTATCAGGAGGTCGAACGGAGAATCAACAACCAGAACTTACAAGCAAGGGGAATGATACCTCCGACACGAAGAAATTGAGGGAAAAGCTCCATAGCGGCCTTCATTCGAGCGCAATCAAGAACCTAGCGTCAAAAGTCATCAGTCAATCAGAAGTTTGGAGGACGATAGATAATGAATAGAATCCACAGGTCATTTTCAACAGGAGAAAATTCAGCGAACCTTGGGATAGGATGAATTGCTCATGTGCATGTTGAAGTCGCTCTCATCCAAGGCTTTGCGACCAAGGGAAATGAGTATCAGGTCAAGAGAGAAATGCTATAACGATACTTACTAACCCATGATTTGTACCGGGTTTCAAACTCAAATGGGTGCGCGCCAACAGGCGTTATAGACTCCAACCACTTCTCCATTCTCATTTCCATGCCTTCCTTCCTTGCTTTCCCGCTCCTTCCTAACAAAGCCCAAAAGCTGCGCGTCCGAGCAGCCATGTACTGCAGTCGGACTTTAGTCACAGGCCAGAACAAGCGCCAGTGCCATCCTCCTGGTAGAGCTCGTACGTTCAGTATCAAGACAAGGAAAAGAATGGTCTTCAAGATGATTTGAAGGGACCGAAATATGCGAGAGAACCGGGGTAACGAATTACGAATGACCTTTGATTGCGCAGAGGTCAAAAAGGGATGCAAGGATAATAGGACAGCAGATCCTTGTATCTGTGCACGAAGGGCTGCCGCATTTTGTCCTACCGTTACCAGTGTCAATGTCATTGCGGTGGGTCAGTAAGCAGTTCTGCCCAATATTATAATTGAAAGGCGCCAATCTTCCACATATCACGTGTTTCCAAATATTTTCTGTCTTTCGTCCATGATTGTTTTTATGGAATTATTCAAAAACGTTTGAGGAATGATTGCGCGATATGCTTCATGGATCAGTAGTAAACGATGTGACAAAGAAGAGTCGCCGAAACAACTCAAGTCCTTTTCGCACCGTAATAGCATATGTCAAGTTCAAACATAGCTAGGACTGGCGCTGACAACGGGCAATGATAAGGAAGAGAATAGCGAGTATCCATGAACGTGCTTCATAATCTTCATTGAACTTATTTTGTGCACAGACCTTGCTACTACAACAAATACACCAAATACTACATGACTTGCCAGCCTAGGCCAGTGCCGGCTATCCTTCCTAGCGGACTCCGATCCTGTCGAACAGGTACTATCTATACGACGGTGTACTATTTTGCGAAGGTGTTCCGACGCGACGATTGTCCGGTTTACTTGGTATAACAGGCACAACGCGACTGTCATCTATTTGTGAATACTGTGAATGTTGCAAATAGAATCAGGAGCTCGAGTGTCGCAAATTGAGATACACTGGTGGGTAAGTACCACTTTAAATTTATACGGTTCTGCTAATTATGCTATCTTTCTGCATTAATGCAAGCTGTGAGATTATGTTAGAGGTGAGTTGAATGCTGAGCTCCAACTACCGAGCTCCAACCACTGAGTACTCTGGTCACGTACACTCCTATATCAGCCAATACCAGCCAGTACCCCACATAACTATGTAGGTACCATCAAAGCTTCAATACGATCATGCAGAACTGAACGGAAGAAGAAAAACACGGATCTATGATCGGTAGCGTCATGCAACTTGTAGGATTATCCTGTCTCCTCCAGTCCGAAGTCCTTGCAAGTCCTAGGATTTCTTCTTTCACGTTCTAGTGGGTAATAGAACAAAAAGAGACAGAAGATGGAATAATGGAACAACTATCTGAGGTAAAAAGGTGACAGGATAGCATGATTTGGGGATGGTCGTTCGCCCGCGGACTACCAATGGTGCAGCGACGGATTGTAAACATTGTCCATCTTTGCAATCAACGGCCATGAACCTTGATTGTGTATCACTAAATCGAATCGGACTAAATCCTGTGATTTAATCGAGGAATTACGGTGCGCTATAAAGAGAGGCGAAGAAGCATTAGAACCCCGTCGGACTTTGCTTCTGTACTCTGTCCGGTGAGTTCAATCTTTCTACTCGTTCTCCAGGCGTCTTAGGATGCTAATGCTATCATTCTATAGGGTTTCAACGAGAGTGAGACCAAGTCAAAAATGCGGGTTTCGTCGTTCGCCGCATGCGTCTTGAGTGTCACTCTGCTGTGCTCCGTCTTTGGTCAACCTGTTACAGATCCTGCGAGTTCGAAGAAACCCAAGGCCAAGGCGACCAATCCAGGAGAGAAAAGAATCAAACCAAAAGTATTCATCCTGTCGATGGTATGCGCGCTTCCCCGTGCTGTATACCGTGTAAACTGAATCCTATCCATTCGTTAGTTTGCGTCAGAGGAAGCAGCTTGGTACAACATCCCCGAATTGGACATCCTCGCACGTAATATCACTGTTCCCGGATTCTCTCCGCTATATCCAGAAGCGCACTGCACCAAAGACGGCTCCATCTGCCAATTTACCACAGGCGAAGCAGAAATCAACGCTGCCTCATCAATATCGGCTTTGGTTTATTCCAATATATTCGACCTCACCACGACATATTTCCTCGTTGCTGGCATTGCCGGTGTGAATCCTAAAGTAGCGACAATTGGCGATGTAACGTTTGCTCGTTACGCTGTGCAGGTTGCACTTCAGTACGAATTCGATGCACGAGAGATACCAGCTGATTTCTCTACTGGCTATGTTCCCCAAGGTGCCGTCGCTCCCGATCAGTATCCTACAAGTATCTATGGCACAGAGGTTTTCGAGCTCAACACTGCTCTGAGAACCCTTGCTGTGGGATTTGCCAAAAACGCGACGTTGTACGATACAACAGCTACGCAGGAGATGCGTAGCTTATATGCGAACAATTCCGGTTTCGCTGCTGGGTCTTCTTCCGGCCCATCAGTAAGAGAATGCGACACTGCCACGGCCGATGTGTATTTCTCCGGTACTCTTCTCAGCGAAGCGTTCGAGAATACCACGACCCTTTTCACAAATGGGACTGGAGTATACTGTACTACCCAGCAAGAAGACAATGCGATGCTGGAGGTGCTTTTGCGAGCAACTTTGGCCAAACTAGCCGACTTTTCTAGAATCATAGTGATGCGAACCGCGTCTGACTTTGACAGACCTTATGATGGAGAGAGCGCGGTGGAGAACCTGTTTGGAGATGCGCCTGGATTTTATCCCGCTATAGTAAATATCAACCTTGCGGGTGTTCAGGTGGTTACAGGGATCGTGAACGGATGGAGTGAAACTTTCGAACAAGGTGTGAAAGCGGACAATTACATTGGAGATATTCTTGGATCGTTGGGGGGAGTTCCTGATTTTGGTCCGGGAACTGGTACTTCGCTAAGGAAACGGATGTACGAAACAAAAAGGACGGCATGAAACGCTTGATTCATTTACTGTACCAGCATATTCATATCCTATTGTTAAATTATATCCTGCTGTACATACTGTACATCCTCATCCTGTACCATGGTTTTGTTTGGGGGTAATTGTCGGACCAGTTCACCTTAGACAGGAGTTTTGAATGTAGACGGACGCTGCGGCAAGAATGTAAGTGTCGCCAATCTCACGCGGTCCTGTCCGGGTACGCTCAACGGCTGCTGTGATGCTCATGATTTGCTTTTGCCAAGCTACATACGCATGCTGAGTTGGGCGAGTCCGGGTTAAGTCACGGATAACCAATGTTCATGGCCACAAATCTCATGTATGCTTTCGTATCTCGAAAAGCTCTCCCCGGTACATTGAAATGATTTTGTGTTTAACCAGCTTTTCTGCTGTATCTTCTATGGAGTTTGGGCACCGCTCTTGGGAATAACCTATCGAAAATAACGGACGTGGCTACTGTCTGAAAGGCGGTCCTGCTCCTTGCCGAAGTGAGTATAGTTCAACCAGATTCTCTTGGCTCACTGTATTCTAGGCGTATGTCTTTCTAGAATCACGCTCTCTCCACTACGTATACCGAGATCAATAGCACTCATATAAGTTCTCCTGCGATTACTGGAACACTATCAGGGTAAGTAATTCTTCAGTACCCAGCACCTCAACCGCCTTACCCGTTGCGGCACAGGCATTGTGCTACTCACCATTAATCATAGCTGTTGTTCGACGAGCTTTCCTTATCCATGTCGCTGTCAAGTAAAATGTCCTTGTGTTTCATGAAAGTCTTGATGCGCAGTTTCGCAAAGAATCCTGTCTATGTTGACTGAGGGTGAATAAATATGGGCATGATCTTTTCAAAGGAAATATGATGAACTGCAGACAAATTTAGAATGTATCAACGACGGATAAGAGTTTAACTGAGGTACAACAACGAGCATATTGGGTTCGAAACGATGGAGACAGTCTTGGGTATACAGTGGGACTTTGAAGGGAATGGATTCATTGGGCCGGATAACGAATAGGAAGATGGATAGATTGGAATATACTACATGAGACGTTGGAAGTACTTTTACGTGTAAAATGAATAATCAGTGTATCCTTTCCCACTCGTATCTCCAGGAATATAGAATGTCGCTTTATCATAATCGTTGAGTGGAAGATTATTTCTCAACCTAGTAGGGAGATCGGGCTACAAAGAAAATAAGTGTGGCCCAGTCTAGATTCATGACCTTCAGGAACTTACATTAGCTAGAAATACTTTTCCAAAGGCGATGAGTTCCCCCCCTCCTGAGTCTTTCGCCGCGTCAACTGTTGCGAGACGACTCGTGGCCACAGCCTCTTCTGCTACCTTGATAGCAGTGTCTCTGGTGTACTTTCCAGCCGTAATCAGGGGGCGAGGAAGCCAGATATTCCGAATAAAGTTATTCGATATCGAGGGCGACGTTTCGACGTATGAACCTGCGGACACTCCAGGTTCGATAACATGTAGATAAGCGAATTTAGGGTATAGAACCTTCAAGTGCGAAACGAGGTAGGTAAATGTTGGAATCGGATCCACCATGCCCATACCTTCAACATATCATATACATAAACAAGACATCTACGGCGTACGAAACAAAACACACCTTGAAAAGGTACCCACGGTCCAATCCTCATTCCCGTTCTTTCCTCGCCGACAGCATCAACTACCGCCTTAGTTACTTCCAGCGTGAATCGGCACCTATTCTCTACGGACCCTCCATAGTCATCGCTTCTACGATTGCTAACATCTTGAAGGAACTGATCAATTAAATATCCGTTTGCACCGTGGATTTCAACGCCGTCGAAGCCAGCTTTGTGTACCGCATTGTACGCAGCTGTAGCGTAAAGTTCTACATATTCCTTGATCTCATCTTTGGATAGTGCGCGAGGCTTAATTTCAGGGACCGCGGAGGGTGATTCACTTTGTCCACCAGCAGCGGGCATTGGTATATCGGAGGCTGAGACAAACGGATAATCAGAGTTTGCAGCATGCAAGGTCTCGACGTCTGCAGTACGCCCAAGAGCCCAGAGTTGGAGGAAGATATATGAAGATTTTTCATGGACTGCTGCAGTAACCTTATGATAATTATGCTTCGTCACATAATCAAGAAAACTACATGAACATGAACACTTGCCTTCTTCCACTCTTCTATCTGTGATTCACTCCAAATGCCTGGAGCATGGGTGTACAACCCCGCTTTTTGAGCGATAAGCGTCGCCTCACTAATGAGTAGTGTTCCAGGTGTACTCGCCCGTTGACCATAGTATTCAGCCATCACCCGTTGAGGGATATTGTCCTTGGTGCATCGCAGTCGGGTAAGAGGTGCAAGAACGACGCGATGTCGTAGCAGATATGGGCCGACCTGAATGGGCTGGAAAAGAACTGGTACACTGTGTTCCATGAGGGGAGCTCAAAGGATCTGAACAGGAAGAAACTTGCTTTATCAAGGCTCTAGGAGCGTGCCGATTGGCGACTATTTTTCTCTCTCTCAAGTAAAGTGGGAAATATGATTAGCTAACACAGCGACCCATTAGCAATGACAGTGAAACCGGTTGTGCAATATCCAGTACGCCGACTCGGATATCATGATAGTCCAGAATGATTCTGTAAGATGAGGACAATCAAATGTGGAAGCAACGAGTGCAACGAAAAAACCGTAGAGTACCTTACTTATTATATTCTCGGTATTCAAGTACACCTTGTGACCAAGAAAGGCATCGATAGCCAAAACCCCTAGAGTAATAGTGTTTACTACGCTGACCGAGCCGAGAGTTCGTTCAAGCCAGTGGGGCCTTTCTCCTCTGTCGGCGGAACTACAATATTTCTGGGCTGTAGTATGGAGACGAGATGAAAGAAACTAGAGTGGACCTAGCACATGTAAAAAGGTATAGATCTGTTCGAATGTATTCAAAGCGGGAGCCTCATCTCACGGATGCCAAAGAAGTGAAATCAAGGATATCAGAGAGAGAAACTATCAAAAATGAGGAGTCAATTGCGGGTTACCGTTCCCATGCTCTGAGAGAACACGCCAGTCTGCCACCAGCAGACCCTCGGACCTACCGGCTGCTCGAAATTTAGTGGATAAGATGAGGGCGAGTCACTTTGACATGTTTGCCATAACACTGGTAAGCAGATTGCGTCAACCTTGTTTTTGCTGATATCCTTGCTGGAGCGTACATGAAAATACAGCGGCAGGAAGGTAGCGCTAAGGGACACCCAGAATAGGTGTTTTGCGTGCGTCGATGAAGGATAGGATATGATTGTTCCTTTAGCCATAATTTTGATTCGAATGCGCTTCTTCTCCTTCGCCGGAAGGTACAATGGTAAATTTGGGGCCAATACAATTAACTTCTTTAAAGTGGTTACGCTGGTCAAAGGTCACCATGTGCTTCGGTTTGTTGAAATGAGTTTAGATCAATTGACAATTAGTACTGTACCACTGTATTAGGCTTCATTTAGAGAGGGACGGTCCGGAGACTAGAAAGATCAAGAGTAGGAGACAGACAAATGTAGGAAATGAGCCTTCAGTAATTTAGGTGTGCGGGGAATCAGAGCGAGCTGAGAGCTAGCTTTGACATCGTGAAAAAAGTCACGAGAATGGCCGGGCCATTACCGAACGTTCCTGTTGCAATCTAGCCTTCACATTCACTACAAAATCAACATTATGCATAACTTGTGCATCTTAGATGTGTTTGACATGAATGCATTGAGATATGTGTATGGAGCCCCATGACTTCCCCGGACCTTCGCATGAGGCATGAGATTCTGTATAAATTGTGGTCTACCATAATTTCGTCCAGCCGCACCCGCACCTCTTCCTCTGTTTAAATCCAGGACAAGCGCCATAATGGCAAAGGGGGTGAGTTTCAAGGTACTTTTATTCTTTATGTTGGATTTAACACCGGTCCTCGTCCTCGTTCTAGTACAATGCAGCTATTGCTTCGAATGCCGTACGTTAAATCCAGAAAATCTATCATGTATCGCGGGCCAATGGTCACTTGTAGTACGTTGTAGGATCGTTTGCATGTATAGGTGGCGGTCTCTTCGGTCTGGACATTTCGTCCATGTCCGGAGTATTAACTGTAAGTCCATCGATTGAACACATTCTGTTGTGACTGTTTCTTGATGAACCGGATAATTTTAGAATCCATACTACCTGAGGGAGTTCCATAATGTAAGTAGGTCTCACTGACTTGAAATTTTGAATTAGATTTACCTTCAGCCTGACTACTAGCCAAGTTCTTCCGCTCAAGGCGCCATGGTTGCTGCTATGCCCGCTGGCTCCTTTGTTGGAGCACTAGCCGTCACCCAGCTCGCTGACAAGCTCGGTCGCAAGAAAACAGTCATGCTATCCAGTTTAATCTGGGTTATCGGTTCCATTCTGCAATGTGCTTCTGTTGTATGTTTTTTTTCCTATTGTTGGACGTACTCTGTTCATGCACGTGAAGAATCGAGGTATGCTTGTTGTCGGTCGTATCATTTCCGGCCTATCCATCGGCATTGCATCTGCTATCGTTCCAATCTACCAGTCCGAAATCACTGCTCCTGCCATTCGTGGTCGTATGGTGTCTCTTCAACAATGGTAAGGTTGTAGCACTTTCCTGGATCGTGTATATTTAATGAATGTGGTTACATCTGCAAGGTCTATAACGTGGGGTATCCTTCTCCAATACTTCGTACAATTTGGCTCTTCGTACATCGACGGTGTTGCATCTTTTCGTCTTCCCTGGGGTCTTCAAATGATACCTGCGATCGTTCTGTTCTTTGGAATGCTGTTCTTCCCTGAAAGCCCTCGTTGGTTGATGGACCACGAAAGGTACATTTTTCTTATCCTCTTATCTGAATGTGCTAAGATCGTCACTCCCTATTTCAGAGATGAGGAAGCGTTGGAAATTTTAGCAGATGTTCATGGACATGGTGATAAGAACCATGAATTAGTGCAACTTGAATACGAAGAAATCAAACAACAAGTGCGTATGCTTTCTCTCCAGAGTCTATTTTCCTAAAGTGTTTTTAGGTGATATTCGAGAAGTCTGAAGGCGCCAAGTCCTATTTAGATCTCTTAAAAGGTAACATCCCTCGACGTGTGTTTCTGGGATGTAGTCTTCAGATGTGGTCGCAGCTCAGTGGAATGAATGTTATGATGTATGTCTTCCAATCATTGACTGTTCGAAAATCTTATCCAAGTTCATAGGTACTACATTGTCTACGTCTTCCAAGGATCTGGTTTGACTGGTGTTAGAGCCGGCTTGATTGCTGCTGTAAGTCAACTTCGAGTGATCTACGTATTGATTATTTCACATAACTTTTTGCGTGTAGTCCGTTCAATACGTCTTGAACGTAGTCGCTACTATACCTGCAATCGTTTACATAGATAAATGGGGCCGTCGTCCAATGATGATCTTAGGATCATTGTTCATGGGTATATTCCTGTATCTTGTCGGTGGACTGCAGGCTCGCTACGGCCACTGGGGTACTATTGATGATGCTCGTATGTTATCGTTTCCTAATATCACCTTGCAACATCTCATTTCTAATTAGCTGTTTGGGTCATTGACGGACATGCGGCTGCCACAAAGGGTATCATTGTCTGCTCGTATCTCTTCGTTTGCAGTTTCGCTGTAACTATGGGACCGGTCTCATGGACCTACCCCGCTGAAATCGTTTGTTTACATTCTCTGTCTCGATGATCCAATTTATTGACTATAATACGATCATCCTAGTATTCGCTGAAGACTCGTGGAAAGGCTGTCTCTATCGCCACGGTTTGTCTGACATCCACCTATTGTCATACCTTATAACCTACATTCGCCTCAGGCCACAAACTGGATTTTTAACTTCGCTTTGGCTTGGGCCACTCCTCCAGGCTTTGCTAACATTGCTTGGAAGACTTACTTCATCTTTGGAACATTCAATTTTGCCGCTGCCATCCACTTCTTCTTCATGTTCCCCGAAACAGTTGGGCGAACTCTGGAAGAGATTGAGGATATCTTCAATGAAGGACATGCATTCGCGCCATGGAAGATCGGAAAGCACACTGGCAAAAAGACCTTGGCTGATGTTATTGGTCGAGACAAGGAGGTGCGTAGCTCTCAGCTGATCTCAAACAAAGATGTGCTAACGATGACTATGTTCAGCACCATTCTTTCGATGAGAAGGAGCATGTATAATGTCTGAATGTATCCTATACTATACTTCTGTTCATTTTCATGACACTACGATGATTGTTTTTGTTGATATTTGCCCTCAATTGTATTCAAAATTCAAAATATATGTGAGTATGATATATCTCCAGCTTCAATGAACTCTCAGGTATATTAACTGCCTGTCTCATGGGATCTATATTTCACCGTCCTGTTCATATACATAGGCATATTGATCAGATGTGTAGCAGCCTTTACGATCATAATCACTATCTTTGGTCCAGAGCATCATGGGTACGAGTTTGAGAAGCATTGGGCAGCATTCGAAGAGGGTGGAGCAGAGGACAATGTGATGATGAGCGACGAGGTACCGGAGGAGATGATAGTGAACGCAAAGAAAAAGGCGGTCGCAGACGACACTAGTCTGCGCGAAGGAGATAAGGCACGGGAGGAAATGGTTGGAAATGTCCTATTGTGAAATTGAAAAAAAGACTCCCGCTTGAAAGACGAATTCGGCCAGAGACCCGATCAATGACTATTCTGTACTGTACCATAATCGGGAACAACTTTCTGTCCTGTAGGATTGGCGCTGCTGACAGGGACGGAAATCGTGGTTTCAAGTGTGTTTCCACCTGCTGCAGTTAAAGACATTTCAGTACACAGGAGTCAAGTGAAAAACATCTTGTTCAACAATTACTGGCCTCTATTTGTGCAATTGCGCTGAAAACCATATTTCCCACTTGATACACTACGCCGGGAAAGGTTGCTCTGAAAGCGGGAGGTGTCATTTTCGCAAGGTGAATTGCCATCTGATATATAAATGGTCAGTGAAATTCATCGCGTTTTGGTCAGCACTCACGGGCCCCTAAAATCCCTGTAATCCAAACTGCACGCAGAACGCACCTACCGCTAAGCCGGTAAAAGAACTAGGCAAAATTCACAGAGGGATGAATAGGGCACCGAGAAGAACAAATAGGATCATTGAAAGCCGACGCCCGATATACTGTGAAATTGAGCCCGACACGGCACCTCCCACTATCGCGCCCTGAGGACTCAACCATTAACCATGGGCTGCAGCCCGCCTAAACCGCCTTTTTACAGGTTTCAACTTCCTTTCTCATGTTTCGCAGGTGTCACGCCAGCTTTTCATGGCTGACACCTCTGGGTGAATGATGCTTCTCAGGACCTGTTTCCAGTTTATATTCAAAGTTCCAAGGGGTTTTCTGCACGCGACACCACAGTGATGACAATAATCGGATTCTGTGTATGTATCTGAGCTTTCTCCCTCCCTGTTCGATGTGTGGATAACCTTTCTCACTCACACTGTATGTGACACTAACCAGTCATGAACACTACACCATATATACACAGCATCCGGTGTTTTCTCAACATCTTCTTTGTCTCTCTCAAAAAATTTTTAGTTCTACCCGAGCCGTCAGTCCTACGTCCGAAAGATTCTTCGCGTAGTCTGGCATAAGCTCTAGCTTTTAGAAACGCCTTGCTTTCGGGAAGGCATAAGCACATCAATGCTGAAAATGCGCTGATTCCAGCCGCGCACCAGAACAGGGCTCTCCAAGAATGAGTCTGCTCCGGTACGAGGTACAGATCGATAATGGCTGCAATGAGACAACCTGCGGCATATCCTTCTTGAAGGGTACCACTAACGAGTCCGCGCGCCTCGACAGGGAGATTCTCTAAGCTCGTACTTGCAGCCAATCCCCAAATTCCGCCCATAGCAATACCAAATAGACTTCTGAGAGCAAGGAACTGAGAATAAGTCTGAACAAAACCGGCGCCAAGTTCGAGCAAAGATACGAGAGCAAGATTGAAGACAAGAGGATATTTTCGACCAAATCGATCTGAGATGATACCAAAGAGTATAGCGCCAACCGATCGAAATCAAAGAGTGAAGGTTATTGCGCGAGTCTTAATGATGTGTTGAGGATTGGTAGTAAGTACCGGTAAGTTTTTGCGAAGGATGTCGATTGGCTTTGTAGCAAAGAACCGCTCACAATGTCCGTTGTATCTTTTCCAAACTGCGTGGACAAGTTTGTCACACTCAACGAAACTGAGTAAAAATCGATTGAATCACAAGTCCATGCGAGCCACCTGTTCAAAAACCATTAACAAATTTGATCCATCGAAATAGTGAATTCGGTTTTGACTCCATCCAAAGTTCGGTCCATTGCCTCACAGTCAAATCCACCAGCACTTGCCGCAGCGGTTTTTGATTTTTTGACCTTTCTCGCTTTGGAATGAGGTTGTGCCCGGCGTTTGACAACAATATCGACAGCATTGTAGATGTTATGATAAGGGAAGTTGTCAAGTTCAGGATAGAAGTGGTTCAATAGTTTAAAAAGGACACCAGTCCGCCAGTCATAACTAGGCAAGGAAGACTAATTGTGGTCTTAGCCTTGGTCATTCTCCCGTCCTATTAACAAGTGGCGTAGATAGAAGGCCCCAGCGTGACATCCAAATACAGAGAAGCATATACTTATAGCACTCCATCCGTGAGAGTGAGTCGAAAGAGAGAGAGAAAGTAATTGGATAACGTGGTTGATCATGAAATTGACGCAGAAAATAACTTGATATGATAATGTCTACCCTGTGATACGACAATAAAATAATTCAAAGAGTCCATCGATACCTACAATTATGCAATGAGCGTATCACTAACAAGTTGGAACACAAGGTGCTCACAGACAGGTGATCATGAGCTAGATGGACGGCTCATACAGTATGATCACCAAACGGAGAAAAGGAGGCCCTCGAACGAACGAATACATCCGTCATTGAAGCACCAATGTAGCCAGGAATCTGAACAGCGGCCTTTGGTAGCGCAAACTCTGCAGAATGCCCGACCAGCTCGTTAAGGAAACGATTTCCTCGTCGGACTCTCGAACAGGTTTTACAACGTTACACATACGAACGATAATCCGAAGGTGTGGTATGATCTCGAGAACCCAGCCCCAACGATACCATGTAGGCGTGACCGGCTTTATCGGAGTGAAGGCATTGAAGGAGGATGGCAACAATGGATAAATAATTCATCTACAACAACATCACAGAGTTCCATCCCTTCCCCTCCCTTCACGTTCTTTTCCCTTGTCATTTCGTCCCTTTCCAGACCGCCCACCTAATCCTTCTAAGCTAGCCATGAATACATCATTCATCTTCTTCAGTCGCGCCTCCACGTCTGAAGCTGTCGTAAGCATGGGGGAAGAATGTGAAGGTGGAGAAGACGGCGTTCCTTCCGCCCCCATAACATTCAAGGATGTACGAGCTGCTGATATTGGCGCAGAAGACAACGGCACAGGCCGGAATGGATCTAGAGGATTTGTAGACGGCCCTCTGTGTTGGTCGTCGTCGTCTTCCGCTATAAGCGGGATAGCGTTGCGTAGGGGAGATGAGGGAGGTGAGAGGCCTGTGTATGAAGCTCTCCGGGAAGAAGGCGGAGTTTTCACTACGTTTGAATGCGGAGAAGTCAGAGGAGACCCAACGCCCCGAGGCGAAGTAGATAAGGCTTGAGGTAGATCTGTTTCTCGCTTAGAGGGGGAAGAGGCCAGGTTTGAACCTGAAGTGGGCCTCTCTCTAGAATCATCCCGCGGTCGTGCACGTATCGTCCGTTGTCTTTCATCGTCTTCAACTTCGTTCTTTGCGACTTGTTCAATACTTGTTGGAGGCGATATTCGAGAGGGCTCTGCATTGGCGTTTGCGTATATCCTGGATCGTCCTATCAACGGTTTCCGCGAATCGATGTCATGCATGAAAGAAGAAATGTCGTCGTGGTCGTCATGCGCAAAAACATCCTGTCCGTCCAGTGGATCGTGGAAGTCAGGGTATAAAGAAGGTACAGGCTGACCAAGATTATGCGGCTATGAAAGTTGAGCATTTAATGGAAGGCGAAATGTAAAACAATTTACTCACATCCCGGGGCGCACCCGTGCCTCTCCCACTTCCAATCCCGGAAACACTACCACTTCCTGTACCTCCTGCAGACCCAGACCCACCACTTCGCCCGCTACGAATACTCATCCCGCTCATCCCGCTCATCCCACTCCTGACACTAGCTTGACCTAAACTCCCAACAACTCCCGCTCCACCTGCACTTTCCGCAATCCCACTCCCACCGTGACTACCTTGACTCCCAACGCTTACTGCAGCGCCTCCCCTCGCAGGAGATGAGGAATATCGATGTCCAAATGAGGATGAATAACGCTTCCGAGGTGGGACCGCAATTTCTCCGGTACCTACACTCAATGGAGTAGCGATAGCAGTATCTGCTACTGTTGCTCCACCTGTTCCAGTTTGAAGACTGCCTGCACCAGTACTAATACTGGCAGCGCCAATAGACGATGGTGCAAACGAGGGAGGTGATGGTCGGTTCAAACTACTAGGGGAAGAGGGCCGGCGCGGGAGATTTGACAAATTCGACAAGGAAGAAAGTGATGTCAGGCCAGTACTACTAGCTCCGAACGGTGAGCTCGATATCGCACCAGCACCTGACACTAAGCCAGATCCAGGTACCCCAGCGGTTAGACGCGGAGAACCTGAGGTACTGTTTGTGCTTCCAGCTCCTGCCAGGGTGTTTGATTTGAATGGATGTACAGCATTGAGCCCTGGCCGACGCAGCGCCATCGGCGAAGACATCGTAGGAGCGGACGTGCCTGTACCGCCAGAGATACCGGAAATGGAAGTAGCGGAAGAAGAAGGAAATGGTTGGGTAGAGGTTCCTGTCGTCGTTGTAAGAGGTAGATACGAATCCGATGCGATGTGACGGTTGCTAATGGACTCCTTCCTCAATCGGGCAGCAAGGCCTGAAAGAGGTTGCGTAGAGGTAGAGGTTGTAGTTGTTGCGCGTGTAATCGGAAGGATAGGATAATGAGTGAAGACGGAAGGTGGATTGTTGCTCGAACTAGGTGGGCTGGACGGATTACTGGCAGTCCGTGAAGGTATAATGAATCGTTCTGCGATAGAGTCAGTATCTGAATGTGTACGAGAATGAGAGTATGCGTATGGCTGAGGTGGTGAGCCTGGGCGACGAAGTATATCTCGAGGCGGTGATCGAGGGAGGGAAGTTCCCGGTAGGTTCGTCAATCTACTTCTTGTCCCTAGGGAGCCTCCAGCACTGCTCAACAACGAGTCCCTTTGTTGATTCTTTACAAGCGTTGGTGTGAACTCTATTTTCTTGGAACCTCCCGTGTCCATAGACATAAACCTCGAGCTTAACAAGCTCTCCATCTCATCGATTCTGAAATTCGGCGAACTAAGATAGGTAGTGGTAAGATTGAGGGTGCCCATTGGGTGTTGAATAGGTGGAAACATATGCGCGCTGGTGGGTAGAGCGGAAGGTGAATTAAAGCGCATCACATTAGATTCATCCAGGCCTGAGCCAGGATCATCTCTAACCCGCACTTGGACTCCAAGTCCTCCAGTGCCATTGTGGCGCCTAATTCTAAAGCGTTTGGACATCTTCCACGAGGGAAGAACGCGAAGAAGGGAGTATAATGAACGGAAAAGAGGGATGCCGTGTTTGTACAATGTCGAGAGAGAGACACTTCCGCTGGAGCTTTCGGAGTCGGAAGAAGAAGAAGGATATAGATCTCTTGAGCTCAATTCCAGCACCCAGCGCTCTAGTAGAACATACTTGTACGTGGACTGGATGGGAACACGGGTAGAGTCGGGAGAAATGTATACAAGGACTTGATTGTTCGTCAAGCTGTCTGGAACAGTAAGCAGTACTTGAATCTCCAGTGGTGGCAATGGACGGAGCGCAGATATTGTCCTATATGGTTCCCGCCCTTCCTTGGTCCATAAATCCGAATCAGGCGTTTCAAGGTTGAACTAGGGAGCATCAGCGTTGGTGTAGGAAGATAACAAATTAAGCAGCTCGCACCCATTTGTCTGTCTTCACACTGGCTATCTCTGCAGCAGTTGTAGCTCGTGCATCATTAAGAATGTAAAATAACTTGGTGTAGAAGTGGAAAGTGATTTGGTCTGCTTTCTGAGCGTCATGGGACATAATTCCACGTATTTAGCGTCAGTTGAATGGACAAATTGAGCATGGAGCTTCGGAGCAGCGTAGTAACAAGGTAGAAAGTTCCAGCGTAGCTTGGTCTACTGTCCTGCAATGAGACCTTAAAAGTCAATGATGGATGTTGCGAAGAAGCATGCGTAATATTCCAATCTCTTTTTGGCGCCCAATAAGCGCCCAATTGACGCGGACCACAAACCGACGTTCAAAGTATTAAGAAAAAATTAACTGTACGAGTTGGCATGAGAGCTACGTTCTTGAGTACAGTAAAGTTTATTTATGTTGTTTCAGCATATTTGACCACGCCTCTCCTGCAGTCCCTCCCACGCCTCTCCTGCAGTCCCTCCCATGCTATGTTCTGCATACATCAATGTAGGTGGTGAAGCAACTGGAGGTCCGAGAACGAGAAGTAAGCTAAGGCTTAAAATGATATTTTCAGTGAGGCAAACACCTACCAATGTTGTTAAGCAGGACGACTACGACGACTTTCTCGTCTTGTTCGTCACGTCTGCAGTATCATGAGAACTAGGAAGGCAAGCCGCAGACATGCAAGCACGTACAGGATGACCACGTCTCGGACGTCAGGAACAGTCTCTGCGTCTTCGGTCTTTCGATTCTGTAGACAGATCAGTAGTCCTATCAATCAAAAATCGGATACATTGCCAACCTTGTACTTGGAAAGTGCTGGGATACCAACCAAATCTTCGATGCTAGTTCATAATATCAGCCTTCAGAGTTTTGACACCAGTGCTACAGTTCGACCTACTCCACATTCGAATGGACAAGGTTGAATTCTTGGGGATACGGAGATCAAATAGTGAGTGTAAATCGCGAATAAGAAAAGTAATACTTACTAACTACTGCATAACCTCCAAGACACTTTGCAGGTACTGCCAACGGCGGTATTCCCTGGTTGAGATCGTACAACAGAAACCGCAATACCACAGGCGACGGCGAGGCTATAAGCAAGCGATGTAATAAGCATCCATTCTTGACCTGATAAAAGAGCGGGCACGTACTCGATTTTGTCTTCTTGAGATGCAGTTGGAATCGAAGCGCGGTCCCGTATGGTGTTGCATCTTTCAAACTTTGGCCGTTCGCAATCAACTCCGCGTTGGTTGCGCATGTAATGAAGTACAATGGAAGTAAATCAGCAGGGATTTTCGGTGGATATGTCGGCTCTCTTGGGTGAAGAATGGAATGGACGGGGATGCCCAAAGAGGGGTTATAGAAGCAGAGAGATATTATTAAAAAATGTGCAAAGCTCGAAGATAACTTGAACATGTTGGAATGACAAAATGGATAGGGTGATGCTTGATGTTGGAAATTCGATTTGACCTGCAAATGTACTGCACAGATGTCGGACAGCAACAGACAGCAACGGATGAAGCAAGGACGAACTTTAGCACATTGTCGACAGAAGAAACGCGGTTCGATAGGATCACTCACGTACAAGAACCAAAAGACGACCAGCGTAATGGGCTGACTGGGATTTTTTGCATCCCTCTTTTATACGTGTGTCAGTGCGAATTGCCGATAACTGACTAGCTCAAAAAATGCCCGTCGGTCCCTACAAATTCGACAGGGATACAATTAGCCAAGGAAACTAGCACCAGCGTCCAACGAAGGGTAAGCTAGGCAGAACACAGACTTCCTATCGCCGCAGTCGGCTATTTCCAAAGATCAAGTCCTGACAGCGAGGTGGATTGGGCAGTGGTTTCGAGCTTGCGAAAGCTCTCGTCAGGGGGCTACCGCTACCGCTACCACCTGCACCTCTAGCTCTATTTAGGAATACTAGAGTACCTAACCCTTTAACCTTCCGTGAGGGTAGCTTACACGTTGGGGGAATGTGTTAATTTTGCTAGGCGGCAGTACTGATACAGGGTCGATTGTATACCCAGCTTTTCGGAACCGAGGGGTCCGTTTATCGACTGCGGCGGTCCAGGCGCACCCCACCATCTACGTTTGAGCAACTGTCCGTTGGTTCAAGCAAGTTGCCCGTGCAAACGAGCAACAGCGTCCACCCAAACGTAGTAAGGATGACCACTGCCTTCATACCTCTGCAGACGGCCGTCTCCGAAGATAGAGCCCTGGTAGAAAGTCGAGAGGACAGCTAGTGAGACGGATTTAAGCAACGGTTTCGAGCCTGCGAAAGCTCTCATCAGGGGGCTACCGCTACCCTACCGTCTGCACTTCTTACCCCGTGTAGGGCTATTACCACTCAGCCTTTATACACCCAGAAGGAGTCCGGACCGGGTCTGCAGCTGCAGTCCTCATGACCAGCAAGTCCCCATGACCTTGACCTTCTGAGAGGGTGGTTTACGGTTGGGGTGAGATAATTTTGCTAGAGGGAGGCTTCCACTCGGTTCATCAGCTGAACCATGCAATCAACCGTGTTACACACTGCCATTGACCATAGTTCAACCTCAGAACCCGAAGACAAAATTGCCTGTACCTTGGCTGACAGGGTTTCCCTGCCAGCAAGGATTTTGTTCGTGTCCATGCGGCGAAGACGAGGATGGATTGGGAAATTGTTGCTGCTCCCATGTGTCGCGATGCTACTTGTTCAAAGGCCCTTATGTACGTCTCATACGCCAGTGATTTCCACCTTCCCGCGATCCTGACAATTTCGGGGTTCACCTTTTGCGCTAGGTAATACAATGCTCCTCCGATATGAAATGAGTGACCAAAGGTTGTTCCCCATCCCCATGCTTCAAATACACTGTTTATATGCCCCAAAGCTCTGTCCTTGACCATGGGGCATATAGAACCTCTCCGATCTCTCCATGAGAACATTGGGTCCCTTGGCCCGGCCAGTACCACCCTAGCTAAGTTGCGCAGTGCCTCAATTGCGCTGATGTCTCCCAATCCAGTGAGAAAAATATGCTGTGTTTCTCCTGGCCTCGCTGTCTTCGCTGATGGTAGGTCCAACCTCAAAAACTTGATTCCATCCATATCGTGACCAAATTCAGTATCACACCTCCTCAGATGCTTCTCCCCGTCAAAATCCTTCCGTGCCTTGACCAATACTATGGGTCACAGGGTTCTTCCGTAAACAGGGTACTTCCGCATTTTGGAAAATCTCATATTTTGAATGTTCTAGGTCAGTAAATGCCCTCGGACTTTTTATGTAGTAGTTTTTAGGTTCTCAATAAACATATTGTACTACACAAAGTAGAGTGTATTTGGGCAATGCATATGTACAAGACCAAAAACCTGTAAAATACAAGTGTGATTTTAGATCGAAGTGTCAGGAACCATACAAAGAACTGGTAGATTACTGTAAAAATGACATGGGCATCAAGCTATGGTTCTAAACAACTAGCATAACAATTTTTGGAGCAATCCAGCATGATGTAGAGATTTGACAAGCAGATGAAGTGAAGAGGGTATGCAACGTGACAATATTTGATCCAGCCTCATGCCGTGGCCTCGGCAATCCTCTGCCTTTCACAACTGGACTCGCCACCAAGGACATGACCAAGCCAAAACATCTACGAAGTGCCACACGTAGGCTGCAGAAGGTCAATGACGAGGTCAAAGCTCGCATCCAGCAAGCAAAGGAGAGCTTGTCATGAAGTGAGCCCCCCCCCCCCCCTATCATTTTCCTTTCTTTACGATACACCATCCAAGCCCTCCTACCTACAATAATCATTCCGGAACATTCCATTCCATTCTATTAGTTCCGTTCCATTCCTTGTGCCTGAGCTATACAGTATTATCTCATCGTTCCCACGCTCCACCTTGTATATATAAGCCAGCCCCCACAACCTGGTCCCTTATCTTGACCTCTTTGTCGTTGGGACCAGGTATGTCTTTAACTTACTTACTTGTATTTATTATCAATATAACTTTGTCGTTGGGACCAGTTGTCCGCTCCCGCCTAAGTCTCCGCTCCGCTCCGCCACCGTCGTCACCTCTTTGTGACATTAGGTCAAGATCCCTTACTGCACTGATAGCCTACCGATTAGGTTATCCTTGCAGGCTCCGCTTCCACCACGTCTACAGACACCTCCGCACCAAGCCTGCCCGCCCAAGCTATCGACTGCTCTGCCTACCCACACGCTTTTGATACTAAAGACCAAACCCACATCCACCGCAGCAAAAGCAGCTCCTGGGCTGATTGCAGTTCTCAACCCTGTCCGAACGCTGCTGCCAACTCCATCAGTGAAGAGGAGAACCTTTCCGACGGTACCGTGATCACACCCATCCTTATCCCTACTCCCACTGCACCCCCATCCATTATGTCGACCTCTGAAGTCAACACAAATCAGCTCATGGCACAGCTTATCGAGCAGGTGACTCAGCTCACAGCCAACCTTCACAGAGCTGCAGCCAAGTCGAGCATGAATAAACCCGAGCTCTTCAAAGGCTCGAGTAGTGCGGAAGCCCGTCGCTTCATTGCTCAGTATCAGAGCTGGGCAGTGGAACAACCGGATTTGAAGGACAACGAAGGGAAACTGATTAAGGCGGCTCTAGGATTCTTCTCGGGAAAGGCTGCTGATTGGGCCACCCCATACCTCTTGGAATTCAGTCATCACCAACAACCGTTTAATGGACGATGGGAAGACTTTAAAACAGCCTTCACCCTCCGATTCGAATCCATTGACGCAGGCATGGAAGCCCGGAATGCAATCCAGCATCTCAGGCAAGCAAAAGGTCAAACGGTAGCAGAATTTGCACAGAACTTCAAAGACATCGGCGATCGAACTGGGCTCTCAGATATCGACCTACGAGAACGCTTTCACAGTGGCCTCAACCCAGAGATTCGACAAAATCTCATCGTGGTCAACATAGCTCAGGGATTAGCCCCTACACTAGAGGAGGCAATCAGACGAGCAATCTCGGTAGACGTATTCCTGCATGACCCCACCATGACAGGCCGTAATCAGGGTACCTCTCACATCTCCTCTCCCCCTGTCAACTCCCATGCTATGGACGTTGATGCCACGCATACCAATGGCAACAGTAGAGAAAGCTTCGTGGCCCAGATGAGAGGCAGGTGTTACGGTTGTGGTTCACAGAGTCATGAGAAGAGGAACTGCTCGTACAAGGACACAGTATGCCGCTACTGTGGGCGACGAGGTCATTTAGAGTCAGTCTGCCAGGATAAATTCATGGGTCTAGAACGCGGCCGGGGTAAGCGTCAACAACCCCGCCGTCAACAAGTCGCAGCCTCCTCTTCAACACCTTTCACTCTCTTTCCCAATGAACCTGTCCAAATTGCGGCTTCCACTCCGGCCCCTGCTCCTGCCCCTATTGCCCAGTCCCCAGCTACCCCCGACCTCTCCATCCAAATTGCCCAGCTCCAAGAACTCCTGAACAGAGCCAATGCCATGGCCCCCGCTTCAGGCTCGCAGGAGGGTTTTTAAAGCGGGTACCCGTCTCGGCCGCACCGAGAGTACCCGTAAACCAATTTGCTATACATGCTACGTCCACATATGATTCTCTACCCTCATGTACCATATCTAATATTTCGGAATTGAACTCCAATTCGTCACACTTCCGAATTAACGCGAAATTAAGAGGAAGAAATCACAGTATAGCAACTGCGGCCATGGTTGATTCTGGAGCCACGGCTCTATTCCTGAATCAGGAGTTTGTCACCCGCCACCAAGTAAGGATCTTCCCACTCAGGAAACCCATTGGGGTCTTTAACATTGATGGATCTGCTAACCGAGCAGGGCAGATTACGCATTTTGCACGTCTAGCCCTGACTGTCGATAACCAAGAACGGTGGACAGATTTGCTGATAACCAATCTGGGAAGTGAAGACCTAATCCTGGGACTCCCCTGGCTACGTAAAGCCAATCCAGATATTGACTGGGAGAAGGGACGACTCTCGGTTAGACCACAACGGACAACGATAGAGGAGGTAGAAGAACAAGACACTGTGGAGGAAATTGAAACAGTCATCACTCCCGAAACCCCACTGAACTTAGCAGAGGAAGAGGAGGCAGATGAGTCGCCGATACACCGCATTCGAGCCAACCGACAAACCCGGCGTGCATGGGTGAAGTCAGGCATCCTACACGAACAAACAGAAGAGGTCTGGTGCGCAGCAGGATTCACATATTCCCAACAGCTAGCGGAGCAGGCCTACAAAGCAAAACCCGTGAAAACCTTCGAAGAAATGATCCCAGAGCCCTATAGGGATTTCAAAAAGGTATTCTCTGAAATGGCCTCAGAACGTCTCCCTGAACACAAACCCTGGGATCACGCCATTGAACTGATCCCAGGAGCACCCGAAACCATGCGTACGAAAGTCTACCCAATGTCATTGAACGAACAAGGCGAACTCGACCGTTTTCTGGATGACAACCTCCGAAAAGGCTACATTCGCCCCTCAAAATCACCACTGTCTTCACCTGTCTTCTTTGTGAAGAAGAAGGACGGGAAGCTCCGTTTTGTACAGGATTACAGGAAACTAAATCAAGTAACCCTAAAGAACCGCTATCCTCTCCCACTGGTTGCTGACATCGTCAGCCGTCTGCAGGGGGCACGGTACTTCACCAAATTTGATGTCAGATGGGGCTACAACAATGTCCGAATTAAGGAGGGTGATGAATGGAAGGCTGCTTTCGCAACCAACCGAGGGTTATTCGAACCCAGTGTAATGTTCTTTGGTCTCACCAACTCCCCAGCGACCTTCCAAGCACTCATGAATTCCATCTTTTCAGACCTAGTGGCAGCGGGGAAAGTAGCAGTGTACCTAGATGACATCCTTATCTTCAGTAACGAGCTACAACAACACCGGCAGATAGTGCGGGATGTACTAAAACGGCTAGAGAAACATGACCTCTATCTACGACCCGAAAAATGTGAGTTTGAGGAGCTTCAGATCGAGTACTTGGGACTAGTGATATCAGAAGGGGAAGTGCGCATGGATCCGGTAAAAGTGACTGCAGTTCGTGACTGGCCTACTCCAAAGAACCTGCGAGAGCTGCGAGGATTCTTAGGTTTTGCCAACTTTTACCGTCGATTCATACAGAACTTTGCCCGCATAGCACGCCCTCTGAATGACCTAACCAAGAAAGACTCAGGCTTCAACTGGGGAACACATCAGCAGCAAGCATTCGACACCCTAAGGGAAGCTTTTGTCACAGCTCCGGTACTGGCACTCTGGGACCCCAACAGGCTCACACAACTCGAGGTAGATGCATCAGGCTTTGCCACAGGAGGAGCTCTAATGCAGAAACAAGACGATGGTCAGTGGCACCCAGTAGCATTTCGATCAGCCTCCATGCAACCAGCCGAACGAAACTACGAAATCTACGACCGGGAGATGCTGGCAATCATTGAAGCACTAAAGGACTGGAGAAGCTTCCTGGAAGGATCACCGCAGACCTTCGAGATCATCACCGACCATGCAAACCTGGAATTCTGGCGCTCTGCACAGGACCTTAGCCGACGACAAGCGCGTTGGGCACTATGGTTATCCCGATTCGACTTCCGGCTGACTCACCGCCCAGGCAAGGCAAACACACAGGCAGATGCTTTGTCTCGCATGGCAACGCATCAGGTGTTGGACAGTGAAGACAACCGACAACAGACCGTTCTGAAACCAGCCCACTTTATGCAAGTGGCAGCAGCCTCACTACAGAACCCGTTGGAGGACCGCATCCAGAAGGCCTCGCAAAGAGAGGCCCAAGTACTCGAAGGACTGGAAGAGCTCAGGAGGAGTGGCCTCCAACGCTTGGCCAATGGGATAGCAGAATGGGAGGAGGATAACGGACTGGTGTACCACCGAGGTAGGGTATATGTCCCACCAGAGGATGACCTACGGACAGAAGTACTCAAACAATGCCACGACAACCCCTCCGCTGGTCACCCCGGACTTCACAACACCCTCGATCTCGTTAGCACCCACTTTTGGTGGCCCACCCTGCGATCCTTTGTAGAAAAGTATGTGGAAGGATGCGAAACTTGTGCTAGGAAAAAGATACAGAGACACCCACGAGCAGTAACACTACCCCTAGATGTCCCAGCAGGTCTGTGGGAAGAAGTGGGAGTTGACCTGATCACACAGCTGCCCACTTCACAAGGATACGATGCCATCCTTGTCTGCACCGACCTCTACGGGAAACAAATCCACGCAATCCCTTGTACCACATCAATCACAGCAGCAGGTGTCGCTGACATCTACTACCGCGAAATTTTCCGCCTCCATGGCCTCCCCCTCCGCTTTGTATCAGACCGAGGACCCCAGTTTGCAGCAAAGCTCATGCGATCACTACTCTCCCGCCTGGGAATCAAATCCAATCTCACATCGGGATACCACCCCCAAGCGAATGGGCAAACCGAGCGGGCAAACCAAGAAGTCGAAAAGTATCTCCGGCTGTATGTGGGACGTCGTCAGGATGACTGGGCAGAGCATTTGCCAATGGCGGAGTTTGTGATTAACTCACGTACCCACTCTGCACTTGGAATCTCCCCATTCGAGCTCACTTACGGCTACCTCCCCCTATTTAACATTCCCGTTGGTCAGCGAAGTGGGATTCCAGCAGTGGATGATCGCATTCAGATCCTTCGAGAGGTGCGACAGGATGCCGGGGCAGCTCTACACCTGGGAAAAAGATGGCAAAAGGAAAACTATGAACGAGGAAAACGAAAGGCACATCAGTTCCAAGTAGGAGATCAGGTCTGGCTAAGCGCAGAAGACATCAAGCTCCAACTTTCCAGTGAGAAACTTGGGGATCGACAGCTAGGACCTTACGCCATTTTGGAGAAGGTTGGTCCCCTGGACTACCGCCTGGACCTCCCACTGTCACTGGACCGCATCCACCCAGTATTCCACGTTGATAAACTGTACCCTTGGAGAGGGAACACCATCAATGGCGAAATTGCAACACCACCAGAACCAGTATACCTAGAAGATGAAGACGAGCCAGAGTACGAAGTTGAGGACATCTTGGATAGTCGGGTTAGGTGGAAGAGGTTAGAGTACTTGGTAAAGTGGAAGGGATATGACGCAGGACACAACTCATGGGAACCCGCTCAAAATCTTGAGCATGCACCAACCACTGTCCGAAAATTCCACAGAAAGCATCCCCAGGCGGCAAAAGCTTGACCATCGAGGACAATGGTCATAAGGAGGGGGGTAATGTCATGAAGTGAGCCCCCCCCCCCCCCTATCATTTTCCTTTCTTTACGATACACCATCCAAGCCCTCCTACCTACAATAATCATTCCGGAACATTCCATTCCATTCTATTAGTTCCGTTCCATTCCTTGTGCCTGAGCTATACAGTATTATCTCATCGTTCCCACGCTCCACCTTGTATATATAAGCCAGCCCCCACAACCTGGTCCCTTATCTTGACCTCTTTGTCGTTGGGACCAGGTATGTCTTTAACTTACTTACTTGTATTTATTATCAATATAACTTTGTCGTTGGGACCAGTTGTCTGCTCCCGCCTAAGTCTCCGCTCCGCTCCGCCACCGTCGTCACCTCTTTGTGACAGAGCTTGCTTGCATCGACTGACCCAAAATACAATCCACGCAAAGCTTCGATTCGGTTTGACGTCCCATATGACACTCTTTGAAAGCGGTTGAAAGGCATACAGCCAAGGAAGAAGGCACACGAGAAGGAAATGCTCCTTAATGAAGCCAAGCAGAGTGTCCTTGTTGACTGGATGAGGTTTCTTAGCCTCGCAGGACTGCCAATCTGCAAACGTACTCTTCGACCAAAGGTAAAATCAATCATGTGAGCAAAAGGGATGGAGGTAGCTGAAGAGAGTGTATCGAATACATGGATTGGAAAATTCCTGAAGAAACACAGAGACTTGATAAAGTCAGCATGCGGGTCAGGTTTAGACCCCAAGCGAGCGCAGGCTTTCAACTTCACAACTGTGCATGGATACTTCGAGGAGCTTGACAAAGTATTGAAGAAGGAAGGGGTGCCTTGGGAGTTGGTGTACAATGTAGATGAGAAAGGTGTACAAATGGGAGGAGGTCGGAGGAACTCACAGCAATGATACTTCTTTTCACACGAGGATCAGAAAATGTACCATGTGCACAGTGACAAGCTCAAGCTAGTGACCATCGTTGACTGCGTTTGTGCAGATGGTACCGCTCCAATCAAACCATGTTTTGTGTTTCCTGGAAAGAAGATGTGCGATGAGTGGGCAGCTGTTGATGAGGAAATCTTGTATGCGTACCTTGATTCTCTAGCTTGAGTATACTGACAATGGATCTGATACAGGTTAGCGACTTCGGAAGATGGCTGGACTGACAATGAGATTGGTTTCCAATGGTTCAAACAGAACTTCGTACCTCAAGCAACTGCACAAAGGGAGGCAAGTGGCCTTTCCGATAAACCCATAGTCCTGTTGTTCAATGGTCATCAATCTCATATCAGTAAAGAATGGGTAGATCTTGCCCTCAAGAATAACATCGTCCTTCTATGTCTTCCCTCGCACACTACCCATCGCCTCCAACCACTAGATGTTGGCTGTTTTGGACCTCTCCAAACAGCCTGGTTTAATCATTGTGATGAGATCCTGGAAGAGACTGGGGAGCCGATGCCATTGTGTGATGTTGTAAAGGAGTATTGGTGATGCCGAATGACTGCGTTCAAGGAGTCAACAATTCTGCAGGCATGGCGAAAATCAGGAATTAATCCGTTCAATCCTGACATCTTTACTCACGCTGATTTCGCACCTTCCATTCCTTCTTCGACCCAAGTCCACCTCCCAGATTCCTTCCCTAGACGATTGCCGCGAGCTCCAGATATGTCGTTGGATGATGCATTGTTCAACGCTGAGGCCTTGATCATGTTGGAAGAAGGTGACAAAGATTCTAATTCTGATTCTGATTCGGAATTCATATCGGACTCAGACTCAGATGATGCTCCTCAGCCAGTTGCCTTCACGCAACTTGAGCTACGGCATACACGTTCTCAGACCTCCCAGCTCTCTGTCACGTCTTCACTGTCACTTTCATCTTCTACCGCCTCTTCTGTGCAGTCAGAAGAACTTGCCCAGCTTCGACTCAAAATCGCCAAGCTCAGGCAGGAGAATGCTGGTCTCAAACTAGAGTCAGCTTCTGTCAAAGCTCAGCATGACGCTGCTCAGGCTCATGCTGTTTTTGCTGGTCAACAAGTTGCAGTTTACAAACACCGATATAATTCCAAGGTCAACAAGAAGGAATCGTTGAAAAGGGTCTCAACTTCTGCACGGGTACTCACATCGAGGGAAGTGAGGAAGGAAATCGAACAGGATGCTGCAAAAAAGGTGCAAAGGCAGAAGATTGAAGCTGAGAGGGAGACACGGAAAGCCGAAGCAGAAAAGGCCGACATCATTCGACGTGCTGAACAAGAAAGGCTGGGCACACAGTTCTCCGGGAGCCTGAACTCAATGAGTAAGAAAGCTTTGGTTGACATCACTTTCTCTCTCAAGGTTCCATCGAAGGATGTGACACAGGACGCTCTTCGCGTTTGCCTTCATGCTCATTTCAATGCTCACGAAGAGCTAAAAAAGCATCCTCGTTACATTGGTCTTTTTGAATGATAGCGCAAGCATAAAGATCCACCAAGTGACTCTAATCCAGGCGCATCTTCTCATTGTCCACCTCCTCCTTCTCAACGGTTTCTATCACCAGAACTGTCTTTGTTTTCACCAGGACTGTCTTCATTTGCACTGGGTCCATCTTTGTTCACACCGGGTCCATCTTCACTCGCACCGGGCCTATCTTCGCTCGCACCAGGACCATCATCGTATCCGCTGTCCATGCATCACTCATCCTTCTCCCCTCCACCCTTTTTTGGTCAATTCCAACTATCGTCACCTCCCCTCCGTGCACAGAATTACAATCCGTGTGTATTTGAAAACCAGTCGCCATCTACTTTACATCAATCCATTACTCCTATCTACACAGTCCCCCCACCACTACCTCACGGCTCATCATCACAGTCACCGATAACTTCCAGTAGCTCGGTTTTGCAGCCTCATCCTCATCCTCATCCTCGTCCTTGCCCTGTTCCCCATTGCAATGTAGATAATCCAGAGTAATTTTGCAGTTTGAATTCTTTTTTGTACAAACTGATTGCTTGATTCATTATTATCCTCAATCTAAGTAGTAAGTTTGACGTACTCATCAATGTACCTTGAGAGTACTGCCTGAACCTGGCATCAAATGGCTGAGCATACCGAAGTGCCGAGCAGCGGCATTGATGTGACTTTGTGTGACCCAAGATGCGGAAGTACCCTGTTTTTCCTCGGTCATGGCCTGACGCTCTGAGTATGCCTTATCTGCTATAATATGTATGATAAAATACAAGCTTAAGATGATTCTAAAAAAGACTGTCTACTCAGATTTTCGATTACTCAAAAGATTACAACGTTATTCACAATATTCAAGATATCGGAAGAACCCTGTGACCCATAGTACCTCTCCAAATCTCATCATGCCCCAGAACACTGCTGTTGCCATGGCACAAACACATGCATCAAATGTGTCCTGTGTGATTTTGCACTCTTAGCATTGGTATAGTTACTGGTCTCATCGGTTTTTTACACAGCCCAAATGCATTAAGTAGTCCTCGCAGTGAGAAATTTATCCTAACACTGCATGCAAATTCCTGTAACTTACCTCACCTTATGTTAAAATCATGACAAATCAACAGGAAATTTTTTTCCACAATAATCTTGAGTTATTTTAATCTGATTACAAAATTATCCTAAACCAAAAAAAAATCTACAATCCATTTACTTAGCATAGTACATGGTAATTTATGATAAACATGTTTTGAATATATTCAATCACTGCTTTGAAGATATTTTATACACTTTACTGTAAACAAAAAACTAACTTATTACAACTATGATTAATTATGGAAAAATACATGTTAGATGATTGTGTACTTATTGAAAGCTCCAAAATAGACTTGATTGAAATATTTTCTAGTTATTCATAAGAGATAGTATTGCAAAGTATAAATTCAGAATAACATGGAATCATTACTCTAAACTTGACCTGAGATAATTAATTAATTATTTTACTTTTGTGCTTTTGGGTGCTGTTATATCTATGCAAGGTAAGTCCTTACGAAGCTTCGTGATCCATTCTGCTACTTAGATATATTACTTATATCCTTTGACCACTACGCAATTACTTCACAAAGGAATTCCAACACGAAGCAATTACTCGTTATCTCTTTTATCCTTATCAGATTCACACTATTCCTCTTATATCCCTTCCTTTGTTCTTTACTTATGAGCTAACCCATTCGGGCATGGCATCGCTTCGCGATCCTGACTTACCTTTAGTATAAAGCTATGGTATCAAATAGGTAGTTCCTCAGTTTAAATATCAACCTTGATAGCAATTCGATAGTGATACCAATTAATCACCTAGTTATATCATTGTTTTAACATCCTTGCTGTCAGTACGTTCCGCGACAGTCATCACGAATGGAACACATTTATCTTTCTTCTCTTGCAGACACACAAAGTGTCGAGGACTCTACTAATAGTGGAGTCAAGGTCCGACTACCTTGTCTAGGATAGTTTTACCTTGCGAAGTATTTTCCTTCGTATTTTCCTTTGTATTTTCCCGCAATCATCCCGCAATCATTCCCGACAATCCCTTTGTGCACGATCATAACAGGTGCTGTATAACCTTTATGAAAATATTATATTCAATCAATATAAACAAACTTATATATAGTAAAACTTCTGTTGTTTAATATATAAGTGCAAGTGTCATGAACCGATCTTTTTTCATTATTCTTTTCTTTTATTATTCTTTTCCTTTTCTTTTATTTACTTACCTAATCACCAAAGCGCTTACACTAGCGCTTATTATATTTTCATTATCATTTAGGTTACACGCGTCAACCTTATTGTTCTCGCGTTGTCGTTTCACTTAGGCGCGACTCTCTCGTGCCTGTCAGTTCATTGACAGGACGACGTCATTATCGTCCCGCTTCCATGCTTCTTTTTATATTGCCTTATTGTTTACTCACCTAATACCTACAGCTTTACTTATGGATACGAGCGACTCTTATTGTAGATCCTCACGGTTACGGTGCGAGAAGTATCTCACGGCTTCATATCCTAATAAGTATATAAGACTTAGTATTTTGTAGTTATATTCCTTAGCTCTATTCTCGTCTATTCTCCTCGGTAGCTAGACTTGTAGTTGGGTTGTTTTATCCATCCGCTTTTTGCTCTTTTGTCCTCTTGCTCATCATCTATCATGTGACGCCTGGTTGTCTCTTGTGAGAGCTAGCGAGTCGCTGACAGAAGAATAGAGCTTCTACCACATACCACCCGTCACAACAAAACTTTTACAAACTTGCCTAGGATTCAACACACCGTTGGAAACTAGTTTTCTCGATACGTTACATATTTTCATTCTTACCAAACACGCTCATCCCCTCCCCTACTATAAATCAACATGACTGATCGGTCGATACATGCACCCGACCCAGCAGAAGTTGCTACCGTTACTTCTAGTCCACGCCGGGTGTTTGTCAATACACCAGGGAATTACGATGGCGATCCCGCCACCTACCGACCATGGCGACGACGAATGATGGCTTACGTCTCCGAGCTAACGGAGACAAAGCAGGTCGACAATTCCCATCGTGTCACAACCATCATTATGTCCTTCCTGGTCGGAGGAAAAGCTGATGAATGGGCCCAGGTCTACTCTGATGACCACTTCAACATCGACAATGGGTCATGGGACATTACGGGGAAGCAGTTAATTGACGATATGGACAGGGAGTTCACGAACGTCGCGAAAGAGAAGGAAGCTCGCGATAAACTAACTTATATCCGACAGGGGAAGTCTTCGGCCGGCGACTTTTTCAAAGAATTTGAATTGTTGCTGAAGGATGCCGGATACAAGAAGGACGAGTCGCACGTTCTTACCCTAGCAGAGAGGGCCGTCGATCACACCCTTCTCTACGACATCATTAAAGGACGAACGGAGCCCTTTGAAGACTACAAGGAGTTGAAGAAGGTAGTTACAGGGGCTGATAACGTAAGACGGCAGTGGGCCGAACAGAAAAGAGGTTACAGGTATGCGGGGTGGTGGAATGCTAACCCACAGGGACAGAGTCGTGGACAGTCGTCCACTCAGCAGAACCGACAGGAGCCGAAAGTAGCTCCGAAAGCAGAATATTCGGCGGCACCGAGAAGAGATGCTACCGGCACCACGTTCGGAGGAACGGGCAGGCCGATGGACATCGACCAAGCGAGAGAGAAGCGATTGTGCTTCAACTGTGGCGAGCCAGGCCACATGAGCAGGAACTGTCCGCACAAGAGAAAGGCGGTAGTCCGAGGTATTATGTTGAACATGAGTGAGCAGGAACGTACGGACTTTATTAACGATTTGGGTTTTCCAAAGGCTCCGCAGTAGATATAGGTCTGCAGGAGCCTTCGCACACGGATATTTCGGAGTTTGTTGATAATGGCGTTGATTATGTAATCAGTACAGGTACTAAACAGAAAAACGCGTCCACCTTCATCCACAAAACCGAAAAAACCGAAAAACCTATACGGTACGAACCCGACACTGTGTCACAAAGAGGTGACGACGGTGGCGGAGCGGAGCGGAGACTTAGGCAGGAGCGGACAACTGGTCCCAACGACAAAGTTATATTGATAATAAATACAAGTAAGTAAGTTAAAGACATACCTGGTCCCAACGACAAAGAGGTCAAGATAAGGGACCAGGTTGTGGGGGCTGGCTTATATATACAAGGTGGAGCGTGGGAACTATGAGGTAATACTGTATAGCTCAGGCACAAGGAATGGAATGGAACTAATAGAATGGAATGGAATGTTCCGGAATGATTATTGTAGGTAAGAGGGCTTGGATGGTGTATCGTAAAGAAAGGAAAATGATAGGGGGTGGGCTCACTTCATGACACACTGCTGAATGGCTAACTCAGAGAGTTAGAGAAGACCAGATCCCGAGAGCAGTAGGATTGTTACGAACTTGGATGCCCTTTTCCCGGGAAAAAGAAGCCTCTGAAGAAACCGTCATGGACATACGAAAACGGAACTGGAAAACGGCAGTCACCGCCATCCGGAGTCTCAAAAACAAAAGGAGTTATGTTCGCGGGACACGCGGCAAAAGTCTGAAACTCCCAGCAATACTCGAGACACTGGAGGATGCTCGACAAATCGTCACAGAAGGACTCCTCGACAGTGGAGCTACTGGTTCCTGCATCGACTCAGAATTCGTCAAACAGCATAACCTTGTCACGGAAAACTTACCGATCAAAACACCTGTCTACAATGCCGATGGTACACTCAACGACTCCGGATCAATAGACAAGTACGTCGAGATCCGGATGACCATTGGTGATCATTCAGAGATCGTCCAATTCGGAGTAGTAAGTCTAGGAAAGAATAATATCTTTCTAGGACTAGATTGGCTGCGACACCACAACCCGAGTATTGATTGGAAGACATCTGAACTAACCTTCGACAGGTGTCCAACAAGATGCGGTTACAACCCACACTTTTGGACGCCAGAGGATACCCATTCTAGAGCGGCATTACAGGAAGGCGAACAGCTTTTCCTGTTTGACTGGGACAGGTATGTTCACGAACAGGTACAGTCGAGGAAGTGGACGGAAAAACAAGCCAGAGAGGAAACAGCCCAAGAGTTCGACACTTCCAAGCCCTACATCGAAGAGTACCCCGATATTTTCAGCCAGAAGGAATTTGACCAGCTGCCACAACGACGTCCTTGGGACCACGCTATCGACCTAACGCCAGGTTCTAAGCCTTTAGATTGCAAGGTGTACCCATTAAACCCAAAGGAACAAGAGGCACTCGACAAGTTTCTTGAAGAAAACCTTCGAACTGGACGAATCCGACCTTCGACTTCGCAGATGGCGTCTCCCTTCTTCTTCGTTAAAAAGAAAGATGGCACCTTACGACCAGTACAAGATTATCGTAAACTGAACGAGATGACGGTTAAAAACCGGTATCCACTTCCTCTCATTCAGGAGCTAATCGATCGTTTAAAAGGCGCTAAGATCTTCACGAAGATGGATATCAGATGGGGATTCAACAACATCCGCATAAAGAAAGGTGACGAATGGAAAGCGGCTTTTCGAACTAACCAGGGGTTATTCGAACCGACCGTCATGTTCTTCGGACTCACCAACTCTCCTGCGACGTTCCAAGGTTTCATGAACCACATCCTGCGAGACCTCATCAATAAAGGTCATGTTATTGTTTACATGGACGACATACTGATTTTTACCGATGGTATAGAAGAACATCGACAAATTGTAGAACAAGTACTCGACATTCTACGGGAACACAAGTTGTTCCTTAAACCCGAAAAGTGTTCTTTCGAAAAACCGGTTATCGACTACCTCGGTATTATCATTGGTAACGGAACTATTCGCATGGATCCCAAGAAAGTACAAGCCGTTCGAGAATGGATTACTCCACGAAAGAAGCGCGACGTCCAACAGTTTCTAGGATTTTGCAACTTCTTCCGGCGATTCATTCATGGTTTCAGTCTGGTAGCAAAGCCATTAACACAGCTCACGGGAAATGGAACTTGGAAGTGGGAGAAAGATCAGGAGGAAGTGTTCGAAGAGTTGAAACGCCATATTTGTGAGGAAGTCGTTTTATTGATTCCTCGTAACCACGGGAAATTCAGGGTGGAAGCTGACTCGTCTGATTATGCTAATGGCGCCGTTTTGTCCCAATTCGTTGATGGTAGATGGTATCCTATTGCCTTTCGTTCTCGTTCCCTTAATGAGGTCGAACGGAATTACGAAATCTACGACAAAGAGTTAACGGCAATAATGAATTCTCTTGACGATTGGAGGCAATATTTACTAGGTGCGGAGGAACAGATTGAGATTTATACGGATCACACAAACCTCCAGTACTTCAAAAAGCCGCAGAAACTCAACCGCCGACAAGCGCGCTGGGTACTGGAATTAGCGGAGTATAATTTCGATCTCGTTCACAAACCTGGTAAATCGATGACGAAAGCTGACGCCCTGTCGAGGATGACAGGTCTTGAGACGGGGGACAAGGACAACGAGAACATTGTTCTCCTGAAACCGGAACTTTTTATTCAAGCTCTCGACCTATCGGCTCCCGAAGATCTCCTGTTATCAGAAATCCGAAAGAGTAGAAACCAAGTAGACCGAACTGTACAGGATGCCCTCGCTGCGAAAAATCCAGAGTGGACTGAGACCGACAAAGTCATTACCTGGAAAGGGCGTATTTATGTACCGAAAAACCGCCTACTCCGGTCCAAACTAATCACTCAGTACCACGATACACCGCTAGTGGGACATCCAGGACAGTACAAAACCACGGAGTTGATTACTCGGGACTACTGGTGGCCAGGGGTGACACGAGATGCAGGAAAATACGTCGAAGGTTGTGAGAAATGCCAGGCGACAAAGTCACATCGTACCAAACCAGTAGGACAACTTCACCCACATGCAGTACCAACTGAACCGTGGCAAATAATCGGCACTGATATGATAGGGGAACTACCGGAATCGGGAGGATATAACGCCATATCGGTGTTTATCGATCATTTTTCCAAAAGATTGCGACTTGTTCCGTCCCACACTACAGTCACGTCAGAGGGAATGGCAAAGATTTATCGGGATCGTATTTTTTCTATCCACGGCATTCCACGAAAAATAATACATGATCGAGGACCGCAATATCATTCTCGTTTCATGAAGGAACTTTATCGTCTTTTAGGAATAGAAGCAAACTACACCACGGCGTATCACCCACAGACCAACGGCCAGACGGAACGAACAAATCAGGAGATAGAACATTATCTCCGGTTGTTCATTAGTTATCATCAAAACGACTGGCATGAGTGGTTACCACTTGCAGAGTTCGCCTATAATGATCGAGTACACTCTGCGACGAAAGTTTCTCCTTTCTATGCTGACAATGGTAGACATCCCTATAAAGGCACAGCACCTCAAATGACTTCGGACAACCCCACAGCACAGGCGTTTGCAGATGGAATGAGGAAGGTTCGAGATGAAGTAGGAGCGGCCTTAGGAAAGGCCAACGAGGATATGAAGAAATTTTATGACCGTAAGCGAAGAGTGGGAGTAGAGTACAAGCCAGGCGATAAGGTCTGGCTTGAGGGAACTAACTTATCGACAGACCAGCCGATGAAAAAGTTAGGAGATAAACGGTTTGGACCGTTTACAGTTCAGAAGAAGATAGGCGCTAGTTCCTATAAACTAGATATCCCCTCTACGTGGAAACGTATCCATAACGTTTTCAACGAAGTCCTTCTCACTCCCTATAGAGAACCGCAATTCCCCTCTCAACCACGAAACACTTGACCACCTCCTGTCGTCGTAGGAGAAGAAGAAGAATTCGAAGTCGAGGAGATTCTCGACTCACGAAAAGTAGGAAAAGGAATCAAGTATAAGGTCAGGTGGCGAGGGTACGGACCACATGAAGACACTTGGGAACCTCGATCCAATATCACACATTCCTCCGAATTGTTGAAGGAATTCCATGACAAGAATCTGACCAAACCCAAATCCGCCACCCTGAATCGACTTGAAATACCTATTTCCTTATTCCCTACCGAATTATTCCGCCCTATGCCTCCGCCAGATACCGAAAACACACCCTCACAATTACCCTCCGAAAATTTCGTTAGACGACAAGCGCTTCGTGGAACTCGCGCTCTAGGGAGGGGGTAATGTCATGAACCGATCTTTTTTCATTATTCTTTTCTTTTATTATTCTTTTCCTTTTCTTTTATTTACTTACCTAATCACCAAAGCGCTTACACTAGCGCTTATTATATTTTCATTATCATTTAGGTTACACGCGTCAACCTTATTGTTCTCGCGTTGTCGTTTCACTTAGGCGCGACTCTCTCGTGCCTGTCAGTTCATTGACAGGACAACGTCATTATCGTCCCGCTTCCATGCTTCTTTTTATATTGCCTTATTGTTTACTCACCTAATACCTACAGCTTTACTTATGGATACGAGCGACTCTTATTGTAGATCCTCACGGTTACGGTGCGAGAAGTATCTCACGGCTTCATATCCTAATAAGTATATAAGACTTAGTATTTTGTAGTTATATTCCTTAGCTCTATTCTCGTCTATTCTCCTCGGTAGCTAGACTTGTAGTTGGGTTGTTTTATCCATCCGCTTTTTGCTCTTTTGTCCTCTTGCTCATCATCTATCGTGTGACGCCTGGTTGTCTCTTGTGAGAGCTAGCGAGTCGCTGACAGCAAGTTTAATATATAAGTGCAATAGAATAAGTATTTTGAAATCTTGGTTCAGTTATTGTCATGACATATATGGGTACCTACTTCATTTTTCCATATCTTTCCATAAGCTTTCCATATCCTTCTATTTCTTTCTATCAGTTTCCCATGCTGTTGCTTACTCATCCAGACACTCATATATATAGTACTGTAGTCGACACCTAGTTCCCCATCTTGACCTCTTGGTCTTTGGAACTAGGTTAGTATTTGTATCTTCTTTACAGTCAATATACTAAACTTGGTCTTTAGAACTAGTCTTCCTTGTGTGACCCTAGTGATTGGCCCTTGCGCTATTGCTGTTGTCTTAATCCTTATTTCTTTCAGCCTTTGTGTGTGGTGCTAGCCCCACCCCTCACCTCAGTTTGTGCTTTGAGCCTGTGCTTCCTCTGTGCTTTCTCCCTTTGTCACCACAGTTATGTTGAAGAAGGTGTAAATTTGTATTAAATTTATTGTATTTGTATAGTTTGATTTGAATATATCAGTATAGGCCAATGAAGATACTATAACAAAAACTACATTATAAAGTATGTGTAGTTGAAGGAATTTATGCTATAAATATAATAAAGTGATCTTGAATTTATCATAGAAAATTTATAATAACCACAATGTTATTGCACTTCTTCATATTGAAGATATGCAGATATAATTACAATACTATGAGTAATATAGATTAGTACATCTCAATATAACTTCACAGTAATCTAAATCTAGGTATAGTAAATATACATTTAGTATAAGCTCAGAGTAAGGTTGCATCGATTGATTTAATATGATAGATTCTTGGTATCTATATCTTATCAAGCTGTTACACACATTGATATTTCTATTCAAGAAACTTAAAAATTACATCAATATTTGCAATTTTTAGTATACTATAATCCTAACACAACTATAGTAAAGTTATGCTAAAATGTACAAATCCTATGATACACTTATAGTAAATCACAAATAACTCTTTTGATTTGATTCCGACCATTCCAATGTCCACTCCAATCAATCTCTGACTCTTTGATGGTTTGTTAGCTATGGAACCAATCTCTGAAACTTGTTCATTACAGATCCAATTTCCTTCCAGCAAGCTTGTACCTTTGGACTTCTTTGTAACCCCTTTAGATTCTTTGGGTAAAGCAGTTTTAGGTTATGGTTTTTTTTCCCGCTATAATCCGTTGATTAACTGGGTATTGAAAACACTTACTTTCCGAAATACTGATCATCCTGAATCACAGATGTCTTCTCCTTCAACTGACCCCACTGCGGTCTCTGAGGAAGAACCTTTTGAACCATTGGATCAACTCAATCTGATACCATCTCCCGTTAAATGGAGATCATACAAGCCTCAGCTGCTCTCCAACAAGTTTCCTTTTGAATCCATCTACTCCTATCCCTCAGTCATGCAAATGGCTTCACAAATGAAACCCAGTGAAGTAGACATTGCTATTGTAGTTGCGGTACCCTTCCACCATGCTTGCAAGCAGTCCAGTATGGAACCATTATTACTCTATGCCATTCACTCTGAAATTGCTGTGTGCATGTCAGAGACTACTTCCAAAGGTTCTCCTTTGAATTCAGATATTCCGGAAGAGTATCAAGATTTCACAGATGTTTTCAATGAGATCGACTCTGAAGTCCTCCCGGAACATCGCTCTTATGACCTGAAGATCAACCTGAAAGAAGGTGCTCAGCCACCTATCAGATGAATTTACCTACTTTCTCCTAAAGAGCTTGATGCCCTGCACAAATTTCTTGATCAATCACTAGCCACTGGTACTATCCGACCTTCAACATCTCCACATGGCACTCCCACACACTTTGTCCCAAAGAAGGTCAGTTTGCTACAACTATGTGTGGATTTCCGTGGCTTGAATAAGATCACAAAGAAAGATTGCTATCCCTTACTGTCAGCAACTCGCTAGCTCTTGTCATGAAGTGAGCTACCCCTATCATTTTCCTTTCTTTATGATACACCATCCTAGTTCCCCTACCTACAATAATCATTCCAGAACCTTCCATTCCATTCTATCAGTTCTGTTCCATTCCTTGTGCCTGAGCTATATAGTATTACATCATAGTGTTATATATATGCCAAGCTCCACTATGCTTTCCAGACGATTTCCGAGGTCATCGATCACTATATGAACATTCCGGCATTCTGGCCGATCTTCCGGTCAATTGATCATCCTTCCAATCCATTTTGTGTTTGTTGCCAAGTTCAACTCGAATATCAGTTGATTTCGTACTCCATTCCTTGGCTCAATAACTTCGGAACAACCTCGGATACATCACATGACACTCGGCCGTCATGACCGATGCATTCCCACGCCTGTCGGCTCTTGGAAAACACTGTTATTGTATTATTTCGAATCCTTCTCACTTATTGTCTTTTATCTAACAATTAGGCAGTTTAGTACTTAGGTCAACTTGATTAGTTTGGTTCCTCAGCTTGAAATAAAAGTTACCTTCTATACTCCTTCTCTATTACACTTAATCATGTCCGGATTCTTCTGATGCTCTGGAACTTCATTCTTCTTTGCACTTTGCAGGGACACCCAGATAATGTGTAGGGAACGTTGCCGAAAGTTTCGCTGAAGTCTCATCACTTTCCAAGGCCCATGTAGCCTTTTCATTACTTCATTTTGCCGTTACTATAGTTTCCGGACTTCAAAGCTTCGAACAGAGCTCTGGAACCTCGATCTATTGCCTTCCGGTGCATGGCCTTAACACATAGTTCCTGCACTCCAACTTGTATATATAAGCCAGCCCCCACAACCTGGTCCCTTATCTTGACCTCTTTGTCATTGGGACCAGGTATGTCTTTTACTTACCTCCTTGTATTTATTATCAATATAACTTTGTCATTGGGACTAGTATCTGTCCGTTTCTATCTAAGTCTCTACTCCACTCCACCACCGTTGTCACCTCTTTGTGACAGCTCTCACAAGAGACAACCAGGCGTTACACAATAGTCTATGAGCAAGAGGACAAAAAAGCGATGAGAATGGATAAAACAACCCAATACTAGTCTAGCTACCGAGGAGAATAGACGAGAATAGAGCTAAGGAATATAACTACAAAATACCAGGTCTTATATACATATTCACTCTCTTCCCTACTGATTCCGATTCCAAGCTCACTGGTCAGGATAATTACCTGATTTGGTTGATGATGTTTCGTCAGGCTGCCAAAACATCGGAGTGCTTCGGCCTCCTTGATGGTTCCATCCTATGTCCATCATCTGATAGGACAAAGCAGCGAGTCTGGGATCTGGCCAATGGCTTCTTGGTCTCTATGACCCTGAAGTGCATCTCCAAGGACCTCATCATCAAGGTTCAGGGAAAGTCTGCGTACAACGCTTGGCAAGCATTGGGGAGTGAATTCTCTCAGAGTGATGCTGGGTCTATTATGATCTGGTTTCGTGCTATGGCCGAGAAGCTTCCGAAGGATGGTGACATTAAGGTGCACACCAAAAGGTATGAGGAAGCTGTTTCGAAACTGGCGCTGGCTGGATTTAATTTTCCACCAAAATATTCCGCCGCGTTTTTCGTCGCTTCTCTCTATGACCATGCCGCCGATCCACTCTCCTACCACAAATTCGTTTCGAGCTTTACGCTCACTGACACCACCACCCTCCAGTCCACTCTCATCTCTCTTTCTGCCTTCTGTCGCTCTAATGGCATGGAGAAAGATTCTTCAACCTCATCCTCCACTCTTGATGCTGCTTTTGCTACTGTTGAGCAAGCCTTTCAGGCTCAGGGCATCAAGTACTGCAGGAACAAAAATTGTCCTAAACCTCGAGGACATGTCATCAAAGATTGTTGGGCTCCTGGTGGTGGTAATCCTGGTGGAGGTAACCGTGCGGGCAAACACCCTGGTACTAATAGGAGGAATAAGCCCAAGGAGAGGGCTCACGTTATGGATGAAGGGGGGAGTACATCACAGCCATCTTCTACTCAATCTCACTTTGTAGCTTCGTCTATCGATACCGAATATCATTCTGACATCTCCGCTTATACTTCGGTTTTGTCTGAAAGCTCAGTGGATCATCCCCCTTCCGAGTCTGTTTTAGAGGAATCGTATACAGCTGATACAGATTCTTCCAGACCACCGCCCATTTACATTGACACCGGTACCACATCTCACATTCACTCTATTAAATCCGACTTTTCCGCTGTTCGTTCCGTCTCTCAGAGTGTTACCGGTTTTGGTAATGGCGCTAGAAAGATCACTGGTCAAGGCATTGCTACCTTCATCGCGCGCCTCCCTAATGGACGATGTCGACTTCTGCTCAAGAACACTGCCTATGTCCCTCGCTCCTCTCCATCTCTCATTTCCGTTCCCAGCCTTGATGAAGCAAAGATGTATTCCGTCTTTGGCGCTGGAAAGTGCATTGTCTTCCATCAGGATGATAACGGAAAATTTATGGAGGAGCTTCTGGATAAGCCGAAGATTGTTCTCACTGGCACTAAAGATGACTCGCGTCTCTATTCTCTTGACCAGCCGCCGCTCGCAACTGCATACTACTCTGCCTCCAATGCTGATCCACCTCTCTGGACCAAACTTTACCGACTTCATTGCGCCCTTGGCCATAATAATTATTCGGCATGTCAAGAGATGTATCGTGCAGGACTGGTGGACAAGCAGTGGGTGTTTACGGATACAGAGTTGAAGGCTGAACACCCTGTGTGTGATGCTTGTGCACAGGGCAAGCACACCCATTCCTCATTCCCCACTTCAAAGTCGAGAGCATCGAACGTTCTTGATCTCATTCACTCTGACTTGTGGGGACCTTCCCCTGTGCAAACTGTGTGTGGTCAGCGCTATCTTATGACCTTCCTCGACGACTATTCTCGGAAGTTGTGGTGTTATTTCCTTCGACGGAAGAGTGATGCATTCCAGGCATTCAAGGACTGGCTTGCTAGGGTTGAACGTCAAACTGGTCAGAAACTGAAAGAGTTTCACTCGGATAATGGGGGAGAGTATTTTTCTGCTGAATGGGAAGCTTTCCTATCTGTGAATGGTATCATTCATACCAGCTCTGCTCCCCATACTCCCGAATGGAATTCACGAGCCAAATGTCTCAACCGTACCATTTTCGACAAAGTCCGCACCATCCTCATCGCCTCTGGTCTTCCCCTATCCTTATGGGATGAAGCTACCAGATATGTGAATCGCATTCGCAACTCTACCGTCACTCGCTCTCTTCCTAAAGGCTCAGTTCCTAACTCCATGTATGGAAAGGAAGAGATGCTTCATAACCTCCATCCTTTTGGGTGTAAGGCTTGGGTGTACAATACGTCTAAAGATCACAAGTTCGATCTGAAAGGTATACCTGGCTATTTCTTGGGGGTTGACGAGGTTCGAGACGCTTTTCGAATATATATTCCAGGAAAAGGTGTAGCCACATCTGCTCATGTCAAGTTTGACGATTCCGCATTTAGGAAGAGCACTGATGGCTCTGCATCTGGGGGAGCTTCTGAGGACGCTCCATCGTCAAAGGGGGAGTCGTACAACTATTCGCATTTTGACCCTAATGACTGGTTAGATGATCCTCCCATTCCTCCTCTACCTGCTCCTGTTCATGATATTCTCCCTGTTCTGTCTCCTCCTCATACACCTCCTCCTCTCCCTGCTCCTCAACGTCATGGAATCCAACCGTCAGATGCTACCCCGCTTCGTACATGCCGTCATGCCGCCATTGACCAACATGAGGCAGAGAGAGCCGCTCCTGTCAAAGGTGATGCTGGGCCTGGTGAGCCTGAGCATGTCTTTCACCTCCATCATGGTGATACCCCCACTACTTTTCGACAAGCTATGGATTGTCCTGATACTCCTGAGTGGAAGGAAGCTATGGCTTACAAGCACTCTAAGCTCCTCTAGATGAAAACCTACGAACTAGTTCCTCTCCCCTGTGGAAGTAAGGCCATTGGTTCGCGTTGGGTCTGGGCCATTAAGACCAATTCTCATACTGGTGACATTAATGGATTTCGAGCTTGAGTTGTTGCTCAAGGTTATTCTCAACATCTTGGTATTGACTATGTTGACACCAGTGCACCTACTGCCTGCATCGAATCCACTTGTGGTATCGCTGCATATGCCACCGCTCATGACTGGGAGATCGACATTATCGACGTGGTCTCTGCTTTCCTCAACTCCGACATGCCTGATGATCAACCCATGTATCTCAAACAGCCGGAGGGTCTAGAATCTGCTGGAAAGGAGACCTGGGTATGGAAGCTGAAGAAAGGTCTATACGGTCTGAAGCAAGCCGGTTTCTTATGGTATAAGAAATTGAAGAGTATCTTCACCGAGCTAGGTTTCAAGACTTGTATCTCCGATCCATGCATCTTCATTCGACATACTGATCATGGTACTGTCATCATCACTTCCCATGTTGACGATCTTGCGCTCTTCTCTAGTGCTGTCCATGCGCGAAATGCCTTCAAGTCCGAATTTCGTCAACACGTCGACATCACTGACAAGGGACCTATCTCAGAGTTACTTGGTATGACTGTGTTACGTGATCAAGAGAAGCGCACCATCTCTTTCTCTCAATGTTCATACACTGAATCTCTTCTCCATCAGTTCCGTGCTGATGCGACTCGCATTCTGTCCACTCCTATGGAAGATATCCCACTTCATCAATCTGACTGCCCAGAAGTTGGCTCTGCCAAATATCTGTTCATGCAGACCAAGCCGTATTCCGAAGCTGTTGGTACTCTCATGCACCTTGCTGTCATGACCCGTCCAGATATTAGCCGTGCTGTTCAACGTGTCGCTCAGTTCATGCGAAATCCCGGTCCTTCTCACTGGACTGCTGTTCAATGCATCATGCACTATCTCAAAGGCACCACCAACTATCAACTTGTGCTAGGTGGTACATCATCATCTGATGATCCTTTCTTTGCATACACCGATGCTAATTTCGCAGATAACCCCAATGAACATGGTCACTCTGTTTCTGGGGGAGCATTATGCTATGTCTCTGGATGCTTTCTGTGGTATGCCCGACGTCAGACTCAAGTTGCTGTGGGTACTACTCAAGCTGAGTACTATGCCACTAGCATTTGTGGCTCAGACATTGTCTGGTTTTGACAACTCCTCGAAGAACTAGGTTTTCCCTGTCTTCAACCCACTCCTATATTCATTGACTCAAATTCCGCTTTGGCTAATCTCAGTTCGACCAAGGTCAGCCAAGGTACAAAACACATCAAGCTTCATTATCATTGGATTGGGAAAGCAGTTGAGTGTAAGGATCTTGTACTGACTCACGTTGACTCAAAAAACAATGCTGCAGACATCTTCACTAAACCACTTCCACCTATCATCCACAAAGCTGCTGTTCTTAGTCTGGGATTACAACGAAGAGCCAATACTCATTGAGGGGGAGTGTTGGAATTCTGGTAGAAGGTCAACAAGCCCGGCTGGGTTCACAGACTCTGTGGTCCGTATCACGTGATGTAGCGTAGATTTTCTTCTCGTTTTTCCTCGTCGCTCCTCAGTCTTGTTCCACTATGACTGAGGTATGCTCACATTCATTCTACTCTGTTTCACTCTTACTTATTCTATGATGTAGCTCTGAGTACTACATACTCACTCTCGTTCTCTTGTACTCATCACTACAGGTTCATACTAATAATTGAGTCTTGTTCCACTACGACTGAGCTCTGAGTACTACATACTCACTCTCATTCTCTTGTGCTCATCACTACAGGTGACCTCCCTGCTCTTACAATCCCAACATCATCCTCGACAGGGTGTCAGCTTTGGTCATCGATTTACCAGGTTTATGAACAAGATTGAAATTATACTCTGCTAACTCCAGTACCCAGCATGCTTGTCGTCGGTTGAGTTTCTGCAGCTTCTTGAAATACTGGAGGTTTGCATGATCTGTTCCTCCACACCTAACAGATATTGTCACCAGTCATCTAGTGAATCCATTATCGCCATGAGTTCTTTGTCGTAAATCTCGTAATTCTGTTCGACCTCATTGAGGGAACGGGAATGAAAGGCAATTGGATTCCACCTGTCATCAACAAATTGGGATAATACTGCACCATTAGCGTAGTCTGAGGAATCAGCTTCTACTCAAAACTGCCCATGGTTGCGAGGAATAAGCAAGACTACTTCCTCACAAATCCGGCATTTCAACTCTTCAAATGCTCCTTCCTGTTCTTTCTCCCACTTCCAAGTTCCATTCCCAGTACACTGTGTCAGTGGTTTTGCTACAAGACTAAACCCATGAATAAAGCATCTGAAGAAGTCACAAAACCCCAAGAATTGCTGAACATCATGCTTCTTCTGTGGAGTAGTCCAATTTTGTACTGCCTGTACCTTCTTTGGATCCATTTGTATAGTTCCATTTCCAATGATAATACCAAGGTAGTCAATTACTGGTTTTTCGAATGAACATTTTTCAGGTTTCAAGAATAACTTGTGTTCCCATAGAATGTCAAGTACTTGTTTAACGAGTTGTCAGTGTTCCTCAATGCCATCAGTAAATATCAGAATGGAGTCCATGTAAACTATGATGTGACCTCCATTGATGAGGTCTCGTAGAATGTGGTTCATGAATCCTTGGAAAGTCACAGGAGAGTTAGTAAGTCCAAAGAACATAACGGTGGGTTCGAACAACCCCTGGTTAGTTCGGAAAGCCACTTTCTACTCATCACCTTCCTTTATCTGGATGTTGTTAAAACCCCACTGAAGGGTGATGCCATCTGCGATGTGGAGGGTCGAATTTGTCCAGTTCAGAGGTTCTCTTCAAGGAATTTGTTGAGGGCCTCCTGTTCTTTTGGATTCAAAGGGTACACTTTGCAGTCAAGAGGTTTGGAACCTGGTGTCAGATCAATAGCATGGTCCCAGGGTCGTCGCTGTGGCAGTTGGTCAAACTCTTTTTGGCTGAAGACATCCGGATAATCCTTGACATAGGGCTCAGAGGTATCGAACTCTTTTGCCATTTCTCTCTTGGCTTGTTCCTCCATCCACTTCCTTGACTGTACCTGTTTGTGGACATACCTGTCCCAGTCATACAGGAAAAGCTGTTCACCTTCTTGTAATGCTGCCCTGGAATGAGTATCTTCAGGTGTCCAAAAGTGTGGGTTGTAACTGCATTTTGTTGGACACCTGTGTCACAAAACACTCTTTTTCTATTATTCTTTTCCTTTTCTTTTATTTACTTACCTAATCATTAAAGCGCTTACACTAGCGCTTATTATATTTTTATTATCATTTAGGTTACATGCATCAACCTTATTGTTCTCGCATTGTTGTTTCACTTAGGCGTGACTCTCTCATGCCTGTCAGCTCATTGACAGGACGACATCATTATCGTTTCGCTTCCATGCTTCTTTTTATATTGCCTTATTGTTTACTCACCTAATACCTACAGCTTTACTTGTGGATACGAGCGACTCTTATTGTAGATCCTCATGGTTACGGTGCGAGACATCTCTCATGGCTTCATATCCCATTAGTATATAAGACTTAGTATTTTGTAGTTATATTCCTTAGCTCTATTCTCGTCTATAGTCCTTGGTAGCTAGACTTGTAGTTGGGTTGTTTTATCCATCCTCTTTTTGCTTTTTTGCCCTCTTGCTCATCATCTATCGTGTGATGCCTGGTTGTCTCTTGTGAGAGCTAGCGAGTTGGTGACATTATCATTCTTATCGGATTCACATTATTCCTTTTATATCCCTTCCTTTGTTCTTTACTTATGAGCTAACCCATTCGGGCATGTCATCGCTTCGTGATCCTGACTTACCTTTAGTATAAAGCTACAGTATTGAATAGGTAGTTCCTTAGTTTAAATATCAACCTTGATAGCACTTCGATAGTGATACCAATTAATCACCTAGCTTTATCATTGTTTTAACATCCTCACTGTCAGTACGTTCCGTGACAGTCATTGTGAATGGAACACATTTACTTTCTTCTCTTGTGGACATGTGAAGTGTCGAGGACTCTACTAATAGTGGAGTCAAGGTCCGACTACTTTGTCTAGGATCATTTTACCTTGCAAAGTATTTTCCTTCATATTTTCCCGCAATAATTTCCGACGATCCCTTTGTGCACAATCATAACAGTATATTTAAACTGACACTCAGCACATTCGTCCTCATTACCCTTCACATCTTACTCAACAATTTTTACTTCCTTCAACAATGGTCTATACAAGGAGCAGAAGAAACCGCACCAACACTGGAGAGTCTGATGAGTCGGTAACAGAGGAACTGGAAATGGCCAATCCTTTTGCATCGAACACGACAGGCTTTGCACCATTTGCGGAATCCATATCAGGAGCTGGACACTCAACGTCAATCTAACGTCTTTGGTCCAGCCCCAGGACAACCTGCTAGTGCGCAGGTTTCAAGTCATCACGCCCTTGGTCAACCAGACCACTCCAAATTTGAGTACCAAATACTCTATACAGAAAACAGTGATCCCGTTACTGTTCGAATGCCGCGAAGAAATCACACGGCGATACCAACAACCGAGATGGAAATCCCACCATCTCCTACCACATTTACCCTTGCTGACAGAATGCGTCAGCAACTAGCAAATGCTCCCGGCCCTTCATGAGGTCAGATACCAGTTACCACGGTGGAGATTCTGGAGAACATCAAAGAAGTGGAAATCGATGAAGAGGTAGGTCCTGATGAGTCAGGAAATTCCGGAGACCCAGGGGGATCTGATCCCGATAGCTCTGGAGGTCCCGGGGCACCTCGAGGTTCTCACGTTCCTAGTCATTCTAGGAGTCCAGTGGAACGAGTAGGCAGTGTCCATCCGGACCCTACTGAACAACACATCTTAGATGTGTTTCACATGTTCAAGGGTTCACTCGATACCCTTGGAACAGTTCCCGCGGGCATGAATGCTAGCAGCCCCACGGAATCCAGAAGATCGAAGGTCAAGGATCCTGAAGTGTTCGATGGATCTGACTCAGGGGAACTGAAAGGTTTCCTAGTTTCCTTATCTTTGGTGTTTATTGATCGTCTGTCATATTTTACTGATCAGAAGAAGATCAACTATACGCTATTGTACCTCAGTGGTTCTGCGAAGGAATGGTTCGAACCAGATATTCTGGATCTGAATCTCTCCGCGATGCTGGCATGGACGAGTTCCTTTGCGGCATTGGTGAAGGAATTACAGGAAAATTTCGGTATGTATGATGCACAGGGGGAAGCCAAGGATAAGATTGGCACGTTAAGGATGAAAGAATCTGATAACATACGGAAGTATAATATCCGTTTCAATACCCTCACAGCATACTAACTGGGACTCGCATGCCCTTAAGTGGGCTTATCAACGCGGCTTGGCAAGCTGTATCAAAGATGAGATGGCTCGTCTTCCGGAACCAAAGACTCTTGCGGAATACTGTTACGAGGTACTTCGCGTAGATAACAGGTACTGGAGATGAGAAGAAGAGCGGAAAAGAGAAGCCGCTAGATTGACAGGCGTTTCCTTGGGAGGGAAAGCATCAAATACATCGAAGAAGAACACGCCAGGTTCTTCACAATCTCCCACACCCACCACCACCACCACCTTGACCTCGACGAATAACTCGGGGAAGAAAGGTAAGTCGAGTGGAGGTGGAAATTCCTCGTCATCGACGAGTTCTGCAGTGACTCGACCTGCATACACAAGCAACCTCGGCTCGGATGGAAAGCTCCTCACTAAGGAGTCAGAATGTCGAAAAAAGTTGGGTTTGTGCGGGGTTTGTGGGGGAAATCATAAGTTTGATGACTGCGAGAAACAAAAGGCTCGCGAAGCTCGCGGACGCGCCGCGGAAACACAGGAAGCAGTGGCAAGTACCTCTTTGGTATCGGAAAAATAGTCCGCAACTCCTGTACCCCAGTACGAAGCGGGAGTTGCGTGGACCAGGTTCGTACTACCGGGGAAGTTAAATTAAACACATCCACTCTTTCCTATGATGAACGATCTTTTACCATACCTCTTACTATAGATTTTTCACTTCGCGACGTTTCCGCGAAGCTTTCCTTTGTCTCTTTACTCGATTCTGGTTCTACCGATTGTTTTATTGATTCTCATTTTGTATATAAACATTCACTTCCTACTTCTTCTATTTCTCCAATCAATCTCCGACTTTTCAATGGTTCTTTATCTCCGAAACCAATTTCCGAGACTACATCTGTTAATGTTCGGTTTCCCTCTGGCGAGCTACTACTACTGACATTTTATGTCACTTTACTAGATTCCTCCTGCGAGGCAGTTTTAGGTTACAGTTTCTTGACCCACTACAATCTGTTGATTGACTGGGCATCAAGAAACATTACATTCCATTCCACCAAGCAAGTTGAGTCTCCCTCGACGTCCTTACTTCCGCAAACACTCATTCCGGAAGAAACTGTCCCCTCGTGGGGTCAGCCTACCATTGGTTCTGAAGAGGTCCCTTTGTGACCCTCTTCACAAGCCCATTCTCGCTATTCACCTCGTCCCTTATCGGACTCTTTCCCTTACGAACCCATCTATTCCTACCCTTCGGTGGCTCAATTGGCCGCTTCACGACTCGAAAACCCAGAGATCGACATTGCTCTTGTCAATGCGGAACTCTTCAACCGTGCTTGCAAGAATGCCAAGTGTGAACCATTAATTTTACGTGCAGTTCACAGCAAAGTTACAGTGCAAGCTGCTTCGACAACTTTGGCAAACAACAGTAATCCCTCCTCATTACCGAAGCATTACGCGGACTTCGCAGATGTCTTCGACGAAGTCGAATCTGAAGTGCTGCCTGAGCACTGACCCTACAACCTAAAGATTGAATTGAAGGAAGGTGCCAAACCACCTATTGGTCATCTTTACCCTCTTTCTGCAATGGAATTAGAGGCTCTACGTGATTTCATCAATAAGCACCTCGAATCAGGCGCTATTCAACCTTCGTCCTCTCCTCATGGAGCTCCGGTATTATTTGTACCGAAAAAGGACAGAAAACTTCGACTTTGTGTAGACTTTCGCGGTCTTAACAACATCATGAAGAAGGATCACTATCCTTTGCCTCTTATTTCTGATTTACTAGACGCTCCGAACAAAGCTAAGGTTTATACTAAACTCGATCTTGCTCATGCATACCATTTAGTTCGAATTGCGGAAGGCAACGAATAGAAAACGACATTCAGAACCCGTTGGGGTTCTTACAAATGGAAGGTTATGCCATTCGGACTCACTAATACTCTAGCAGCTTTCTAAAGGTTCATGAACGACATATTCGCTGATCTTTTAGATGTTTATGTTATCGTCTACCTCGACGATATACTTATCTACTCCGACAATGAGACATTACATCGCGAACACGTCCGCAAGGTTCTCCGTCATCTTCATAAACATTGACTCTACGCGAACATCGTGAAATGCAAATGGGAGATCAATACGGTAGAGTATCTTGGATATATTCTTTCTCTGGAGGGCTTAACGATGTTGAAAGACAAAGTAAAAGCTATCATTGACTGGCCGGTACCTCAGAAAGTCAAAGACGTCCAGTCTTTTCTTAGATTTGCGAATTTCTATAGACGTTTTATTTATAATTATAGCGATATCGTAGTCCCGATGACGTGACTTACACAAAAGGATACACCTTGGAATTGGAATACTGACTGCCAGGAAGCCTTTGAGAAGCTCAAATATAGCTTCACTCACGCTCCTATTCTGGCACATTGGGAACCAAATCGACATCTAATCATGGAAACAGACGCCTCGGATTACGCATTAGCTGCGATCCTCTCAATCCTACTACCTGATGGAGAAATTCACCCCATCGCGTTCCTCTTGAGGACTTTTCAAGCAGCGGAACTCAACTACAACACTCACGATAAGGAGCTTCTCGTGATCTTCGAAGCATTCAAAGGCTGGCATCATTACCTTGAGGGATCTGGAGATCCTATCGACATTGTCACTGATCTCGAGTACTTCTCGACAACGAAAATCCTTATGTGATGACAAGTTCGTTGGTCGGAATATGTGCATCAATTTAACATGGTGATCTGATTCAGACCAGGTAAGTTAGGTGAAAAACCTGACTCAATGACTAGATGCTGGGACATCTACCCAAAAGAGGGGGATATCGGCTATGCGCAAGTTAACCCACATAATTTCAGACCTATTTTCACTAATGAACAACTAACTACTTCCCTTTGAGCTACATTCCTAGAAGGACCGGCACTTCATGCCTCCATTGTTATGGATATAGAGGCACTTCATTCCGCTATTCACAATTCAATCAAACTGGATCCGGAATCAATCGTGGGATTGAAGTTCGCAAAGGACGGTATGAACACTCATTGGACAATATGTTCTGATAGACTGTTACGACTTGACAATCGCATTTATGTTCCTGACATTTCTAATTTACGACTTCAAATTCTACATTATTTTCACGATCACCCACTCTCAGGTCATTTTGGTCAAAACCAGACTCTGGAAGCTATTTGACAAGGGTACACATGGCCAAAGGTTCGCGAATTTGTTCGCAATTACATTAATTCGTGTACGGTTTGCGGACACAATAAACCTCATCGACATAGGCCTTACGGTCTACTTAAACCACCTCCAGTTCCCGTCCGACCTTGGGATTCTATATTGATGGACTTCATTGAACAATTACTGGACTCTAAAGGACATACAGCTATTTTAGTAATCGTGGATTGAGCCTCGAAACAAGGCATTTTCATCGCGACACATGACAAAATAACATCCGAAGAGCTCGCGGAACTGTTCATTCATCACGTTTTCTCAAAACACAGAGTTCCTAGCCATGTCACTTCTGACCGAGGCTCGGAATTCATTTCGGCTTTCTTTCGCACTTTAGGAGAAGCTCTCTTGATCAAACTACACTTCACCTCGGGATATCATCCTGAGGGGGATGGACAAACAGAATGAGTTAACCAGACATTGGAACAATACATCTGTATGTATTGTGCATATCAACAGGATGATTGGGCAAAACTTCTGCCTATCGTGGAATTTGCATACAACAACGCTCCTAATGCTTCCACTGGTATTACTCTGTTCTTTGTGAATAAAGGTTATCACCCTAACATTACAGTGAAACCTGAAATCGACATCTGTTCCGATCGCACGATTAACTTCGCGATGAATTTAGATGAGATTCATTCTTTTCTCCGCGAAGAAATTACTAATGTGCAAGCTCGATACAAAGAGCAAGCGGACAGAAAACGTATTAATCACCCAGATTTTCCCATTGATTCACAGGTATTTGTACTAGCAAAGCACATTAAAACCACTTGACCTACCGCAAAGTTCTCCGAGAAGTATCTTGGACCATTCAAAGTTCTTGAGCGTGTAGGCACTCTCTCATAGAAGTTACAACTCCCTTCCTACCTCAGTCATATCCACCCAGTTTTCCATGTATCCCAACTCGATCCCACATTGCGAACAAACTCCTCCACCTCTGGTGGACGTCGAGGGCGAAGAGGAATATAACATCGCAGAAGTATTAGATTCAAAATTGGATTGTCGATACAAGAAATGTCCACTACGGTAATACATCTGGTGGGCAGGATATGAAGGTACAGATGAAGAGTTTTCCTGGGTTGCCACAAATGAAATTCACGCGGACGAGCTGGTTCCAGCTTTCCATCTTCGTTACCCTCACAAACCTGGACCATCATGATTAACGACCATTTAATTTTTTCCATTCATTCATTGGAAATACTAATTTTTATCTTACTAGTTCAACAACTTCTCGCGAAACCTTCGCGATTCATCACCATTACATTCCAAACTACCTACTACATTACCTACTAAATTCCAACTCCTTATGCCAAGAAGTTCCGTGATCCATTCGTCGCAAAACTAACTTCGAACTCTCACATTTCCTTACTTCCAAAACCATCGCGATTCCTTTCTCACAGAACAAATCTTAACTCCTCACACCATTAAAACTTATTCACCAAAAAAAGTCAAAAAACTTATAAAATTAAACAAAACAAAAATAAATAAAGACAAACAACAATAGACAAGAAAAAACCAATAAAGAAACTATTACAAAATTATATAGAAATTATTTACAAGTCCAATGACGACTATAACCCTTCATGGGAATCACGTCGCACATTGCTTTCCTTCGTGAATCTTTCTTCATTTTCTCTCTTCCTCGTCTTCTTCTTCATCTTCCGCTTCTTCTGCCTCTTCTTCCTCATAATTCTCTTCCTCTGCTACCACTTCTACAGGTTGCTGCTGAACAAGACAAACCAGCTCTTCCATCGCGAAGGCTGTTTGACTCGCAAACCCGAGGAGAGTACCCATCTGCCTCTTCAGGGCTTCATTCTGCTCCGCGAGCAGATCCAACTTCACTCCCCACTCAGCACCTCCAAGACTCCTTTCTGCGATGCGCCTCGTGGGACCCTTGTACAAACCTTCTTCCTCCACATGCGGTTTTTTCCTCCTCGACCTATGAGCCACATTATCCCCTGCCCAGCTGCATCTCTGTCATTGGAGGTGACAGGCCAGGCAGGCCTGAGTCCGGGGCTTCCCAGGTTGCGCGATACAATTCAAAGTGTTACCTTGTGTAACACAATGAATGCATCCTTCGTGATTACACGAAGGTGTGGGGGGAGGGAGGTCACCCTCATCATTGTCCTCATCGTCGTCTCCATCATCAGGGTCCGGAGCTGAACCAACCTGTGTTTGTGTTAATCAGTAAGATCCATTGTGAAGAAAACAAATTACTTACCAGAGGAACCGACCGTTTCCTTTTCAAAACCTGTATCTCGATGTCCGGGGTATCGCGAACCATGGAGGCCGACTTGTAAATTTTTTGTTTTGAGCCCAAAGGCTCCCGTGAGCTCCTCGCAGTTCCAGTTCTTCGCGATGCAGCATGAGCTGCACGCCCTCGATGTTCTTGTAATTCTGTCAGGGCTTGAGCCCTATGACGATCCCAGTTGGCTTCTTCTTCAGCTAACTTCTTCAAAGCATCAGCTTTCGCCTTTGCGATACTCTCCTCGATGAGTCTTTCTTCTTCCCACTTCTTCGCGGCCTGTTTCTCCTCCTCGAGCTTTCTCTCTTCCTCGAGTCTCTTCTCCTCTGCCTCGCGCTCCGCCTCACGAGCAGCTTCTTCCTCCAACCTCACCATCTCCTCCTTGAAGACAGCCTCCTGTGCATCAATTTCGAGTTGACAAAGGTGGGCTCATTCTGCCTGTTCATGAACGAGGTGCACCTGTCGTTCTTGCACGGTTTCAGTGGCGGTGACGGTAAAGGACATCGTGTAGTGATGAGGACTTAGGAAAAAACAGAGAAAACCATCGCGTTTTATACACGTTCATAGTTGAGGGCAGGTTTGACTTCAAATTTTTCATTTACCTCAATCATAACTTGCGTGGCACTTTGAAAATTTACTTTACTTTTTTACTTTTCCATTCTATCTAATTTTAGATTCGTCAATCGTTATCAATCATGTAGGCTTTCAAGGACGAAAGCCTAAGAGGGGGATACTGTTATATTTATGCAAGCTAAGTCTTTACGAAGCTTCGCAAAGCATTCCGCTACTTAGATATTACTTATATCCTTTTACCACTATGCAATTACTTCGCGAAGGAATTCCAACGCAAAGCAATTACTCTTTATCTCTTATCATTCTTATCGGATTCACACTATTCCTTTTATATCCCTTCCTTTGTTCTTTACTTACAAGCTAACCCATTCAGGCATGGCATCGCTTCGCGATCCTGACTTACCTTTAGCATAAAGCTACGGTATCAAATAGGTAGTTCCTTAGTTTAAATATCAACCTTGATAGCACTTCGATAGTGATACTAATTAATCACCTAGCTTTATCATTGTTTTAACATCCTCACTGTCAGTACATTCCACAACAGTCATTGTGAATGGAACACGTTTACTTTCTTCTCTTGTGGACATGTGAAGTGTCAAGGACTCTACTAATAGTGGAGTCAAGGTCTGACTACTTTGTCTAGGATCATTTTACCTTGCGAAGTATTTTCCTTCGTATTTTCCCGCGATCATCCCGCGATCATTTCCGATGATCCCTTTGTGCACGATCATAACATAAGCCCTCATCCTTCGTTGCCATGGTCAGTAGGTAGTGGGGTCCCCATCTAAGTTCCCTGGTGTATTAACAAACACCCGGCAAGCTGTAGGAGTAGAGTTGGTGATGTTGGTAACTTCTGGTGCATGTATAGAACCGTTGGTCATGGTTGGATTATGGTGAAAGGGTAAGAGTGTTTGGTAAAGATAAAATGTGTAATGTATCAAGAAAACTAGTTTCCAATAGAGCATTGAATACTAGGCAAGTTTGTAAAAGTTTGTTGTGATGGGTGGTGTGTAGTAGAAGCTCTATTCTTCTGTCAGCGACTCGCTAGCTCTCACAAGAGACAACCAGGCATCACACAATAGTCGATGAGCAAGAGGACAAAAAAGTGATGAGAATGGATAAAACAACCCAATACTAGTCTAGCTACCAAGGAGAATAGACAAGAATAGAGCTAAGGAATATAACTACAAAATACCAGGTCTTATATATGTATGGGATATGAAGTCATGAGAAATATCTTGTGCCGTAACCATGAGGATCTATAATAAGAGTTGCTCATATCCATAAGTAAAGCTGTGGCGACGAGGACAGAGACGACGGAGCAAAAGCACAAGCACAAGCACAAGCCAAAACACAACTAGCGAAGCCCTTGACAGCGACAACACTAGTGCACTAAGGCGGAAAGGATAGAGTGATCTCAACAGCAGTGATGGCACGAAGGGCCAAATCACAAGGGTTCAAGTAAGGCAAGCTAGTCCCCAATGACCAAGTTAGTATTGAATGTAGCAAAGACAGAGATACAGTGACGAACCTAGTCCCCAATGACCAAGAGGTCGAGATAGGGAACTAGGAGCTAACTACGGTACTATATATACTCGTCTGACAATAAGAGCTGAGAACGAATAAGAATGTAAACGGTGGAGCGTGAAGATAATAAACAGAGGTGAGAAGATAAGAGTGCGAGAGCGCAAAGATGAAGAGCGAATGGGAATAGTTCCAGAGCAAAGTGTGAGAAGGAATAGGGAGGAGCGAATGGGAATAGTTCCAGTAGATAATAACAGAGCGACAGCGCGAGAGGGATTTAAAGAGGAGCGAATGGGAATGATTCCAGGGAACAATAATGGAGCGACAGCGCGAGAAGGATTGGAGAGAACAATGGGAAAGATGGTATCAGGTGAGAAGGGATGGAACAATCATGGATGAAAGGAGCGCTGAGCGATGAACAGTCATAAACACGATCATGTGATGAAAGGAAAGAAAGCACGTGAAAGAAAAGAAACGTAAGGAAAATGATGTAAGTACCGTGTCACGACATTACCCCCCTTCTACAGTCGATGTCCCAGCGACCACTTCCGTGAAATTTTCATAATGTTGCCAGGGTAGAGAATGAAAGATGGCGGCCGAAATCTTTCTTGGAGCGCTTGGGTGAGTTCTGTAGAAGTCAGCGACTTCATCGTCACTTGATCCTACCACATTATCCTCGTTTTCCCAGCTATCATGTCCCTCGTCATACCCTTTCCATCGAACTAGGAGCTGTAATTTCTTCCATCGTCCGTAGACACGGCTATCCAAAATCTTATCAACCTCATAGAACTCTTCTCCCTCGACGATCTCTGGTTCCGGTGGAGGTGGTGTAACTCCATTGACTTCGTTACCCTTCCAGGGAGAGAGGCGATTGGTGTGGATATTGTCATGGATTTTCATCCAAGTAGGAAGGATGAGTCGATATGTGAGAGGACCGGTCTTCTCCGCAATTTCAAAGGGACCCAGTCGCCGGCTACCCAACTTCTGGTTCTTTTGTCGCACTTTCAGTTTAGTTAGCGATAGCCATACCGGTTGTCCGACTTCGAATTCCTGTATTTTCCCTGGTATATCCTCTCGAATCCGCTGCTTACTCATTCGTAAAGCTGCTTCTGCATCCTCTCTTGCATGGACCAGGAGCTCGAGCCGTTTATTGATTGATGGGTGTTTGTTCCAAACAGCGGGAGGTATGGTGAAGTCCGGTGTATACCCGTAGAGGGTCTCAAAGGGGGAGTGGTCGTGAGCGGAATGGATTCGGGCGTTCATGACGAATTCAGCAGTAGGGAGTAGGTGATCCCAATCATCCTGACGACGACTGATGTACATGCGTATGTAACGCTCAATCTCTTGATTAGCGCGTTCGGTTTGTCCATTGGTTTCTGGATGGTATGCAGTTGTAAGGGCTGAACCTACTCCGAGACGTTTCAGAAGTTGTCGCATGACGTCAGCGGCAAACTGTGGTCCTCGATCAGAGATGAATCGGCAGGGGAGTCCATGTAAGCGAAAGATCTCTCGATAGAAGAAGTCGGCTACCCCATCAGCGGTGATTTCGGTGGTAGTAGGGAAACAGTGAACCATCTTGGTGTAGTGGTCGACAAAGGTGATAATGGCGTTGTGACCATCTTGCGTCATTGGAAGCTCTCCAATGAGATCTACTCCGATATCCTGCCAAGGACCGTCCGGGACTGGGAGAGGTTGAAGTGGGGAGGAGTGATGGGGATTCAGGCGTTTACGCTGGCAAGTATCACATCCTTCCACGTATTTGTCCACAAAAGAGCGCATTCCAGGCCACCAGTAGAGCCGATTGACTAATTCCAGAGTTCCATGTCTGCCAGGGTGACCTGCAGTAGGAGCGTCGTGGCACTGTTCCAGCACGGCCTTTCGTAAGGTTGGATCTGGTGGAACGTAAACTTTGTTTCGGTAATAGACCAAACCATTTTCCTCCTTCCAGTCCGCTAATCCTCCTTTAAGGGTCTGTGGGCCTTTAATCTTCCTCAACCCCTCAAGAACCTCAGCTTCCCTTTCACTGACTTGACGAATACGGTCGAGTAGGGGGTTCTGAAGGAGGACCATGGAGGATGCGTTGAGAAAGTGTTCCGGTCGAAGCACTGTTTGTTCCTTGTTGTCGTCGGCGTCCATGACTTCATGCTGAGACATACGGGACAGAGCATCAGCTTGGGTATTGGATTTTCCAGGACGGTGTTTGAGACGGAAATCAAACCGAGAAAGCCATAGGGCCCATCGGGCCTGTCGTCGAGTAAGGTCCTGTGCTGTTCTCCAAAATTCGAGGTTCTGATGATCGGTGATAATTTCGAATGACTCCGGGGATCCTTCTAAGAAGTTGCGCCAATCTTTGAGAGCCTCAATGATAGCTAGCATCTCTCGATCATAGATTTCGTAGTTACGTTCAGCGGGGTTCATGGAAGCAGAGCGGTAAGCAACGGGGTGCCAAAGTCCATCTTCCTGTAGCTGAGATAGTGTCCCTCCGGTTGCAAATCCTGAAGCATCTACTTCGATCCGAGTTGATTTGGTATGATCCCATAGAACGAGAATCGGTGCAGAGGTGAAGGCGTCCTTTAGAGACTGGAAAGCCTCTTGCTGTGTGGTTCCCCAGTCCCATTTGATGTCTTTCCGTGTGAGGTCGTTAAGTGGTCGAGCCCGCTTTGCAAAACCTTCGATGAATCTCCGATAGAAGTTAGCAAAACCTAGAAAACCTCGAAGTTCACGTAGCGAAGTGGGGGGCTGCCAGTTTTTGACTGCCTCGATCTTTACTGGATCCATGCGTACTTCTCCTTCACTGATGACCAATCCCAAGTATTCGATAGAGTTCCTCTCGAATTCACATTTTTCGGGGCGGAGATAGAGATCATGCTTAGCGAGTCGAGTAAGAACTTCGTTGACTACCGTGCGGTGTTCCTCTAGGGTTTCGGTGAAGACCAAAATGTCGTCCAGATATACTGCTACTTTGCCGGATGCAATCAAATCAGCAAATATGGAGTTCATAAGGGCTTGGAACGTAGCGGGAGAATTTGTTAACCCAAAGAACATAACCAGCGGCTCAAAGAGTCCTCGGTTAGTGGTAAATGCTCCCTTCCACTCGTGTCCTTCTTTAACCCTGACGTTGTTGTATCCCCAGCGTACATCCATTTTGGTGAAGATTTTGGCCTTTCGTAGCTGACTGATAATATCTGTGACCAGAGGGAGAGGATATCGGTTTTTGATAGTGTACTCGTTCAGACGTCGATAATCTTGCACAAACCGGAGTTTCCCGTCCTTCTTTTTGACGAAGAAGACCGGTGATGCTAAAGGAGATTTAAAGGGACGGATGTAGCCTTTGCGCAAGTTGTCCTCCAAGAATCGGTCTAGTTCCTCCTGCTCGTTTCGTGACATAGGATAGATCTTGGTTCGCATGGTTTCCGGTGCATCAGGCTTCAGGTTGATAGCATGATCCCATGGTTTGTGATCTGGTAGGCGTTCCGATTCCTTTTCAGAGAAAACCTTGGAGTGTATGTGATAGACCGACGGAACCATTTCGCCAAAAGACTTCTGCGGCTTCTCCTTATGAGCTGCTTTGGCAAGCTGCTGAGAGTAGGTATACCCGGCGGCACACCAAAGCTCATCCGTTGTATGACTGATAATACCAGATCGTAGCAGTGCTCTTCTCCGTTTCCGATTGCCAGTAAGCCGATAGAGAGGTGGAGTATCCTCATACTCATGAATTTCCGTTAAGTCGTCAGCCTCATCTAGAGGAGGAGGTGGGAGCGGGAGCTTATCGGGATTGATTTCCAAAATATTCTCAGTAGTTCCTCCAATGTTACTTTCCTTTGATTCCGGAACTTCCTCGATAGTCATGGAGTGAGGTACCTTACTGGGAATGGGAATAGCCAGCCGTCCTTCCTTCCAGTTGATAGTTGGATTGACCTTTCGAAGCCAGGGGAGTCCGAGAATGATGTCGTCAGACCCGAGATTGGTGATAAGGTATTCAAGGAGTTGGGGTTTGTTACCGTCGACCGTGGAGAAAAGCCGGGCAGAGTGAGTGATTTTACCAGCTGTATTAAGGGAACCGTCAATGTTATAGAGTGTGATGGGGTGAAGGAGAGGTCGGGTGAAGATTTGGTGTTTATCCACAAAACGTTGGTGAAGGAATAAACCAGTTGCTCCAGAGTCGATCATTGCTGCGCTGTTTGTACTCTTGAATCTGCCTTGTAACTTAATCGGTACGCGAAAATGAGAAAGATCGCTGGATTGCATAGAACCGATAGTACATGAGGAGATAGAAGCATAAATAGATGACGATTTAGAGTACAATTCAGGGAACCAGGCGGCAGCCGTGGCGGGTTCCCAATTTAAAAATTCTGGCGCATCTCGGAGATTTGTTCAGCAAGCGCCTTCTGATTGGCAGCAAGCTGTTGGAAGATTTGAGCAAAATCAACGGTCGGGGCGGGAGCGGTAGCAGCAATGGTGGAAGTAGATGGCTCGTTAGATGTAGCAGCGGCGCGAGTGGTGGTAGGCCTCTGGAGTCCCATGAACTTCCTGCGACAGACACTGGCCAGATGGCCTGTAAGTCCGCAGTGGTTACAGATGTCACGCTCGTGGTTTCCTTCAGCCTTGCGGTGAGACTTGGATCCGCATCCATAGCAGCGGCCCGTCATGAACTTCCGGTAGTCATCGGCAGAGCGGCCGGTGCTGGTGGCGTCGACGTCCATGGCAAAGGGGTCACGAGCAGGGGCGGAGAACGGAATGGGATTGAAGGAGCTGATAGGTGTGGCCCTAGATCCAGTGACCAGATTGGTGGATCGTGTTTTCTCCTGAGCACGTTCGGTCTGGCGAGTATCAATCCTAATACACTCATCAATGAGCTCATCCAACGTATGAATGGGTTTTTCAACAAAGACTAGGGAGTCCTTGATGCGATCAGCCAGGTGCTCATAAAAACGGTCCTTCAAATCAAGGTCCGAGTATCCGGTACGGGATGAGTACTGCCTAAAGGCAGAAGCGTAAGCGGCTACACTGTCTTTGTTTTGCCAGAGGCGCTTCAGGATCAGTTTGGCGTCTACAACTGCATTGACCGTCTCAAAACGCCCTTTAAAGGCGTCTTTGAAGGCCTGCCATGTGCCATAGGCAAGGGTGATGTTTGGGACTTTGCGTGCAACATTGCTAATGTTTTCCGAAATAGGAGTGGCCCAGATAGCAGCGTCTCCTTCCAAGAAGGAGATAGCGGATTTGATCCGCGCCTTATCGTCTTTCAAAGAGGCGATACCTTCCGACCAAAGTTCAAATGCAGCTAAGAAGCGGCGCGCGTCATCACTACGTTTCCCATCGTAGTTCTGGGGTTTGGCAACACCCTTGGTGGTGCTCATGTTGCTAGCAATTTTGGTGACCTCGGCCTGGAGATCCTTCTGATTTTGGGCAAGCTGTCCGATAAGCAAAGTGAGGTCGGCAAGAGTAGGGGTAGACATGGTAGCGGCAGGTGCGGGGTTTGTAACGGTGATAGGTGCAGGGGAAGGTGATCTCGATACAGTGGGAGTGGCAGTGTCAACAATAATAGGCTCGGGGGAAGGTGATCTCAGTGCGATAGGATCGGCTTCAATAGGTGTCGGTTCTGATTCTGGTACGGTTTCGATAACAGGTGAGACTGGTCGGACAATGGGTTCGGACCGGATTATAGGTCTTTGTTGTGAGGTAGAAGATCGTCCTACTCTAGAGGAACGTTGAACCGGTGATGGAGCTGGTTGAGCTGGGATGGTGATAAAGCGACCGTTTTCAGAATAGATATCAGGGATTTCTATAGGTGTTTGATAACGGTTTGGGCACGGGTTAGAATCACAGCTTTCCCAGGTTCCTGTTTCCGATGGAACTCGATGAGAATCACAGTTCTCGGTGGTGTCGTACGAATGGTAAAGAGTGGTACAGTCGGTGGAGAGTCCGAAAGAAGGCGTGATGACAATTGGAGGTGGAAGATCGGATAGCGCCGATTTCCACACCTCGTAGGATCAGGTGGAACAGCTGATGGTACGAGTTTGAGATCTCGACCTAATGTGGCGACGAGGACAGAGACGACGGAGCAAAAGCACAAGCACAAGCACAAGCCAAAACACAACTAGCGAAGCCCTTGACAGCGACAACACTAGTGCACTAAGGCGGAAAGGATAGAGTGATCTCAACAGCAGTGATGGCACGAAGGGCCAAATCACAAGGGTTCAAGTAAGGCAAGCTAGTCCCCAATGACCAAGTTAGTATTGAATGTAGCAAAGACAGAGATACAGTGACGAACCTAGTCCCCAATGACCAAGAGGTCGAGATAGGGAACTAGGAGCTAACTACGGTACTATATATACTCGTCTGACAATAAGAGCTGAGAACGAATAAGAATGTAAACGGTGGAGCGTGAAGATAATAAACAGAGGTGAGAAGATAAGAGTGCGAGAGCGCAAAGATGAAGAGCGAATGGGAATAGTTCCAGAGCAAAGTGTGAGAAGGAATAGGGAGGAGCGAATGGGAATAGTTCCAGTAGATAATAACAGAGCGACAGCGCGAGAGGGATTTAAAGAGGAGCGAATGGGAATGATTCCAGGGAACAATAATGGAGCGACAGCGCGAGAAGGATTGGAGAGAACAATGGGAAAGATGGTATCAGGTGAGAAGGGATGGAACAATCATGGATGAAAGGAGCGCTGAGCGATGAACAGTCATAAACACGATCATGTGATGAAAGGAAAGAAAGCACGTGAAAGAAAAGAAACGTAAGGAAAATGATGTAAGTACCGTGTCACGACAAAAGCTGTAGGTATTCGGTGAGTAAACAATAAGGCAATATAAAAAGAAGCATGGAGGCAGGACAATAGTGACATCGTCCTGTCAATGAGCTGACAGGCATGAGAGAGTTGTGCATAGGTGAAATGACAATGCAAGAACAATAAGGTTGACATGTGTAGTTTAGACGGAAATGAAAATATAATAAGTGCTTGTTATATCTATGCAAGCTAAGTCTTTACAAAGCTTTGCGATCCATTCCACTACTTAGACATATTATTTATCTCTTTTAAACTACGCAATTACTTCGCGAAGGAATTCCGACATGAAGCAATTACTCATTATCTCTTTTCATCCTTATTGGATTCACACTATTCCTTTTATATCCTTCCCTTTGTCCTTTACTTACAAGCTAACCCATTTGGGCATGGCATTGCTTTGTGATCCTGACTTACCTTTAGTATAAAGCTATGGTATCGGATAGGTAGTTCCCTAGTTTAAATATCAACCTTGATAGCACTTCAATTGTGCTACCAATTAATCATTTATCCATATTATTGTTTTAACATCTCTACTGTCAGTACATTCCGCAACGGTCATTGTGAATGGAACACGTTTACTTTTTTCTCTTGCAGACACACAAAGTGTCGAGGACTCTACTAATAGTGGAGTCAAGGTCCGACTACATAGTCCAGGATCATCTTACCTTGCGAAGTAATTCTCTTTGCTATTTCCTGTGATTATCCCGTGACCCCTTTCCGACAATCCCTTGGTGCATGATCATAACAGTATATTTAAACTAAAACTCGGCACATTCATCATCATCACCTTTCACATTCTACTCAACAATTTTACTTTCTTCAACAATGGTCTATACAAGGAGCAGAAGAAACCGCACCAACACTGGAGGATCCGATGAGTCAGTAACAGAGGAACCGGAAACAGTTAATCCTTTTGCATTGAATGCAACAGCCTTCATGCTGTTCACGGAATCAATCTTGGGAGCAGGACATTCTCGACATCGAGCTAACATCTTCGGTCCAGCTCCAGGACAACCTGCTAGTGCGCAGGTTTCAAGTCATCACGCCCTTGGTCAACCTGACCACTCCAAATTTGAGTACCAAATACTCTATACAGAAAACAGTGACCCCGTTACTGTTTGAATGCTGTGAAGAAATCACATGGCGATACCAACAACAGAGATGGAAATCCCACCATCTCCTACCACTTTTACCCTTGCTGACAGAATGTGTCAGCAACTAGCAAACACTCCTGGCCCTTTGCGAGGTTGGATACCAGTTACCACTGTGGAAATTCCAGAAAACATCAAGGAAGTGGAAATTGATGAAGAGGTAGGTCCTGACGAGTCAGGAAATCCCGGAAAACCAGGGGGATCTGATCCCGGAGCACCTCGAGGTTCTTGTGTTCCTAGTCATTCTAGGAGTCCAGTGGAATGGGTAGGTAGTGTCCATCCAGACCCTACTGAACAACGCATCTTAGATGTGTTTCACACATTTAAGGGTTTGCTCGATACCCTTGGAACAGTTCTTGCGGGCATGAATGCTAGCAGCCCCATGGAATCCAGAAGATCGAAAGTCAAGGATCCTGAGGTATTCAACGGATCTGACTCATGGAAACTGAAAGGTTTCCTAGTTTCCTTATCTTTGGTGTTTATTGATTGTCCTTCATATTTTACTGATTGTGGTGATGAAGGGAGAAAGCACAGAGGAAGCACAGGCCGAGGTGAGGAGTGGGGCTGACACCACACATGAAGGCTGAAAGAGATAGTGATCAAGACAACAGTGACAGCACAAGGGCCAATCACTAGGGTCGCACAAGGAAAACTAGTTCCAAAGACCAAGAGATCAAGATGGGGAACTAGGTGTCAACTACTGTACTATATATACAAGGGTTCAGATGAGTAAGCAACAGTGCGGGAAGCTGTTAAGATCGTGCAACTCCGGAATCACGGAATAATCATGATATAATCGCGGAATGATCGCAATTTAATCACGGAATGATCGCAATATAATTGCGGAATTGGTTGGGAATGCGAGGGGATAATTCCCTCGCAGAGTTATGGAAAGGTAGTTGGACATCAACACTACTATCGGTAGTGCCCTCAACACATCAATGGTCCAATATAAAGGTAATAGCAGCATCAGTTTGCGAAGGTTGCTTTGCGGAACATCAGAGCTGTGTTGAGAATGTATCACAGATAGTGAATATCTGTAATATGAAGAGAGCAGATCTAAGTCGATATTAAAACTACAGAACTACCTATTTGATGTTGTAGCTTTATACTATGCATTACATAAGCATCGCGAAGCAATACTAACTCCAAATAGACTAGCTTGTGGAGTAAAGAACAAAGGAAGGGATATAATAGGTATAGTACTCATCTGATAATGATGAGGAAAGATAATGAAGGATTCCTGGGCTTAGGAACTCTTCGCGAAGTAGGTAAATGGATCATGGAATTGCAGAATAACTCGATTCGCATACATATGACAGAAGCCGATAGAAGTGTCTGGAATGTGGTGGAAGGTTCTGAAGGATGATAGACAAAAGTAAAAGGATATGGAAGAATGGAGAAGAGTCCAAGCAGTCACGAAGGTAAAGAAGAGAGGAAACATAGGAGAAGATGAAGTAAGTACCATATTCTGTATAGCACATCACGACACTGATCAAAAGAAGATCAATTATACTTTATCCTACCTCGGTGGTTCCGCGAAGGAATGGTTCGAACCAGATATCCTGGATCCGAATCTTTCCGTGATGCTGGCATGGACGAGTTCCTTCACAGCATTGGTGAAGGAATTGCAGGATAATTTCAGTATGTATGATGCACAGGGGGAAGCCGAGGATAAGATCGGAACATTAAGGATGAAGGAATCTGATAATGTACGGAAGTATAACATCCGTTTCAATACCCTTGCAGTGTCTACTAACTGGGACTCGCATGCCCTTAAATGGGCTTATCAATGCGGCTTGGCAAGTCATATCAAAGATGAGATGGCTCATCTTCCAGAGCCAAAGATGCTCGCGGAATACCATTACAAGGTACTTCACGTAGATAACAGGTACTGGAGATGAGAAGAAGAGTGGAAAAGAGAAGCTGCTAGATCGACAGGTGCTTCCTCAGGAGGGAAAGCATCGAACTTGCCAGGTTCTTCACAATCTCCCACATCCTCCTCCACAACCACCACAACCACGACCTTGACCAATAATTTGGGGAAGAAAGGTAAGTGTTGTGACGTGCTATACAGAATATGGTACTTACTTCATCTTCTCCTATGTTTCCTCTTTTCTTTACCTTCATGACTACCTGGACTCTTCTCCATTCTTCCATATCCTTTTACTTTTGTCTATCATCCTTCAGAACCTTCCATCACATTCCAGACACTTCTATCAGCTTCCTGCACTGTCACTTACTCATCCAAACCCTTGTATATATAGTACAGTAGTTGACACCTAGTTCCCCATCTTGACCTCTTGGTCTTTGGAACTAGGTTAGTACTTGTATCATTGTTTACAGTCAATATACTCACTTGGTCTTTGGAACTAGTTTTCCTTGTGCGACCCTAGTGATTGGCTCTTGCACTATCACTGTTGTCTTGATCATTACCTCTTTCTGCCTTCGTGTGTGGTGCTAGCCCCACCCTTCACCTTGGTTTGTGCTTTGAGCCTGTGCCTCCTCCGTGCTTTCTCCCTTTGTCACCACATTAGGTCAAGATCTCTACTCGTACCATCAGCCTTTCCAACTGATCCTACGAGGAGTGGAAATTGGACTTACCCAGTTCTCCACCTTCCATTGCTGCTATGCTTTCGTTTACACCAGACATTTATTGTTCAGGATTTCAGCACACATTTGATACTCAAGATCAGTGCGACATTCATTCTAAATACAATCCAGATGAAGAACGGGATGCTTGGTTTGACTGTGACAAAAATCCTTGTCCCAACCGATACCGTAACTTTGCTCCCATCACTCCAAGCGATTCAGGAAATGGACAATTCATAGTCATCCCAAGAATTCCAAGCCAAGTTCCGAGCCGGGTTGGTAGACTTTCAAACCCCACCAGTGCCATCCCATCTGCTAGATCCTCTCCTGTGCTTATCCCTACTGCTATCTTAGAACCTGAGCTAGAAACTGAAACCGACCCTGTTGCATCAATCCCATCCCCAGAGCCTATTGTCATTGATATGTCGGTTACACCAAAACCATTATTGTTATGATTGTGGTGACGATGGGGGAAAGCACAGAGAAAGCACAGGCTCGAAGCACAAACCGAAGTGAGGGGTGGGGCTAGCACCACACATGAAGGCTGAAAGATAAAATGATCAAGACAGCAGTGATAGCGCAGGGGCCAATCACTAGGGTCGCACAAGGAAAACTAGTTCCAAAGACCAAGTAAGTATATTGAAGGTAAATGATGATACATACAGGTACTAACCTAGTTCCAAAGACCAAGAGGTCAAGATGGGGAACTAGGTGTCAGCTACTGTACTATATATACAAGAGTCTCGATGAGTAAGCGGAAGCGTGGGAAGTTGATGGAAGTGTTTGGAATGTGATAGAAGGATGCGGAATGATGTAGATGGATCCAAACAGTAACAGCGATGAGGGAAGGGGGAGATGTAGGAAAAATAAGTAAGTACTGTATCCTATGTAGCACGTCACAACATTACCCCCCTTCTACAGTCGATGTCCCAGCGACTATTTCAGTGAGGTTTTAATAAGGTTGCCAGGGTAAAGAGTTGAAGATGGCCGCTGAAATTTTTCGTGGTGCATTTGAGTGTTTTGCATAGAAATCTGCGATTGCCTCATCGTTTGTGCCCACTAAGTTTTCTTCATGCTCCCAACTGTTGTGGCCTTCATCGTAACCCTTCCACTTTACCAGGAATTGCAACTTTTTCCACCGTCCAAAGATCCGACTGTCCAGGACCTCCTCCACGTCGTAGAACTCTTCTCCCTCCACAATTTCGGGCTCCGGTGGTGGTGGCTCGATTCCATTGACTTCATTCCCTTTCCAGGGAGACAAGCGGTTAGTATGGATGTTATCGTGGATTTTCATCCAGGTAGGTAGATGTAATCGATATGTGAGTGGGCCCATTTTCTCTACGACTTCAAATGGACCTAGGTGTTTGCTCCCCAGTTTCTGGTTCTTTTGCCGTACTTTTAATTTGCTCAGGGATAACCAAACCGGTTGTCCTACTTCGAATTCCTGTACTTTTCCCTTTACTCCCTCTTGGATGCGCTCCTTGCTCATCTGTAGTGCTGCTTCTGCATCCTCGTGTGCATGCTGGAGCAGTTCTAGCCGGCGCTCGATGGATGGGTATTTTGTCTCGACACCATTTGGAATGGTGAACTCCGGGGTGTAACCGTAAAGTGTTTCGAAGGGGGAGTGGCTGTGTGCAGAGTGGATGTGAGCATTCATGACAAACTCGGCGGTAGGAATTAAGAGGTCCCAGTCGTCCTGTCGGCGACTTATGTACATGTGAATGTAATGTTCAATTTCCTGGTTGGCGCGTTCTGTCTGTCCATTTGTCTCAGGGTGATACACTGTGGTCAGGGCGGAGTCAATTCCTAGTCGCTTCAGTAGCTGGCGCATGACATCTGCCGCGAATTGGGGTCCTCTATCAGAGATGAATCGATGAGGTAGGCCATGTAAGTGGAAGATTTCTTTATAAAAGAAATCTGCTACTCCTTCTGCAGTTATCTCAGTTGTACAGGGGAAACAGTGAACCATCTTTGTGTAATGGTCAACAAAGGTGATGATTGTGTTATGGTTCCTGTGTCATGGGCAGTTCCCCAATAAGATCTACACCAATGTCCTGCCAGGGTCCTTCCGGTACAGGGAGAGGTTGAAGGGGTGAAGAGTGGTGGGGGTTTAGGCGTTTGCATTGGCAGTGATCACATCCATCGACATACTTGTCTATGAAAGAGCACATCCCAGGCCACCAGTAGAGTCTGCTGACTAGTTCCAGGGTACCATGCATTCCTGGATGACCTGCGGTAGGTGCATCATGACAGTGTTCCAGGATTGTTTTCCTTAGCGCGGTGTCTGGTGGAACGTAGACTTTGTTATGGTAGTAAACCAAACCATTTTCTTCTCTCCACTCGGCTGGACCACTGGTGAGACTCTGGGGACCTTTGATACCTTTCAGACCATCCAGTACTTTGGCCTCTCAGTTGCTGATCTGCCGAATGCGGTCAAGGAGGGGATTGTGGAGGAGGACCATGGTTGCTGCATTAAGGAAGTGTTCCGGTTTTAGCACGATCTGTTCCCTGTTGTCCTCTGCATCTGTGACCTGGTGCTGCACCATATGGGACAGTGCATCAGCTTGAGTGTTAGCTTTGCCTGGGCGATGTTTAAGGCGGAAATCAAACTGAGAGAGCCATAGTGCCCATCGTGCCTGTCGACGACTGAGGTCCTGGCCTGTCTTCCAGTATTTGAGGTTCTGGTGGTTGGTTATGATTTCAAAGGGTTCCGGGGATCCTTCTAAGAAGCTTCTCCAGTCTTTCAATGCCTCGATGATGGCCAGCATTTCCCGGTCATATATTTCGTAGTTTCGCTCAGCTGGATCCATGGAGGAGTAGCAATATGTGACGGGGTGCCAAAGTCCATCCTCCTGTAGCTGCGAAAGTGTACCTCCAGTAGCGAAGCCTGATGCATCCACTTCAATCCGAGTTGGTTTTGATGGGTCCCATAGCGTGAGGATTGGTGCCGATGTGAAGGAGTCCCTTAGGGAATCAAAAGCCTCCTGCTGTTCTGAACCCCAAGCCCATTTAGTGTCCTTGCGGGTGAGGTTGTTTAGGAGTCGAGCTTTCTTTGCGAAACCTTCAATAAATCTCGGATAGAAGTTAGCAAATCCCAGGAAGCCTCAGAGATCGTGTAGCATTGTAGGGGCCTGCCAATTACTAACTGCCTCTATTTTGACTGGGTCCATTCGCACTTCTCCTTCACTGATTACCAAGCCTAGGTATTTGATGGAAGGCCGTTCAAATTCGCATTTCTCTGGTCACAGATAGAGGTCGTATTTGCTGAGGCGTGTAAGCACATCGTTGACTATACTCCCATGTTCCTCAAGAGTTTCAGTGAAAATCAGGATGTCATCCAGATAGATGGCCACCTTCCCAGCCGCAATGAGGTCAGCAAATATGGAGTTCATGAGGGCTTGGAACGTAGCGGGTGAGTTTGTTAGGCCGAAGAACATGACGAGGGGCTCAAAGAGTCCTCGATTTGTTGCAAATGCTCCCTTCCATTTGTCACCCTCTTTAATCCGCACATTGTTATACCCCCAATGAACGTCCATTTTGGAGAAGACCTTGGCTTTACTTAGTTGGCTGACGATGTCCATGACGAGGGGGAGTGGGTACTGATTTTTCACTGTGTATTCGTTGAGTCGCCGGTAATCCTGCACAAATCGAAGTTTACCATCCTTCTTTTTGATGAAGAAGACAGGCAACGCCAATGGGGATTTGGAGGGGCGGATGTAGCCTTTGCGCCGATTCTCTTCCAAGAACCAATCAAGCTCTTTCTGCTCATTTGGGGACATGGGATAGATTTTGGTCCGCATGGTTTCAGGAGCGTCCGGTTTCAGATCTATGGCATGGTCCCAAGGTTTATGTTCTGGTAGTCACTCTGATTCTTTCTCGGAGAAGACCTTTGCATGTTTCCGGTAGAGGGGACCATCTCTTCAAAGGACTTCGATGGCTTCTCTTTGTAGGCAGCCTCTGCGAGTTGTTGAGAATACGTGTACCCTGCAGAACACCAAAGTTCTTCCGACGTATGGCCGATGATTCCAGCTCGAAGTAGTGCTCTCCTCCACTTCCTGTTGCCTACCAGTCAATACAGAGGGGTGCTTTCAGTGTATTCATGTATCTCTGGGTCAGGCGTGGGGAGTGGGAGAGCTTCTTCGGGCATTTGGGGTTGGCCGTCAGGCTCCGGAATGGAGAAGTGAACTCGGGGAGCTGAAGTGGCATCCCAGTCTGGGTTCGCTTCTACAATACGTGCAGTAGTTCCTCCCACATTGCTTTCCTTGGGTTCGGGGATTTCTTTGATGGTCATGGGGTGTGGAGCCTTTCTGGGAGGGGTGATAGCCAATCGCCCTTCTCTCCAGTCAATGTCCGGGTTGACCTTTCGGAGCCATGGAAGTCCAAGAATGATATCTTCCGAACCAAGGTTGGTGACAAGGTATTCAAGGAGCTGGGGTGGATTTTGGTCTATGGTGGACAGTAGACATACAGAGTGTGTGATCTGTCCTGCAGTGTTAGGAGATCCATCAATGTTATAAAGAGCGATGGGATGGCGAAGCTGATGAGGGAGAATTCGATGTTGTTTCATGAAACATTCATGAATGAAGAGACCTGTGGCACCAGAGTCTATCATTGCTGCACTGTCGGTATTCTTGAATCTGCCTTGCAACTTAATTGGCACACGGAAGTGAGAAACATCACTAGATTGAGCAGAACCAATTGTACATGAGGGTATAGATGCATAAGTAGAGGTAGAGGAAGAATACAGACTAGGGAACCAGGCAGCAGCCGTGGCGGGTTCCCACTTTAAAAATTTGAACGCAGCTCTGCCATCTGCTCTGCCAACTCCTTTTGTCCCACAGTGAGCATCTGAAGGATCTTCATGAAGTCCGTTGCAGGGGCAGGTGTTGCAGCAGCAATGGAAGTGGAGGGCTCAGCAGCAATTGAGGTAGCAGCTGCAGAACGAGGGAGGGGTTTTGGGAGTCCCAAGAACTTCCTGCAGCAGACAGCCACCAGGTGACCAGTTAGCCCACAGTGATTGCAGATATCACGTTCGTGGTGTCCGTCCGCCTTACGGTGTTCTTTGGACCTGCATCCATAACATCTGCCTGCCATGGCCCTACAGTAGTCCTCGGCTGATCGTCCCGTAGAGGTGGCATCTACCTCCATTGCATTTGGATCGCGCACCGGGACGAAGGGAGTGGGGGTGTAGGAGCTGAAGCTGGGAGTGTTCCGGGAGTATTGTTTCCCTTCCTCATTGGCACGTTCATTCTGTCGGTTGTCGATCTGAATTGCTTCACTAATCAGATCATGCATAAAATCCGTATTGGCCTGAGAGTTGACCAATCCGTCCTTGATTCGCTTTGAGAGGTGGTCATAGAAACGATCTCGGAGGTCGGCATCCGAATATCCCGTCCTGCTAGCATACTGCTTGAAAGTTGCAGCATATGTTGCCACACGGTCCCTTCCTTGCCAAAGACTTTTGAGAACCCGTTTGGCCTCCATCACCAGGTCTGCTGTTTCAAACCGTTGCCTAAAGGCGCCAGTGAAATCAGCCCAGGTTGGGTAGAGGAGGGCAGGAGCTGGTAGTCCTGAAGCAACTGCTCGAGCGACCTGACTGATATTCTCCGAGGTGGGAGTAGCCCAGATGGCAGCATCACCATCCAGGTATGAGATAGCCAATTTGATTCTCTCTTGTTCATCACTAAGGGAATGGATCCCCTGAGCCCAGAGTTCAAAAGCGGCAATGAAGCGTCTTGCGTCATCACTGCGCTTCCCATCGTACGTCTGGGGTTTGCTAACACCTTTATTGGTGCTAATGTTGTTAGCAATACTGGCTACTGCCATTTGTAGTGCCATCTGTTGTGTTGCAAGTTGTTGAATTACCACGGCAAGGTCTTGGGTGGTAGGGGGATGGGCCATGATGAGAGTGGTTTCGACAGGGATGGGTTCAGGAGATGGGGATAATGGTTCTGGTGTGACTGAGATATCGATGACGATAGGCTCTGGGGATGGTGCGACAGGGTCGGCTTCAGTTTCTAGTTCAGGTTCTGGGATAGCAGTGGGAATAAGCACAGGAGAGGCTCTAGCAGATGGGACAGCACTGGTGGGGTTTGAAAGTCTACCAACCCGGCTTGGAACTCGGCTTGGAATTCTGGGGATGGTTATGAATCATCTGCTTTCTGAATCGCTTGGAGCGATGGGAGCAGAGTTGCGGTATCGATTGGGACAAGGGTTTTTGTCACAGTCAAACCAAGCATCACGTTCTTCGTCTGGATTGTATTTAGAATGAACGTCACACTGATCTTGAGTATCAAATGCGTGCTGAAATCCTGAACAATTGATGTCTGGTGTAAACAAAGGTGTAATGGCAATGGAAGGTGGAGAACCAGGTAAGTCCGATTTCCACTCCTCGTAGGATCAGTTGGAAAGGCTGATGGTATGAGTAGAGATCTTGACCTAATGTGGTGACGAAGGGGGAAAGCACAGAGAAGGCACAGGCTCGAAGCACAAACCGAAGTGAGGGGTGGGGCTAGCACCACACATGAAGGCTGAAAGATAAAATGATCAAGACAGCAGTGATAGCGCAGGGGCCAATCACTAGGGTCGCACAAGGAAAACTAGCTCCAAAGACCAAGTAAGTATATTGAAGGTAAACGATGATACAGGTACTAACCTAGTTCCAAAGACCAAGAGGTCAAGATGGGGAACTAGGTGTCAGCTACTGTACTATATATACAAGGGTTCGGATGAGTAAGCAACAGCGCGGGAAGCTGATAGAAGTGTCTGGAATGTGATGGAAGGTTCTGACAAGTGATAGATGGAAACATGGAGAAGGGTTCAGGTAGTCACAAAGGTAAAGGAAAGAGGGAATGTAGGAGAAAACGAAGTAAGTACCGTATCCTGTATGGCATGTCACGACACTTTGTGATCCTGACTTATCCTACAGTATAAGGCTATGGTATTGAATAGGTAGTTCTTCAATTTAAATATCAACCTTGATAGCACTTCAATAGTGATACCAATTAATCATCCACTATCTGTATTATCATTTTAAACATCTCCTCTTGTCAGTACATTCCATGAAGGTCATTGCAACTGGAACACAACTTTACTTCTCCTTTGTGTATTCACCTCCCACAATTAACCTCGTGACACTAATTCAATGATCCCTATGTGCATGATCATAACAGATTTATAAGGAAATAATTGTATCTATTTTAAATGTCAGCCATGACCACTGTGTTCTAAGTGTACTCATACACAAAGTGGACAAATAAGTTCAAACATTTCTGTTACGATTGTGCACTAATGGATCATCAGAAATGGGTTGCAGGGTTAATCATGGGAAATAGTGAAAAGAATTACTTTGCGAGGTAAGGTGATCCTGGACTAGGTAGTCAGACCTTGACTCCACTATTAGTAGAGTCCTTGACACTTCATGTGTCTGATATAGAAGAAAGGAAACGTGTTCCATTCACAATGACCTTCATGGAACGTACTGACAGTAGGGATGTTAAAACAATGATATGGATAGATGATTAATTGGTATCACTATCAAAGTGCTATCAAGGTTGATATTTAAACTAAGGAACTACCTATTTGATACCATAGCTTTATAATAAAGGTAAGTCAGGATCACAAAGCAATGCCATGCCCAAATGGGTTAGCTCATAAGTAAAGAACAAAGGAAAGGATATAAAAGGAATAGTGTAAATCCAATAAGGATGAGAAAAGATAATGAGTAAGTGCTTTGCATCGGGATTCCTTCGTGAAGTAATTGCATAGTGGTAACAGGATATAAGTGATATATCTAAGTAGCAGAATAGATCACGAAGCCTCGTAAAGACTTAGCTTGCATAGATATAACAATTTCAAACCAAGCTTTTATTGTGGGATGGGTGTTGGATAGTTCCAGTCCATTTTTGGAAGTGTTTTTGATGCTTTTTCTCCAATAGACATGCCACAAAATAGTGAGAGTTGACATTATACTCAAAGTCTGTATCTTGCTCCAAAGTGTCTTCTGCAGCTACTCCTGAAGCTGAGGAAGGACTAATACCTTTCTCCACAACCTCCAAAGCAAGAAGAAAATCTATAACAAGGATATCTGGGAAATTGCAGATTGAGTGATATATAGTAGTTTGATATGCTCAATATTTCCAATGTCAACATTTCTGTCTAAAGCACATGTTTGCTGTATTTGCACATATGTCTTCCATGCCTCCCTCCGCTTCCAAGATTCTGGGATCAAACACTTTAGAAGAGTGCTCTGGTTCCGGTGACCATGGATACTGCAGAACAGTCATAAAGAGGAAGTGAAGTTGAAATAGGTGATAATATTTTGATATATCTTGACATACTAAGTACACACCACCCTACAAGGACAAGTAATGCATGATGAGTTGACCGAATTGTGAGGGAATTCCCGCTTCCCAAAGCGTAGTGTATATTCTGAGGGAGAAAGTTTTGTAACTGCTGCCGAACACGGCTCTTAGTTAGGAAATCTAATCAACCCCGGTTCGGACCGCCGCAACTCGCCCAATTTAGATTATTTTGCTCCTTAGCAACGACAACGATAACAGCGCATCCTTGAAAGACTGCTGTGCCTAAACAGTGCCCTTTACTGAACCAGAATTCCAGCTCGATTCTAGGAAACGATAACAATCATCTACAGGGTTTATTGAGTCTAATCAATTCTTGCTTTATATAGGCCTTCTAACTCAGGTAAGCCAGCTCATAAGGGAATACGAAAGAAATCTGAAAGTTTGGTCACTTGTAGCTTGGATCTTGCGGTTGATCATCTGTCATTCGGTACAGGGAAAAGAAAGAGAGAAATGAACAATACAAATAACGGCCATTGTGAGTCTGGTCTTTTTTTATTTGGCATATCCTTTTCTTGATGAACAATTCGTTGTCACGATGTAAATCCGGCTTTCATTTTTCCCTTTTGAGCTTTGACATCTATTTCATCGTAACTGACCTTCTTCGGCTTTCTAGCTTCGACTAAAACCCAAAGCCCTAGGACAAGTTCCACTCTCACTTTGTCTATCGGAATTGGCAATACAGCACCAGGCTTCCCTTCACCATCGTCTAGTCTTGTGCCTCCTCCGGTCGTAGTCCCCACTGAATTTGCCAGTGTAAAGGATAAACGGAAGGACGAGAATTCACGAAAGAATTCCAAAGTTGGACTTAACGGCGTCACAAAATCTAATAGCCAATTGGATACCAAACTAAATTTATCTTCACCTGCAGTCGATCCAGAATTCATGATATCGCCAACAACACCGACTCCGGACAGCCTGCACCGCCAGAGGAGTTTTCCAAATTCCGAATCTCTTTCGGCGGCAGTGGCTTCGGTCATTGAATTACCGACAGATTTGCTAACTGATCACGAAGCGCATTATTCGTCGACGAACTCAGCGGTGAAAGCTTTTAGTGCAGCAGCTTCAGGGGATACCCAATCTCCTATCATTCCTATGCCACCTTTTTCGAAACCATCTTCGAGCTCATCACACTCTTTACCGAAAACTCCTGTAAGGACACCCTCCAATCCGCCAACACCCTCTAGTCCTGGCTTCTACTTTCCACCTCCAACATCGTCGAGGAAACCTAATCGCGACTCGACAATGTCAAATTTCTCCACCTCATCCGCAGCGTCGGCACATTCAACTACTTCATTAAAAAGCAATAGACCGGCTCCACCTAGTCCTGCATTGTCAAGACGAACCTCTGGCGTTGGGGCCAATGCCACAGCTTCACCAATAGCCAAAAGGTTTTCCACCGGTCCAGGAGGAGGAGTGTCAGCCACCGGAGCAATCGACCGAAGTCATTCATTACGCACCAGTCCTACCGTCTCCCGTACTCATTCCAATAGTCCCAAAGCAGCTTTACCCATGAGCTCCCATCCACATCGGTTTTCATCTCCTGCTTTCCGTCGTGATTCATCGACAATGGCTGTACCTGCGCCACTGCCGTTGACACCGGTCCCAGGGAGCGCATCCTTACCGCCTGGTTCAAATCCTCTGCCTTCCAGTGGGCTCTCTAGTGCCAGTCTGTCGAGTGCCGGTCTATCTAGTGCAGCACTCCGGACGGCCACGACAGCATCGACAGGGCTCACCAAAGGCAAGAGTACAGGTATTACCTCCCAAATGCGTAGACCTATCCGAATTAGAGATTATGCCTATATGGCCGGAGGAGGACCTCAAGATCTCCTCGCATTGGATGCACTAGGGGATGACGATCCTCGATTTCTGGGCCTTGGCACGGACGGGAAAGGTTTACATGTGCCTACGCCTAATAGAATGAAGGTTTTAAACAAAGCACTGCTTACCGCCACGAACATGAGTGCGATCTCCTCCAATCTGAATGCGACGTATACTATGTGGAAAATGTCATACAAGCGAGACCGAAAGGAGAGAAAGGCAGCAGCGAAGCGTCGAGCCAAGGACGCGAAGAGAGAACGGGCACATGCTAGATATAGCATGAATAGTGTCCGCAGCGTGAGTAGCACGAGCAGTATAGCTTCATCTGTATCTTCTACAAATAGTCGTTCAGAGGTTTCAGACGTTGATGAACGGGAAGATGATGACGAAGACGATGGGATGGGTGGATGGGCCGGGTTCAAGTTTGGTTTGGCCAGACTAAGCTGGGGTTTTGGTAATCCTGGTCCAACAGGAACATCCGCCTCTGCATCTTCTACCTCTTCCAAAAGCAATCAACATACTACAAACAAACTATCAACCTCCAATACCTCCGACAATCCCAAGTTTACTTCTACCGCCAACAACTCCTTTCCCTCCCATGTAGAACTTGAACGTAATTTTGGCTTTGACGCAGCTTCGTCCGAATCCGGTGATGATTCATCAAATAACTCTACCGACACGGAAGGCGAGCAGTTTCACGACGCACCCTCTCATCTCCGGCATGCTGATCTTGATTTTGGGCTCGACCTAGAAGGGCGAGGGCTTGACTCTCCTTCCCCTCTCGACTATGACCGTGCCTACGGTTACGATGAGGATGCCTATGGTCAGATACCTAACTCAGCTTTCCCATCGGCGTCGCCGTATCCTGGCTCGGGTGATGGGTATGGATATGAGGATGACTCTTTAGACTCGATTGGAGAAGGGGAGCTTATACCCGGCCAATACCGTGCCTTGTACTCTTTCGAACCTGAGGGCCCTTCGGAGATGAAACTGACGGAAGGAGAGATCGTGAAGGTCATCGGAAGGGGTGGCGGTGGTGGATGGGCCGTTGTGGTGGATAAGTATGGTGAAAATTCTTCAAAGGATGCTGAAGGTGATGGGGCGACTAATCCGACCACGACAAACAAATACGCTTTGGTCCCTGAGAGTTACTTGGAGCTCATACAACCTGATGAAGTGGTCAATGGAGAGGTGAAAGAGGAAAGCAAGATGGTGCCGACGCCAGAAGAATTGCACAAGTAGAAGCTGAAGTGAATTTGGGCTAACGATTCGCGTTCTGTTGCATGTGTAATCGGTTGCGACAATTCTTCTTGATTTTCTTTCATTCTTACTTTCTTTCATGCACATTCATTAGAACGTTTGACTACACTCATTTCTGTTACCTTTTTTGTGTGCTTTTGTCTAGTTTCCTACCTACCCTATTCAGATGAAGTATATTTATGTATCTGTATGTACTGCTCTTGTGGATCGAGGTGTAGACTGGTGTAAATAAGTTTGTACCTAATAAAATGTAATTAGCTGGGGATGAGTGCAATTTCTGTATTGGAATTCCTGTATTGGTTCATTGCAGCTCTTTTGTTATACATACAAACCACAATGCCAGAGTGTGAGACTAGATACTGAGGCTTCCCGCTTGTAAATAGCTTCGACTCAAAACTCGATAACTACTTTTAAGCAATTGTGAGCTTCTGCAGCTCCAAAAATGTCGTACACCTTTTCGATATCGTTGAAGGCAAAATGATGCGTAACAAACTTCTCAAGTTGAAGTTTGCTAGATTCTACAAGCTTGATCAACATGGCGGTCGACGAAGCGTCGACGAGTCGAGTGGTGATTGCTACATGAGAAGAGATTAGTTCGGAGGAAAACGGATTACGACTCAAGACAACTCCTGGAAGAAATGACTTTGGAACTCACTGATGTTCTTGTCCCACAGTGTCTCCATGTGCAAATCGACTTTCGTCCCGTGTACACCCATATTTGCGATCGTCCCTCCTACTGCAACCAGTTTTTGACAAAGCTCGAAGGTAGCCGGGATCCCCACTGCTTCAATGACTGTATCCACGCCACGACCAGCCGTAAGTTGCATGACCTGTTCAACAACATTGGAACCTGAAACGACGGCGTGTGTGGCACCCAAAGAACGAGCGGTGGAAAGTCTTTTCTCGTTCAAGTCGATCATAATAATTTGGAGAGGAGAGCACAACTGGCTGGTGACCAATGCTCCAAGGCCGACTGGTCCACTCCCGACTATGGCTACGGTTGAGCCCAGTTTGACTTTACCTTGCTGCACGAAAATGATGAGTCTTGACTCGATTATCGGAGCTTAAGGAACTTGCCACGACACCACATTCATAGCCAGTCGGGACGGTATCACTGAGCATTAGTTGAGCATCATCACTAGCGCCCTTGACTGCATGATGAAGTGAACCATCTGCATGTGGTACGCGTGTGTATTCAGCTTGTGTACCGTCAGCGGTATTGCCAAGGACCCATCCCCCATCTACAGAACTATCGTGAGTCCCATACCATAGCACATTAGCTTAGTGATCAAAGATATGTACCGGAACAATGAGAAGGCATCCCTCGGCGGCAGTTCGAGCAGGTTGTGCATGAAGTGATGCAAGCGACAATAACCTTGTCGCCTGGCTTGAAAAGGCTCACATTGTCACCAACTTGCTCAACGATAGCAATGCCTTCATGTCCGACAACTCTGCCAGTGGCGCACGTACTAGAAAAAATAGGAGGATAATATAAAACTTAGCGGGAATATGGCTGTAAGTTTTTGTAAAGTTATACACACGCTACATCACCTTTAAAGATGTGCAGATCCGTCCCTAAATTGAAAATTCAATCCAGCTGTTTAGGGTTGGCTGTAGGAAAAATACATGGAACCCGCACCGCATATGGTGGTTTTGACCATCTTCACGATAGCATCAGTGGGTTTAAGAATGATTGGTTTTGGTCTTTCTTCCAGAGAAGGTCGGCCATTGGCAGCATAAACGAGAGCTTTCATCGTCGCCATGGGATGTTAATAATTATAATCTGGGAAGTGAAAGCGGTATCAAATTGAAGCGGATGCATCACTTCATGTCTCTCTTATATCTAGAAGTAAAGGGGATTTTGTCAGATGACCATAAAAATGGCCTGGAGCTATTTCCCGTCGCGCGTGAAGCCCAGAACTTGATATTAAAAGGATCAAACTGCGTCGCACCGCCACGATGTGCCGATGGCAGCGGCAGCTAATATACTTTAATTGAACTTCGAGCTTCTAGTCCAACGTTCAACAGTTCTTCCCTCTCTTTCTTGCTCTCTAGCTTAGCGGCCCAAGCAGCAGAAGCTCTGGTCATTGCTCAAGGAAATACAAGCAAGGTCTCCTCTTCTAGGATTATTACTTTTGGTCATCAAATTATCAAGGCAGATTCCTTTGATCTTCTGTTCGACGAAGGCAGGATCCTTCAAGTGGGAGTACTTGAATTGTCCAGCTTGGATTAACTGGAAGGTGAATAAAGCAATAATCTATTCTACTTGAAATTACAAACAGAGGGAGTAAATTACAGAGCTCATATATTGCTCGTATACGTACTTCCCTTGCAGTGCTGAGCACGAGTAGAAGCATTCTTTTCAACCAAGAATTAACATGGCAGCCCCTCGTGCTTTGCCAACTCCTCCTTCACTAGCGTCTCCACCGCCTGCTACACCTCCTCGTCCAGCCTTACCGACACCACCGACGGCATCTCCAGACGCCAACCTAGGATCTTTGCGCAAGAAGCGAAATTTCAAAGCTCTGCAACTTCCTAATCCTCCTTCTCCAGTATCCTCTGCACCTATTGGTTCTTTGCCTCCACTTCCAGGCGTCGCTCAAGGCCTCATAGCAACTCGGAATGCGCCCGATCAACCTCCAAAACGCGGCCTTTCTATTGACGTCCATAACGCTCAGCCTCATAACACTGGTTTGGGCCTCTTCGGACGAGGTGCTGCATTGGGTAGTGGCTTACCTCCGATCAGCGCTAGTGTTTTGATGACCCCCGAAAGCTCGACAACACAGAGGCTCAATCTACAGGCTACGCTTACAACAACTCTGGAGCAGATGCGGCTAAGTAGCAAACCTACAGGAAGTGGAAACAGTACGACTACTTTGAGTAGTAGTGGACTTGCCACCGGCAGTAGTGGCGTGTCTTCCATCTCTTCAGTTACCACTGTCGACGGAGCATCGTCTGCGGAAGTATATCGTAGCAAGGCTGAACGCGATAGGGAGCTCATACAGGCTCCCTTGCAAGACTCTGATCTGAAGAACATTGCCGAGCTGGGAATGGGTAATGGAGGCAGTGTAATGAAGGTTGAACATGTATCGAGTGGAGTAGTAATGGCGAAAAAGGTATGCTTCAGTTCCCTGATTTTTGATCAGCAATGCCAATGCACCTTAGATTGTACTCATTGACGCTAAGCCGAGCGTACGGAAACAGATCTTGCGAGAACTGCGTATTATGCACGCTTGTAGCTCGCCGTTTATCGTCTCATCGTTTGGTGCATACCTATCCGAGCCCAACATCTGCATATGTATGGAATTCATGGACAAGGGATCTTTCGACTCGATTTACAAGATCATTGGTTCCCAGGGAAAGCCAGGTGAAGCGATAGCAGGGCCAATCCCTATTGGAATTGTCAGACAGCTTGCGAAACGAGTTTTGGGTGGTTTGGTATACTTATATGAGCAGATGGGGGTGCTACATCGGGATATCAAACCTAGTAATATCTTATTGAACTCTGAAGGTATGTTCTTCACTTCTCGTTTGACAATCCATAATACCTAACGGCACTGCCTCAGGTGAAGTGAAGCTCTGCGATTTCGGTGTCAGCGGCGAGTTGGAAAACAGTGTTGCCAAAACATTCGTTGGTACTAGTGTGTATATGAGCGTAAGTGCTCATTCTCCTACTATTCCACCATGTCTTCCGGCTAACTAGCGTGGCTTTCTGATACACAGCCCGAGCGTATTCAAGGCTCCGACTATTCTGTCAAATCCGATGTATGGAGTGTTGGAATAACGCTTATTGAACTCGCACATGGATGTTTTCCGTTTGCGGATAGTGAGGTGGATGAGGATACTCCGATAGATTCAGGTGAGAATTTTCTACGGCACTCATTATCTTCAAATACGAATGGTCAATCTTTTTTCTCCTCCGTAGCCGCACTTACACCCATCTCTTCTCTTCCCTCATCCCTTGCAAGCGCACAAAGACACTCCCGGCGTAAATCCCGTGGCGTTTCACTTCACGGCGGTGTCGGAACTCTATCTATATTGGAGCTGATGCATCATATTGTCCGCGAGCCTCCCCCGACGCTCATTACACCTTCAGTACCCCCTTCGCTGGAATTCGCTGAAGAAGCAGCGCAATTTGTTGACCATTGTCTGAAGAAGGACCCCGGGGAACGGATGAATCCTAGGGATCTGTTAGGAATGAGTTGGATGAATGATGAGGGAAGAGGAGAAGAGTTAACTTTGAAGGCATGGGCGGGAACTCTGTAGGGAGAGAACTGGCATTGTGGGATCATACTCCATTCATGAAGTTATACGGGCAGTTGGGTTTCTGGCCAAGTTTCGTTTCTGTGGGAGCAAGTCAGCGGTACGACTTTTTCTAGGGTGGTAGGAGACCGTCCAAGGCACTTCCAGAACCTCTATTCTACGAAAGAAGCTGCTGGTACCCCTACGCACCAAGATTCCTGAAGTTGGAGAATGGAAGGTAAAGGTAATTTCTATTGACCAGCCGACGATTGGTTCATGTTGTTAGTATACCCAACAACACAAGGATGGGACGCTTTATTTATCTACGACTTATGAATTTGACCAATTGACCGAATGATTCGGCGTTCTGTGGTTGCTTTATCTTAGCGACTTCCATAATTTTGTACAATTATTCATCGATGTTGTTAGGACGCTACTAGATCTTAACGGAATCCGTTAGCTACATAGGAGTATCTTAGGAACCTCGAGCTGCAGAAAAAGAATCAAATCGAGCAATCGTTATACAACTAAATAATATAAATCACATATCCTTAGAATACAAAAGCCCAAGCTGCGGACAAACGTACATTGTACGCAATCATGCTACCGAGAGGGTAGGTACGGTTTATCATTCCTCCACTCTTCGTCTTCGTCTTCGTCTTCATCAGTCATCTGCGGCGCCCGCTCTTCGTTGTCGTCTTCATTGGGTTCGGCCTCGCCTACGTCTGCCATGACAGCATCCTCGCCTCTTCTACTATTGGCACTCTCCACGACCTCCTCTGATTTAACCTTCTTCTTCCTCTTCTTGGGTGCAGGAGCACTATCTTCACCGTTTGCTGTCGCAGCCTTCTTCCCTTTTGAACGTTTTTTCTTTGACGCGTTCTCCGCATTGAGCGCATCTAAGTCGATTGTACCACCAGCAGAAGGATCCGGTACACCTTCAACAATTTCCTTGAGGAAATCAAAAGTCTCTATTGTTTCTACGGCATGTTTCCTGTGGATAGATAGTACAACAGATGAAAATTCGTGTTTCGTAGCTTGTTAGAGTAGGAAACTCACAAATGATACGCCTCCACCTTTTTGGATCCTCTTTCTGATGTCACTTCGCCTGCTTTCTCAACAATCAAAGCCAAAAACATTTCTAGCGCTTTCGCTGTAATTGTCCAACAATGTGAGTGTGATCAACGTTAGAAAATGCCAAAGCGTCAAAATTCGCTTTGGGAACTTACATATTACTATCGGAGTGGCTTGAGCAACCTTGCCAACATCATCGTCCTTCTGCATGATCTTCTTGATCCGAGCCTAAGTGAGTGTAAGGAGCCTGCATGGGACAACGAAATATTGAAGAACATACGACAGGAAATTTTGTTTGCTTGTTTTTATTCTTCATGTTAAATGGAAGACGTTTATCACACCACGTGAGAGCTAACTACTGGCTCATATATTTACTAGTTCCAGCTACAGCAGCTTTCTTCTTGGCCGCACTATACTCTTAAGCTCTCTTCTGTGCAGCCTGAGAGACTCCGCTGAATGAAGTTTGTAAATACTTAATAGAAGTTGACTTGAGCTTTAATGCCTTCAGAGTTCGCTCTGTTCCAGCCGGTTGTCCCCCTACTGCAAAGTTTCCTTTCTCTGAAAGTTATCAAGCTAATGAACAACGGGCTGAATTCGGAGGGTGGTAGAGTGATAGCGAACGCATTACTGGCGTCTGCTTATAAAAATAAGGATTGTTAAACTACAATAAGTATCGATACCTCAGGGCCACACGTAGAAGTGTGAACGACTCTGGATTCAATAGCTACCTGTTGAACTACAATAAGTATCGATACTACTTATGCTTGTCAGATAGCTATAACAATAGTAGTAAGTAATGAAGACGTACCCTCAGGGCCACACGTAGAAGTGTGAACGACTGAGGGAAAGGTTACACAATTGTCCAAGATAAATATACTACCTTGTCTGGATAAGATCCGTCGAAACGCACAGCGTATCGACGGATGCAAAACATAAAACGGGATTCGAAACGAAGAGTATTTCAAAGGGCAATTTCCCCTCCAGTGCCCGACGGGTTGTACCGACCGTGTCTTGCCTCTCTTCACTCCTCAACAAGGATAAATTGGTCTTATTCTCAATCGTAATATCGCCTCTAAGATGGGTCAGCCTCCGTCTGGCGCGAAGTAATCGCCGCACATATCCTAGGATTCAACAATTCGAGATCAAGAATGCTGGCCTTGAGGAGGGTGGCATCATCGCCCTTCCATCTGGTCTTGTACATTGTCACGATCCGAGGCGTCTCAGACTTTGCGATAACACTATCGCAAAATACGAAAATAGAGAAGGTGTACGCGGTTGGAAAGCTATCGCAGAAGTCATTCGTGCGGCCGAAAGCCTCGTTCTTCCTGCGCTCTACGGACTAATGCATATGCAAAGATAACAGCCGCACTTATCGATGTAGAATCCCTTCCACTGCGTCGCAACGTTTTTTCCGAGGTTCATTATCGATTCTTCCATAATGCCGTTGTGAATCTCCCTTCCTTGGTCTCCTTAAACCTTGCTTTCAATGGTGATTTGGAAGATAATACTGCGGTTTCGAAAATCGGAGAGCTCTTAGAAGGGAAAGGTGGCTCACTGGAGCTTGAGGATGATGATGATGATAGTGACGATGGCGAGGGAGAGTCTGGTGAAGAGGAAGAGGAAGGCGGCGAGGGTAAGGATAGAGAACTTAATAAAACAAAAGTGGAGGAAGCTATCGATCAACTTGCCGACCTTACGAAATCAACTCGTCGTTACATGTGCGCCATGAACTTTCTTTGGGTATTCATTAATAACCTCGTCCTTACAGGGTGAATCTTCAAAGAGTCTGCCAAGTTCTTCCAAGAAATATCAAAAGATTCGATAAACCAGTGATACGTTGATAGACGACCTGGGTATAAGAGAAGAGAATTTCACGAAATCACTGCGGACTGAAGGGTAGTGCTGTGTTTGCTTTGGGGTCAACGCACATACTTGAGAATATGGTTTGTGATACAGTGTGAGGATACGTGTCTTCTCGCAGGTGTATAAACAAGTACGCAATTTGGGAGGATCGCACGCATCTACACGGTCGCAAGCCGCCGTTCCCTGAAATGAACGTAAGGGATGTGGTGTGCCTACTACCGAATGAGAAAAGGGACTTACCCGTTAGCATTCCCTAAAAGCTCTTCGAATCGGGTCCGGAATTTTTGCAGCCTCTCGTCATACGCATTTCCAGTGAAATGCCCAAAATCCATCTCAAATGCCTTACATTCTCGAATAAATTGATCGAGATCCTTCACGCGGATAATTGAAAGTTCCGGCTCATTTGACCCTCGAGCACGCGCAAGATAGGATGCGACCAGAGTGGATAATCCGCCTGTATGTAAAAATGGTATCAATGAGAAGCCCTGCGACAGGAAGAATGTACAGGTGACAGTGTCATACCAAGAACTGACACCGCGATAGATGTCTAACAAGAGGAATGACTGTTTGAATAGTTATACAATAGCCATGATTGCCTCGTTCCGCACCTGTCTTCCGGAGGTGGCGGCAGATATAGCTGTGGTCAACGCTCCGAGAAGAACTTGAAGACCTGGTGAAAATATAGTCTTGATTACTGCTGAGGCCGTTCAAACCCACCAATCGCTACATTAAGGGCAGATCCAGTCATTTTGGCCCTTAACGCGTAGTTAACCCGCTCTGCCTCTGCATTCTCTAAAGTCGGCGATAATCGTTCTCCAACCGTTTTTGCTCGATACTACAGGAAAGGCGAACGAGTCAGAGCAGCTTAAGAATCGATATACAGGTGATGAAAGTTCACCGTGACCAATGTTTCCTTCCGTTCAGGCTGAACTGGAACTATCCAATCAATATTGGATCTCCTTGTGGGAGACTGCGCTTCGTCAATTGTGGGAGGTATGTCGGTACCTCTACCATCACCGCTGCCTCGAGCGGCAAGCCGCGGCCGCGGTGGTAGAGAGTTGTGTCTACTTTCCGATTCTCGAGACGAGCCAACAATTGGATTGTCGTCTCCCTCTGCCACGGTGTTGAAGTTCGTTGGAGAGGTTCTCCGAGGCCCATCAATCCCGAAGCTTGGAGATGGTGAGGAGTGTCGTGAAATATGTAACTCTTCAGGTCTTGTCGATTGAGAGTGCACCAAAGCAACTTGAGAGTTCTCTTTGTGGAGATCCATGGCTACAGAGCGATAGACAGTTTACATTTATAATGTACAGTCCTGCCGGGAGGCCTCCACGCGTAAACCGGACGATTTTAGAGACGCAAAGTATTCGTGGTCCATGTGGACGGTATTGAAGGAGTCTTCGAAATAGAGATAAAATAGATATCATAAACTTGTTGGGAGTGAAAGGAAAAGTCGTGGGATCATTAAATTGCCCTCAAAGGACGTTACATAGACTTTATTTTAACCTCATGAAATATCGAAGTCGAAGTTTCTTTTTTCCTCCACGCCACTACAACTATATTATCTATTCATCTATCTATTTACCACATTGATTCTCGCAGTTCAGAACTTGAATTCATACCGAATAATCCACTTCCTTTCTTCCTCGCAAAAGATGGCCAATAAGCGCTTTGTTGGCGCCGAAATAGAAGCTCTTCTATTGAGCAATGAGCATGTACGACTATCGTCCTAAATACTTTTATGTTTATATTATTGATATCGTATAAATCAAAAATGTCAAAGATTGTCAAACACTCAGCCCATGACACTGGCAAGCAAAGCCATTCGAATCTAAAAAACGGGGCATGAGGGGAAATCCATTGAACAGTCAAAAAGAAAGCGTACGAAAAGACCGTAGCGCATTTGTCGGAAATACGCTGCCCGACGAGAATCGAAATCTACTTCGGGGTCAATTTCTATAGAGAAATTTTCAGTCAGTCATTCTTGTACGGGATGAAGGAATTACCATTGACTCGGGGAAGAGGATGCATGACAATCATCTCCTCCTTTGCCCTAGACAATACTGCGTGATCCACGCGGTAGGCATCCTTCACTTGCTGCCATTCGACCTCTGACTCGAACCGTTCTTTCTGTACCCGCGTCACGTACAACACGTCAGTATCAGCGAGTACCTCATCTAGAGATTCGCATTGATGGACTGATACTCCGGCTTTTCGAGCGACAGATACCACGCTAGAAGGCATAGACAGGGAAGGTGGCGAGACAAAATTTAGTCGAATCGAGTATAAACACAGCAGTGTCACTAAGCTGTGAACTGTTCGTCCATTCTTGAGGTCTCCAAGCAGGGTGATAGTCCGCCCGTTAACGGTACCAAGTTCCGAACGAATTGTATAAACATCAAGTAAAGCCTAATAATCAATCTCTTTTCAACTTCCCGATGATTTGGAGAAGAATAGAACTCACCTGTGTAGGATGCTCACCGATTCCATCACCAGCATTGATTATCGGAACGGAAGAGAACTTCGCAGCTGTTTGGGCGCTTCCTACATCAGGATGCCGGATAACGATGGCATCTCCGTAACAGCCCAATGTCCTGATCGTGTCCGGGAGAGACTCCCCTTTCGCAACTGACGAACTGTCCGCGGTTATCTGCACTACTTGGCCACCACAGCGCTTCATAGCAGCATCGAAAGAGGAGCTAGTACGAGTAGAAGGTTCATAGAATGCTGTGCACAGAACTTTGCCCTTCAATATATCAAGCGTGCCGTTTCGTTCGACCTGCAAACGCATCTCATGGGCAAGAGAGAAGAGATCATACATATCTTGGTGGGTGAACTGTTTGACCGAAAGAATGTGACGACGATAGAATGATGGGTGAGGTTGAATTGATGTGAAGTGCTGCTGACTGTGCGTCAATGGCCCGTACACCAGCGGTCCACCAGGTTGTGACGGTGCAATGGCAGTTGTAGACAACAAATGTTCGAATGGTTTGAGAGCAGGAGAAGCTGGAACGACAGCGCTTGAGCCATGACTGATGGTTGCGCTGGAGATGTCCTTGCCCATGGGAATTTTGGAGAGGTCGCCATCAAGGAAGGACGTCTGACCATGAACGATCACCCGGTGGATAGAACCAGAAACAAGCGTTTGTCCTAAAGGCGACCAGCATGAAGGGCGCGCCGCGAAGGGTGCCTGTCGACCGAGCACTACTTCGACATGAGTCTGAGTCTGTTCAGGAAGACCAAATATCTGGACTGGATTATCATGCAAGCGGGTGGTGATATCTTGCAAGGAGAGCCGGCCTTCGGTAACGGCAGTGAGTAGTAAGGGAAGTGCTTCCTCCATTCCCGATGCCGGAGATCCAGCCTCATGTATTTCAAGAGACAACTTATAGGGTGAGCTGCCCACGGAGAAAGCATCAATCAAATCTAACTTCTTCCACAAGGCCTTTTGATCTTCAGGGGACGGAAGGAAAGAGGCTGCAGGAAATTGATCGCGCGTGAAAAATAGAGAGTATACAGAGACGTCACAAGTCACTTTCAGATTCTTGGCTTTGCTCAAGGAGATTAAAAGCACATCGTCGATATTTTGCACATCGGTGACATGAATGGAACGACTGTGAAGGCTGGCAAGGAGAAGTAAAGATGCAAGATCTGAGCCCTTGGCATCCGTTATGATAGGTTTCTCTGTCGGCCATGAGCTGAAATGGGCTGCGACAGCAGACAAAGGAACGGGCTTGTTGGCAATACGGAAGGGGATGAACAGAGCCTTGACGTCTGCTTTCAGTTCTTCGTCGAAAATGTGAACGTTGTCAGCAGATGCAGACAGACTAAGTGCGAAATTGCAATAGGCGGATCCAAGGACGTTTGCCTTCGCCACTTCGAGTGTGGCACGATCAACTATTCCATTATCCTGAGCTTGTGGAATAACGATGGAGGTTGTGAATCCGGCACTGATGGAGGCGCGAGTCGCCTCAATGAAGTCTTGATTATTCACAGTTGCAAGTCCTGGAACAAAGGCTGCAACGTTTATCAAACCGGGAAACGTATGTGTACGATGTGAGCTTTTGGAATCAACGCTGGACACGTTGAGCGGTAGTTTTCGAACCAGGGCCTCAGCCAACATTTTTGCATTTTTGACGTTGGTAATCAAGGGAATGGCAAAGTCAACAGCCATACGACGAGTGTGATAACCTTTGCTCGTGTAGCTGGCAGGGCGACGATAGTGGTTTTTGGACGGTAAGTTGATGTACATATCGATCAAGTTATTCGCAAGGTGCTGGGTGAGTGAATATTCAGACTTTTGAGCGTCCCGACTATCATCTCCCAAGGTCTCGAGGTACTGAGAGGGCAATCAGATGAGTGATCTCAAACGATGAAATCGTAAAACATACCTTGCAGGACACATTGTGCTCCGTTAAGAAGTCTGCAGTCCCGGATGTAGCAAAGATGTTATAACCCGCAGCGCTCAGCCTCTGCACAGAAGGCAGAAGTTCGAGCTTCTCTCTGTAGCTACCGATTGAGAATAGGATGTTTTTCTTTGGAGGAACAATCCCGGTTGAGATAAGAGCTTTGAGATAAGCTTCGTATTTGTCTTTGCCGAAACATGCAACTTCTCCAGTCGAAGCCATCTCAACGCCAAGAACGGGATCAGCTCCAGAAAGTCTACTGAAGCTGAACTGTGGAACTTTGACACCGACGTAATCAGACGGCATACCGGCGTCTGGATATGGCTCGACTGGAATCCCGAGCATGACCTTGGTGGCCATTTCAATCGCATCTATGCCAGTGACTTTGGAAACAAAAGGGAAGGAACGAGCGGCTCGAAGATTACATTCGATTACTTTGATCTCGTTGTTCTTTGCAATGAACTGAATATTGTACGGACCAGTGACATTGAGCGCATTACCGATCTTGGCGGTGGCCTCTTCAATTTGACGAACTGTCTGCGGGTCCAGATCCTGAGGAGGGTGGATCAAAGTAGCATCTCCAGAATGGACTCCAGCGTTTTCAACGTGCTCGGAAATGTAATGCATGATCATTTTTCCATCCTTTGCAACTGCATCCATTTCAATCTCCTTAGCCTGTTCAATGTACTTCGTGATGACAACAGGGTGATCGCGTGAAACAGCCGCGGCTTGTGTGAGGTAGTTCGCCAGGTCATCTCCTGTGGACACAACGTTCATCGCAGCACCTGAAAGGACGTAGGAAGGTCTGACTAAAACCGGATAGCCGACTTTTTCACAGAAAACTTCCGCCTCCTCGAAACTGGTGAGCTCCTTCCACAAAGGTTGATCGACCCCTATCTCGTCTAAAAGTCGGGAAAATTTGAACCTATTTTCAGCAGTATCAATCATTTCCGGAGATGTCCCGTAGATCTTGACATTCTGTCGATACAGAGGAAGTGCGATATTATTAGGTGTCTGGCCTCCCATAGACAGGATAACCCCTCGAGCACGTTCCGCATCATAAATGTCAAGAATAGTCTCCAAGCTGATGTTCTCGAAGTACAGGCGGTCGGCTTCGTCGTAATCCGTACTGACGGTCTCTGGGTTATAGTTAACCATGACAGTGGGCAAGCCTTGATCCCGGAGTGTTCTGATGGCTCGAACGGCACACCAATCGAATTCAACGGAAGACCCAATCCGGTAAACACCAGAACCCAAGACCATCACTCCGCGTTCCTCAAATGTGATATCGTTTTCGATAGCATTGTAAGTTGTGTAGAGATAGTTGGTGAAGGCGGGGAATTCAGCAGCGACTGTATCAATTTGTTTGACGAAAGGCGCGATTCCTAGTTCTTGACGAAGTCGTCGCACGGCCAGCTCTGTTGAACCTAGACAGCCTGCCAATTGACGGTCACAAAATCCAAGCTGTTTTGAACGACGCAAGTCTTCCTCAGAGATAGTGTTTATATTGAGGCCCCTGAAAAGTTTGAGTTGTAGAAATCCTGATTAAATCGTGGAACATACATGAGATGCTCCTCCATCCGGAAAATATACTGCAACTTCGTCAAAAACCACTTGTCGATATTGGTCATTTGCCAAATTTTGTCTACACTGTACCCACGATGGAAAGCAGTAGAAATGGCGAAGATACGCTTGTCTGTAGGGTTGATCAACTCCTCGTCAATGTCTTCAACATATTCGTTCTGACACGATAGATGATCAGTCAAGCATATTTAAGCTAGAATAAAGCCGAATTACCTTGGCAAAACCAGAAAATTGGTCGTCGATAGCTCTAATAGCTTTTTGAAACGTCTCTTCAAAAGTTCGCCCGATACTCATTACTTCCCCCACACTCTTCATACTGCTGCTCAAAAGGCGGCTGACTCGGTTAAACTTCTTCAAATCCCAACGAGGGATCTTAACTACGACATAGTCCAAACTCGGTTCAAAGCAAGCGCTGGTTACTTTCGTGACAGAATTCTTGATTTCATTGAGGGGGATACCGAGACCGAGTTTGGCAGCGATGAATGCCAAGGGGTATCCAGTGGCTTTAGAGGCAAGAGCGGAAGATCGCGAGAGACGAGCATTGACCTAGGTAGGAAATTGACAATCAAAGATGCGAGCACAAGCTAGATTCATTTCATACTTACCTCGATAATGCAATATTGCTGGGATTCTGGGTTAAGAGCGTATTGGATATTGCATTCACCGACGACCCCAAGATGCCGAATGACATTGATCGCTGTAGTTCGTAGCATGTTATAGTCGGAATCCGATAGAGTCTGTGAAGGCGCGATGACTATAGAGTCACCGGTGTGAATGCCAAGTGGATCAAAATTCTAGAACCGATAGAAAAAAGGATTAGTAGCTACACTTTTCTCGAATCTTGACGTGGACTTCACCTCCATATTACAGACAGTGATACAATTATCCCTGCAATCTCGAACAACTTCATACTCAATTTCCTTCCATCCCTTCATGCTCTTTTCCACCAGAACCTGAGGACTGGTAGCGAAGGCCTTGCTGCACAAAGCCTTCAACTGGTCCACGTTCTGGGCGAACCCGGAACCGAGTCCCCCCAAGGCATAAGCTGCTCGAACGATAACAGGGAATCCAATAGCATGAGCAGCGGTTATTGCTTCATCAGAATTAGTCGCAGTGAAGCTCTTCGCGCACTTTTCACCGATTTCTTCCATAGCGCTGCCGAAAAGTTGCCTATCTTCCGTGGTAATGATAGTATCAATCGGTGTTCCGAGGACTTGAACACCAAGTGCAGCAAACTCATCCTTGAGCTTGATTCCGACATTCAAAGCAGTTTGTCCTCCGAAAGTCACGTAAATACCATCTGGTTTCTCGTATTTGATGATTTTCCGCACAAACTCAGGTGTCACGGGGAGGAAGTAGACTTTGTCCGCTAAACCCTTGGAGGTAGCGATCGTAGCAATATTAGGATTCACCATAATAGTGTAGATGCCTTCCTCCTTGAGGGCCTTAATGGCTTGTGATCCAGAGTAGTCGAATTCACCGGCTTGGCCGATAGATAATCCACCTGAACCAAGGATGATCACTTTACTGACTTTTGCCCTAGGAATGCGTTTATCGTTGTCTTCCTTCTTTCCACCGGGCATAGATATAGGGACAAGGGAGTTGGTTGTAGCACAGTCGAGGACATTCTTGATGAAAACATCAAATAGAAACTCGGTGTCGCGTGGACCGGGGGTAGACTCAGGATGGAACTGGACAGAGAAGAAGGGTTTATCTACACAGTAGATACCTTCATTACTATTGTCGTTGGCATTTCGGAAGAGCTCTTTCCACCCGGAAGGAAGGGAATCGGTGTCAACCTGGAAACCGTGATTTTGACTGGTAATATAGCAGCGACCAGAGAGCGCATCGGTACAAGGAATGTTGTGGCCACGATTTCCATACTTCATCTTCGAAGTGTGAGCCCCAGCAGCAAGAGCCATCAACTGATGACCGAGACAGATGCCGAATATTGGTCGGTCCGCGCGCTCCATGGCCTTGGCAAGGCGAGCAATGGTGTATTTTACCATGGTTGGGTCACCGGGGCCGTTGGAAACGAAAAGACCATCGTAGGGCTCAGGTTCTGATAGAAAATCATAGTCCCAAGGTAGAACTTTAAGTTCCACACCACGATTTATGAAGCATCGTATTTGGTTGTACTTCATGCCAACATCGAGGACGAGGACACGTAGAGGACGACCAGAAGGATGAAGCAAAGGAGTACCAAGAGCCTTGTAGAAACGAGGCTCTGTGATAGATACGGCAGCAACAAGATTCATCTGGTTAGGATCGGAGAATGGAATGTCAAGGTAATCGTCTCTCCAGGAAGAACGGGAATTCGGTGATGACGCTCGCGATGGAGCTGCAGATAGCGGCGGATTGATAGTAAGTTTTCGACCTACATGAGCTTCTGGATTTCTAGCCAGCAATTTGCCAAGCATGGAACCTTTTTCTCGAATCTTTTTAGTCAGGACACGGGTGTCGACGCCATATATGGCAGGGACACCGTTTTCCTTGAGGCAAGTGGCTAGGGAAGATTTTGCAAGGAAGTGACTGAAGTCTTTCGAGTAATATCCGACCACAAGAGCGGCGATATGCATACAAGATGACTCGAATTCGAGTGGAATGTCATCAAGAGGATGTGAAGGTCGTTCGGGGACTCCGTAATTCCCAATCAATGGATATGTAAAAACAAGAATTTGGCCTTTGTATGAAGGATCGGTCAACGATTCTGGATATCCGACCATTCCTTGAAACAAAAAATGGTCAAAAAACGACAAAAAAAATCCAGATCATACTAAGCGTACCAGTTTGAAAAACACATTCTCCAGCAATGCTTTTCCCTTCTGCACCAAAGCTAATGCCTCGGTATGCTGATCCATCGGAAAACTCGAGAACGGCGTCAACGTCGCTGTCGGACGATGTAATCGCTGCGCTGGCGGCTGGGGTTGGAATTTTTTGCGAAAAATTGCTGGTAGCGCGCGTCAAGGAAGGTCTCGCAGGAGCGTCAGAGGATGTAGAAAGGACCATAACAAGAGTTTGAGAAGTGTATTGGAGGACTTTTATCGATAATTCTTCCTCTCTGCCTACGGTTAGTTGGCAATCGGAAAACGTAGGCTGAGAGGAAGAAGAAGAACATTTGCAACCTGTGTCCTCTTTTTGACCAGCTACGGGCGCCTAACTGTATATAATTTTTTTTCTTCCGACATTGATATATTTTTCGGGTCGGCAATATCGAATACATCGATAGCCGCAATGATTGTATATACATTATAAGAATCCAGGTACATAACAAAAAGCAATCATATCATTTTTGTCGAAATTTCATGGGCTCCGAGAACATCATCTCTTATTTTCACTCGAAGCCCGTTGTCAATATGTAGCAGATGTTCTCCTCGAACTGCAGCATCCACAAGTTAGGCAGTCAAATACGCCGACGATGAAGCTTGTTATAGCTGATCAATGTCATCAAAAGTATTGATAAGTGAATTTTATTCGGAAGTGAACGCACCTGCGACGATACATTCGAGTGCACCCGCTATACAAGCAACGATGGACATTATAGCTTCACCGATGCATGCAAAGATGGAAACAATACAACTTAGAAGCAAATGATGAGTTAGTTGAAAAGTGTATCGGCTGGAAATTTACCCCATTATTAAAAATAGTTAATTTCTTGTTGTTAATGTTACAGGTTTTTTTTGGTGACCTGGGTATTATTTTTTGTTGTTTTTATACAAAGACGCTATAAAGTACCAAGTGACGACATGTAAGCTCGATGACGTAATTTGTCGATCACCATGGGTGTAGCTAGATAGGGGTCATTTCTCTGCTGACTAATACTGACTGGACTCCTGTAATTTAATTAATGTCGTAAATTCGTACATTCTCTCGATGAAAGGCTTTAGAAAGCTTTAGAAACCATGAACTAGACTCCTTGACTTGCGTGGTGCGCTTGATAAGAACTTGGTCAGAGTACAATCTGTGTAGAGTGTATATGTGACCAGCAATGTACAAATACATCGTTGCAATTGGTCAACGTAGCCTTTCTGAGCTGGTAGAACAAATTTACTAATGCTAAGAGGTCACTCCTTGGATTATCCAACATTTCCCTAGTTGCAGTATGAACGACTTCCACGATACCGTCTGATACTGTTGAGCCTTGAGAAATTAAATCTCAGGACGATTAAATTTAAGATCGATTTCGCATTGAATGGCCTTCGTACCGTCGAGTCTGGTCTGGATTCTCATAATGAAAACGGCCTGGAAAAAGCTTATAGTAGCAGATAGTAGCCTATAGCGGTAGGGCGATTGGGAGCTAAAAGGAACAACTTGAAGAGTCGTTGCTAGTGACGTTCTTGACAACAACTCCTAACAACTCTAGGTCAGAAGCTAGGATGGTTAATTAATTTTCAATCTGATTAAGGACTATTGGCAGAAGTTTTAATTAATCCAGTCTCGAGGGCTGGAAGATTTCAAAGCCGATTTATGCCATCGTCCCATAATCGAAAGAATCAATCTGATTCATTGGGGTTACTTGTGGCCTTATTCCTTCAAAATATAGACGAATATCATTTTTTAGACTTGTGAAATAGTACAGCATCAACTTGAAAGCTTTATCTACACCAATAAGCGAGATGGAGTATATAGGAAGAGGACATTCAAAATGCGATGCTACGAATGAAAAGAACGAGTATTGTCCACAGTGTCAGCGCAGAAACTTTGAGCCTAAGTACAAGGCGGTAATACGATCCACAATAAGGCAGTCTTAGAAGAAGAGAACATTTGTCCACATTACGGGAAAACACCACCCAGAACTGCTCACGACTTCTCGTGGAGAAACCTCACAACTACAGTTGAAGGGGGAGACAGCCGATAGAAATGAGTCCGCCCTTGAGGTGGAGATCCATTTGGGTCAATCGAAGATAATCCAATAGGGGAAAGAAACACTCTTACATGGGCATTATCAGTGCAACAAACAGCCTGAGCTTGGCACCCACTTCCAGCAATTGAGTTGCAAGTAAGACCAACAGGAACATTTGTGCCCGGAGCAGCGATACCCAACAGCCCAAGGAGTGTTGCGACACCAGCAGCGTTCGACTACGAATAATATTGTTATTAGCGCGCTGACCCCGAGATCTCCTACTGAAAGAAACCCTTACCATTTGCACAGATTGGCAGCATTGTTGGTTTCCTGTGCTGCACTCATTCTGAGGGACAGTCCTGCACGAAAATTAGTTAATTGTAACGAGGTAGACAACTACAAGAAAAAAACAAAAAGCCATACGTGGTTGAACCTCCACCGTTCCATTCAATGCCATTATAAGCGGGACTGGCTACAACAGCGGTGGCGAGGACGGCGAAGGAGACCATTTTCAAGAGGGACGAGAACATCGTTTCAAGGATATTTGGTGTTGGTATTGGGTTGAAGAAAAAGATGAGAGGACTAAGGTAGAACAGGAAGCTTTGCTCTTGAGGGTCTACTGACGAAAACCATCATCTTTTATACCCCCTCAGCGAAGGGCCTAGACACGGGGTTTGTGTTTATGATTGGTCTTTAATCTGTACGTCCTTTTTTTTTTTCATTCGAGTTTAAACGTTAGGGCTAGAATTTTGGAGCATCGAGAAGGTTAAATATCTAAAACGGCGAACCCACCATCAATAAATAAATATCGCCACTGTAGACGTTAGATGAAGTAAAATCTAGTAAAAATGACATGTCTGTTAGATGAGTATAACTCCATTCACATTTTGCCACTTACATTTTACAGACGAAATGTCGCCCTGCCTCGGACCAATCGATGCAATTCGAGGTCAACTTCGAACGCTTATGAGGTATTTGTAGGGCAGTCCAGGCAACAGTTAAGCTAAAATTCTTCAGGAGACCTAGAAGCATTAGTCCTACCACATCTAGCCAGGCTCAAGTACCTATAGTAACCAACGTGGCTCCAATAGGCGTTTCTCTCTTTCAACTCCTTTGATTTCTAGTTAATAAACGACGGTTATGAAGCGACGTCCTGATCCTTCCCCAGTACCACTGGAGTAAGGTGCAGATTTTTTCATGTTTATAAATACGCGTCAGCCTTCAAAAGGGTTTTTTACATTAGGTTCATGATATGCAATTCAAAATAGAATGAAAAGTGCAAGCTAGTGTAGGGGGCGAAATGATGAAAACAAGGACGACCATTTGGGAGAGCGCTCAAGTCTGGAAAGGTATACCATTAACGGAAAAGAAAGCCCTTCGAACGTCTACTGCTCTTCCTCAGGTTGAAGCTCCTCCTCATATTCACCTTCCTCTTCAACGCTACATAGATCTTTGTCAGTCGAAACGGATATGGAAAAAAAAAACAAGCGTACGTTGCATCTTGGTATTGTTGATACTCAGCAACTAAATCTTGCATGTTGGACTCAGCTTCGGTGAACTATAGACATGTTACATCAATGGAATAAGAGACAAGGACATTACGCATACCTCCATTTCGTCCATACCCTCTTGCGTGTACCAATGCAAGAAAGCCTTACGCTTGAACATAGCGGTGAACTGGTCGCTAACACGTTTGAAGAGCTCTTGGATGGCAGTGGAGTTACCCAGGAAGGTAACAGCCATCTTCAAACCTCTGGGAGCAACTTCACATTGCGCACTGAGGACGTTGTTAGGAATCCATTCGACGAAATATGCCGAGTTCTTGTTTTGAACATTTTGCATCTGTTCCTCGACCTCTTTCATCGACACTTTGCCACGGAATACAGCAGCAACCTTTGAAGCAATGAGGATGTCATCTTGAGACAAAGGAAATCAACTCACAGTGAGATAACGACCGTGTCTTGGATCTGATGCAGCCATCATGTTCTTAGCATCAAACATCTGCTGAGTGAGTTCGGGAACAGTAACAGCACGGTATTGTTGACTACCACGGGCAGTTAACGGAGCAAAACCGGTCATGAAAAAGTGAAGACGAGGGAAGGGAACTACGAACATTTGTCAGTTTGACAATAATAGTAGTACAATGTTTCTTACCCATGTTGACGGCTAATTTTCTTAAATCGGAGTTGAGCTGGCCAGGGAAGCGCAGGCAAGTCGTAATACCCGACATAACGAGGGAAACAAGGTGGTTAAGGTCGCCGTATGTTGGTGTTGAAAGCTTGAGTGTTCTGAAACAAATGTCATAAAGGGCCTCGTTATCGATACAGAAAGTTTCGTCAGAGTTCTCGACGAGTTGGTGAACAGAAAGAGTGGCGTTGTAAGGCTGCATAGATGGACGGTTGTTAGGTGGTCTTCTTGCAGTAGATCAAAACATACCTCGACGACGGTATCCGAGACTTTGGGACTGGGTACAACCGAGTATGTACACATCATACGATCTGGGTACTCCTCGCGGATTTTTGAAATGAGCAAAGTACCCATACCAGCACCAGTACCACCACCAAGCGAATGAGTGATTTGGAAACCTAAGTAATCGTTGATCAGAATCCAATAAAGCGTGGGAAACAGTAGCGAGCACCTTGCAGGCAGTCAGTGGCCTCAGCTTCTTTGCGAACAACATCCAAAACAGAGTCTACTAGTTCAGCACCCTCCGTGTAGTCTAGAGCAAAGGAGGAAACGCGTGAGAGTTTGTTTTTCGAAAAAGAGTACGTTGTTACGCACGTCCTTTGGCCCAGTTGTTACCAGCTCCAGACTGGCCGAAAACAAAGTTGTCGGGACGGAAAAGACCACCTAAGGGACCCGAGCGAACAGAGTCCATGGTTCCAGGCTCAAGGTCAACAAGTACGGCACGAGGCACATACTTGTTGGCGCCGGTCTCAGTGTAGTAAACCGAGATACGCTCGAGCTGAAGGTCATTATTTCCCTTGTAAAGACCATCGGGTTCAATGCCATGCTCATCAGAGACGACTTCCCAGAATTTTGCACCTAGAATATTGTTCAGAACAAAGAAACACACATAAATAGATGAAGTACACACCAATTTGGTTACCGCACTACATCGCGTAGAAAGAAAACACGTTGTGAACACGGGTTTATAGGAAAAGCAGCGAAGCTCACCTGGCCGGTCTGCAGGTGGACAATTTCACGCATTCTGTTGGAATGGAAAATTAGCACTCAGAAAGAACATTAGAAACGCGACCATCTGCCGCGCTCTACGATGAACGAGCAACAAAGATTATACTGATGATCGCGTATGCACAATAAGGAGAGACGTATAAGGCCTTACTTGAGAAATTAACGGAGGATGGAGGAAGGATTCGAGTACGGGCGGCGTCGAACAAGTTCTGTTGAAAGACGCACGATTGTCCTTATTTCATAGTTCAAGTTCCGCTTAGAGTTTTAAACTCCGTAGTCACGACACTGTCACACATCCTACGCACGGACCCTTCACCATACTACTACAAGTTGCTCAAAGCTCAGAATTGTGGTTGTGAATATATGCCACCTGATCTCTGTGTACAGATAATATACAATCTGAATAATAATGGCGCTTCTTATACTTACCCTCCGTCTACGCTCTTGCCACTTAAATCTCTTCATCCATAAAGCCTACAGCAGAGATATCGTCAAATCTCTCAGCTTCTTCAACTGCCTTTCGGTCTTCTCCTACCCATCCCGGCCATTGATCACGGTTCTCATCGTGTGAATGACGTTCCGGCTCAAACAGATCATCACTTTCCTGGGGATGTTCACTTGACACCGGCTGAGTTTCATTAGACAGGAAATCCTCGTCCTCTTCATCAAACTCAAGTGGAACCGACGCAGAAAGGCTACTATCCGAGCTGGTGGGAAATTGAGGTGACCGCACCTTGCGTCGGAAACGCCCAATACTTTCGCTCATTCCATCACCTATGGTTTTTATAGGGATGGTATTCTTGAAGGACCGGGGTTTAGTTCCTGGTGTGCCATTCGGATACATAGGCAACACTGGCTGAGCGGGGGTATGATCTAACCCTCCAGTCAAAGCAGACGCGAGCGGCTCGTCAAAGGATGACGACAAACGTCGGCGATCGTAATGAATCGCAAAGCCACCACCTTCAATGAATGATTCACTGTTCCCGGCGGGATAAGCGTTAACTTCAACTCCTTTGCGAACTTCGATCTCGGTTCCAGCAACATCAAATTTATATCGGCGAATGAGTGCATGATAATCCTCGCCAAGAGCTCGGAATGAGAACTGATGTGAGAGATAGATAGGACGAGGAAGAATACGAGTAGAACTGGAGTACGTGGAAAGTTCTGCCTGCGCAAGCCAACTAGGAGCAAAACATGAGGTTTGATTCAAGAGAAAGAGAAGTCAGAAACTTACTTCGGTTGACCAGCCGTAACATTGATGCCTTTCACTGGAGAACCTGTTCCACTGGTTACAAAAGTTTCGCTCTTTACAGCCCGGGTTTTCTCGCGTCGCAAAATCCACGAAGCAACGGTGTTCTCTCTACTTATCAGTTCAACACTCTCTACGTTGGCATTCGAATGGCCAATTGTCGCCATTGATATACCCGGGGATGTCGACATACTGAGTCGCCCACCGGCGTTGGTCCCAGGCAAGGATCTACTGGTGCCCATACTACCCATTGAGCCAAAGTTCGTCCCAAGGATCGAATGGCCATCGTTTGATTTAGTTTTGACATCGGATGATATCCGCCTTAGGGAGAGTACACCATCTGTTGGATCGAAAACAAGGATATCCTGGAAATTTCTTGGTCGCCCATTGGGAGTTAGGTGTTGATGAGGGGACAACGATAACGGGTCGGATCGTACAGAGGGCGATGAAGACTTGACAGTGCTGACGCTTCCATACGAATGTTGATGCGTGGGTGATAGATGCGGAGAGTTCAGAGGCGGAAGAAGATTTGGGGGTACTCGAAGTTCTTCTTCAATAGAGGGCTCAAGAAAAGTGAACGCGAGTGGAACTTTTAGCTGTTCAGGCCTCGGGTTCTTGGCGACTCTCAGACGGACAAGAGGATGAATATCGGTCGGCATTGCGGGCTAAATAGTGTGAAATAATTCGCAAAGAAACAAAACAAATACGAGAAAATATTTACCATTTCGGTGATATTCTTGACTGTACCGGTTATATGACTTTGAACATCAGAGGGCCCACCATAAGGGTTAACAGGGAAGACATGGACTGTGCGTTTCCGTGTCCCAATAGCTATCCAGCGCCCATCTGAAGCCCAGTCCGCCGACTCTATCACAGCAGGAGTCCGCCCACGACGAAGATTATAAACAGGGACCGGAGGTGCAGTTGGGCCATTGAGGGGAGGAGATAGCCGCGATGCATCACTTCTGTTTGTCTCGGTGCGAGAGGTGGCGTTGCGGTTGTGGTCATCCAACGCCTCATTAAGTCGCAAGAAGGGATCAGGCCTGACTTCGTATACTTGGATAGTCTGACCATCTCTGAGAGCAATTGACATCGACGTCCCGCTAGCTGAAAACCACATGCTGGACACAGGTTGCGACTTGGATACGACAAAATGCATTACGACAGGAGGAGAGCGGTTTCCTTTTGTTACGTTTGTTGTAGACGACAACTCAGAGGTCAAAGAAGCAAGATCCAACACCGTGACATGATATCCATTCTCTATGATTGGCAATGTCCGCGATGGCACAGATGATCGGCGGTTCGATTCCGAAGTGTTGATTTGACCGACACCAGTAGTTTTACCGGCTTCATATCCATCGATACCCGTCGACCCAATCGAACTGCTGGAATAACGACGATCACGATCTTCGGTTGAAGTTGTTGCTGCAGGGGCGCTGCGAGAGAAAAACCGATTCGCCAAACCACCAACGCTGCTACCCCTACCTGTGCTACCAACTTTATTGCCCCGACGATTCGTGCTAGGATCGGGACCCGAATCAGTCGCAACAGCTACAGCACTCTTATATGCCAGTCCACCCAAGCTTTTCATTCCACTGAGGACACTTCCGCCAACCTTGAGCGCGGCATTGCCCACGTCTGCTTGACTAATCCCACCTAGTGCACCTAGAGCTCCACTTGCACTCCCGGTACCTCCGAAACTAGCCAATTGGGCGCTAAGTGTGGATCCGAATGCAGACGCTGTCGATACTGCCGCATTGGACAAAGTCGATGAGGTTCGAGGTTGCACTCCGTTAACCAAAAGCGACGTATTACCCTCCGGAAGGGATGCATAGGCCAAGAGACGACCGGAAACAGAAAATATGGGAGCAGGAAGAGAAGTGGGTTCGGGTATACTCATGAACGGTGGTTCCGCCACCTGCGAAAGCCGTCCATGCAATGTAGAACGTCTTGAACTATTATAATCAGACGTTTTCCCTTCAAGATGCTCGTCCGTCGCATCCAAGGAATATGAAGGAAGACCGGAAGAAAAACGATGCTCTACAGTTGGTGATAATACATTATTGCGATTGTTAAAAGTGTGATATTTATCGTTGAAATGTTCGTTATAATTGTTATATATGCCGTTGACTATATTTGAAGTGGTTTCCAAAAATGAGTGACGCCGTGAAGATGAATGCGAAGTAGATAAGCCATGGAAAGAAGATGTTTTGTGGCAAAATGGCAAGATATCGCTTGAAGGAATTTGGTGAAGCATGTCGAATGTGACGGAAGAGAAGACGTGCAACGCCGAAGGGACAGTCGTACTCTGAAAAGATCTCCTTAGCGTATGATTTGATATCAAGGGGTGAAATTACACGCACAACCACGACGAAATCGTTTCCAACTTCGAACCGCCCACCACCAATAGAAAGCCCAGGAACACGAATTCTCTTGATGACACGATGCTCCATCAGAGAATATATCAACAAAGAAGTATCAGCGGATTCCCGGAGAACTTCATCATCAGAAGTGAGTAACACAGAGTCCGATGCCTCGTCTACAGGATCCCGCTTGTCCTCTGTTGGAGTTACACTGTTGGATAAATGATTAGAGGGTAACAAACCGTAATAGCGAATAAATACCGACAGTATGCCCAACAAGGGACCTTGGTTTTCGTTTGATCCTCGAGATATTAACCCTGCAAATTCAACGACTACATCCTGCGACTCTTCGTTTGGCGTTGCAGACATTGAACCATCAGCGATAAGCTGCCTCGTGGACTCCGTTGTTAGATTCAGAATTTCTAATATTGAGCCCAGGTCGGTGCAATCCCATATTTGCATTCCTAGAGGATAATACGAAAGAAAAAGTAGTCGTCTGTAAAAATATTAGCTCCATTAGCTCAATTGTACGCAAGAAGAGATCTAATACTGACCGTCCAGTGAGTGTATAATCCCATCGTGCTGAAACAATCGCATCCCCTTCGTCAGGAGCTCCATTAATGCTGACGGGGATAGGAGTTGTCATAGATGGAGAACGGATGCGACCAACGGTGCTCTGAGTCGCAGACTGAGCGGTTCGCTGAGACTGCTTAGATTCAGGGTTCGCGAGAGCACGCGAAAGTGCTGAGCCTCGAGCATTAGGTTGTTGGAACTGCGGCGCGCGGCGTGCATGTCCACTCGCAGTCAATGAGGGGGTTCTATTGCGACCGCCGTCTTCGTCTTCATGGCTAGCTCGTCCGTAAGAATCAAAAGCAGATTCAGAGTATGCCTCAGCAGGAGAAAACCCATAGGTATACCCAGTCGAAACTCTCCTGGAAGGTCTAATGGTGCCTTCCATGTGTTGTGAGTCAAGATGAAGACTGTCATTGAGATCAGTTGTATCATCCGAATAAGCGATAGCCGCACGGTCAGCCGACTCGAAAGAGGTATCGCGAAAATCATTCATGTTGCTTAATGGAGCGTTTGCAAACATCGTTGCTGACTTTCCTTCCTTGTAGGTGGATGGAGTACGATTCGGGCCACTTGCATGACGGTGAGCATTAGTTCTAATTTTCGCAGGACGCGAAGTTGTGGAAGAGGAAAGAGTGAATGTTGTCGAATTAGACGTAGCACCCGTTGGTATGGGGGTAGGATATTGAAACGTGCCGGTCAGATTGGAATTGTTCGTTGTAGTTCGAGAGAATGCATCCCCAAGAGAATTCCCAGAGCATCCAGCGCTGTCGGAAAAAAGATCAGTGTTTGGTTCAACACGTCCTACTAGAAGAAAACGATGGTCATCAAAAGAAGTAAGAGGGGTTGCAGGCGGAGTAGGTAAAGGCGAAGGGGGTAAAATAACAACTAGTTGAGAGAGAATCTGCGAAAGACTCTGAGCGCGAAACATGGATGGATGTACAGAACAAAGGAATATTCTGAGTGAGTATAGCACGTCCTGACTCCATACACGCTTCCGCAATATAAAGATATGGGCGTTAAGAATGCCTTCCTTTTCTGCACCACGTGTATCAACACCTTTGCGGTAGTTAAAGTACCCCAAAAGTATGATCTTTGACTCATATATGAATGAAGACGACGATCGCCAGTACCTACATACACACGGAGCCCGAAAACGCAATCTCGCAGCTTGTGAAGGAGAAAGGAAACTCACAGAGATGCCAAGATCGGTGATTGAGCAAGACTATCTGAGGGTCCAGAGTCATCCCACAAAGGAGATAAGAGCGATTCTGATTGCGGCTGGCGCATATCTGAAGATTCAGGTAGAGGGGGGGTGGGAAGAGACTGCGAGAGTACAGGACGCTCTGTCTCTTGTTGTGGCGCGACGTCAATTAGCGGTTCAAACGGTTCCTCCTGTCTAGCCGATATTCTTTCACCCATACTTTCTCGTGAAACTCTAGGGCTGTAATCCTGCTGCAATCCCTCTGCATCTGCTTTTGCAGGACTAGGACTAGTACTGCGCTCCCAGCGTCCTACAGCATCATCACCACTGCTACCCGCCGAATCATCCGGTAAGGTTGATGGATAGACGTCTGGAGAGGGATGAGAGCTAGGAGTAGGTTGCTGATAGATATGTGTATGTTGTTTGCTTCGTGCATTTCGGCTGTGTCTTGAGGGCATTAATTAGGTTGTTATCAGTAAGAATAAAGAGAGCAAAGCAGAAACGGATGGTAGAATGAAAGAAAGAGAGAGTCCGATGTAAGAAATATATACGTAGATCGTGCAAGTGAATGCAAGACCTTCCAAGAGCGCTGAAGTGGTGTTTGATTTAAGACTGTAACTGGTAGAGGGCTGAGGTACAGTACAGTGACTCGAACAAGGCGGCAAAGGTGACCCGGTCTCTATCTGCCTAAAAAGGCAAGTAATTGATCGGAACAATTCCCGTGACCCGAAAGCCCTATCAATTGAATTCCAATTAAATTTCAAGATACGCCCTGTGTGACCTTCGCCTATTCAGTAAACTTTCTCCAGATGCGTTTTCAGTCTATATATTATTTATGAGCCTATTGCCGATGTGTATCGCGAGAACCCCAGCGATAAGCTCTGCACCTTGACTATTTTTGAAAGCTTCCAACATATTTAACTTACTTTTTAACCACGATCGATATCATGTCTTTGAAGGGTAAAATCGCTCTAATAACAGGCTGCAGGTGCGTATAACTCGTCTTTAACATATTATCTTCAATCCGCCTATCGTATCCAGTGGTGGGATCGGAGCTGCAACAGCTTTAGCACTTGCCTGTCAAGGTTGCTCGATTGCAGTCCACTACAATTCAGCCCAGGAGAAAGCTCTAGCATTAGCACAAACTCTTCAAGCTGCCTCCCCGGATATCCGTGCAGTTGTTTTTCAAGCCAATCTATCCGACTATGACAGCGTGCGTCGGCTTCACAGCGAAGTGGTACAAAACCTGGGACACCCAGATATCCTATTCAATAACGCTGGCGGGACCCTCAAAAGTATTGGTCGGATGGGGGACATACAAGACGTCAGCATAGAAGATTTTGAAAAAACCTGGAAGCTCAATGCGGGATCAAGCTTCCTAGTGGGTCTTTTCTGGGATTTCAAAGTGTATCACATCCTGATAAAGTCGCAGCTTACTCAGTTATGCCTACCACACATGGTTGAGCAGCATTATGGTCGCATAGTTTTCAACTCCAGGCAAGTCATAGAGCATATGATGCATGATGCGCAAAGATCTTCACACTCATCCGCAGTGTCGCCGCTGGTAAATATAATCAATGATGATTCTCACCAAAAAAAACACTCATGGGCCGCACTTCATGAAGGCACTGGCGGAGTAATAGGACCCCATTACGCGTCTTCCAAGTCAGCACTCCATGGACTTCTTCATTGGATTGCTTCTAGACATGCAAAGGATGGCATTGTGAGTTTCAGCTAATTCTTGGACTCAAGGGATGTCTTAAATCGCGGCAGACGTGCAACGCAGTAGCTCCTGCTTTGATTATCGGTCAGTCTAGTAACCAACACATGTATAAGCCATTCAAACGTGCTATCTGCAGAAACCACCATGATGTCAAACCCAACAGAAGAGATGCGAGTGAGTGCCAATTAATGGATGTGACGTTTTCAGCAAGACTCGGTTACTTTCACAGAACATGATACCTGTTGGGAGACTCGGAGTCCCTAGCGAGATCGCATCTATCGTCGAGCTTTTGGTTACCAATGCCTACATGACCAACAAGGTATGCATTCCATATATTTAAGTACTACCAATCTCACGCCACCTGTATTCGGAGTTCAGATTATCGTCGCTGACGGCGGATGGACTGCTAGTGCATTTTAGGACCAATGTCTATCGTTGGGTACGGAAAAGTGCGACTACAGAAAGAGAATATTATGTCTCCTATGCGATCTGTAAACGCCTAATACAATGGATGATTTACCGGATCGACCGAAGCCTCAGTCATCACAAAACTTCGCGGCTTGAACATCTTCTATAGCAGCTGAACATAACAAGTTTCTCATGAAGTCTGCCAGTCCGAGCGCAATTCAGGTTTGAGATGTTTTAATATCTGTTGAAGTCTGTGAGATGGCCGCAATTCTCCAAGCCTAGCCACTGTTGACGGCTACACTCAGAGAATTCAAAACCGGTAACATTACCAGTTCTCAGAAATAAAAGACAAACTTGATATGAAGTTTATTTAATCCTCTAGACACGTCCACTTGAAATTGTCGATGAACCATACTTTACCCATTGGAAGGATGATTGTTTTCAGCGTTGGACAGGATTTGTGCCACATTGCCGCGATATTCTGCTCGTCATCCTGAGATACATCGTCCGATGAGGTAGCGGACATGTATGTCAAATACTATGAGGGGATAAGTGTCATCAATATTTGCCTCCTGATGTAATATGAATGAAAATCAGTCACCTGCAATGCTTTGAACTTCTTCAACGACGGAGCCAAGGCCTCTAATAGAGCCTACAATGTAACAGTCAGTTTAGATCAGACTATTGTAATGAGCGACACACCTCCGAGCATTGCGCCAGCAGGATGACAATATGTAGAGCCTCTAAATCGGGCAAACGGTCGGCTATTTCATCCAACAGATACACAGGAGCATTGGGGTCGAAGCTGATGATGTTCAGCCTCTCAATGGGCTTGGATGACAGATTCAATACGTTCAGAGAGCGACATACACAGTCTGCGTACAAAGGCATAGAAATTTGATTCACAGGTCGACCTTTCAAAATGGAGGCGATTATATCTGGGCCAGCATGTATGGCTCTTAAGCGAGTCAAACACGGCAGAGCGTCTGGAGAGAGTGTGAATGGTATAGGATTCGGATTCAAATTGAAGGTGTTCAGGTTGAATGAGAACTCGGCGGGGTCAGAGTTGAATCCGCGTAAGGTGAGGTCAAGTAGCGAGGGTTGCGCTTCGAGAAATCTGATCAATGATTTGTCGCAAGGGAATGAAGCAGAGAATTTCTTTAATCGGAAAGAACAGCCGCTGAGATCCCAAGGATGGAAATCAGGTGGTACATCAATCCTGAGAGTACTCAGTAAAGAGGTGTTGCACAGAGCACGAATAGCGAGGGTATACAAGTTCTGAGTGGGGTAAGAAATGTAGGGCCAGTGGATATCGAGTGACCGAACAAGCAAGGCTATGCTTGAGTTTTGTGAGAGAGTGCGAAGGCACTTGACTGATTCTACAGGCTTGCAAAGCTTGATCGTATGATACAAACTTCGGATAGCCACAGCACTCAAACGTTTGTTTGAGATAGCGACAGTGCAAAGATCATTCTGGCTCTGTACGTAGTGCAGTATGCAGTCCAATATTTCGATAGGAAGAGTCGAGTAGGGCGAAGGTGGTAGGACGAGTGGCTGAGAGGAATCAGTGATTAGATGCTGTATTTTGGTGGGTCTGGTAAAGCTCCCACGTCTTTCTGCTTCGTGCAGGAGGCCGACCTTTCGAGCGTTGAAGCTATCGAGCATATTGGTGACAGTGGTTATCTGCTGGTAAACTAGGTCTGCCTGCTGAGCTGCAAAGAGAATGGCCATTTGTTTTATTCACTGGTCGTTGTGATTCGTGATTCAGAGTGAAGCGTCTTTTGTTATTTCACACGCCCAATTATTCACCGCCTGTTGCTGCAGCTAGCCGATGAATATGAAGGATGAAGCGCATTTTGGCCTACCATTTTTGATGCAACGAATCTTAACTCCAGCTCTCTTTTAGCTCACTTATTAACATATAACGATGCTTCCACTTTCCGAGGAATACTGAGCAAAAAATAACCCACCCCAACTTCCACCGGCCTTCATTACTGACAACTTCCGCACTTCTTCGATATCATTTGGTGCGTCTTTTCATTGTTCATGGGAAACGTTGCTCGTACTGGGTATAGTATCAGATAGCATCGTGTCGGGTACAGTGGAGTGGACGCGGCATAAATACATACATACTTTCCTGTCGCCTGTCCACGTTTTCAAGATCAAACGACTGCGTCGGAATATCTTTACGATATCGGACCCACACCGAAACTATGGAGCCCTCTGGAGATCACCGAATGGTACAGGCCTGGCATGTCCTCTTGTTTTCGTTGTGCTACATAAACTGTTATTTCGAGCTACCCAAGACCATCTTGAGGGCCTCATCAGCGTCCTCAATTGATTTTTCTTCTTCCTCGAGGTAAATTTAGGTGGAAGGCAGCTTTCATTCAAAAACCTTCGTGGTGAGAAGATTTCGACTTCCTGGCAGGTTATGTATTGAGTTTATTTTTCCAAAATCCTTTTCAGCTCCCCGTGTATTTCCTTTTCAGTGTGATCTATCTCATCCTCACGATTCCTTCTGACCAACAATTCTCACTGCCACCAACCTGCAGGTCCTTTAAAAGCTAAAACCTGAGACAATTTTTCCAGAACGACTCTGCTTTCTCTTGCTTCAGGCTTTCCCCTCTCAACTAATGAAAAGTCCCAAAATTGCGATGCGTTCCTTGGCTGTCGCCTGCCTTGGCATTGTTGCTTTTGTCCAGGCTCAGAATCAGGTGTGTACTATCACCGATGTTTTATCGATTTTTGGCTCCCATTTCATCATCGTCCTGACTACGATTTCGTTTCTCTGTAGACCATTCAGGTGCAAGTAGGTGGTACGGAGAATGAGAGCGGTGGAATCTTCCAGTTCAAACCTTCGAGCTTCAATGCGACCAATGGAAGCGTCATCACCTTCGAGTTTTCTGGAAATCCTGGAAACCACAGGTATATTTGTTCGCCTATTTTTTGCGTGAAGCTCTTGGCTCATCTGCGTACAAACGCTGCAGTATCACTCAGAGTGAGCATTTCAATTTCTCGTCCGTTCTAAAATTGACTGCCCTGCGCTCAGGTGCTCTCTCGAACCCTTGTCAGCCGATGTCTGAAGGCTTTGATTCCGGCTGGGTGCTTATACCTACCGGCGGTGTCACCCCCAATCCGTTGTGGAATTTGACTATCACGGACGATTCGAACCGTTAGTACCACCTCATCGTCTTTGTAAGGTTGTCCTGAACTTATACATATTTCACAGCTATATACTTCTTCTGTAAACAACTCATTCCGTCCCCTCACTGTGCTGCTGGTAAGCTCTTTGTTGTGTCATGCCCTGACCATTCTCAATGTATGAATGTATGAACACCTCAGGCATGGTTGGAACAGTTAATGCACCCAGCAGCGGTACCGGTTCTTTCAACGACTTTTTGAACAATGCAAAGCAAACCAAAGATTCCGGTGTAAGCATCTTTTGCTGAAATCTCAGCAGCTGATATTCATACTCTTTGTAGCAAGGAGTCGGAGCTCTCGTAGGACAGGGTGCATCAGCTTCGGCTGTCCCTGGCCCTCTTCCAAATGGTGCTACTTTGTTTGGAACGCCAGCTGCTACTGCTGTCAGTGCAAGCAGTGGGAGTGGAACGTCGTCCGCGGCTTCTGCAGGTGGAACTTCATCTGCAAACGCAGGGTCTAAGATTCAGTATGATTCCAGGATCTTTGCATTGCTTGCTGCCTCGATGGGTATCGCTCTGATGTAGACAGCTGTTGAAAAGGGATGATTTTGCTTTCTAAATTACTATTCTGGTATCTAGTACTCTAATACTCATTTCACGTAAGACTTTTTACATATTTATGGGCGCTTCATTCGTCTTTCGCCACTTGGCGCCTGAGGAAGTTTCCTGACTTATGTTTTCATCTTCATTCATACTTCGTCGCCAGCTTCGGCTCCTACCTAGAACTATCTCTCAATCAAATGCTTCTCGTTCTTGCTTCTTGAATACTGCGCAGAAACCACAGAAAAAGATTGGCGCGTCACCGACAAAGTCCCCAAAGGAGTCGCCATCACCAGCAAAATCATCTAGTTCAATACCCAGTACATCAAAAAACCCGACCATAGAAGTAGGAGAGGATGGGTCACCACATATACCGGAGCGACCGAAGAGCTGGCTGACGCACAAAGTGGAAACTTCTCCTACAGTTAGATATTGGTTCATGAAGATCACGGCTCTACTCGGATACCATAGTCCCAAACAACGTGCCGGGCTCAGGACTTTTCTTCTATATGAACGTGTCTGTGCTGTAACGCCTGACAGAGATAGAAATTTCTGGCAAAATGGTATGTAGTAGAACTGATGATACACGAATTTTCTATACACTGAATGCATTTTTATCTAGAATGTGACCTACCTCCCACATTCCAATCATGGTTTATCGTTACCAATTTACATCTCTGGATGCTCACTGTCCGCCTCCGCGCACTTCCTGAACCTCACGGCAAATTCTACGTTCAGTTCCTATTGGACCACTTTTTCCTCGACATCGAGGACCGTATACGTGCTGTTCTTCAACCAGCAATTCCTCCGCGCGACCCATACACATTCTTTACCTCATTTTACGTAAATCCCAACATTCCGAAAGATGGAAAATTAAAACGAGGTAGTCGAGCACCAGAACGTCTGGTAACGCGTCAGATGAAGATCTTTAAAGAGCAGTGGATGGGTATGGGCATGTGGTTTGATTATGGCCTGGTCACGAACGACATGGAGTTGGCAAGTGCGGTATGGAGGAATCTATTAGGTGCCCGTGGGTCTCAAGGGATTGCATACCCTGATTCCAACCCTCCAAAATTCAGAAGAGGCGTCAACCTTGTTGGTGGCGCTGTAGAAAATCCGGAGAAAATTGACCTGGAGAAGGAGCAGAGTCGTGATGATGGTTCTGGTGTACATGATTATTCGCCGGATGAAATCGACAAGTATGTTCGGTATCCGGAGCTTATGCTCGATATCGTGATATATATGCGTCGGGAGATTGCCCGGTTGGAAAAAATTAGCGACGAGGAAATCATGGAAGGAGGCCTCGAAACTTTGCAGTTCGGACGAATCAGACCCGTTGCAAAAAAATCTCAGTAACTGTAATTGTTCGTAGGATGAACAACACTGCTCTTAAGATTATGTGTGCTATCATTGAGTTTACAGGAATTTTGCTTAAACTTCTGTATCGACATCACAGTTTAACACCTTCCCGAATCCCAAGAGCCCGTTGGTAAAAGTCAAGCTCACGCTCTAATGCATCACACTGCGTCTCTTTCATCCTGAACCCGTGTCCTTCTCCAGGATAGAGCTTATACTCAACCACACCTCCTCGTTTCTTGATACTCTCATAAACCACCTCTGCCTGCTCCTTTGGTACAATCCGGTCAATATCACCTTGAAGGATTAACAACGGACGAGTAATTTTGTCCACATAGTTAATTGGAGACCTTTTCTCGAAAGGTTTCATATCCTGAGGCGAACCTCCGACTAGGGAGAACATATACTGCGATTCAAATTTGTGGGTGTCTTTTACCAGTCCAACCAGGTCAGTGACACCGTAAAGCGATGTTGCAGCTGCGTAGACTTCAGTATTAGAACTGTTAGAGAGGGCACCTAGGACGGTTAAGCCACCGGAAGAGCTACCCCGGATGACAATCCTGCTTGAATCGATTAGGGAGAGAGGGGGTTTAGCGAGCAGTTGTGAAGCATTGATACAATCTTCGACATCCACTGCACCCCATCCATGCCAGAGACGATTCATATACTCTTTTCCATAGCCGAAACTGCCTCCGTAGTTGACATCAAGCCTATAAGACGATTAGTAACAAAGGTAAGAAAGCCGGATTGTGGTCTTACCAAGCAAATCCGCGAGTAGTCCAATATTGAATCTTCCAATTTAATCCTTGCTGTGCCATACCTATATGTATTTGGTCTAATACTAATCTCGAGCAAAAACGGTAGTTTACGCACCAGTTGGCCCGCCATGTACATTCACAACACACGGAGGTTTTTCTCCTTCAATGCTGGTACCTGCATATGCTGGGTTGTGAGGAGGATAGTAGATGACATGCAAAAGGTTATCACTGGGAGGGACCTTTAATGCGATTCCTCGAGGGATGGTGACAAGAGAAGAATCAAATTCAGGACCCTTTGAAGCAGCTCCGGAATCAACAGGAGTAAACGAAGTTGTATCTGTTGTATCTGTTTCCCCGACTAAACCGACTATGACCTTCTCGGATTCATCGACTTTTGCACCCAAGAAAGCGAATTTGCTTTTGGACTTGGAAACGGAGCGCATGCATTCCACGACAACATATGGGTTTTCTATCTCTTCCCTATCTCCAGTCTCAAGATCAACGCGATATAACACGTCCCTTCCGTTTCTGTAGGCTTTGAAAACACCCACTTCACCAACCTCATCAACGATCGCAAAAGGGAAGAAACAGAACAACCACATGGCGCCACCGAAGTCCTCCTCGACGGGAGAAGGAAATAACGGTCCAGCTTTCTTGGTAGACACAGTGTACTTCCACGGATTAATGAACCCGGAGACATCACACACCCAGGCAAGTGTATTGTTGTTGGCCCAAGCAAGGAAACCATTTGAGCAGCCATCTTTCCCGATTGTCGTGGCATTTGAAAGTGTCAAGGACGAATCGATGAGGGTAACATCAGCGAGTGATATTTGAGAATTATCCCAAGGCATATTCGGATGGTTCCAATGTTGCCAGGCAAGTTTACATCCATCCGGAGAAAATTTGGGAAGCGCGTAAAAGTCGGCTCCAGATACAAGAGAAGTAACTGTCTTCGCCTCGGTATCAATGATAACCAACGTGTTGACGACCGTGGAGGGCGTGTCATTAGTATGATCCTCGAGGACGGAGACCAGTAAGCGGGGATTAGTTGGATGGATGTCAAAGCAGGCGTAACGAAATGCCTTGTTCTCTGTATTCGATCTACTGTATCAATGTTTCGAGATCTTGGGAGAACAACATACCAGGTGTGATTGGCTCTGCCTGACTGCCGTCCTTCACATCAACTTTGTACATCCGATTATCAACGATATTGGAATAATACGCGATTCCATCATGAACAAGTGCGGCAGCAGAACCGTACTCGTGTACACCTGTCCGCACGTTGACGTCCTTTCCAACTATTTCTCGACCAGTCTCCGATTGGACGAGGACACAACGACCTTTCTCTGCAGGTCGACCTTCTAGATGATATATCACTGAAGTGGCTGCATCAACGATAACATCGTTCGTGGAAGACGACTTTGAATATAGTCAATTGGGGGCAGTTTCGGTCAACAACAATAGTATTACTGACGCTGCCAGTGATACGCTCGGCTGTGATGGGAGACTTCCAGGAGCCGTATGGTGTTCGTTCGCTCATTGAATTAATATTGACAACGATGTATGAATCTAGTCATTGATATGAATTGATTTCCGTATTTCATTCAATTTCATGTGAGAAACTATTATATCATGGTAACCACGCTTCGATTTGTACATGAGCAATACTGCCTTCTCTTTGAAAATTTCTTCGAAATCCGAGAACGACAATAACGATTTTTTTCCTAATCTCTTCCTGCGTCAAAGCTCCCGCTCTTGCAAACAGCGTACCAGCCCTTCTTTCTGCACCCCATCCCATGCCAATAGAAATACCCTTTTATCGCAGGTTCACATAATGCGCCACAGCGCATAGGAAACCATATGTCGGAATCCTTGGGGTTCGTGGATGAGAGTAGATTGAGTACTGGAGATTTACTTAATTTAACATATTATTGAATATGGTATCATTCATCACCACTTCGAACAAAGGCACTAGATCGATCTACATTCTCCCCCGTGTGACGAAGAGAGCTAAGCTGACGGCGAGAGCTCTTTAACAATGTCTTCTGGAACGGCGGAAACAAATGCGCTGCTAAAGAGGGAAGAAACATGGGTGTAATAACAAGATAAAATTATAGATGAAGGACAAGATTCTGCCGGTAAACGAGGGAGCCCTTCACGAAATTCACCAATAGAAATCTCGCTCGGAACTCTCCTCCTTTCAGCTTGCGAAAACTTGTAACGATGAAGATCAACACATTCAACCCCTTGCAACTCTTCGATAGTGTATCCAACTTCTTTGCGGACAGTACTGCAGATATATGATTTGGCTTTGACTTCTTTCGTCATGTCCTGTCTGACGCGAGCAATAGTAAATGTATGCACGCCGTCAGCTCCGCGAGGGCTTATTTTCAATGCTTTACTGAAACCAAAGCCTGTCAAAAATTTATCAGGAAGCTCATCACTGTCCCCAGAAAGGCATCGTCAAACGCCTGGGCCTCGAAACCGGGAGTGGTTCCATGAACTGGAAATAGCGCTAAGTCTAGAAAATGATTTCAACGAAGAAAACGAATAGTCCAGTGAGGTGTCTCACAAATCTTCGATGATCATTCCAGGTAACCCAAACCCCAACCCGTATTCTACATGAATCAAGAGCATGAAATAATTTGAGCTCTTCGGAAGAGGAAATCAGTAAAGAAGATTTTCCGTGCGATTCAGCGACATCAGTTTAGCCTAAGAACACAAAGTTTTCCAACAGGGAAGGAACATCCTCGATGTGGTAATGGCGATGACATCGGTGAAGAAGTATCGATATATCTAATATTGCAAGTCTTTCTTTCTCTGGCTCGGAGGCGTACTTGTATATGACTTCCAAGAATTCTCTGCTCGTACCGAGGGCCCATAAGGCGAAAAGGTGGAATATATGACTGTAGTACTGATGCAAAGATTAGTAAAATTTACCGGTGTATAATCACTGGTGGACACCTACATCGTTGTCACGATATTTTTCGTCATTTCTCCTGTAGCGACTTTTGAGAAGTAGTAGTCGACTCGGCTGTACTCCCGCGAATTCTTGCGTGGCTTGCGGCGATATTCACCGAATAACGCGGGTTGAGCCTTGAAGACATCAGCTTCGAAGTCCAAGTCAAAGGTTGACAAAGATTCGAGTGTCGGAGATGTAAAATGATATTGAGTATTATGAACTCTTCCAAAGACAAGATTTGGCGGAACTAAGGAGACTCGTGTGGAAGAAAGCCAACGTTTGAATTCAGTCACTCAACGAATCCGAAGTCAAATGACTTAGCGGGCTGTTCAAGAATTTGCCCAGTGTACACTTCCAGCTCAATTGCTAGGAAGCTGATCGAGATATATTAAATTGAGTTAGAGCCGGCCTTAAAAAACACCCTCAAGATAGAGAAATGGAATACGAGCGAGATATGATTGGACAGCTCTAATGATAAGTATGTTACAACAGCTTAACCATTATTCTTCTCTGCGTTACTTCAATCGGCGCGTCCGATCAAGTCAAGTGCGATAACACAGTCTCCGCGCCGGTGATCGTGACCTTCGACGGATCCTCCTCAATGAAGATGGATTCGACTTTGTCGTTCTCGGCAATAATAACGTACCGCTTCGAGCGCGGTGCACCAAATTTAGGCGTGGCATCGAACATCAAACCGAGAGCACTAGTGAAGGCACCCTTGTCGTCTGCCATAAAGCGGACACCTGTGAATATCTGTGAGAACACGGTAAGGACAAGTAGTGTATCATAGCCGACTTGTTCCTGCGGGAGCCAAATGTTCCTTCCACGCCCTGAAAGTAAAAAGAAAATAGAAGTGCGGTAAGAAAAATTGAACTAGGGTTCGGAAAATGACGCCAATGCTACGGTACTATTGCTAGTAGCCCGAGTGCAAGAATTTTGAAGATCTCGTGGACGAGAACATACTTCATAGCAAAAACATCGTTTACAGCAACGACATAGACTTCATTGACGCTTTTAGCCTTGAATCTGTCGTAGTTTTGAATGTACCCAGGAATCTGAACAGTACAGGTTCCAGAGAAAGCACCAGGGACGCCCACCTGAAGGGTCGAAAGAGTTCAGTTGACTATGATAGTGAAGGATAGCGAGGATGAAACGCACAATGACGTTTTTCCCATGGAACTTCAACGGAACCACAGTGTCTGGAGCAGTTTCCTTGACAGAATGTTCAGGTATTATCGCGCCAGGCTGGATCTGAGCTTTGCTGAGGAGTGAGACGGCGAGCGAGTGAGCAGCTTCGGCAGAAGTACTGATTAGAGAAGTCATGTTGGTAGTAGTGGTTCAAGTCAGGATTTGCTCGATGAGAAGAGTTTCTCGCTATTCTCTCACTACGCTATTTTAGGAACGATTAACCGATTGGCTATATGCAGAGGCTCCCATATCTAACATAGCCAAAGCAGACATTTTGCAAACCGGAATCAAGTCCTTTGCAAGTGTACGTAAGTTCAGGACAAATTGAGGCCAACCCGAGATAATTATAGTCACGTGGTGGCTCTTGGTGGCGTCATCATACTTCTAGATTTAAAAATTAGAATATTTCTGCCTCTTTCTACATGTTATGTGGATTCCTCCCTCACAATTCTACATTAAGAAAGGGCGCATCTGCCTCTACATACATTCTTTTGAATTTCGTTGATGATTACACGATTTACTTGGTGATTGCGCGATGATTGCTATTCGGAACGGGAACGCTTTTGGCAGAAGCACGCCATTCCGTATTCATAAAGAGTCAGGCGACTAGAGTTTCTCATTCTTCTCCTGAACCATATCTTAGCCCTCGTCACAAATGGCCGACTTACAGCAGTTCCACAAGTGAGTCTCTTTGAAAGTCAGATATTTCGTTTTGTATTAACAATCGCCTCAGAGCACCTGAATTCGACACGTTGATGGTCCATGCTGGTCAGATACCAGATCATGCAGTTCATGTAATCATATATTTCTCAATCCATCGAGGATCATCTGGAGTTGACTCGTAATAACTTCAGTCTCGAGCTGTACCGATCTACGCCTCAACGTCTTTTGTGTTCAACGATTCTGCTGTACGTGGCTTTCTCTTCGTACACTCAACCACCTCATTCTTGTTCATCCAGCATGGTGCAGACCTCTTCGGCTTAAAGTAAGCTCGTGTCATGGCTGTTGGCTAATACGCATATGCATCAAACATTTATCAGAACCCCCGGATACACCTATTCCCGAATTGGTAACCCTACAGTGGTTAGTACGACACTAAGCAAATTGGTGTACATAGCTAACTGATAGTGATTTAGGACGTATTTGAAAGTAGAATTGCTGCTCTTGAAGGCGGTGTCGGCGCTGTCGCAACGGCTTCTGGCCAGGCTGCTCAATTCTTGGCCATCTCTGCTCTAGCAGATGTTGGCGACAACGTCGTTACGAGGTACGTACTGTACCATCGAACAAAAAAAGTTGACAACTGATTGCTTTCAGTTCGTTTTTGTACGGCGGGGTGAGTTATAGCACTCTTCATAGAAATTTGAACGGCCGATGAATTCAATCCACTCTCTACATCAGACTTACAACCAGTTCAAAGGTACGTACCAGTACCATTTTATGAATTTCACAAAGTCTTACCTTGCTTCCATAAAATCAGTCACCCTCAAAAAGTACGGTATACAAGCTAAATTCGTTACCGAAACAGACCCTGCTGCGTTTGCTGCTGCCATCGATGCAAAGACGAAAGCGATTTATATCGAGAGTATCACTAACCCCAAATATCATGTCATTGATATTCCTGTGCTGGCAGAGGTGAAATATATCTTGGAATCATGTATTGTATGATTGTTCACCCGCTTCCTTCTCGACCTAGATCGCCCACAAACACGGTATTCCCTTGGTTGTCGATAATACATTTGGCATGGGAGGATACCTCATCCGACCTATTGATCTTGGAGCTGATATCGTCGGCAAGTAAATCCATGACTGTATCCATCCTACCTAAATTCAGTTGGATTCTTTAGTTCATAGCGCTACAAAGTGGATTGGTGGTCACGGTACTACCATCGGAGGCGTTATTGTTGATGGCGGAAAATTTGACTGGAAATCTCCCAAATTCCCCGGATTCACCAACCCCTCGGAAGGATATCACGGGTTGATCTTCGCGGACTTGGGTCCGGCTGCATTCAGTATCAAAGTTCGAACTGAAGTGAGTTTCGAGTTTCGATTATCTCCCAAACACCATTCTAATTGAGCATGCCATATAGTTTTTGCGAGATGTGGGGCCCTGTCTTTCTCCGTTTGCCGCCTTCCTACTTCTTCAAGGACTTGAAACCCTATCTCTCCGCGGCGAGCGCCACTCCTCCAACGCTCTTGTCGTTGCGCATTACCTTGAAAAACATCCTAATGTTCAATGGGTGTCCTATCTTGGCCTACCGTCTCATACATCACACGAGACTGCAAAAAGGTTGTTGAGGCCAGGTGTATTCGGTGGGATATTGAGCTTCGGGCTCAAGGGTGATTCAGATACTGCGAGTAAATTTGTAGATAGCTTGAAGTTGGCAAGTAACTTGGCAAATGTTGGTAAGTGAAGAAAGACACGCTGCGGTGTTTTCACAGTTGCTAAACTTAATTCTTTGCGTAGGAGATGCCAAGACTCTCATTATCCATCCTGCTAGTACGACACATTCTCAGCTTACGGAAGCGGAACAGCTACAATCTGGAGTTCCTCCTGATCTTATTCGTATTTCCGTTGGGATCGAAGACCATCGGGACATTATTGCTGACCTCGATGCTGGATTCAGGATTGCGTTTGGACAGTCATGACTCGTTGAGGATTTAGATGATAGGTCTTACGGACAAATTTCGAGATTGTAGATTTGATTGAGGGAGAGGCTCCAAATATGTCTAGCTCAGGAGTAGAGTAGTCTGTTCCAGGGAGAAAATCGTTATACATACCGTATCAGTGTATTTTGGAAATCATTGCTATTGATTGCCCCAACAGTCAGCTAGAGATCATCCAGATGGAAGATTGGGTAGGACTGCACCATGGTGACATTTGCTGACTATCTCCAACGCCACCAGGGGGAGTTCAGCGAATATAATTTAGCCATGTTCAAAACTCAAGATCTAGGGTGCTCAGAATGGGACTGCATAGATTATTCACCTCAGACCACGCAGGTATGCTTGAGTAGGCGTGCATGCATGCATATTTTGACCTTGTATAATAAGGAGCACGCATTGCGCCTCGCGCTTGGATTGCAGCCGACGGATTCTTCAGTGGATCTATCTCTCTGTTCCTTTCAACCTTTCAATCTTCGATAATGTCCCATAGTTAGCACTTTGATCAGCTGCATGTTCTGTTGCTGTAATATGAATCATGAGAGTATTGCTCCATTTTCTAACAAGCTAGAGTTGTGATTTTTTTTGCGTAACAATCGCAAAATACTGTAAGTCATCCAACCGATGTAGAATTCCACTGGGCAGTTCAGTTCGTCCTGGCAGGAACTCAAAGTAGGTAAAATTAAATATCACTGGGCTCGTACCGGTCGATTGGTTGACATGGTCTGGAATGCACAAGACTACGATCGTAGTACTAAAATCCATGCAATGAGCTTTGATTTTCTGAGTTTTTAGTTTTTTTTGGTGACAAGAGACGAATATCGGAGAGGATTTACTGTAAAATACGCCAATGGCCTTACAGTATCTCGATGGTACTTAAAGGTGCCAATTTCGATATGTTGGTTAGAACGACGGGTATATGGCCCCCGAAATGACAATGCCAGAGCAGGTGAGCGTACAATTATTGGTATCTTGCACTTTCCTAGGTTCTAATGCAGCATTGCACTTGGATGCCACAGCACGAACAACTACACTGGATTATAATCGGAGGGAGCATAGCCGGACTTTCAGCTGCTATTGCATTGCAGCGCGCAGGACATCGGGTGACTGTGCTCGAGAAGGACGCAATGATAACTGAAGTAAGGCCTGATTCCTTCGAATATACAAAAAACGAACGTCGTGGCAGAAACGCAGTGAGGGCTGCCGGATCCCTCCTAATTTGCATAAAATATTGTGTGAATGGGGCCTTGAGAGCGAGCTAGAGAATATATCATCGAAACCCGAAACGATCAACATACTCTCTTACAAGAGCGGGTCATATCTTGGAAGCATCCAGTGGGACAAGGAAGCGCTCAAAGAAACAAACGGGCAATTCGGGTTGACCACTGTATGTAAGCTCTGTTCGCCTTACTCTTTTCCCTCACTTCCGTATTTGCTATCTAGGATTCCGCCCTATGGTTCCTTCTTTACCGGAAGGCGATTTCTCAAAGGGCATGCGTACAATTTGGAGCTAGAGTTGTGTCTTTAGACACTCGTCCCAGTTCTGCGTCTGTTATTCTCGAAGGTGGCGAGATGATTCGTGCAGATCTATTAATCGGAGCAGATGGCGTCCACGGAATAACGAGAAAATACATCTCTGATATTGTCTCTCGACGCCAGGGATCTTTCTGGAAAGCTCAGCCAATGTATGATGATGTAAAAATCGAAGGCACGAAGCTCAAAATGTTCAGGTGCCTTATCATAGTACTTGTGTGTCTATTCTACGATATATCTAAATGTCTTATAGCGCCTCCATTCCCAAACAATCAATTCTTGACGATCCACAGCTTGCTTATCTCATAACTCGAAGAGAGAACGTAAGTTTATACCAGTGATCATTTCTCTTGCATTATTATGTCGAGTACCAATTTTATAGGATATATTTGTCTGGCTTGGCCATGAACACTCCGCCGTTGGCTTTCCTAGCGTAAGTCACTTGGTTCTGGAGCTTACGATTCTCTTCGATCAACACTTGATTATATCAGGGGAAAGGTTCAAGTTGTAATTTCTCACTCTGTGTCTATGGCCTTGAGTCTGGAGACAAAGCTCAGGATCTGCGTTATGTTTTGCGTGGAGCAGAGCCAAGGTACAAACGCGTTCATTATACCTGTTCAAAGCTCACACTATCTTTCCTAGCCTTCTAAGATTATCCCAGATCGCCTCTGAAACCTCTTCCAGTCTGGCATGTACGCAGCTCACCCACGAGGACGTGCTTGAAACTTGGGTAGAGGGAAATCTAGTAGTCATTGGGGAGGCGGCGCATCCGCTACCAGTGAGTGTCTGCACACATGGGGAAAAACTTAATCTTTTGACAAGTATTTGATCAGCCTGGTTCTGTGCAATCGTATGCTTTATCCGTTGAAGATGGTGCAGTCCTTGCCAAACTATTCTCTCCGCAGTCTTTTCGTTGTTATTCTCGCTCGTTGGTTCCATATATTCCGACACTTCTCGCAGCATTTCAATCCATTCGTTCTCCACACTGCGCTTCCGTGCAAACTCGAGAAGTAGGAATCGTGCATTACTTGACTATGCCTGGAGCCAGCGAAGCGGAACGAAATGTAAGAGATCAAGGCATGCGAGCGAGAAGGGATGCATTGGAGATTACCGTTGTTCCGGTACCCCTCGAAATGGTGGGCTACTGCAAATCTGACTTTGAAGATGATGCGGAGGCAGACGACGAAGAAGACGAAGACGAGAGAGACAGGGATCCGCGTTGCCTTGGCCTTACAAGTCCAGCAGCCGACGTTGGCGATAATTTTGAGATCTGTCCGGAATGGGTGGAAATCGCCGAGATATATGGCTATCAAGCAGAAGAAGAAGCAGAAGAGTGGTGGGCCACTTGGGGGAGGTATCAAATCCAGGCGGACGAAGTTCGTGAAGTGGTGGCTGACAACGATAGGAGTTGTGGTAGTCATTCCAACACCACCAGAATCAATAGCCTATCAACTTTTGGAAGGGTGGGGTCTTGCCCCGAACACTCCATTTCCTCCCTGCGTTCTCAGTCTTTTACTTCATCTACTTCCAATTTGTTGTATGTATCACCCTCCTTTGTGTCATCTGCGTCTTCTATCTTGACCGAAGGCCCAGAATTACCAGCGGGATTCGGCTGGCAGCACAACACTGGAGGTGATCAATTGGGTGGGGACTCTGATGGTGAATGCTGTTTTCTTGTTTAGGAATTTTGATATCTGCAGTGTAGCAATACTTTCAGTTTTTTCCTAATCAATCATTGCAGGCTTAGCCGTATAGTGTAGCACCGCCGTCGAGTGAGTTCTTAAAATCCGATTTTCTCTCTTTCGAGGATCGATCTGCTTCTTATATCATGTATCCCACCAGCTCCCGACTCTTGTCGTGATTTGAAGAAATAGTGAATATAAAGCGGCGCGGCATACTTTAAGAAAATTGTAGTGCCAAAAGCTGATCATTTCCTTGTGCAATGGTGGATCCAGCTGAATGGAGCTTAGTCAAGAACTGGGTCATGGTAGATAACTAGTTCAAAGCTTGCAATTTGCGGTGATTTTTGGGTTCAAGAAGCCAAAACAGGGCAAAAAATACAAGAATTTTGCATGAAGGGAAGATAGGAAAGTTGAGCGCCTGGAACTCATAGAGTGATTATATAAAATTGGGCACCGAAGAGCCATTTTCGGTTTGGAATATTAGGGTAAAAATAGTCAAAATTTTGATCTATCTGAGTCTGTATCAAGTTTCCTGTTGAAAGCTCCTCAAAGTGAGGGTCACAAAGTATCCCATAACATCATGAAGTATAATTGAGGTCCATCGGCTAAAATAACACCAAGTTAGCCTAATGGTCTTATCACCAGATGGAGATTTTTGTGCCGGAGTGCTTCAATCTGGAAGAACATTCGGGTACAAACAATTGACTCTATAACCATGATGACACTGAAGATAGTGTTACGTGTGACCGAAGAGCTCAGAACATGCCAAAAAAGCATGCTCACCTCATGGTACTGACTAGTTGGGCAGGCTAATGATTGTCATGTCAGTACTATGATTACAGATTTTTGACATTTAGCCAATGTACTCACGGTGCCCATTGTTGAACTACAGTAAGTATTGACACCTCAGGATCACACTTAGATGTGTGAACGACTGTGTGAATTCGATAACTACCTGTTGAACTACAGTAAGTATCGACACTACGTATGCAAGTCAGATATCTGTAGCTGTAGTATCAAATGATATAGACATACCCTCAGGATCACACTTAGATGTGTGAACGACTGAGGGGAAATTTCCTACGTATGTCCATGTTAAGTAGGGTGGATAAGATCCGTCGAGACGCTGTGCGTCTCGACGGATGCAGAACACGAAACTGCACTCGAAACGTATGATATTTCAAAGGGGCGGTCCTCCATACGTCCCCGACGGGCCTTGCCGATCGTGTCTCGCCTAACTTCACTCCTCAACACTCCCCTAGACCCGGTCGGTACCGTCGAGCCCAAGCATTCGCACTTGATGTCTATGCAATGTAGTTCTGAGCGGCTTCGTGAGGATGTCTGCAATGTTTTCGTGGGATGGGACGTAATGTATCTTGACCTCGCCGTTCTCTACCGCATCCCGGACGAAGTGGTATTTTACATCGATGTGTTTCACACGCTGGTGGAATTTTGGGTTCTCCGATATGGCGATGGCGCTCTGATTATCGCCATAAATGGTCATGGGATAGGGAACTGAGTGACCGATTTCAGCGAGGAAGTTATGGATCCACTTAGCCTGCATCAGAGCCTTCCCATAAGCTATATACTCTGCCTCCGTAGTTGATAGTGCCACCACATCTTGTCGCTTAGACATCCAGTACACAGGACCCCCCGCCAGCTTCGTGAGGACCCCCATAGTAGATCGGCGGGTGTCAACACACGCCGCATAGTCTGAATCCCCATAAGTCTCAGGGTGAAGCTTCCCCTCCCCTCGTCGGTAGGTGATCCCATATTCCTTTGTCCCAGATAAATAGTGGCATAGATGCATGAGGGCATTCCAGTGAGGCCGTCCGGGGTTTTGAAGGAACTGTGACAAGAGATTCGTAGCAAATGCTATGTCGGGTCTGCAGGATCCCTGTCCAAACTGTAAGGCTCCTAGAATTTCGGCGTATGGTTTTCCCTTCATGAACTGGGTGTCCTCCTCGGATGATGGAGCTTGATTTTCTGAGAGTGCAATACCTGGTGGTAGCGGCGTGGCTTTGGGCTTCATGTTCTGAAGGTTATGCTTGGCAAAAAGCTGGTCCCAATAAGCTCGCATAGACAACGTTGCTGTGCCCTCTGCCTTGTCATGTACTAACCGCATGCCCAGTGCAAACTGGACTTCGTCTGTATCCCTAATCTGGTACCTATCACCCAAATCCCTTTTTGCCTGCTCCATCTGTTCTATGCTTGATGATCCACCCAATGTGTCGTCCGTGTAAGTCCCGGTCATCGTCTCCCCTGACTTTGATCCCCTACTCCTCACGCATTGGTCTGCTCGCGAGCGATAGTAGCCCAGTTCCTTGTAGGACTTATCCAGATTTTTCCACCAGTTCCTTCCAGCCTGCATCGTTCCATATAGGGATTTCTTCAAATGCATCACTTTCCCAGTTCCGTACCCTTCAAATCCCTTGGGGGGTTGTACGTATATTTCTTCTTTGAGGTCTGCGTTTAGGTATGCCGATGCAAAATCCACTTGCCATATGTTGTAGTCCAGGGTGACCCATACAGCAATCAGGACCCGAAGAGATTCGAATCGAAGAACAGAGGCAAAGGTCTCAAAGAAGTCTATTCCTTCCGTCTGTCTCCCTCCATTTACTACCAATTGGGCCTTTTCATCTACTATGTTTCCCATTCCGTCCATCTTGTGGGCAAAGACCCATAGTGGGTACAAGACGGTCGCTCCTCGGGGTGGGTCCTGAAGGGGTCCGAAAACCTCAAATTCTTTCATCCTTTGTCGCTCCTTCTCGATAGCTGGTAGCCAGCGTTCCGGATCCTCCATGGCTGTTGAGTAGGATTTTGGGACCTGTGGCAGCCCAATTGCAGACAGCGCAATGTTGAGTGTGTAATCAATTTCATTTGGTATTAAGTCAATGAGGGTGATTACGTTTGCATGGTGGGTTCTAGCTTCTGTCGCCCATTCTTCTCTCATCCCTCTTGCCTTTTCCTCTCTACTCATGAACTCTTGCATCTCCTTGGCCTTGAATGATGGTAGATGGTCGCGGGTTGATCTTCGGAGGGGTACTGCTGGGGCTGAAGCTTGTGGTTGTCATGAAACGATCTTTTTCATTATTCTTTTCTTTTATTATTCTTTTCCTTTTCTTTTATTTACTTACTTAATCACCAAAGCGCTTACACTAGCGCTTATTATATTTTCATTATCATTTAGGTTACACGCGTCAACCTTATTGTTCTCGCGTTGTCGTTTCACTTAGGCGCGACTCTCTCGTGCCTGTCAGCTTATTGACAGGACGACGTCATTATTGTTCCGCTTCCATGCTTCTTTTTATATTGCCTTATTGTTTACTCACCTAATACCTACAGCTTTACTTATGGATACAAGCGACTCTTATTGTAGATCCTCACGGTTACGGGGCGAGATATCTCTCACAGCTTCATATCCCAATAGTATATAAGACTTAGTATTTTGTAGTTATATTCCTTAGCTCTATTCTCGTCTATTCTCCTCGGTAGCTAGACTTGTAGTTGGGTTGTTTTATCCATCCTCTTTTGCTTTTTCGTCCTCTTGCTCATCGTCTATTGTGTGACGCCTGGTTGTCTCTTGTGAGAGCTAGCGAGTCGCTGACAGTGGTGTCTGGTCTAGGTTGGTTTCCAGAGTTTCATCATGGATAGCCGGTGTGTTGTTCGTTTCCTCAATGTTTCTGTCTTCAGTTGGGAAGAAGTCGTCTTCTACCTCTCCTCCCCTTTCTCTGCCAACTGGAGGTAGCAAGCTAGCTACTCGTTCCTCAAAAGTGACGTCTCGACTTGGAACAACGCAGCCGGATGAGGTATATAATAGGTACTCCCCTTGTTTAATATACCCCACCAAGCGGCCTCGAAAACCCCTCATATCCAACTTCCCTGAACCTTTAGAGACCTCTGTTCCCCATGCCAATGCTCCGAATGGCCTTAGGTGAGAGACATCCATTCGCTTCCCATACCAAATTTCTGCTGGGATTTCAAAGTTGGTGCATGCTGCAGGTAATAGGTTATCTGTGTATATGATGTATGTGCACCCATAGGCCCACAGAGAAAGAGGCAGACCGGAGTCCTGCAATATCGTACGAACATGGTTGAAGATGGTACCATGTCGTCGCTCTACAATGCCATTCGCTGCCGATGAATATGGAGGGACAACCTCGAGCACGATTCCATTCGTATCTGCCCACGTCTCCCATGGCTTGTTATTGAACTCCTTTCCTCCATCGACTCTCACAGCCAACATCTTCTCGCCAGTCTCATTTTCCGCTCTTGCTTTGTATGAAGTCATAGCAGTCAATGTGGTGGTCGATTCCTTATTTGCGAGATAGAAATCGCGGGTCATTGCTGAATGACCGTCAACGATAGGCATGGAATAGTAGAATCCTCCTATTGCTCTAACACGCATGGGTCCCGTTAGGTCAACATGGACACGTTCAAGTCGTTTCGACTCTCGTTTGGTGACAGCATCAAACGCTTGTCTTTTTGCCGCCCCAATTAAGCAGCTATCACACTTCTCAAGCTCCTCATCAATATCCCCTTTTACTTCGAGTCCATCCACCAAATTTCTCTGCACCATCATCCTTATACGAGTAACACCAACATGGCCAAATCGGCGGTGCCAGCCTCTCAAGTCCACAGGGACATTCAACAACCTCGAACGCATGACAAGGCTGGCTGGGGATGGCTCCTTTTCAGGCAGACGATACAATCCCTGGGAACCTACCCCAGTGAGGAAGTGTTCACCCTTTGGGCCAAAGAATTTTGCGATCCCATTTCCAAACAGGACATGGTGTCCTAGAGCGTCCATCTTGGAGATTGACACCAGGTTGTAGGATACGTTTGGAGCATGGAGAGCATTTGCGAAGGTGAGTACCACGTCACCTTCCTCATTTGAGAATGTCTTCCTGACCTTCCCATAGCCTAGAATAGTTAGTATTGTTGAGGCCTCAGACGATTTTGCTCGTCTTGCACATGGGGTATATTCAGCAAAGTCTTCCCTCTTTTTGAAGAAATGATCAGATGCTCCTGTATCTGCATAGATCTCATTGCCTGTCCCCACACCCACGAAAGCTGCCAGGCCATAATGATGAGGGAGTTCGGCTACTGCTCCCATTGCTGCTACATTTGCTGTCGTATTTCTAGGTGCCTCCATATCTCTTTTTCCTTTCCACCACACTGGGTACTCTCCTTCTTTGCCTCCTCCCTTCCTGAAACACTCCTCAGCAAGGTGTCCGGTCCTCTGGCAATTTCGACATCTCCTGTCAGGGAACTTCACCACATTCGCTGAGGCAGTTGCCTGTCATTCCAGATGTTCAATTCTGGCTAGGAGGATTGAAACCTCATTCGCCTGCACTAGACAATCTCCAGAGACTAGAGCATCTGGTCGGTTCTCGGACCGGGAGTACTGGAAGATAATTTGTTGAATAATGGCAGAGGAAGAGCTAAATGTCGATGGATTTGCATTTATGTTTTGCATGATGGTGTCGAAGGCTGCAGTAGGGAAAGCCGCAAGGATGATCGCTCTGAAAGTCTTGTCAGATACCTCATTTCCCATGTTGATTGCTTCCTTTCGAAGTTCTCGGAGCGTTTTGAAGTATGAGTCTAGTGATTCCGTCTCGCGGAAGATGTGGCTTCTAAGGCGTCTCATGGTGAGTACCTTCCTCATATCATCTTTCTGTCCGAATTCAAGGGTTAATGCATCGAATAGGTCCTTGGCATCTTTCTCAGCAACATCAGGAATGAACGAGGGTAGGTCTGCGATGTATGATTCAATAATCTCTTTCGTTCGGTCATTTCGGAAGGTCCACTCGGCTCTGGATGGTGCCGTGGAGTATACTGGTGTTGACTCCCGTACTGTAGTGGATCCAGTAGTCAGGCCTGGCTTCTCGGTCGTGCCGTCGATGTAACTAATCAAGCCCTGGGACTTTAGGGCAATTCGTATTTTTCGTTCGATGGGTTTCCAAGTGACTCGGATACCACCATCGAATTTTTGGTCTTCAGGGACCTCGGGTATAGGTGTCGGTAGCGCTCCGCTACTGGCCATTTTTGTCTATGATTTCGTGGTCGTTATCCTCGAATTTTATGTGTGATGGGTTTAACAGCGGGCGGGGCCCATAACCTGTTGAACTACAGTAAGTATCAACACCTCAGGATCACACTTAGATGTGTGAACGACTGTGTGAATTCGATAACTACCTGTTGAACTACAGTAAGTATCGACACTACGTATGCAAGTCAGATATCTGTAGCTGTAGTATCAAATGATATAGACATACCCTCAGGATCACACTTAGATGTGTGAACGACTGAGGGGAAATTTCCTACGTATGTCCATGTTAAGTAGGGTGTCCGGTCGGGATAAGATCCGTCGAGACACTGTGCGTCTCGACGGATGCAGAACACGAAACTGCACTCGAAACGTATGATATTTCAAAGGGGCGGTCCTCCATACGTCCCCGACGGGCCTTGCCGATCGTGTCTCGCCTAACTTCACTCCTCAACACCCATGACACTAAAAACAATAAGGACAATGCGAATGACTGGAGATTCAACTGATCAATAGTTGTCAGGATATCAAGATTGGTAAGCACCAAAAACTCCCTTGAAGAAAGGCTTCAGATCACGAAAGCAATGAGACACTAGATACAAACTTACAAAAAGAAAAGTTGCGCCATTCTGAAGAACATTGTTAATGACTTCGACATTAGTGCGGCGTGGCATTTCAAAACCATGATGAGGAAAACATCAAATACAGGCTTTCAAAGGCCATAGAGTTACTGAGATCAACAGCAGAATTGTAGAAACTTAAGACTCAACACACCCATATTGTGAAAAATGCTGGCATTGCTTTTGGTAGTGTTGAGAAAACACAAGAATTGAGTGGCTCCCCAACAAAGTGAGCCGCCCCTAATATGTGGAAGGGTCACGAGTGAGCTTAATGAAAGGATCTCGAAAAATCGGAATGTTACTTACGCTGGATTTGGAGTAGTGCATGGATTAAAAATGTTGTGGCAGTGACTATTGTTGCAGTGAATCCAATGAGGAGTGACTTTTTTACTATTCTCTTGCAATTCCAGAGCTGAAATAGGCGCCATATGATACTGACTAATTGATTGACAATAATGGGTAAGTGCTGTTGAGCAATGAAACAATAGGATATGTTAAGAATTTACATTGTGTTGATGATATAATGAGTGTTGCTGAGATGGAAAATACCCAAACGAATTGAACACATCTGAAAGTAAGGCGACAATTAGGATCACACAAAAATTGAACACATATGGAAACTCACGTCTGAACATTTGGGAACATTGTAAATTAGTTTCATCAGGGAATCTGAAGCAAAAAGCAACATTTTTCACCGAATCATTTGAGTTGACTGCCTTTCCGCTCTGCACTATAGTGTGCATGTACATTTAGGTTCATTGGTTATAGAAACACTGCAGCATACCATATGCGAAATATGCAACAACAGCCTCAGAGAAGTAGCGAACAAGGAAGATGGATTGGTGGATTTGCCAATCATCAAAGGAAACAATGCGAAGATCTCTCCAGAAGAAGGAAACTTCCTCGTCAAATGTGAGGAGATGATCATAAAGGATAACAGCTAGCGAGGCAGCTACTTAGGAGTAAGTCAGATGACAATGCATTATTAGACAATCACACCTGAAATATATTTGACCAGATATGCCTGTGCCATGGCCTCTGGGAGATTTACCAATCAGTCCATCTTTGCAAGTTCAGTACGGGGAAAAGCTCGAAACGACCTCTTATAGCTAAGGACATCACTGTTAGTACAAGTGCATTTGATGAAACATATTCCGAACTAAGATGCGGTACTGAAGTGATCACATCCATCTATCTGATGTGTGATTTTTCAAGAAATTTTGACATTACTCCGCTGAAGATGGGCTATAACATTGTCAGAGCAACCGATGATCCGTGATGATCTTTCAGAGTTGATTCAACAAATCACTGAGGCAACGAAAGACAGACTCCAGATGGTGACGGAACCAAAGCGGTCCCTTGCTAGTCGAGGTGAAGGTCATTCGTGCTCTATGTAAGGCTTTATGGAATTTGGACGTCGGCTACCGCGGTGATTGTTCACCTAAATCGCAAGACCCTAGTGGTTCAGAACCTCATATCTTTCCCGTTCCTTTTCCGGCACTAAAAGATTCCATTCTCTGATATCGCAATAGGGAATCTGCCCGAAAACCTTCCCATATAACCCGTCAAAACTTCAGGTATGCTCGGATCATTGAAAAGAAGATCTGAGAAGCTGTGTCCACTTTTGAGAGGTTTGAAGGGAACTTGAGTGAGGAAGATGAAGCTTGATCTGGAAGTTGGCAGATTCGTGATTGTATATGTATACTATATTTATTTATTCTCGAAAACATTTTATCTATCTAGGGCTCCCCCAACACAATGAAACAACTATATGCACCGAGTCTCGGAGATATGTTTCGCCTACTACCTTCATCAGGCGTAAATAGATTTCAGAAATTCAAGCTGTTGTGTTTCTGATTGTAAGCTCACGCGTCCAGTGCATTTGTAGTCATGCCTAGAATAAGCACATTGTGAACGTTCTGCATGTGGAAAGTTTGCAATTCTCCCCCCTCTGTCTTCAAGATCTAGCAACTAAGTCGATTATCCGTTAGATATTGGGGTATCGTCTCAGGTCAGAACAGGGATGCTAAAGACTTCCAATTGAGAATGGGAACAATGTTGTTGTTGTATGTCGAGGGAGGGCTGAAAATAGGCGCCAAATCGATTTTCTTTTCCTTATGGATTACGTTCCTTTCTTTGCGTACCTCGATGATATTCTTACTCATGTCAATGTCACTGCTCAAGCCGATTCAACAACATCGTTCCCTCTGTTCAGTGGGCCTTCGGATTCGCACACCGAGTCAATATTGAGGAAAATCGATGTTCTTTTGAATAAAATACAAAGGAATGAGGAAGTAGATGAGTTTGCGATACCAAACATTGGTTTATCTTCAGTCGAGGATGCTAGCTATTCTGAGCAGGACGCCAGAAAAGTTAGAAATGAATCGAGCTCGGAGGACTCACTCAAGCAGCATGTTTGTAATCTTGTTTGTCCAGCTTGATTCCCGTTTTACTGGTCCTTGTAGATCCACAGCATAATACATGTATGCGAAGCTATTTCAGAAGGCGATCTGTCTCAGAGAGTCACTCTACCTGTTCTCTCGGAGCAAGGGATGGTGATTCAAGGTCAAGATGAATTAATGACTTTGAAGGATGTGATCAATACGTTGGTGGACAACTTGAGTGAGTACCCATCATCCATGTATTCTCCCCTCCAATGTATAATTTCATAACAGATATATTCACTGCCGACTTGAATGACCTTGCTCGTGACCCCGAGTATGGTTCTCGTAGCTATCTCAAGTCACAGGGATGTCAGCCAGCTCTTCAAGGAGAGTGGCACGAAGCACTCAATAACGTCGATAGGATGTGCGGCACTTGGACCGATCATGTCTGTTCTTCAGTTCCCTCAAACGGATCAAATTGTTGAACCTCCTTCCCTCAGATACGCGCAATTGCGATGGTCAACACTGCCATCTGTCGAGGTAACTTGACTCAAAAATTAGATATTTCGGTCAGTAGGCATTTTTCGAGTTCCTCGATTTCCTTCATTCAGAGTCGTAAAGGTCAGAGGAGAAATGCTTGACCTTAAGGCTGTAATCAATGCTACGGTGGATCAGTTGAACGTCATCGTGAATGAAGTCAACAGAGTTACTGTGAGTAAACACCTCTGGGATCTTACTGCAATATCACGATATTTCAGTGGAGGATATCTATGTGTGCTTCTATTATCCTTGTTCTTGCACTTATACTTTGTTACTATAGACTGGTACTAATACTAGCACTTTCGAAGGAAGCAGAGCACACGAGGGATTAGCAGGTATTTGGAAGGAGCTAGTAGACAATATGAACAAGATGTCGCTCAATCGGATTAATGAGGTAGGCAGAACTTTATCTTTGATTGTAGATACACTGTACAGTGATTCACCGCATACTAGGTCAGGGCATTGTCTGAGTTAACCAAGGCTATCCATCAAGGCAAGTTGAACAAACTCATTGAATTTGATGCCCAGGGAGAGATGCTAGAGTTCAAAGAGAGCGTAAGCTATTCATCGTTCCACAATTACTTTAATTGTGCTTCTGAATTACCCTTTTTTAATTGTCAGATGAACGCAATGGTAGCTCAACTATCGAAAGTCACAATGGAAATCATCCGTTTCTTGCATGAAGCTGGGGAAAGTGGTGTCCTAAGCAGCCAGGTGATTGCTAACGACTTTGAAGGAGATTGGAAAGTACTGGTGGATGCTGTGAACTCATTGGTGACAAGGCATAGAGTTATTGGCTTAGAAACGCCCTATACCTGTGAGGAGTGAATACCTATGAAACTTTTCCTCGTTGTACACACTACCTCAACTGATGGATCTCGTGGTGCTGTACATTACAATGTACGGCGATCATTGCTTCCTATGGCAGGTACACCTTCTCGCCTCAATGAGTCAACTGTATATAAGATTGTCGGAACAACATTCAAGAGGTACCTCACTGTTGAGACTGTGCCGGCGAGGTTCCGTAAGGTCCCAAAGGTATAGAATAGAAACTATGAGTAGTAAACCTTGTTCCGTGTCTGTACAATCTCATATGATGAACGATCAGTCAGTCAGCATATAGAGATATGAGTTAAGTTGAACAAGAACCTTAGCACCACTATCGGTAGTGCCCCCAACTACCTTTTGGATTGTTTCCTTTCGTGAAGTATTGTCCTTCATGTATTCACCTTCCACAATTAACTTCACAGCTCTAATTTGACAATTCCTATGTGCACAATCATAACAATTCCTCTTGCAAGGCAGTTTTAGGTTACAGTTTCTTGACCCACTACAATCTGTTGATTGACTGGGCATCAAGGGACATTTCATCCCTTTCCACTAAGCAAGTTGAATCTTCACTGATGTCTTCACTTTCACAAGCAGCTGTTCTGGAAGTAACTGATCCTTCATGAGATCAGCTTACCATTAGTTCCAAGAAGAGTCCTTCATGGCCTTCTTCTCAAACTCATTCTTGCTATTCACCACATCCCTTATCAGATTATTTTCCTTACAAACCTATCTACATGTATCCTTTGGTGGCTCAGTTGGCCACTTCACAGCTCAAAAATTCAGAAATCAATATTGCACTCATGAATGCAGTATTATTTAACTGTGCATGCAAAAATGTGAAGTATGAACCCATGCTGTTATACACAGTTCATACAGAAGTTACAGTGCGAGCTGCAGCAACAACTCCAACAACAAAATTCAATATATCAACATTACTGAAGCAATACACAGACTTTGTGGATGTTTTTGATGAAACCAAAACCAAAGTGTTGTCCAAGCACCACCCTCATGACCTCAAGATTGATTTGGAGGATGGCGCCAGACCACCTCTTGGTCACCTTTATCCTCTTTCTTCTAAGGAATTAGAGGCTTGACATAATTTTATTGACAAACACCTGGAAACAGGTGCTATCCAACCTTCATCTTCTAATGGAGCTCCAGTGCTGTTTGTATCAAAGAAGGATGGTAAACTTCAACTATGTGTAGATTTCCGTGGTCTAAATAAGATCACCAAAAAGGATCATTAGAATTTGCCTCTTATTTCTGATTTACTAGATGTTCCAAAGAAAGCTAAGTTCTATACCAAATTCAATCTTGCTCACATATACTAGTTAGTTTGAATTGCAGAAGGAGAGGAATGGAAGACAACATTCAGGACTCATTGGGGTTCTTATGGATAGATAGTTATGCCATTTGGTCTTACTAGTGCTCCTGCAGCCTTTTAACAATTTGTTAATGATATATGCATTTACTCAGACAATGAGGCATCCCATCACAAACAGATTTGCAAAGTCCTTCATCACTTTCAGAAACATCAACTCTATGCAAATAAGAGGTTGACATGGTAGAGTATCTAGGCTATATTATTTCTCTGGAGGGCTTAACAATGTCAAGAGACAAAGCTCAGGCTATCATTGACTGGCCAGTTCCATGGAAAGTCAAGGATGTTCAGTCCTTTTTAGGTTTTGTCAATTTTTACAGGCATCTTAACTCTAATTATAGCAATATCATGATTCCAATGACTCATCTTATGCAAAAGGATGCACCATGGCTATGGACTACCAAGTGTCAAGTGTCGTGACACGGTACTTACATCATTTTCCTTACGTTTCTTTTCTTTCACGTGCTTTCTTTCCTTTCATCACATGATCGTGTTTATGACTGTTCATCGCTCAGCGCTCCTTTCATCCATGATTGTTCCATCCCTTCTCACCTGATACCATCTTTCCCATTGTTCTCTCCAATCCTTCTCGCGCTGTCGCTCCATTATTGTTCCCTGGAATCATTCCCATTCGCTCCTCTTTAAATCCCTCTCACGCTGTCGCTCTGTTATTATCTACTGGAACTATTCCCATTCGCTCCTCCCTATTCCTTCTCGCACTTTGCTCTGGAACTATTCCCATTCGCTCTTCATCTTTGCGCTCTCGCACTCTTATCTTCTCACCTCTGTTTATTATCTTCACGCTCCACCGTTTACATTCTTATTCGTTCTCAGCTCTTATTGTCAGACGAGTATATATAGTACCGTAGTTAGCTCCTAGTTCCCTATCTCGACCTCTTGGTCATTGGGGACTAGGTTCGTCACTGTATCTCTGTCTTTGCTACATTCAATACTAACTTGGTCATTGGGGACTAGCTTGCCTTACTTGAACCCTTGTGATTTGGCCCTTCGTGCCATCACTGCTGTTGAGATCACTCTATCCTTTCCGCCTTAGTGCACTAGTGTTGTCGCTGTCAAGGGCTTCGCTAGTTGTGTTTTGGCTTGTGCTTGTGCTTGTGCTTTTGCTCCGTCGTCTCTGTCCTCGTCGCCACATCAAGAAGATTTTGAAAAGTTGAAATATAGCTTCACTCACACCCCTATTCTTGCACATTGGGAACCCAACTGACACCTCATCATGGAAACTGATGTTTCAGATTATGCGATAGCAGCTATCCTCTTGATCCTACTTCCTGATGGAGAAATTCGTCCAATTGCCTTTCTTTCAAGAACTTTTCAAGCTGCAGAACTAAATTACAACACACATGATAAAGAGCTTCTGGTGATCTTCGAAGGTTTAAAATGTGGTGGCATTATCTTGAAGGATCTAGCAATCCCATTGATGTGGTCACAGATCATAAGAATCTTGAATACTTGTTAACTATAAAAATTCTTATGCCAAGACAGGTTTGATGGTCAGAGGATTTACATCAGTTTAATATAGTGATCTGTTTCAGACCAGGTAAGTTAGGTGAAAAACCTGATTCAATGACTAGACACTAGGATGTCTATCCAAAAGAGGGGGATATTGGCTACACACAAGTTAACTCACCGGTCTTTAGACCTATCTTCACTAATGAACACCTGACTACTTCCCTTGAGCTACATTTTTAGAAGGTTCTGCAATTTGCACCTATATCATTATGGACATAGAGGCACTACATTCTACCATTTGCAATTCTATTGAATTGGATTTGGAATCAATTGTGGGATTAAAGTTCACAAAGAATGGTTCTAACCCTTGTTGGACAATAGGTACTGACAGACCATTACAGCTTGACAATTGCATTTACATTCCAAACACTTCAAAGTTACTCCTTGAAATCCTACATTATGTTCAACAATCACCCACTCTCTGGTTATTTTGGTCAGAACTGGACTCTTGATGCTATTCGACAACAATATACTTGGCCAAAGGTTTGCGAATTTGTTCATGATTACATCACAACACACCTCATTGACATAGGCCTTGCTGTAATATTTGTGCAAAGCTAAGTCCTTATGAAGCTTTGCAATCCTTTCTGCAACTTAGATATCTCACTTACATCCCTATATCAATACATATTTCCTTCATTATCTTTCCATCCTTATCAGATCTGTACTATCCCTTTTTAATCCTTTCCTTTGTTCTTCACTTATGAGCTAACCCATTCAGGCCTAGCATCACTTTGTGATCCTGACTTGCTTATAGTATAAAGCTATGGTATTGTTATGATCATGCACATTAATCATGTTGGACTGATTGAACTATCAATCTGACTTACCTTGTTGACTTGGGACAGGATTCAATCATTGATGTATCACATCAATGACACTGGCCAACATATTCTTTCAGAGAGAATCTGAACACTTATCTAATTCATTCACTATTATTTCAGATAGATCCCAAACCCTTATCTTGTTGTTTATCCATATTAGTTAGTTGTTCTCCTATTTGCACTACATATCTTTGCTTCTGTATGCAAGTAATTACTTTAGGTTATAATATAGTGGTAGTGGAGATAACACTAAATAATATAAAGAGCCTGTGAGCATAGGTAGAACTTTAGTTTTAATATCAACTTGGAGTTACACCCTCTCAGTCCTTACACTCTCTTACTTCATTCAACATTGTCAACATCAAGTACAATACTGACTTTTCCACTTAAATGAACCTTTGACTTCAGACCACACAGTGTAGTGAGGGTATTGTCAATATGTTATGATTGTGCACAAAGGAGTTGTCAGGAATGATTGCGGGAAAATCACAAAGGAAAATACTTCGCGAGGTAAAACGACCCTATACAAAGTAGTCGGACCTTGACTCCACTATTAGTAGAGTCCTCGACACTTCGCATGTCCGCAAGAGAAGAAAGGTAAATGTGTTCCATTTGCGATGACTGTCGTGGAACGTACTGACAGCGAGGATGTTAAAACGATGATAAAGATAGATGATTAATTGGTATCACTATCGAAGTGCTATCAAGGTTGATATTTAAACTAAGGAACTACCTATTCAATACCGTAGCTTTATACTAAAGGTAAGTCAGGATTGTGAAGCGATGCCATGCCCAGATGGGTTAGCTTGTAAGTAAAGAACAAAGGAAAGGATATAAAAGGAATAGTATGAATCCGATAAGGATGATAAGAGATAACGAATAATTGCTTTGCGTCAGAATTCCCTTGTGAAGTAATTGTGTAGTGGTAAAAGGATATAAGTAATATATCTAAGTAGCGGAATGGTTCACGAAGCGTCGTAAGGACTTAGCTTGCATAGATATAACAGTATCCCCCTCTTAGGCTTTCGCCCTCAAAAGCCTACATGATTATTAACGATTGACGAATCTAAAATTAGATAGAATGGAAACGTAAAAAAGAAAAACAATAAAATTTTCAGAAAAGGCCACGCGATTTATGATTGAGGTAACCGAAAAATTTGAGGTCGAACCTGTCATGAAACGATCTTTTTTCATTATTCTTTTCTTTTTCTTTTATTTACTTACCTAATCACCAAAGCGCTTACACTAGTGCTTATTATACTTTCATTATCATTTAGGTTACACACGTCAACCTTATTGTTCTTGCGTTGTCGTTTCACTTAGGCGCGACTCTCTCATGCCTGTCAGCTCATTGACAGGACGACGTCATTATCATTCCGCTTCCATGCTTCTTTCTATATTGCCTTATTGTTTACTCACCTAATACCTACAGCTTTACTTATGGATACAAGTGACTCTTATTGTAGATCCTCACGGTTACGGCGCGAGACATCTCTCACGGCTTCATATCCCATTAGTATATAAGACTTAGTATTTTGTAGTTATATTCCTTAGCTCTATTCTCGTCTATTCTCCTCGGTAGCTAGACTTGTAGTTGGGTTGTTTTATCCATCCTCTTTCGCTTTTTCGCCCTCTTGCTCATCGTCTATCATGTGATGCCTGGTTGTCTCTTGTGAGAGCTAGCGAGTCGCTGACAGAACCTGCCCTCAACGACGAACACGTATACAACGCAAGGGTTTTCTCTGTTTTTTCCTAAGTCCTCATTTCTTCACAATGTCTATTACCATTACTGCCACCGAAACTGTGCAAGAATGACAGGCGCGCCTTGTTCGTGAACAGGTGGAATGAGCCCGCCTTTGTCAAATCAAAATTGATGCACAGGAGGCCGTCTTCGAGGAGGAGATGGTAAGGTTGGAGGAAGAAGCTGCTCGTGAGGCAGAGCGCGAGGCAGAGAAGAAGAGGATTGAGGAAGAGAGAAGGCACAAAGAGGAGAGGCAAGTCACGAAGAAGAGGGAGGAAGAAAAGCTCATTGAGGAGAGCATCGCGAAGGCAAAGGCCGTCACTTTGAAGAAACTTGCAGAGGAAGAGCAATTACAGAGTCAATGATGGAGTGAGGCTCTACAGGAGTTACAAGAGCGTCGGGATCGTGCAGCCCAAGCTGCATCTCGACGTTCAAGTGGTCTGGTGTCGCGGGAGCCTTTGGGCTCCAAATCAAAAACCTACAAGTCCACCTCTGTTGTTCGTGATTCCCCGGAAGGGAATGCATTGGATTTAAAGTGAAAACATCCTGTACCTCTGGTGAGTTGTGGTCTTCGTGATTGTTTCTGGTTCATTTTTATTTAATGAATTATAGACTGGTGGAGCTCCGGATCCTGATGATGACCTCGCCCCTGGTTACAATGATGAGGACAACAATGATGATGAGGACAATGAGGACAATGAGTATGACGAGGGCGATGCCCCTCCCCCTATGCCTTCGCGGAACCGCGAAGCCTGTCTTCATTGTGTTGCACATGGCAACACTTTGAACTGCATTGCACAACCTGGGAAACCTCGTACCCAGGCCTGCCTTAGTTGTCATCAACAACGACAATGGTGTAGTTGGTCAGGGGAAAATGCGGCTCAAAGATCGAGATGAAAGAGGCTGAGGGTTGACAAGGGAGATTTATACCAGGGTCCCGCGACATGCGTTGCGGAAAGAAGAATGGTTGGGGTGGAGTTTGGGGAGAAGTTGGATCTGCTTGTGAAGCAGAACAACCAACTCAAGAAGCAAATGGACATGCTTCTGGGTTTCACAAGTCAATCTTCTCTTGCGATGGAAGAATCAGTTCATTTAGTGTGGCAATGACCTGGGGAGGACAATGTAGAAGACGACGAAGACGAAGAAGAGGAAAAAGACAAAGACAAAGAAGAAGACAAAGAAGAAGATAAAGACAATGAAGATGAAGAGGAGAGGAAAAGAAGAAGGATTTGCAAAGGAAAATGTCATGCAATGTGAGTTCCGCAAAGGATCGTAGTAGTATTTGTAATTAGTTTTATATGATTTAGTATTGGTTTGTTTGTTGTTTTTGGTTTTTGTTTTTTGTTTGGTTTTGTTTCGCTTTAATTTTGTATGAGTATTTGCCTTTTTTGGTGATTTTGGAACCATAAGGGTTTTGTTTTATGAATAAATGTAAGGAGTTAAGATTCATTCTGCGAGGAGGGAATCACAATGGTTGTAGAAGGAAGGATTCATTCTGTGAGGAAGAATCGCAATGGTTTCGGAAGGAAGGAAATGTGAGAGTTCAAAGTTAGCTTCATGAAGGATGGATTGCGGTGATATGTGTCAGCGACTCGCTAGCTCTCACAAGAGATAACCAGGCATCACACGATGAACAATGAGCAAGAGGATGGAAAAGCGATGAGGATGAATAAAACAACCCAACTACAGGTCTAGCTACCGAGGAGTATAGACGAGAATAGAGCTAAGGAATATAACTCCAAAATACCTAGTCTTATATACGAAATGGGATATGAAACCGTGAGATATGTCTCGCACCGTAACCATGAGGATCTACAATAAGAGTTGCTCGTATCCATAAGTAAAGCTGTAGGTATTCGGTGAGTAAACAATAAGGCAATATAAAAAGAAGCATGGAAGTGGAACAATAATGACGTCGTCCTGTCAATGAGCTGACAGGCATGAGAGAGTCGCGCCTAAGTGAAACGACAACGCGAGAACAATAAGGTTGACGCGTGTAACCTAAATGATAATGAAAATATAATAAGCGCTAGTGTAAGCGCTTTGGTGATTAAGTAAGTAAATAAAAGAAAAGAAAAGAATAATGAAAAAGAATGTTTCGTGACAATATGCTGACTTGGGGATGAATGCAAAATGCAAGTGTAGAAATACCAACACCAACACCAACACCAACACACAAAACTAAGTCAAACACTAAGTTCAGAGGGGTGCAGAAAAGATATAAAATTTATTGTTTGAATCTAACTCTGTCTAATAGAGTAGGAGTTTTTGTAATAGATTTTCTTTCACAAGTTCTATAAAACTTGGGCTTGCTATGGCTAACTGGTTCCTTAATCTGACTTTGACTGAATAACTTTACTAAACTGCACTTTGAATAACTTTACTTTCTTTCTAAGTTAAAAGTACAATCTTTCTTTGTTATACAAGTCTGTCTGAATCTCAAGAACTGTTTTTCTCTCTCTCTCTCTCTATGCTGAAACTCTCTCCCTTTCTGTAGGATTAGCAGTCACTACAAAAGTGGGGGGGGGGGAAGAAAGCTTCCCTTCATTCTTGGGATTGAGCTCTTTTTATGTCCTGGGCAGAGATCTAGATCTAGGGACCTAAATTACTCCGCAGTTCTAGAATGCTCAATAGCTCCACAGTTCTAGAGCATTACTATGACAACTGTCAGAATTCTGGTCTGGAACCTTTCTAAACAGAAACTCATATATTCCTGTTGTGCCTATCATGTTGTCAAGTAGCAACTGATATATGATAATTTGAACAGTCTTGGACTTTCTCTACACTTCTCAACAATCCTAGGTTAGGTTGCAGTTTTCTATAATACACATACTGTTTCTTTGAACAACAGGAAAAGCAAGATATGTACAAAGAACTGGTTTTAGTACATATATCTACTGCCTGTGACTGGGCCTTGCCACTGAGAACCCTCCCAGTTCATCTGTGGTTAACATCTGCACAGGGCAGGTATTGCACAAGGTACTGTAGACATGGTACAAAGACTCCCTGCTGGCATGTGCAAAGTTTCGGAAATTAAGGGTTTTTATGCATAGCCTGTTTTCAGGTGTATCAGCAGAACTCCTTGACGTGAAGGTTTGAAATTTAATAGGTAATGTAATAGGTAGTACGGAATGTAATGGTGATGGATCACGAAGGTTTCGCGAGGAGTTGTTGAACTAGTAGAATAAAAATTAGTATTTCCAAGGAATGAAATAGAAAAAACTAAGTGGTTGTTGATCATGATGGTCCAGGTTTGTGAGGGTAACAAAGATGGAATGCTGGAACCAGCTTGTCCGTGTGAATTTTGTTTGCAGCAACCCAGGAAAACTCTTCATCTGTACCTTCATATCCTGCCCACTGGATGTAATACTATAGTGGACATTTTTTGTATCGATGATCCAATTTCGAATCTAAGACCTCCGCGACGTTGTATTCCTCTTCGCCATCGACTTCCACCGGAGGTGGAGGAGTTTGTTTGTGATCTGGGATCGAGTTCGGAGTATATGGTTTGAGTTGGGATACATGGAACACTGGGTGGATACGACTGAGATAGGAAGGGAGTTGTAACTTGTACGACAGAGTTCCTACTCACTCAAGAACTTTGAATGGTCCGAGGTACTTCTCGGAGAACTTCGCGGTAGGTTGAGTGGTTTTATGTGCTTTGCTAGTACAAATACCTGTGAATCAATGGGAAAATCGGGGTGAGTAATACATTTTCTGTCTGCTTGCTCTTTGTATTGAGCTTGCGCATTAGTAATTTCTTCATGAAGGAAAGAATGAATCTCATCTAAATTCATCGCAAAGTCAATCGCGTGATCAGAATGGATGTCAATTTCAGGTTTCACTGTAATATTAGGATGATAACCTTTATTTGCAAAGAACGGAGTAATACCAGTGGATGCATTAGGAGCGTTGTTGTATGCAAATTCCGCGATAGGCAGAAGCTTTGCCCAATCATCCTGTTGATATGCGCAATACATACGAATGTATTGTTCCAGAGTCTGGTTAACTCGTTCCGTTTGTCCATCCCCCTCAGGATGGTATCCCGAGGTGAAGTGTAGTTTAATCGAGAGAGCTTCCCCTAAAGTGCAAAAGAAAGCCGAAACAAATTCCGAGCCTCGGTCAGAAGTGACATGACTAGGAACTCCATGTTTCGAGAAAACGTGATGAATGAACAGTTCCGTGAGCTCTTCGGACGTTATTTTGTTGTGTGTCACAATGAAAATGCCTTGCTTTGAGGCCCGATCCACGATTACTAAATAGCCATAAGTCCTTTAGAATCTGGTAATTGTTCAATGAAATCCATTGATATGGAATCCCAAGGTCGGACGGGGACTGGAAGTGGTTTGTGTAGACCATAAGGCCTATGTCAACGAGGTTTGTTGCATCCGCAAACCGTGCACGAATTAATATAATCACAAACAAATTTGCGAACCTTCGGCCAAGTGTACTGTCGTCAAATAGCTTCCAGAGTCCAATTTTGACCAAAATGACCTGAGAGTGGGTGGTCGTGAAAGTAGCGTAGAATTTGAAGTCATAAATTAGAAATGTTAGGAACATAAATGCAATCGTCAAGTCATAACAGTCCATCAGACCCTATTGTCCAACGAGTGTTTGTACCGTCCTTCGCGAACTTCAATCCCACAATTGATTGCGGATCCAGTTCGATTGAATCGTGAATAGTGGAATGGAGTGCCTCTATATCCATAACAATGGAGGCTGTGGTGACAAAGGGGAAAAGCACAGAGAAGCACAGGCTCGAAGCACAAACCGAAGTGAGGGGTGGGGCTAGCACCACACACGAAGGCTGAAAGATAAAATGATCAAGACAGCAGTGATAGCGCAAGGCCAATCACTAGGGTCACACAAGGAAAACTAGTTCCAAAGACCAAGTAAGTATATTGAAGGTAAACGATGATACAGGTACTAACCTAGTTCCAAAGACCAAGAGGTCAAGATGGGGAACTAGGTGTCAGCTACTGTACTATATATACAAGAGTCTCGATGAGTAAGCGAAAGCGCAGGAAGTTGATGGAAGTGTTTGGAATGTGATAGAAGGATGCAGAATGATGTAGATGGATCTAAACAGTAACAGCGATGAGGGAAGGAGGAGATGTAGGAGAAATAAAGTAAGTACTGTATCTTGTATAGCACGTCATGACAGAGGCGTGAAGTGCTGGTCCTTCTAGGAATGTAGCTCAAAGGGAAGTGGTTGTTCATTAGTGAAAATAGGTCTGAAATTATGTGGGTTAACTTGCGTGTAGCCGATATCCCCCTCTTTTGGATAGACGTCCCAGCGTCTAGTCATTGAGTCAGGTTTTTCACCTAACTTACCTGGTCTGAATCAGATCACCATATTAAATTGGTGCAGATACTCCGACCAATGAACTTGTCGTCGCGTAAGGATTTTCGTTGTCAAGAAGTATTCAAGATTCTTGTGATCAGTAACGACGTCGATAGGATCTCCTGATCCCTCGAGGTAATGTTGCCAACCTTTGAATGCTTCGAATATCGCGAGAAGCTCCTTATCATGAGTGTCATAGTTGAGTTCCGCAGCTTGAAAAGTCCTCGAGAGGAATGCGATGGGGTGAATTTCTCCGTCAGGTAGTAGGATCAAGAGGATTGTGGCTAATGCATAGTCTGAGGCATCTGTTTCTACGATTAGATGTCGGTTTGGTTCCCAATGTGCCAGAATCGGAGCATGAGTGAAGCTGTATTTGAGCTTCTTGAAGGCTTCCTGGCAGTTGGTATTCCAGTTCCAAGGTGTATCCTTTCGCATAAGTCATGTTGTCAGGACTATGATATTGCTATAATTATAAATAAAACATTGATAAAAATTAGCAAATCCGAGGAAAGACTGGATGTCTTTGACTTTCCGAGGTACTGGCCAGTCAATGATAGCTTTCACTTTGTCTTTCAACATCATTAAGCCCTCCAGAGAAAGAATATACCCAAGATACTCTACCGTATCAATCTCCTATTCGCATTTTGCGATGTTCGCTTAGAGTTGATGTTTACGAAGCCAACAGAGAACCTCGCAAACATGTTTGCAATGCAATGTTTCGTCGTCGGAGTAAATAAGGATATCGTCGAGGTAGACGATAACATAAACATCTAAAAGATCAGCAAATATGTCGTTCACAAACCTTTGGAAAGCTGCTGGAGCATTAGTGAGTCCAAATGGCATAACCTTCCATTTGCAAGAACCCCAATGGGTTCTGAATGTCATTTTCCATTTGTCGCCTTCTGCAATTCAAACTAAATGGTACGCGTGAGCAAGACTGAGTTTAGTATAAACCTTAGCTTTTTTCGGAGCGTCTAGTAAATCAGAAATGAGAGGCAAAGGATAACGATCCTTCTTCGTGATGTTGTTAAGACCGCGAAAGTCTACGCAAAGTCAAAGTATTCCATCCTTTTTTGGTACAAACAATACCGGAGCTCCATGAGGAGAGGATGAAGGTTGAATAGCACCTGATTCGAGGTGCTTATCAATGAAATCACATAGAGCCTCTAATTCCTTGGCAGAAAGAGGGTAAAGGCGACCAATAGGTGGTTCGGCGCCTTCCTCCAATTCAATCTTTAGGTCATAGGGTCAGTGCTCAGGCAGCACTTCGGATTCGACTTCGTTGAAGACATCCACGAAGTAAGCATAATGCTTCGGTAATGAGGAGGGATTACTGTTGTTTGCCGAAGTTGTCAAAGCAGCTCACACTGTAACTTCGCTGTGAACTGCGCATAAAATTAACGGTTCACACTTGGCATTTTTGCAAGCACGGTTTGAAGAGTTCTGCATTGACAAGAACAATATCAATCTCTGGGTTTTCGAGTCATGAAGCGGCCAATTGAGCCACCAAAGGATAGGAATAGATGGGTTCATAGGGGAAAGAGTCTGATAAAGGACGAGGTGAATAGCGAGAATGAGTTTGCGAAGAGGGTCACAAAGGGACCTCTTTGGAACCAATGTTAGGCTGACCCCGCGAAGGGACAGTTTCTTCCAGAACGAGTGTTCGCGGAAGTGAGGACATCGAGGGAGACTCAACTTGCTTGGTGGAATGGAATGTAATGTTTCTCAATGCCCAGTCAATCAACGGATTGTAGCGGGTCAAGAAACTGTAACCTAAGACTGCTTTGCAAGAGGAATCTAGTAAAGTAACATAAAATATTAGTAGTAGTAGCTCGCCAGAGGGAAACCAAACATTGAGAGACGTAGTCTCGGAAATTGGTTTTGGAGATAAAGAACCATCAAAAAGTCGGAGATTGATTGGAGAAATAGAAGAAGTAGGAAGTGAATGTTTATATACAAAACGAGAATCAATAAAACAATTGGTAGAACCAGAATCGAGTAAAGAGACAAAAGAAAGCTTTGCGGAAATGTCGCGAAGTGAAAAATCTATAGTAAGAGGTATAGTAAAAGATCGTTCATCATAGGAAAGAGTGGATGCGTTTAATTTAATTTCCCCAGTAGTATGAACCTGGTCAACACAACTCCCGCTTCGTACTGGGGTACAGGAGTTGCGGACTATTTTTCCGATACCAAAGAGGTACTTGCCACAGCTTCCTGTGTTTCTGCAGTGCATCCATGAGCTTCGCGAGCTTCACGAGCCTTTCATTTCTCGCAGTCATTGAACTTATGATTCCCCCCACAAGATCCGCACAACCCCAACTTCTTTTGACATTCCGACTCCTTCACGAGGAGCTTTCTGTCTGAGCCGAGGTTGCTTGCATATGCAGGTCAAGACACCGCAGAACTCATCAATGAGAAGGAATTTCCACCTCCACTTGCCTTACCTTTCTTTCCCGAATTATTTGTCAAGGTCATGGTTGTGGTGGTGGTGGATGTGGGAGATTGTGAAGAACCTGGCGAGTTCTTCTTCGACATATTCGATGCTTTCCCTCCTGAGGAAACACCTGTCGATCTAGCGGCTTCTCTTTTCCACTCTTCTTCTCGTCTCCAGTACCTGTTATTTACATGAAGTACCTCGTAATGGTATTCCGCAAGCGTCTTCTGCTCCAGAAGACGAGCTATCTCATCTTTGATATGACTTGCCAAGCTGCATTGATAAGCCCGCTTAAGGGCATGCAAGTCCCAGTTAGTAGATGCTGCGAGGGTATTAAAACAGATGTAATACTTCTGTACGTTATCGGATTCCTTCATCCTTAACATGCCAATCTTATCTTTGGCTTCCCCCTGTGCATCGTACATACCGAAATTATCCTGTAATTCCTTCACCAATGCTGCGAAGGAACTCGACCATGCCAGCATCGCGGAGAGATTCGGATCCAGAATATCTGGTTTGAACCATTCCTTCGCGAAACCGCCGAGGTATGACAGCATATAGTTGATCTTCTTTTGATCAGTAAAATATGACGGATGATCAATAAACACCAAAGATAAGGAAACTAGGAAACCTTTCAGTTTCCGTGAGTCAGATCTGTCGAATACTTCAGGATCTTTAACTTTCAATCTTCCGGATTCCGCGGGGCTGCTAGCGTTCATGCCCACGAGGACTGTTCCGAGGGTATCGAGTGAACCCTTAAACGTGTGAAACACATCTAAGATGCATTGTTCAGTAGGGTCTGGATGGACACTACCTACCTGTTCCACTGGACTCCTAGAATGACTAGGAACGTGAGAACCTCGAGGTGCCCCAGGACCTCCAGGACTATCGGGATCAGATCCCCCTGGTTCCCCGGGATTTCCTGACTCATCAGGACCTACCTCTTCATTGATTTCCGCTTCCTCAATGTTTTCCGGAATCCCCACCATGGTAACTGGTATCTGACCTCGCGAAGGGCCGGGAGCGTTTGCTAGTTGCTGACACATTCCGTCAGCAAGGGTAAATGTAGTAGGAGATGGTGGGATTTCCATCTCTGTTGTTGGTATTGCCATGTGATTTCTTCGCAGCATTCGAACAGTAGCAGGGTCACTGTTCTCTGTATAGAGTACTTGGTACTCAAATTCAGAGTGGTCTGGCTGACCAAGGGCGTGATGACTAGAAACCCACGCACTAGCAGGTTGTCCTGGAGCTAGACCAAAGACGTTAGATCGACATCAAGAATGTCTGGCTCCCGATATTGATTCTGCAAACAGCGCAAAGGCTGTCGCATTCAATGCGAAAGGATTAACCGTTTCCAGTTCCTCTGTTACCAACTTGTTGGACACTCCAGTGTTGGTGCGGTTTCTTCTGCTCCTTGTATAGACCATTGTTGAAGGAAGTGAAATTGTTGAGTGGAATGTGAAGGGTAATGAGGACAAATGTGCTGAGTGTCAGTTTAAATATACTGTTATGATCATGCACAAAGGAGTCGTTGGGAATGATCACAAGATGATCACAGGAAAATCACGAAGGAAAATACTTCGCGAGGTAAAATGACCCTATACAAAGTAGTCGGACCTTGACTCCACTATTAGTAGAGTCCTCGACACTTCGCAAGTCTGCAAGAGAAGAAAGGTAAATGTGTTCCATTTGTGATGACCATCGCGGAACGTACTGACAGCGAGGATGTTAAAATGATGATAAAGATAGATGATTAATTGGTATCACTATCGAAGTGCTATCAAGGTTGATATTTAAACTAAGGAACTACCTATTTGATACCATAGCTTTGTCATGACGTGCTACACAGGATACGGTACTTACTTCATTTTGCCTATATTTCCTTCTTCCTTTATCCTTGTTACTATTTGGATCCAGCTACACTCTTCCGCATCCTTCTACATCATTCCGCATACTTCTATCAACTTACCACGCTGTCGCTTACTCAGCTAGACACTTGTATATATAGTACAGTAAGCTGACACCTAGTTCCCCATCTTGACCTCTTGGTCTTTGGAACTAGGTTAGTACCTGTATCATCGTTTATCTTCAATATATTTACTTGGTCTTTGGAACTAGTTTTCCTTGTGCGGCCCTAGTGATTGGCCCTGTGCTATCACTGTTGTCTTGATCATTATATCTTTCAGCCTTCGTGTGTGGTGCTAGCCCCACCCCTCACTTTGGCTTGTGCTTTCTCCCTTCATCACCACAGCGACTTTTTCAAAGAGTTTGAATTGTTGCTGAAGGATGCCGGGTACAAGAAGGATGAGTTGCACGTCCTTACCCTAGCAGAGAGAGCTGTCGATCACACCCTTTTATACGACATTATTAAGGGACGAACAGAGCCCTTTGAAGACTACAAGGAATTGAAGAAGGTAGTTACTGGAGCTGATAACATAAGGCGGCAGTGGGCTGAACAGAAGAGAGGTTACGGATATGCGGGGTGGTGGAATGCTAACCCACAGGGACAGAATTGTGGACAGTCGTCCACTCCGCAGAACTGGCAGGAGCCGAAAGCAGCTCCGAGGGCAGAATATCCTATGGCGCCAAGAAGAGATGCTACCGGCACCACATTTGGAGGAACAGGCAGGCCGATGGACATCGACCAGGTGAGGGAGAAGCGGCTGTGCTTCAACTGTGGCGAACCAGGCCACATGAGCAGGAATTGCCCTCACAAGAGGAAGGCATTGGTCAGAGGTATTATGCTGAATATGAGTGAGCAGGAACGTACAGATTTCATTAACGACTTGGGTTTTCCCAAGGCTGCTCAGTAGATATAGGTCTGCAGGAGCCTTTGCATATGGACATTTCGGAATTTGTTGATAATGGCATTGATTATGTAATCAGTACAGGTACTAAACAGAAAAACGCATCCACCTTCACACACAAATCCGAAAAATCCGAAAAACCTATACGGTACGAACCCGACACTGCTGAATGGCTAACTCAGAGAGTTAGAGAAGATCAAGTCCCGAGAGCAGTGGGATTATTACGAACTTGGATGCCCTCTTCCTGGGAGAAAGAAGCCTTGGAAGAAACCGTCATGGACATATGAAAACAGAACTGGAAAGTGGCAGTTACCGCCATCCGGAGTCTCAAGAACAAAAGGAGTTATGTTCGCAGAACACATGGCAAGAGTCTGAAACTTCCGGCAATACTCGAAACACTGGAGGATAGTCGACAAATCGTCACAGAAGGACTTCTCGACAGTGGAGCTACCGGTTCGTGTATTGACTCGGACTTTGTCAAACAGCACAACCTCATCACGGAAGATTTACCAATCAAGACACCTGTCTACAATGCCGACGGTACACTCAACGACTCCGGATCAATAGACAAGTACGTCGAGATCCGGATGACTATCGGTGATCATTCAGAAATCATCCAGTTCGGAGTGGTAAGTCTAGGAAAGAATAATATCTTTCTAGGACTAGACTGGCTATGACATCATAACCCTAGCATTGATTGGAAAACATCTGAACTGACTTTTGACAGGTGTCCAACAAGATGCGGTTACAACCCACACTTTTGGACACCAGAGGATACTCATTCTAGAGCAGCATTGCAGGAAGGCGAACAGCTTTTCTTGTTTGACTGGGATAGATATGTTCATGAGCAGGTCCAGTCACGGAAGTGGACGGAGGAACAAGCCAAGAAAGAAACAGTCGAAGAGTTCGACACTTCCAAACCCTACGTGGAAGAGTATCCTGATGTTTTCAGCCAGAAGGAATTTGACCAGTTGCCACAACGACGTCCTTGGGACCACACTATCGATCTAACACCAGGTTCCAAACCTTTAGATTGTAAGGTATACCCGCTAAACCCAAAGGAACAAGAGGCACTTGACAAGTTCTGTCATGAATCGATCTTTTTTCATTATTCTTTTCTTTTATTATTCTTTTCCTTTTCTTTTATTTACTTATCTAATCACCAAAGCGCTTACACTAGCGCTTATTATATTTTCATTATTATTTAGGTTACACGCGTCAACCTTATTGTTCTCGCGTTGTCGTTTCACTTAGGCGCGACTCTCTCGTGCCTGTCAGTTCATTGACAGGACGACGTCATTATTGTTCCGCCTCCATGCTTCTTTTTATATTGCCTTATTGTTTACTCACCGAATACCTACAGCTTTACTTATGGATACGAGCGACTCTTATTGTAGATCCTCACGGTTACGGTGCGAGACGTCTCTCACGGTTTCATATCCCATTTTGTATATAAGACTAGATATTTGGTAGTTATATTCCTTAGCTCTATTCTCGTCTATTCTCCTCGGTAGCTAGACTTGTAGTTGGGTTGTTTTATCCATCCTCTTTTGCTTTTTCGTCCTCTTGCTCATCGTCTATCGTGTGACGCCTGGTTGTCTCTTGTGAGAGCTAGCGAGTCGCTGACAGAAGAATAGAGCTTCTACCACATACCACCCGTCACAACAAAACTTTTACAAACTTGCCTAGGATTCAACATATTGTTGGAAACTAGTTTTCTCGATACGTTACACATTTTCATTTCTACCAAACACGCTCATCCCCTCCTTTCCTATAAACCAACATGACTGATCGGTCGATACATGCGCCCGACCCAGTGGAAGTTGCTGCTATCACATCTAGTCCACGCCGGGTGTTTGTCAATACACCAGGAAACTATGATGGCGACCCCGCCACCTACCGGCCATGGCGACGACGAATGATGGCTTATGTCTCCGAGCTAACAGAGACAAAGCAGGTCGACAACTCCCACCGAGTCACGACCATCATCATGTCCTTCCTGGTCGGAGGAAAAGCCGATGAATGGGCTCAGGTCTACTCAGATGACCATTTCGATATCGACAGAGGGACGTGGGACATTACGGGGAAGCAGCTCATTGACGACATGGACAGGGAGTTTACGAACGTCGCGAAGGAGAAGGAAGCCCGCGACAAACTAACTTATATCCGACAGGGGAAGTCTTCGGCCGGCGACTTTTTCAAAGAATTTGAATTGTTGCTGAAGGATGCCGGATACAAGAAGGACGAGTCGCACGTCCTTACCCTAGCGGAGAGGGCGGTCGATCACACCCTTCTCTACGACATCATCAAAGGACGAACGGAGCCCTTTGAAGACTACAAGGAATTGAAGAAGGTAGTCACAGGGGCTGACAATGTAAGGCGGCAGTGGGCCGAACAGAAGAGAGGTTACGGGTATGCGGGGTGGTGGAACGCTAACCCACAGGGACAGAGTCGTGGACAGTCGTTCACTCAGCAGAACCGACAGGAGCCGAAAGTAGCTCCGAAGGCAGAATATTCGGCGGCACCGAGAAGAGATGCTACCGGCACCACGTTCGGAGGAACGGGCAGGCCGATGGACATCGACCAAGCAAGAGAGAAGCATCTGTGCTTCAACTGTGGCGAGCCAGGCCACATGAGCAGGAACTGCCCGCACAAGAGAAAGGCGGTAGTCAGAGGTATTATGTTGAATATGAGTGAGCAGGAACGTACGGACTTTATTAATGATTTGGGTTTTCCAAAGGCTCCGCAGTAGATATAGGTCTGCAGGAGCCTTCGCATACGGACATTTCGGAATTTGTTGATAATGGCGTTGACTATGTAATCAGTACAGGTACTAAACAGAAAAACGCGTCCACCTTCATCCACAAAACCGAAAAAACCGAAAAACCTATACGGTACGAACCCGACACTGCTGAATGGCTAACTCAGAGAGTTAGAGAAGACCAGATCCCGAGAGCAGTAGGATTATTACGAACTTGGATGCCCTTTTCACGGGAAAAAGAAGCCTCTGAAGAAACCGTCATGGACATACGAAAACGGAACTGGAAAACGGCAGTCACCGCCATCCGGAGTCTCAAAAACAAAAGGAGTTATGTTCGCGGGACACGCGGCAAAAGTCTGAGACTCCCAGCAATACTCGAAACACTGGAAGATGCTCAACAAATCGTCACAGAAGGACTCCTCGACAGTGGAGCTACTGGTTCCTGTATCGACTCAGAATTCGTCAAACGGCACAACCTTGTTACGAAAGACTTACCAATCAAAACCCCTGTCTACAATGCAGACGGTACGCTCAATGATTCCGGCTCAATAGACAAGTACGTCGAAATCCGGATGACCATCGGTGATCATTCAGAAATCGTCCAATTCGGAGTAGTAAGTCTAGGAAAGAATAATATCTTTCTAGGACTAGACTGGCTACGACACCACAATCCGAGTATCGACTGGAATACGTCTGAACTAACCTTTGACAGGTGTCCAACAAGGTGCGGTTACAACCCACACTTTTGGACACCAGAGGATACCCGTTCTAGAGCGGCATTACAGGAAGGCGAACAGCTTTTCCTGTTTGACTGGGACAGGTATGTTCACGAGCAGGTACAGTCGAGGAAGTGGACGGAAAAACAAGCCAGAGAAGAAACAGCCCAAGAGTTCGACACTTCCAAGCCCTACATCGAAAAGTACCCCGATGTTTTCAGCCAGAAGGAATTCGACCAACTGCCACAACGACGTCCTTGGGACCATGCTATCGACCTAACGCCAGGTTCTAAACCTTTAGATTGCAAGGTGTACCCATTAAACCCAAAGGAACAAGAGGCGCTCGACAAGTTTCTTGAAGAAAACCTTCGAACTGGACGAATCCGACCTTCGACTTCGCAGATGGCATCTCCTTTCTTCTTCGTCAAAAAGAAAGATGGCACTTTACGACCAGTACAAGATTATCGCAAACTGAATGAGATGACGGTTAAAAACCGGTACCCACTTCCTCTCATTCAGGAACTAATCGATCGTTTAAAAGGCGCTAAGATCTTCACGAAGATGGATATTAGATGGGGGTTCAACAACATCCGAATAAAGGAAGGTGATGAATGGAAAGCGGCTTTTCGAACTAACCAGGGGTTATTCGAACCAACCGTCATGTTCTTCGGACTCACCAACTCTCCTGCGACGTTCCAAGGTTTCATGAACCACATCCTGCGAGACCTTATCAATAAAGGTCATGTTATTGTTTACATGGACAACATACTGATTTTTACCGACGGTATAGAAGAACATCGACAAATCGTAGAACAAGTACTCGACATTCTACGGGAACACAAGTTGTTCCTTAAACCCGAAAAATGTTCTTTCGAAAAACCGGTTATTGACTACCTCGGTATTATCATTGGTAACGGAACTATTCGCATGGATCCCAAGAAAGTACAGGCCGTTCGAGAATGGATTACTCCACGAAAGAAGCGCGACGTCCAACAGTTTCTAGGATTTTGCAACTTCTTCCGACGATTCATTCGTGGTTTCAGTCTGGTAGCAAAGCCATTAACACAGCTCACGGGAAATGGAACTTGGAAGTGGGAGAAAGGTCAAGAGGAGGCGTTCGAGGAACTGAAACGCCGTATTTGTGAGGAAGTCGTTTTGTTGATTCCTCGTAACCACGGGAAATTCAGGGTGGAAGCTGACTCGTCCGATTATGCTAATGGCGCCGTTTTGTCCCAGTTCGTTGATGGTAGATGGTATCCTATTGCCTTTCGTTCTCGTTCCCTCAATGAGGTTGAGCGTAATTACGAGATTTACGACAAAGAACTTATGGCAATTATGGACTCTCTCGACGACTGGAGGCAATATTTACTAGGTGCGGAGGAACAGGTTGAAATTTATATGGATCACGCAAACCTCCAGTACTTCAAGAAGCCGCAGAAACTCAACCGACGACAAGCGCGCTGGGTATTGGAATTAGCGGAGTATAATTTCGATCTCGTTCACAAACCTGGTAAATCGATGACGAAAGCTGACGCCCTGTCGAGGATGACAGGTCTTGAGACGGGGGACAAGGACAACGAGAACATTGTTCTCCTGAAACCGGAACTTTTTATTCAAGCTCTCGACCTATTGGCTCCCGAAGATCTCCTGTTATCAGAGATCCGAAAGAGTAGAAACCAAGTGGAACGAACTGTACAGGATGCCCTCGCTGCAAAAAATCCAGAGTGGACTGAGACCGACAAAGTCATTACCTGGAAAGGGCGTGTTTATGTACCGAAAAACCGCCTACTCCGGTCCAAAATAATCACTCAGTACCACGATACACCGCTAGCGGGACATCCAGGACAGTACAAAACCACGGAGTTGATTACTCGGGACTACTGGTGGCCAGGAGTGACACGAGATGCAGGGAAATACGTCGAAGGATGCGAGAAATGCCAGGCGACAAAGTCACATCGTACCAAACCAGTAGGACAACTTCACCCACATGCAGTACCAACTGAACCGTGGCAAATAATCGGCACTGATATGATAGGGGAACTACCGGAATCGGGAGGATATAACGCCATATCGGTGTTTATCGATCATTTTTCCAAAAGGTTGCGACTTGTTCCGTCTCACACTACAGTCACGTCAGAGGGAATGGCAAAAATCTATCGGGATCGTATTTTTTCTATCCACGGCATTCCACGAAAAATAGTACATGATCGAGGACCGCAATATCATTCTCGTTTCATGAAGGAACTCTACCGTCTTTTAGGAATAGAAGCAAACTACACCACGGCGTATCACCCACAGACCAACGGCCAGACAGAACGAACAAATCAGGAGATAGAACATTATCTCCGTTTGTTCATTAGTTATCATCAAAATGACTGGCATGAGTGGTTACCGCTTGCAGAATTTGCCTATAACGATCGAGTACACTCTGCGACGAAGGTTTCCCCATTCTATGCTGACAACGGTAGACATCCCTATAAAGGCACGGCACCTCAAATGACTTCGGACAACCCCACAGCACAGGCGTTTGCAGATGGAATGAGGAAGGTTCGAGACGAAGTAGGAGCGGCCTTAGGAAAGGCCAACGAGGACATGAAGAAGTTTTATGACCGAAAGCGAAGAGTTGGAATAGAGTACAAGCCAGGTGATAAGGTCTGGCTTGAGGGAACTAACTTATCGACAGACCAGCCGATGAAAAAGTTAGGAGATAAACGGTTTGGACCGTTTACAGTTCAGAAGAAGATAGGTGCTAGTTCCTATAAACTAGATATTCCCTCTACGTGGAAACGTATCCATAACGTTTTCAACGAAGTCCTTCTCACTCCCTATAGAGAACCGCAATTCCCCTCTCAACCACGAAACACTCGACCACCTCCTGTCGTTGTAGGAGAAGAAGAAGAATTCGAAGTCGAGGAGATTCTCGACTCACGAAAGGTAGGAAAAGGGATCAAGTACAAGGTCAGGTGGCGAGGTTACGGACCACATGAAGACACTTGGGAACCTCGGTCCAACATCACCCATTCCTCTGATTTGTTGAAGGAATTCCATGATAAGAATCCGACTAAACCCAAACCCGCCACCCTGAGTCGACTCGAAATCCCTATTTCCTTGTTCCCTACCGAGTTATTCCGCCCTATGCCTCCGCCAGATACCGAAAATACACCCTCACAATTACCCTCCGAAAATTTTGTTAGACGACAAGCGCTTCGTGGAACTCGCGCTCTAGGGAGGGGGTAATGTCATGAATCGATCTTTTTTCATTATTCTTTTCTTTTATTATTCTTTTCCTTTTCTTTTATTTACTTATCTAATCACCAAAGCGCTTACACTAGCGCTTATTATATTTTCATTATTATTTAGGTTACACGCGTCAACCTTATTGTTCTCGCGTTGTCGTTTCACTTAGGCGCGACTCTCTCGTGCCTGTCAGTTCATTGACAGGACGACGTCATTATTGTTCCGCCTCCATGCTTCTTTTTATATTGCCTTATTGTTTACTCACCGAATACCTACAGCTTTACTTATGGATACGAGCGACTCTTATTGTAGATCCTCACGGTTACGGTGCGAGACGTCTCTCACGGTTTCATATCCCATTTTGTATATAAGACTAGATATTTGGTAGTTATATTCCTTAGCTCTATTCTCGTCTATTCTCCTCGGTAGCTAGACTTGTAGTTGGGTTGTTTTATCCATCCTCTTTTGCTTTTTCGTCCTCTTGCTCATCGTCTATCGTGTGACGCCTGGTTGTCTCTTGTGAGAGCTAGCGAGTCGCTGACAAGTTCCTTGAAGAAAACCTTCAAACTGGACGAATCCAACCTTCGACCTCGCAGATGGCATCCCCCTTCTTCTTTGTCAAAAAGAAAGATGGCACCTTATGACCGGTACAAGATTATCGTAAACTGAACGAGATGACGGTTAAAAACCGGTACCCACTTCCTCTCATTCAGGAGCTAATCGATCGTTTAAAAGGCGCTAAAATCTTCATGAAGATGGATATCAGATGGGGATTCAACAACATCCGCATAAAGGAAGGTGACGAATGGAAAGCAGCTTTTCAAACTAACCAGGGGTTATTCGAACCAACCGTTATGTTCTTCGGACTCACTAATTCTCCTGCAACGTTCCAAGGTTTTATGAACCATATCCTGCGAGATCTCATCAATAGAGGTCATGTTATCATTTACATGGATGACATACTGATTTTTACCGATGGTATAGAAGAGCATCGACGAATTGTAAAGCAAGTACTCGATATTCTACGAGAGCACAAGCTATTTCTTAAACCCGAAAAATGCTCTTTCGAAAAACCGGTTATCAACTACCTCGGTATTATCATTGGTAATGGAACTATTCGCATGAATCCCAAGAAAGTACAAGCCGTTCGAGAATGGACTACTCCACAAAAGAAGCGCGACATCCAGCAGTTTCTAGGATTCTGCAACTTCTTCCGACGATTCATTCGTGGGTTCAGTCTTGTAGCAAAGCCACTAACACAGCTCACAGGAAATGGGACTTGGAAGTGGGAGAAAGACCAGGAGGAGGCGTTCGAAGAGTTGAAACACCGTATTTGTGAGGAAGTCGTTTTATTGATTCCTCGTAACCAGGGACAATTCCGAGTCGAGGCTGATTCATCTGATTATGCCAATGGTGCAGTCTTATCACAGTTTGTCGACAATAGGTGGTATCCAATCGCTTTTCATTCACGTTCCCTCAACGAGGTTGAGCGTAATTATGAAATCTATGACAAAGAACTCATGGCGATTATGGACTCACTTGACGACTGGCGACAGTATTTGCTAGGCGCGGAGGAACAGATCGAAATTTTTACGGATCACACAAACCTCCAGTACTTCAAGAAGCTGCAGAAACTCAACTGCCGACAAGCGCGCTGGGTACTGGAATTAGCGGAGTATAATTTCGATCTTGTTCACAAGCCTGGTAAATCAATGACGAAAGCTGACGCCCTGTCGAGGATGACAGGTCTTGAGACGGGGGACAAGGACAACGAGAACATTGTTCTCCTGAAACCGGAAATTTTCATCCATGCTCTTGACCTATTGGCTCCTGAAGATCTCCTGTTTTCAGAGATCCGAAAAAGTAGAAACCAAGTAGATCGAACTGTACAGGATGCCCTAGCTGCCAAAAACCCGGAGTGGACTGAAACCGACAAAGTTATTACATGGAAAGGGCGTGTTTATGTACCAAAAAACCGCCTACTCCGGTCCAAAATAATCACTCAGTACCACGACACGCCGCTAGCGGGACATCCAGGACAGTACAAGACCACGGAACTGATCACTTGGGACTACTGGTGGCCAGGGGTGACACGAGATGCAGGGAAATATGTCAAAGGTTGCGAGAAATGCCAGGCGACAAAATCACATCATACCAAGCCAGTCAGACAACTTCATCCACATGCGGTACCAACTGAACCGTGGCAGATAATCGGCACTGATATGATAGGGGAACTACCGGAATCGGGAGGATATAACGCCATATCGGTGTTTATTGATCATTTTTCCAAAAGATTACGACTTGTTCCGTCGCACACTACAGTCACATCAGAGGGAATGGCGAAAATTTATCGCGATCATATCTTTTCTATACATGGGATTCCACGAAAGATCATACACGATCGAGGACCTCAGTATCATTCCCGGTTCATGAAGGAACTCTACCGTCTCTTAGGGATAGAAGCAAACTATACTATGGCATATCATCCACAGACCAACCGCCAGACAGAACGAACAAATCAGGAGATAGAACATTATCTCTGTTTGTTCATTAGTTATCATCAAAACGACTGGCTTGAGTGGTTACCGCTCGCAGAGTTTGCTTATAACAATCGAGTACACTCTGCGACGAAAGTCTCCCCTTTCTATGCTGACAACGGTAGAAATCCCTACAAAGGCACCGCACCCCAAATGACTTTGGACAATCCCACAGCACAGATGTTTGCAGATGGAATGAGGAAGGTTTGAGAGGAGGTAGGAGCGGCCTTAGGAAAGGCCAACGAGAATATGAAGAAGTTTTATGACCGGAAGCGAAGAGTTGGAGTAGAGTACAAGCCAGGCGATAAGGTTTGGCTTGAGGGAACTAATTTATCGACAGATCAGCTGATGAAAAAGTTAGGAGATAAACAGTTTGGACCATTTACAGTTCAGAAGAAGATAGGCGCTAGCTCCTATAAACCAGATATCCCCTCCACATGGAAACGTATCCATAACGTTTTCAACAAAGTCCTTCTCACTCCTTATAGAGAACCGCAATTCCCCTCTCAACCACGAAACACTCATCCACCTCCTGTTGTTGTAGGAGAAGAAGAAGAGTTTGAAGTTGAAGAGATTCTCGACTCATGAAAGGTAGGACAAGGAATCAAATACAAAGTCCGATGGCGGGGGTATGGACTGCATGAAGACACTTGGGAACCTCGGTCTAATATTACACATTCCTCCGATTTGTTGAAGGAATTCCATGACAAGAATCCGACCAAACCCAAACCCGCCACCTTAAGACGACTCGAAATCCCTATTTCCTTATTCCCTACCAAATTATTCCGCCCTATGCCCCAGGCAAACACCGAAAACACATCACCACAATTACCCTCCGAAAATTTCGTTAGACGACAGGCGCTTCATGGAACTCGCGCCCTAGGGAGGGGGTAATGTCACGAAACATTCTTTTTCATTATTCTTTTCTTTTATTTACTTACCTAATTACCAAAGCGCTTACACTAGCGCTTATTATATTTTCATTATCATTTAGGTTACACGCGTCAACCTTATTGTTCTTGCATTGTCATTTCACTTAGGCGCGACTCTCTCGTGCCTGTCAGCTCATTGACAGGATGACGTCATTATTGTTCCGCTTCCATGCTTCTTTTTATATTGCCTTATTGTTTACTCACCAAATACCTACAGCTTTACTTATGGATACGAGCGACTCTTATTGTAGATTCTCATGGTTACGGCGCGAGACATCTCTCACGGTTTCATATCCCATTTCGTATATAAGACTAGGTATTTTGTAGTTATATTCCTTAGCTCTATTCTCGTCTATTCTCCTCGGTAGCTAGACTTGTAGTTGGGTTGTCTTATCCATCCTCTTTTTGCTTTTTCACCCTCTTGCTCATCATCTATCGTGTGACGCCTGGTTGTCTCTTGTGAGAGCTAGCGAGTCGCTGACACATGGCATCGCTTCACGATCCTGACTTACCTTTAGTATAAAGCTACGGTATTGAATAGGTAGTTTCTTAGTTTAAATATCAACCTTGATAGCACTTTGATAGTGATACCAATTAATCCTCTCTATCTGTATCATCATTTTAACATCCTCGCTGTCAGTACATTCCACGATAGTCATCGCGAATGGAACACGTTTACTTTTCTTCTCTTGTGGACACGCGAAGTGTCGAGGACTCTACTAATAGTGGAGTCAAGGTCCAACTACTTAGTTTAGGATCATTTTACCTGGCGAAGTAATTTACTTCATATTTCCCCGCGATCATCCCGCGATCATTCCTGATGATCCCTTTGTGCACAATCATAACAGTCGCTGACAATTAGTATATAAGACTTAGTATTTTGTAGTTAGATTCCTTGGCTCTATTCTCATCTATACTCCTCGGTAGCTAGACTTGTAGTTGGGTTATTCATCCTCATCACTTTTTCGCCCTCTTGCTCATTGACTATTGTGTGATGCCTGGTTGTCTCTTGTGAGAGCTAGTGAGTCGCTGACAGGGACTCTCATGCCCTTCAATGGGCTTATCAACATGACTTGGCAAGCCATATCAAAGATTAGATGGCTTGTCTTCCAGAACCAAAGACGCTTGTGGAATACTGCTATTGTTATGGGTATGCCTCTGCTACTTTGTACAGAACATATGAAATCAACATTTCTAATTCTTTCCTTTCCTTGCCGTACCAGTTTGGGACTGGACTGTATGATGCATCCAATGTTAATGGATACAATTACTTTTGATTCTCACACTATTATCCTTTATTTATATTATTGGGAACTTTTTACAATACTTATTGCTTTATCCCAGATACTCATTGTTCTTCTTATTTAAAATTAAGAATACTGGTATATAAGCATTAGTATCCAGTAGATAGTTCTCTAGTTTAAATATTGACTTAGATCAATCTGATCTAGAGAGATCATCACCATAACTTTGTTCAGGGCATTCCAGTCTTATCTCTTAGTTGTCTGAACTTATCCAGTCAACTTCTGGACATCCTATATCTACCAACATAAATGAAACCATATGACATAGTGGGAGCACTACCAATAGTGGTGCTAAGGTTCTTGTTCGACTTCATTAATATTCATAACTACTGATCAATAGTTAACCATACAACACCATATGTGATCAGATCCACCTATATTATCCTACTTGCCTGAAACCTTATGGGACCTCACTGGAACAGTCTTAACAGCTATGAGGTACTTTGTCACAAAACACTCTTTTTCATTATTCTTTTCCTTTTCTTTTATTTACTTACCTAATCACTAAAGTGCTTACACCAGCACTCATTATATTTTCATCTCCATCTAGATTACATGCATCAACCTTATTGTTCTTGCATTGTCATTTCACCTATGAACAACTCTCTTGTGCTTGTCATTTTGTTGACAGGGCATTGTCATTATTGTCCTGCCATTGCATTTCTTTTATATTGCCTTATTGTTTACTCACTGAATACCTGCAGCCTTACTTATGGATATGAGCAACTCTTATTGTAGATCCTCATGGTTATGGTGCAAGATGATTCTCACGGTTTCATATCCCATTCGTATATAAGACTTCATATTTTGTAGTTATCTTCCTTACTGTTCCCTTGCAGGATTAGCCTGCACTTAGTTTGGAAAAGAGCCCTTTGTGACCTTTTTTGTGAACTTGTTTTTGCCATTCACCTCATCCTTTATCAGACTCTTTTCCCTATGAACCTATCTACATCTATCTTTTGTTGGCTCAAATGGCCACTTCACAACTCAAAAACCCAGAGATTGACATTGCTCTTGTCAACATGGAACTCTTCAACCATGTGTGCAAGAATGCAAAGTGCAAACTGTTGCTCTTATGTGCAGTTCATACTGAAGTTTCAGCATGAGCTACTTTGACAACTTCAGCATCCGAAAACAATCCCTCACCCTCACTGAAGCATTATGCAGACTTTGTGAATGTCTTTGATGAAGTAAAATCTGAAGTGCTGCCTGAGCACCAACCTTACAGCCTCAAGATTGAATTGGAGGATGGCCCTGAACTACCTATCAGTTGCCTTTACCCTCTTTCTGCAAAGGAATTAGAGGCTCTATGCAATTTCATTGATAAGCACCTCAAATCAGGTGCTATTCAACCTTCATCCTCTCCTCATGGAGCTCCAGTATTATTTGTACCAAAGAAGGATGGTAAACTTCAACTCTGTGTAGACTTCTGCAGTCTTAACAAGATCATGAAGAAGGATCATTATCCTTTGCCTCTTATTTCTGATTTACTAGATGCTCCAAAAAAAGCTAAGTTTTATACCAAACTCAATCTCACTCATGCATACCATTTAGTCTGAATTGTGGAAGGTGATGAATGGAGAATGACATTCCAAACCTGTTGGGGTTCTTACAAATGGAAGGTTGTGCCATTTGGACCCACTAATGCTCCTGCAGCTTTCCAAAGGTTTGTTAATAATATATTCACTGACCTCTTAGATGTTTATGTTATCATTTACCTCAATGATATACTTATTTACTCTGATGATGAGGCACTACATCACAAACATGTTTGTGAAGTCCTCCATTGTCTTTGAAAACATTGACTCTACATGAACATTGTGAAATGCAAATGGGAGGTTGACATGGTAGAGTATCTTGCTTATATTCTTTTTCCAGAGGGCTTAATGATGTTGAAAGACAAAGTACAAGCTATCATTGGCTGGCCAGTTCCACGGAAAGTCAAAGACATCCAGTCCTTTTTAGGTTTTGCAAATTTTTATAGACATTTTATTTATAATTATAGTGATATTGTAGTCCCAATGACTCATCTTATGTGAAAGAATGCCCCATCGCTATGGAACACTGATTGTCAGGAAGCCTTTGAGAAGCTAAAATATAGCTTCACTCATGCTCCTGTACTGGCATATTGGGAACCCAATCAACATCTTATTGTGGAAACTGACACTTTAAATTATGCATGAGTTGCAATCCTCTCGATCCTACTACCTGATGGAGAAATTCACCCTATTGCATTCCTCTCGAGGACTTTTCCAGCCACAGAACTCAACTATGACACTCATGATAAGGAGCTTCTTGTGATCTTTGAAGAATTCAAAGGCTGGCAACACTACCTCAAGGGATCTGGCAATCCTATCAATGTCATTACTGATCACAAAAACCTTGAATACTTCTCAATGACAAAAATCCTTATGCGAAGACAAGTTCATTGGTTGGAGTACCTGCATCAATTTAACATGGTGATCCATTTCAGACCAGGTAAGTGTCAGTGACTTGCTAGCTCTCACAAGAGACAACCAGGTGTCACATGATGGTCAATGAGCAAGAGGATAAAAAAGCAATGAGGATGGATAAAACAACCCAATACAAGTCTAGCTGCTGAGGAGAATAGACAAGAATAGAGCTAAAGAATATAACTATGAAATACTCTATCTTATATACATACAGGAAATGAAGCCATGGGAAGTATCTCACACTGTAACCACGAGGATATAAAATATGAGTTGCTCATATCCATAAGTAAAGCTGTAAGTATACAATGAGTAAGCATTAATGCAATACAAAAGAGATGTGGAGGTGGGACAATAATGACAATGCCCTGTCAATGAACCAACAGGCATGAGAGAGTCACACCTAGGTGAAATGACAATGTGAGAATGACAAGGTTGCTGTATGTAATCTAGAGCAGGAATGAAAATATAACAAGTGCTGATGTATGTGCCATAGTGCTTAAGTAAGAAAGTATTAAAAGAAAAGAAAAGATTAATAGAAAAAGATGTTTTTGTAACAATAAGCTTCAATCTCAGATCACTTCCTTTGATGATTGATAATCAAGGTTCTTCCTTTCTTGCATCAAATCCTGTGCAAGAACATTGTCATGACATGTGACACATGATACAGATACTTACTTCATTTTTTCCATAAGCTTTCCATAAGCTTCCCATAGCTTCCCATATCTTTCAATATCCTTCTGTATTCTTCTACTGCTTTCTATCATCCTTCTATCACACTCCAGATACTTTTATCGGTTTCCCGTACTGTTGCTTACTCATCTGGACCCTCATATATATAGTACAGTAGTCAACACCTAGTTCCCCATCTTGACCTCTTGGTCTTTGGAACTAGGTTAGCACTTGTATCTTCATTTACACTCAAATATACTCACTTGGTCTTTGGAACTAGTTTTCCTTGTGCAACCCTAGTGATTGGCCCTTGTGCTGTCACTGTTGTCTTGATCATTATCTCTGTCAGCCTTCATGTGTGGTGCTAGCCCCACTCCTCACCTTGACTTGTGCTTGAGCCTGTGCTTTCCTCTGTGCTTTCTCCCTTCATGTTAAGATCGTGCAACTCTGGAATCACGGAATAATCGTGATGTAATTGCGGAATTGGTTGGGAATGCAAGGGGATAATTCCCTTGCGAAGGGAGGAACCATTTGCGGAGTTATGGAAAGGTAGTTGGACATCGACACTACTATTAGTAGTGCCCTCAACATGTCGATGGTCCAATATAAAGGTAATAGCAGCATCAGTTCATGAAGGTTGCTTCGCGGAACATCAGAGCTGTGTTGAGAATGTATCACAGATAGTGAATATCTGTAATACAAAGAGAGAGCAGATCTAAGTCGATATTAAAACTACAGAACTACCTATTCGATGTTGTAGCTTTATACTATGCATTACATAAGCGTCATGAAGCGATACTAACTCTGAATAGACTAGCTTGTGGAGTAAAGAACAAAGGAAGGGATATAATAGGTATAGTACTCATCCGATAACAATGAGGAAAGATAAGGAAGGATTCCTGAGCTTAGGAACTCTTCGTGAAGTACGTAAATGGATCGCGGAATCGCAGAATAACTCAATTCGCATATATATGACACTTCATCACCACAAACATCAAACTAGACATGTTGATATTCACTATCATTTCGTTAGAGAGAAAGTTGAAGCTGGAATAGTTGATCTCTTTTATATCCAAATGGAACATAATGTGGCAGATCTTACAAAGAATCTAGCACTTATTAACTTTGAGAAAATTTGAGATGGACTTGGCTTATACTTCTACAAGCCTTTTGCTTGACCCGTTGTGAAGCGACGGGTGTGGGAATTCAACTTTGTGATGTCCCAATAATTATATAAACAAATACTTGTAAAATACAAAAGCTAATGTGGGTCCAGAAGAACTTCAGGGTAGACAATATTCTTTGTAGTGCATTCATTATTATCTGAAATAATAAAATATTCAAGATCCAAACTATCAGAAAATTGGAAAAGAAAAAGGCATACCTTCAGGAAAAAGGACCTTCACCCCCTGTTTGGTTGTACTATGGGAGAGAGCAACATATAGTTGACCATGTGTGAACACAGGCACTTGAAGATTCAATCCCACTACTCTAACAGATTGGCCTTGTGCCTTATTAATGGACATTGAAAATGCCAACCGGACAGGAAACTGGCGCCTTTTCAGGATAAAAGGCAAGTCAAGGTCTGAGGGTATTATGGTGATCCGTGGTATTAGAAAAGTTATACCTGCATTATCACCTCCCAGAATTCTTGCTTCCAATACCCTTGCAGTACATTTAGTAAGGATTGCACGTGTTCCATTGCAAACACCTGCCACTGGATCAAGGTTTCAAAGCACCATAATGGGTGCACCAATTTTTAGAGATAGTTTGAAAAGAGGTAGACCTGATCCATTGATACTGTTTAGATATTCTACAGGATACTGCAGATCATTCTCTGGATCTTCATCCACTACAGCACTATCAGCACTATGATAAGTGTGAATGTTTCCTTTGAGTGCATTTAGACACTTCATATTCAAGTTATCAACAGCATCATTTCTGGGGCATAGGATAGTACATTCCAATGACCATGCATCATTGTTCAGTTCAGGGTCAATCAAGTCCAGGCTGGGATAGATAGTGGAAATCAATGAATCAATGCTATCTCCACATCTCATTGTGGGATCCAGTTTGATTTGACTCTCTGCATCATTATCTGAACCATGACCCACTTTCAAAAGCCATTCAGCATAAGCCTGGTCCTCCTCTGTTCCACTGCTAAGTCATTTGTTTTCAGTTAGATGCAAAATCTCAATGTCCCGCCAAAGCCTAGATCACTGAATGCTGGCACCAACTATCTGTTCCCTCCTTCCTTTATGCACTACAGGAAGTATTTGCTGAAAGTCTCCACCAAATATCACAGTCACTCCCCCAAAAGGTGTGGTACTTGATTTAAGATCTTGCATAGTTAGATCTACTGCTTCCTGGCAAAACCGATTCTGCATTGGAACTTCATCCCATATAATTAGAGCAGTCTCCTGCAACAGCTTCCCCAAATCAGAATTCTTTTTGACAGAACACACCTTTCCTTCAAAAATTTCAATTGGAATCTTAAAAGTTGAGTGTGCAGTCCAACCCTTTGGAAGTAGCAGTGCAGCTATTCCTGATGATGCACAACAGAGAACAATTTTTCTTTCTCCCCGAAGCATATAACAAAGGGTGTTGTAAGTAAAAGTCTTGCCTGTTCCAGCAGGACCATGTAGGAAAAACATCCTGGGTCTATTTTCTCTGATAGCACTCATGATTTGGTCAAATGCATGCCTTTGGCCTGCATTGAGCTTGGATAAGTTTTCTGTTCCTTTCTGCAATTGCTCTTCAGCATCAAAGTCCAGCTGTTCAGCAATCAATCTGTTGTCTTCCACTTGAGACCAAAACTCATAGTTGGGTATTGGCATTCCTAAATACTGTTTGACTCCCTCAAATATTCCTGCATGGAAAAGAATCTTGTCAATAAGATATAGGCCATAATCCTCAACCTGCTCTGGTGTTGGATTATCCACAATTCTTTTACTGAATAAGTACTGTTCAAGGTCATCACATATATACTGCTTGAACTGGTCCCATAATAACCCTGGCTGCACAGGGTGACAATCTTTCAAAATTGTTGCAAACAGTGATCTAAGGCATGATCCTGTCTGCATATGGCGTGCATCTTCCAAACAGTCTTTCCACTCAGAGTCATTCTGCAAAAGGCCTTGAGCAAGGCATGCCTCCTGAAATGTTGGGTATTCAACACCATTATATGTTCGAAGATGGGCAAAGGAAGTGGCCCCCCGGACAACTGTTAATAATAGCCGGATGTAAAATCTCTCCCCAGCAGCTGGATGAACAGAGTACATTCTACCAACAGCAGGGTCACCTTTTTTGTGAACTGTCCATTTGTGGTTGCTTTTATTCCAAACCCATTCTGATGGAAATTCTTGATACAGCAGAGACTGAGCTGTTGTTACAGCATTTGCTGGATCCTCCCTAACTCTCTCCTCTTCCTCTGCATTGGCTTTAAAATATCCCATGAGTGTGCTATTCTTGGTGCTTGCAGCATTAACAATCTCTTCCAATGTTTGTCCATTGTCTGCATCAAATGTAACCATCTGACCTCCAGGAGTATGCACAGCTAACCTTGTGACTTTAGGCTTTTCTTCATGCATAGCATAAGAAAACAATCTCCAACTGGCTTCTGAAGCAGAAATATAACGTGAATCTAAATACAACTGCACTTCATCCTGATTTGAACCAATGTGCATAGTTGCCCAGTCATGACCTTTGTAAACATATTTGTGAAGATACTTGTGAGCCCTGATAGAAATGCAGCATTCAGTATTAACATGGCTTTCCAACTCCATGAGTGTCCAAGCATTATAAGGAACCACCCATGTATTGTCAAGCTCAATGTCTCTACCATTGACAGTTTTCTTGCACTTTCTGTCATTGTCTGGCCAAGCATATACTGGATAGCCATTTCCAGAAAGGGAAGTCTCAGGCTGGAAAGGTTTTGGAAAACCCTTTGAACACTTTCCATCCTTCATGCAGGAGGCAATTTGGATTGAGTGCTCCACATGGACCATGAATCATCAGCTTTTGGACTAACTTAAATAGCTTTGGGTGAGAGTTTGAATCAGGTAGCTGAGCAGATATAAGTTGATCTATATGATGGGGCTCTTTAAATCTATCTTCTGGATGGAGAAAAATAAGGATATGAATATGAGGCAAACCCCTTTTCTGAAACTCAATAGTGTACACCCAACCCCTGCACTTCCCAAAACACCCTTTGTCAATCAGGTTCAGTATAATGCAAACTTTTTCACGGAATACATGGGCTATGATATCAGGGCGGTCATTGGGAGTTTGCCCAGGGAGTAGTGCAGCCTTGACTTCAGGACAATTAGGATTAGCTGTGATAGTCACAAAGAGATCTGGCTTTCCAAAATGACGCCAAAGGGTTATTGAATCTTGATACAGCTGGAACATATGTCTTGAGCCCCCAATATAGGAGGAAGGTAGAATGATACACTGTCCAATATCTGCAACATCTGTATTTGTAGCCTGTACAGCATCAACTAAACCTGAATATAATTCTGCTCTAAGCTCTTTTTGGTGCCATTTAAGCCAGGACAGTTGCTGCTGGTCCACTTGGGCAAACACATCAACTATGAACTGCTGGAATAAATTCTTGGCCATAAACAAATGAGAACTTTCAAACTGTGTTTTTCATTGATGAAGACGAAAAGCACAGTATTCCATCTGAGAAACATACATTCTCTTGGAAGTCTCAGTTTCATCCTCCTCATTTGGATTAGTTCCTTCACCATGAGCATATTGAATTTTTTTATGCCAACCTAACTCTCCTCTGGGGAAAAGCAATACATAGTGAAGTGGGGCATATGCAGGATTATACTCTACTATTCTCTTAAGGGGTCCTGCTTTATGCTGCAGAATAATATCTCTATGATCAGCAGCTTCACCAGGCCCAGGAAGAATAACAGCAACTTCCTCTGCAGTAGGCAAGTTGTATCTCCTTGAATCTGTAGAGTCCAAAAAGTGAAGCCTAACACATACAGTATGATTTGCAGACCCTGGATTTGTCTGTTCTTCATCAGCTATATGCTCATGGGCAGTCTTGTACAGTTTGAAGAAGTGGTTGTTCCTTCGAAGGCAATCATCAAGAACTGTCATTATAGGATTAAGCAATCCAGAGCGGGCATTGTTCACCATGTGCCTTTCCAGGGCAGTTTCAGGAGTCATAATATATAGTTGAGCATAAACAGGATTCTTGCCCACCTCTGGCAGGAGGGAGCCGAAACTATGAAATAGTTCTCCTTTGATTTCAAACTGCCGCAGTCTAGTTTGTGGTAGCTGTCATGAAGTGAGCCACCTCCTATTATTTTCCTTTCCTTATGATACACCACCCAAACACCCCCACCTATAATAATCATTCCGGAACCTTCCATTCTGTTTTATTAGTTCCATTCCATTCCTTGTGCCTGAGCTGTACAGTATTACCTCATAGTTCCCACACTCCACCTTGTATATATAAGCCAGCCCCCACAACCTGGTCCCTTATCTTGACCTCTTTGTCGTTGGGACCAGGTATGTCTTTTACTTACTTACTTGTATTTATTATCAATATAACTTTGTCGTTGGGACCAGTATCTGCCCGCTTCCACCCAAGTCTCTGCTCTGCTCCGCCACCGTCGTCACCTCTTTGTGACATTAGGTCAAGATCCCTTACTGCACCAATAGCCTGCCAATTAGGTTATCCTTGCAGGTTCCGCTTTCATCACATCTACAGACACCGCCGCACCAAGCCTGCCCGCCCAAGCTATTGACTGCTCTGCCTACCTGCACACTTTTGATACTAAAGACCAAACCCACATCCACCGCAGCAAAAGCAGCTCCTGGGCTGATTGCAGTTCTCAACCCTGTCCAAACGCTGTTGCCAACTCCATCAGTGAAGAAGAGAACCTTTCCGACGGTACCGTGATCACACCCATCCTTATCCCTACTCCAACTGCACCCCCATCCATTATGTCGACCTCCGAAGTCAATACAAATCAGCTCTTGGCACAGCTCATCGAGCAGGTGACTCAGCTCACAGCCAACCTTCACAGAGCTGCAGCCAAGTCAAGCATGAATAAACCCGAGCTCTTCAAAGGCTCGAGTAGTGCGGAAGCCCATCGCTTCATTGCCCAGTATCAAAGCTGGGCAGTGGAACAACCGGATTTGAAGGACAACAAAGGGAAACTGATTAAGGTGGTCCTAGGATTCTTCTTGGGAAAGGCTGCTGATTGGGCCACCCCATACCTCTTGGAATTCAGTCATCACCAACAACCATTTAATGGACGATGGGAAGACTTTAAAACCGCCTTCACTCTCCGATTCAAATCCATCGACGCAGGCATGGAAGCCCGGAATGCAATCCAGCATCTCAGGCAAGCAAAAGGTCAAACAGTAGCAGAATTCGCACAGAACTTCAAGGACATCGGCGATCGAACTGGGCTCTCAGATATCGACCTACGAGAACACTTTCACAGTGGCCTCAACCCAGAGATTCGACAAAATCTCATTGTGGTCAACATAGCACAGGGATTAGCCCCTACACTGGAGGAGGCAATCAGGCGAGCAATCTCGGTAGATGTATTCCTGCATGACCCCACCATGACAGGCCATAATCAGGGCACCTCTCACATCTCCTCTCCCCCTGCCAACTCCCATGCTATGGACGTTGATGCCACGCATACCAGTGGCAACAGTAGAGAAAGCTTTGTGGCTCAGATGAGAGGCAGGTGTTACGGTTGCAGTTCACAGAGTCACGAGAAGAGGAACTGCTCATACAAGGACACAGTATGCCGCTACTGTGGGTGACGAGGTCATTTAGAGTCAGTCTGCCAACACAAATTCATGGGTCTAGAATGCGGCCGGGGTAAGTGTCAACAACCCCGCCATCAACAAGTTGCAGCTTCCTCTTCAATGCCCTTCACTCTCTTCCCCAATGAACCTGTCCAAATTGCGGCTTCTACTCCGGCCCCTGCTCCTACTCCTATCGCACAGTCCCCAGCTACCCCCGACCTCTCCATCCAGATTGCCCAGCTCCAAGAACTCCTGAACAGAGCCAATGCCATGGCCCCAGCTTCAGGCTCGCAGGAGGGTTTTTAAAGCGGGTACCCGCCTCGACTACACCGAGAGTACCCGTTAACCAATTTGCTATACATGCTATGTCCGCATATGACTCTCTACCTTCATGTACCATATCTACTATTTCGGAATTAAACTCCAATTCATCACACTTCCGAATTAACGCAAAATTAAGAGGAAGAAATCACAATATAGCAACTGCGGCCATGGTTGATTCTGGAGCCACTGCCCTATTCCTGAATCAGGAGTTTGTCAACCGCCACCGAGTAAGGATCTTCCCACTCAGGAAACCCATTGGTGTCTTTAACATCGATGGATCTGCTAACCGAGCAGGGCAGATTACGCATTTTGCACGTCTAGCCCTGACCGTCGATAGCCAAGAGCGGTGGACAGATTTGCTGATAACCAATCTGGGAAGCGGAGACCTAATCCTGGGACTCCCCTAGCTACGTAAAGCCAATCCAGATATTGACTGGGAGAAAGGACGACTCTCAGTTAGACCACAATGGACAATGATAGAGGAGGTAGAAGAGCAAGACACTGTAGAGGAGATTGAAACAGTCATCACTCCCGAAACCCCACTGAACTTAGCGGAGGAAGAGGAGGCAGAGGAGTCGCCAATACACCGCATTCGAGCCAACTGACAAACCCGGCATGCATGGGTGAAGTCAGGCATCCTACATGAACAAACAGAGGAGGTCTGGTGCGCAGCAGGATTCACATATTCCCAACAGCTAGCGGAGCAGGCCCACAAAGCAAAACCCATGAAAACCTTTGAAGAAATGATCCCAGAGCCCTATAGGGATTTTGAAAAGGTATTCTCTGAAACGGCCTCAGAACGCCTCCCTGAACACCAACCCTGGGATCACGCCATTGAACTGATCCCAGGAGCACCTGAAACCATGTGTACGAAAGTCTACCCAATGTCATTGAACGAACAAGGCGAACTCGACTGTTTTCTGGATGACAATCTCCGAAAAGTCTACATTCGCCCCTCAAAATCGCCACTGTCTTCACCTGTCTTCTTTGTGAAGAAGAAGGATGGGAAGCTCCGCTTTGTACAGGATTACAGGAAACTAAATCAAGTAACTCTAAAGAACCGTTACCCCCTCCCACTGGTTGCCAACATTATTAGCCGCCTACAGGGAGCACGGTATTTCACCAAATTTGACGTTAGATGGGGCTACAATAATGTTCGAATTAAGGAGGGTGATGAATGGAAAGCTGCTTTCGCAACCAACCGAGGGTTATTCAAACCCAGCGTAATGTTCTTCGGTCTCACCCACTCCCCAGCTACCTTCCAAGCACTCATGAATTCTATCTTTTCAGACCTAGTGGCAGCAGGGAAAGTAGCAGTGTATCTAGATGACATCCTTATCTTCAGTAACGAACTACAACAACACCGGCAGATAGTGCAGGAGGTACTCAAACGGCTAGAGAAACATGGCCTCTATCTACGACCCGAAAAATGTGAGTTTGAGGAGCTTCAGATTGAGTACTTGGGACTAGTGATATCAGAAGGGGAAGTGCGCATGGACCCGGTAAAGGTGGCTGCAGTTCGAGACTGGCCTACTCCAAAGAACCTGCGAGAGCTGCAAGGATTCTTAGGTTTTGCCAACTTCTACCGTCGATTCATACAGAACTTTGCCCACATAGCACGCCCTCTGAACGACCTAACCAAGAAGGACTCAGGCTTCAACTGGGGAACACATCAGCAACAAGCATTCGACACCCTAAGGGAAGCTTTCATCACAGCACTGGTACTGGCACTCTGGGACCCCGACAGGCTCACACAACTCGAGGTAGATGCATCAGGCTTCACCACAGGAGGAGCTCTAATGCAGAAACAAGACGATGGTCAGTGGCACCCAGTAGCATTTCGATCAGCCTCCATGCAACCAGCTGAATGGAACTATGAAATCTACGATCGAGAGATGCTGGCGATCATTGAAGCACTAAAGGACTGGAGAAGCTTCCTGGAAGGATCTCTGCAGACCTTCGAGATCATCACTGACCACGCAAACCTGGAATTCTGGCGCTCCGCACAAGACCTTAGCCGACGACAAGCACAATGGGCACTATGGTTATCCCGATTTGACTTTCAGCTGACTCACCGCCCAGGCAAGGCGAACACACAGGCAGATGCTCTTTCTCACATGGCAACACATCAGGTGTTGGACAGTGAAGACAACCGACAACAGACCGTTCTGAAACCAGCCCACTTTATGCAAGTGGCAGCAGCCTCACTACAGAACCCGTTGGAGGACCGCATCCGGAAGGCCTCAGAAAGAGAAGCCCAAGTACTCGAAGGACTGGAGGAGCTTAGGAGGAGTGGTCTCCAATGCTTGGCCAATGGAATAGTGGAATGGGAGGAGGATAATGGACTGGTGTACCACCAAGGTAGGGTATACGTCCCACCAGAGGATGACTTACGGACAGAAGTACTCAAACAATGCCACGACAACCCCTCCGCTGGCCACCCCAGGCTTCACAACACCCTCGATCTCGTTAGCACCCATTTTTGGTGGCCCACCCTGCGATCCTTTGTAGAAAGGTATGTGGAAGGATGTGAAACTTGTGCAAGGAAAAAGATACAGAGACACCCATGGGCAGTAACACTACCCCTAGACGTCCCGGCAGGCTTGTGGGAAGAAGTGGGAGTTGACCTGATCACACAGCTGCCCAATTCACAAGGATACGATGCTATCCTCATCTGCACCGATCTCTATGGGAAACAAATTCACGCAATCCCTTGTACCACATCAATCACAGCAGCAGGTGTCGCTGACATCTACTATCGTGAAATTTTCCGCCTCCATGGCCTTCCCCTCCGCTTTGTATCTGACCGAGGACCACAGTTTGCAGCAAAGCTCATGTGATCACTACTCTCCCACCTGGGAATCAAATCCAATCTTACATCGGGATACCACCCCCAAGCGAACGGGCAAACTGAGCGGGCAAACCAAGAAGTTAAAAAGTACCTCCGGCTGTATGTGGGACGTCATCAGGATGACTGGGCAGAGCATTTGCCAATGGCAGAGTTTGTGATTAACTCATGCACCCACTCTGCACTTGGAATCTCCCCATTCGAGCTTACTTACGGCTACCTTCCCCTATTTAACATTCCCGTTGGACAGCGAAGTGGGATTCCAGCAGTGGATGATTGCATCCAAATCCTTTGAGATGTGCAGCAGGACGCCGGGGCAGCTCTACACCTGGGAAAAAGGCAGCAAAAGGAAAACTATGAACGAGGAAAACGAAAGGCACATCAGTTCCAAGTAGGAGATCAGGTCTGGCTAAGTGCACAAGACATCAAGCTCCAACTTTCCAGTGAGAAACTTGGGGATCGACAGCTAGGACCTTACACCATTTTGGAGAAGGTTGGCCCCCTGGACTACCATTTAGACCTCCCACTGTCACTGGACTGCATCCACCCTGTGTTCCACGTTGATAAACTGTACCCTTGGAGAGGGAACACTGTCAATGGCGAAATTGCAACACCACCGGAACCAGTATACCTAGAGGATGAAGTCGAGCCAGAGTATGAAGTTGAGGACATCTTGGATAGTCGGGTTAGGTGGAAGAGGTTAGAGTACTTGGTAAAGTGGAAGGGTTATGACGCAGGACACAACTCATGGGAACTGTGGTGACGAAGGGGAAAGCACAGAGAAGGCACAGGCTCGAAGCACAAACCGAAGTGAGGGGTGGGGCTAGCACCACACACGAAGGCTGAAAGATAAAATGATCAAGACGGCAGTGATAGCGCGGGGGCCAATCACTAGGGTCGCACAAGGAAAACTAGTTCCAAAGACCAAGTAAGTATATTGAAGGTAAACGATGATACAGGTACTAACCTAGTTCCAAAGACCAAGAGGTCAAGATGGGGAACTAGGTGTCAGCTACTGTACTATATATACAAGGGTTCGGATGAGTAAGCGACAGTGCGGGAAGCCGATAGAAGTGTCTGAAATGTGATGGAAGGTTCTGACAAGTGATAGATGGAAATAAAAGGATATGGAAACATGGAGAAGGGTTCAGGTAGTCACAAAGGTAAAGGAAAGAGGGAATGTAGGAGAAAACAAAGTAAGTACCGTATCCTGTATGGCATGTCACGACAGGAACCCGCTCAAAATCTCGAGCATGCACCAACCACTGTCTGAAAATTCCTCAAAAAGCATCCCCAAGCGGCAAAAACTTGACCATCGAGGACAATGGTCATAAGGAGGGGGGTAATGTCATGAAGTGAGCCACCTCCTATTATTTTCCTTTCCTTACAATACACCACCCAAACACCCCCACCTATAATAATCATTCCAGAACCTTCCATTCTGTTCTATTAGTTCCATTCCATTCCTTGTGCCTGAGCTATACAGTATTACCTCATAGTTCCCACACTCCACCTTGTATATATAAGCCAGCCCCCACAACCTGGTCCCTTATCTTGACCTCTTTGTCATTGGGACCAGGTATGTCTTTTACTTACTTACTTGTATTTATTATCAATATAACTTTGTCGTTGGGACCAGTATCTGCCTGCTTCCACCCAAGTCTCCGCTCTGCTCCGCCACCATCGTCACCTCTTTGTGACAGTAGCTCAGGATCATTTTGGGGTTGTGTTTTCATGCCCAATGATACAAATGCAAAGGCAGCATTATAAGCTCTGATGTTTTCCAAAAAATGCTTAGAGTTATGATCCTGACTATTAAATAACATTTCCAGCTCAAGAGGAGGCCTCTGAAGAAATGGGAGTATAATCTTTCCAGACTGGCTGCATTTACCAAATTTAGGATTGCGCTTTGAGGATTTCTTGCGCCTTTCTGCCTCCCAATGTAAAGCATGACAGTTTGGACATTCCTTGTCCATCTGGCCCAAGAAAAGCTCATTGTAAACTCCATCATCCTGAACTGGCCTCAGAGCTATAGGTAGATTCTGAGGATTTACAGGAACTGGCTGATGTGGGGGAAAAGGAGGAGGAGAAGGAGAAGGGGAAGGGGAAGGAACAGGAGGAGGCTCATAATCCATAACTTGGGGAGGAGAAGCAGGTGGAGGAGAAAGAGGAAAAGGTTGAAAGTGAGGGAGAGGGACAGGAAGAGGAAGAGGAAGAGGGACAGGAAGAGGGAAAGGGAAAGCAGGTTGTTGAGGAGCAGGAGGAAAGTCCATACCTCTTCCATATTGATTGCTTCTTTGACCATGCACAGGATGTGGAGGTACAGAAGCTAACATTGCCTGCAAATGCTGTAGAAGATGTTGATACTGAAGGCAAAATAGTAAATAGAAAAGAACAGTTAATTAAAATTTATGTTTACCTGAGGCTGACCAACCCCAGTAGCTTGATCCTGCTGAGGAGGTGCATTGGAAGGTCCAGCCTACAGACAGTCAAGTGCCAAGATGGATCAAAAGTAATAGTTAGCTATTTGAAAGGAAAAAAAACACATTATGTTTACCTGAGGCTGAGCCTGATTCTGCTGAGGATGTGCATTGGAAGGTTCAGTCTACAGATAGTCAATTGTCAAGATGCAAAAGCAGTCAAGAATAAAACTTACCCCTCTACCCCTTCCACTTTGAGTTGGTCTTACAGGAACCAATGGAGGCAGATTCCTCAGCTGTGCAGCAATATTCTGTGTCAACTGAAACTCTTGACCATTGTGGTTAACAACCTCAAATGGATTATCCACTTGGTTAGCAGGGAGGCCCCCAGAGGCTTGAGGGAAGGGAAAAGGAATAAGTTCAGGTCTGTTATGAGATGCTTGAGGTAGTCTCCGGTGCTGTGGAGAGTGCATTACACGGAACTCTCTCTCACGTGCACGCTCAGCATTCCGATTGCATTCAGGAGTAGTAGGAGGAGAATTCCTGCAAGTTTAAGTAGATCAAAACTAATTGAAAAGCTAAAATTCAATAGAAATAGCATACATTTCTGTGGAAATAAAGGGCAGAGAAAATGAAAGGGGGAAGGAAGAAAGAATCATCATACCTTAAGGCTATAAGTGAGGTGTAAAACAAGTAGACAGACTCCAAACGCGTGTACGCATATGAAGTGTATAGGTGGACTTCTCGGCAATCAATATTGATATAGAACTGAGAATAAGCACTGGTGTAGGGACCCGAGAGCCCGAAGCGCTGGCACATGACAGCTGATTACCCAGACTAATTCTTTACTCGAAGTTAAGTAATCTTAGTAATATTAAGTAATAGGCGCCCCGACCTGTTTTAGAGTAGAAGGATCACTAATATATTTGTCCAAAATGACATTAAAACTAAAAGTGTATATTCATTTCTGATCTTAACCTGGATGATCATATGAATAAGCACATCCATTCTTGGATCTTGATTGATTGAATGATTGCTAGGTCTTTAGTGAGGGGGAGTGTTGAAATTAGATTAATGCCTAAGTCTATCTTATCATAATTTCCAATATGTTCGTAAGAAGAAACTACCGGAAGCCCTACTAAAACTCTTTCCCGTGTCACTGTCAGCTCAACAAAATTTATTTTTATTCACATAGGTAGGAATCAAAGGATCAGCCAAACACCGATGTACGATTTGATATTATTCGGACCCCACAAGGACCTCTTTCAGAGTTTGGTGATTAATGAAATCTATATCTAGTTGTATTCATCGGTGTGAACATAGGAAGTTTCACCCTATGAGGCTTTATAATACAACAGCACCTCTATCCCTTGCATTCGTTCCATCTCTATCTCCACTTCCTACATCCTTTCCACTTATGTCAGATCGCAACAGCAGCAGCAAGAGGGAAAGGGTTAGGGGAACGGGGAAATAGCAAGAGGAAGGAGGAAAGGGGTAGAGGTAGGGAATTGGCCATGAAGGGAAGTGAAGGGTCTCTTGGAATAAAGAATTCTTGAAGAAGAATTCCCATTCCATGTTCCCCCTGCTTATCTCCATAACCATTCCCCCCCCCCTACCCTTGCCCCTCCTTCCCCCGTCCCTCTCCCCCGTCCATTTCCTACTCGCTCTTCTAACCCAATAAACCCCCCTCTTCAACTGTTCCAGCGTCAAAGGAAAAATCAAATTCGTAGCAGGTTGAAATCTCACCCATGCAAGTACCTAGCCTTTGAGTACGAAGAGGACGATACAGATGGTTGAGAGGGTGGAATTTTTTTTTGGAGTTTTATATGAAATAGGGAAAATTAGAGATGAGAGGGGAATAGAAGGGAAGCAAACGTCAGTGGCTAAAAGAAAGTCCAAACAATAAAAGAAACTCACCAGGATCACATAGCGTTCATAATCCTTGATTTAGACGCGTTTTCTGGGAAACAGACGGCTATTGCTATGGTGCCCTGTTTTGGATCAGTCAAAGATGAGTGAGTTGACTTGGTTGTGGTAGAAAGAAGAAGGGAGAAAGGGAAAAGGAGAAGGTAGAGAAGGGATGGAAGGAGGAGCGAAGGAAAAAAGGGAACAGCGTATAGATAATACACATAAGCGAATACCGAACAACAGATACGAATGAACGAAAGAGAACGAAAAAAAGTTAGCGGGGACATATCCTACATTTAAAAGTAAACGAAATAGAGGCCGGAAGTGTTTGAGGTGGAGGTCGGGAGCAAAGAAAGACCGAAAGGGAGAACGAAAAAACGAAAAAAAACGGAACAAGAGAAGAGAGGTATAGATGAAAACGACTCAACCCAACATCTAACACCGGGAATTAAAGGAACGGGGGTAAACCATCTACCATTCAGCCATCCAATCCCTTCCGTTGATCGGCAACAACGAAGAAAAATGAGGAACGAGAGACAAAAAAAAAAAAAAAGAAAAACGGAAGAAAGAGTGAGGAAGTCGGTTATAAACGAAATCGACTCCTTGATGGGTATATGAGTATGAACGGAAGTGCATGAGTTCCTTAGGGGGAGCCTACCCGGGGTTTGATACGAAAAGGAGTGCTTAGACAGAAAGAGGGAGAAAAGAGAAGGGTAAAAAAGAGAAGAATACGGCTTCTTCTTTGTAGGCACCAATGGTCTACGGAAGAAGGTACTTACGTCGTCTCCGGTAAAGTTTTAGATAAGCATCGCAGTGAGATGAGTTAAGATCGCACTCTAAGACGAAATACTCACCGTTGATTCCTTGATCGATGAATTTCCGGGCCTAGACCGGTGATTTTAACGTCAAGTATCTATTTGCGAATCGATTGTGCGAGGAGGGCTGTCTTTCATGACGGAAAGAGAGGCATGCAGGATACTTAACTTATCGTTCAAATCTATCGATAGATTTCGGCTTTTGAGCTGGATCTATAACGTTAAGATAACAGCGTATATCATATTACTCAGCAGGCTGACAACGAACGGCCAGGAAGGTAAGTCTGAGGGCTGAAACTTGTTTGTATGCTTCTTCTGACTGTGCATTCCTTGAACGAACCCGTCAGTTTGTGGAACGAGATAAACGATTGATTTACGATCCACCTCTCCCTCTTTCTAAAGGACGCGCACTAGGCCCAGCTAGAATGCTCGAATCGGTGATGAATCACGAGCAAGAAGCAGACGCATGGAGGAGGGCGAAACCTGCACACTAAGTAATACGAGGCGATAAAGATGGATTGAGGAGGAAAATTGGGTTTGTCGTTGAGATATAGATCAATCAGCGTGAGCATTTACGAATCAAAACTATACAGTCACCAATAAACATGTACAAAAAATACATACGGCAATATTTCTCCGAGCAGCATGCTGAAACATCTGACATGTCAGTGGATGACTTCCCCTAGAAATTTGTAGATAAATTCCGGGTTACAAATGTCCGAAAATGTCCATCAGCCGAGATGCCGCAGGGTAACGCACTGGAGAAGGGCATGGGTTGATTTTTGATTTTTTGATATCCGATTTTCGGTCCGGCGGTTTCGTTCTGGCATTGTTTTAACTTGTCGTGATAGTTGGTTAATACAGTGGCAAAAAAACTACCAGTAAATATCTTTTGCAAAATCATTGAAGATTAATTCATGGGGTCCAAGATAATACCTTAATTAAGACTCTTCCTCCTCCTCTTCTTCATCCATGAAGTATTCTCCTTCATGAAATCACCTCCCATGATCAACCTTGTGATGCTAATTTGACAATTCCTCTGTACATGATCATAACACAGACTATTTTCCTTATGAACCCATCTATACCTACCCTTTGGTGGTGTTACAAGCATGTGCATCAATCTCATCGGACTGGTCAATCTATTGATCTGACTGACCAAGCTGGCTTACAACAGGGTTCAATCATGATGACATTGGTCAAAGTATCCTTTCAGATAGATTCTGAATGCTTATCTAATTCATTCACTATCCTTTCAGATAGATTCTGAATGCTTATCTAATTCATTCACTATCCTTTCAGATATATCCCAAACCCTTATCTTGCCTTTTATCTGTATTGGTTATTTGTTCTCCTATCTGCACTCATTATCTTTACTTCCATATGCAAGTAACTACTTTAGGTTATACTGTAGTGGTATTGGAGATAACACAAAGTAGTATAAAGACCCTGCAAGTATAGGTAGAACACTAGTTTCAATATCAACTTGGAGTTACACTCTCTCAGTCCTTACGCTCTCTTACTTCATTCAACATTGTCAACATCAAGTACAATACCAATTCTACCACTTGAATGAACCTTTGACCTTGGACCATGCAGCATAGTGAGGGTATTGTTGATAGCAGTACCAATGTCCATCCTTGACATCAAAGACTTTGATTCAATACTTACAGTATCTTGACCAGATCAGCATCAGGGTTCATTGATCTGCACATTCCTAACAGGAGCTGAAGAAGTACAAGACAATGACTTCCTCGATGACCCCAAAGCCTTGAAAGACAGACCTGTTAATCCTGATGAACCTAGCAGTGATGACAAAAACAACCCCAGCATACCCAGTGGTCCTAGTAATCCTGGCAGACCTGGAGACAATGGTAGTAACAATGGTGGTGGACCCAACGATTCTGACAATTGAGACGATGCTCAATCACCAATCAACCTGTTATGATCATGCACATTGACCACATCAGTCCAACTTACTTTGTTGACTAAGGACAGGATCCAGTCATTGAGGTGTCACATCAATGACACCGGCCAATGTATCCTTTCAGATAGGTTCTGAACTCTTACCTAATCCATTCACTAGCCTTCCAGATAGATTCTGAACCCTTATCTTGTCATCCATCTAGATCAGTTAGTTGTTCTCCTATCTGCACTACATATCTTTGCTTCTGTATGCAAGTAATTACTTTAGGTTATACTATAGCAGTAGCAGAGATAATGCTCAGTAGTATAAAGGCCCCACGAGCATAGGTAGAACTTCAGTTTTTATATCAACTTTGAGTTACACCCTCTTTGTTCTTACTCTCTCACCTCATTCAACATCATCAACATTGAGTACAATACTGACCTTACAACTTGAATGATCCTTCAACCTCAGACCATGCAGCATAGTGAGGGTATTGTCAATAGCAGTACCAAGGTCCACTCTTGACATCAAAGACTTTGATCTGATACTTATAGTATCTCAACCTAGATCAGCATCAAAGTTCATTGATATGCACATTCCTAACACAACCCCAATACATTGGGACAGATGACTCTCATTACATTTAAATCCTTCAATGAATCTGTTAAGACTGTTCCAGTGAGGTTCCATAAGGTCTCGAATGAGTAGGATAGTATGGATGTGTTATATCTATGCAAGCTAAGTCTTTACAAGGCTTTGCGATCCATTCTGCTACTTAAATATGTCACTTATATCCTGTTACCACTATGCAATTACTTCATGAAGGATTTTGATGTGAAGCACTTACTTGTTATCTTTTCTCATCCTTATCAGATTCACACTATTCCTTTCATATCCTTTCCTTTGTTCTTTACTTACAAGCTAACCCATTTGGGAATGGCATCGCTTCGTGATCCTGACTTACCTTTAGTATAAAGCTACAGTATTGAATAGGTAGTTCCTTAGTTTAAATATCAACCTTGATAGCACTTTGATAGTGATACCAATTAATCATCTATCCATATCATTGTTTTAACATCCCTACTGTCAGTACATTCTGCGACAGTCATCGCAAATGGAACAGGTTTCCCTTTCTTCTATATTGGACACACGAAGTGTCAAGGACTCTACTAATAGTGGAGTCAAGGTCTGACTACCTAGTCAGGATCATTTTACCTTGCAAAGTAATTATCTTTGCTGTTTCCCATGATTAACCCTGCAACCCAATTCCGACAATCCATTAGTGCATGATCTTAACAGTATATTTAAACCAACACTCAGCACATTTGTCCTCATCACTTTTCACATTCCACTCCCCAATTTTGTCATCATCAACAATGGTCTATACAAGGAGCAGACGAAACCACACCAACACTGGAGTATCCAACAAGTTGGTAACAGAGTAACCGGAAATGGTTAATCCTTTTGCATCGAATGCGACAGCCTTCACTCCATTTGCGAAATCAATATCAGAAGCAGGACATTCTTGATGTCGAGCTAACATTTTCAGTCCAGCTCCAGGACAACCTGCTAGTGTGCGGGTTTCTAGTCATCATGCTCTTGGTCAACCTGACCATTCCAAATTTGAGTACCAAGTACTCTATACAGAAAACAGTAACCCTGTTACCATTTGAATGCTGCAAAGAGATCACACAGCAATACCAACAACAGAGATGGAAATCCCACCATCTCCTACAACATTTACCCTAGCTGACAGAATGCATCAGCAGTTAACAAATGTTCCCAGCCATTTGCAAGGTCGAATACTGGTTACCACCATGGAAATTCCGGAAAACATTGAGGAAGCGGAAATTGATGAAGAGGTAGGTCCTGAAGAATCAGGAAATCCTGGAGACCCAGGGGGATCTGATCCCGATAGTCCTGGAGGTCCCAGAGCACCTCAAAGTTCTCATGTTCCTAGTCATTCTAGGAGTCCAGTGGAGCAGGTAGGTAGTGTCCATTTGGACCCTACTGAACAATGCATTTTAGATGTGTTTCACACATTTAAGGGTTTGCTTGATACCCTCAGAACAGTTCTCATGGGCATGAATGCTAGCAGTCCCACAGAATCCTGAAGATCAAAGGTTAAGGATCCTGAATTGTTTGACAGATCTGACCCACAGAAACTGAAAGGTATCCTAGTTTCCTTATCTTCGGTGTTCATTGACTGTCCCTCATATTTTACTGATCAAAAGAAGATCAATTATACTCTTTCCTACCTCAGTGGCTCCACAAAGGAATGGTTCAAACCAGATATTCTGGATCCAAACCTTTCTGTGATGCCAGCTTGGATGAGTTCCTTTGCAGCATCAGTGAAGGAATTACAGGATAATTTTGGTATGTATGATGCACAGGGGGAAGCTGAGGATAAGCTCAGAACGTTAAGGATGAAGGAATCTGATAACATATGGAAGTATAATATCTGTTTAAATACCCTCGCGGCATCTACTAACTGGTGTGGTGACAAAGGGAGAAAGCACAGAGGAAGCACAGGTACTAAGCACAAACCAAAGTGAGGGGTGGGGCTAGCACCACACACAAAAGCTGAAAGAAAGGGGATCTTAGACAACAGTGATAGCGCAGGGGCCAATCACTAGGGTCGCACAAGGAAAACTAGTTCCAAAGACCAAGTAAGTATATTGAGTGTAAACGAAGATACAAGTGCTAACCTAGTTCCAAAGACCAAGAGGTCAAGATGGGGAACTAGGTGTCAACTACTGTACTATATATACAAGGGTTCGGATGAGTAAGCGACAGTGCAGGAAGCCGATAGAAGTGTCTGGAATGTGATGGAAGGTTCTGAGGGATGATAGATGGAAGTAAAAGGATATGGAAGAATGGAGAGGGGATCCAGGCAGTCACCAAGGTAACAAAAAGAGGGAATGTAGGAGAAAATGAAGTAAGTACCGTATCCTGTATAGCACGTCACAACATTACCCCCCTTCTACAGTTGATGTCCCAGTGACTATTTCCATGAGGTTTTCATAAGGTTGCCAGGGTAAAGAGTTGAAGATGGCAGCTGAAATTTTTCGTGGTGCATTTGAGTGTTTTGCATAGAAATCTGCAATTGCCTTGTCGCTTGTGCCCACTAAGTTTTCTTCATGCTCCCAACTGTTGTGACCTTCGTCATACCCCTTCCACTTTACCAGGAATTGCAGCTTTTTCCAATGTCCAAAGATCCGGCTGTCCAGCACCTCCTCCACATCATAGAACTCTTCTCCCTCCACAATTTTGGGCTCCGGTGGCAGGGGCTCAACTCCATTGACCTCATTCCCTTTCCAGGGAGACAGGCAGTTGGTGTGTATGTTGTCATGGATTTTCATCCAGGTAGGGAGGTGTAAATGATATGTGAGTGGACCTGTTTTCTCTGTAACTTCGAATGGACCTAGGCATTTGCTCCCCAGTTTTTGGTTCTTTTGCCATACTTTTAATTTGCTTAGGGATAACCACACCAGTTGTCCAACCTCGAATTCCTGTACCTTGCCCTTCACACTGTCCCTAATGCATTCTTTGCTCATCCATAGTGCTGCTTCTGCATCCTCACATGCATGCTGTAGCAGTTCTAGTCAGCATTTGATGGATGGGTATTTGGTTTCGACGCTGTTTGGAATAGTGAACTCGGGGGTGTACCCATAAAGTGTTTCAAAGGGGAAGTGGCTATGTGCAGAGTGGATATGAGCATTCATGACAAATTCGGTGGTTGGGATTAAGAGATCCCAGTCATCCTGTTGGCAACTTATGTACATGCGAATGTAACGTTCAATCTCTTGGTTGGCTTGTTCTGTTTGTCCATTTGTCTCGGGGTGGTAAGCTGTGGTTAAGTCAGAGTCAATGCCTAGTCATTTCAGTAGTTGTCGCATAACATCTGCCGCGAATTGGGGTCCCCTGTCAGAGATGAACTGGCGTGGTAGGCCATGTAGGCGGAAAATATCTTTATAAAAGAAATCTGCTACTCCTTCTGCTGTTATCTCAGTAGTACAGGGAAAACAATGAACCATCTTTGTATAATGGTCAACAAAGGTGATGATAGTGTTATGACCATCCTGTGTCATAGGCAGATCTCCAATAAGATCCATGCCAATGTCCTGCCAGGGTCCTTCCGGTATGGGGAGAGGTTGAAGAGGAGAAGAGTGGTGGGGGTTTAGGCGTTTGCACTGACAGTGGTCACATCCGTCAATGTACTTGTCTACAAAAGAGCGCATCCTGGGCCACCAGTAGAGTCTGCTGACTAGTTCCAGGGTGCCATGCATCCCTGGATTGCCTGTGGTAGGTGCATCATGGCAGTGTTCAAGGATTGTTTTCCTCAGTGCAGTATCTGGCGGGATGTAGACTTTGTTGCGATAATAGACCACACTGTCACGAAACGATCTTTTTATTATTCTTTTCTTTTGTTATTCTTTTTCCTTTTCTTTTATTTACTTACCTAATTACTGAAGCGCTTACACCAGTGCTCATTATATTCTCATTCTCATTTAGGTTACACGTGTCAACCTTATTGTTCTCGCATTGTCGTTTCACTTAGGTGCAACTCTCTTGTGCCTGTCAGCTCATTGACAGGATGACGTCATTATTGTTCCGCTTCCATGCTTCTTTTTATATTGCCTTATTGTTTACTCACCAAATACCTACAGCTTTACTTATGGATACGAGCGACTCTTATTGTAGATCCTCATGGTTATGGCGCCAGACATCTCTCACAGCTTCATATTCCATTAGTATATAAGACTTAGTATTTCGTAGTTATATTCCTTAGCTCTATTCTCGTCTATACTCCTCGGTAGCTAGACCTGTAGTTGGGTTGTTTTATTCATCCTCATCGCTTTTTCATCCTCTCGCTCATCGTTCATCGTGTGATGCCTGGTTATCTCTTGTGAGAGCTAGTGAGTTGCTGACACACACCGGTTTCTTCTCTCCATTTGGCTGGACCACTAGTGAGACTCTGGGGTCCCTTGATACCTTTCAGACCATCCAGTACTTCTGCCTCTCATTTGCTGATCTGCCGAATGCAGTCAAGGAGGGGGTTATGGAGAAGAACCATGGTTGCCACATTAAGGAAGTGTTCCAGTTTTAGCACGATCTGTTCCCTGTTGTCCTCTGCATCAGTGACCTGGTGCTGTGCCATATGTGAAAGGGCATCAGCTTGAGTGTTAGTTTTGCCTGGGCAGTGCTTAAGATGGAAATCAAACTGGGAGAGCCATAGTGCCCATTGCACCTGTTGATGACTGAGGTCTTGGGCTGTCTTCCAGTATTCAAGATTCTGGTGGTCGGTTATGATTTCAAAGGGTTCCGGGGATCCTTCTAGGAAGCTTCTCCAGTCTTTCAATGCCTTGATGATGGCCAGCATTTCCTGGTCATAGATTTCGTAGTTTCTCTCGGCTGGATCCATGGAGGAGGAGCGATATGTGACAGGGTGCCAAAGTCCATCCTCCTGTAGTTGTGAAAGCATACCTCCAGTAGTGAAGCCTGATGCGTCCACTTCAATCTGAGTTGGCTCCAATGGGTCCCATAGTGTGAGGATTGGTGCCAATGTAAAGGAGTCCCTTAGTGAATCGAAGGCCTCCTGCTGTTGTGATCCTCAGACCCATTTAGTGTCTTTGTGGGTAAGGTTGTTCAGGGGTCAAGCTTTCTTCGCAAAACCTTCAATAAATCTCCAATAGAAGTTAGCAAATCCTAGGAAGCCTCGGAGATCACGTAGCATTGTAGGGGCCTGCCAGTTACTAACTGCCTCTATTTTGACTGGGTCCATTCGCACTTCTCCTTCACTGATTACCAAGCCTAGGTATTCAATGGAAGGCCATTTGAATTCACATTTCTCTGGTCACAGATATAGGTCGTATTTGCTGAGGTGTGTAAGCACATTGTTGACTATACTCTGATGTTCCTCAAGAGTTTCAGTAAACACTAAGATGTTGTCCAGGTAAACGGCCACCTTCCCAGCAGCAATGAGGTCAGCAAATATGGAATTCATGAGGGCTTGGAATGTAGCAGGTGAGTTTGTCAGGCCAAAGAACATGATGAGGGGCTTGAAGAGTCCTTGATTTGTTGTGAATGCTCCCTTCCATTCATCGCCCTCTTTAATCCGCACATTGTTATACCCCCAGCAAACATCCATCTTAGAGAAGACCTTGGCTTTGCGCAGTTGGCTAACGATGTCCGTGACAAGGGGGAGTGGGTACTGATTTTTTACCATGTATTCATTGAGTCACTGGTAATCCTGCACAAATTGAAGTTTACCATCCTTATTTTTGACAAAGAAGACAGGCGATGCCAATGGGGATTTGGAGGGACAGATGTAGCCTTTGCACCAGTTCTCTTCCAAGAATCGGTCAAGCTCTTCTTGTTTGTTCAGGGACATGGGGTAGATTTTAGTCCGCATGGTTTTGGGAGCATCGGGTTTCAAGTCTATGGCATGGTCCCAAGGTTTATGTTCCGGTAGTCATTCAGATTCTTTCTCTGAGAAGACCTTTGCATGTTTCTGATAGGAGGGAGGAACCATCTCTTCAAATGACTTCGATGGCTTCTCTTTGTAGGCCGCCTCTGCAAGTTGCTGTGAATATGTGTACCCTGCAGAACACCAAAGTTCTTCTGATGTATGACCAATGACTCCGGCTCAGAGTAACACTCTCCTTTGCTTCCGGTTGCCTACCAGGTGATACAGAGGTGTGCTTTCAGTGTACTCATGTATCTCTGATCCGGGTGTGGGGAGTGGAGGGGTTTCTTCCAGTAATTGGGGATGGTCATCAGGCTCCAGGATGGAGAAGTGAACTTGTGGAGATGAAGTGGGGCCCCAGTCTGGGTTGACTTCTACAATGTGTTCAGTGGTTCCTCCCATATTACTCTCCTTGGGTTCTGGGACTTCTTCAATGGTCATGGGGTGTGGAGCCTTTCTGGGAGAAGTGATAGCCAATCGCCCTTCTCTCCAGTCAATGTCCAGGTTGACCTTTCGGAGCCATGGAAGTCCAAGAATGATATTTTCAGAACCAAGGTTGGTGACAAGGTATTCAAGGAGCTGGGGTTGGTTTTGGTTTATTGTGGACAGTAGATGTACAGAGTGTGTGATCTGTCCTGCAGTGTTAGGAGATCCGTCAATGTTATAGAGAGTGATTGGATGGTGGAGACAATGAGGGAGAATTCGATGTTGTTTCACATTATGTTCATGAATGAAGAGACCTGTGGCACCAGAGTCTATCATTGCTGCGCTGTTGGTATTCTTGAATCTGCCTTGCAACTTAATTGGTATGCGGAAGTGAGAAACATCACTAGATTGAGCAGAACCAATTGTACACAAGGGTATAGATGCATAAGTAGAGGTAGATGAGGAGTACAGACTAGGGAACCAGGTGGCAGCCATGGCAGGTTCCCACTTTAAAAATTTGAGCGCAACTCTGCCATCTGCTCTGCTAATTCCTTCTGCCCAGCAGTGGGCATCTGAAGGATCTTTGTGAAGTCGGTAGCAGGGGCAGGCATGATAGCAGCAATGGAGGGGGAGGGCTTGGCAATGATAGAGGTAGCAGCAGCAGAACAAGGGATGGGTCTTGGAAGTCCCAAGAACTTCCTGCGGCAGACGGCTGCTAGATGACCAGTTAGTCCGCAGTGATTGCAGACATTGTGTTCATGGTGCCCATCTGCCTTGCGATGTTCTCTGGATCCGCACCCATAGCATCTTCCCATCATGGATCTGTGATAGTCTTCTGCAGATTGACCAGTAGTGGTGGCATCCACATCCATTGCATTCGGATCGCGGGCCAGAACAAAGGGAGTAGGGGTGTAGGAGCTGAAGTTGGGAGTGCTTCGGGTGTATTGTTTCCCTTCCTGTTATGATCGTGCACAAAGGGATCATTGGAAAGGATCATGGGATGATCGCGGGAAATAACGAAGATAATTACTTCATGAGGTAAAACAATCCTAGACTATGTAGTCAGACCTTGACTCCACTATTAGTAGAGTCCTCGACACCTTGTGTGTCCACAAGAGAAGAAAGTGAAACGTGTTCCATTCGTGATGACCGTCGCGGAACGTACTGACAGTGGGGATGTTAAAACAATGATATGGTTAAGTGATTAATTGGTATCACTATCGAGGTGCTATCAAGGTTGATATTTAAACTAAGGAACTACCTATTCAATACCATAGTTTTATACTAAAGGTAGGTCAGGATCACGAAGTGATGCCATGCCTGAATGGGTTAGCTCATAAGTAAAGAACAAAGGAAGGGATATAAAAGGGATAGTGTAAATCCAATAAGAATGATAAGAGATAATGGTTATTTACTTCGCATTGGAATTCCTTTGCAAAGTAATTGCGTAGTGGTAAAAGGATATAAGTAATATATCTAAGTAGCGGAATGGTTCACGAAGCTTCGTAACTACTTAGCTTGCATAGATATAACATTGACATAGTGGGTGGGGGTACAGTTGGAGTAGGGGTTAGGATGGGTGTGATAATGGTACCATCAGATAGGTTCTCTTCTTTACTGATGGAGTTGGCAACAGCATTTGGACAGGGTTGAGAACTGCAATCAGCCCAGGAATTGCTTTTGCTGCTATGGATGTAAGTCTGGTCTTTAGCGTCAAAAGTGTGTGGGTAAGCAGAGCAGTCAATAGCTTGGGCGGGCAGGCTTGGTGTGGTGGTATCTGTAGACATGGTGAAAGCGGAGCCTGCAAGGATAACCTAATTGGTAGGCTATTGGTGCAGTAAGGGATCTTGACCTAGTGTCACAAAGAGGTGACGATGGTGGCGGAGCAGAGCAGAGACTTGGATGGAAGCGGACAGATACTGGTCCCAATGACAAAGAGGTCAAGATAAGGGACCAGGTTATGGGGGGGCTGGCTTATATATACAAGGTGGAGTGTGGGAATTATGATGTAATACTGTATAGCTCAGGCACAAGGAATGGAACAGAACTGATAGAATGGAATGAAAGGTTCCGGAATGATTATTGTAGGTAGGAGGGCTCGGATGGTGTATTGTAAAGAAAGGAAAATGATAGGGGTGGCTCACTTCACAACAAGATGGGTACAGTTACTTCTCTGTATTGCCAGTGGTGTAGCTTCAGTTTCAGGGACTTGTTCCTTGGGCATCACAGTAAGAGGAGTTGGCAGGGTGGTAGTGGGTGAAATCTTGGTTGGGTAGCTGGACTGGGAGCAACAGTGGGTGTGAGCATGTTTGCTGGTTCAATATCAGTAACCTCGACAGGGAAATCTGTTGTTTGATCAGTGTGTGAACCCCCCAATGTCCAATTCGTTACTCCTTCTTCAAACTTCATGTCTCTTTACTCTACTATCTTATTTGTCTCTGGTATCCAGAGCCTGTAGCCCCTCCTTCCCATATACCCAATGAGCCTGCCCTCCACTGCTTGCCTACCCAACTTCCCATATACATGCATCCTCTTTGGTAACTTTGCCCATGCCTTGCAACCAAATGGTCACAAATGTGATATATCCTGGCATTTCTGTTTCCATAGTTCAATTGGTACATCATCAGGGAACCTGGAGGATGGGACAAAGTTCCCAGAGTAAATGAAATGTGCTGTGGCTTTTGCCCAGAGCGATGGGGGAAATCCAGCATCTTCTGTCAATGTACATGCTCCTTCAATTACCATATGGTTTGCATGCTCAGTGACACCATTAGCAGCTGATGAGTATGGTGGTATTTTCTCAATGATAATTCCATGCTCACGGCAATATTCATCAACTAAACTGTTGTCAAACTCCCCACCTCCATCTATGCGGATTATCTTCAACACCTTCCCTGTTTGTCTCTCTGCCATAGCATGAAATTCGTGAAGCATTCGGAATGTCATGTTCTTGGTTTTATCTGTGAGAAAGTATGGAAACCTCATGCTTGAATGGCCATCTGTGAACAGCAGAAGGTATGTTTTCTTTCCCAGACTCTGCACCTGCGATGGACCCCACAGGTCAATGTGTATGTGCTCGAGAACCTCCTCTTCATGGATAACCTTCTCATCAAAGGGTCGACAGGTTGGTTTGCCATACAGACAATCACAGCACATTCCCATCACCTTGATAGAGGTAATTCTCAAACCGTCTACAAGATTTTGCCTCGCCATCTGGAGGATTTGTGGAATGGATATGTGGCCTGGGCGGCAATTCCAGGTGGCAAGATCAGTAGGTTTCTCATGTGATCTAGCTGTAAGTGCATATGCTGATACTGGGTGCTCAACTTGGTACATTTTCTTTGTCCCAATACCTATGAGTAACAGTTTCCCATCCCTGCAATGGATATTCATCTTCCCATTCCCCCACATCCCTCTGAAACCAGCTTTGTCTAGTGTTGACAGGGAAATTAGGTTATGTCCAAATGAGGGGATATATTTGACACCTTGTAGGCATATCAACCTCTTCTCTCCATTAACTCTGGTCAGGAACTCAACTGTCCCTATCCCGAGTATTTCAAACTGGCCCGCTTCTCCTGCAAGTGCTGTCTGACCACTCTCCTTGGCTCTGGTGAAGTCAACAAAGTCATTCCTGTCAATCCAGCAGTGTTCACTTGCTCCAGAGTTGATGAATGTTTTGATGTCTCGTAACATTGAAGATGGGTCTGTATTGATGCTGGAACTACATATGCAACAATCGTTTGGATCAGAAACTAGGCAAATCTCAGGTATGTGTGTGTCCTTCTCTCTCCTGCTGCATCCTGAAGATGGAGTGCTATCTCTTCCTTTCTCTAGAATGGCTGTAGTTCTTCCCAGTCTAGATGATGGTTGAGAGTGGGTTATGCTAATGGTGGGGCAGGTTGACATACAGATATCATCTGTGTTCAGTCTGCCACCAGTGTTGGTGGCAATGACATATGTCTCTGTTGGGGTGGCTTCAATAGCATTTGCAGTGGTATCCAGCATAGCTTTTGAATTTGGGTTACCCCTGTTCCTGGTTGGTGTCATGAAACATTCTTTTTTCATTATTCTTTTCTTTTCTTTTATTTTACTTACCTAATTGCCAAAGCGCTTACACTAGCGCTTATTATATTTTCATTATCATTTAGGTTACACGTGTCAACCTTATTGTTCTCGCGTTGTCGTTTCACTTAGGCACAACTCTCTTGTGCCTGTCAGCTCATTGACAGGACAACATCATTATTGTTCCGCTTCCATGCTTCTTTTTATATTGCCTCATTGTTTACTCACCTAATACCTACAGCTTTACTTATGGATACGAGCGACTCTTATTGTAGATCCTCACGGTTACGGCGCGAGACATCTCTCACGGCTTCATATCCCATTAGTATATAAGACTTAGTATTTTGTAGTTATATTCCTTAGCTCTATTCTCGTCTATTCTCCTCGGTAGCTAGACTTGTAGTTGGGTTGTCTTATCCATCCTCTTTTTGCTTTTTCGCCCTCTTGCTCATTGTCTATCGTGTGACGCCTGGTTGTCTCTTGTGAGAGCTAGCGAGTCGCTGACAGTTGGTCGATACCAGGAGGGTCATTTGTACTTGCTTGCTCCTCCTGATGCCCAGCAGTCCTTTGTGGCATGCATTGCTGGCTTTGAGCATCTGGGGTTGGTACAAGGTCTACCAGGGAGAGGGCCACAACGGTTGTCATTGCTGTTAGGGAAGGTGGTAGTGTTAGCTGCTACTGCTGCAAGTAGGGCCTTAAGCTTTATCTCGTCGGCTTCCTCCTCTGCCCTGCACTTCTTCCTTCACACCCACACTGATTTCAGGTGGGCAATGGCAGAGCTGCTTGTGATGCCTGGGATGTTTGTTACCTTGGAGTCCCAACCTTTGGGCAGCGATGCCAGGAGGATGACTTGGAACTGTCTGTCAATGATTGTGGCCCCAACATCTCATGCACTCTTGACTTTGTTACACATGAGCTTGACATGGTCATCGAAGTCTCCATCCTCTGCCATCTTGCAGGTATGAAGTTCCTCCTCAGCTATCATGATGAGTTGTTCTGATTTTGGCTCAAGCTCCTTACAGAGGATTGCCCAAATCTATACTGCAGAGGTGTTTTTATCTATTCCAATGCCTATCGGGTCTACCACATTGGTAACAATCATACCAGCGACCCATCTGTCTCACACATAGAACTCTTCAGGAGAAGGGCTGGAACTGAAGAGTGGGGTAGCATTCTGGATAGTTTGGTGGTAGATTGGTCCAGTGTATGTGTCTGCAGATGGCTTAGTGATTGTACCGTTAAGATACTGATATGACTGCCAAATTGCAGTTGATATCACTCAAATACTTTAAATCTAAAGTGTTTTTCCTTATTAAAAGACAATTAAAAAGTCTATAAAATATTACTACTCTTTGCAATGCACACTCACAACACTTAAAATACAAGTTCAAACTTAATATTGCACTTAAAATACTTAAAGTCCTTAATCAAGAAGGTCAAAGTTAGTAGTATTGTTGATGCAATCAAAACAACTTTGACCACCACCAATAAAAGTCATAGGAGCATGTTTAAGGTATCAGAGAAAATACTGGATGAGTAAGAGATGGTCCAGTTGATGTCAGTGAAGGTCTACAAGACAAAGTTACAGTCTGGGATAATTGATAACCATTTTCTCGGACTGAGAAACAGAAAACAGTTGAAGTTTACATAGGTTTAGACTTGTCTCAGTAAAATGAACAGGCTAAATTGAAATAATGTTCAGAACAGGTGTAAATATATTTTATGACTTGTTTGGCAACTTATTTCACAGCTATATTAAGAGAAACGAGCAGAATATCTAAGTTTGGTGGTCAAAGCAGTATATATTGATGGGATTGATGGCCCATCAAAACTAGTGGCTCCAGCGAGAATGCTGGATATATGCGTGCTAAAGACAATATTATACAATACTTAAAGAGACAAATGAACGGGGAGAGGTATGAAGCAGGTCCTGACAGAAGGGATAGGTCTGGGACCTGGAAATGCCGTGTGCTCGGAGATGTCTATGTCTTAGGGGCTAAAACACCGGATTTCGGACTAGGACTGGCTAGAAGGATAGAAATTAGTCGAACTACAAGTCCAACAGATGCGGGGAGGTCTAGACTCCGTTGACAACTCAATTTGGGATCAGTGGATCAAGGGGAACCATTTATTTGAAGTGGAACTACCAAAAAGGGAAAAGTGCGGATTTTTAGTAAAGAAAAGCTGTAGAAGTGATCGGAGACTTGGCAGGAGTGGGAATATGGAGCCAGAGGATCGACAGACAATAATGGTCTGCGGCCGCAGTAGGAAGGTGCGAAGATATTCCGAGATTTTTGGGTATAAAAGGAGGGGGGGGATTTAGAGAAAGGACAGGTTGCAGCACCCCCTTCGCTACAAGCCTCTGTTATTAGGTTGTTTATTAGGTTTATTATTAGGTTATTACTTTAGGTTATTATTAGGTTTATTGACTTGTGATTATTGGTGTTATACTTGATTTTATCAAGTTTTTACAGTACTCTACATACAACTGCTACCAAGCCCCCTGAACTTAGTGTTTGGGTGTTTGTTTTCATTCACCCTTCGCATCAATACCCCTGCATCCCCTTCGATCTGACTGCGAATGTAATAGAGCTTTTGAAGAATGCCCAATTCTCCCTCCCCTGGAGCCTGACTTCTTCTTCAAATTGTGGAACATTTGGGGTAACTCCCAATGTCATATTCTTTCAGTGGAGGGTTTATTGACATGGTTGTATTTATGTATTCTGTTTTGTCCTATGCTCTCAAAAAGCCGAGTAATCTGTTATACAACATTAAGGTGCTCAGTCAGTATGTGTTATGAATGACTGATGTATTAGATACCTGTTATACAATGTTAAGGTGCTACTCCGGGACTGATTAAGTAAAAGTATGGATGTGAAGAGAATATTGGGTCTCACCTCAGTTGGTATGTGTATGAACGACTGAGGGGACTTGATGCAATAAGGGAAACTATATAAGCTAATCTGATACACAGTAGGTAAACAATGAGCAACAGTGTCTGGAGGTAAATGATAAGAACAGAGGTATGTGTTGTTTGATGGGAGTCAGTGCGCATCAAATGAGGACATGGACTATGGTAGTCTCCTAACAATCCTAACACAATCTCCTGGTTTGTTCATTCTGTCTGGCCATTAGTTTGGGGATGGTATGCCATAGTGTAGTTCACTTCGATTCCTAGTAGTTGGTAAAGTTCCTTCATGAATTGGGAGTGATATTGGGGTCCTTGATCATGGATGATCTTTTGTGGCATACCATGAATGGAAAAGATATGATTGTGATAGATCCTCGCCATTCCTTCTGATGTAACTGTAGTATGCGAAGGAACCAACCATAATTGCTTGGAAAAATGGTCAACAAATACCAATATGGTGTTGTATCCCCCTGATTCTGGCAGTTCACCTATCATGTCTGTGCCGATTATTTGCCAAGGTTCCATTGGTACTGAGTGTGGGTGTAGTCATCCCACCAGCTTGGTACGATGAGCTATCATAGCCTGGCATTTTTTGCATCCTTTGACCTATTTCCCAGCATATCAGGTAACTCCTGGCCACCAGTAGTCTCAAGTGATCAGTTCTGTTGTCTTGTATTGTCCAGGATGTCCTGCCAGTGGTGTGTCATGGTACTGAGTAATTACCTTGGACCAGAGTAGGCAGTTTTTTGGTACATAAACTCGCCCTTTCCATGTAATAACCTTGTCGGTTTCAGTCCAATTGGGGTTTTTGGCAGCGAGAGCATCTTGTACAAGTTGATCTACCTGGTTTCTACTCTTTCGAATCTCTGATAGCAAGAGATCTTCAGGAGCCAACAGGTCGAGAGCATGAATGAAAAGTTCCGGTTTCAGGAGGACGATGTTCTCATTGTCCTTGTCCCCCATCTCAAGACCTGTCATCCCTGACAGGGCATCAGCCTTCATCATAGATTTACCAGGCTTGTGAACAAGGTCGAAATTATACTCTGCTAGCTCCAATACCCAACATGCTTGTCATTGGTTGAGTTTTTGTGGCTTTTTGAAGTACTGGAGGCTTGCATGATCTGTAAAAATCTTGACCTGTTCTTCTGCACCTAATAAATATTGCTGCCAATCATCAAGAGAGTCCATGATCACCATTAACTCTTTGTCATAGATTTTGTAATTCTGTTTGACCTCATTGAGGGAATGAGAGTGAAAGGAAATGGGATGCCATCTACCATCAACGGATTGGGATAAGACAGCACCATTAGCATAATCAGACAAATCAGCTTCCACCCTGAACTTCCCATGGTTATGAGGAATCAAGAGAACTACTTCCTCACAAATACAGTGCTTCAACTCCTCAAATGCCTCCTCCTGGTCTTTCTCCCACTTCCAAGTCCCATTCCCTGTGAGTTGTGTCAGCGGTTTGGCAACAAGACTGAACCCATAAATAAATTCCTGAAAGAAGTTGCAAAACCCTAAGAATTGCTGAATGTCATGCTTCTTCCATGGAGTAATTCAATCCCATGCTGCTTGTACTTTCTTTGGGTCCATTTGTATAGTTCCATTCCTGATGATAATACCAAGGTAGTCAATGACCAGTTTTTCAAATGTGCATTTTTTGGGTTTCAGGAATAACTTGTGTTCCCATAGAATGTTGAGTACCTGTTTAATGATTCATTGATGTTCCTCAATGCCATTGGTAAAGATCAGAATGTTGTCCATGTAAATGATGATGTGACCTTCATTGATGAGGTCTTGCAGGACATGGTTCATGAATCCTTGGAACATTGCAGGAGAGTTAGTGAGGCTGAAGAACATGATGGTCAGTTCGAATAACCCCTGGTTAGTTTGAAAAGCTGCTTTCCACTCATCATCTTCTTTTATCTGGATGTTGTTAAAACCCCATCAGATGTCCATCTTCATGAAGACCTTAGCACCCTTCAAATGATCAATTAGCTCCTGAATGAGAGAAAGTGGATACTGGTTCTTAACTGTCATCTCATTCAGTTTGCAATAGTCCTGTACTGGTTGTAAGGTGCCATCCTTCTTTTTGATGAAGAAAAAGGGTAATGCCATCTGCGAGGTGGAAGGTCGAATTTGTCCAGTTCAGAGGTTCTCTTCAAGAAACTTGTTGAGAGCCTCCTGTTCTTTCAGATTTAATGGATATACTTTGCAATCAAGAGGTTTGGAATCTGGCATTAGATCAATGGCATGGTCCCAGAGCCGTCACTGTGGCAGTTGGTCAAACTCTTTCTGGCTGAAGACATTCAGATACTCCTTGACATAGGGCTCAGCAGTGTTGAACTCTTTTGCCATTTCTCTCTTGGCTTGTTCCTTTGTCCACTTCCTTGACTGTACCTGTTCATGGACATATCTGTCCTAGTCAAATAGAAAAAGCTGTTCCCCTTCCTCCAATGCTGCTCTGAAGTGAGTATCTTCCGGTGTCCAAAAGTGTGAGTTGTAACTGCATTTTGTTGGACACCTGTTGAAGGTTAGCTTGGACATTTCTCAATCAATACTCAGGTTGTGATGTCATAGCCAGTCCAGTCCTAAAAAGATGTTGTTTTTTCCTAGACCTACTACACCAAATTGTATGACCTCTGAGTGATTGCCAATAGTCATTCATATTTCGACATACTTGTCAATGGAACTGGCATCATTGAGCATACCGTCAGCATTGTAGACCAATGTCTTGATTGGGAAGTCCTTTGTGACAAAGTTATGCTGTTTGACAAATTCTGAATCAATGCACAAGCTGGTAGGTCCACTGTCGAGGAGTCCTTGAGTAACTATTTGTCGGCCGTCCTCCAGGTTTTTGATTATTGCTGGAAGTTTCAGGCTCTTGCCGCATGTTCAATGGACACAGCTCCTCTTGTTTTTGAGACTTCTGATTGCTGCAACTGCCAAATTCCAATTCTGTTATATCTATGCAAGCTAAGTTGTTACAAAACTTCATGATCCATTCCACTACTTAGATATATTTACTTATATCCTTTTACCACTATGCAATTACTTCGCAAAGGAATTCTGATGCGAAGCAATTACTTGTTATCTCGTTTCATCCTTATCAGATTCACACTATTCCTTTTATATCCCTTCCTTTGTTCTTTACTTATGAGCTAACCCATTTGGGCATGGCATCGCTTTGCAATCCTGACTTACCTTTAGTATAAAGCTACAGTATTGAATAGGTAGTTCCTTAGTTTACATATCAACCTTGATAGCACTTTGATAGTGATACCAATTAATCACTTACCCATATCATTGTTTTTACATCTCCACTGTCAGTATGTTCCATGAAGGTCATCACGAATGGAACACATTTACTTTCTTCTCTTGCGGACACACAATGTCATGACGTGCTATACAAGATACAGTACTTACTTTATTTCTCCTACATCTCCTCCTTCCCTCATCGCTGTTACTGTTTGGATCCATCTACATCATTCCGCATCCTTCTATCACATTCCAAACACTTCCATCAACTTCCCACGCTTTCGCTTACTCATTGAGACTCTTGTATATATAGTACAGTAGCTGACACCTAGTTCCCCATCTTGACCTCTTGGTCTTTGGAACTAGGTTAGTACCTGTATCATCGTTTACCTTCAATATACTTACTTGGTCTTTGGAACTAGTTTTCCTTGTGCGACCCTAGTGATTGGCCCTGCGCTATCACTGCTGTCTTGATCATTTTATCTTTCAGCCTTCATGTGTGGTGCTAGCCCCACCCCTCACTTTGGTTTGTGCTTCGAGCCTGTGCTTTCTCTGTGCTTTTCCCCTTCGTCACCACACACAAAGTGTCGAGGACTCTACTAATAGTGGTGTCAAGGTCTGACTACATAGTTTAGGATCATTTTACCTCGTGAAGCAATTCTCTTCGCTATTTCCCGCGATCACCCCGTGACCCTTTCCGACAATCCCTTTGTGCACAATCATAACAAATTCTGTTTTTGTATGTCCATGACAGTTTCTTCTGAAGCCTCTTTTTCTCATGAGGAAGAGGCTCAGATTCATAGTAATCCCACCACCCTTGAGATCTGATCTTCTCTAACTCTCTGAGTTAGCCATTCAGCAGTGTTGGGTTTGTATTGTATAGGTTTTTGGTTTTTGGTTTTCATGTGGGTAAAGGCAGAGGCATTTTTCTGTTTAGTACCTGTACTAATTGGATAATCAATACCATAATCAATGAAATTCAAAATGTCCATATGTGAAGGCTCCTGCAGACCTATATCTACTGAGGAGCCTTGGGAAAATCCAAATCATTAATAAAGACCATATGTTCCTGCTCACCCATATTCAGCATGATTCCCTGGACCACCACCTTTCTCTTGTGTGGGCAGTTCCTACTCATGTGGCCTGGTTCGCCACAATTGAAGCAGAGCCACTTCTTCCTTGCCTGATCTATGTCCATCGGCCTGCCTGTTCCTCCAAACATTGTGCTGGTGGTGTCTCTTTGCTGTGCTGCAGGGTACTCTGCCTTCAGAGCTACTTTCGGCTCCTGTCGATTCTGCTGAGTGGATGACTGTCCACAATTCTGTCTTTAGTGGTTAGCATTCCACCACACTGCATACCCATAACCTCTCTTCTGTTCAGCCCATTGCTGCCTTACATTATTGGCACCTATAACTACTTTCTTCAACTCCTGGTATTCCGCAAAGGGCTCTGTTTGGCCCTTGATGATGTCATACAGGATGGCATGGCCAACAGCATTCTCTGCTAAAGTAAGAACATGCAAATCATTCCTGCTGTAATTAGCATCCTTCAGCAACAGCTCAAATTCTTTGAATAAGTCACCAGTGGAGGTCTTTCCCTGTCTGATGTATGTTAGCTTGTCCTGGGCTTCTTTCTCCCTGGCGACATTTGTAAACTCCCTGTCCATATCATTGAAAAGGTCCTTCCCTGTAATATTCCATGTGCCTTTTTTGATATCAAAATGGTCGTCAGTGTAGACCTGTGCCCATTCATTGGCCTTTCCTCCAACCATGAAGGACATGATGATGGTAATCAGACAATGAGATCCCTTGACCTGTTTTGTCTCCATCAACTCAGCTGCATAAGCCCTCATCCTTCATCACCATGGCCAGTATGTAGCGGGGTCTCCATCATAGTTCCCTGGTGTATTAACGAACACCTGGTGAGCTGTAGGAGTGGAAATAGGGTTGGTGACTTTGGTAACATCAGGTGCATGTATCAAACTGTCCATCATGTTGGTTTATGATAGTGAGAGGTAAGTGTGTTTTTGTAAAAGAAAATGTGTAACATATCGAGAGAACTAGTTTCCAACAGAATGTTAAATCCTAGGCAAGTTTGTAAATGTTTGTTGTGACAGGTGGTGTGTGGTAGAAGCTCTATTCTTCTGTCAGTGACTCGCTAGCTCTCACAAGAGACAACCAGGCATCACATGATAGTCAATGAGCAAGAGGACAAAAAAGCAATGAGGATGGATAAAACAATCCAACCACAAGTCTAGCTACCAAGGAGAATAGACAAGAATAGAGCTAAGGAATATAACTACAAAATACTAAGTCTTATATATGAATGGGATATGAAGCCGTGAGAATCATCTCATGCCATAACCGTGTGTGGTGACGAAGGGAGAAAGCACAGAGGAAGCACAGGCACAAAGCACAAACTGAAGTGAGGGGTGGGGCTAGCACCACACACAAAGGCTGAAAGAAAGGGGATCTTAGACAACAGTGATAGCGCAGGGGCCAATCACTAGGGTCGCACAAGGAAAACTAGTTCCAAAAACCAAGTGAGTATATTGACTGTAAACAACAATACAAGTGCTAACCTAGTTCCAAAGACCAAGAGGTCAAGATGGGGAACTAGGTGTCAACTACTGTACTATATATACAAGGGTTCGGATGAGTAAGCGACAGCGTGGGAAGCCGATAGAAGTGTCTGGAATGTGATGGAAGGTTCTGAGGGATGATAGATGAAAGTAAAAGTATATGGAAGAATGGAGAAAAGTCCAGGCAGTCACAAAGGTAAAGAAAAGAGAAAGCATAGGAGAAGATGAAGTAAGTACCATATTCTGTATAGCATGTCACAACATTACCCCCCTTCTACAGTCGATGTCCCAGTGACTATTTCCGTGAGGTTTTCATAAGGTTGCCAGGGTAAAGAGTTGAGGATGGCAGATGAAAATTTTCATGGTGCATTTGAGTGTTTTGCATAGAAATCTGAAATTGCCTCATCACTTGTGCCCACTAAGTTTTTGTTATGATCGTGCACAAAGGGATCGTCGTGAATGATCGCGGGATGATCGCGGGAAAATACAAAGTAAAATACTTCGCGAGGTAATACGATCCTAGACTAAGTAGTCGGACCTTGACTCCACTATTAGTAGAGTCCTTGACACTTCGCGTGTCCGCAAGAGAAGAAAGGTGAACGTGTTCTGTTCACAATGACTATCGCAGAACGTACTGACAGCAAGGATGTTAAAATGATGATACAGATAGAGGATTAATTGGTATCACTATTGAAGTGCTATCAAGGTTGATATTTAAACTAAAGAACTACCTATTCAATACTGTAGCTTTATACTAAAGGTAAGTCAGGATCGTGAAGCGATGCCATTCCCGAATGGGTTAGCTCATAAGTCAAGAACAAAGGAAGAGATATAAAAGGGATAGTGTAAATCCGATAAGGATGATAAGAGATAACGAGTAATTGCTTCACATCGGAAATCCTTCGCAAAGTAATTGCATAGTAGTAAAAGGATATAAGTAATATCTAAGTAGCGGAATGTATTGCGAAGCTTCATAAAGACTTAGCTTGCATAGATATAACAGTATCCCCCTCTTAGGCTTTCGCCCTTGAAAGCCTACGCGATTGTTAATGATTGACAAATCTAAAATTAGATAAAATGGAAAAGTAAAAAAGAAAAGTAAATTTTTAAAGTGCCACGCAAGTTATGATCGAGGTAAACAAAAAATTTAGAGTCGAACCTGCCCTCAACAAATGAATGCGTATAAAACGCGAAGGTTTTCTCTGTTTTTTCCTAAGTCCTCATCACTATACAATGTCTTTCACCATTACAGCCACAGAAACCATGCAAGAACAACGAGCGCGACTTGTTCAAGAACAGGTGGAATGTGCCCACCTTCGTCAGGTCGAAATCAACGTGCAGGAGAAAGCATTCGAGGAGGAGATGATGAGATTGGAGGAGGAGGCTGCTCGTGAAGCTGAGCGCGAGGCAGAAAGAAAGAGACTTGAGGAGGAGGAGAAGGTCGAGGAAGAGCAATGAGCCGCGAAGAAGAAGGAAGAAGATTGGCTCATCGAGGAGAGTATCGCGAAGGCGAAGGCCAACGCCTTATGAAAATTAGCTGAAGAAGAAAAAGAGCGAAATCAACGGAGAATGCAAGCTCTCCAGGAACTACAAGAACGTCGGGATCATGCAGCTCGTGCTGCATTGCGACAGACCAGTGATCAAGTGTTGCGGGAGCCTTTGGGCTCCAAGCAGAAAATTTTCAAGTCAGCATCTGTGGTACGCGATACCCCGGAAGTAGAACGATTGGTTTTAAAGAGAAAACGACCAGTTTCTGTGGTGAGTGATAGTTGTTCTGGATTAACTTTTCTTTTCCTTACTTAACGACTTGTAGATTGGTGTAGCCCCGGATCCCGATGAAGATCCTACTCCTGGAAATGACAAGAGTGATGATGAGGATGACGACGATCCTCCCCCGACTCCTTCGCATAACCGTGAAGCTTGTCTTTGTTGTGTTACGCAAGGTAACACAAATAACTGCATTGCTCAACCTGGAAAGCCGCATACCCAGGCCTGTCTCCGCTGTCATCAGCAATGACAATGGTGTAGTTGGTCTGGGGAGAATGCTGCTCGAAGGTCAAGGAGGAAAAAACTGCGAGTCGACGAAGAGAATATGTATCAGGGTCCCGCGAGGCGTGTCGCGGAAAAGAACTTAGTGGGTTTGGGGTTCAGGGAGCAGTTCGATTTGCTTGCAGAACAAAACCATCAGCTTCACAAGCAGATGGAATTGCTTCTGGGTTTCGCGAGTTGATCTGCTCTCGCGATGGAGGAAATGGTGCCTCTAATCCAGCAGCAGCCCAAGGACGATGTGGTGGTAGATGAAGAACAGGAAGAAGGAAAAGAGCCAGAAGAAGAAGAGGAAGAGGACGAGGAAGAAGAAGATGAAGAGGAAAGAAATAGAAGAATGGTTCGCAAAGGGAAACGACACGCGATGTAATTTCCGCGAAGGGTTGTAGTAGAGTTGTAGGACTTGTAAATATTTTATATAGTTTAGTAGTTGTCTTTTGTTTTTGTTGTTTTTGCTTTGTTTTGTTTTGTTTTGGTTAATTTTATACGTTTTTGCCTTTTTTGGTGGTTTTGAGTATGTAAAGTTTTGGTTTTTTAATAAGTGTAAGGAGTTAAAGATTCATTCCGCGAGGGAAGAATCGCGATGGTTTTGGAAGTAAGGAAATGTGAGAAGTAAGGATTTGTTCTGCGAGGAAGAATCGCGATGGTTTCAGAAGGAGAGGAATGTGAGAGTTCAAAAGTAACTTCGCGTCGCGAAGGATGAATCGCGGAACTCATTGGAGTGAAGGTTTGGAATTTAGTAGGTAATTTAGTAGGTAGTACAGAATGTAGTGTGATGGATCGCAAAGGTTTCGCGATGAGTTGTTGAACTAATAGAATAAAAATTAGTATTTCCAATGCATGAATAGAAGAAATTAAGTGGTCATTGATCATAATGGTCCAGGTTTGTGAGGGTAACAAAGATGGAAAGCTGGAACCAGCTCGTCCGCGTGAATTTCGTTCGCGGCGACCCAGGAGAACTCTTCGTCTGTACCTTTGTATCCTGCCCACCAGATGTAATCCCGTAGTGGACATTTCTTGTATCGACAATCCAATTTTGAATCCAATACTTCCGCGACGTTGTATTCCTCTTCGCCTTCGACTTCCACCAGAGGTGGAGGAGTTTGTTTGCGATGAGGGATCGAGTTCGGAGTATAGGGTTCAAGTTGGGATACATGGAAAACTGGGTGGATACGACTGAGATAGGAAGGGAGTTGTAACTTGTATGAGAGAGTTCCTATGTGCTCAAGAACTTTGAAAGGTCCGAGGTACTTCTCAGAGAACTTCGCGGTAGGTCGAGTGGTTTTAATGTGCTTTGCTAATACAAATACCTGTGAATCAATGGGAAAGTCTGGGTGAGTAATGCATTTTCTGTCCCCTTGCTCTTTGTATCGAGTTTGCACATTAGTAATTTCTTTGCAGAGGAAGGAATGAATCTCATCTAAATTCGTCGCGAAATCAATCGCGCGATCGGAATGGATGTCGATTTCAGGTTTCACTGTAATGTTAGGGTTAACCTTTATTCGCGAAGAACGGAGTAATACCAGTGGATGCGTTAGGAGCATTGTTGTATGCAAATTCCGCGATAGGCAGAAGCTTTGCCCAATCATCCTGTTGATACGCGCAATACATATGAATGTATTGTTCCAGAGTGTCAGCGACTCGCTAGCTCTCACAAGAGACAACCAGGCGTCACACGATAGACGATGAGCAAGAGGGCGAAAAAGCAAAAAGTGGATGGATAAAACAACCCAACTACAAGTCTAGCTACCAAGGAGAATAGACGAGAATAGAGCTAAGGAATATAACTACAAAATACTAAGTCTTATATACTTATTGGGATATGAAGCCGTGAGAGACGTCTCGCACCGTAACCGTGAGGATCTACAATAAGAGTCGCTCGTATCCATAAGTAAAGCTGTAGGTATTAGGTGAGTAAACAATAAGGCAATATAAAAAGAAGCATGGAAGCGGAACAATAATGACGTCGTCCTGTCAATGAACTGACAGGCACGAGAGAGTCATGCCTAAGTGAAACGACAACGCGAGAACAATAAGGTTGACACGTGTAACCTAAATGATAATGAAAATATAATAAGTGCTAGTGTAAGCGCTTTGGTGATTAGGTAAGTAAATAAAAGAAAAGGAAAGGAATAATAAAAGAAAAGAATAATGGAAAAAGATCGTTTCATGACACAGAGTCTGGTTAACTCGTTCTGTTTGTCCATCCCCCTCAGGATGGTATCCTGAGGTGAAGTGTAGTTTGATTGAGAGAGCTTCCCCTAAAGTGTGAAAGAAAGCCGAAACAAATTCCGAGCCTCGATCAGAAGTGACGTGACTAGGAACTCCGTGTTTCGAGAAAACGTGATGGACAAACAATTCCGCAAGCTCTTCAGACATTATTTTGTCGTGTGTCACAATGAAAATGCCTTGTTTCGAGGCTCGATCCATGATTACTAAAATAGCGGTATGTCCTTTAGAGTCCGGTAGTTGTTCAATGAAGTCCATCGATATAGAATCCCAAGGTCGGACAGGAACCAGAAGTGGTTTGAGTAGACCGTAAGGTCTATGTCGACGAGGTTTGTTGCATCCGCAAACCATACACGAATTAATATAATCGCAAACAAATTCGCAAACCTTTGGCCAAGTGTATTGTTGTCGAATGGCTTCCAGAGTCCGATTTTGACCAAAATGACCTGAGAGTGGGTGGTCATGAAAGTAGCGTAGAATTTGAAGTTGTAAATTAGAAGTGTTAGGGACGTAAATGTGATTGTCAAGTTGTAACAATCCATCAGACCCTAATGTCCAATGAGTGTTCGTACCGTCCTTCGCGAACTTCAGTCCTGCGATCGATTCCGGATCCAGTTTGATTGAATCGTGAATAGCGGAATGAAGTGCCTCTAAATCCATAACAATGGAGGCGTGAAGTGCCGGTCCTTCTAGGAACATAGCTCGAAGGGAAGTAGTTAGTTGTTCATTAGTGAAAATGGGTCTGAAATTATGTGGGTAACTTGCGCGTAGCCGATATCCCCCTCTTTTGGGTAGATGTCCCAGCGTCTAGTCATTGAATCAGGTTTTTCACCTAACTTACCTGGTCTGAATCGGATCACCATGTTAAATTGGTGCAGATACTCCAACCAACGAACTTGTCATCGCGTAAGGATTTTTGTCGTCGAGAAGTATTCGAGATTCTTGTGATCAGTAACAACATTGATTGGATCTCCTGATCCCTCGAGGTAATGTCGCCAGCCTTTGAATGCTTCAAAGATCGCGAGAAGCTCCTTATTGTGAGTGTTGTAGTTGAGTTCCGCAGCCTGAAAAGTCCTCAAGAGGAATGCGATGGGGTGAATTTCTCCGTCAGGTAGTAGGATCAAGAGGATCGCAGCTAATGTGTAATCCGAGGCGTCTGTCTCCACGATTAGATGTTGGTTTGGTTCCCAATATGCCAGAACAGGAGCATGAGTGAAGCTATATTTGAGCTTCTCGAAGGCTTCCTGGCAATCGGTATTCCAATTCCAAGGTGTATCCTTTCGCGTAAGTCATGTCATTGGGACTACAATATCGCTATAATTATAAATAAAACAGGAATAGAAATTAGCAAATCCAAGAAAAGACTGGACGTCTTTGACTTTCCGAGGCACCGGCCAGTCAATGATAGCTTTTACTTTGTCTTTCGACATTGTTAAGCCCTCCGGAGAAAGAATATAACCAAGATACTCTACCGTATTGATCTCCCATTCACATTTCGCGATGTTTGTGTAGAGTCGATGTTTACAAAGTTGATGGAGAACCTCGCGAACATGTTCGCGATGTAGTGTCTCGTCGTCAGAGTAGATAAGTATATCGTCAAGGTAGACGATAATATAAACATCTAAAAGGTCAGCGAATATATCTTTAACAAACTGTTGGAAAGCTGCTGGAGCATTAGTGAGTCCGAATGGCATAACCTTCCAATCGTAAGAACCCCAACGGGTCCTGAATGTTGTTTTCCATTTGTCGCCTTCCACGATTTGAACTAAATGGTATGCGTGAGCAAGATCGAGTTTAGTATAAATCTTACCTTTTTTCAGAGCATCTAATAAATCTGAAATAAGAGGTAAAGGATGTCAATCCTTCTTCGTGATGTTGTTAAGACCACGAAAATCTATGCAAAGTCGAAGTTTTCCATCCTTTTTTGGTACAAATAATACTGGAGCTCCGTGAGGAGAGGATGAAGGTCGAATAGCACTGGATTTGAGGTGCCTATCGATGAAATCGCATAGAGCCTCTAATTCCTTGGTAGAAAGAGGGTAAAGATGACCAATAGGTGGTTTGGCGCCTTCCTCCAATTCAATCTTGAGCTTGTAAGGTCGATGCTCAGGCAGTACTTCAGATTCGACTTCGTCGAAGACATCCGCAAAGTCCGCGTAATGCTTCGGTAACGAGGAAGGATTGCTGTTGTTTGCCGAAGTTGTCGAAGCAGCTCGCACTGTGACTTTGCTGTGAACTGCGCGTAAGATTAGCAGTTCACACTTGGCATTCTTGCAAGCATGGTTGAAGAGTTCCGTGTTGACAAGAGCAATGTCGATCTCTGGATTTTCAAGTTGTGAAGCGGCCAATTGAGCCACTAAAGGATAGGAGTAGATGGGTTCATAGGGGAAAGAGTCCGATAAAGGATGAGGTGAATGGCGAGAACAAGTTCGTGAGGGAACCTCTTTGGAACTAATGGTAGGCTGACCCCGCGAGGGGACAGTTTCTTCCGGAATGAGTGTTCGCGGAAGTGAGGACGTCGAGGGAAACTCAACTTGCTTGGTGGAGTGGAATGTAATGTTTCTCGATGCCCAGTCAATCAACGGATTGTAGCGGGTCAAGAAACTGTAACCTAAAACTGCCTCGCAAGAGGAATCTAGTAAAGTGACATAAAATGACAGTAGTAGTAGCTCGCCATAGGGAAACCAAACATTAACAGATGTAGTCTCGGAAATTGGTTTCGGAGATAAAGAACCATCGAAAAGTCGGAGATTGATTGGAGAAATAGAAGAAGTAGGAAGAGAATGTTTATACACAAATCTAGAATCAATAAAACAATCAGTAGAACCAGAATCGAGTAAAGAGACAAAAGAAAGCTTCGCGGAGACGTCGCGAAGTGAAAAATCTATCATAAGAGGTATGGTAAAAGATTGTTCATCATAAGAAAGAGTGGATGCATTTAATTTAACTTCCCCGGTAGTACAAACCTGGTCAACGCAACTCCCGCTTTGTACTGGGGTACAGGAGTTGCAGACTATTTTTCTGATACTGAAGAGGTACTTGCTGCTCCTTCCTGTATTTCCGTGGCACATCCACGAGCTTCGCGAGCCTTTCATTTCTTGCAGTCGTCGAACTTATGACTTCCCCCGCAAAATCTGCACAACCCCAACTTCTTTCGACATTCCGACTCCTTTGCGAGGAGCTTTCCGTCTGAGCCGAGGTTGCTCACGTATGCAGGTTTAGTCCCCGCAGTACTCATTGATGACGAGGAATTTCCACCTCCACTCAACTTACCTTTCTTCCCCGAGTTATTCATCGTGGTGGTGGTGGTTGTAGGAGATTGTGAAGAACATGGCATGTTCTTCTTCGACGTGTTCAATGCTTTCCCTCCCGAGGAAGCACCTGTCGATCTAGCGGCTTCTCTTTTCCACTCTTCTTCTCATCTCCAGTACCTGTTATCTACTCGAAGTACCTCATATTGGTATTCCGCGAGCATCTTTGGTTCCGGAAGACGAGCCATCTCATCTTTGATATGGCTTGCCAAGCCGCGTTAAGCCCACTTAAGGGCATGCGAGTCCCAGTTAGTAGACACCGCGAGGGTATTAAAACGGATGTTATACTTCCGTACATTATCAGATTCTTTCATCCTTAACGTGCCGATCTTATCTTCGGCTTCCCCCTGTGCATCGTACATACCAAAGTTGTCCTGAAGTTCCTTCACCAATGTTGCGAAGGAACTCATCCACACTGGCATCGCAGAGAGATTCGGATCCAGAATAACTGGTTCGAACCATTCCTTCGCGGAACCACCGAGGTACGACAAAGTATAATTGATCTTCTTTTGATCAGTAAAATACGAGGGACGATCAATAAACACCAAAGACAAGGAAACTAGGAAACCTTTCAGTTTCCGCAAGTCAGATCTGTCGAACACTTCAGGATCCTTGACCTTCAATCTTCCGGATTCCGCGGGGCTGCTAGCATTCATGCCCGCAAGGACTGTTCCGAGGGTATCGAGTGAACCCTTAAACACATGAAACACATCAAGGATGCGTTGTTCAGTAGGGTCCGGATGGACACTACCTACCCATTCCACTGGACTCCTAGAACGACTAGCCCCGGGACCTCCAGGGCTATTGGGATCAGATCCCCCTGGGTCTCTGGGATTCCCTGACTCGTCAGGACCTACCTCTTTGTCGATTTCCGCTTCTTCGATGTTCTCCAGAATTTCCATCGTGGTAACTGGTATCCGACCTTGTGAAGGGCCAGGAGCATTTGCTAGCTGCTGACGCATTCTGTCAGCAAGGGTAAAGGTGGTAGGAGATGGTGGGATTTCCATCTCTGTTGTGGGTATCACTGTGTGATTTCTTTGCGGTGTTTGTACAGTAATGGGATCACCGTTTTCTGTGTAGAGTACTTGGTACTCGAATTCGGAATGGTCAGGTTGACCAAGGGCATGATGACTGGAAACCTGTGCACTAGCAGGTTGTCCTGGGGCTGGACTGAAGACGTTAGATCTATGTCGAGAATGTCTGGCTCCTGAAATAGATTTCGCGAAGGGTGCGAAGCCTGTCGCATTCGATGCGAAAGGATTAACCATTTCCAGTTCCTCTCTTACTGACTCGTCGGACCCTCCAGTGTTGGTACGGTTTCGTCTGCTCCTTGTATAGACCATTGCTAAAGGAAGGGAAATTGTTGAGTAGAATGGAAAGGGTAATGAGGACAAATGTGCCGAGTGTTAGTTTAGATATACTGTTATGATCGTGCACAAAGGGATTGTCGTGAATGATCACGGGATGATCGCAGGAAAATACAAAGTAAAATACTTCGTGAGGTAATATGATCCTAGACTAAGTAGTCGGACCTCGACTCCACTATTAGTAGAGTCCTCGACACTTTGCGTGTCCGCAAGAGAAGAAAGGTGAACATGTTCCATTCGCAATGACTATCGCAGAATGTACTGACAGCAAGGATGTTAAAATGATGATACAGATAGAGGATTAATTGGTATCACTATTGAAGTGCTATCAAGGTTGATATTTAAACTAAAGAACTACCTATTCAATACTGTAGCTTTATACTAAAGGTAAGTCAGGATCGCGAAGTGATGCCATTCCCGAATGGGTTAGCTCATAAGTCAAGAACAAAGGAAGAGATATAAAAGGGATAGTGTAAATCTGATAAGGATGATAAGAGATAACGAGTAATTGCTTCGCGTCGGAAATCCTTCGCAAAGTAATTGCATAGTAGTAAAAGGATATAAGTAATATCTAAGTAGCGGAATGGATCACGAAGCTTCATAAAGACTTAGCTTGCATAGATATAACATCCTCACACTATGGGATCCATCAAAACCAAGCCAGATTGAACTTGACACATCAGGCTTCACCACTGGAGGTACTCTCTCGCAACTACAGGAGGATGGACTCTGGCACATGGTCGCTTATCGTTCCTCCTCCATGGATCCAGCTGAGCGGAACTACGAAATCTACGACTGAGAAATGCTAGCCATTATCGAAGCATTGAAAGACTGGAGAAGCTTCTTGGAAGGATCCCCAGAACCGTTCGAAATCATGACCAATCACCAGAATCTGGAATACTGGAAGACAGCCCAAGACCTCAGTTGTCGACAAGCACGATGGTCACTATGGCTCTCCCAGTTTGACTTCCGTCTTAAGCACTGCCCTGGTAAAGCAAATACTCAAGCGGACGCACTTTCACGTATGGCGCAGCACCAAGTCACAGATGCAGAGGACAACAAGGAGCAAATTGTACTGAAACCAGAGCATTTCCTTAATGCAGCGACCATGGTCCTTTTTCACAACCCCCTCCTTGACCGCATTCGACAGATCAGCGAATGAGAGGCGGAAGTACTAAATGGTCTGAAAGGCATCAAGGCACCCCAGAGTCTTACAGGCAGTCTAGCCGAGTGGAGAGAAGAAAACGGCTTGGTTTACTACTGCAACAAAGTCTACGTACCACCAGATAGCATGCTACGGAAAACAATCCTGCAACAATGTCATGACGCCCCCACTGCAGGCCACCCTGGTATGCATGGCACCCTAGAACTAGTCAGTAGACTCTACTGGTGGCCCGGAATGTGCTCGTTTGTAGACAAGTATGTCGATGGATGTGACCACTGCCAGCGCAAACGCCTGAACCCCCACCATCCCTCTCCTCTTCAACCTCTTCCCGTACCGGAAGGACCCTGGCAGGACATTGGTGTGGATCTCATTGGGGAACTACCTATGACACAGGATGGCCACAATGCTATCATCACCTTTGTGGACCACTACACAAAGATGGTTCACTGTTTCCCCTGCACCACGGAGATAACAGCAGAAGGAGTAGCAGATTTCTTTTATAAAAAAATTTTCCGCTTACACGGCCTACCCCGTCGATTCATCTCTGACAGAGGACCCCAATTTGCAGCAGATGTTATGCGACAGCTACTGAAGCGACTTGGAATTGACTCCTCCCTGACCACAGCCTATCACCCCGAGACAAATGGACAGATGGAACATGCTAACCAGGAAATCGAATGCTACATTCGCATGTACATAAGTCGCTGATAGGATGACTGGGACCTCTTAATCCCTATGGCCGAGTTTGTCATGAATGCTCATATCCACTCCGCACACAGCCACTCCCCCTTTGAAACACTTTATGGTTACACCCCTGAGTTCACCATTCCAAATGGTGTTGAGACAAAATACCCGTCCATTGAGCACCGACTGGAACTGCTACAGCACACATGTGAGGATGCAGAAGCAGCACTATGGATGAGCAAAGAGCGCATAAGAGAGGGAGTAAAGGGAAAAGTACAGGAATTTGAAGTAGGACAACTGGTTTGGTTATCCTTGAGCAAAATAAAGGTATGGCAAAAGAACCAGAAATTGGGGAGCAAATGCCTAGGTCCATTTGAAGTCGCAGAGAAAACAGGCCCACTCACAAATCAATTACACCTACCTACCTGGATGAAAATCCATGATAACATACATACCAACCGCTTGTCTCCCTGGAAAGGGAACAAAGTCAATGGAATCAAGCCACTGCCACCAGAACCCGAAATTGTGGAGGGAGAAGGGTTCTACGACATGGAGGAGGTCCTGGACAGTCAGATCTTTGGATGGTGGAAAGAGTTGCAATTCCTGGTAAAGTGGAAGGGGTACGATGAAGGCCACAACAGTTGGGAGCATGAAGAAAACTGTTATATCTATGCAAGCTAAGTCTTTATGAAGCTTCGTGATCCATTCCGCTACTTAGATATTACTTATATCCTTTTACTACTATGCAATTACTTTGCGAAGGATTTCCGACGCGAAGCAATTACTCGTTATCTCTTATCATCCTTATCAGATTTACACTATCCCTTTTATATCTCTTCCTTTGTTCTTGACTTATGAGCTAACCCATTCGGGAATGGCATCACTTCGCGATCCTGACTTACCTTTAGTATAAAGCTACAGTATTGAATAGGTAGTTCTTTAGTTTAAATATCAACCTTGATAGCACTTCAATAGTGATACCAATTAATCCTCTATCTGTATCATCATTTTAACATCCTTGCTGTCAGTACATTCTGCGATAGTCATTGCGAATGGAACATGTTCACCTTTCTTCTCTTGCGGACACGCAAAGTGTCGAGGACTCTACTAATAGTGGAGTCGAGGTCCGACTACTTAGTCTAGGATCATATTACCTCACGAAGTATTTTACTTTGTATTTTCCTGCGATCATCCCGTGATCATTCACGACAATCCCTTTGTGCACGATCATAACAGTATATCTAAACTAACACTCGGCACATTTGTCCTCATTACCCTTTCCATTCTACTCAACAATTTCCCTTCCTTTAGCAATGGTCTATACAAGGAGCAGACGAAACCGTACCAACACTGGAGGGTCCGACGAGTCAGTAAGAGAGGAACTGGAAATGGTTAATCCTTTCGCATCGAATGCGACAGGCTTCGCACCCTTCGCGAAATCTATTTCAGGAGCCAGACATTCTCGACATAGATCTAACGTCTTCAGTCCAGCCCCAGGACAACCTGCTAGTGCACAGGTTTCCAGTCATCATGCCCTTGGTCAACCTGACCATTCCGAATTCGAGTACCAAGTACTCTACACAGAAAACGGTGATCCCATTACTGTACAAACACCGCAAAGAAATCACACAGTGATACCCACAACAGAGATGGAAATCCCACCATCTCCTACCACCTTTACCCTTGCTGACAGAATGCGTCAGCAGCTAGCAAATGCTCCTGGCCCTTCACAAGGTCGGATACCAGTTACCACGATGGAAATTCTGGAGAACATCGAAGAAGCGGAAATCGACAAAGAGGTAGGTCCTGACGAGTCAGGGAATCCCAGAGACCCAGGGGGATCTGATCCCAATAGCCCTGGAGGTCCCGGGGCTAGTCGTTCTAGGAGTCCAGTGGAATGGGTAGGTAGTGTCCATCCGGACCCTACTGAACAACGCATCCTTGATGTGTTTCATGTGTTTAAGGGTTCACTCGATACCCTCGGAACAGTCCTTGCGGGCATGAATGCTAGCAGCCCCGCGGAATCCGGAAGATTGAAGGTCAAGGATCCTGAAGTGTTCGACAGATCTGACTTGCGGAAACTGAAAGGTTTCCTAGTTTCCTTGTCTTTGGTGTTTATTGATCGTCCCTCGTATTTTACTGATCAAAAGAAGATCAATTATACTTTGTCGTACCTCGGTGGTTCCGCGAAGGAATGGTTCGAACCAGTTATTCTGGATCCGAATCTCTCTGCGATGCCAGTGTGGATGAGTTCCTTCGCAACATTGGTGAAGGAACTTCAGGACAACTTTGGTATGTACGATGCACAGGGGGAAGCCGAAGATAAGATCGGCACGTTAAGGATGAAAGAATCTGATAATGTACGGAAGTATAACATCCGTTTTAATACCCTCGCGGTGTCTACTAACTGGGACTCGCATGCCCTTAAGTGGGCTTAACGCGGCTTGGCAAGCCATATCAAAGATGAGATGGCTCGTCTTCCGGAACCAAAGATGCTCGCGGAATACCAATATGAGGTACTTCGAGTAGATAACAGGTACTGGAGATGAGAAGAAGAGTGGAAAAGAGAAGCCGCTAGATCGACAGGTGCTTCCTCGGGAGGGAAAGCATTGAACACGTCGAAGAAGAACATGCCATGTTCTTCACAATCTCCTACAACCACCACCACCACGATGAATAACTCGGGGAAGAAAGGTAAGTTGAGTGGAGGTGGAAATTCCTCGTCATCAATGAGTACTGCGGGGACTAAACCTGCATACGTGAGCAACCTCGGCTCAGACGGAAAGCTCCTCGCAAAGGAGTCGGAATGTCGAAAGAAGTTGGGGTTGTGCAGATTTTGCGGGGGAAGTCATAAGTTCGACGACTGCAAGAAATGAAAGGCTCGCGAAGCTCGTGGATGTGCCACGGAAATACAGGAAGGAGCAGCAAGTACCTCTTCAGTATCAGAAAAATAGTCTGCAACTCCTGTACCCCAGTACAAAGCGGGAGTTGCGTTGACCAGGTTTGTACTACCAGGGAAGTTAAATTAAATGCATCCACTCTTTCTTATGATGAACAATCTTTTACCATACCTCTTATGATAGATTTTTCACTTCGCGACGTCTCCGCGAAGCTTTCTTTTGTCTCTTTACTCGATTCTGGTTCTACTGATTGTTTTATTGATTCTAGATTTGTGTATAAACATTCTCTTCCTACTTCTTCTATTTCTCCAATCAATCTCCGACTTTTCGATGGTTCTTTATCTCCGAAACCAATTTCCGAGACTACATCTGTTAATGTTTGGTTTCCCTATGGCGAGCTACTACTACTGTCATTTTATGTCACTTTACTAGATTCCTCTTGCGAGGCAGTTTTAGGTTACAGTTTCTTGACCCGCTACAATCCGTTGATTGACTGGGCATCGAGAAACATTACATTCCACTCCACCAAGCAAGTTGAGTTTCCCTCGACGTCCTCACTTCCGCGAACACTCATTCCGGAAGAAACTGTCCCCTCGCGGGGTCAGCCTACCATTAGTTCCAAAGAGGTTCCCTCACGAACTTGTTCTCGCCATTCACCTCATCCTTTATCGGACTCTTTCCCCTATGAACCCATCTACTCCTATCCTTTAGTGGCTCAATTGGCCGCTTCGCAACTTGAAAACCCAGAGATCGACATTGCTCTTGTCAACACGGAACTCTTCAACCATGCTTGCAAGAATGCCAAGTGTGAACCGTTAATCTTATGAGCGGTTCACAGCGAAGTCACAGCGCGAGCTGCTTTGACAACTTTGGCAGGCAATCCCTCCTCATTACCGAAGCATTACATGGACTTCGTGGATGTCTTTGACGAAGTCGAATCCGAAGTGCTGCCTGAGCATTGACCATATGACCTTAAGATTGAATTGGAGGAAGGCGCCGAACCACCTATTGGTCGCCTTTACCCTCTTTCTGCCAAGGAATTAGAGGCTTTATGCGATTTCATCGATAAGCACCTCAAATCCAGTGCTATTCAACCTTTGTCCTCTTCTCATGGAGCTCCGGTATTATTCATACTGAAAAAGGATGGAAAGCTTCGACTTTGTGTAGATTTTCGTGGTCTTAACAACATCACGAAGAAGGATCAATATCCTTTACCTCTTATTTCTGATTTACCAGACCCTCCGAAAAAAGCTAAGGTTTACACTAAACTTGATCTTGCTCACGCGTACCATTTAGTTCGAATCGCGGAAGGTGACGAATGGAAAACGACATTCAGAACTCGTTGGGGTTCTTACAAATGGAAGGTTATGCCATTCGGACTCACTAATGCTCCAGCAGCTTTCCAAAGGTTTGTGAACGATATATTCGCTGATCTTTTAGATGTTTATGTTATCGTCTACCTCGACGATATACTTATCTACTCCGACGACGAAACACTACAGCGCAAACACGTTCGCGAGGTTCTCCGTCAACTTCGTAAACATTGACTCTACACAAACATCGCGAAATGCAAATGGGAGATTGATATGGTAGAGTATCTTGGTTATATTCTTTCTCCGGAGGGCTTAACGATGTCAAAAGACAAAGTAAAAGCTATCATTGACTGGCCGGTACCTCGGAAAGTCAAAGACGTCCAGTCTTTTCTTGGATTTGCTAATTTCTATCGACGTTTTATTTATAATTATAGTGATATCGTAGTTCTGATGACGCAACTTACGCGAATGAATACACCTTGGAATTGGAATACCGACTGCCAGGAAGCCTTTGAGAAGCTCAAATATAGCTTCACTCACGCTCCTATTCTGGCACATTGGGAACCAAACCGACATCTAATCATAGAAACAGATGCCTCGGATTATGCATTAGCCGCAATCCTCTCGATCCTACTACCTGACGGAGAAATTCACCCCATCACATTCCTCTTGAGGACTTTTCAGGCTGCGGAACTCAACTACAACACTCACAATAAGGAGCGTCTCGTGATATTTGAAGCATTCAAAGGCTGGCAACATTACCTCAAGGGATTGGGAGATCCTATCGATGTCATTACCGATCACAAGAATCTTGAATACTTCTGTCACAAAGAGGTGACGACGGTGGCGGAGCGGAGCGGAGACTTAGGCGAAAGCGGACACTGGTCCCAACGACAAAGTTATATTGATAATAAATACAAGTAAGTAAGTTCAAGACATACCTGGTCCCAACGACAAAGAGGTCAAGATAAGGGACCAGGTTGTGGGGGCTGGCTTATATATACAAGGTGGAGCGTGGGAACTATGAGGTAATACTGTATAGCTCCGGCACAAGGAATGGAACTAATAGAATGAAATGGAATGTTCCGGAATGATTATTGTAGGTAGGAGGGCTTGGATGGTGTATCGTAAAGAAAGGAAAATGATAGGGGGTGGGCTCACTTCATGACATTACCCCCCTCCTTATGACCATTGCCCTCAATGGTCAAGCTTTTGCCGCCTGAGGGTGCTTTTTGTGGAATTTTCGGATAGTTGCTGGGGCGTGTTCAAGATTTGGTGCAGGTTCCCATGAGTTGTGTCCTGCATCGTAGCCTTTCCACTTTACCAAGTACTCTAGCTTCTTCCACCTAATCCGACTATCCAAGATGTCCTCGACTTCATACTCCGGCTCATCCTCATCCTCTAGATATACTGGTTCCGGTGGTGTTGCAATTTCGCCGTTTACGGTGTTCCCTCTCCAAGGGTGCAATTTATCAACATGGAACACAGGATGGATGCGGTCCAGGGATAGTGGGAGGTCTAAACGGTAGTCCAGGGGCCCAACCTTCTGCAAAATGGTGTAAGGTCCTAGCTGTCGATCCCCAAGTTTCTCACTGGAAAGTTGGAGCTTGATGTCCTCTGCGCTTAGCCAGACCTGATCTCCAACTTGGAATTGATGTGCCTTTCGTTTTCCCCGTTCGTAGTTTTCCTTTTGCCGTCGTTTCCCCAGGTGTAGCGCCGCCCCAGCATCCTGTCGTGCATCCCGCAGTATCTGGATGCGATCATCCACCGCCGGAATCCCACTCCGTTGTCCAACTGGAATGTTAAATAGAGGCAGATAACCATAGGTGAGTTCGAATGGGGACGTTCCAAGTGCAGAGTGGGTGCGAGAGTTAATCACAAATTCCGCCATAGGTAGGTGCTCCGCCCAGTCATCCTGGCGGCGTCCCACATAGAGTCTGAGGTATTTTTCGACTTCTTGGTTTGCCCGTTCGGTCTGTCCGTTTGCTTGGGGGTGGTACCCTGAGGTGAGGTTTGATTTGATTCCTAGGCGGGAGAGTAATGATCGCATGAGTTTTGCTGCGAACTGGGGTCCCCGGTCTGATACAAAGCGGAGGGGAAGACCATGGAGGCGAAAAATTTCGCGATAGTAGATGTCGGCCACACCTGCTGCTGTGATTGAAGTTGTACAAGGAATTGCATGGATTTGTTTACCATAAAGGTCCGTGCAGACTAGAATCGCGTCATACCCTTGCGAGTTGGGCAGCTGTGTGATCAAGTCAACTCCCACTTCTTCCCACAAGCCTGCTGGGACGTCTAGAGGTAGTGTTACTGCTCGTGGGTGTCTCTGTATCTTCTTCCTTGCACAAGTCTCGCATCCTTCAACATATTTTTCTACAAAGGATCGCAGGGTGGGCCACCAAAAGTGGGTGCTGACGAGGTCAAGGGTATTGTGAAGTCCAGGGTGGCCAGCAGAGGGGTTATCGTGGCATTGCTTGAGTACTTCTTTCCGGAGGTCATCATCTGGTGGGACATATACTCTTCCTCGGTGGTATACTAGTCCCTTGTCTTCTTCCCATTCTGCTATCCCATTGGCCAAGCGTTTGAGACCGCTTCTCCTAAGCTCTTCCAGTCCTTCCAGTACTTGGGCCTCCTTTTGAGACGCCTGTCGGATGCGGTCCTCCAGTGGGTTTTGTAGTGAGGTAGCTGCCACTTGCATGAAATGGGCTGGTTTCAGAACAATCTGTTGTCGATTATCTTCGCTATCCAGAACCTGATGTGCTGCCATACGAGAGAGAGCGTCTGCCTGAGTGTTGGACTTGCCAGGGCGGTGAGTGAGCTGGAAGTCGAATCGGGACAACCATAGTGCCCATCGCGCCTGCCGTCTACTGAGGTCTTGAGCAGAACGCCAGAATTCCAGGTTTGCGTGGTCGGTGAGAATCTCGAACGGTTGTGGTGAACCTTCCAGGAAGCTTCTCCAGTCCTTTAATGCTTCGATGATAGCGAGCATCTCTCGGTCATAGATTTCGTAGTTTCGTTCAGCTGGTTGCATGGAGGCTGATCGAAATGCCACTGGGTGCCACTGGCCGTCGTCTTGTTTCTGCATTAGGGCTCCTCCCGTAGCAAAGCCTGATGCATCTACCTCAAGTTGTGTGAGCCTATTAGGGTCCCAGAGTGCCAGTACCGGTGCTGTGATGAATGCTTCCCTTAGGGTATCGAATGCTTGTTGTTGGTGTGTCCCCCAACTGAAGCCTGTATCCTTTTTTGTTAGGTCGTTCAGAGGGCGTGCTATGCGGGCAAAGTTCCGTATGAATCGACGGTAGAAGTTAGCGAAGCCTAGGAATCCCCGTAGTTCTCGTAGATTCTTTGGGGTAGGCCAGTCGCGGACTGCAGCTACTTTTACTGGATCCATGCGCACTTCACCTTCTGATATCACTAGTCCCAAATACTCAACCTGAAGCTCCTCAAACTCGCATTTCTCTGGTCGCAGGTAGAGGTCATGTTTCTCTAGCCGCTTTAGTACCTCTCGCACCACCTGCCGGTGTTCTTGCAAATTGTTACTGAAGATGAGGATGTCGTCTAGGTAGACTGCTACCTTACCAGCCGCCACTAGGTCTGAAAAGATGGAATTCATGAGCGCTTGGAAGGTAGCTGGCGAGTTGGTGAGACCGAAGAACATTACACTGGGTTCAAATAACCCTCGGTTGGTTGCAAAAGCGGCCTTCCACTCATCACCCTCCTTAATCCGGACATTGTTGTAGCCCCATCTGACGTCAAATTTGGTGAAGTACCGTGCCCCCTGTAGACGGCTGACAATGTCAGCGACCAGTGGGAGAGGATAGCGGTTCTTTAGGGTTACTTGGTTGAGTTTCCGGTAATCCTGTACGAAGCGGAGCTTCCCATCTTTCTTCTTAACAAAGAAGACGGGTGAAGACAGTGGCGATTTTGAGGGGCGAATGTAGCCTTTTCGGAGGTTGTCATCCAGGAAGCGGTCGAGTTCACCTTGTTCATTCAATGACATTGGATAGACTTTTGTGCGCATGGTTTCCGGTGCACCTGGGATCAATTCTATAGCATGATCCCAGGGTTGGTGGTCAGGGAGGCGCTCTGAAGCAGTTTCAGAGAATACTTTTTCGAAATCGCGGTAGGGTTCTGGGACCATTTCTTCAAAGGTTTTCATGGGTTTTGTTTTGTGGGCTTGTTCCGCTAGCTGTTGGGAGTAGGTGAACCCTGCAGCACACCAGACTTCATCTGTTTGTTCGTGTAAGATTCCTGACTTCACCCATGCACGTCGGGTTCGTCGGTTTGCTCGAATGCGGTGTATGGGCGACTCTTCTGTCTCCTCATCCAGTGTGTCAAGTGGTGGTTCAGGGGTGATCACAGTTTCAATTTCCTCCGCCGTGTCTTGCTCTTCCACCTCCTCTATCGTTGTTTGTTGGGATCTGACTGTGAGTCGTCCTTTCTCCCAGTCAATATCTGGATTGGCCTTACGTAGCCAGGGGAGTCCTAAGATTAGGTCTTCGCCTCCCAGATTGGTTACTAGCAAGTCTGTCCACCGTTCTTGGTTATCAACAGTCAGGGCTAGGCGTGCAAAGTGTGTGATCTGCCCTGCTCGGTTAGCAGACCCATCAATGTTAAAGACGCCAATGGGTTTCCTGAGTGGGAAGGTCCTTACACGGTGACGGGTGACAAACTCTTGGTTCAAAAATAGAGCAGTGGCTCCAGAATCAACCATGGCTGCAGTTGCTATACTGTGATTTCTTCCTCTTAGTTTTGCGTTAATTCGGAAGTGAGATGAATTGGAGTTCAATTCCGAAATAGTAGATATTTTACAAGATGGGAGAGAATCATACGCAGATGTGGAATGTATAGCGAACTGGTTTACGGGTACTCTCGATGCAGCCGAGACGGGCACCCGCTTTAAAAACCCTCCTGAGAACCTGGTGCTGGGGCCATGGCATTGGCTCTGTTAAGGAGCTCCTGGAGCTGGGCAATCTGGGTGGAGAGGTCAGGCGTAAGTGGGGACGGAGCAGTGGGAGCTGGAATGGACGCGGCAATTTGGACAGGTTCATTGGGGAAGAGGGTGAACGGTGTCGAAGCAGAAGCAGAGACTTGTTGACGGCGGGGTTGTTGGCGCTTACCCCGGCCACGTTCTAGACCCATGAACTTGTCTTGGCAGACTGATTCTAGGTGGCCTCGTCGTCCACAGTAGCGGCAAACTGTCTCTTTGTATGAGCAGTTCCTCTTTTCGTGACTCTGCGAGCCACACCCATAACACCTTCCTCTCATCTGGGCCACGAAGCTTTCTCTGCTGTTACCACTAGTGTGTGTGGCATCGACATCCATAGCATGGGAGTTGGCAGGGGGGGAGGAGATATGGGAGGTGCCTGGGTTGCGACCTGTCATGGTGGGATCGTGCAGGAACACATCCACTGAAATTGCTCGCCTGATAGCCTCCTCCAGGGTGGGAGCCAGTCCCTGGGCTATATTGACCACAATGAGATTTTGTCGGATCTCCGGGTTGAGGCCGCTATGGAAGCGTTCTCGCAGGTCGACGTCTGAAAGCCCGGTCCGATCACCAATGTCCTTGAAATTCTGTGCAAATTCCGCTACCGTTTGACCTTTTGCCTGCCTGAGATGCTGGATTGCATTCCGGGCCTCCATACCTGCATCAATGGATTCAAATCGGAGGGTGAAGGCTGTTTTGAAGTCTTCCCATCGTCCATTGAAAGGTTGTTGGTTATGGCTGAATTCTAGGAGGTATGGTGTGGCCCAGTCAGCAGCCTTGCCTGAGAAGAATCCTAGCGCTGCCTTGATCAGCTTCCCTTCGTTGCTACTCAGATCTGGTTGTTCCATTGCCCAGCTTTGATACTGAGCAATGAAGCGACGTGCTTCTGCACTACTAGAGCCTTTGAAGAGCTCAGGTTTATTCATACTGGACTTGGCTGAGGCTTTGTGGAGGTTGGCCGTGAGCTGGGCCACCTGCTCGATGAGCTGTGCCATGAGCTGGTTTGTGTTGACTTCAGAGGTCGACATAATGGATGGGGGTGCAGTGGGAGTAGGGATAAGGATGGGTGTGATCACGGTACCGTCGGAAAGGTTCTCCTCTTCACTGATGGAGTTGGCAGCAGCGTTCGGACAGGGTTGAGAACTGCAATCAGCCCAGGAGCTGCTTTTGCTGCGGTGGATGTGGGTTTGGTCTTTAGTATCAAAAGCGTGTGGGTAGGCAGAGCAGTCGATAGCTTGGGCGGGCAGGCTTGGTGCGGAGGTGTCTGTAGACGTGGTGGAAGCGGAGCCTGCAAGGATAACCTAATCGGTAGGCTATCAGTGCAGTAAGGGATCTTGACCTAATGTCACAAAGAGGTGACGACGGTGGCGGAGCGGAGCGGAGACTTAGGCGAAAGCGGACACTGGTCCCAACGACAAAGTTATATTGATAATAAATACAAGTAAGTAAGTTCAAGACATACCTGGTCCCAACGACAAAGAGGTCAAGATAAGGGACCAGGTTGTGGGGGCTGGCTTATATATACAAGGTGGAGCGTGGGAACTATGAGGTAATACTGTATAGCTCCGGCACAAGGAATGGAACTAATAGAATGAAATGGAATGTTCCGGAATGATTATTGTAGGTAGGAGGGCTTGGATGGTGTATCGTAAAGAAAGGAAAATGATAGGGGGTGGGCTCACTTCATGACAACTTCTTGACAACGAAAATCCTTACACGATGACAAGTTCATTGGTCAGAGTACCTGCACCAATTTAACATGGTGATCTGATTCAGACCAGGTAAGTTAGGTGAAAAACCTGATTCAATGACTAGATGCTGGGACGTCTACCCAAAAGAGGGGGATATCGGCTACGCGCAAGTTAACCCACATAATTTCAGACCCATTTTCACTAATGAACAACTAACTACTTCCCTTCGAGCTACATTCCTAGAAGGTGTCATGAAGTGAGCCCCGGTCCCTTATCTTGACCTCTTTGTCATTGGGACCAGGTATGCCTTTTACTTACTTACTTGTATTTATTATCAATATAACTTTGTCGTTGGGACCAGTACCTGCCCGCTTCCGCTCAAGTCTCCATTCCGCTCCGCCACCATCGTCACCTCTTTGTGACAGAAGGACCGGCACTTCGCGCCTCCATTGTTATGGATTTAGAGGCACTTCATTCCGCTATTCACGATTCAATCGAAATGGATCCGGAATCAATCGCGGGATTGAATTTCGCGAAGGACGGTACAAACACTCATTGGACATTAGGGTCTGATGGATTGTTACGACTTGACAATCACATTTACGTTCCCAACATTTCTAATTTATGACTTCAAATTCTATGCTACTTTCATGACCACCCACTCTCAGGTCATTTTGGTCAAAATCGGACTCTGGAAGCTATTCGACGACAATACACTTGGCCAAAGGTTCGCGATTATATTAATTCGTGTACAGTTTGCAGATGCAACAAACCTCGTCGACATAGGCCTTACGGGCTACTCAAACCACTTCCAGTTCCCGTCTGACCTTGGGATTCAATATCGATGGACTTCATTGAACAATTACCGGACTCTAAAGGACATACAGCTATTTTGGTAATCGTGGATCGAGCCTCGAAACAAGGCATTTTCATCGCGACACACGACAAAATAACATCCGAAGAGCTCGCAGAACTGTTCGTCCAGCACGTTTTCTCGAAACACAGAGTTCCTAGTCATGTCACTTCTGATCGAGGCTCGGAATTTGTTTCGGCTTTCTTTCATGCTTTAGGGGAAGCTCTCTCAATCAAACTACACTTCACCTCAGGATACCATCCTGAGGGGGATGGACAAACAGAACGAGTTAACCAGACTCTGGAACAATACATTCGTATGTATTGCGCATATCAACAGGACGATTGGGCAAAACTTCTGCCCATCGCGGAATTTGTGTACAACAACGCTCCTAACGCTTCTACTGGTATTACTCCGTTCTTCGCGAATAAAGGTTATCATCCTAACATTACAGTGAAACCTGAAATCGACATCTGTTCCAATCGCGCGATTGATTTCGCGACGAATTTAGATGAGATTCATTCCTTCCTCCGCAAAGAAATTACTAATGTGCAAGCTCGATACAAAGAGCAAGCGGACAGAAAACGTATTACTCACCCAGATTTTCCCATTGATTCACAGGTATTTGTGCTAGCAAAGCACATAAAAACCACTCGACCTACTGCGAAGTTCTCCGAGAAGTACCTCGGACTGTTCAAAGTTCTTGAGCGCGTAGGAACTCTTTCGTACAAGTTACAACTCCCTTCCTACCTCAGTTGTATCCACCCAGTCTTCCATGTATCCCAACTCGATCCCTATACTCCAAACTCGATCCCTCATCGCGAACAAACTCCTCCACCTCCAGTGGAAGTCGAAGGTGAAGAGGAATACAATGTCGCGGAGGTATTGGATTCGAAATTGGATCGTCGATATACTTATTAAAAAACCCAAAACTTTACATATCCAAAACCACCAAAAAAGGCAAAAACTTATAAATTAACCAAAACAAAACAAAACAAAACAAAAGAAAAACAACAAAAACAAAAGACAACTACTAAACTATATAAAATATTTACAAGTACTACAACCCTTCGCAGAAATTATGTCACGCATTGTTTCCCTTCGTGAACCATTCTTCTATTTCTTTCCTCTTCATCTTCTTCTTCATCATTCTTTTCCTCTTCTTCTTCTGGCCCGTTTCCTTCTTCCTGTTCTTTGTCTACCCCCACATCATCCTCGGGCTGCTGCTGGATTAGATGCACCATTTCCTCCATCGCGAGAGCAGATCGACTCACGAAACCCAGAAGCAATTCCATCTGCTTGTGAAGCTGATGGTTTTGTTCTGCGAGCAAATTGAACTGCTCCCTGAACCCCAAACCCACTAAGTTCCTTTCCGCAATGCGCCTCGTGGGACCCTGATACATATTCTCTTTGTCGACTCGCAGTTTTTTTCTCCTTGACCTTTGAGCAGCGTTCTCCCTGGACCAACTACACCATTGTCGTTGCTGATGACAGCGGAGACAGGCCTGTGTACGCGGCTTTCCAGGTTGAGTGATGCAGTTAATTGTGTTACCTTGCGTAACACAATGAAGACAAGCTTCGCGGTTATGCGAAGGGGTTGGGGGAGGATCGTCATTGTCGTCGTCGTCATCCTCATCCTCATCCTCACTCTCGTCGTTTCCAGGAGTAGGATCTTCATCGGGATCCGGGGCTACACCAATCTACAAGTCGTTAAGTAAGAAAAAGAAAAGTTAATCCAGAACAACTATCACTCACCACAGAAACTGGTCGTTTTACCTTTAAAACCAATCATTCTACTTCTGGGGTATCGCGTACCATGGATGCTGACTTGAAAATTTTCTGCTTGGAGCCCAAAGGCTCCCGTGACATTTGATCACTGGTCTGTCGCGATGCAGCACGAGCTGCACAATCCCGACGTTCTTGTAGTTCCTGGAGAGCTTGCGTTCTCCGTTGATTTCGCTCTTTTTCTTCTTCAGCTAATTTTTGTAAGGCGTCGGCCTTCGCCTTCGCGATACTCTCCTCGACAAGCCGATCTTCTTCCTTCTTCTTCATGGCTCATTGCTCTTCCTCGACCTTCTTCTCCTCCTCAAGTCTCTTGCTTTCTGCCTCGCGCTCAGCTTCACGAGCAGCCTCCTCCTCCAATCTCATCATCTCCTCCTCGAATGCTTTCTCCTGTGCGTCGATTTCGACCTGACAAAGGCGGGCGCATTCCGCCTGTTCTTGAACGAGTCACGCTCATTGTTCTTGCATGGTTTCTGTGGCTGTAATGGTGAAAGACATCGTATAGTGATGAGGACTTAGGAAAAAAAACAGAGAAAACCTTCGCATTTTATACACATTCATTCGTTGAGGGCAGGTTCGACTCTAAATTTTTTGTTTACCTCGATCATAACTCACGTGGTACTTTGAAAATTTACTTTTCTTTTTTACTTTTCCATTCTATCTAATTTTAGATTTGTCAATCATTAACAATCACATAGGCTTTCAAGGGCGAAAGCCTAAGAGGGGGATACTGTTATATCTATGCAAGCTAAGTCTTTACGAAGCTTCGCGATACATTCTGCTACTTAGATATTACTTATATCCTTTTACTACTATGCAATTACTTCGCGAAGGATTTCCGATGCGAAGCAACTACTCATTATCTCTTATCATCCTTATTGGATTTACACTATCCCTTTTATATCTCTTCCTTTGTTCTTGACTTACGAGCTAACCAATTTGTCATGAAATGATCTTTTTCATTATTCTTTTCTTTTATTATTCTTTTCCTTTTCTTTTATTTACTTACCTAATCACCAAAGCGCTTACACTAGCGCTTATTATATTTTCATTATCATTTAGGTTACACGCGTCAACCTTATTGTTCTCACGTTGTCGTTTCACTTAGGCGCAACTCTCTCGTGCCTGTCAGCTCATTGACAGGACGACGTCATTATTGTTCCGCTTCCATGCTTCTTTTTATATTTCCTTATTGTTTACTCACCTAATACCTACAGCTTTACTTATGGATATGAGCAACTCTTATTGTAGATCCTCACGGTTACGGTGCGAGACATCTCTCACGGTTTCATATCCCATTTCATATATAAGACTAGGTATTTTGTAGTTATATTCCTTAGCTCTATTCTCGTCTATTCTCCTCGGTAGCTAGACTTGTAGTTGGGTTGTCTTATCCATCCTCTTTTTGCTTTTTCGCCCTCTTGCTCATCGTCTATCGTGTGACGCCTGGTTGTCTCTTGTGAGAGCTAGCGAGTCGCTGACAGAAGAATAGAGCTTCTACCACATACCACCCGTCACAACAAAACTTTTACAAACTTGCCTAGGATTCAACACACTGTTGGAAACTAGTTTTCTCGATATGTTACATATTTTCATTCTTACCAAACACGCTCATCCCCTCCCCTGCTATAACTCAACATGACTGATCGGTCGATACATGCGCCCGACCCAGCAGAAGTCGCTACTGTCACTTCTAGTCCACGCCGGGTGTTTGTCAATACACCAGGGAACTACGATGGCGATCCCGCCACCTACCGACCATGGCGACGACGGATGATGGCTTATGTTTCCGAGTTGACGGAGACAAAGCAAGTTGACAACTCCCACCGAGTCACCACTATCATTATGTCCTTCCTGGTTGGAGGAAAAGCTGACAAATGGGCCCAAGTCTATTCTGATGACCACTTCAACATCGACAATGGGTCATGGGACATTATGGGGAAGCAGCTAATTGACGATATGGACAGGGAGTTCATGAACGTCGCGAAGGAGAAGGAAGCCCGCGACAAACTAACTTATATCCAACAGGGGAAGTCTTCGGCTGGTGACTTTTTCAAAGAATTTGAATTGTTACTGAAGGATGCCGGATACAAGAAGGACGAGTCGCACGTCCTCACCCTAGCAGAGAGAGCAGTTGATCACACACTCCTATACGACATCATTAAGGGACGGACGGAGCCCTTTGAAGACTACAAGGAGTTGAAGAAGGTAGTCACAGGGGCTGATAATGTAAGGCGGCAGTGGGCCGAACAGAAGAGAGGATACGGGTATGCGGGGTGGTGGAACGCTAACCCACAGGGACAGAGTCGTGGACAGTCGTCCATTCAGCAGAACCGGCAGGAGCCGAAAGTAGCTCCGAAGGCAGAGTATTCTGCGGCGCCAAGAAGAGATGCTACCGGCACCACGTTCGGAGGAACGGGCAGGCCGATGGACATCGACCAGACAAGGGAGAAGCGGCTGTGCTTCAACTGTGGCGAACCAGGCCACATGAGCAGGAACTGCCCGCACAAGAGAAAGGCGGTAGTCCGAGGTATTATGCTAAACATGAGTGAGCACGAACGTACGGACTTCATTAATGATTTGGGTTTTCCAAAGGCTCCGTAGTAGATATAGGTCTGCAGGAGCCTTCGCACACGGACATTTCGGAATTTGTTGATAATGGCGTTGATTATGTAATCAGTACAGGTACTAAACAGAAAAACGCGTCCACATTCATACACAAAACCAAAAAAACCGAAAAACCTATACGGTACGAACCCGACACTGCTGAATGGCTAACTCAGAGAGTTAGAGAAGACCAGATCCCGAGAGCAGTAGGATTATTACAAACTTGGATGCCCTTTTCCCGGGAAAAAGAAGCCTCTGAAGAAACCGTCATGGACATACGAAAACGGAACTGGAAAACAGCAGTCAACGCCATCCGAAGTCTCAAGAACAAAAGAAGTTATGTTCGCGGGACACGTGGCAAAAGTCTGAAACTTCCGGCAATACTCGAGACACTGGAGGATGCTCGACAAATCATTACAGAAGGACTCCTCGACAAATCGTTACAGAAGGACTCCTCGACAGTGGAGCTACTGGTTCCTGCATTGACTCAGAATTCGTCAAACGGCACAACCTTGTCACGGAAAACTTACCAATCAAAACACCTGTCTATAATGCCGACGGCACACTCAATGATTCCGGCTCAATAGACAAGTACATCGAAATCCGGATGACTATTGGTGATCATTCAGAAATCGTACAGTTCGGAGTGGTAAGCCTAGGAAAGAATAATATCTTTCTAGGACTAGATTGGCTGCGACACCACAACCCGAGTATTGACTGGAAGACATCTGAACTAACCTTCGACAGGTGTCCAACAAGATGCAGTTACAACCCACACTTTTGGACACCAGAGGATACTCATTCTAGAGCGGCATTACAGGAAGGCGAACAGCTTTTCCTATTTGACTGGGACAGGTATGTTCACGAGCAGGTACAGTCGAGGAAGTGGACGGAGGAACAAGCTAAGAAGGAAACAGCCGAAGAATTCGACACTTCCAAACCCTACGTCGAAGAGTACCCTGATGTCTTCAGCCAGAAGGAATTCGACCAGTTGCCACAACGACGCCCTTGGGACCATGCTATCGATCTAACACCAGGTTCCAAACCTTTAGATTGTAAAGTATATCCACTAAACCCAATGTCATGAATCGATCTTTTTTCATTACTCTTTTCTTTTATTATTCTTTTCCTTTTCTTTTATTTACTTATCTAATCACCAAAGCGCTTACACTAGCGCTTATTATATTTTCATTATTATTTAGGTTACACGCGTCAACCTTATTGTTCTCGCGTTGTCGTTTCACTTAGGCGCGACTCTCTCGTGCCTGTCAGTTCATTGACAGGACGACGTCATTATTGTTCCGCCTCCATGCTTCTTTTTATATTGCCTTATTGTTTACTCACCGAATACCTACAGCTTTACTTATGGATACGAGCGACTCTTATTGTAGATCCTCACGGTTACGGTGTGAGACGTCTCTCACGGTTTCATATCCCATTTTGTATATAAGACTAGATATTTGGTAGTTATATTCCTTAGCTCTATTCTCGTCTATTCTCCTCGGTAGCTAGACTTGTAGTTGGGTTGTCTTATCCATCCTCTTTTTGCTTTTTCGCCCTCTTGCTCATCGTCTATCGTGTGACGCCTGGTTGTCTCTTGTGAGAGCTAGCGAGTCGCTGACAGAAGAATAGAGCTTCTACCACACACCACCCGTCACAACAAAACTTTTACAAACTTGCCTAGGATTCAACACGCCGTTGGAAACTAGTTTTCTCGATACGTTACATATTTTCATTCTTACCAAACACGCTCATCCCCTCCTTTCCTATAAACCAACATGACTGATCGGTCGATACATGCGCCCGACCCAGCAGAAGTCGCTGCTGTCACTTCTAGTCCACGCCGGGTGTTTGTCAATACACCAGGAAACTACGATGGCGACCCCGCCACCTACCGGCCATGGCGACGACGAATGATGGCTTATGTCTCCGAGCTAACAGAGACAAAGCAGGTCGACAACTCCCACCGAGTCACGACCATCATCATGTCCTTCCTGGTCGGAGGAAAAGCCGATGAATGGGCTCAAGTATACTCGGATGACCATTTCGATATCGACAGAGGGACGTGGGACATTACGGGGAAGCAGCTCATTGACGACATGGACAGGGAGTTTACGAACGTCGCAAAGGAGAAGGAAGCCCGCGACAAACTAACTTATATCCGACAGGGGAAGTCTTCGGCCGGCGACTTTTTCAAAGAATTTGAATTGTTGCTGAAGGATGCCAGATACAAGAAGGACGAGTCGCACGTCCTTACCCTAGCGGAGAGGGCGGTCGATCACACCCTTCTCTACGACATCATCAAAGGACGAACGGAACCCTTTGAAGACTACAAGGAGTTGAAGAAGGTAGTCACAGGGGCTGACAACGTAAGGCGGCAGTGGGCCGAACAGAAGAGAGGTTATGGGTATGCGGGGTGGTGGAACGCTAACCCACAGGGACAGAGTCGTGGACAGTCGTCCACTCAGCAGAACCGACAGGAGCCGAAAGTAGCTCCGAAGGCAGAATATTCGGCGGCACCGAGAAGAGATGCTACCGGCACCACGTTCGGAGGAACGGGCAGGCCGATGGACATCGACCAAGCAAGAGAGAAGCGTCTGTGCTTCAACTGTGGCGAGCCAGGCCACATGAGCAGGAACTGCCCGCACAAGAGAAAGGCGGTAGTCAGAGGTATTATGTTGAATATGAGTGAGCAGGAACGTACGGACTTTATTAATGATTTGGGTTTTCCAAAGGCTCCGCAGTAGATATAGGTCTGCAGGAGCCTTCGCATACGGACATTTCGGAATTTGTTGATAATGGCGTTGACTATGTAATCAGTACAGGTACTAAACAGAAAAACGCCTCCACCTTCATCCACAAAACCGAAAAAACCGAAAAACCTATACGGTACGAACCCGACACTGCTGAATGGCTAACTCAGAGAGTTAGAGAAGACCAGATCCCGAGAGCAGTAGGATTATTACGAACTTGGATGCCCTTTTCACGGGAAAAAGAAGCCTCTGAAGAAACCGTCATGGACATACGAAAACGGAACTGGAAAACGGCAGTCACCGCCATCCGGAGTCTCAAAAACAAAAGGAGTTATGTTCGCGGGACACGCGGCAAAAGTCTGAGACTCCCAGCAATACTCGAAACACTGGAAGATGCTCGACAAATCGTCACAGAAGGACTCCTCGACAGTGGAGCTACTGGTTCCTGTATCGACTCAGAATTCGTCAAACGGCACAACCTTGTTACGAAAGACTTACCAATCAAAACCCCTGTCTACAATGCAGACGGTACGCTCAATGATTCCGGCTCAATAGACAAGTACGTCGAAATCCGGATGACCATCGGTGATCATTCAGAAATCGTCCAATTCGGAGTAGTAAGTCTAGGAAAGAATAATATCTTTCTAGGACTAGACTGGCTACGACACCACAATCCGAGTATCGACTGGAATACGTCTGAACTAACCTTTGACAGGTGTCCAACAAGGTGCGGTTACAACCCACACTTTTGGACACCAGAGGATACCCATTCTAGAGCGGCATTACAGGAAGGCGAACAGCTTTTCCTGTTTGACTGGGACAGGTATGTTCACGAGCAGGTACAGTCGAGGAAGTGGACGGAAAAACAAGCCAGAGAAGAAACAGCCCAAGAGTTCGACACTTCCAAGCCCTACATCGAAAAGTACCCCGATGTTTTCAGCCAGAAGGAATTCGACCAACTGCCACAACGACGTCCTTGGGACCACGCTATCGACCTAACGCCAGGTTCTAAACCTTTAGATTGCAAGGTGTACCCATTAAACCCAAAGGAACAAGAGGCGCTCGACAAGTTTCTTGAAGAAAACCTTCGAACTGGACGAATCCGACCTTCGACTTCGCAGATGGCATCTCCTTTCTTCTTCGTCAAAAAGAAAGATGGCACTTTATGACCAGTACAAGATTATCGCAAACTGAATGAGATGACGGTTAAAAACCGGTACCCACTTCCTCTCATTCAGGAACTAATCGATCATTTAAAAGGCGCTAAGATCTTCACAAAGATGGATATTAGATGGGGGTTCAACAACATCCGAATAAAGGAAGGTGATGAATGGAAAGCGGCTTTTCGAACTAACCAGGGGTTATTCGAACCAACCGTCATGTTCTTCGGACTCACCAACTCTCCTGCGACGTTCCAAGGTTTCATGAACCACATCCTGCGAGACCTTATCAATAAAGGTCATGTTATTGTTTACATGGACGACATACTGATTTTTACCGACGGTATAGAAGAACATCGACAAATCGTAGAACAAGTACTCGACATTCTACGGGAACACAAGTTGTTCCTTAAACCCGAAAAATGTTCTTTCGAAAAACCGGTTATCGACTACCTCGGTATTATCATTGGTAACGGAACTATTCGCATGGATCCCAAGAAAGTACAGGCCGTTCGAGAATGGATTACTCCACGAAAGAAGCGCGACGTCCAACAGTTCCTAGGATTTTGCAACTTCTTCCGACGATTCATTCGTGGTTTCAGTCTGGTAGCAAAGCCATTAACACAGCTCACGGGAAATGGAACTTGGAAGTGGGAGAAAGGTCAAGAGGAGGCGTTCGAGGAACTGAAACGCCGTATTTGTGAGGAAGTCGTTTTGTTGATTCCTCGTAACCACGGGAAATTCAGGGTGGAAGCTGACTCGTCCGATTATGCTAATGGCGCCGTTTTGTCCCAGTTCGTTGATGGTAGATGGTATCCTATTGCCTTTCGTTCTCGTTCCCTCAATGAGGTTGAGCGTAATTACGAGATTTACGACAAAGAACTTATGGCAATTATGGACTCTCTCAACGACTGGAGGCAATATTTACTAGGTGCGGAGGAACAGGTTGAAATTTATACGGATCACGCAAACCTCCAGTACTTCAAGAAGCCGCAGAAACTCAACCGACGACAAGCGCGCTGGGTATTGGAATTAGCGGAGTATAATTTCGATCTCGTTCACAAACCTGGTAAATCGATGACGAAAGCTGACGCCCTGTCCAGGATGACAGGTCTTGAGACGGGGGACAAGGACAACGAGAACATCGTTCTCCTGAAACCGGAACTTTTTATTCAAGCTCTCGACCTATCGGCTCCCGAAGATCTCCTGTTATCAGAGATCCGAAAGAGTAGAAACCAAGTAGACCGAACTGTACAGGAGGCCCTCGCTGCGAAAAATCCAGAGTGGACTGAGACCGACAAAGTCATTACCTGGAAAGGGCGTGTTTATGTACCGAAAAACCGCCTACTCCGGTCCAAAATAATCACTCAGTACCACGATACACCGCTAGCGGGACATCCAGGACAGTACAAAACCACGGAGTTGATTACTCGGGACTACTGGTGGCCAGGAGTGACACGAGATGCAGGGAAATACGTCGAAGGATGCGAGAAATGCCAGGCGACAAAGTCACATCGTACCAAACCAGTAGGACAACTTCACCCACATGCAGTACCAACTGAACCGTGGCAAATAATCGGCACTGATATGATAGGGGAACTACCGGAATCGGGAGGATATAACGCCATATCGGTGTTTATCGATCATTTTTCCAAAAGGTTGCGACTTGTTCCGTCTCACACTACAGTCACGTCAGAGGGAATGGCAAAAATCTATCGGGATCGTATTTTTTCTATCCACGGCATTCCACGAAAAATAGTACATGATCGAGGACCGCAATATCATTCTCGTTTCATGAAGGAACTTTATCGTCTTTTAGGAATAGAAGCAAACTACACTACGGCGTATCACCCACAGACCAACGGCCAGACGGAACGAACAAATCAGGAGATAGAACATTATCTCCGGTTGTTCATTAGTTATCATCAAAACGACTGGCATGAGTGGTTACCACTTGCAGAGTTCGCCTATAATGATCGAGTACACTCTGCGACGAAAGTTTCTCCCTTCTATGCTGACAACGGTAGACATCCCTATAAAGGCACGGCACCTCAAATGACTTCGGACAACCCCACAGCACAGGCGTTTGCAGATGGAATGAGGAAGGTTCGAGATGAAGTAGGAGCGGCCTTAGGAAAGGCCAACGAGGATATGAAGAAATTTTATGACCGTAAGCGAAGAGTGGGAGTAGAGTACAAGCCAGGCGACAAGGTCTGGCTTGAGGGAACTAACTTATCGACAGACCAGCCGATGAAAAAGTTAGGAGATAAACGGTTTGGACCGTTTACAGTTCAGAAGAAGATAGGCGCTAGTTCCTATAAACTAGACATCCCCTCTACATGGAAACGTATCCATAATGTTTTCAACGAAGTCCTTCTCACTCCCTATAGAGAACCGCAATTCCCCTCTCAACCACGAAACACTCGACCACCTCCTGTCGTTGTAGGAGAAGAAGAAGAATTCGAAGTCGAGGAGATTCTCGACTCACGAAAGGTAGGAAAAGGGATCAAGTACAAGGTCAGGTGGCGAGGTTACGGACCACATGAAGACACTTGGGAACCTCGGTCCAACATCACCCATTCCTCTGATTTGTTGAAGGAATTCCATGATAAGAATCCGACTAAACCCAAACCCGCCACCCTGAGTCGACTCGAAATCCCTATTTCCTTGTTCCCTACCGAGTTATTCCGCCCTATGCCTCCGCCAGATACCGAAAATACACCCTCACAATTACCCTCCGAAAATTTTGTTAGACGACAAGCGCTTCGTGGAACTCGCGCTCTAGGGAGGGGGTAATGTCATGAATCGATCTTTTTTCATTACTCTTTTCTTTTATTATTCTTTTCCTTTTCTTTTATTTACTTATCTAATCACCAAAGCGCTTACACTAGCGCTTATTATATTTTCATTATTATTTAGGTTACACGCGTCAACCTTATTGTTCTCGCGTTGTCGTTTCACTTAGGCGCGACTCTCTCGTGCCTGTCAGTTCATTGACAGGACGACGTCATTATTGTTCCGCCTCCATGCTTCTTTTTATATTGCCTTATTGTTTACTCACCGAATACCTACAGCTTTACTTATGGATACGAGCGACTCTTATTGTAGATCCTCACGGTTACGGTGCGAGACGTCTCTCACGGTTTCATATCCCATTTTGTATATAAGACTAGATATTTGGTAGTTATATTCCTTAGCTCTATTCTCGTCTATTCTCCTCGGTAGCTAGACTTGTAGTTGGGTTGTCTTATCCATCCTCTTTTTGCTTTTTCGCCCTCTTGCTCATCGTCTATCGTGTGACGCCTGGTTGTCTCTTGTGAGAGCTAGCGAGTCGCTGACACCCAAAGGAACAAGAGGCGCTCGATAAGTTTCTTGAAGAGAACCTTAGAACTGGACGAATCCGACCTTCTACCTCGCAGATGGCATCCCCTTTCTTCTTTGTCAAAAAGAAAGATGGCACCTTACGACCGGTACAAGATTATCGCAAACTGAATGAGATGACGGTTAAAAACCGGTACCCACTTCCTCTCATTCAGGAACTAATTGATCATTTAAAAGGCGCTAAAATCTTCACGAAGATGGACATCAGATGGGGATTCAACAACATCCGCATAAAGGAAGGTGACGAATGGAAAGCAGCTTTTCGAACTAACCAAGGGTTATTCGAACCGACCGTTATGTTCTTTGGACTCACTAACTCTCCTGCAACATTCCAAGGTTTCATGAACCATATCCTGCGAGATCTCATTAATAGAGGTCATGTTATCGTTTACATGGACGACATACTGATTTTTACCGACGGTATAAAAGAACATCGACAAATCGTAAAACAAGTACTCGACATTCTACGGGAGCATAAGTTATTCCTTAAACCCGAAAAGTGTTCTTTCGAAAAACCAGTTATTGACTACCTCGGCATTATCATTGGTAACGGAACTATTCACATGGATCCAAAGAAAGTACAGGCTGTTTGCGAATGGATTACTCCCCGCAAGAAGCACAATGTTCAGCAATTCTTAGGATTTTGCAACTTCTTCAGGCGCTTTATTCGTGGGTTTAGTCTTGTAGCAAAGCCGCTGACACAGCTTACTGGGAATGGAACTTGGAAGTGGGAGAAAGTGCAAGAAGATGCATTCGAGGAGTTAAAACGTCGAATCTGTGAGGAAGTAGTTTTACTCATTCCTCGAAACCATGGAAAGTTCCGAGTAGAAGCTGACTCGTCCGATTACGCTAATGGCGCCGTTTTATCCCAGTTTGTTGAAAGCAAGTGGTATCCTATTGCCTTTCGCTCCCGATCCCTCAATGAGGTTGAGCGTAATTATGAGATTTATGACAAAGAACTCATGGCAATTATGGACTCCCTTGACGACTGGAGGCAGTATTTGCTGGGTGTGGAGGAACAGATCGAAATTTTTATGGATCACGCAAACCTCCAGTACTTCAAGAAGCCGCAGAAACTCAACCGGCGACAAGCGCGCTGGGTACTGGAATTAGCGGAGTATAATTTCGATCTTGTTCATAAGCCTGGTAAATCAATGACAAAAGCTGACGCCCTGTCGAGGATGACAGGTCTTGAGACGGGGGACAAGGACAATGAGAACATTGTTCTCCTGAAACCGGAACTTTTCATCCAAGCTCTTGACCTATTGGCTCCTGAAGATCTCCTGCTATCAGAGATCCGAAAGAGTAGAAACCAAGTAGACCGAACTGTACAGGATGCCCTAGCTGCCAAAAACCCGGAGTGGACTGAAAACGACAAAGTTATTACATGGAAAGGGCGTGTTTATGTACCAAAAAACCGCCTACTCCGATCCAAAATAATCACTCAGTACCATGATACACCGCTAGCAGGACATCCAGGACAGTACAAAACCACGGAGTTGATTACTCGGGACTACTGGTGGCCAGGGGTGACACGAGATGCAGGGAAATACGTCGAAGGTTGCGAGAAATGCCAGGCGACAAAATCACATCGTACCAAGCCAGTCGGACAACTTCATCCACATGCGGTACCAACTGAACCATGGCAGATAATCGGCACTGATATGATAGGGGAACTACTGGAATCGGGAGGATATAACGCCATATCGGTGTTTATTGATCATTTTTCCAAAAGATTACGACTTGTTCCGTCGCACACTACGGTCACATCAGAGGGAATGGCAAAAATCTATCGGGATTGTATTTTTTCTATCCACGGCATTCCACGAAAAATCATACATGATCGAGGACCTCAGTATCATTCTCGTTTCATGAAGGAACTCTACCGTCTTTTAGGAATAGAAGCAAACTACACCACGGCGTATCACCCACAGACCAACGGCCAGACAGAACGAACAAATCAGGAGATAGAACATTATCTCCGTTTGTTCATTAGTTATCATCAAAACGACTGGCATGAGTGGTTACCACTTACAGAGTTCGCCTATAATGATCGAGTACACTCTTCGACGAAAGTTTCCCCCTTCTATGCTGACAACGGTAGACATCCCTATAAAGGTATGGCACCTCAAATGACTTCGGACAACCCCACAGCACAGGCGTTTGCAGATGGAATGAGGAAGGTTCGAGAGGAGGTAGGAGCGGCCTTAGGAAAGGCCAATGAGGATATGAAGAAATTTTATGACCGGAAGCGAAGAGTTGGAGTAGAGTACAAGCCAGGCGATAAGGTTTGGCTTGAGGGAACTAATTTATCGACAGATCAGCCAATGAAAAAGTTAGGAGATAAACGGTTTGGACTGTTTACAGTTCAGAAGAAGATAGGCGCTAGCTCCTATAAATTAGATATCCCCTCCACGTGGAAACGTATCCATAACGTTTTTAACGAAGTCCTTCTCACTCCCTATAGAGAACCGCAATTCCCCTCTCAACCACGAAACACTCGCCCACCTCCTGTCGTCATAGGAGAAGAAGAAGAATTCGAAGTCGAGGAGATTCTCGACTCACGAAAGGTAGGGAGAGGAATCAAGTACAAGGTCAGGTGGAGAGGATACGGACCACATGAAGACACTTGGGAACCTCGGTCCAACATCACACATTCCTCCGATTTGTTGAAGGAATTCCATGACAAAAACCCGACCAAACCCAAACCCGCCACTCTAAGTAGACTCGAGATTCCTATTTCCTTATTTCCGACTGAATTATTCCGCCCTATGCCTCCGCCAGACACCGAAAACACGCTATCACAATTACCCTCCGAAAATTTCGTTAGACGACAAGCGCTTCGTGGAACTTGCGCTCTAGGGAGGGGGTAATGTCATGAAATGATCTTTTTCATTATTCTTTTCTTTTATTATTCTTTTCCTTTTCTTTTATTTACTTACTTAATCACCAAAGCGCTTACACTAGCGCTTATTATATTTTCATTATCATTTAGGTTACACGCGTCAACCTTATTGTTCTCGTGTTGTCGTTTCACTTAGGCGCAACTCTCTCGTGCCTGTCAGCTCATTGACAGGACGACGTCATTATTGTTCCGCTTCCATGCTTCTTTTTATATTGCCTTATTGTTTACTCACCTAATACCTACAGCTTTACTTATGGATACGAGCAACTCTTATTGTAGATCCTCACGGTTATGGTGCGAGATATCTCTCACGGTTTCATATCCCATTTTGTATATAAGACTAGGTATTTTGTAGTTATATTCCTTAGCTCTATTCTCGTCTATTCTCCTCGGTAGCTAGACTTGTAGTTGGGTTGTCTTATCCATCCTCTTTTTGCTTTTTCGCCCTCTTGCTCATCGTCTATCGTGTGACGCCTGGTTGTCTCTTGTGAGAGCTAGCGAGTCGCTGACACAATTCAGGCATGGCATTGCTTCGCGATCCTGCCTTACCTTTAGTATAAAGCTACGGTATTGAATAGGTAGTTCTTTAGTTTAAATATCAACCTTGATAGCACTTCAATAGTGATACCAATTAATCCTCTCTATCTGTATCATTGTTTTAAACATCCTCACTGTCAGTACGTTCCGCGATAGCCATCGCGAACGGAACACGTTTACTTTTCTTCTCTTGCGGACACGCGAAGTGTTGAGGACTCTACTAATAGTGGAGTCAAGGTCTGACTACTTAGTCTAGGATCGTTTCACCTCACGAAGTAATTAACTTCGTATTTCCCCGCGATCATTCCCGACAATCCCTTTGTGCACAATCATAACAGAGGATTGGTGCAGAGGTGAAGGTGTCCCTTAATGATTCAAAAGCTTCCTGCTGTAGGGATCCCCAGTTCCATTTGGTATCTTTGCAGGTGAGGTCATTCAAAGGTCGTGCTTTCTTTGCAAAACCTTCGATGAATCTCCGATAGAAGTTAGCAAATCCTAGGAAACCTCGAAGATCACATAGCATTGTAGGTGCCTGTCAGCTTCTGACCGCCTCTATTTTGACTGGTTCCATTCGCACTTCTCCTTCACTGATCACTAGACCTAGGTATTCAATGGAAGACCGTTCGAATTCACATTTCTCTACCCTTCAGCTTTCTTCAGTTCCCTGCAGTTGCTCCCAGCTTTTTTTTTCTTGTCATTCTCTAGATCTTCCCAGAGTAGATTTTCACTGGGGCCTTGTCATGAAGTGAGCCACCCCTATCATTTTCCTTTCTTTATGATACACCATCCGAGCTCTCCTACCTACAATAATCATTCCGGAACCTTCCATTCTATTCTATCAGTTCCGTTCCATTCCTTGTGCCTGAGCTATACAGTATTACCTCATAGCTCCCACACTCCACCTTGTATATATAAGCCAGCCCCCACAACCCGGTCCCTTATCTTGACCTCTTTGTCGTTGGGACCAGGTATGTCTTTTACCTACTTACTTGTATTTATTATCAATATAACTTTGTCATTGGGACCAGTATCTGTCTGCCTCTGTCCAAGTCTCCGCTCCGCTCCACCACCGTCATCACCTCTTTGTGACATTAGGTCAAGATCCCTTACTGCACTGATAGCCTACCGATTAGGTTATCTTTGCAGGCTCTGCTTTCACCATGTCTACAGACACCGCCGCACCAAGCCTGCCCACCCAAGCTATTGACTGCTCCGCCTACCCGCACACTTTTGACACTAAAGACCAGACCCACATCCATAGCAGCAAAAGTGATTCCTGGGCTGATTACAGTTTTCAACCCTGTCCGAACACTGTCACCAATTCCATCAGTAAAGAAGAGAACCTATCTGACGGTACCATTATTACACCCATCCTAACCCCTACTCTAACTGTACCCCCACCCACTATGACAACCCCCGAAGTCAGCACAAATCAGCTCATGGCACAGCTCATTGAGCAGGTGGCCCAGCTCACGGCCAACCTCCACAAAGCCTCAGCCAAGTCCAGTATGAATAAGCCTGAGCTCTTCAAAGGCTCTAGTAGTGCAGAAGCACGTCGCTTCATTGCTCAGTATCAAAGCTGGGCAATGGAACAACCAGATTTGAGCAGCAACGAAGGGAAGCTGATCAAGGCAGCACTAGGATTCTTCTCAGGCAAGGCTGCTGACTGGGCCACACCGTACCTCCTAGAATTCAGCCATAACCAACAACCCTTCAATGGACGATGGGAAGACTTCAAAACAGCCTTCACCCTCCGATTTGAATCCATTGACGCAGGTATGGAGGCCCGGAATGCAATCCAGCATCTCAGGCAGGCAAAAGGTCAAACGGTAGCGGAATTTGCACAGAATTTCAAGGACATTGGTGATTGGACCGGACTTTCAGACGTCGACCTGCGAGAATGCTTCCATAGCGGCCTCAACCCAGAGATCCGACAAAATCTTATTGTGGTCAATATAGCCCAGGGACTAGCTCCCACCCTGGAGGAGGCTATTAGGCGAGCAATTTCAGTGGATGTGTTCCTGCACGATCCCACCATGACAGGTCGCAATCCAGGCACCTCCCATATCTCCTCCCCCCCTGCCAACTCCCATGCTATGGATGTCGATGCCACGCACACTAGTGGTAACAGCAGAGAAAGCTTCATGGCTCAGATGAGAGGAAGGTGTTATGGGTGTGGCTTGCAGAGTCACGAAAAGAGGAACTGCTCATACAAGGAGACAGTTTGCCGCTACTGTGGACGACGAGGCCACCTAGAATCAGTCTGCCAAGACAAGTTCATGGGTCTAGAACATGGCCAGGGTAAACGCCAACAACCCCGCCATCAACAAGTGGCAGCTTCCTCTTTGACACCCTTCACTCTCTTCCCCAATGAACCTGTCCAAATCGCTGCTTCTACTCCGGTTCCTATTGCCCCGCCCCCAGTCACTCCCGACCTCTCCACTCAGATTGCCCAGCTCCAGGAGCTCCTTAACAGAGCCAATGCCATGGCCCCAGCACAAGGTTCGCAGGAGGGTTTTTAAAGCGGGTACCCGTCTCGGCCGCACCGAGAGTACCCATTAATCAATTTGCTATACTACATTCTACCTCCGCATACGATTCGCTTTCCGCCTGTAAAATACCTACCATTTCGGAATTGAATTCCAATTCATCACACTTCCGAATTAATGCAAAACTAAGAGGAAGAAATCACAGTATAGCAACTGCAGCCATGATTGATTCTGGGGCCACTGCCCTATTTCTGAACCAGGAGTTCGTCAACTGCCACCATGTAAGGACCTTTCCACTCAGGAAACCTATTGGTGTCTTTAACATTGATGGGTCCGCTAACCGAGCAGGGCAAATCATGCACTTTGCGCGTTTAGCCCTGACTGTTGATAACCAAGAACGGTGGACAGACTTGCTAATAATCAACCTGGGAAGCAAAGATCTAATTCTGGGACTCCCTTGGTTATGTAAAGCCAATCCAGATATTGACTGGGAGAAAGGATGACTCTCGGTCAAACCACAACAGACAATGATAGAGCAGGTGGTAGAGCAAGATACTGCAGAGGAAATCGAAACAGTCATCACTCCTGAATCCCCACTGAGCATATCAGAGGAGGAGGCAGAGGATTCGCCTATTGTTATGATCGTGCACAAAGGGATAGTCGGGAATGATTGCGGGATGATTGCAGGGAAATACGAAGTGAAAGACTTCGTGAGGTAATATGATCCTAGACAATGTAGTCGGACCTTGACTCCACTATTAGTAGAGTCCTCGACACTTCGCGTGTCCGCAAGAGAAGAAAGTTAAACGTGTTCTGTTCGCGATGACTATCGCGGAACGTACTGACAGCGAGGATGTTTAAAACAATGATACAGATAGAGAGGATTAATTGGTATCACTATTGAAGTGCTATCAAGGTTGATATTTAAACTAAAGAACTACCTATTCGATACCGTAGCTTTATACTAAAGGTAAATCAGGATCGCGAAGCAATGCCATGCCTGAATTGGCTAGCTCGTGAGTAAAGAACAAAGGAAGGGATATAAAAGGGATAGTGTAAATCCAATAAGGATGATAAGAGATAATGAGTAATTGCTTCGCGTCGGAAATCCTTTACGAAGTAATTGCATAGTGGTAAAAGGATATAAGTAATATCTAAGTAGTGGAATGGATCGCGAAGTCTCGTAAAGACTTAGCTTGCATAGATATAACACCTATACACCGCATTCGAGCCAATCGATGAACCCGATGTGCATGGGTGAAGTCAGGCATCATACAGGAACAAACAGAGGAGGTCTGGTGTGCGGCAGGGTTCACCTACTCCCAACAGCTAGCGGAACAGGCCCACAAAGCAAAACCTCCGAAAACCTTTGAAGAAATGGTCCCAGAACCCTACCGTGACTTTGAAAAGGTATTTTCCGAAACTGCATCAGAACGTCTCCCAGGACACCAACCTTGGGATCATGCCATTGAGCTGATCCCAGGTGCACCTGAAACCATGCGCACAAAAGTCTACCCAATGTCATTAAATGAACAAGGTGAACTTGACCACTTCCTGGATGACAATCTCCGAAAAGGCTACATTCGTCCCTCCAAGTCCCCACTGTCATCACCAGTCTTCTTTGTAAAGAAGAAGGATGGAAAACTCTGTTTTGTACAGGACTACAGGAAACTTAACCAAGTAACCCTGAAGAACCATTATCCCCTCTCACTGGTTGCTGACATCGTTAGCCGTCTGCAGGGGGCACAGTATTTCACCAAATTTGACGTCAGATGGGGCTATAACAATGTTCGGATTAAAGAGGGTGATGAGTGGAAAGCTGCCTTTGCAACCAACCGAGGGTTGTTTGAACCCAGCATAATGTTCTTTGGTCTCACCAACTCCCCAGCCACTTTCCAAGCGCTCATGAACTCCATCTTTTCAGACCTAGTGGCGGCAGGGAAAGTAGCGGTCTACCTAGATGATATTCTCATCTTCACCAATGAAATACCAGAACATTGGCGGATAGTAAGAGAGGTACTCAAGTGGCTAGAGAAACACGACCTCTACCTATGACCCGAGAAGTGTGAATTTGAGGAGCTCCAGATCAAATACCTAGGACTAGTGATATCAGAAGGTGAAGTGAGCATGGACCTGTCAGCGACTCGCTAGCTCTCACAAGAGACAACCAGGCGTCACACAATAGACGATGAGCAAGAGGGTGAAAAAGCAAAAAGCGGATGGATAAGACAACCCAACTACAAGTCTAGCTACCGAGGAGAATAGACGAGAATAGAGCTAAGGAATACAACTACAAAATACTAAGTCTTATATACTATTGGGATATGAAGCCGTGAGAGATATCTCGCGCCGTAACCGTGAGGATCTACAATAAGAGTCGCTCGTATCCATAAGTAAAGCTGTAGGTATTAGGTGAGTAAACAATAAGGCAATATAGAAAGAAGCATGGAAGCGGAACGATAATGACGTCGTCCTGTCAATGAACTGACAGGCACGAGAGAGCCGCGCCTAAGTGAAACGACAACGCGAGAACAATAAGGTTGACGCGTGTAACCTAAATGATAATGAAAATATAATAAGCGCTAGTGTAAGCGCTTTGGTGATTAGGTAAGTAAATAAAAGAAAAGGAAAAGAATAATGAAAAAAGATCGTTTCATGACAGGACCCGGTAAAAGTAGCTGTGGTTCGTGACTGGCCTATCCCAAAGAATCTGCAAGAGCTATGGGGATTCTTAGGTTTTGCTAACTTCTACCGCTGATTCATATGGAACTTTGCCCGCATAGCACGCCCTCTGAACAACCTGACCAAGAAAGACTCGGGCTTCAGTTGGGGGACACACCAGCAACAAGCATTCGACACCCTAAGGGAAGCATTTATCACAGCACCGGTACTGGCACTCTGGGACCCTAATAGGCTCACACAACTCGAGGTAGATGCATCAGGTTTTGCTATGGGAGGAGCTCTAATGCAGAAACAAGACGACGGCCAGTGGCACCCAGTAGCATTTCGATCAGCCTTCATGCAACCAGCTGAACAAAACTATGAAATTTACGACCGAGAGATGCTCACCATCATCGAAGCATTAAAGGACTGGAGAAGCTTCCTGGAAGGTTCACCACAACCATTCGAGATTCTCACTGATCATGCAAACCTGGAATTCTGGCGTTCTGCTCAGGACCTTAGTAGATGGCAGGCGCGATGGGCACTATGGCTGTCCCGCTTCGATTTCCAACTCACTCACTGCCCGGGCAAGTCCAACACTCAGGCAGACACACTCTCTCGCATGGCAGCACATCAAGTTTTGGATAGTGAAGATAATCAACAACAGATCGTCCTGAAACCAGCCCATTTTATGCGAGTGGCAGCAACCTCATTACAGAATCCACTGGAGGACCGTATCCAACAGGCATCTCAGAAGGAGGCCCGAGTACTGGAAGGACTGGAAGAGCTTAGGAGAAGCGGTCTCAAATGCTTGGCCAATGGGATAGCAGAATGGGAAGCGGTCTCAAACGCTTGGCCAATGGGATAGCAGAATGGGAAGAAGACAACAGACTAGTGTACCACCGAGGGAGGGTATACGTCCCACCAGACGATGACCTGTGGAAAGAAATACTCAAACAATGCCACGACAACCCCTTTGCTAGCCACCCTGGACTTCACAATACCCTTGACCTTGTCAGTACCCACTTTTGGTGGCCCACCCTGCGATCCTTTGTAGAAAAATACGTTGAAGGATGCAAGACTTGTGCTAGGAAGAAGATACAGAGACACCCATGAGCAGTAACACTACCCCTAGACGTCCCAGCAGGCTTATGGGAAGAAGTGGGAGTTGACCTGATCACACAGCTGCCCAACTCACAAGGGTATGATGCGATTCTAGTCTGCACTGACCTCTATGGTAAACAAATCCATGCAATTCCTTGTACAACCTCAATCACAGCAGCAGGGGTGGCCGACATCTACTATCGCGAAATTTTTCGCCTCCATGGCCTTCCCCTCCGCTTTGTATCAGACCGGGGACCCCAGTTTGCAGCAAAACTCATGCGATCACTACTCTCCCGCCTAGGAATCAAATCAAACCTCACCTCCGGATACCACCCCCAAGCGAATGGACAGACTGAACGGGCAAACCAAGAAGTCGAAAAGTACCTCAGGCTCTATGTGGGACACCGTCAGGATGACTGGGCAGAACACCTGCCCATGGCGGAATTTGTGATTAACTCCTGCACCCACTCAGTGTTAAGACTGTTCCGGTGAGGTTCCATGAGGTCTAGTGTGAATAGTATAGTATAGAGTGTTCCGATAGTCCCCGGGTTTGAGCGGTAACTACCAATCAGTAGAAAAGTGGAATGTAAAGCCAAACAAGAACCTTAGCACCACTTTCAGTAGTGCTCCCGCTATGTCGTATTGGTTCCATGGATGTTCGTAGATTTCAGACGTCCAGAAGTTGACCGGATAAGTTCGGACAACTATCAAGTTAGACTGGAAAGTCTGGACAGAGTTATAGGGATAACCTCTCTAGATCGGAATGATCTAAGTTGATATTTAAACTGGAGAACTATCTACTGGACACTAATGCTTATATACCAGTAATCCTAATTGTTAAATGAAGAACAATGAGTATCTGGAATAAAACAATAAGTATTGTAAAAGGTTCCCGATAATATAATTAAAAGATAATAGGGTGGGAATGAAAAGTAATCATATCCGTTAACATCGGATGTCGTCGTACGGTCCGGTCCCGAACCGATAAGGAAAGGATAGGAACAAATTACCATTGTCATTTCCGTAACTTCCGGATGTTCCGTACAAGGTAGCGGAAGCATAACCGTAACACTCAGCACTGGGAACATCCCCTTTTGAACTCACGTATGGTTACCTGCCTCTATTCAACATTCCAGTAGGACAACGGAGTGGGATTCCGGCGGTGGATGATCACATCCAGATACTGCGAGATGCATGACAGGACACTGGGGCGGCGCTGCACCTGGGGAAAAGATGGCAAAAGGAAAACTACGAACGGGGAAAACGAAAGGCACATCAGTTCCAAGTTGGAGATCAGGTCTGGCTAAGCGCAGAAGACATCAAGCTTCAACTTTCCAGTGAGAAACTGGGGAATCGACAGCTAGGACCATATGCAATTTTGGAGAAGGTTGGCCCTTTGGACTACCATTTAGACCTCCCACTGTCACTAGACCACATCCACCCTGTGTTCCACGTCAATAAATTGTACCCTTGGAGAGGGAACACCATCAATGGTGAAATTGCAACACCACTGGAACCAGTATACCTAGAGGATGAGGATGAGCCAGAGTATGAAGTCGAGGACATCTTGGATAGTCAGATTAGGTGGAAGAAATTAGAGTACTTGGTAAAGTGGAAAGGCTATGATGCAGGACACAACTCATGGGAACCTGCACCAAATCTTGAACACGCCCCTACAACTATCCGAAAATTCCACAAAAAGCACCCCCAGGCAGCAAAAGCTTGACCATTGAGGGCAATGGTCATAAGGAGGGGGGTAATGTCATGAAGTGAGCCCCCCCTATCATTTCCTTTCTTTATGATACACCATCCGAGCTCTCCTACCTACAATAATCATTCCAGAACCTTCCATTCTATTCTATCAGTTCCGTTCCATTCCTTGTGCCTGAGCTATACAGTATTACATCATAATTCCCACACTCCGCCTTGTATATATGAGCCAGCCCCCACAACCTGGTCCCTTATCTTGACCTCTTTGTCGTTGGGACCAGGTATGTCTTTTACCTACTTACTTGTATTTATTATCAATATAACTTTGTCATTGGGACCAGTATCTGTCTGCCTCTGTCCAAGTCTCCGCTCCGCTCCACCACTATTGTCACCTCTTTGTGACAATGCCCAATTGCCCAACTAGAGAAGCAGAAGTATATCTCAAACTTCACATGAACTCCCCAGGTGTCACAAAGAGGTGATGACGGTGGTGGAGCGGAGACTTGAGCGGAAGCGGGCAGGTACTGGTCCCAACGACAAAGTTATATTGATAATAAATACAAGTAAGTAAGTAAAAGGCATACCTGGTCCCAACAACAAAGAGGTCAAGATAAGGGACCGGGTTGTGGGGGCTGGCTTATATATACAAGGTGGAGTGTGGGAACTATGAGGTAATACTGTATAGCTCAGGCACAAGGAATGGAATGGAAGGTTCTGGAATGATTATTGTAGGTAGGAGGGCTTGGATGGTGTATCATAAAGAAAGGAAATGATAGGGGGGGCTCACTTCATGACATTACCCCCCTCCTTATGACCATTGCCCTCAATGGTCAAGCTTTTGCTGCCTGAGGGTGCTTTTTGTGGAATTTTCGGATAGTTGTTGGGGTGTGTTCAAGATTTGGTGCAGGTTCCCATGAGTTGTGTCCTGCATCGTAGCCTTTCCACTTTACCAAATACTCTAATTTCTTCCACCTAATCTGACTATCCAGGATGTCCTCGACTTCATACTCTGGCTCATCCTCATCCTCTAGGTATACTGGTTCCAGTGGTGTTGCAATTTCGCCATTGACGGAGTTCCCTCTCCAAGGGTACAATTTATCAACGTGGAACACAGGGTGGATGCGGTCCAGTGATAGTGGGAGGTCTAAACGGTAGTCCAGGGGCCCCACCTTCTCCAAAATGGTGTAAGGTCCTAGCTGTCAATCCCCAAGTTTCTCACTGGAAAGTTGGAGCTTGATGTCCTCTGCGCTTAGCCAGACCTGATCTCCAACTTGGAATTGATGTGCCTTTTGTTTTCCCCATTCATAGTTTTCCTTTTGCCGTCTTTTCCCCAGGTGTAGCGCTGCCCCAGCATCCTGTCGTGCATCCCGCAGTATCTGGATGCGATCATCCACTGCCAGAATCCCACTCTGTTGTCCAACTGGAATGTTAAATAGAGGCAGGTAACCATAGGTGAGTTCAAATGGGGATGTTCCAAGTGCAGAGTGGGTGCGGGAGTTAATCACAAATTCCGCCATAGGCAGGTGCTCCACCCAGTCATCCTGGCGGTGTCCCACATAGAGCCTGAGGTATTTTTCGACTTCTTGGTTTGCCCATTCAGTCTGTCCATTCGCTTGGGGGTGGTATCCGGAGGTGAGGTTTGATTTGATTCCTAGGCGGGAGAGTAGTGATCGCATGAGTTTTGCTGCAAACTGGGGTCCCCGGTCTGATACAAAGCAGAGGGGAAGGCCATGGAGGCGAAAAATTTCGCGATAGTAGATGTCGGCCACCCCTGCTGCTGTGATTGAGGTTGTACAAGGAATTGCATGGATTTGTTTACCATAGAGGTCAGTGCAGACTAGAATCGCATCATACCCTTGTGAGTTGGGCAGCTGTGTGATCAGGTCAACTCCCACTTCTTCCCATAAGCCTGCTGGGACGTCTAGGGGTAGTGTTACTGCTCGTGGGTGTCTCTGTATCTTCTTCCTAGCACAAGTCTCGCATCCTTCAACATATTTTTCTACAAAGGATCACAGGGTGGGCCACCAAAAGTGGGTACTGACAAGGTCAAGGGTATTGTGAAGTCCAGGGTGGCCAGCAGAGGGGTTGTCGTGGCATTGTTTGAGTATTTCTTTCCGCAGGTCATCGTCTGGTGGGACGTATACCCTCCCTCGGTGGTACACTAGTCTGTTGTCTTCTTCCCATTCTGCTATCCCATTGGCCAAGCATTTGAGACCGCTTCTCCTAAGCTCTTCCAGTCCTTCCAGTACTCGGGCCTCCTTCTGAGATGCCTGTTGGATACAGTCCTCCAGTGGATTCTGTAATGAGGTTGCTGCCACTCGCATAAAATGGGCTGGTTTCAGGACGATCTGTTGTTGATTATCTTCACTATCCAAAACTTGATGTGCTGCCATGCGAGAGAGTGTGTCTGCCTGAGTGTTGGACTTGCCCGGGCAGTGAGTGAGTTGGAAATCGAAGCGGGACAGCCATAGTGCCCATCGCGCCTGCCATCTACTAAGGTCCTGAGCAGAACGCCAGAATTCCAGGTTTGCATGGTTGGTGAGAATCTCGAATGGTTGTGGTGAACCTTCCAGGAAGCTTCTCCAGTCCTTTAATGCTTCAATGATGGCAAGCATCTCTCGGTCATAGATTTCGGAGTTTCGTTTGGCTGGTTGCATGGAGGCTGATTGAAATGCTACTGGGTGCCACTGGCCGTCGTCTTGTTTCTGCATTAGAGCTCCTCCTGTAGCAAAGCCTGATGTGTCTACCTCGAGTTGTGTGAGCCTATTAGGGTCCCAGAGTGCCAGTACTGGTGCTGTGATAAATGTTTCCCTTAGGGTGTCAAATGCTTGTTGCTGGTGTGTCCCCCAACTGAAGCCTGTATCCTTTTTTGTTAGGTCATTCAGAGGGCGTGCTATGCAGGCAAAGTTCCATATGAATCGACGGTAGAAGTTAGCAAAGCCTAGGAATCCCTGTAGTTCTCGTAGATTCTTTGGGGTAGGCCAGTCGCGGACTGCAGCTACTTTTACTGGATCCATGCGCACTTCACCTTCTGATATCACTAGTCCCAAATACTCAACCTGAAGCTCCTCAAACTCGCATTTCTCTGGTCGCAGGTAGAGGTCGTGTTTCTCTAGCCGTTTTAGTACCTCCCGCACCACCTGCCAGTGTTCTTGCAAATCGTTACTGAAGATGAGGATGTCGTCTAGGTAGACCGCTACCTTACCAGCCGCCACTAGGTCTGAAAAGATGGAGTTCATGAGCACTTGGAAGGTAGCTGGCAAGTTGGTGAGACTGAAGAACATTACACTGGGTTCAAATAACCCTCAATTGGTTGCAAAAGTGGCCTTCCACTCATCACCCTCCTTAATCCGGACATTGTTGTAGCCCCATCTGATGTCAAATTTAGTGAAGTACCGTGCCCCCTGCAGACGGCTGACAATGTCAGTGACCAGTAGGAGAGGGTAGCAGTTCTTTAGGGTTACTTGATTGAGTTTCTGGTAATCCTGTACGAAGCGGAGCTTCCCATCTTTCTTCTTAACAAAGAAGACAGGTGAAGACAGTGGCGACTTTGAGGGGCGAATGTAGCCTTTTTGGAGGTTGTTATCCAGAAAGCGGTCAAGTTTGCCTTGTTCATTCAATGACATTGGATAGACTTTTGTGCGCATGGTTTCCGGTGCACCTGGGATCAATTCAATGGCATGATCCCAGGGTTGGTGGTCAGGGAGGCGCTCTGAAGCAGTTTCAGAGAATACTTTTTCGAAATCACGGTAGGGTTCTGGGACCATTTCTTCAAAGGTTTTCACGGGTTTTGTTTTGTGGGCCTGTTCCGCTAGCTGTTGGGAGTAGGTGAACCCTGCAGCACACCAGACCTCCTCTGTTTGTTCGTGTAAGATTCCTGACTTCACCCATGCATGTCGGGTTCGTCGGTTTGCTCGAATGCGGTGTATGGGCGACTCTTCTGTCTCCTCATCCAGTGCGTCAAGTGGTGGTTTGGGGGTGATAACAGTTTCAATTTCCTCTGCTGTGTCTTGCTCTTCCACCTCCTCTATCGTTGTTTGTTGTGATCTGACTGTGAGTCGTCCTTTCTCCCAGTCAATATCTGGATTGGCCTTACGTAGCCAGGGGAGTCCTAAGATTAGGTCTTCGCTTCCCAGATTAGTTACTAGCAAGTCTGTCCACCGTTCTTGGTTATCAACAGTCAGGGCTAGATGTGCAAAGTGTGTGATCTGCCCTGCTCGGTTAGCAGACCCATCAATGTTAAAGATGCCAATGGGTTTCCTGAGTGGGAAGGTCCTTACACAGTGGCAGGTGACAAACTCTTGGTTCAAAAATAGAGCAGTGGCTCCAGAATCAACCATGGCTGCAGTTGCTATACTGTGATTTCTTCCTCTTAGTTTTGCGTTAATTCGGAAGTGAGATGAATTGGAGTTCAATTCCGAAATAGTAGATATTTTACAAGATGGTAGAGAATCATACGCGAATGTGGAATGTATAGTGAACTGGTTTACAGGTACTCTCAATGCAGCCGAGACGGGCACCCGCTTTAAAAACCCTCCTGAGAACCTGGTGCTGGGGCCATGGCATTTGCTCTGTTAAGGAGCTCCTGGAGCTGGGCAATCTGAGTGGAGAGGTCGGGAGTGACTGGGGGCGGGGCAATAGGAACTGGAGTAGAAGCAGTGATTTGTACAGTGTCAGCGACTCGCTAGCTCTCACAAGAGACAACCAGGCATCACACGATAGACAATGAGCAAGAGGACGAAAAAGCAAAAGAGGATGGATAAAACAACCCAACTACAAGTCTAGCTACCGAGGAGAATAGACGAGAATAGAGCTAAGGAATATAACTACAAAATACTAAGTCTTATATACTATTGGGATATGAAGCCATGAGAGACATCTCGCGCCGTAACCGTGAGGATCTACAATAAGAGTCGCTCGTATCCATAAGTAAAGCTGTAGGTATTAGGTGAGTAAACAATAAGGCAATATAGAAAGAAGCATGGAAGCGGAACGATAATGACGTCGTCCTGTCAATGAACTGACAGGCACGAGAGAGTCGTGCCTAAGTGAAACGACAACGCGAGAACAATAAGGTTGACGCATGTAACCTAAATGATAATGAAAATATAATAAGCGCTAGTGTAAGCGCTTTGGTGATTAGGTAAGTAAATAAAAGAAAAGGAAAAGAATAATAAAAGAAAAGAATAATGAAAAAAAAACGTTTCATGACAGACAGGTTCATTGGGGAAGAGAGTGAAGGGTGTCAAAGAGGAAGCTGCCACTTGTTGATGGCGGGGTTGTTGGCGTTTACCCTGGCCATGTTCTAGACCCATGAACTTGTCTTGGCAGACTGATTCTAGGTGGCCTCGTCGTCCACAGTAGCGGCAAACTGTCTCCTTGTATGAGCAGTTCCTCTTTTCGTGACTCTGCAAGCCACACCCATAACACCTTCCTCTCATCTGAGCCATGAAGCTTTCTCTGCTGTTACCACTAGTGTGCGTGGCATCGACATCCATAGCATGGGAGTTGGCAGGGGGGGAGGAGATATGGGAGGTGCCTGGATTGCGACCTGTCATGGTGGGATCGTGCAGGAACACATCCACTGAAATTGCTCGCCTAATAGCCTCCTCCAGGGTGGGAGCTAGTCCCTGGGCTATATTGACCACAATAAGATTTTGTCGGATCTCTGGGTTGAGGCCGCTATGGAAGCATTCTCGCAGGTCGACGTCTGAAAGTCCGGTCCAATCACCAATGTCCTTGAAATTCTGTGCAAATTCCGCTACCGTTTGACCTTTTGCCTGCCTGAGATGCTGGATTGCATTCCGGGCCTCCATACCTGCGTCAATGGATTCAAATCGGAGGGTGAAGGCTGTTTTGAAGTCTTCCCATCGTCCATTGAAGGGTTGTTGGTTATGGCTGAATTCTAGGAGGTACGGTGTGGCCCAGTCAGCAGCCTTGCCTGAGAAGAATCCTAGTGCTGCCTTGATCAGCTTCCCTTCGTTGCTGCTCAAATCTGGTTGTTCCATTGCCCAGCTTTGATACTGAGCAATGAAGCGACGTGCTTCTGCACTACTAGAGCCTTTGAAGAGCTCAGGCTTATTCATACTGGACTTGGCTGAGGCTTTGTGGAGGTTGGCCGTGAGCTGGGCCACCTGCTCAATGAGCTGTGCCATGAGCTGATTTGTGCTGACTTCGGGGGTTGTCATAGTGGGTGGGGGTACAGTTAGAGTAGGGGTTAGGATGGGTGTAATAATGGTACCGTCAGATAGGTTCTCTTCTTTACTGATGGAATTGGTGACAGTGTTCGGACAGGGTTGAAAACTGTAATCAGCCCAGGAATCACTTTTGCTGCTATGGATGTGGGTCTGGTCTTTAGTGTCAAAAGTGTGCGGGTAGGCGGAGCAGTCAATAGCTTGGGTGGGCAGGCTTGGTGCGGCGGTGTCTGTAGACATGGTGAAAGCAGAGCCTGCAAAGATAACCTAATCGGTAGGCTATCAGTGCAGTAAGGGATCTTGACCTAATGTCACAAAGAGGTGATGACGGTGGTGGAGCGGAGCGGAGACTTGGACAGAGGCAGACAGATACTGGTCCCAATGACAAAGTTATATTGATAATAAATACAAGTAAGTAAGTAAAAGGCATACCTGGTCCCAACGACAAAGAGGTCAAGATAAGGGACCGGGTTGTAGGGGCTGGCTTATATATACAAGGTGGAGTGTGGGAACTATGAGGTAATACTGTATAGCTCAGGCACAAGGAATGGAACGGAACTAATAGAATGGAATGGAAGGTTCCAGAATGATTATTGTAGGTAGGAGGGCTTGGATGGTGTATCATAAAGAAAGGAAAATGATAGGGGGGGCTCACTTCATGACACCAGGGATGTACTTCCAACTGCAATCAGCATCACTGCCTTGCTCTCTGATCAGGGCTTCTGGTCCTCTCTCTCAGTTCTCAACAATCATCAACTATCCATATTATCTTTTTAACATCCCCTCTTGTCAGCACATTCCATGGAGGTCATCACAAATGGAACACTAAATTACTTCTTCTCTTTTGGACATGTGATGTGTTGAGGACTCCATTAATAGTGGAGTCAAGGTCCAATTAACCTCTGGATCATTTCCTTTTGCAAAGTATTGTCCTTTGTGTATTCATCTTCTGCAATTAACCTCGCGACTCTAATTCAACAATCCCTACATGCACAATCATAACATATTCCATAACTGTAATCTTGTCTATTCTCCTTGGTAACTAGACTTATCTGAATTATTTCCCACTTTATCTCATCCTATCTCATTGCTCTTTGTGACACCTGGCTATCATTTGTGAGAGCTAGTGAGTTGCTGACAGTCTGAGTGTCCACAGAATTAGCAGATGCATTGAATGCAATGGTTGTAAGGCACAACATAAGATGAAAAAGGAGCTGCATGTTCTGACAATATAGAGCTCATGGGTCCATCATGCTATTGTTGCAGTTTCAAGTTGTATACATATTGGTTCAAAGACCCATCTCATATATGAGTTGCTAAACTGAACCATCAGATTTCAAAAAAATGGCTGTGAATGACAATGATAGAATCAGCAAAGACTGGTCATTGCATTTAAAGCCCCCAAAAGTGAGGGTCACAAAGCATTACATAGAATTATGAAGTATAATTGAGGGTACATAGGTTTCAAGGAGACAGAGTCAGCCTCATGGTCTTGTGGCAAACAAGCAGCTGGAGATTTACATGTGCCGAAGTGCTTTCTGGAAAAATATTCGGGTACAAACAATTGACTCTATGACCCAGATAGCACTAAAACATGGTGTCATGTGTGGTCAAAGAACTCACAACAGGTAAGGAAAACTTGCTCACCACATGGAACTGATCAATTGAGCAGGCTGATGATTGTAATGGTCAATTATGGCTACATGTTTCGAAATTTAGTCCAGTGTACTCACAGTACCGATGGCACTCAAAACAATAAGTACAACACGAATGGCTGTAGATTCAATTGATCATAGTTGTCAGGATATCAAGATTAGCAAGTACCAAAAACTCCCTTGAAGAAAGGCTTCAGATCACGAATTCAATGAATATCTAGAGACAAATTTACCAGAAGAAGAGTTGCACCATTCTGAAGAATATTGTTAATGACTTCAACATTGGTGCGCCGCGGAACTTCAAAACCATGGTAAATGGCAACCGTGATTAGGAAAACATCAAATGCAAGCTTGTCAAGACCACAGGATTACTGAGATCAGCAGCGGAATTGCGGAAAGTTATAAGACTAAACACACCCATATTGCAAAAAACACCAGTATTGTTCGTGGTGGTGTTGAGAAAATACAAGTATTCAGTGGTTCCTTGATGAATTGAACTGTCCCTAGTATGTAGAAGAGTCCCGAGTAAGTTAACACAAGAAAGAAGGAATCTAAAAAATTGAAATGCTAGCTACGTTGGATTTGGAGTATTTCATAAATTGAGAATGCTGTGGCAGAAATCATCGATGCAGCAAATCCGATGAGCAGCCACTTGGTAACTATTTTCTTGCAATTCCAGAGCTGAAATAGGCGCCATATGATACTGACTATTGATTGACAACAATGGGCAGTGCTAATGAGTGATGAAACAACAGGGATGCGATAAAAACTCACACTGGGTCGATGATACAACGAGTGTTGCTGAAATGGTGAATACCCAAGTGAGTCGAACACATCTGAAAGTAAGGTAAGGCTTGGGATCACACAAAAAGTGAGCACAGATGGAAACTCACGTCTAAGTATTTAGGAACATTGGATTAGTTTTGCTAAAGAATCTGAAGTGGCAAGCAACATTTTTCACCGAATCATTTGAGTTGACTGCCTTTCCGCTCTGCATCATAGTGTGCATGTGCATTTAGGTTCATTGGCTATAGAAACACTGCAGCATACCATATGTGAAATAGGCAATAACAGCCTCAGAGAAGTAGCGAACTAGGAAGATGGACTGGTGGATTTGCCCCTTATTAAAGAGGAAACAATACGAAGATCTCTCCAGAAGGAAACTTCCTGGTCAAATGTGAGGAGATGATCATAGAAGATGACAGATAGAGAGGCAACTGCTTACTTAGGAGTAAGTCAGACGACAATAACTTATCAAAAAATCGCACCTAAAATATATTTGACTAGATATGCCTGTGCCATGGCCTCTGGGAGATTAACCAATGAGTCCATCTTTGCAAGTTCAGTACGGGGAAAGCTCGAAACGACTTCTCATAAATAAGCAAGGACATCACCGTTGGTGCAAGTGCATTTGATGAAACATCTTCTGAACCAAGATGCGGTACTGAAGTGATCCCATCCATCTATGTGAGTGTTTTGATTTTTTGAAAAATCCTTGTACCTGACATGATTCCACTCAAAATAGGCTATGACAACCACATTGTTGGAGCAACCTAAGATATGTGATGATCTTTCTCAATTGATTTGACAGTCATTGCTGAAGCAATCTGGGGCAACATCAACTAGAAGGGGAAAGTTGAAGCCCGACATGATTCATACTTGGAGTCTACCAAGATGTCTGTTTATGTTCGTTCGCATGCAGCTTTTGCACAAGCAGGCTGATCAACCTAGCTTACTGTCCATGGTTTCGCTGGGTCTTCCAGCAGGGAAACTTCTAGATGTAGGACATTTCAAAGTTATGACTGTGATAGAGTCCACAATTTATGTCTTCCCGTGAGTTTCTTGAGCTTCCTCACTATTGACCTCTGTTGACTTGATTTCCGGATATTTTCATGTTGTCCATCGTACATACTAACAAGTATTATCAACTCTTCCCTTTATCAGGGTCTGGCAGTAGGTCTTTGGGCGAGGCTCGTGTACGTGCCCGTATTAGCTGTTCAAAGTCATCACTGATGACTATTCCGCCCCATAGCAATGGGTATTGTGATACCTGGTGGGTGATTTGTCGATGCTGGCTCACATTCGGTCGGACATGGTTACTGTAGGATCTTCTGTCGGAGGAATCATCTTTCCTATCAAGCTGAACAATTCTCATCGCGAATCTAAAGGTTGGTTTTGCCTGGGATGTGCGAGCTTCCGCATTCGTTTGCCTTGGCTTGCTTCTCGTTGCCAACGTTCGTATGACTGCGAATCCACCCAAGACTCGAAAACCGGATCCGCCCAAGTTGTGCGCACTCTTGACCGACAGTGCATACATTGGAGTTCTTGGGTAAGTGAGTAACCTTGGACCATGCATTCGTTAGTGATAATTGACTAATGTTTCTATTGTTGAAGCTGTAGATTAGGGTCTCTTCTTCCCTTGTACGCTATCCATTTCTCACCATTATGAACCGATTTAGACCTGAGTTGTCTAGATATCTATCTGCAATCGTTCGCAATCGTAAAAGGAGCAGATCCTACTTTCTCATTCTACTTGGTTAATCTTGCCCTCTAAGCAAACGTTGTCATGCTTCCAATCTGACGGTCAGTTCATATTAGGGGGCCGTCCTCAATGTGTCATCTATTTCAAATCATTCCCAATATCCTGAGTTAGAAGTTCGGGGTTTTCAACGCAATAGCTTTCTGTACTTTCGCGTGTAGTGTTCTCATTTTTGGCCTTTTTAGCGTGGATGAATCAGTAGCTGCTCTTGTCATTTTCGCTAGCTTCTATGGATTTTTCTCTGGTGGATGTGAGTATCTATGTATCTATGTGATATATCCTCAATATGGTGTATTAACCTTAGTATCTTGGTCTGCAGTTGTTTCGCTTTCGGCACCCGTTGTCACTTCATTGGTGAAAGATGAAAGTGAAATAGGTACGCTCTTCAAAATCCGCTCCCTTTGGTCAAGCAGTAATTATGGGCTCTGAATGTAGTATTCGTTTGGGTCTTGCATACTTCGTCGCTTCATTGGGGATCTTGGCCGGTAACCCGATTGCTGGTGCTCTTTTGGGAGAGACATTTTCATGGTGGTGGCCCATCATGTTCGGCGCGGTATGTTGAATCATTTGTTCGACTGGTCACGCCTTCTGAATCAACAGGCGTTATTTAGATAATGTTACTTGTCGTAGTTGTATTGAAGCTCATAGCGCGCGCCATCCGTGCCTGCCAGATAAAAATTTTAGTGGATATGAATGTTGGCTGACAGTGTAGCTACAGGTAGTCTTGTACGTAGGTCCCTACCATATACTGTACATTATTGTCATTAATATGGATCGACGCTACAATTGTTCATTGAGGAACAATTCCATTCACAGCCGCTCACCCCTTTATACCTAATCAGCATGGATATATCGCAGACATTGGCAGTAAACGAAGGCGGGAGGACATAGAGAAGATCTGTGCTTAAAGCCTTAGAACAACGCTTTCCAAGATTTCACCCACAATTGTAACTCACCCGTAGTGTAAGTGACAATTTGGTCCAGCTCTTACGTGCTCATTTCGTGCTCAGTGGATCTGTTTGGCGTTCTTCAACAGTAATCCCAGCAGTAAGCTAACATTCAATTCGGTCATACTCCCTAAACGACACCTGTGTATTTCTACCCCGAGGTCTCGTTCTGTGAAAGCAATGGCTGTTCGCAAGTATGTACTTCAATAACGTCACTATCACGATAACATCTCTTGATCTTGATACTGTTCCGTGTAAGTTCTCATGGTAGCTACAAGCGATTTCGTTTTACAGATAAAAGTGCCACCTTCCTTATTCCATTCATCATAATCATAAATTCCATGAGTAAGATTGGGGTTCGTTACGCTTGGATTGTCGTAGAGACAGACCAATGAAAGAATCATACAGAAGGCAGACCCGGAATCATGGTGGAACCGATGAGGTCCTTGCCAGTCATGCGAGGTTCATTCGTGCTCCATAGAAGGCTTTATAGAATTCGGACGTTGACCATCGCGCTAATTGTTCACCTAGATCAAGAGACCCCAGTCGTTCAGAACCCCATATCTTTCCCCGTCCTTTTCGCGCACCAAAAGATTCCCTTCCATGATATCTCAATAGAGAATCTGCAAGAATTTCCAAGCCCAATGATGATCTGAAACCATATCCCACGAAAGACGATGGATAGATGACTGGCGAGACTCACATTGAACAATATCAATCAAACACCCGCATGTGGTAGTTACCGTCAGACATCTTCCTGAAATTAGCCTGCAGTGCAGGGTTATGGAAATGAACATCGAACATCCAGTAGATGTAGGGCAAGTGGTTAAGGACCCAAGTATGGTCTCCTCTAGCCAACGGTTTGCAGTAGTCCATGAAAGTCTGCTCGGAGACCCAATTTCGCGATGAAGCACAACTAGGATCAAGAAATTTCTGTACAAAAATGGAAAATTTGACTGTCATCTTTTTGACCAGTTTCATGAGGAGTCCCACCATGTCAATAATAGACAGAGGATCTTTTACGCTGACTTTTTTCTTCTGACCTTTGACCCCTTTCGATTTTTGATATGTTCTGCGCTGACTGAGAGGCAAAGAATTCATCGTCGAGGTTCATCCCATGATTTTCATATCTTCTACATGGCAGAAAAGCCATTTCAAAAAACCTGCAGTCAGACTCCTGTACCTTGACCGCGAGGTTTCCATGTCGTTTGGTAATGGTAATGGTAATTTGAAGGACACAAAAGTCCAAGCTTACAGGCGCTAAACAGTTGATAACATGTCGGCAAGTCACAGGGGCATGTTGTGTATACATGACGTGTGAATCGCTGAAGTTCGCCGAAGCTGAGTGCAGTCAACAACGTTGCGACTAGTTGAACGATTTCGGAGAAGAAAACACGGAAAAGGGCGGAAGGAGCGTAAGTGGGATAGTCTACTTGCTGAATAAATGCGGCGCTCATAGTCAAGGGAACAACGGAGCAGGGAACATTGCAGATACTCAACCAGTATATCGCTAATAAAAGCGTCAAAGGTATACAAGATTGTCTTGAACAATGCCTACGATGAGCGAGTTTCATGAGAAGAAATGTTAACGGTCCTGGGTCAAGCATGCGCAATCTTTCTCAACAGAAGCACTAGAAATAAATACTGTACTTAACGAATCTTTCGAACGGCAGGCGAGACTCAGGATGCCCTAATCGCGCTTCTGCAGTTTAAAAACTAAGCAAACACACAGGCTCACATGCCAGCCGAGGTGCTCGAACCGTGAAACGACTTTTCAATCTATTAAACACAGGACTTAAGGATGGAGGTTGGAGGAGCAGTGGATGCATCTGTATGACAATTTGATCTGCTGTCGTGCTTGTTTTCTGAATACTTTTGAAGATGGCCAATCTGACTATTTCAGGTGGTAACGGTAGGTCGCTCTCGATTCTACACTCTGATTGATAACTCTGATTCGTTGTCGGGACAGGAGCAACAGGCAGAGAAGAATCTCGGAATACAGCAAATGCAGTAAATACTGTAAGCGACAACAGAGCTGGAAGAGAAAGGGGAATTTCTACTGGGAGAAGGGCAAATGGAAGAGGAGGCATACAACGAGGCAATGAAGGACAGGCTAGAGGTAGAAGCAGAGGCAGGGGTCGAGGCAGAGCTACTAGTGATGTGATCACTGAGCTGGAGCCTGATAGTACTGACTCGAGTGACGACGGGAACACTGGGATTGGCCAAATAAGAGGAGCTAGAGGAGCTAGAAGGGCCATAGGGAGAGGATCAGGAAGGAGCAGAAGACCGGGAAGAGGAGATGGAGATAGAAGGGGAAGGGGAGGAGGTAGAGGCGGCGAAAGAGGCGGAAATAGTAACGGTAGAGGTAGAGGTGGTGGCAGAGGTGGTAGCGGTGGCGGTGGTGGCGGAGATGGAGGTGGTGGAGATGGTGGTGGTGGTGGTGGTGGTGGTGGACGCAGAGGTGGACGCAGAGGCAGAGGTGGAGGTAGAGGTGGAGGTGAAAGAGCTACTAGTGGTAGCCGAGAGCCAGACCGAAGGGGAATAGGATATGATAACTATGGTGAGTCGTTATCCTCCTTTTTAATTTAAGAAAATCAACACAAGAATGGAAGCAGAAAATCGGCCTGGAGTTTTCGGTATCTTGTTGACGGGAAGAATAATATATGATTATGAAGTGGGCGGAGAGTTTGCCGACTATTATGACCCAATGCTTGGATTCAGTCCATCGGATTACGACCGTAGTGGTTGAATGTCGTATACGAGGGAAGCGTCGACTTGAGAGCAAGAGAGAGAATAACTGTAATCGCACTAAGGCTGCGATGAGCCAGCTGTTAGCTAGCTATCCTTGTACCTTGAATATAATATTGCTGTCTCATTGAATTGGAATTTCGGCTACAATAAAATAGTATCGCAACAGAATTATTTGATGGAGACTCAGTGAAGGACAAATGTGTATATGATCAGAAGTTCAACTCTATCCTTCCATGTAGATCAGGATGCAGACCTATCCACGCTTCCTCCTCCTTGCCTCCAAGTTGAATCAACCCCATTTTCTCAGCCTTGCTCGCATAATCTTTGAACTTAGTGCATCCCGCACGTTGGTACATCTGTTTATCTGCCTTCACTAAGAAGGAGGACACATCGGACCTAGACGGTGCTAGAATCCCTTTGCGCCGGAGTCTTTCAAGATGATGGACAAGTGGAAGGAAGCACTGCGGGATTGATTTCGGCCCTGGGAATAATTGAGCTACCGGTCTAGGAGAGATTGAGGGGGTAGATGAAGATGACACTAGGAGTGTAGTAGACGATATAGTATCCGTGGGCAAGTCATGTTTCGATTTCGGCGGCTTAATTTGTGTCACTGTCTTTGATGAAGCTCCTACAGGGATAGGGAGATTTGGCAAAGAAGACAACATGACTCTACCGCCGTGAACATGTTCTTCTGACTGTGCACCTGCGACAACTAATGCGTTATTACTTTTAACCAAGTTCATATCTTTAGGAGATGTATGACTATCCTCGAGCAATGGTTTGACTTGAGTATTGGAGCTCGTAGGTACAGCATAACATTTGTCCGTTTGACGAGGAATATCCGCTGCAGCGTAGTCTGTGTTGATTATTCCAGGCAAAGATGATTCTGCGCTGCGAGGTCTGGGATACGAGAGAAGCGGCGCACGGGGCAAGTAATTACACGATGGACTTGGAAGTTCAGGTTCCGTGATGGAGTCCCGGATTCTATCAGCTTTAACAGTCGGTTTCAAAGCCGCTGCATCATATGATGAGTTTTCAATCAACGACTCAGTGAAAGGAGAGTATCCTGGTGGACTCGTCCGGATTCTCACCGAACGAGAAACGTCGTTGTAGGAAAACGGCTCGGCAAGAGCCATAGGACTAGGAGTAGGCCCCTCAGACTTTGAATTTTCTTTCGAATGGTAGGAAGCTCGGAGTCCCGAAAGAAACGTGGAACCACCAGAAGCAGCTAATGAGGTTGTACGAGATCCTGGCGAGCCTATCGCTATGTCGTTATTGGAACGAGACCGATTTCCAGAGGGACTATGGGTCGAAACCTCTTTTCCAGCACTGGCTAAAATATCTGTATTCCACTCAAAAAACCTGGAAGCCTGTGCTCGAAGGCTTGGATGAGCAGTGGTGGGTGCTACAACCACAACATTGTATCTTCTCAACTGTAAAGTTGACAATGCGTAAGCAAAATCTCGATCTCCAGAAATGAGCATAATCGTGGTCAAATCAGGACCGGACGGATTGTCCATCGCGAACGCGAGCATGTCGACTGAGGGTTAAAAAAGCAAAGATATAGTGAACTCCAGATAATAATCAACTTAAGCACCTATGATCATCTGGTCCGCCACATTCTTGTAGTTGTTATGTGGACAATCGGTAATGCTGACCCCAGAAGATTGTAGCTCGGATCGTAAAATAACAGACCGAGGGGAATGAATCGCTTGGTCAGAGAGCTGCGTGTAGGCTTTCAGGAGTCTGATACTCCCAAATTCGTGAGCAAGGTTACGGATCTGCCTCACGATATCGTATCCGGATGAATTGCTCGGTACAGAACAATTCTCTACCAAAGGGGTTCCAAATCTCTCCGAGCAAGAAAATATAACGGTAGACGCACCATAGTCCCAGAAGATAGCTATATGTGGCTCCTGAGATTTCATTCGATAACAGGACTAGAGATAAACAAGTCGGAAAGCGAGCTAGTCGCTCAAGGCGATACGGTGGCAATTACGTGTAATTTGTAATAGATGGACTCCCGTTCACCTCGCAGCAAGGCTGAAATTGCTACATTGCCTGACATTGCCCGCGGTTCGAGTACGGGTTCTGGTTCTGGCGAAGTGAAAAAGTACTAAGGATACTGGTTACATAACATAGGTTTTAGTCGCGACACGATCACGCGTAACCAGACGCGTACATTGACTCACTTCGACCGCGTGCTTTCAGCTCACTTAGCTACAAGGTTGGATTATGATACAATACACTAGCCAAAATAAAATTCAAGACTATTATGCTACAGTTCTCCAGGCCTCAATAATTTCGTCCAACGATCTGATTGACCACCCTGCACCAAGTGCTGTAGTCATTCTCGATCCCGTGGAGTGCAAAACTTCTTTGATACTCAACTCCAACACCGCATTATCACTAGTACCCGCAGGTGGCGCAATGTTTAGACATTGAGAATGAGCTTCCGCCGCAAGCTCTTTGAGAATGATCAGCAGCGTCGATACAGGAACGGCATTTCGGAGGAGGTACCATGCTAGATTTCTAGCAGAACTCTCCTCCAGGAGCCCAGGTTGACCGATTGAGTACCGTCCAAGAACTTGCATAAATTCCGGGGAAGAACGAACGGTCTCCAGTTGCTCATCCAGATCATGCATAGTCCCCCAGACTGTACTATCACGTATGAGTGGTGTCCGATAATTATTCTCAGCGCGACCGCTAAATCTCCTCTCGTAAACTCTACCATAGAAATCAGCGAGGAATCGTAAGTCTTGCAAGTGCAGGTGAAAGTATCGGGACCTTGTAGACATCGTACGGTAGCGGAACAGGGTTAGATGTGATTGTATTGTTTGTGGTTTTCCTTGAAGAATAGAATCGAACAGAACTGCATGACAGTAGGTATGCAGGAGCTGCTCCTGGTCAGTTCTACCATCACTGCGACAAAAGTATTCTGCGAAAGCCAAGAATAGAGGATCGTTGGAGAAGGAGGTGATGAATTCCCACAGATCACCTGCCGGATGGGTTTTGGCGTCGGTCAGCTGAGGATAGTCCAGTGTAGCAGCATCTCCTGCTGAAGATCTAGAACGGACGAACAAGCTACGACTGCCTCGAGGATCTTCGGTATAGCTAAGGAAAGCAGTTCTTCTTTTGACAAATAATGTTTGACTCCGCATGAGAGCCTCTCTATGTCGAGGAACCTTTTCGGTGTCAAGGTGGAAAGGCCAGTATCGAGGGGTATCCACACGTATAGACATAAGCTTGCTGAGATCTGGAATAAGAGTTGGAGCGATAAGTTGCATGGTTCCAATAGCTTTACCCTCTTTCATTGTAATTTTCACAGGGAGATATACAACTTCCTTCGTTTCCACGTCTCGTGCTACCAGGCATCGTGGTTCCACAGCAAGCACCCAAAGATGCCTGAGGGCCTGCAAATAACATTTGTTGTCCGCAGAGTTGGCGTGAGTACGAGGGAAGAATGCTGTAACCATGCAAGCAATGGCGGCGTCCGATGTTCCGAGCGTGAAGCGCCCAGCTCCAAGGAATAGCAATCCAAGTGCTTGATGAGTCGAAACGTGGATGCCATATTTGAACGCAGGATGATACATCGTATTTGCGTACATTCCATACGCGTATCGGAGCCTCCGTAAGCAGGTTATTTCTCCAGTCCCTGCCATGACCATGCTCAACGAGACGGTAATCAAGTTCAAGCCATCCCGGGCAGCTGAACGCTTGATTCGCCAGTCAAACGAAGGACCTGATTGGAAACGTTAGCTCGAGGAGATGCGAAGAACAGTCAACACACTATTTGAATAAACCGTCCTAGTGTAGAGATCGTGATATCGAATGATCATCTTGTACGCTTCCTGGCGGGCAGTCCCAGCAAACTTCAAGCCAATCGCGAAGCAACACCCAGCAATAATGTTGTAATATGCCAACTCCCAAGCATCGGCGATCGTGGACCCTGGTGGCAATTTGTGCTTGTTCTCGATACCCTTTCGAATCGCCTCTGGGATCTGTCCAGCAATCCAATCATTGGTCGGTGTAATTTCACTCCACATGATCAATGACCGAGCCAGCGTCCGAATGAGAAGGAAGCTAGGCTGAACACGGTTCAATCCCAAAATGGTGTCGGGGACGCTGAGCATATCTGCAACGTCTTGACGTTCAGTGCGAAGGTACATCAATCCTAGAGCGATACTTGCAGCTGGCGAGGTTAGATTGATGTCAAATGATCTGTGGGGGCTACCAAATTCTCCGTCACCGTGTATGAGAACGTTCAAGCGTTCGAGGAGAGCAGTATCTGCCGGAATAGTGGTTCCTTTCCCAAGCATAACCATGCCGAAAGCCAGGGCAGCAGAGTAAGTGTAAGCTTCCCGATACTCGTTACTCAGATCCGGTTGGACCAAGTCTTTACGGTTCATCTGATTTAGACAGACTTCCGCCATCCGTCTGTTCTTCGTGCCCATGTAAAGCAAACCAACGCCGGTCATTCCAGCAGCTTGTGTATGTAACGGGACATTCAAATCTACTGTAGGGGTGGGCAACAGCGCTGGAGTGTGGACTGCTAGTAATTTGGTGACATGTTGGTTTTCATTCCCTACATTGGCCGCCGATAGTCCCAGCAAAACGCCAATAGATGTAAGATCATGCTTTGGAGTTAGATAGCCAAACGTATGCCATGTTAGCATCTCCTTCAAGTGTCCTGTAAGACCTAGTCCAAACAAGAATCCCGCATGCTCCGGTGTCAAATCGGAAGGCTTGTTGAAAGCAATCCAAGAACTATCCACGCTTGCTGCCGAGGAAGAAATCCTGAGCGCCGCTGCTACACCATTGTGGAACTCTCCCCAATGCACAGACTCAGGCACGAGTTTGCCAGGATCTGGAGACACGACGCCGTCCATTGGGTGAAGCTTGACAGCAAACTCGAATTTAGGAATAGCGAACGCTTCGCGGGAGATTGACGAAATCGATCCGAAAGTAAACATGGCTCGGCCATATGGTAGCGCTAGGGTACGTTCTGCAATACGACATACTTGCATTTGATGGTCCTTTGCTTGGTCATGCTCACTGTGTCAGAGGGAGCATCCATAAACGACCATCTAAAGAGATTAACAGTCACTCACGTTCCATCGGGGCGCTCCAGAGATCGTGCAGACGAAATTGTAGACGAAGACAACAGTCGAGCAATTTCTTCTAGCCGTCGATCTTGTCCAAATCGGATGTTAGTGAACTCGTCTAGCTCCAGTTCGACACCTGTAGTAGTTTCTGATTCACCCAGACTTGCAGCCCTGGCCTCAGATGTGATTTGTCCAATAGTCTTGCGAAGACGAGTCGATGTCTGTTTCTTTGCTCAACAAACAGATAAAACGATGATGCGAATGATGATAGACTTACAAGATACTCCTTCGCTGACCTATATCCATTCGTCAATATCATAGCCGGACTAGCGTTTGCAGACGCCGCAACATCGTCTCTTGATATCATTTTGTACGCTTCCTGAGACCAATCCAGCGGTGGAGTCAGCTGGCATGTCCGTATCGCCTCTCTCAACGGAGCGGCAATTCCGAGTGGAAGCCGTGCTATAAATTCTTCGTTTATTCCCTTGTTAACCATTTGCCTGACAGCATTCTCCGCCCGCTTTGAACTTCGCTTGACGTCCGGGTCTGCGAGGTGCATGTACGCCACAGTAAGCTTTTTCATTGACTCGAGCGGGTCGATGGTACCATACGCATAAGATGGATGAATACGGAAGCGAGCGGCGAGCTCGAGGGCATCGAACCAAGGGACCTTCCATTCTGGGTTGCTGATACGACCGTAGAGAATAGCGGATATATCAGGAGGCCAAACAGGGATAGTGTCATCGAGGTCTTGAACGGCTGCGCAGAAAGTAGAACACATAAATATCAGGTAAATTAGCATAAAGGGTGAGCATACCAGCAGTGGCTGAGGAAGGCCAAGGAAGGGAAGACATCGCATCTGGACACATCCTTCTCCAATAATCTGCCCACTCCGGACGAATATACATAGCTATCCGACAGATCACCGGTGCCAACCGCGATAAGGAAGGATAGCAATCGACCAGGAGACGCATCTCTTCCGCGAGTGTGTGCAGAGTATACAAGGAAACGACAAGTTGATTGTACAAATCCGTACCTTTTTGCATGGCGGGTAAATGACGAGGATAAGTTGCTGTAGGCAGGGCGGGGTTCGAAGGCGGCTTCAAGTGCTTCATTGCAGGGTCTTCGTGAAACCGGTTATGTGAGGTGGTGTAGCACAATGTATTCCATGCGATTGAGGATGGAAGTTCAGGAAAGGAAACATTGGGACCACTCTGAAGGCCAAATGTGGCGTACAAAGCATCTTTGAAACAGTCAAACTGTACATCGGCGAGACCGATAAAAGATCGCGATGCCCAGTTTTGGAGAAAGCGGCGATGGAGAAGAAAACACATGTCAGAAGGGAGACATAAGGCAAGAATTTGTAGCGCCTGTGATGTGAGATCGTCACTAGGGTAGTAATGGAAAGCAGTACAGGCGATGGAACCATCTGACATTCGAAACGTAGCAATATCCGGAGAAGATAATTCACCAATGGTAGATATAATACTAGGATTCCTGGAGCCCACAGGCTCCGAAAGACCCTCAACATCCATGCTATCATGACGAGGGAGCTCTGAATCATGTAAAGTTGTTGTAAGAGCCACTTCATAGGTCCCGTGGGTCAGTAGGGATAGCCCGCCGCCAGGTTTCAGAACCAGAAGGTCCCAGATAGACAATCGTGTACCACAGATGATGGCAGTTGCTATACCCGGAATTTGCATCAGAGGAGTGATTTCAATTCGTTCTTCGGCGTTTGGTGCCAATTGAAAGATCATAAGGCTTTGCCGGGAGGGGAGACAAATGGATAACAAAGATCGTCCCAGTTTACCAATCCTTCGATAGTCAAAGATTGAAACTGTAATAGCTGAAAAAATTTTAACACTAAGTCGCTGCGATCAGACTTAGCAGTGGTCGATCGGAGAAAGAACTGACTCTGATTCATCCAACTCAATCTCATGAAGCTTGTCCATCCACAAGCAGGTTTTCATCCTCCCATGTTCAGCTGGCGTCAATTCATCCAAATCGTATACTCTAGAGCCCAAAACCAACCGATTCATCGTCAAGCTCAAGTCATTACGAGTCAGCGAATTTCTTCTCACTTTTGTTGCCGTTTCTGGTTGAGGCTGGGAATTCGAGTGGGAATTCGAGTTGAAATTGGATCCAGAAACCAAAGACGCCATAGTTGTAGTTGTGGAAAGGGAGGGAGCCATTCCGGGGAGTTTCGAGAGTGGCGGCAATTCGGTGAGCTCGGGAAATGGTTGTTTGGACGATGGTGGTCGTGGAGAGGTAGGATGTAATATGTCGAACATGTCAGGGTATACAGTGGAAGTTCGACGACTAGTCGAAGGCATACTCTGACGCTTTTTGTGCGCCAGATTCTGTGCACGCTTCCCGCCCAATCGCATAGGTGAATCCTTGGGTTTGATGTACACATAACGCCAAACTTTTAGCCGCCGCTTTCCGCTGTCGAGAGTTACGACGATCTCGTGAGGTGAATTGGGCCCACTATGAGATGTCCAGAGAATGATCTCGTGAGGCGGAATAGGTTTCAATGGTTTTGTCGAATTCTCATCTTCGTCGGTCAATGTGGCCGATCCAGAATTACCAATGATACCGCTGGTTAAGCCAACCGCTGATGGCTCTGCGAAAGGATTGGAAAGACAGAAAATCGTCGGAAGAACGTCTTCGACGGCCAATTCAGCCTCATAAAGCTCCGCTGGTTCTAAAACGCGTTGGATCAGCAAACCATGAGGGGTGACCGGCCAAGCTTTTCTGACAATGAAAGGTAGAGCAAAAGTGTGTTCCAATCCCGAGTCGAAGTAAACCTTCCCAATACTGCGTAGGAAGACAAAAACTGCAGAAACCTTTGAGTGACGTTTGCCTGGTGGCGGACTGGATTTTTGGTTGGTGTAGAAGAAGGGTCCGAAAGTGGGTCTTTCGAAGGACGATCTCGAAGCAAAGTCCTGTCGCTCAGAGAAATGCTTTGGCGGAAACGATTCACTCTCCTCCAACCACCCTATGCAAGCCCACTGAACAGGTTGACCCTCAAGTTCAAAACTCCACTTCTTTTTGACAACCCCTCCAACACTTAACACCACATTATCATCATTCCAAGTAAGCTCCTGCTCGGTGCCATTATTTCCTCCTATGCAGACACGCGATGAATGGACAGTCGAAGGAGGAGAAACGCCAGTTCCACGAAGTGCACTTTTGATTGATTTCAATAGAACAGATTCGTGTTCATCGTTAGAAGATCTCGGAGAGATTGTTGGTTGATGTCGTCGGTAGAGATGAATCGGTAAAGGCTCAAACTGTGCCATGTCGCGACTTCATCAAGACGTAGAGAACTTCGAAGCGAAAGAAGTTCAAATTCAAAGAAACGCGTTTATATTACAACACGTGCTATCTGTTTCCTCTATATAGTACTCTACAGTCGTTCAGTCGCTGTGTTTATTCTATACATCTCTATATCTTAATCTAATACCTCTTACACAGGAACCATTGCAAACATAGAAAGGATGACAATAGCTACGAGAAACCCGGATTGACAATTCATTCTAGAGTGTGCAGCGTTCGCAGTGCTAGTTGCTGTAGCCGACGCAGACACAACAAGAGTCGCGAACGGACTGACTAATCCAGTCCAGCTAGTCGTTCGGGATGATTCTCCGCTAAACCAGTACACCTCTGTGCATGCACCAATTCCCGAAGTTTCCCCAGAATTCAGACTGCAATCATCCACAAAAGCTGGTTGCACAAACCCGGGCTGGTCTGATGTTGCATTGGAATCTGAAAATTGGAGAGCGGTTGCTCCGACTGCAATTGTCTCTGGTGCCACGGTTTCAATCACGGATTTTCACCGTTGTCGTAGTCTCAGGCACTTACCATGCATGGTAATAGGAGTTAGATAAGTGCTCGTTGCCCATGACACCGAAGTAACTCCACTCGTAGTTCCAAGAACCTGCCCTTCGACGTATTCACTATAAACAACATCTTCACTGTACACAGTCATAGTAAGTCCGTCGCTGGTCGTCGTTGCTATCAGGCTTATCAAAGTTGCTGGGGTGGGTGTGGACGGCGCTTGCGGATTATTTGACAAAATTACACTGGGAGCCGGGACATCGTAAAAAGTCACTGTGCTTGTCACTGGTATTGCTTTGGTTAGAAGCGCTGATATTGCTGCCAGCACTATGGTTCCTAGTTGTTAACAAAAACATCGGGGCCACGAACGACACACCTGCAATGCCAATTCAGAAGCGAGCTGAGGAAAAGGTGAACATATCTGTTGTGGTTAAATTGGTCAATAGGGGGTTCATATGATTCTCGTGAACTGTAGACCTGTAAACTTCCATTTATATTCCTGTCTGATTCTATGGTCTTATTGATCTCCTGACAGTCACTCCACAAATCCTCTTATGAACTCAATTTATAACGCCTTACAAAAGTTTTCCTCAGGCTCGAACGTACGTCTTAGGATTTGTATATATCTGGGTGAACCTTATCAAACCTGTTAGAAATGGTAGATAGGAGCCGAAGGCATTCCAGAGCGGCAGCAGTTGGAGTTCAGAGATTACGCTGCAAACCCGCCGTTATTGAGCTGTGGCTCCACTCTGGTATTCTTTGTGGCGAAGCCACATCTCATTCAGTATACATCGAGTGTGTGCTACATCACCATCATTTGTGAGCTAACTCTCTCTTATATACCTGAGACAGAAATTATCACCTTCGATTCAAACCAACAAAAGCGATATCACGATTAGCAGCTGTTATCAAACTGTGCGACATCACAACTTCATCAAAGCGGAGAGGCAAGGGGAGGCAATTTCACCAAAAAAAATTTACAGTCCCAGTATGGCCAACAGTACACAGCATATTCTAATCAGATTTCCTAGACAGGAACAATTGCAGGCGAAGAAAGGATAGTAATTACGGCTGCAAGCAACTGGACTGGCCTGTCATTCGAGACTGTGCCGCATGGGTTACAAACGGGCTGACTGATCCAGTCCAGCTAATTGTACGAGATGATCCTCCGTTGAACCAGTACACCTCTGTGCACGTACCGAATACCGAACTCCCCCCAGAATTCAGACTGCAATCATCTACAAAATCCGGCTTCAGAAATCCTGCCTCGTCTAATAATGATCCCTGGTCTGAAGTTGCATTGGGATTGGGCATTAAGAGCCATCGCTCCTGTCGCGATTTTCTCTATTGTCACGGTCAACAGCTTTTCACTGCAATTATATTCTCAACACTCACCATGCATGTTAAAAGGAGTAGGATAAGTTCCCGTTGTCCAAGACACAAAACTAACTCCAATCGTAGAACCAAGAACCTGCCCCTCGACGTATTCACTATAAACAATATCTTCATCGTATGTAGTCATAATATTCCCATCGCTGGTTGTTTTCCCTATCAGATCAAATGGTGTGACTGGGGTGGGTGTCGATGGCGGCTCGGGTAAATTGGCAGAGAAACACTAGGAGCGGGGATATCGAAAAGAGTTACCGTATTTGCTGCTGGTATAGCATCGACAGAAAGCGCTGATGTTGTTGCAATGATGTTCGGCTGTCAGGAATCTCAGTCAAAAACATCAAGTCTACTAATGAAAGTTTACCTGCAAATGCCAACCTGGAAGTGAGCTGAGGAAAAGGTATTTGTTTTGCGTGGACGAGGTCAAACTGGCAAAGTGGAATTCCCATGTATCAGTATTCTTTTGGAAGTTGTAGACCACAGCTCATGCATGACATTTAAGGTCAATGAGAACTCATCAGGCAGACTTAATGCACCGCACAAGTTCGGATCAAGTCTCACAAAGAATCTGCTCCTTGACGTTTGGCTTTCGGATGAATTCGGTATTCAACAGTCCTCCGTAGGTCCAAATCGCTGACAGAATCATTCATTGAACTCCAGACCCGTTCAACAAGCAGCGGGAGTCGACGGACTTCTACCGGCACCGCAAGGAAATGGTGTTTCACTATAGCTTCAGTTCTAGTCGTGTCACTTCTGTATTACGCCTTTCAACTGCATGGTAGCTTTACGTAGCAAGTACTCGCATCAATTTTAACAAAGGATTCCACCTCGCGGTGTTTGAACCAACCAAAGAGCAATCCCAGGTCAACACCACTAATATCTAGAGAAGAATCACTGCAAGCAATGTAAGAACGACGCCAGCAAGTAAACCGGGCCACTGGCGTCCTCTCAGAGACCCTGCCGCATCTGTAACGCTAGTAGTCGCCGTAGCTGAAACAGATACGCTGAAAGTCGCGAACGGAATTACCGATCCAGTCCAAGTGGTGGTCTCAGTGGATGATAGTTGGGGAAATCCAATCCTTTCAGTGCATACACCGGTCCGCGAACTTTCAGCCGAGTCGAAACTGCAATCAACAAAAAATAGAGGATCATCAAAGGAGTCGTTGGACTGGGAAAATTCGAAAACGTTCGCTCCGACTGCAAATGTTTCTACATAGAATGGTAGACAGTCCTTTAGGTTCATGCAAATAGACTGGTAACTGCTGTGTCTCACCATATATGGTTTGAGGACTCGACAAAGTTCTTGTGGACCATACTTCCGAAGCCAAAGCAGTTCCACTGACAATTCCACCATACCCTTCCACATATTCACTGAAGATTACATTTTCGCCATATATAGTCATGGTGTTCCCGTCCTTTGTCGTTGTCCCTATTACACTGTACGAAAACACCACGGTAGGTGTGGACGGCGGCGTGGGTATACTAGGCGTAGAAGTGTCCGGGGCGTTGACATCAAAAAGAGTCACCGTCCTTGTCGCTGGTATCGCATGGACATGAAATGCTGAGGATACCAGGAGTAATACACCTACACAAAGTTCTGAAGTATCAGTATCCTGAGCCTACACAAGAATATCCAAGCTGTAAATGCACTTGCAATACCGAGACGAGCCGAATCAAAGGTGCTGAGCATGTTGTGCCACATGTTGTTCGTGAATCCGCAAGGGTGACGGGTATAGAAAAATCTTTGTATTTAAGAAATGGCGAGTCAATACACACATAATTATGATTGAATAACCTGACACCTCTAGGAAATAGCTGTTGAATGAATGTGTACCTATCACCCTTGTGATATGTGAGTAGTCTAGCCTTTCTATCTTGTCGTGTTTGGTAGTCATCAAAACGAATCAAAGGTATATGCGGTCTCTTTTCCCCGTTACACACCGATTAGTTTGCAAGTAGGTCAGGAATGTACCCTCGTAGGGGTCCAACTGGGTTCGAAAAATCGACTTTAACGAAGTCGCCCTTATTTGGATAGAGATACACAGCTTTGACACATCCCTTATTATACACCATCTCCTAGAAAATAATAACTATATGCGACGAAAGGACGGTAACAAAACAAATAACCGCAAGTAAACCGGTCCATTGGCCTCTCTTCAGAGACTCTGCCGCATTCGTAGCGCTAGTACTAGTGCTGGTAGCCGTGTCCGGAACAGACACGCTAAATGTCGCAATAGGAATGACTGATCCAGTCCAACTGGTAGTCCAACTGGTTGAATGGTCAACAAACCGATACGCCTCTGTACATGCTCCGGTCCCTGAGCTTTCACCCGGTCCGTCGAAATTGCAGTCAAGGACAAATGCAGGATCATATTCGGAGGCATCTGAGTGGGACAATTCGATAGCAGTCGCTCCGAGTGCGAGCACGTCTAAAATGGGAAACAGGATGGTTTCAGTTTCGTGCAGGATAGGTCGCGCTACTTACAATGCAGGGTCTGAGGAGTCGAGTAGGTTCCCGTTGCCCATAAAGTCGAGGTAGTTCCACCCTCACTTATAATTCCCCCTTCAATGTATTCGCTGTAAATGATATCTTCGCCATATACAGTCATAGTATTCCCATCGTTTGTTGTTGTTCCTAAAACGCTGTACGAATACAATGCGGTAGGAGTGGACGGCGGCTCAGGTGTATCTAAAGACACACTAGGAAACTGAATGTCGAAAAGAGTTACTGTCCTGGTCGCTGGTACAGCTTTGACGTCTACAGGAAGCGTCAACAATGCACCTGTACATTTCAGCCGTTAGGATTCTCATCTCAAACGAGTCTATCTAATCTGTGAATCACCTACCCGCAATACCAATCCTGAGGTAAGCCGAATGCAAAGTGAACATTTTTAACGGGCAGTTGAGGACAAGCAATGCAAGCTGAGGTGTAGTGGAGAACAAAAAAAGAAGAAGAAAATTGATGCTCATACAGCGCCCGAGCATCAGAGAAACCATGGATTGAATGTGTTCGATAGTCATCACCTTGCAGTTCATACTTCAGCTGATTTCACCTGCTTTGCATAGTTGGCCAAGACCTGACAAGACCCGCCAAGACATACTGGAGCGGGTTGCCAGGTTGTACCAGAACATTGGCACATCAATCGATAAGTGGTGAAACAGATTTGCATATTCTCATTTCTTGCAGGCGATTTTATACAATAGCAACGATTTATACATACATACGAACTTTATTCAGGAATCAAACCTTGAGCGGGGTAGTACGGAAGTAGGGCTTGAGAATCGTGGTTGAGATAATTATGTATCACCCGAAAAGAGAACTGGACTTACATAGTGGACCTTGTGCTCCGGGAACAACCTCTTCGCTTCCTCGCCCTGGACGCTAGCATGCACGATCACATCTTCTCCAAGCTTCCAGTTCACGGGAGTAGCAACTTTGTATCTGTATTAACAGCGTTAGCGTAGTGGTCTTGTTGGATATAGATTTTTGACCCAAGAAAGCCAGTACTTACTTGTCACCCAATTGTATCGCATCAATCGCTCTGATGATCTCGTCAAAGTTCCTTCCAGCTACAGCAGGGTAGTCTAACTTCAGCCTAATCTTCTTAGCTGGGTCAATGACATAGACACTTCGGATAGTGAAGGGAAGTCCTGCTTTGGGGTCGATGTTGGTGGCATCTTGGTAGTCAAGCATGTCGTAGAGGTAGGAAACGCGGCGGTCGCTGTCAGCGATCTACGTGGATGAAATAAATACATATGTGCATTGTAAATTGACTTGACTGTTCAATAAACTTACGATGGGATATTGAACGTCAGTCTCGGAAACATTTTTAGTGCCGTATTCGTTAATGTCCTTCACCCATTTGTAATGTTCCTCCAGGCCGTTAGCACTGATCCCGATAACTTTGATATTTCTTTTTTCCCAATCGCCTGCCTTGGCCCGTCGAGCAACCTCACCAAGTTCAGTAGTGCAAACAGGAGTAAAATCTCCTGGGTGAGAGAAGAGGATACCCCACGAGTTTCCGAGCCATTCGTGGAAGGATTTAATCGGACCTAAAGTAGTTTCGGCCGAGAAATCGGGAGCGATGGAGCCGAGGCGGAGAGAAGGACGGTTTGGGTCTGGAGGAGGTGCAGTTGCTGGAGTGGACATGGTAAACTATGGTTGAGAAAGTGTGAGTTGGTCGTTTATATAGATAATAAGGTTGTTGACAATTGTGTTAGATTGCGTGATTAGAGCGGCTTCTAGTCTTAAGATTTGGGTTTGATAATCGCGCAATACTTTCGAATTCCATGATTCGTCGAAGGTAAAATGATCGGGTATGTATTCTAAGCTGTATAGTTGAAAATGTACTATATACAATCACCGGTCAGCTGTTCTATCCTGTGGACACTGGGCCTCTCGGCGGAACTGCTGTGTATGTATGTACATCAATTGAAGGCGAAGTCGTTCATCAAAAAACACAATCTGGCTCAATGTGTTCCAGGCGTAAGGCGAAAGTCATCGCGAGCCATCAGATGGATTGATGAAAAAGGGGGGAACTTGAAGAATGAAGGGGCCGAGATGTAAGGAGAACAAGAAATAGGATGGGTACAAGCATGAGTTCCCCCAGTACCCTTCAGCAACGCTGTTGCAGAAGCATCGGTAATGCTGGCCAACAAAACGGTTCACGCGACCATTGGAATACATAGAACCTACAACTGCGTTGCTGAGACCAACGACGACTTGGTTCATCAAAACGTTCCCCTTGTGTCAAAACGGACCTGATATCCTCAATGACTTTCACGGATAGCCCAGAGGGGCCAGAAGGTTGATAACGTGTTGTAAAGGGTCTGTGATTTTCTATCGTCAGATAGAGTGATGTTTCTAGAATTGGTGGATTCTAATTTCTGGTCCTGGCGATGGACAATCATGAAAAACGTTGATTGATTGGAAATACGAAGATGACCCAGACATGCCCTGCAGATTGAACGAACGGAGCCTACAGAGAACAAGGACGTGTATATACTGCCAGGGCGCTGGTTCCTTCGCACTCACGAGGCCGGTCTCAGTGCCCCACAAAAACCTGCAGAGGTGAGGCTAATACCGCACCTCAAGCCATTTCGGTGAATAGTCAAGTTGACGGTTCTCTCTGAATAATTTTCCTCTGTTACCTCGGTCACTGACCGAACCACGCGCTGATTCGTGAAATCGCGATTCCACATTGATAGGAGATCGAGTCAAGAATCAATCAGTGTTATGAGCTTGTGAAGATGGAGAAGGCCTGTTACGAATCATGCCACTCTATTTCCAAAGACTTCGGGGACGATACTTGGTCCAAGTTCTTGTACAAAGTTTTTCATGGTTGGCAAAAATCACTTTGGTAAATAACGAGTGTGCATTACGTAAGTATGGGAAAGTGTCCCTCCTAGAGTCTGTACGACCTTGAACACAAACCCTTCCCAATCAATCGCCGGGAAGCATACACTACTTCGAATTTGATGGCCAATACAGCATAAAAGCACTATGCTCACCTTATTTTCGAGGCATGAGAAAGTGAGGGGATTCGGATAGTCACGAGCTTGAGATTCTTCTTAAATATTAGTATGGGTGGCAAGGTCTGCATGCTCCAAATGAAGAGACCTCTTAGTACCTTAGTTCTAAGGTAAGAGCATTGATTCGAAAATTTTATTGTGGCCCAATAGCCGCCCTTTTCCGTGATAACGCCAATCGAAGCCCTTTACATATACCACTCCAAATTTCGTATGCAATGGCCACTGCATTGTTCTGTCTAGGATTGACACATCGGTAGCGCGATAGGACGTATCCTCGGTAGTCACTCAAGGTCCGGGGACAATTTCCACTCGCACCATGTTTGACACAAGCAGTTACCTCTCCACCCCCCTTCTTTTTGATATTCCGACTCCTGCGCTAGTCAGGTCACACTAGGGCCACTCATTAAAACTTCCTTCTTTGGACACCATCTAGATTGGTTGTTGTGTCTATCTTCAAGACTTCCCGCTATCAAATGTCAATGCGGATTTGCTGCTGCTAGATACGTTTGTCTTTTATTCATCCCTACTACGACGATGATTGTTCATGGGTTTGCAATCTCCGAACTTCGTCTCGACCTGTCTCGACTCTACTGCCAGTGATATGTGTTGTTAGTGGTCAAAGCTGTTTATATCACCGTCAGGAACGTATTATTATGACCCATCACGCCCCCACAGGTTCAACAATTTCGACCGAGGACTGAACATAAAACACACCTGTCACCCGGCGGAAAGCAACATATGGGAAGCAGAGAAAGAGAAAGGCCGTAAAGTATAATTCATAACATATGCCTCCGGAAATCGTTGCGCTCAGGTGCCATCAAATGAGGTTGCTGATGGACGGCAAGATGCATTACCTTACAGAAACCTTAAAATTTACCATTTTGCATAGTCCAGCAGCGGTCAATTTGAAGTTTGTTTACTCTGCTCGGATGGGATCAAGTAGGATCAAGTACTGATGCAAGTCAACTTAAGTCGATTGACCTGTACACTAATTGCTCCATATATATGGCGTTGTACAACGGGAAATTTGACTCAGCCTGTCTTATTTCCTCTCCTTCGTCCCTACGTCGTCCATCATGCTTGAAGTTCTGGTAATGTTGTCCACGTCCACCGAAGATTCTCCTGGAATCGACATGTCCGCAATTTTCGCACCTTTCTTCTGGGGTGAGTCGCAACTTCTGTATCTATATTCTGCAAATACTCAAGAATCATGAACATTTTCAAGGCTTTTTCGTATCCTTATTGTAAGGCATTGCGATGATTTGAATATTCGAGTTGTCATTCAATCATGCCGCAGCTTGGGTGGGATTACAATGGTTCAAGCATACATGTACTTTCCTCATCCGACGGACAGAAAGAGTGTTCAAGTGCTTGTGAGTCTCTCAGTTCTGAGATCGAGTAACAACGCTGAAAAAAAATCATTGCGGGACGGTGTAGGCGGCCTGTATGCTGTAAGTATTCTTAGTCTCCAAGCTAAACTAGTTGTCGAAACGAGGCCTTTACATAGCATCCTTGACCTAATTTCTTCTGCTCTTGTGGCGCAGTCACTGTACTACTACCTGGTACTAAGTATTTCGCTTCAAAGCTACAAGATCAAAGGCTGATTAGTGCATGGTAGATTCCTCACTTCGGATCTACTGAGCCACTGAGGACGATCACCCCGTAAGTCCACCTATGCGATCTGCGAAGAGTTCCCGGAGCTCAAAAAATTGCTCACCCTTTTCTCACCAGCGAACTGTCTGCTGAATGTTTAATTTCTGGCATCCTGACTTTTACGTACGCATGTCACCTCCGATGCGTCGCCACAAAGTTTGTCCTGATTGACTTTATTTTGGCAGTTCCCAGATGTACTTCGTCTATCAGATTCACTCGGGTGTGCCCCTTTATATATTGCCATGCTCAATCTGACCGTATGCAGTGAAGCGTAGTGGTATCTTAGCTTGGACCATTCTTGGGGTTTTGGTGAGTTCAAACAGTTACACTCGAGCATCAATGTCACACTGAAACGGAGTCAACGTAGACCCTTTTTTCTGTCCTGACTTTTGGTTTGTGCTCAAGATTGATTGAATGGATGTGGCTCTAACCATTGAAATCCAATATTCACTAGTTGGAGGAGTTGGTGAGTTTTTTTTCCCTGTCTAATAAAACCCATGCGAGCGACAATCCACATATCTAGGCTGCGTCGCTACTATGTATGTATTTGCATACGGAGTTCTTGCGGATCGTAGCAAAGATTTCTCGGTAAGTTTTTCCCAATATTGCAATACTGAAAGCTTAACTCTGATACAACATGAAGGTCTTCTTTGGTCTTGCTAAGGGCTTCGGCGCTGTAACCGATATCATGGCAACGATCGCAATGTGTATCTATCTTTCCAACGCCAAAAATGGTTTCAGCACTCGGTGAGTTGAGAATAGAGAAACTGATGATAAATCTTTGCGCGTTTGACGTAAAAGATTTCTAGTACCGACAACCTCATAAAGGGCTTGATTCAGTATATCATCGAGCGAGGGGCTGTGGTAACGCTCATTCAAACTCTTCTCTTGATCACTTTCTTTGCCGCTCCCAATAATCTGTATTGGTGGGTTTTATGGCTTTGAAGATGCAGTGGTTCGTAACGATCAGGATAACATAGGCTGGCCTTCCATATTAACGTCACCAAGTTGTATGCCAACACATTCTGTGCGTAGAATCATGACAACGGCAATAATCAAAACTGACAACTGCAAACATTCAAATTTGTAGTTTGCATGTGCGTCTGTCTATCAGGCCTACATAGATTGATGCAACTGATCCCTGTATTTCTTTTCCTATAGGCTTAACGCTCGCAACAACCTGTTGAAGAAACATGCACGAATCGACGATTCGTTATTCTCCTCGAACGAAATCGGTGTTCGAAGCACTAGGATCGAAGGATCTGGGAGATCCTTTGCGCTCACTTCTCTGCAAAGACCGGTTCGTCCTGAGCTTTGAAACTCGTATAATTATATGCCCCTAAACGAAGGTTGAACAGAGCAAGAACAATTCTGCTGAAGTGCCTGAAATCACCAAGTCGGTTGTAATCTCCGATGAAGTCTAGGATGTTAGCAGTACTAGTATCTAGCTCATGGTCATGGAGAAACGTATGTGTTTCGGAGTACCTTACCTCTTCAAACTCGTAAAGCCTGTTTTATTTATTTTCATGATAAGGAAGGAATCTTTTCTTGGGGGAATCGCACTCCGTATTTGTACCTGTACGATCGTCAATAGTACCAGTATATATCGTCAATCTGTTATTTCAACTTTGAACAGATCGGTTGGACGTGAAGTCGTATTGATCAATATACGGCTTCCAAAAAAAAAATTTCTTTGTTTTGGTGGAGTGTTAATTATCAGGGCCGATAACAAGGTCATGTCCCCTACACCGCTGAGGTCGCAAGGCAAGGCAAACTAAGTAAAGACACTACCCGAGGGAATGCGTTACGCACTGGGTGTTGTGGTAAACGCCCGCCGAAATGATACTAAGTGTATCTCTTTCAACCTTTTATTTACAAGGGCATCCCGTTACTCTGACATGAAAGCGCACCCACTTGTCAGCAAATCAACAATCAGAAATGGGATTGCACAACCTACTAATAATACAATTATTGAAGGTATTTGAGTTTTTGTGTTCGAGTCGGATAGTAAGTACGTCGAGTACGGCAACTACTACCTGTGAGCTAGTCAAATATATAAGTAGATGATTGCTAAGCAAAGGTCGAGCATGATTGTATTGTAATGGAAGGGGTGAACGTCAAGGGAAAGGGGGGGGGGGGCATCGAGAAGCAAAGCAACGAATAGACAAAGAAAACATTCTAACGATGATATTGTAATTGGGATAGAGTACAACTCCGTTGAGTATAGTCCGTTACCCACAAGGAGTGAGCGATTGTTCATATGCTTGATGAGGAATGGAGGAACAGGGCAGAGTGCATGCGAAAAGAGACTTGAAAGGGAGGAGAGCAGAGAAGTCCCACGAGACAGCTCACTCAACGAAACAATCCGCCAGCCCATACAAAACATCGTTCACTTTCTCTTCACTCGCCTTCAACGCCATTCTCAAGCAGTTCTTATTCATATTTCCCGCCATAGCATACCATCCCCCATATCCCAACACACCGTACGTCGATGCAGCATTAGCAGCATTATCCGCACCGGCCAACCCATCCACACTGACTAAACTCTCTAGCACATGGTTGACCATATGCATTTTCCTTAACAGATCCACACTTTGAATCTTTATCGCTACATTGTTTGACATGGCATTGCTACCAGCGGTGCCCATCACCAGTCCAGCCCATAACGTATCCCACGATTCACCACATCGCGCGTGAGCGTGTGCAGCTGCAGTGCCGGCGCCACCGAGTCCAATAGCTTGTTGTGCCTGTTGAGCAGGCGTAAAGCAGGATGGGTGGTGGGTTAGCTTGGGTGTATTACTAGGGAGGGATTCGCATGCCCGGGATAGATTATAGTACCCTGAAAGGAGACGAATACGTTGATCTCGAGTAAGACGAGGTTTCTTCATCTTGTCAGAATCGTCTTTATCATCACCCAAAGCGGCTTTCGTCCATTCTTCTTTCCCTTTCAACATCATCAAATAATACGCCAGCCCCAGTAGCGGCCTCAACTGCGATTTGTATCGATCAGCAAGGCCCATTGCACTGACGATGTCTTGTGTTTGACCGGCGAAGAGGAGATCGGCCCATATGGGCTCCACAGCTTCGTGGAGCTCGTCGTGTGCGCAAAGAACCGCGACTTCCGTAAGTTGAATGAGTATATTTGTCGACGAGACAATGCTTTTTCCTGCCTCAGAGTCAACCTCGACATCCCCGTGGATATCGTGGTCCGAGGGAGTATCCGGCGCCTGACACACACACATTGTCAAAACACTCAACGCCCAACTCTCCGTTGTTCGGAACGCGTATTTGTGTGCAATGCGCGCGATACCTATTAACCGGGTGATTTGAGCTTGCGTAGAAGGCATGGCGAACACTTCTGCGGGAAGGGCATACAGAGCCCATAATAAGGAACGGAAATCTGCGGCAGTGTCGCCAAAAAGGTGAATAGGAATTTTGTCGGATGAACCTTCGGGTGAAAGGCGTGAACGGTGTAGTTGGGAGTGAGGATAAGACGGTTGTGTGCCTTCGGAACTGGACATTATGAGAGTTTCGGCGGAATCTGATTTTGGGATATTATCTAGAGAGAACATTCCCTCGAATGCTGAACCATCTCGAGAAAGGATGTAACGATGGACCTAAACGAGGAAGCACAATTAGTATAAACATATGGATGTATATCAGCACGTGAAGTACAACACGAGGAATAATACAGGACGAACGAACGAATATTAATCAAGGAACACACCTTGAACAAAACGTTCTCCACCAATATTACTGTATTTCCGTCAGCAAGATAATACTCTGAATCTCGGGCGAAGTCCTGCTGTAAAGTCATCCTTGGCGAAGTTTCAATGCCCATGGTTAATTCTCGCTGCGTTATGTAGACCAATGTGGTGTGAAGGTTGCGGGAATGACTGCAAAGTGTTGAAAAGTTGATGAAATTAGCAGGCAAGCGCTAGAAGAGTAACAGAAATTGAAAAGATATGATTTGAGAATGCAGATGAGGGAAAGATGCAGGTTGGAGGGAAACGTGGATTCCGTGAGGCTTTCTGGACCCGTAAGGTTAGGAACGGATATGTCAGGAGGGAAAACCTCGGGTACCGGTTGGACTGGCTAGGTCGAAGTCCGTTATAAATATGGGACCCCTGATGAATTGAGAAATCAAGGAACGGTGCAAGGCTGTCCTTCAAAATGTGGTCTCGGAAGGACAGGACGATTCGAGGACGTTGGATCACTTTTACTACTTTGTAACTAGCAGCGAAATGTGGATGGAATGTCTGGAGAACGCGGGAGATGGAAAACAATGGTGGTAGCAAGAAACCAGCAGAAAGTAGAAATGGAGCGAAATTAGTTCATTGGTGAACTCATCGGCACTGGACGGCAATATGACATTGTACACTTTGTCAAGGGCTGTGCAGGCGCTCCGCTCCGGTATCTGGGAGCTTTCATTTAACGAGCGGTTATTGTGTAATTTTTATGCGTGCTACGCTGCAGCTTAGTTGTTTAGTCCTGTCAGACGAATTATCTCTCAAATACCTCGAAGAAATGAATTTTGAACAGGAGCTGCAGTGAGCTATATAAATTGAGCTATTAACTCGTCGCTAAACAAACACCGAAATAGGACTGCATGACAGAGACACGGCAATGCAACGTAACGTTGGTCAGAGCTGGCATGTCACCAATAATGTGGATATAGATAGAACATCTGGTTCTGGACTAGTGATTTTAGATTTATTGGGGTCACTGGATGCAAAAGTACATAAATTTTACCTTTTCTAGTAAACTTACAGGAGATTTACTTCAAACTTATGTAGGAACTGGTAACATAGTGGAAATTTCTGTACAAGGCCCTGTAAGTTTTCGAAAAATTTCACCAAAAGTTATCCGGAAGTAGTATAATTTATTGACTTTTGTACCCAGTGGGTAACATCAGATATTTATCTTTTGAGACGAAGTCGATGATGAAGATTATTGTTTCCGATATCAATACAGAATAAGAGGTTATACGCGAACTATGGCTATATGCTATGAGAAATCCATGTGCTGCAGAATAATATAGGGGCAGACTGACATCATTAGGCAGACACGTGGAATGGTCCTTTGGCACTTGCCGACTCGGGGTCGCTGTTGCACCCAGCAACGCACAATCTAAAATAATTTTCTATCCTGAGCACTGCCAAAGAGCAATATTGGTACGATTAATCACTGAACATCTCTAAAGCTCTTCTCTTTCTTTATATATATACAGACTCCAAATCTCGGTCCTTTTTGGACAGGAGCCACTTTCCAGCGCGCAGTTGAAATTGAAGCATCGCATTAGCTGTATTTTCAGCCTTCAGGATACATAAATACTTGCCTTGCTTCCAATTTCGAAGGCTCTTAACCTTCTCCAATGCCGCCCAAAACTGCCAAAATAAAGAATGTACTGAAATCTGCTGCTCGACTGCCAGTGCGTCGGCGACGCACAGTGTCATCGTCGTCAGACTCTCCAACATTACCAGCAACAACTACAGCAACAGCAGTTACAGGGCGCTCACGATCATTGAAAAAGGGCTTACGCGTTGGAAGACTCAGTCTCGGCAATGGAAAGGGTAGTGGAAGGAATATGCAAAGCCCGCTGGATGGCGAAGCTCCACTGGCATTATTGAGGGTACAAGTTGTGGCTTGTACCAATTTGCTGGCAAAGGATAGGAATGGATTTAGTGATCCGTGAGTAAGAGTCTGACATCCTCAACAAGTTGTCGAACTAAACGTTCGATATAGCTTCGCAACAATTTCTCTTCCCCCTCATCCAACGCGGCATTCAACGCCCGTATCCAAACGGACTCTGAATCCGACTTTTCCAGCTGCACAAAGCACTTTCGACTTTCCCATCTACCTCTCTCTCGCTGACCGGCTCGGTGTCCTAGAAGTAGTTGTTTGGGACAAAGACTACTTTGGTGTTGAAAAGATTGGCATGGGCCGGAAGGAGTATCTCGGAGAAGTGGGCCTCAGCTTAGAAGATTGGTTCTCGATACGTGAACCTGGAGACCCTGTGCGCACCCTTGGCTGGGACGAGGAAGGAAATACACCGTTTTCCATCCCTCTTGCGTCTACGCGGTCGAATACACATGCTCAAGGGACAGTCCAGCTCAAGATCGGTTTCGTTGAGACGTCAAAACATCAGGCACATCATCAAAGGTTTTCTCTGACCAAAGACGCGGTCGGCGCTGCTCGGGAGGGAATCGAAGGCATTCTCGGCAAGGACGAAAGCGATCTGGATGTCAGGGTCGATTTCGAAGAAGTGTATAGTGAGCTGCTCAAGAGATCCAGGCCGAGCTTGGTCAACATTCCTCCGGTGAGTGGTTTCAGCCTATCTTTCCTTCTACCTTCTGCTTCTCGTTCTTTCCGTTGGGAAAGGAATATCCATTTCGGAATGAACGTTGGTTTGTGAGGATGAGCATATGCATTCTTTACGTCCATACGTTCCTCTTATCGGCTTATTCCTAACCCTTTGACAATTCGTTATCAACTTTGTCTTCTTCATCTTTCATCCTTCATTAATGAAATCATGGATCTATGAACATATTCATATGCACTACACAACCGTTCTTCAATGCAACTATTACAGTCAACACCCTCATTCTAGTTATCGCTGCCTCATTTCTCTCCTCGAGTCCTTTGTTCCCTTCATTTCCTTCTTGGTTATCATTCTTTGTTTTTCTTCAGCTCAAGTTCGAGAACTTCTTTGTTATTTGATCGTATATCAATGCTCCTTTATCTCCATTCTTCGTAGGACACTGTTTTTCATTCCCCCTCCTAACTTCATTTCACTTTGTAAATGTTCAGTATCGCCTTTCACACTTTTTTCAACATTTCAGCGTCTTTATTTCGTCGCACCATACTCATATTATCTCCCACTATCTCTTTTCAACAGACAGAAGGGGTTGGTACGGTCCGTTCGCATGCTACTGCCTCCGCGCTACCCGAGGATAACTCAAACTTTGTCGATTTGACCAATTTCGATAACCCCAACGAGTTTCCAAATGGATACCAGAACGGGTATCAAGCGGGGTATCCATATGAAGATGACGGCGGATTAAGTAGTAGCGAGGAAGACGAGGTGGACAACGCAGACGGGGTACGAACAGAAGATGGATTCATAGTTCGCGACGCCCAATACGAGAATGATGAAAGCGAAGCGGAAGATGATCATTCTGAATCAGATTCTTCATCTTTGTATTCAAACTCTGACGCGGAAATTTCTGAAGAAGATGAACAAGGATCTCAATCGGAAACCTCAGAGTCAGAGGACGGTGAGGAAGTCGAGGATGATGATGTTAGAACTCCTACACTCAGTCCCGTTATCACAAACGAGCCGAGCCCAATGACGACGCCTACTGCATCTAATACAAGCGGGTATGCTATTCACACGTCTCGTACCCCGGAACCTCCTATTTCATTTTCAGCGTTATATACACCTCCTGCATCTGCTCCAGCGGTGGCACAATCAGACTCTTTCCAGTTGAGCTCCTCTCCTGCCCTAAGCGAGTCCTCGCAAGCAATCGTAGTACCACCCGTTCAAGCTCAGCCTTACTTGCGTAATCCACCACCTCCCGCGCTTAATCTCACGCCTGCATCTCCAGATGCTACATCAAATAAATCCGAGGTAGTTACTCCTACAACTGGTAGTGCTCATCCTCCAGCTCCCACTGTACCTTCCCCTCGCTCTCCCGCTAGTAGGTTTCGCCTCTCTCCAACTAGGGCAGCGACGTTTTCTGGTAAGAGCGGTGTAGGTACAGGAACCGAACCTACCTCCCCATCAGCTCAGGGCTCGATTCCTACTACCCCGAAAAGTGCTGGACTATCAAGTATGCTCCCTCGAATCCCGAAACCCAAGTTCCCAAGCCGCAGGAGCACGAGTGCCAATATCATCTCACCTTCGTCAACTCAGAGTCCTATATATGATCTAACGGAGGACGTTCCCCGGTTACCGACATCTGCCTCTCCAGTATCGGCATCGAGTGGATACGCCAATGGGAACATCACAGATCCAGGCCAGTCAGAACAGAAATCCGACAAAAAATCGCGTTTTAGGAAGAGCTGGAGTGGGGTTCGCGTACCAACCCGCCCACGGCGCTCGTTGTCGATGGATTCACCTGTCTCTTCCAGTTCGATGTCGCCTTTCACCACTACCACGACATCCCCTGATTTAGGTAGTGAGGCAATGAACCCGATAGTGAATCACGATGCGGCTACGCAGGCCGCGATGGGGAAGAAGGTCAAGAAACCTGGAAAGGTCTCTAAGAAGGAGAAAGGCAAGACGAAGGATAAAGGGAAAGTAAAAGAGAAGAAGAAGAAGGAATCAACTAAAATCAAAAAAGAAAAAGCATCCACTGCGGCTAGGAGAAAAGGTGATGGGAAGCAACGGAGGAAACGCCCTGCCTATAGTTTCGGTGGCGGAGAGAGTAATGATATTGTCGGCATTGTGATGCTAGAAATTCAAAAGGCGGAAGATTTACCTAAACTGAAAAACAGTAAGTTCACCCAGGGTACGGGTTTTTCCAACGTTAATACTGATCTATGGCTTTCCTTCCGTAGTGACACGAACCGGCTGGGACATGGATCCATTCGTCGTCATCTCCTTTGGCAAGAAAGTGTTTCGCACCCGTGTAATCCGCCACTCGCTCAACCCTTCGTTTGACGAGAAGCTTCTTTTCCATGTTCGGCGTTACGAGACAAACTTCAAGGCATGTCACTCGTTCTAATTATCTACGTCTCTAGCTGATGCCGTTTCTCCCATCAGGTCCACCTCACAGTTTTAGATTGGGACAAACTCTCTTCCAATGACTATATTGGCGAATGTGATTTCGACGTGAGCGAGTTAATAGCAGCATTTGAGGATGGTCGAGGTGTGAATGCAGAGACAGGATTGTATCCTTTGGACGATGGTAAAGGCAATGATCCCAGTGGGATAAAAGAGTTCAGACTTCCGCTGAGGACAGCGAAGGAGATGCCTTGGGAAGCCAAGCATCGTCCGTTTATCTCGTTAAGGTACGACATTGTTCACATTAGGTCGCAGTTCGCTCAACTCGTTGGCCTTTTCACAGGGGCAAATACCAACCTTATGCTGCTTTACGGCAACGCTTCTGGGTACAATATCTCAAGCAGTACGACACTGACGATACCGGCATGCTTTCGCATCTCGAGCTTACTTCTATGCTCGACTCTCTAGGATCGACTTTGACTAATACTACTATCAAATCGTTTTTCACTCGATTCCACAAGGATCCATGGCGAGAAGAGCTTACGATGGCCGAGACAATACAGTGTCTGGAAACAGAGTTAGGCCGACCCGAGAGCCAGAAGAAGAGGCTCGGGGGTGCTGATGACGGAGGATATGAGAGCTCTGTTAGCGCTACTCCGGTCATGATGCTTGCTGATAGGAGAGGGAAGGAGCTTTCTCTCGAACAGCTGGACTTTTCGGGACCTCCGTTGAGCGCAATGATCAGTCCCGGACTACCGGATGCAGAATTTCTGGAGTCGGGTCGGGTACCTGCTCCCAAGGCATACATGAAGGAAAACGGTGCACAACAACCGTTGACACGGGTTGCAGCAGGTAGGGAAGGTGCAGAAACGAATGCGAGCTCCAGTTCGGCGACAACGCCTTCTCGAGAGTATGACACATATTATGGCAGTAGCTCATACTCTTCCTCTGATGCCGATATGGATGGGTTGATGGACTATCCTCAAAACGGTAGCGATGGAACAGGACTTAGGTCTCGTCTTGCCGTTCCTTCATCAGCTGCCCCCTCGAGCACAATCGCCCAACTTCCGAGTAGCTCTGTCACGTTCGCTCTAGCCCCTCCTCCCTCATCAATAGCCTTCTCTCACTCATACTCTAGCTCCGTCAGTGGTACCGCCCCTCCTACCCCATCTGCTGCTACAAATCCCAGTCTCGATTCGCCTGTTGAACGCGTGATAAATGTTCAAACTTGTCCACTCTGTCATCGACCACGATTGAATGCGAAGGCAGAAGTGGATATTGTTACACACCTTGCTATTTGTGCATCGCAGGATTGGAATAAGGTTGATCGGATTGTGGTGGGTAACTTTGTTACCGCAAGTCAAGCGCAGAGAAAGTGGTACACCAGGATCATCGGAAAGATGAGCAGTGGGAATTACAGACTTGGAGCAGTAAGTATTCGAGTGCTTTCTAGGCCTGCTGCTTGTATTTATTCATTGTGCAGAACTCGGCTAATATCATTGTGCAAAACCGATTAACCGGACAGCTGGAAGAAGAAAAAATGCAGGTATACGTGAGGCTGGGAATCCGTCTACTTTACAAGGTCTGTGAAACAGTGTTACATTTGAACTACTTCTCTGACTTGGCTGATCGTAGGGGATGAAATCTCGCATGGAAGGGTCGCGCGCCCGGCGTTTGCTCAAATCCCTTTCGATTAAACAAGGTGTCAAGTATGATTCTCCAGAAAGCGTTCGGGACATCTTGCCTTTTGTTGAGTTCCATAAACTTGACATGAGCGAGGTGAGGGACCCAGTGAAGAGTTTCAAAACCTTCAATCAGTTCTTCTATCGGTAACATTATTTCTACTTCTTTAGAGTTCGATCTGCAACTTATGCTCCATATACAATATATAGCAAACTCAAATCTGACGCTCGTCCTGTCGATTCACCTTCGGACCCTTATCGCATTGTTTCCGCCGCCGACTGCCGATTCATGGCATTCGAGTCAGTAAGTGAGGCGACTAGGCTCTGGATCAAAGGAAGAGAGTTTAGTATTGCAAGACTGTTGGGAGATGCGTATAAGGTGAGACTCTAATCGGAGTATGCTCTCAGCTGGTTACCAACCGGTTTTTCGTCCAGGATGAAGCAGAGCACTACAATGGCGGCGCGTTGGCAATATTTAGACTAGCACCACAAGACTACCACAGATTCCATTCGCCTGTTGATGGGAAGATAGGGAAGATGACCTACATCGCTGGAGAATATTATACTGTCAATGTACGATGAATTTCTGATACAATCAATCACACTGACATATCTTCCTTAGCCGCAAGCCATCCGCACTGCTCTGGACGTTTATGGCGAGAACGCTAGGAAGATAGTTCCCATCGACTCACCTCAATTCGGGCGTGTAATGGCTGTGTGCGTAGGCGCGATGATGGTCGGGACAATACAAACTACGGTTGAGGAGGGCCAGTGGGTTAAGCGTGGGGAGGAATTTGGTTATTTCGCGTTTGGTGGGTCCACAATCGTCTTACTGTTTGAACAGGGTGTGCTAGAGTGGGACGAAGACTTATTGATAAATGGCCGGGCAGCTTTAGAAACTTTGGTCAGAGTTGGGATGGGATTGGGTACAGGATTGAAAAGGGGTATCTCATAATATTCGATCGATGGTTTTGGCAATGCCCCTACCCTGTATTGTGTTGACTTGTACACGTTTTCACTATACACTCAACAGAAAAGTACACAATCCCAAAATATAGTTACAAAAAGACGTTGCTTGCTCCCTGCAAGGCTCGAACTTGCGACCTCGAGATTAAACAGTCGCAAATACCGCTCATAACAAGCTATGAGACTCGCGCTCTACCGACTGAGCTAAGGAAGCATGCAAATTTTTGTCAGCACAGCCGGGAGAAAGGACTACTGAAAGGAACATGACATATATATATACTTTATGATCAGCAAGTATACGACAAAATGTGGTATGGGGTCAAAAGTATGCCCCTACTATAGCTTTTCTCTTTTGTCAACTTCTTCTTTGGCCTTGTCTTTTTTCAACTTCTTCTTTGGTCTTGTTTCTTCCCCACCTCCGTTGCTAAGTCCACGACGTTTGTTGGCCACCCTCTGCAACGCGCTCTTCGTTTCTCCGTTCGGAAATGAAGCCAAGTCGAAGTATACCGGGGCATATTCTAATAACCACTCGGGCTTGACTTCCGTGACTGTCCTGATATATGGTCTCTTTGTCAACACAAATTCGTTGAACAAAACCCATTCAGGTTGCGAGTCTAGTCCACAGGAAGGATGAAGAGCGACAACCTTGCTGGAAGTCAACGCCAAAGATTTAAAAATAGTCAGAGTAGTACTTGCCTGGTTATCCTTAACCGTCAAATAACTGCCCTTCTCTCCTTCCTTATGCGCAACTTGCATGAAAAACCCACATGTGAGTGCTTGCCGTATCCCTACATCCAAACAATGAATAAGAAAAACGATCACGCCATTAGCTGACTAGATTTTTACTTACCTATGTTCCGCTTCCTTTCATCTTCCAAACTTATAACATCTACATCGTACTTTTCCATCGTCCTCAATAGTTGGGCACGAACGTTCTCCGCCTGTGCGAGTGCCCGAGCCGACAGGAAGTTGTTCCAAGCCCAGTTCCGGTCGTGCTTGTCTGAAAACCAGAGCTATTAGAGAGAAGAATACTACCTAATGTATGAATTTGAACACCTACTCTGATAGTAGTTATTGAAAACATTCAACATCGTCAGATGGTCGCCCTCAGGAACAGTGAGCATGGCCTTCGCCTGGTCTGCGGCGGCTCGTTGATTTGGTGGTCGGAGCCAGACGTTCGGAACTAGGGAAAACACACTCAGCAAAAATTTGAGAAGAGAGAGGGAAGTAAAACTGACTACTCAACATAGCCGTGATTGTCAGTATCTCATTGGAGACTCTGAACTCGGGGGACACAATCAGCATTTTGGCAAACTTGAGGAAGAACCACAATGTCAGGAATTTAATTGGGTAGTACACAGTCAAGATTCACCTGTGGATCTAATGGGAACTCTGCCATCACTCCTCCTAGTGCTGTCAATTCACCGTCGTCATCCAGTGCAGCTAGATAGTTTAGTAATTCTAATGCGCGCATGAGGGTTTCAGGTGCAGGTGCATCGAGATAGTCAAAGCGGACGAGATCCTGTTGAAAATGAGTGATCAACAATTGATTGAAAATGTAGAAGCGAAGATACCTTGATTCCCAACTTAGCCAATTCTAACACCGCGTTGGCAAGATTGGACCGCAGTATTTCGGGGTGTGTCTGCTCTTCGAGTTCTGATATGAAATCCTTCTCGGTATACAACCTGCGAGGAAGACGAGAACAAGTCAGACAGAGATTAGTAAGGATATATCGGAAGCCAAACCCGACCTGAAGCATTTCCCGGGTCTAGTACGCCCTGCACGTCCAGCTCTCTGCTGGGCGGAGGCTTTTGATATTGGTGATACGAGTAATGACTCGACCCGAATCCTTGGATTGTATACCTTTTGTTTGGAAAAGCCCGGATCGACGACATACACGATTCCATCGATGGTGAGTGAAGTCTCGGCGATATTTGTTGAAACAACTACCTTCCGCCCTGGCGGATAACCTTCCTGTGACGGTTTTGGTGCAGCGTCGAAGATACGCTGTTGTTGTTGCGGAGGGAGGGAGGAGTATAAGGGTACACACATGAGCGGGCCTACGCTCGAAGGATCCGCGTTGAGCAGGTCATCTGCTTCCAATTTGATTTTTCTGCACGCGTCCTCTATTTCTTCTTCGCCTGTAAGAAAGATCAGAATGTCTCCTGGATCTTCTGCGCGGTGAATCATCAGTACAGTGCGAATGGCCGCTTCGACATAATCCGGTTCGGGTTCCTGGGTATAGAATACTTCTACAGGGTGCGTCCGGCCAGGTACCTTGAACAGTGGTGCAGGAGAAGGTTCTTCACCGGCCGCGGAGTCGTGTAAGGAGAAATATGATTGGAATTTTACTGCGTCAAGTGTGGCAGACATAACGATGATTTTCAAGTCTTTCCGCCGCTTAGCAAGGTTTTTGAGTAAACCCATGAGAATATCCGTCGCAAGAGTTCTTTCGTGAGCCTCGTCCAGAATAATCGTGCTATACCTCGATAACTCTTTATCATTCATCGCTTCTCTCAGCAGCATACCATCTGTCATGTACTTGAGAAAAGTCGTGCCCGACTCCGTCATATCCTCAAACCGAATGGAATACCCCACTTGCTTTCCAAGCTGAACATCCATCTCATCAGCCACACGCTGAGCAACACTCATCGCAGCTACTCGCCGGGGCTGTGTACATGCCACTAGCTTCCCTTTGGTATGCGGCAAATCCGAGTAGGTGACAAATTGTGGTATTTGCGTTGTTTTTCCTGACCCGGTCTCTCCAACCATGACTATTATTTGGTTTTTTGAGAAACGTTTGAGAAATTCGTCCATTTGTGCGTAAACCGGTAACGCGCGTCGAGCTTCAAGGATCTTTCGGTATTGCGCAGAATGTGGTTGTTTGGTGAACGGATTCAGTTGATGATTCATTGCTTGTCGGACTTGCTCTCCTTTCACTTTACGTGGAAGGAATCCGAATAGAGGTTCCCTGTCCGATGAGGAAGAGGAAGTGGAAAGGGAATGTCCTACGCCTCGCTGAGAAGGGGGGAGATGCGCTAAATAAGGGTTGTCGGCCATCGTTATACGTGATCCTGATTTATCCTGTAAGCGTGGCAGATTTCTGGTATATCCACTCGTCAATGAGATGGTTTCCCGAGAGAGAGATAAGAGGATCCGAGCTGAAGGAAGTGTGAAAGAAAAAAAAGGCTAATTATGTAATGCGCGTCGAACTTAAGCATAGTTTAGAACAATTCCCAAACTCTCCCTCAGCTCAGTAGCTCTCTGTGGATTTACATTGTCTGCAAACATAGGTCCTACATATGGTAGGCTGCTATAAAGCTGTCAGTCTGGCAACACGAGAATAGCCTCTCTACATGTTTCAAAGACACTTACAGCGATCAAACTTCCAACGTACATAGCCTTTTCACAGCAAGTCGAGCAGAGTATAGGTTGGCACGCAGCCCATACATCTAATCCGCAATCCGGCGCAATGAGGGCAACAGCTATGGTCATTGTTCAAGCGAGGCTGAAGGATCTTCTGACCCGCAAGTATGTGAAGCACGTATATCGGGATGTACCGCTATCTAAGTGCATGCAAAGCTTTGAGTAAAAAAGCTCTAGATGAGTTCATATGTTGTAAGTTTAGGGGATGATGGATGTGTATAACAACTCCCTATACTTTGTTAACCAGATGGCGGCCTTTGCATGCGCTTCAAGTGTGCTACTAGAGCTTGGAGGCAAAACATTTAGAGGAGTTTACATTGGTACACTGTCCACAGCCAATCCACGGCACCTTCAAAGCTTTGGCTTATCAACCAACACATTATCTCAACACTGACACTGACATGTACTGCCAAGTGAACAGGAATGGGTCCTGACCTGCGACTACAAATCATCCGAAATCATTACAGTCAAGACACTTTGTAAACTACTACAAAAAAGTTGTTCAGCCAGATGGAAAGAATCCGGATATCACTGCTAGTTTTCTGCTAGCATATCAACCAAGGACGAATAGGAATGGTTCCAAACCCCTGGATGACGGGCACTGGATTGTATCCATCTGTCACTCTCTGATGCTTTTCTTGACCTGAACTATCTTGATACTGGTGCTATTAAGCCCAGACTTCGTTCGAAAACTCCTTGGGTTGGACCCTGGTCGGAGCGTGGACTGTCTTTTACATCTTCCGGTAGGTGGTTCTCTCGAAAGCGTCATCGTCTGGTACATCTCCCCCCCAAAATAAATAAACTTCTGAACTTATTTTATTCCTCGGTGCTATACTGATGACACTCCATACGAACAGGACCTTCTCTCGCTTTTATGCGCTAGTCGCAATTCTTGAAGCCCTCGGAACTCATCCTTTCGTTCTTTTTCTATCTCACTTTCGTTCTTATCCAGTTCAGCTTTTTCCTTCCTTGTGCAAGCACACAATGCACTACCGGTCCTCATTATCCGCGATTTTTCCATTTTCTCCTTCCTTCGCGCTGCTTATGATGACAATATCAACCAATGCTCAGATGCCGCCGGATGCGAACTTGTTCCAGTGGAAGTTTTCTGATAATGTGAGTTGCCGCCTCAATTCGTATCCCTCCAATCTTATTTATCATTACAGTTTTTGGGCACTGAGCTTCCATCATGCCAATCTTTTGGCATCATTGTCGAGCCTGTGAATGCGACTAACGTTACACATGGGATACCTCCATTCTATATGATCGCCTGGGAAATTGGTGGTACTCCAAGGACGACGTTGCTTGGGTTGAACGAGAGCAGTCTGGATTGGACGGTAGATCATCCGGTCGGTGAGTGGTAACCCTCGTGCTCTGTTCCCCGCTCATTCTATTTTAATTAGGATCCTCATTAATGCTGAACGTCGTGGATTCCCAAGGTAACGGCGGAGGCATCCCTCCCGAACGTTACACAGTACAATGTGTGTTGCAAACTCTGCCTTGTGGCTACATCTGTTCATATAATATCTATCACAGCTGGGCAAAGTACAGAGTGTGTCGTGAATAACAACCAAAGCGACTTTACTGTCACTGCCAACATTACAGACTCTGTAAACACTTGTCAACCATACGGTTTGAGGATTCATGGCGGAGTCCCTCCCTACAATCTCTCCCTAGCTCAGTTCAGTTCGCCTGTAGTCACTAATGTGACAATACCAAGTCCACAGGATGCATTTACCTACATTAATAGAGCAACACCAGGTTTTCTTCTCCTGGGTGAGTCTTCGCTCCAATTCCCAATACCCCATTTCGCTCATGAATCTATCATCTTCCGCTTTTCAAAGCCGCTGTAAGCGACATGTCAGTAGTCTTAAGGGACTCATATTTGATTTTCACGTACTGACGTTTCAACCCTTAGAACGGGCCGCTATGCTTTCGGCACTCCTACTATAATGCCCACGGGTTCCGAAGATGTTTCCTGCGTTGGCTTGAATAGCACTCCTGGGAATGCAACACTCTTGGATGAGGAGCAGGAAGTTCAAGCCGCCAGTATTTTAAAAGCGAAAAACAAACGAATGGCCACTATTGCTGGGGTTCTTACGCCGCTTTTGATTTTGATAGTCGGTGGCGCAGCATTCTTTGTCTATCACTTTGATGCGAAGCGCCAGAGGATGAGGGAAGAGTTGGCGCCAGAACCACTGCCTCTGCCTGAACCTAAAATTGTGGAAGAAGCTAGAGGGAGCTTGAGCGTTGGTAATGGTGTTGACATATCTCCATCATCTGGTCCTGGTTCCTCTCTGAACCCTTTTATCACGGAGACTGAGAGCGCTGCTGCTGCTGCATCGAATGATTTGATGAACCTACCTTCATCGACTTTGAACAGCGGACGTAGCTCTACTTCAAGCCGGTGTGGATTTGTCAATTTTCCAAGCACATCTATACGTCACCCAAACAAAAAGGTCATCGAAGCTGGGTCTGTATCGTCTAGTGCTGATATGCCAGCAAATAGCTTGAGTCCTCGCGATCCATTTATTATTGGACGCAGTATTTCTGCCCAACCTAGAGGAAACCCACTTCCAGCAATGCCCATACGATCTGCTTCCTTTGACTCGTACATTTTTCAGCACGAAGATGGTGGGCGCTTCGTTCGTGAGCCTCCTCCACCTTACGAACGCCGCTCTCGTCAGATTTCTGATGTCCCTCAATCTCCTTGATTACATTGTATTGTTATCTTTCCCAATTGTCTTTTATGTTGTAGTGTAGACTCTAACCATTTATACTATATAAGGTACACGGAGGGTGAATACAGTCGTAGCCATCCCTTAAAGGGTAACAGCGATAGCCTATATGGAACCGGTGCAGTCGAAAACTGGGTCTATGATGTTGCTACACTTTATCTCTCGCGCACCCACAGTCACTACGTTGTTAAAGCCAACCAGCGAAATTCCAGCACAAGGGGCATCCCCGCTACACTGCATTGCAGCTAACGTGTCAGTCTGGATGGTTCCTACTATACCAGGCCCCCAAGTGATGTTTGATAACTGAAACAACGATGTATCGCAATCGCCTGTAGCACCTTCGAAAGATGTACATTGTGTGATTAAAGCAACGTTGTCGGTGACCTTTTGCAGTATGAAGTCTTTGAAAGCTTTAAAAATCTGTCAGCTGGCGGGAAAATGCTCAGGTTGAACAGAAAGTCGACATACTGATATTTGTAGCAAATCCTACGCCGCCTCCACCCCCTACAGAGCGGCCATTGAGAATGTTGGGCATTTCCAGAAAGGAAGAGAAAGATACTAGCCATTGGGCGGAAAGCCTTGGGGAACACCAGTCCAAGTTTTGATATAGCCTGCATAACGGGATCCAATAGCAAGGATACGCTCTGCTGTGACGTTCTGAATCATCTCAAACACTCCATCATATTGACCAATAGATCTGGTGTGAGTGTGATAGTTGAAATCAGACGTCAGCACAAAAAAAAGTGATATCCACCCAATAGCAACGCCGAGGGCTCCATGAAAAACAGAATCTTGAATCAGGATGTTAGTGGAATTGGCTTTCAATGCAATACAATCATCGCCATTAACGACTGTCCAGTTTTTAAAGGTTATCTTGTTGGAGAAGAATGTGTCGACACCGTCCGTATTCCTGGCAGGAACCTAAATGGAGATGGGATAAAAGATCCCCTTAATTGTTCGGAAAACGCCCACAGAGTTGTTAGACGTCGAATTGACGTATATTCCTTGCAACACGATATCTTCCGAATCCTTGACCGCCATAGTCCAGTATTGAGATTGTACAAAACGTATCCCCGTGAAAAGGGAGTCGGTAGCGTTGGTAACCAACAGGTTGATTGGGCGCCCCGGATAGTTAGATACACCATCGGCCAAGTTGTACCTGCATGGATATCACTGTTAGTACCACAATTAGATAGTAGATAGGAGTAACACCAACCAGAGTTGGCCATTACCATCTAAGGTGCCAACATCATGACCAGTAAACACTATTTGATCGCCTCCCAGCGCCCATGCGGTCGTTGCGTTTAGATATCCTAGAGGTATACCAGAAGAAACCCAGTAGGTAAGATTCGTTCCCCACTATGGAGACTGATTGAAGCATTTATTTGTTCGCATCGAGAAGAACCTACCAGCATCGTCCCCATCAGATCAATCTCAACATTCGATAAACCTGTAGTGCTCATTACACTTTCGATGTGATACAATGGTTCATGCAACTGGATAAGACCATTGGTCCCACAGAGTCGAAAGGCTTCCAGAATCGCAGGCGCATCATCAGAGCCATTTATACTGGCACTGACAGTACATGTCTTTCCTGTTCGTCGAACTGCACCTGAAAAAGCAATGTCGATTTGACTGAACAAGAGTGTGAAGCCTAACACATTCAGCAGTAAAGGTTTCATTGAAGAAGTATCCATGGACTCGCACTCATTATGAGTACTCTTTAGGTCCTTCTGCTCCGCTGGTAAAATTATAAACGGACAATCCTCCCGTAATTGTAAGTAACGGACCGCGTGTTAAGTAGAAACACCTGACTGCACGAAGTATTCGACTATATAAATCCAGTGTTCTGAAGCAAGGGAGCATGAGCTACTATCCCAATCCATCGATATCATCGATTCCACGCTTCCGTTTCAAACCACCTGCTGACCTAAACTCAGTCCGACGATATAGGGATAGGAAAATAGAACGAACTGGGTTGAGACGAATTAGACTGAGTAGAATTAGACGAGGGTGGGTACGAAGGGTGTGAGAACGTGCTCGAGCCCGCCACCGACGTCTCATCATCCGCAAAAATTTCGCCTGGTTCAAGCTCGTATGTAAGATCGACGTTCGGCTGATTCGTTTCCTTGTCCCAATCTTTTGGTGCCATTTTTGTAAGCGGTACAGCGATTGGCTGCGGTTGAGGTTGTATGTCGACTGGCTTTTTCTTCGCTTTGGTCTTTGTTTTAGATTGCGCGGGTGAGTACATGGGGACAGCCATCAGTTTTGCCTTTTTTACGGGACGTGGCGGATCACCAGGAGCTCCTCGAGACTTGACAAACTGAAATATTCTATGTCCCTCCTCGCACAACAACGCAACGCGTGCATCATCACGAAACAAGTACGTCGGCGTTACGGTGTAGTTGCGAGAAACGCTGCCAAGATTCGTAGCAGGGAGAGGCGGAACCACTACCATAAGCAAACACCCAAATTCTGTTTGAGTGTTATATAATGCTACACAATTAGGTATAGTAGGATTGAACTTACTCCCCGAATTACTTGGGTACTGCGTGGTGGTGACAGCCCCTGGGCCTATCTCTCGACAAGCTGCCTCTATTGCAGGCCAAACTGTTACATTGGCATAGCGTCGCATTTCCAGAGTGACCGAACTCTGCTCTTCTGGAGACGTTGCCTTTGGATCCGGGAGGTATGCTCGCAGGAAGCTCCCAACCCCTTCCGACATAGCTTGTATACATACACCGATCTTGGATTTGGCCTTTTTGGAAAAACGCGGCTCGATGAGGTAAGTTCGAGCTGCTTTAGAGTCTGAGTTTGGTGGTTCGACGCGCAGAAGACAACCATGCGCTGATTAGAGTCATTGCAATCAGCGAGGGCAGCCGCAAAGACAAAGCAGACACACCATGCTTCACTTGCAAAAAGTGAAAGTAAAACTGCAATGGACTAGCGCGCGACTTGTTGACATCTTGACGCAGCTTGTTAAACCACTGCAAAATTTTACCTTCGACTATCAGAGGATTATGTTCAAACTCGGGCTCAGGAAACGGTCGAGGTATAGTTTCCATGAATTCCTGTACATTTGACCACATCGTCGCGTCTTGTGTGTTAGATGCCGATGGATTCGGTGAAGAAGGACGAACTTGTCCGTCACCAAATTTGATAAATTCTAGGATACCAGAATCGATTGCGATTTGGGCGCATGCGACTTGGGCATCAGATTTCGTGTCCTCTGGAGTAGAATAGACACGAAACGTTCGAGAAGTGATTTGCACCTTGAGAGCTGCACCATGATCTGAATAGCATGTTAAACGGAAGAAGGAAGGAGGTCCATATCTACGTACCATAAGAAAACCACTCAGGCGCCTTGAGTCCTGGCCTCCATCGAGCGAAACAATCTTCAATCATCTTTACTGGATTCGACGACTCTTCAGAGTCAGGGTTCAGACCATCGTTAGGTTCTTCGCCTAGAATATAGGTCAAAGCGCCTTCTCGTAGGGCAACCTGAGCTACTTCCTCTCTTGCCTGATTCTCTGTCTTATGCTTACGCATGCCTGTATATGTTCGCCGCATCCTACTGTTCCGGACAATGTGCAGTACACTATGATAGCCGGATGCTTGATAAAATGATCAGCTTGATCAGAACCAATACAGAAGGAAACTGGTACCATTTGCCTTTAAAACAACACTATAATGAAGAACATCGGTCCTTCCAAAAGCCTCCTTACAAGCGTTTTCAAGTTGTTGAACAGCAGTAAGTTCTGGAAGAGTTGCAACTGTTTGAGCTTCGGGTATATAATACCACGGACAAGTAGCATTTGGAAAACCAAAATCATAGCGAATGGGTGGTAAATCTTCCTCGGAAATATTGAGAAATTCTTCTACTGAAAGAGCGCCAATTGCTCTGAGCTTCAAGGCGAACGATTGCGAGGCATTTATGGGCTTTGCCTGAGGCTCTAGGTGTATAAGAGAAGTTAATGAAGAGGGTATTGGAATCATGTATCCAAATAATCCATTAGGGAAAGAACAAAAGTATGGCGTGCGAAATCCGTTCAAACCTCCATGTCCCCCATCAAGGATACCTATGATTCTCAAGGCTTTGTTATCGTTCCAGGGCTTATATCCCCCCACGACTTTTCAGAGCTCCAGAAGGCATCAGAGACAGTTGTTAACCGCACTCGCAAGGGTTCTTGGCCTCATCGTAGAACGGTTGGAAAGCAATTTCCTCCGTTCGATAACGATAATCCTGATTCATGGGGTGTCCAACATGTCATGCATCCTGACCTTGGAGAATCTGCTGTTGTATTCTCTAACTGGTATACATCTGATGATCTGACGAGGGTATGCGCGGTCGTCGTCTCAATCATAAAACAAAAGAGATAGATTTTGCATGCCTAGATATGCGCCGAACTTTTGCAATGTGGAGAGGAAGATCTGCAGTTGGGTTTGTTCCTCTTTATTCTCAACTCCAGTCAAGCCCTTGAATATCGCATTACAGAGCTTTTCAACCTCTTGATTAACCCTCTGGAACATAGCTTCGCACTTCGATGGCATCGAGATGATGTGAAAGAGAACGCTCTTCCAGAACAGGAGCAAGCTGCCCTCGATAAATGGCACACCGGCGTGCGTTCTCTACACTGCCTTGATATTCCTGGATTCCAACGTTCGATGCACAGGTACAATGGAATACGTGAATCATATTTCATTCACAATATGTGTCCATCTGGCTCATATCGTCAATAGAGCTCTTTACGAAGATTCATGTCTCTACGTCGTTCCTGGCTCCCATAGAGTAGTACGAACACCCGCACAGCGAGTACATTCGTGTACTTTGAAGCCACCAAGTAATCCTATGGATATGCCCGGTGCCGCTTTGCTCACTTTGAAACGTACGTTGCTTTGTTCACTTGTCTCTATATAATCGACACCATAGTCGTAAAATCTTCAGCGGGTGATACCGTTTTCTACAACAGCAATATTCTCCACTGTGCGGCGTATGACCATAAAGTCAAACGAGCTACTCTTCATGCTTGCATAGGAGACGCACGTTATGGTGCCACTCGAGGACGCAATATCCTCCAACATGGATTGTCGTGGGTGAACGAGGAACGTTTCAAGAAACAGTTAACAACCAAAGGTAAAAGAATGCTTGACAGATTACTGGAATTATCAAAAAACAGCTCTGTGGATGGAATTAGCTATTCACTGGAAGGATGAAAAGCAGGACTACTTGCATTTTGTCGCTGCTTTCCCTTGGTTATTGATGATGAAGTTGCGGCTGTGTAATTTCATTTGACTTCTGGTTAGCAGATCACAGCGATATCGTTGAAGATTCATTGAAACTGTAGCACAAGAAAAATAAAAGAATTATCTACACAGTTCAAGCCAGGTATGAAGTACTAGGGGCTTAGAAGAATACTTCAGTAAAGTACATCGATATCAAGTATGAGATGAGTTATGATGAGCTATGATGAGTCGTGAGCGCGACTTCAAAGACTGATACAATGCCATGATTCGTAGAGTTGTCCATATCAGCAGTAATTAACGAGTCGACCACTTTATACATACATGGAGCAGTAGCAACCTGCGCAACGGCGACCGAGATAAACAAGGATAAGTTCAGAAAGAGTATCATTGTCCCATTAGAGGACGAGATCTGACACTTAGCCTTCAAACCTTAGAAATAACTAGGCGGCGGGGGCTCCTGTGAATGTGTGTAACCGCCAGGCGGGAAACTAACGCTATCCGAACTCGCCATGGCAGTATGATACGTTGTGTCTGTAGGCTCGTACGTATGTTGCGACGCAAATGTCTGGGGTAGGTATTGCGTAGGTGTACCGAGGTCGGGCGAGTGCATCCCAGTTACAGCCGGACTCATTGCAGTGGAGTTCGAATGATACCCAGGAGTAGGTAATCGCTCTGACGTAACGACACTTGGATTATACGACACGAACTGTGCCTGTGTAGGCGTTTGTACGACTTCAGGCTGATAAGAGCCGGGGGTATAAGACCGTGGTTGTTGTGAAGGAGGTGGAGTGGAAGTGGTATAAGGAGAGGATGTTTGATATGGATACGAAGAAGTATATGAAGAAGAGTGGTGTTGTGGGTTTTGTTGGTAAGAAGAGGGCGGCTGTGATTGGTTGTGGGATATCTGCTGCGATGAGGGAAGGATTGTTTCGGGTGACTGTGTCCGCGGTAAATTTGATACACCAGGAGGAATCTGGGGACTCAAATGGTGACTAGAATCGACACCGGTATGACCAGCTGCATCGAACCCAACTTCATCGGAAGTTTGCCTCGTCGGTGTATAGTCATATTGAGAACTGGTAGCTGCTCCTGGAGCTACGTAACCAACCTCGGGATCCTGGTTGCCGTACTGATTATCGGGTGAGTAGCGGTGCTGCGGTTTCGGAGCGTATACAATATTGCCTATACTCGAGCGTTGATATTCGCTGCTGAATGGGTAAGGTTGACTCTGACTCCCACCATTACCGAGCTGATTCTTCTTCGCAGTAAGAGGGATGTTGGTTTCAGAGGAATTTGGATTAAATATATCCGACCCGCTGAGATTGGGAGTGCTATACATACTACTGAACTTGGCTTGCCTAAAGAGAAGGTCAGAAATATGTATGCAAACAACTTGCGGGTACTTACCGAGCCTTCCGCCGGGCATAAATGACATCAGGTTTTACTTGATTCATCTTGCGAAGTAGATACCAGCATGCAGCGACAGTAACTATCACAGTGATAGCAACTACTCCATCAGATATGAGTTTCTGCTTGGTACTTTCCTGCCCTGAAGCCTCCCCGAGAATAACACCGAGATATACTGTGATGAATTGTTTGGGGAGCGACAGGATAGCGGCTATGGAGAAAACAACAATATTCATTCCACAAGTAGAGAATATCGCGGTTGTGACTGCGATTGATTGGTGTAAGCAGAAGATCCGGCTCAAAAGGAAAGAAACATACAGTGGCCTGGAATTGCGGACAGACGAGCGATGAGGGCAATTTTGAAACCACCGTCACGGACAACTTTGGCAAGACAGGCGTAAGATATCTTGGTCTTTTCCATCTTTTCTCCGCGAGCGCGACAGCAATATTTGAAAGCACTGAAGATATGGTTCATGAACAGAAACTTGCTAAAGAGTATAGAACTTACTAGAAATTTCCAATCTCACCAATGAATGTGCCAGCAGCTACGATTGCGAAGCCAATCCACAAATGCCACACAAGACCACAAAGAACAGCGACAATTTCATGGCCAAAAAGCTGGGAACAAGATTGAGCTTGACTCGAAAGAAAGACATGAGAACCGTACCGGAGGGAAGGATAGAACAAAGAGAATTCCTATAGGAACGAGCCAGCCGAATTTGAGACTATGAACCAAGTTACGTATAAGAACCTTCCGATGTTACATAGGGACATACCTATGTAGCCATTGAGTGTGAGGAGTCAACCAATCAACAATTTGATCATGGAAGATTGTGATGAGGGCAGTAATGACTGTGATGATGATAGCAGCAACATAATACCCTGATATGAGCTACGTATGAGCATTGGTCTATGCAAGAGGTGGTCAGACGCACAAAGCCATTCCCTTCGTATCCAGAACCGCCAATTCATCATGGCTTTGAAGTCAATGGCACCAGTTTGTAGCTCCTTCATCTCACTCGGTGTAGGGCTCGGCGTACGATTCAGGCCAGCCCGAGGGTCAAGATGTACATTGACAGACAAATGTGGACCTGTGCCGTCCAACGCTGAAGACGGCTTCGGATAGTTATTTGGAGGAGGATACCGGCCATTGGAGTTCCAATACTGTTGAGCATGCGATTGTTGATCATAAGGCAGGTTGAAAGCCGGGTAAGTTGATGCCATTATATTCCTGTCCAGCACAGCGAGTAATTGAGCAAATTCGTGAGCGGACTGATTCTCGTTTACTGGGTTTCGTTACAAGAAGGTTTCGCCGGCGAGGATAATATTATTGGAATTGTAAGAATTGGTAAAGAAGATGGTGGGAGAAAGTCAGTAAGAACGGTTGCACATGGTATTAGGCCGTCTTTGTTTCCTGTACTCTACACAGCCTCAGGCTCTTGGGCGCTATAAAAATTCTACTGGTCGTATTCTTCAAGTACAAAGATTGTTATAAACTAAATCTGCTTGCCAAGTTATCCTCCTGAACACCGACTTGCGCGTTGTATTAGCCAAACAATCCATTCAGCATTCTGGTTGCGCAAATCAGGAACGGTCGGGACGTTCATTGCCATTGCTGCTCTGAATCTTTATAGAATTTGAGCAAATAGACGCGTGTCCGGTAGCCTGAGTTCATTGACTAATAGGTTAAGCAGTTTTCTATTAGGTATTTCGCTGAACGCAATTGGTAAAACTGTAGACGCTCTCAGTCTCGACACCGCCGGGAGTGCGAGCGCCAACTGCACTTAACGACACACACCGCAGTGCGGTGTGAGCAGGCCAAGCTTTTCTAATGTTTATATAGTCTCCCATCCTATTGTCTCCCATTCTCGGCCGATATTACGCTTTAGGGTTTCAAAAGTCAAAGTCTTAGCGATTTCTTAGAAGCTGGCGCGGCCCTGCACCCGGAAGACTAGCTCTACACATTCCTTTAGCTTTCCGTTGCTACTCTACGAGTTAACATTCCTGCGTTGACGCTTCTTCATTCACTACTGCCTCAAACGAGCTTCACTCTCTACTTTCATCACGGTTGCATTTGGAGAAAATCAAGCGTCTGCTGTTCATGTTCAACGTTCCGTGCCACAAGTCCTAGCAAACTGGCGTAGAAATGGGTCATTTCTCGAAACCCACTCTGGTTTTAGGACTGCCACTGGCACTCGAGTTCGAGCAGAGAATGCGTCTGGTATCCGTGTCAGCATCGTTGGGTGCGTTATCTCCTCTCCATGACCAAATGCTTTCACGACTAACAGTACTTTTGTCCTGATAGGTCGAAGCATGGTGAAGTAGACTCTACATTTGAAGCCACTGCATAACGACCGCTCGTTGTACAACCTTCGCACCCCGGTCACTATGACTCACCCCGATATCAACCAACCTTCAAAATGATGTAGTACTTCTGGTCTCTGAACAAGATTTTCAACAATGGCGTCGACCTACTTCTAGTCGAATTGAATCTCCATTAGAGTGCGAAGGCGCGCGTGTCAGCACTCTTCTAATCCAGCTACCTGTAACTAATCCCTCAAAATCTTTCCGAAAATCACTCCTTTCAACATTCTTCTTCATCGACGTTGTGCAATCTATCGAACCCGGGTCTCACTCAAGGTGGTGGTGATATCTAATCATCTCCCCGAACAGGATCGGCTGAGAATTCTTCAGTCAATCCTAAATACACTGCATGCAAATCTCTATAAGTTGCTGTGATTTATGGAAAATTTATGATAAAAAGACACAAAATCTCTAACTGATAAGAATGGGAACTTATGTTAGAGTTTATGGTGAACTTGTTGAATAGAACTTCCTTTTATGGTAATTTTATTCAACAAGTTCACTATAAAATTCCAAATGAATAGCAAATCTTATGCTTTGGCCATTCTCTGGAAATTTAACAGAAGTTTCCCATAAGTGGCAGTAACTTATAGAGATTTGCATGCAGTGATAATGGACTGCCGCTTCCACTGGATGCAAAAGTACATAAATTTTATCCCTTCTGGCAAACTTACAGAAGATTTACTTATACTTATGTAGGAACTGGTAACATAGTGTAAACTTCTATATAAATCCCTATAAGAATTTAGACAATATCACCAAAAGTTATCCATAAGTTCTATGCGTGCTCGTCTGCTGTGAGAAGAGGAGAGGGAAAGAGAACGATGAGAGATGACTTTGGGAACAAACATTGATTTGTTTGGTCACCAATGCTCTCTCGCGAGGGTCCCGAAAGGGATGCCTAGCTCAAGCCAGCACTGGTGAATGTATGTAGATACATGAGACAGAACAACACAAGAAAAGAACAAGAGTAGGGTAAGAGGTACACGAGGGCGGGATGAGAAAAAACCAAAAGCTCGCTATTGAGCTCTATGTGAGATATGTGAGAGAGAAAGAAGGACACAAGGAGTAACTACGACGAGATCGTCCTTAAATACTAAGGGAAACAAAGCAGAGGTCAAAGGGAGTGTGGCCTGTGGCTAGCGTGGCCTATGACTATTGTGGCTTGCCAAAGAGTGATGTGCTCGCTGCATAGACCGCGGCCAACTTGCTTTGACTGGTTCATGTATAATTTATTGACTTTTGCACCCAGTGTTCCGAAAACTCCTTCATTACAGTTAGCGGATGATTCGATGGGACGCAGTGATATCTCAGACTCTACGCAGATGGACAGGGAAGAGCGGAGATAGTGATCGGTGCAGTTTCAACAGCTACTCAGATGGTATGGCCAGGAACCGTAGTCGATTTCGAATGATTCTTATACATTCTATTCCCTTTCTAACTTTCCTTTATTGTCCAAAGTTCACAATTGGGTCGCCATTACTTTTGTCCAGCTGTCGGCAATGAGGTCCTCCATGGACCCACACTTCGGTTTAAGCGACATCGATGTGTGTACAGAAGACAATAGATTTTTTTTTGCTTCGTCGTCGTCGCAACGATGATCTTTTCCATTCTTGTCTTGTTTCTCTTATCATCTTATTGACAAGGAAAGCTTAAAAAGACGGCCCAGTCGAGGTTACGAACAACAAATTGACCACATTTCGTCTTCAGGTGAACTTCCTTCTTCGTTCGATGTTATATCCCTCTCAACCTTTTCTTCAGATCATGATCAACACCACCATGCTATATTCCACAACCTCGTTTATTCACCAAATCTTGGTCGAGTACTCTGTCTCTCAGATCGTATCTGCGGCTGCTATGCTCGGCATCCTCTGGTACTTCTACGCCAATGACGGACCTCTGCTCGCCAAAGCTCGAGATATTCAAGGCCTCGGAGTATTGGTTTTGCTGCCCTTGGGCGTCAAGCTTATATTCCTCTACCTCATCATTTGTTACGTTTGCGCTATCTACTACACAACTTCATCTTCCCAAACTGTCGGGAAAGGCCATGGAATCTCGACAAAAATTCCTGGTACTTCCGATGCCCGTCCAATCAAGAGAAGAAATTCGCCTCTCCTCCACCAGACGACTATCCAGCTTCCGGTCGAAGGCTGGTCGATAGGCGTAGAGTTCTCGTTGAACAGCCCACACGTCAAGTTTCTCAATTACGAATTTGATTTCGCTAAGGGCTTGGATAAATCTCTAGCAAAGTCCAACAGATCTGGCGAAGTTTTGGTGGAATTCACAGTCGATTCTCCAGCTATAGTCTGGCCCACAGATGTGCACCTGAAATCTCAAGATAAGCCTGAAGGATGGGACGCACGGCTCAAAATTATTCACAAAGAACATCGTGCAATATCAGTTTACGAGTTTGCGTTAACATACGCATGCATCCGTCTTTCTCTTAAAGAAATTCCCCCGCAACTTCGTAAAGGTGGAGCGGGTGGACAGGCTTGGTTAATTGATGCTCCTAATTTCACCGACTTTCAAAACTTCATTAGAGAAGCTTTAGCTCCAAAGAGAAGCATCGAAGATATACCTATAGGTTTCTTCCACACAGTAGCTGGCAGACGACAATTCAACAATTACATTTCCAATGTGGATTTAGCGCAGGCTGATATTCCGATCATTGTGCCCTCTTTGAAAGCCATTTCCTTTGGCAGTAATTCACAATACGGGGGCGTGTTTGATGGGCCATTTCACGGGAGGTCCAGGAAGATTCCTGTTGCTACTCTAGTCTATATTTCTCTCAACGCGGTTTCAATCTTTGCAGAAGAATATAGAGCAATTCTAGTGGCCTGTCCAGAACTGAGGACACTGATTATCCATAGACCGGGCGAGAGCTACGGAATACCTCAACTAGATAATCCAACGGGACTAGTCATATCTCGACTCCAATACTTGCATCTTATAGATTGTAGAGTGGATGTACGCAACTTTCTTTTGGCCCCCGTTGTGTACTTCCCTGCAATCACAGAGTTAGTTTTCTTGTGTTCCAACAATCAAACTATCCAGGCTAACGAGTTGGGCATTGAGTGGACGGGCCTACGCTCTTTACAAATATCCAACATTCTAGGTGAAGACTTCATACAGAGCTGCAAAATGAACCTTCCCGTTGATAGTACTTTGGAAACAATATGACTATGTAACTTTAGATACTAAAATTTCAGTATTTCCGCGAGATTGATCGTTTGGACTTGTACTCGTCCGCATTGAGCACGAACATTGGATTTGAGCCATTGCGATACTTCTCCGTGGGATTTGTACCAATTGACTTGAATGCAAAGTGAATACCCAGCTACAGGAATGAACATATATCGACCTGGATGGGGACACCTCGGACTGAACAAGGGTTCCGACATCATATTGCCCGTGGGAGGATGGAAGTCATTCGCATGATATTCCAGCATATCCAGTAGAAGCTTCCCCTGACAAGACCATGTCAAAAGCCAAAGTCGATTCAGGGAAGGAAGTATGGGTTCGTTGGTATCGACTCGTGACAAAATCCTCAAAACTGTATCTGAGTCGCTAGTAATGATGTTCAGCTCATAGAGCCAAGCCATGTGGGGGGAAACCAAAAACTGTTCGAAAAAGGTATTATCAAGATCATTCCCCCAAGCATCGAAATAGGAAAATGCACGGAGACGACAGCGACATCGTGAAATAAAGGAACATAGGGATATCTGAGTTTTCTCTTCAAGTTGTATCGATGTTACAAGGATTTTGAGACTTGGCGTAGTTATTGAATCTAACAAGGATGATGTGCATAGAGCTGTCCGGAGTTCGAGAGCGTGCAGACGATGCAAAATTTGAAGGATTGGACGAGGAGGTGGAACAATGCCGTGTTGTACACCGCCATGCAACCGAAGAGTTTGCAAGTTACTCAATCCCGAAAGTGCATTGAAAAGGGAAAAATTCACCATGAAACCTCCTGAAAGACACATGATGTTCGATGGAAATGGCGGAATACATAACGGCAAGCCATAGGTCTCCCAGGTGATAGCTCTTAATCTTGGGGAAGAAGAGGGAATGAATATTTTTTCGACTTGCTCCATGTAATCTGGGCCCCGATAGAAGGCACCAGTCAAATCAAGAGACAATGTTTCAAGTAAAGGGTACTCGTCATGAGGAAGAGCTAAAAAGGACGACTGGATATATTCTGCAAAAAAAAAAAAAGTGGCGGATTTCCAGCGATGGACATGAGGCCGGAGAAGTTCGATCACAGCGTTTGTCGTCATTATTGTTTCCTCGGCATCCGAATTGTGATGGTCAATATATAGCGTCAATGGGTATTGACCCGAGCGTTTCAACCACAATTTGATCATTGGTATGTGACGCTTTATGGGAGAAACAACCATGAATGTTGACCAGAGCCGTGGATAAGTAAGAGCAACATTCCGCCAATAACTGCAGATCTGAACAAGAAGAAGCTGAGGAGGAGGTGTATCCTGGAGTCTCCAGTCTTGGTCAGGCAGGAGGTATATGAACACTTCTCGAAGAAGCTCGACTGGCAAGTAATTGACATAGCATCGATTCCGTGACTCCATGCTGAGAGTTTTAAAGCGTGGAAGCAGAACGGAAGGCCATGGAAATCGGTATGTGTCTCCGCTCAATACCTGCACTTGTTCTGGAAAAAGACTGGGAGCCGCGAGAGCAATATGAGGATCATCTTCATCAAACCCTAGAAGAGTTCGTTGTAGAAAACGGATTCCATTACCGAAGATATTGGTGGCTCTCAAAGTCATATCCTCTGTCTGAGAAGGAGACAGAATTAGTTCTGGAATGAGGACAATGAGTTGGATGTAGGACATGCCTGTAAAACATCATTCGTAGAAGACGAGCAAGGCCTGATGGATTTTTCAGACGACATTTTGATTGGACAGTAGTGTATCTGTTCAATGGTAAAGCACGACTTGATTCAGCTCTCACTTACCAGAGCAAAGAAAAACAAGTTGAGGTATTCTTTGAAGCAATCTTCGTTATATTTCTGCCATAAAACCCTTTCAACCCAATATAGATACAAGGTCGCATCCGACTTGGAAATATATTTAATATTATTCAAGGAGTAACTAGAGTGTAATAAGGTCAGATTAACGGTTGCCAGTTGTCGATTTTTACAATGACACCCAAATCTCAATGTCCAACCAGCAATTGCACAGGCGGGTAATACAAGGATCACTACGAACAGAAAGAGCTTGAGGAGGTAAGCAATGGCAGGAACGATTGTACGGCTGAAATACTCGTTGTAAGGTAGTCATATTGAGAGACCGTCGAGCGTAGATAAGACCTGGTAGGACTGTCATTTGAGAGGGGAAGGCAAGGGTTTTCTGCAAAGAAAATATTTTTCAAGACTTCGGCCCGCGGTGCCAATAATTCCACCCACTCTGAGAAACTCTGAGCCTCTTGTGACTTTTCACAAATTCATGGGTTCATGTTAAGAGCTGAGGCGACATTCAGCGCGCACACTGCAGAACAAACGCCGTGAGAACTTGAGCAGCGCCTTGTGATCTCAATACTCTAAACAATCCACTTCGCGCAATCTGTGAATCAAAAAACTTACATACAGTGAATACAGTCTGGAATACAAGATATAGAGGGACACTGCGGTATCAACGGCAGCACTGAAAGACAAGATATCTCGGAAGGTCTGTCCATAAATGATATTAAAGCGCTACTATCATTATACCACACTACGACCTTCTGAAAGCATCTTCAAGTTTGCTGCTTGTCTAGAAAGAAAGAAATCTTTAATTGCAAGCATGAAGCAGACTAGTGATGGTTATGCGTACCGAGCTTTCCTCCGTTCGTAGATAACAGCAGGCTTCACCTCATCCATCTGTCTGTTGACATATCGGAAAGCAAATGAGGTAACGATGGCAAAGACGATAGCCACAGCGATAGAGGCAATCTTGTCTTTGGACGATGTTCCGTTGATAGAGTCTTCAAGAAGAACTCCGATAAAAACGGTCACAAGCTGCTTCGGAAGAGAACAGATGGCTGCAGCTATAAATGTGAAAAAGTCCATTCCCGAGGAGGCGAAGACAGTCGTGGTCACTGAAAGTGGAGTAAATAAATCGAGAACATGAATTGATAGAAAGAATTATACAACACACAATGAGGAGGAATGAGGGAGAGACGAGCTGCGAGTGCAATTTTGAAACCACCTGCACGGACCACTCTTGAAAGACAGGCATAGGTGAGATTCCTCTTCTCGTACTTCTGCGCTCGAGCAGTACAGCAATACTTAAATGTACTGGCAAACAGATTAGCTTTATCCATGGGTCTTGGTCAGAGCTTACAAGTAATTGGCTATTTCACCCAATAGAGTACCCAAAGCCACGATGCCAAAACCTGCTGCGATACCCCAACCAATACCACAAAGCATCCCAATTATTTCATGGCCGAAGAGCTGGCGGGCATGATAGGTGTGGATCAAGTAACTTGAAAACGGAAACACGTACAGGAGGGAATGACAGAATGACGAGCAAACCCACCGGATAAGCCAACCGAATCTGTGGCTAAAGCTGCGGTTAAGAGCTAGATTATAGAGATTAAAAACAAAGACGTACTCATGGCACCATTGCGTTGCAGGTGTAAGGAAAATGACAATGTCTTTATGATACACCGCAAAGAGAACCACCACGGTGATGATGACAGCGGCGGCGATTCCATACTCTGGAGGCCGCAGCTAGTCAGAACTTCATCTCGACGAACAATAGGTACCTACTAAGCCCTTCCTTCGACATCCAGAAATCTTTCGACCTGACGCGCTTCCAGTTTATCAAACCAGAATGGGTACCGATCTCTTCTAATGCACGGGCCTCGCTAGGAGTAGGACTTGGCGTACGCACTATGCGTGAGCGTGGATCTTGAGGGAGCGAAACATTTACGGTGTTCCATCTGTCCCCGTAAACAAGATCTGGTGGCTTGATCCCTTGAGGTTCGAAGATGGGTTGCTTAACACCCTGAGGATCATAGTTGGCACGATATTGGGGAGGTGCATATTCGCGGTATTGATTATTTGTGGACATCGATCCAGCGGACGGGTTGGAATGACGATGGCCGGGCTGGTCTTGAAGTCGATAGGTGTCAGGTTGATACATGGCGATAAGGTAGCTTCTTGACGAGCGGATTTGAGGAAAGAAAGGGAGGAAAGAACCAACTGTTCGATAGCTGATCGTCTGGTAGATTTATTATGTCTAGATTCAGTCCATGTGTCCCACATGGAAAATCTTCATGCTCACCTGCGTCTAGCCTCAGTTAGGTAAGAGAAGGAAGAAAAAATATTACCTGAATTTCTCGGGAGGGTATACTTAAATACCAAGTTGGTTGTTCCACTTATTCCGTCGGGTCGTCAGAGTGTTTGTTTCCTTGTTGTCCCATTTTTCCTATCTATAATAAGATGAACGTCACCTCGACAGCTTTTTCGAGCACAAGCCTCAACTTGATTATCCGTCGGCAACTATCCGATTCTGATATTCACCTGTAACAGTGCTGAGGCACAATGTTCGCTCTGATAGGCTCAAAAACAAAACTGTTCTCAAGCATTCAGAACATCGCCGTTAAGTTCAATTGGCTACTTATGAGAATAAAGCTGTTAAAAGGAATATGAAGAATTGAGAACAGGATAGAAAAACGGGGTAACGTCACGAGATTCTTTGAGGAAAGAGTACAAGAGAATTTATGCACTTAAAACGGCAACTTGGATCAAAGCCAAGCCCAGTCCAGAGAGAAGTATGCGCGTGCGCATTATTATATTTCGAAGAGGGTCGTGAGTATACGTGTCGACAAATAGCAACTGTACAGTAATGAACAGTTAAAATACAATCTCATAACAGAAGTCCATTAATGAAGATCGACACATCAAACAACATCATTTCCCTCAGACAATGCCTTCAAATGCGCTGTTTGGCTGAGAAATTACAACGAGTCAGCCTTGAAAAATCTACCAATGAACGGAGAAGAAACATACCGAGCCTTTCTACGTTCGTAGACAAGCTCTGGCGTCACCTCGTCCATCTTCTTGTTGACATATTTCAGTGCGAAGGAGGTGATGATCCCACAAACAACAGCCACAGTGATAGAGATAATCTTATCCTTTCTTGACGTCCCGTCAACTGACTCCGCGAGAAGAACACCAATGTAGACCGTGATAAGCTGCTTCGGAAGGGAACAGATAGCTGCAGCCACGAAGGTGGTCAGTTTCATCCCTGAGGAGGCAAAAATAGTCGTGGTCACTGGGAACGACATGAGCACTTGTATGTAGGGGAAAAGATCGAGACACACAATGGGGAGGGATAAGTGAAAGCCGAGCTGCAAGTGCAATTTTAAATCCGCCTGTGCGAACCACTCTTGCAAGTGCAGCGTAGGTGAGCTTTTTCTTCTCGTACTTCTGAGCTCGAGCAGTGCAACAATACTTGAACGTACTAGTCGCGAAATGAAATTTTAGCTCAGATCCTATGACAACAAATGCATTTTCCGAAAACTCACAAGAAATTTGCCAACTCGCCCAATATGGTCCCCAACGCAACGATGGCGAAACCTAACCCAATACCCCAACCAATACCGCAAAGCATTCCGACAATTTCGTGTCCAAAGAGCTGGAAGCACGATAAGATTAATGGAAATACAACAACGTCGAAATGCCACGTACGGGAGGGAAAGACAGGACGACAAGGAGTCCAACTGGGATCAACCATCCAAACTTATGACTGAAATTCAACGATACAAAATCAAAATTTGATAGGCAAAATCAACGAAGTGAACATACTCATGGCACCATTGGGTTGCAGGAGTTAGGAAAACAACAATGTCTTCGTGGTATATCGCGAAGAGAACCACTAGAGTAATTACGACAGCGGCAGTAATCCCATATTCTAGCAGAACTATTGTCAAGAGGCCGATCGAAATTGACGATTCCAAAACTCACTGAGACCATCCTTTGACAACCAGAAGTCTTTCGACTTGATGCGATTCCAGTTAATCAAACCTGAATGATTTCCGATTTCTGCCAACGCGCGCGACTCGCTGGGAGTTGGACTTGGAGTACGAGCGACTTGTGCTCGTGTTTCCTGTAGGTTGACGTGCACGGGCGCATAAGTCTGAGGTGTGAATCTTTCATCCAATTCAGGTGGTTTGTAACCTTCGTATTGAGGAGGACGATAAGGATTATTGTCATACAACTGTTGCCCGGAAAACGATTCATGATGTTCATGAGTCACAGGTTGACCACGAGAGTCGACTAAACGGTAAGTCTCTGGAAAAGACATGGTATTATCTGTGGTTGTAGATGAGGTCGTCTGCGGGAAATCGTTGAGTTTTCTACACTGAGGAGGAGATATAATAACTACTTACGAATCTTGGTGAGCACAAAGAAAGAAAAGAAAGAAAAGATGAAAATTGGTAGGCATCTTGCTTGGGAGAGATATAAATATGTAGATGGAGTGGCCGTCGGGGTGTAAAACACGACCTTCGGGCTGTGCTTCGCAATATTCCGAAGCTTCCGACTTGACATTGCTCAAGAGCTCCGACCTGGCTCCGACTATAATTTTAAAGCAAGTAATGTTAGATTAACCGCATATTCTTCAGATTGAACCGCCAAAAACTGTACAATTACGCTACAGCGGCATCTTCTTAATCAAAAGCTATGGCCTTTTTGCGATCTTCTGCGATTCGGACTGCCTTACAGCCAATCGACTCAGATCGCTACAAATTTCAAAAATTGAAAACGTCCGTTGCAGGCCGCCTACAACGAGTTTCAAGAAGAACGAAATCTCCATTCATCGGCGATTATTTACCAGTTCAACCGCGAAACGGAGAATTCATTTGCGATGCAGGAAAGCTGATAGCTCATCATCACTATGGATACAATTAGGGAGGCTAGTACTTACACAGAAGACCACCTCGTCGGCGACAATTAGAAGGTTCACACGAGGTAATACAGCACACCTGGTGTGCGTCGGCAATACCCACAGACCCTGTACTTCCCCACTAAATAGCAACACATTCAGCCTCTTCCTCCAACTATTTTACGGTCTAAATATCCTGGATATACGTTTAGATTACGCCATTCCACATATCATAGCCCTCAAATTTCGTGTTCTGAAGCGACCAATGATTGCTTTTCCTTATCGCGACATATTGCCCTAGTCTTGTTTCTTGTATTCCAGATCTTATTCTAGATAACTGCATAGAAATACGTATACGAAAACCTCCCTCAGGCTGACTTCGGCAAGTGTGGAAGGCACTTGTATGAAAATACCTCAAGGCCGCTACCTAGCGAATTCCAGGGCCTATTGTTGAGCGAACCCTGACTTAACCTGGCCTACGATAGTTTGAGGGGGGAAAGCTGGACAATACAAAGGTAACAACCAATGATTACCTATTTTCGGCTGAGTGTACTGAAATTCACTATTTCGTACTTTTAGAATTACAGCACAGCTATACACGCGTTTACGGAACAAGAAAGAAAAACAGAGCAAAGAGTACAGTAACAGAGTACTGAACTCGACTTCCGCCTCGTTGTATCATCGCTGATCTTTGAACTCAATACTGTATTGCAAACCAACCTTGTGGTTACTTTCATCAGTTAAATGAGACGCTTCCAGCTAAGAACATGTATTCAGTTAGATTGCAAGTTTTACAACTGTTCCTATGTAGAGTCCTTATGTTCGAGGACCGAATTGACATCGTCCTCTTTCCCGCTTATCCGTCTTTCCTGCTTATCCGTCGCGCACATTGATGTCTTTGGGGATCAAGGTTGGATGCAGGATGAATGTATAAACTTTTGAAATTTGAACGAATTTGCCGTAATATGAGTGCTCGGAATGGCAGCGCAGCGGATGTAAATTGAGTTGGCGCTACCAGCTTTGTTTTTGGTCCCTCATTCGCATACTACTAGGAGCCGGGTGGCTTCAAAGTGGCTTTGGTCAATCCTCACATACACACCTCAAGTTGGACTGTTAGGCTCTAAAAATATAGATACCGTGTATAAACGATTAGGAGAAGGTGCAATGTAGTGGTGCAATGCAGTGGCATCTGGCATCATAAACACGATATCTCGCCTCATATCCTTACCGTTACCTAGGACCTCTGCGAAAGTCGCTTTGTCACAGTCTGCTGTATTACTACAAGCTAGGTCAGTGGAAAAATCGACCTTTGCGCTATTCAATCTTATCGGTGCTTCCACTATATATGCGATTCCAGTAAACTTCAAGTTACTCCTGAGATATCGCCATGCATCAGCTCTTTTGGCTCAGCGTGTTGTTTTGTACCACTTTTCCCATCGCCAGTGGCGGTGTCAATGAGCCCCAAGCTGTATTCAACATTCCCAATGCTGAACGTAATACCAACGATGAGCAGGCTTCTGAAAAATGGTACAAGTTCAATTCGACAATTAAACGTGTTGCTGTGATTGGGGCTGGTGAATTCATCTCTTCCACAAGTCGAACCCCGTCGTTTTAACACGATAGCAGGTCCTGCTGGGCTACAAGCTGCAGCTACTTTTATCAAGCACAACTTTACTGTCCGCTTATTTGACCGAGCACCAGGTCCTGGAGGAAACTGGCTCTATTCGGATGAGGTCCCTGTTCGTGAACCGTATCCGTAAGCAGAGCCAGCTTCATTTGTTACTGTGTATTGAACAACAGATACTTCACCAACTGTATCTGTTCATCTGTTCAAGTGATGCACCAGCTGTCGAAGAACGCTGGATACCGGAAGAACTTCCAGCCTCGAAGTATTACAATGACGGAGATAAAGGCCTGACTCTGGACAGTCGTTGGCGAGAACACTGGCAGCCGCGTTCTATCTGGAATACTCTGCACACAAATTCTCCTGCTGTTATTACGGAGCTCCCAGATGCTCCTTATCCTCCCGACCACGTAAGTTTCCTTCTTCCACCTGCCCTCCAGCCCTTTCACCCGTACCCTAGTCATGGGTAATCTCTGCGCATACCATAGGAGCTCATGTTCGTGCGTACGCTTCTATTCACAACCTCAACGCCAACGACAAGTCCTCTGTACATTCGTATTCCACCCGTGTGGAAAAACTCAGTAAGGGACCAGACGGTAACGGATGGAGATTGATATTGAAGCAGCTCAAAAAATTGGAAGAACCAGATCGCTTGAAGGCGACATGGTGGACTGAGGACTTTGATGCCGTTTTTGTGGCTCCAGGCCCATATACATCGCCTCATGTACCTGAAATTGATGGATTACTGCAATGGAGCGAAGTGCGGGATGTAGAGGATGCGTCACGCTTCAGTGTATATCATTCGCGAGTATACAGGAGACCGGATCGATACACAGGAAAGGTAAGTTCTCTGCGCTCTGGAATATGACGAGAACGATGCGACCCAACTGACTTCTTTTTGGCTACTAGAATATATTGGTAATCGGTGTGGGTACCAGTGGCTCTGAAATCGCTCGAGACATTGCTCCAGTCGCAAACAAAATCTACGCTAGTCACAAAGTCTGTCATTTACTCATGATTCTCATGATCATACATCCCCAAGCTCAAATTCCCCTTCACATACATAGGAATATGCCGATTGGGATACTCTCCACCCTTTCCAACGCCGTTCGTTCCGGCGTTTTCCTGATGAGACTGAATTCATACCCAAAATCTCTCACTTTGAACCATTATCTTCTCTGGACAACGGTATCAAAGATGGCAAAATTGTGCTTGTGAACGGGACCGTTTTAGAAGAAATCGACGAGGTTCGTTGACATACTCTCGTTGAGAACACCAGAATGAGTGACAAGCATTTTTGATATAGATCATTCTAGCCACAGGTTACAAACGCAGCAATCCCTTTCATCTTTCGGTCTTGAATGAGTAAATCTTTGAACAGCACTCTGGCAAGATTCTAACACCACTTATACAGGACTTTTGGTGTTGAAGCTGTAGAAGCCCCTCCTTTCGATGTATTTACTGGACCCGCCTTGAAATATGTTCATTGGACGGGTCATTTCATTCCTGACCCGACCCTTGCCTTTTCTACAGGTAAGTTCGCAATCCCTCACTTCCGTTAGGTATATTCTAAGCAACTCTTGTGTGGAAGTCCGCCCATGGACTGCCGGACAATATCAATATTATGGCCAGGCAAAAGTATGGGAGGGGACGGCTCATCTGCCAAATGAGGCGGAACTGTGGGCACAGTATAATTCGTCAAGATACAACAATTTCCGGGGATTGTTTGGGACTGGGCCTTCTGAAGGTGAGCCCTCTGTGACAGGACTATATAACTACTAGTATTGAAGTGATTCGTACTTTGTAGCTATTGTTCGCCAATATGTGACGTGGTTGAATAACGAGTCGCTTGAGAATGGTGGTCGACTCGTCAGCCCTTGGCCTGTCCAGTATGTTATTCTGACTCTTTTGATCTTGTTCCAGCATTGTTCATGCACGTATCTGAATCTTCCAGGAACTGGGAAGTATTCGCATACTATGCAAACCAGGAATGGGAACAAGTCAGTTTCTCTTTCTCGAATGCGTCTAATTACTTGAGTTGATGTCGGTGATTAGGGCTATCTTTCAAAGGAGAACTTCACTAGGTTCGAGAATATTCCTGATAACCAGTGGACGCAGAAGGACATATGGGATATATCTGTGTTCGAGGACGAGTTCTGGTAATGACGAAAGCTAATTCGGTGATGACAACCTGTTACAGTAGGAGTGAATGATGTTTGCGAAACCAACTCTGGAAGATTCAGAAGAGGTCCTTATATAAATATTCATTTGATGTTGCATCTTGTATATACAATGTGTCCCTTTCTTCTATGTAAGGAAGTCAAGCAGATGGAAGCAACTGAAGGAAGCCACGGCAACCGAATGATAAGTATCGAGTAACGATTGCTCATTTCACCAAATGGTCCTTCATAGTACCATTTTTTATATCAGGATGATAGTCCCCTTGATCATCATAGAGCCGTGGAACTGGAAGCAGTAGGAACCAGTCAAAATCAACCAGGACAATTGCAATGGTAGCACATGTATCAAAGTAGCTGTCCCGGAAATTTAAGCCTATATACATATGGCTCTAGACAATGAATACAACGTTAATCCTAAGTAATTATCAGAGATAGATATCATAAGTGGCTAGTGTCGAACTCACCTTAGACGATGGTATTCGTCCTGAGGAGAGGTCGACACGAGGCTATACGTTTATATATATATATATATATAGATATTGGGAACAAAGGAAATCAAGAACGCGACGCGACGCGTGTCCGCGGTGTCCTTTCAATCCTTCAGTCTAACAAGTGGTGGAAGAAAAAGTCTTACCAGTGAGAGAGAGGATAACAAGTAACAATCATCAGGCACCCAGAAATAAATTCATCCTCGTCCAATAGGACTCCCAATACCTCAACCGCATCCTTCCTTTTCCTTCCTTTACGAATACAGTAGCATCGTGTATCTGTGCAGGCGGTGCGACCGTCGCCTTCCCGACTTTGGTAGCCTGTTCCCAGACAGCCATCCTCCTCCCTCATTCGCAACGAATCTAAAGAGGTTTATTGTATACTGGTGTAGTTCTCTCGACAGCGAACCCGATAGCCAAAAATCTCATATGGCCAGACATCCTTCATGTCTACACTCTTTGATTCGACTATTAGGAACACTGTACCAGGTCTCCACCAAAAAATTTGCCCAAAGTTCATCAAAAAAAGAACGAATACAGAGTTTGGTTGTGTGGGGTACATCAATAGAGTGAGATTGGCAGGGAAGGCGAGGAAGATGAAAGAGATCCAGATAATTCCAGCGTAGTAACTCCTGATTTCGGCTTCGATAATAACGCGAACAGCATTAACAGTGTCTCGTTCTATAACGATGCGAATGTATTCGTTTACCAAACGACTGGTGTAAGTCCATTCACATGAGATAAAAAGCCGTGAAACCGGAATCGGAATTATACCTCTTCCACGGCAAAGTCAGATCAAGCCCTGACAGCTCAATTCACGAAGCAGACATACACTAAAAATCATAATGTGCTAAGTCTAGCAAGCCATTCGTGGTAGACAAATATCATGCTTGTAACAGATATACAGTGGGATAGATTAGACATGTATCAAAGGACGATCAATCTCAAGGAATTTACGTGCAAGTAGCAGGAGTGGCAAAGCCCTAAAAAGCATGTAAACACCAGAAACCATAAGATTTGATTGAGTGCGACTTACATTTATCCTAATCCCTCCACCCCATGGAGTACGACCCTGTACGCTGGCATCTGTACCCAACCCCCTGAGTGAGAACGCCTTCCATAGCGTGCAGAAGTTTTCGCCGCCAGTGAGTTCTTCATCAGCAAGAATGATAGCATCACGAGCGTCGAAGAATGAAGGCTGGCAAGGTTGAAGTTTCATACCGCTGATGACGAGTCTACAATGAAGAACCTGTCAGAAAAATTCATCACGAGAATTGAAACCGATACGTACTGTACAGACAGAGTATTCCCATGTTTTGGTACCAATGGTTTCTTGCCGACAACAGGTCGATAAAAGTCATTCGCAGGAACAGTGCCGTTCTCAAAAGGCATAGGAGGGTAGAGAGTCTGAGAGAAGCCATGCTTCTCGATTAGCGCCTGGGATACAAGCCATAAGATCTGCGCCCAAACTTCACCGATAGCATGAACACCCCAGTAGCCAGGCTTGTCCAGAGTCTGATAAGTCGATGGGTTGACAGTCTCATCCTATTGGCGTTCGATCAGCAGACATATGGTAGACCTCGAAAAAGTAAGACGGACTAGAGAATAAGGGTAATTTCGGATACCCTTTGCTCGGTTGGCAGCCCAAGCACCCATAGCGTAGTCAGAGTAGTTCTCTGTGCTGCGAATAGTAGTTGCCAGGAAGTCTGAAAAAGTTGACATTCAGCATTAGATACATCAAGCACTGCCGTTGAACTTACCTCCCCAACCTTCCCCCATCCCACCACTCTCACCCCACCCCAAGCAACCAGAGTTTAACGGTCCGCCAGTCAATCGGGTGCTGAGACCATGGCTGTATTCGTGAATGACAATACCAGCCTCAAAGTCGCCATCTCGATAAGGGTTCGCAGTGTTCCAAAGGTACATGCGCATCCGACCATTCGTGCCGTCCGGAGGAGTCATGAAGTTGGCGTTGTTGAAGCCAGAACCATCTTGAGCATTAGCAATGACAGCGTCACCCTCGCGACCGCCACGGCCGAAATTATATTGCTGAAAGTTTCCAGCGAGTTCAGTAAAACCGTATCTAAAGAATATATAATAAGCAGGTCTGTAACACAGGGTGTGACGGAAGAGAATGCACCTATAGTAAAGATCATGAATCATATTAGACGTGTAGAAAAGCTGCGTGACAGTGGCATTAATGTAGCTCTGTGCAACATCCATTGCCTCGTCGCTATCCGAAGCTTGAGGGTTGTACTTGAAATCATAGACAGCGGAGCTCCCAGCGTCCGGACGGTAATTATTGAGATAGGCGTTCTGACCTTCCCAGTTCTCCTGGGCGAAAACATTGTTACCGAAGGTGGTAGATGTGTTGCGGTAAAACGCATTGTTTGGCTTGACGCTTTTGAAAGAAGGGTCATTGGCGAAGGGCAAAGAGTGCCAACCCATAGGAGAAGCTAGACCATCGAAATTCTCCTTTTCCACTGTTCGATTGCCTTCGGAAGGATCATTGATACCCCAGGCGAATACGTTGTACGAAGCAGGCTCTTTGGGAGTATCGGGAACGGGAATTGGAGCATCGGATGCCCAGTCAACAACAGATACAATTCTATGAGGCGCGATAGCGGAGACAGCGGCTTCATACCAGTTGTCCTCCATTTCAACCTCGAACTACAGAAAAACTCAACAACAGGACCGTTAATACATGAGAGAAATAACAAACCTTCCAAACGGTCACAAGTTCAACGGAACCGTGCTCGGAGGGAATCTGCATATAAGCAATGTTGGCCTTGACAGGATTCACAGTGTCCGGAACGTTGTCGACAAAAAAGTAAGTCTGCTCGCCCTCAGGAGTGAAATGATTGATCCCAGAGATAGTCATCTTCTCCAAGTGCTCATTGTACTTGCCAAGGATGTCGTTGACCATTTCTGATTTCGGGGTAGCGGCAACCATGAACTGGAGAAGAGCAGGCCTCATATCCCCAACGTCTCCAACAGCCTGAGGCCGTTCGAGCGCCATCTCGTCAGCTAATCCGTCAAATTGGCAATTGGAATAGTGCATGTGAGTTAGATGGCCGACAGAGGCGTCAAACTCTGACATCTTGTGGCTGCCCAAAGGAGTCTGCTCATTCTGGGTCGAGGCGAAAACAGTATATTGTTTCTCGAGCTCGGCAGTGAGGTCCTCGCAGTATTCGCGATGAGGATAACGAAGGGTTGGCGAGTCGGTTAGTGCAATAAGGGATGGGGGTGTTCCCGCGAAGAACTGAGCAAAATGAGTCCCACTTCGACAATATTCAGTGAATTGACTCACTGAGTTGCCGTATGACAGAATCTTACCGTCCTTGACGTTGATATTCATGTTACCATCAGCGACCTCAATGCCCTGGACTAGTTGGCGGACGTAGACGTGCGTAACGCCAGTCGAGGGGTCGGTATAGGAGTCTGGACGAATCCGGTATGAAGCTTGGACCTGGTTCGGTCCTAGTATGTCGTTGATAAAGAGTCGTGCGACCTCGAAAGGGTCAGCATCAGGACTCTGAGGAACGAAGCCATTAGTGACTATCTGATAGGGATTTGACCTGTAAACAGCGTGGGCATGTACTGGCCCAAAACCAAGAGACTTGCGAGCAGTTACAGGTGCACGGTGACCTGAAACACTGCCTACAATACCAGCAAGAAGCGACGCGATGAGCAAACAGCGCATCAAAGATATAAGCTTCCCAAAAGTGACTGTAGGGAATAAAGGGAAAGACAAGTGATAATAGCTAAGCGGATGGTGGTTGTGAAGGAGGGGAAATCCGGAGAATGTGGTGTTGAGTCGTACTATATATCGCTGCTTGCGTCAGCACGATAAGAAAGCTATCCGCTTTTGGCGAGAGATAAGAGCGGCCACGTGGCCCAGGCTGAAAGCACCTTCATCGCATGTTAAGTTAAGTACACATCCTCAAAGAGTCATTTGGGGTAAATCTGTGGATTCCCCGGACTTCAATGAAAGTTGAAATTATCAATGTGTTCATGCGGCATCCTCGTTTTTGATAATTGCTAATAGCATAGTGCAAAGATAATTCGCATATTTGTCTGCTAAACAGCTCGCAATTATCAAATAACTGGTACGTATATGAAGCTAGAAGAAAGACGTTCAAATTTCACGATTCCGAATAAGTGTTACTTTGCCACCCTCGCGTTACCTATACATACTAGCTCTCGAAGCATCTGCTGGAATTTACTTACAATAGATTTCTCACTATCAGGTATTTGTTCTTCTCCTTCGTCGTCAAGTTCCGACCATGGCCTCGCAGCGTCTTCGAGCCTGATCTTCCATCAGCAAAGATACCGACGGTTCAGAGAAAGGAAAAGCACGCACAACGCAGGTTCTGCCAATCGCAATAAGGGTTCCACTTTACCCCATTTAACGCTCTTCAAGGTATACAACGGATGATAAACGTATTCCCCCCTATCATCGCGGCCTTTCTTCAAAAGTCCCGATGCATTACTGAACTTCCAGTTCGTGCCGATTCCGCCTCCGGCAGTCACGCCGGGAGCGGCTGGAATTGGAACATCAGCCTTGAAGGACAACTCGAATACATGTTCCGCTGCCAATCATACATCAGACGGCTTTGAGAGACATCGTGTCGAGCAGCGCACTCTTGTTTCCGAGGTAAAGGCAAAACGCAGGACAGCTGACAACATCTGTGCAAAAGACCCTGTCCTTCAATATTCGTTTGAAGCGTTTTTCGACGACGGTTTCGGTTGGAAAACCTTGCATTGTGCTGATACGGGGGGCGATAAGAATGAGAAGGGCTCCTCGATTACGCGAGAACTCCCATTTTCCCTCGAACCCAAGGTCGGCGAACGGTTGTCTAGGTGTTAGTAAATTCAGAAGAGGGACAGCTTGCATCAAATGTAAAACTCACAATCCGGCATTTACACTCGGGGAAAGACCTAGCTCCCTGACTCCTTTCGATAGATATCTTTCAAAGTCAGTTGTTGCTGTAATTTCGATAGGGTAATCTTCCATCACACTACGAGTCTTGGGATGTTGATAGAGATTCCCTTCTACAATAAGTTCTCCTGTCGCCCGGTCGATGCGACCAAAGTCTCCAACCTAAATCTGTTGTGTTAGAAGACCTTTTGCTGATTTTCAAGTGAAGGGTAGGCATCAACCTTGATCTCCTTGTTCGCATCGATATTAGCCCATTTGTTGTTTGTCACTTGCAGTAACAAGTCAATGAATTTGCGGGATTCTTGGTGACCGAATCGCATTGAAGAGACGAAGTATCAGCTAGTTGGTTTATAGGATAAGCCCCGTACTTGTTCTGCTCCATGTCAGTGACAGGCATCGTCACAGATGGACAACTAGCACGATGGTCGTTGATAGCAACAGCGGAGCGTGGAGTGAGCTTTCGGTGTGATAGGTGAGCACGTGAAAATCCAGAAAAAAATATCTTAGAGGATCGTCCAAACCTTCAATTCGCTAACCAGGGGCGATGGTAATCATTAGAGGTAAGGCTACAAGGTTACTATACTACATAAATGCTCGTGTTGGAAAAAAGAATGGTTCTTGATGATAGAGTTGAACGAGTGGCGGTCATGAAAACATAAAGTGTATCATGATCATGAATGCTCATAATAAACGGAAGAAAAGACGAGGAGAACAAGCAGATAAATCGCCTCGAAGGAATCACTGACCCCCACTCATTCCCATGAGCTTTCTCTTAGTCCTTCTTCCAGCGATAGGACGATCGTTGTTATCCTGTATATTTTCGGGATCGACGTTCTCCTCATCCTCTCTTGATCGTTTCATACCCTTCCTGATTCCCATAGCCTTGCCGAGGAGCGCCTTCATACCTTTACCGTTCGAGCTAGTTCCAACCTCGTTCGTGTTTTTCAAACTAACACGGGAGTTGAGACTGGCTGAAGAGCCAACAGCGGCACCCAATGCTCGCTCGAATCGTTGGAATGCCGAAGGAGGAGACATCGAAGGTCTACCGAATGGTAGAGATGAAGAGGAGGAGATTTGACGAGAACCGTAAAGCTTCAGCTTGACCGCCTCGGTCAAGCTAATGACTTTGCTCGGGCGTTGAGGTATATCCGTAACGCGAGATCGAATACTGTCGGTAAATGAAACGGCACTTTCGGCGGAATTTTCAACAGAGCTATCGTTGGCGAAACTTTCGAAAGAAGGAGAAGGAGCAAGATTGCTTTCAGGTTGGGAAATTGTTCCCTGCCCTTCTTTTTCACCTGCAGCGGGACAATCGTCCAGGCACTCGGAGGATGTAGACACCTCAAGCGTATTTTGAGATTCTGTGACGGGGTGTTCCCTCTCTTGAACTCCTTCTGGGCTATAATCCTCCACGAAAGAACTATCGGACGGGCTACGAGGACATAACGATGGCAGGGGGTCATTCAACACCAAACGACGAGGGTCCACCGACCGTCCACCGCCAAACTGATGGGGACGGAAGTTTAACACAGGTGACGGAGAACTAAGCGGTGATTCGACGGCAGAGTCAGAATCCGCGTCGTATTGAGCTTGGAGAGGGCTGGTTATGACCCGCAAAGCTGCAGTAGGCCGAGCGGGGATGTAGGGCTTCGTGGGAGGTGCATCTAACATCGCTTTCACCACTTCCGCAGATGGGGCAGGAGCAGAGACTGGTCTAGGCTTCTTGACTTTCTCATGTGTTGACGTTTCGGAGACCGGGTAAGGTGGAGGAATCTCGCCAGGTGAAAGACCAAGGTCTTCTTCAGTAATCGGTCCTACAGACACAAAACGAACGAACGGTCGGGGACGACGGGCATCTAAGGCTAAGTTGACGTCGTGGTGAGTAATGGTAACTGAAGTGCGAAGATTGTACGACGAGCGGCCGTACGCAGTGGCCTCAAACGCAGAATCTACTTCACCGGGCTTCGGCCTATCAGAACAAAATACCTTTAGGGGTAAAGCATTTGGTCATTGAGAAGAGATAACTCACCCAGTGACGCTGATACGAATACCAGACGCATTCTCGGCTCGAACTCGAGTGGCGGAATCGCCAGCAGTCCTAAAAACCATGGTGGTTTCGAGAACTGACCTATTTCTACGCCGGTTTGCTCTGACTTGTGGCACGGAATCTTGAACATGAACAGCAAACGCTTGATTTTCTCCAAACGCAGGCATGATGAAAGGGAAAGATGGAGCTTGCTTGAGGGGTGGCGAATGAATAAGTGAATTAGTGATGAACGCAGTGATGCTAACTCGCAGAGTAGCAACGGAAAGCCAAATGAAATCGTAAAACTAGTATTCCGGGTGCAGCGCGGCACCAGTTTTTAAGAGGTCAGTCAGGAATTCCACGTGCGGTATGTGGTTTCCTGCAGCCTATTGTTCCTCGCCTTGAGCGGTCCAATCAAGGTCTAAGTGCCAATAATGGCCATCACATTGATTTCTGAAGCCCTGAAGTGTGATATTGGCCAACAATGATGGAAGACGATATGAACATTGGCAGAGCGAAAACAGCGAAGCCCCGTTTCAAAGTTCGCACGGCCTTTGTCTGGGTCAACATCAACAGCTGCAGTGTCCACACTGAATGTTGCCTCAGTTCTTATTCTAACATGGCTACTCATAAATCCATGGATTCATGCATCCACAAGCCCCTCAGAGTTTCTCAAAGTGGACGGAAATATGGGCACCATAGTATCGAAGCTTTCAAACTGCTTTCTTCCATGTCAAATCTCTTTCCTACCAGGTATTATCTACGCTCGACGGTCCCTCAATATGACTGCCTTACAACGAGAATTTCAGCCGTACAAATCGTTCCTGCCATTGTCTACCTCCTCAAGCTCTTTCTGTTCGTGGTCCTTGTATTACCGGCCTGTGCAATGGCTGGTTGGACATTGAGATTTGGATGTCATTGTAAAAATCGACAACTGGCAACCGTTAATCTGACCTTATTACACTCTAGTCACTCCTTGAATAATATTAAATATATTTCCAAGTCGGAGGCGACCTTGTGTCCTTATTGGGTTGAAAGGGTTTTATGGCAGAAATATAACGAAGATTGCTTCAAAGAATACCTCAACTTGTTTTTCTTTGCTCTGGTAAGTGAGAGCTGAATCAAATCGTGCTTTACTATCGAACAGATACACTACGGTCCAATCAAAATGTCGTCTGAAAAATCCATCAGGCCTTGCTCGTCTTCTACGAATGATGTTTTACAGGCATGTCCTACATCCAACTCATTGTCCTCATTCCAGAACTAATTCTGTCTCCTTCTCAGACAGAGGATATGACTTTGAGAACCACCAATATCTTCGGTAATGGAATCCGTTTTCTACAACGAACTCTTCTAGGGTTTGATGAAGATGATCCTCATATTGCTCTCGCGGCTCTAAGTCTTTTTCCAGAACAAGTGCAGGTATTGAGCGGAGACACATACCGATTTCCATGGCCTTCCGTTCTGCTTCCGCGCTTTAGAAATCTCTTCATGGAGCCACGGAATCGATGCTATGTCAATTACTTGCCAGTCGAGCTTCTTCGAGAAGTGTTCATATACCTCCTGCCTGACCAAGACTGGAGACTCCAGGATACACCTCCTCCTCAGCTTCTTCTTGTTCAGATCTGCAGTTATTGGCGGAATGTTGCTCTTACTTATCCACGGCTCTGGTCAACATTCATGATTGTTTCTCCCATAAAGCGTCACATACCAATGACCAAATTGTGGTTAGAGCGCTCGGGCCAATGCCCATTGACGATATATATTGACCATCACAATTCAATTCGCCTGGAAACATTGACGACAACCGACACTGTGATCGACCTTCTCCGGCCTCATGTCAGTCGATGGAAAACTGCCATCTTTATCTTGGATTCTTGTGTTCAGTCATCACTATTCGCCCTTCCTCATGAATTCCCTTTACTCGAAAGGTTCTGTTTCGATGTTGTTGGTCGCTTCAGATGTTGGAGCTCGGAAGATATAGAGCGCGTTCGAGAAATATTCATTCCATCTTCTTTCCTCAGATTGCGGGAGGTCACATGGAAGACATTTAGTTCATCGCTGCACATCCCTTTGTTGGTTCCAACCAACCTCATTTATCTTTCTGGGGATTTCGTGATAGATGGGCCCTTCTTAAACGCACTGTCTGGTTTGAAACATCTGCAGACTCTCCGTTTGCATCACTGTCCACCAATCCCTCGCGACTATCCTCGTCTGGATCATCATGTAGTGCTTCATCGTTTGCACGATCTCGACCTCCTACTGGGCTGGTACACGCCGTCATTTCTATTCAATTCAATCAGCGCTCCAAACCTCCGTGTTCTTGTGATTAGGTTACCATTTAGAGAAGAAGGTCGAACGGCACTCTACGCTTTCATTCGAAGAAGTCGTTGTAAACTCCGCGCATTCTCGTATATTGACGATGTCGGGTACAATCCGGAGGCACAATTCTTTCAGGAGTTACTCGTCTCTCCTCAGATGGGCTTCCTTTCGGAACTGAATATCGTCATCCGATCCTCAGATGCAGTATTAAGACTTTTATCTCGAGTAAATATCGCTGTTCTGCCTTCCCTAGGTCGGTTTTGTCTTTCAGCAGATCACTGCTCGGCCGACGTTCTCCTCGATATGTTAAAACATCGAGCCAATGATTTTCATACTCCGACTGATACTTTAATTCCGGAAACACTACTCAGTGAAGAAAACGTATTCGCACCCTCGTTGCGGTTCATACCGGTGTCCGGATCTTCGCTTTGTATCAAAGTTCCCGTGAATGGGCATTTCTACGAAATCGAAGCAGTCAGAGAATGGTTCAAATGTGATGATCGAACTCATTGGAGTTTGGTTCTGAATTGAGCAAACATTATATACAATACCCGTATGTTCATGTTACATAGTTATAATTTTTAGTTTGCTGTAGATGGAAAGTTTGTTTTCGCAAATTCCTCGCCCAATGTGCTCGATAGCTGCAAAGTAATTCCTGTTCAACTCTCACCTAACTCGTCCGGCCGAACAGACTCGTTACTAGAGAACAAAACGAACAGTTCTGTCACCGTTCGGAGGTTCACAACAGTAGCGGAAAAGAAATCGGGTAAGCAGCGCGGCGCCAGTTTTTAAAAAGTCGGTCGGGAATTCCACGTACGGTATGTGGTTTCCTGCAGCCTGTTGTTCCTTGTCCTTGAGCGGTCCAATCAGGGTCCAAGTGCCAATAATGGCCATTATATCGATTTCTGAAGCCCTGAAGTGTGATATTGGCCAACAATGATGGAAGACGATATGAACATTGGAAGAGGGAATACAGCGAAGCCCCGTTTCAAAGTTCGCACGGCCTTTGTCTGGTTCAGCATCAACGGCTGCAGTGTACACACTGAATGTTGCCTCAGTTCTTATTCTAACATGGCTACTCATAAATCCATGGATTCATGCATCCACAAGAGGCTCAGAGTTTCTCAAAGTAGACGGAAATATGAGCACCACGGTATCCAAGCTTTCAAAATTTCATTGCAAAAATGTTTCCTTCCATCTCAAATCTCTTTCCTACCAGGTATTATTTACCTTCGACGGTCCCTCAATATGACTGCTTTATAATGAGGACTCTAGCCTTACAAATTGTTCCTGCCATTGCTTACCTCCTCCAGCTCGTTCTGTTTGTGGTAATACTTGTATTACTGGCCTATGCAATTGCTGGTTGGACATTGAGATTTGGATGTCATTGTAAAAATCGACAACTGGCAACCGTTAATCTGACCTTATTACACTCTAGTTACTCATTGAATAATATTAAATATATTTCCAAGTCGGAGGCGACCTTGTGTCCTTATTGGGTTGAAAGGGTTTTATGGCAGAAATATAACGAAGATTGCTTCAAAGAATACCTCAACTTGTTTTTCTTTGCTCTGGTAAGTGAGAGCTGAATCAAGTCGTGCTTTACTATCGAACAGATACACTACGGTCTAATCAAAATGTCGTCTGAAAAATCCATCAGGCCTGGCTCGTCTTCTATGAATAATGTTTTACAGGCATGTCCTACATCCAACTCATTGTTCTCAATCTAGAATTAACTCTGGCTCCTTCTTAGACCGAGGATATGACATTGAAGCCTACTGATATCCTCGACAATGGAATTCGTTATCTCCAACGAACTCTTCTAGGGTTTGATGAAGATGATCCTCATATTGCTCTCGCGGCTCCCAGTCTTTTTTCAGAACAAGTACAGGTATCAAGCAAAGACACTTGCCGATTTTCCTGGCCCTCCCTACTGGTTCCACACCTCGGATCTCTCTTCATAGCGCCAAAGGATCAATGCTATATCGATCGCCTACCTGTGGAGCTCCTTCGAGAAGTATTCATATACCTCATACCCGACCGACATTGGAGGCTTGAGGATACATCCCCTCCCCAGCTTCTTCTTGTTCAGATCTGCAGTTATTGGCGAAATGTTGCTCTTGCTTATCCACGGCTGTGGTCAACATTCATGATTGTTTATCCTATAAAGCGTCACATACCGATGACCAAAATGTGGTTAGAACCATTTAACACCCAGCTCATTGACGCGAATTGACTGCTTGCTGGAGCACAAAAACACAAGCTCTGTAATTGTTCCGAGGTCCACAACGGCAGCCGAAAGGAAACCGCGTACATCCACTCTGCAATCGATCAAGTGTAAGGTTCTGAGCTAGGAAGCCTTTACCACTGATATCACTAGACGCATTCGGAAACCTGGTTCCCCTTATCCCTCCCCTGGCCTGCAAATAATTAGGGATTCAAGTTCCGGACAAACCTGTAAAATCGCTCTGTATTCTTCTGCAAATATCGCAACTGTGTCGAGGGAAATGTATGCCAAATGGTTCCAAGGAATATTCCTAATGTCTTCGCAGAAAGGCGCAAGGATCGGTCCGCCATACAGAGGATTGGTCCCAAAGGAAATTGCCTTCAAGTGGGGCACGATGATGGGAATGCTGGCTTGAGCCAAATCAACACAACCAATAAAGCTGTCAAAATTCTATTCGTTCCTGACTTTCCAGAAACCTTCTGGTACATCGTCTGTCCTCCGCTTTGGGACCAATTCTTGTTGCACGAACTTTGTGAAATTAGTGAATGTGGGTGTCTCGATCAGCCATGCCACTCCCCCTGCGCCTCCTTTACGAAGTTGCAGGAGAATCTCTTCAAGAGAAAGGCAGATCGATTTTTGTGTTAAAGCAAACTCATAAACGGATATTATACAATGTTCTCTATGGATAACTTTGAATCGTGCGTCCCATACGCCATTGTCATGCTCAGAGGATTTCAACAGCACATCTGTGTCCCAGACTGGAGCTGAAGGATTGATTGTGATTTCCATGAAAACTTCGCCAGATCTGTTAAATCCTGCTAGAGATTTATCCAACCCCTGAGCGAAATCGAATTTGTCGTTGAGAAACTTGACGTGTGGCCTGTTCAACGAGAACTCTACGTCTATCGACCAGCCTTCGACTGGGAGCTGGACAGTAGTTTGGTGGAGGAGAGGGGAGGTTCTGCTCTTGATTGCTTCCCTGACAGTTCGAGAAGATGAAGTGGTGTAGTAGATAGTGCAAACATAACAAATGATGAGATAGAGGAATATAAGCTTGACGCCCAAGGGCAGCAAGACTAATACTCCGAGGCCTTGAATATCTCGAGCTTTGGCGGGTAGAGGACCGTTATTGGCATAGAAGTACCAGAGGATGCCGAGCATAGCAGCTGCAGATACGATCTGGGAGATAGTGTACTCGACCACAATCTGGCGAATAAACGAGGTAGTGGAATACAATATGGTGGTGTTGATCATGATCTGAAGAAAAGGTTCAGAGGGATATCAAAGAGGAAGTTCACCTGGAGAAGTACTGTAGTTAATTTGTTGTTCGACCAGCACGTCTTTTCAGCTTTCCTTGTCGATAAGATAATAAGAGAAATAAGAGAAGAATGGGGGTAAGCGCATCGTTGCGACAGCGACAAAGCAAAACAATCCTTTGTTTTCTGTACACATCAATACTTCTGTGTGGGTCCATGGTAGGTCCTTATCGTCAATAGCTACGCAAAAGTAATGGCAGCTCAATTGTGAACTTGGACAATAAAATAAAGTTAGAAAGGGAAATAAAGTGTACAAGAATCATTCTAACATCGACTATGGTTCCTGGCCATACCAATTTTCTCTGAGTAGCTGTTGAAACTGCAACGACCACCAGCCACGCTCTTCTCTCTCCATTTGCGTAGGGTCAGAGATATCACTTTGTCTCATCGAATCATCCGCTAACTGCAACGAAGGACTTTTCGGAAGCGGCAGTCCAGTTTGTAAGATTGACTCAAGAATTCTCCGCCGATCTTGTTCGAGAAGATGGTTAGGTCCCTCGATATCACCACCAGCTTGAGTGAGACCCGGGTTCGAGAGATTGCGCAACGTGGATTGAGAGGAACGTCGGAAGGCGGATATCCATGATTCTCGGCAAGATTTTGAGGTATTAGTCATAGGAAGTTGAAATTGAAGCGTCTTGACATGCGTCCCGGCGCATAAACTACTCTGGTTGAGATCGACACTGACTGGAATTAGGTCGACGGCTATTGTCGGAGACCCTATTTCAAGTGCATGGATTAAGAGATTGTATTAGTTTGGAGGTGTGGGACAGACCAGCTGCATCGGTCACATTTGAATCAATCTCATGCACTTCCAAAACCCTCGTGACGCCAATGTCCTCACAAACAGTCCATCTCTCCAACCCTTGTTGTTCTTGAGGAATCTGGTTGGAGCTTTCCCTGAGTGAAAATCGAGTCGTGGCCAACACGACCAAGTCTGAGAAAACCAAGACCATTACTTGAGGTGGCGGAGGTGGGGAACTGGTCTCAACAGAACGAAAAGATACACCTGTGGAAGCAGAATTGTTCGATTTGACAGATCCAGATCTTGATCTTCTTGTGTCCCAATCATTGATTGCATCGACGAGCCTATTCGTCCTGTTTGGAGTATTGATTGCTTTGGCATTCGGAGTCCATCTTGAATTCGAGTTGCGGAGGTGTTGGTGAAGATCCAGGGAAAGCAATTGCCCATGGCAAAGTAGCCGGCGATCTCTTCGCGCCAGATTCGTTGCGGTAGGTAGTCCATCGATGCGTTCGGAGATACTCTTGATGAGTTCGTATTCTTCTTCTCTTGCCTTGACTGTCTGGAGAGTTTTGACGACGAGAGTGGTAGCATGAACAAGCATGAGAGTGGGCAAATATTCTTTGTGATCTTTGGGGGTAACATCCAAAAATTTCTGAACATGTAATTACGACTCCGTGACATGGTAACTGAGACCAGCACTCACCTGAAAGAGGCCAGGATACGTCGCAACTCTATCTGCAGGTTCTAGCAGCATATTCCCAAAGCTCGCCCGACATTCTGGTGTCTTTTCCTGTAACCTCACAAACTCCCCAAAATCGCTCCCGTTGTCACCCACCAATCTTTCCAATATCTCTAAGACGCCTGACAGTTTCACCAAATACGGTTGATATATCTCAAACCTAGGCACAAAAGAACGAAGCGTATACGCCACACCCACTCTATCGTGATCCTGATGCTCGGAGATATCAGCAAATGGGATTTCCTGCGTTTGGAATGATTGTAATGTGTCGCGGATTTGAGTGTGCAGATTGACAATGTCCTCTAACCAGTCCAAGACCTTCGCTATCTCGAGAGGGACACCAGCTATCCAGGTTTTGGTAGTCTGAATTCGGAGAGGAATAATGAAAAGGCTGACAACAGAAGATAAGCGTTCGACGAATGCAGTCTCCGCTGTACGCATTTCCCATATCATTTCTTGCCGCTGGACCTCCATTTCCCCAAAGTTCTCTAGCAGAGACCTGTACGAATCAGGACCAACCATAGAACGCCAGGAGGATGGAGTAAGAACTTTGTTGATATTGACACTATCCGCTGTCCTTTGTGTCGAACTGGGCCGTGCCACTGGAGTCCGAGAACGATGCCGGGACTGACGGCGCTCTCTCGATCTCGACTTTTCATTCAGTTCTGAATGTTCTTCCCCAGTTGAGATGGCAGAGGACTGATGTTGTTTCGATTCATGTCTCCTTCTCTCATCATGTCGATGCGAACGTCCTCTCGCCTCGCCACCCTTCATACCCCCTTGACTCAACGTCCTAAATAGATTTTCTGCCCCAACACTGAGTTCATTGTCTACCTCGTGTTCCCAGCTCGCTCTTTCCATCGAAACGTCTACACCTGAAGTCATACTATCAGTAGATGGCAGCGACGAACCAGGATCTCGGGATATACCCTCTTTATTGGGTACATGATCGATGGCTGTAGAGGGACGGTATATGTCTGACTCAGACGGCGGAATGCCGAAAGCTTGGCGGGTCCGTACTAGAGCTTCCATAGATCGCTTAGCTAGTACTACTGATTCGTAAGAGTTGTGAGGTTCCCGCTTGGTGGTTGAGCCTGGTGTGGGACTCGATCCATGGCGAGATAGCGTAGCTGTCAAGGTAGAAGCAGGGGATATAGGCGAAGCATATGGAGGAGGAGATATCGCAGCGGAAGGGGACAGATCTCTGGTATATGATTTTCGTTTAGAAATGACCTTTTTATCCTTCTCATCGGAAATTGTAGCCTGCGGAATGCGAGAGCGCAGACTTCCACCAGTATTAGGAGAAGACTTCTCTTTGTATCTCGGCAGACGTGGTGATAGCGGGAGATCATTATAACGGCCAGACGGCACAGGAGACGGAGACGGAGACATGGCGGAGGATGGATGCAAGGAATGCCGTTTTGAATTCTTGGAAGATGGAATCTGTTCAGAGTCACTACGAAACCCTTTGTTGGCAGTGACCAACTCTTCAGCGTGCACATTCAAAGTATATTCAGAAGGACTGGAATATCGGTTTGATCTTCGGCTCACGTTAGACGTGGTAGAACCTAATTTCGGCGTGGCATGAGCTGGAGGTGTTGAAAAATTGCCACCCTCCCTGGAAGATGGCTGGTTCACAGCACCAAAACCTTCATCATACTCGGACTCGGACTCGCTGGCACTGATCTCCTGATGTCCACCATCATGCCCGTTGGTTCCCTCGACTAAAGACCCACTTAAAGCGAGCCCCTTCTCTCCACAGTAATCACTCTCAGCTTCCGATAAAATACTCTTTTGATCACTTGTCTCTATATCTAGACCTGCCGTATGGGTAATATGATCAGGATCATTAGCATTATTTGATCGAAGACTAAGGTCGTCCAGACCCCGCACGAGTCCTAATAAAGCGGCCTTCCGTCTACTGTGCGTTTCGTCGAGCTCATTCAGATCAAGGGACGCATTTGATCGAGAAACCCCGCTTCCGCCTCCGGTAGCGTCCGAGAACTCGGCTTCCTCATCGTCCGTATAGATTGATCCTGCTGAAGGATAGGACGCGATGGATGAACGCGATTGTCTCTGGAACGCGCCAGGATCAGCACGAGATTCCGTATTGACCTCAACGTGTTCATAGTGGTGGTCTTCATGATAGATTTGTACGCGATCACGACGTTCTTGATGACCATGGTCCTGCTGAAGTTGAAACCCATGTTCGCCAGACCGGCCTTGATCTGTGAACATTAATCCCAGTCCAATCTTTCCCTCCTGACCCTGGGACTGACTAGGTTTTGCTCGACCGGGAAGTCTCTGGGCATGTCCGTATGTATAGAGACGATTATGCGAATGAGAGGATGGATCATCTTCGCTTTCAGAGCTTGACGAAGGGACGACCATTGCATTCGTCACAGTAAGTTTACGACGATCCCTCCCTTCCGCCTCTAAGCGGTATTCCAAATCCGAATCGTCCGTGCTGACATTGGCATCATTTCGGTGATCTTGGACGAATTGTCTGGCACTACGAGTAGATGTTCCCCCGTGGAAGCGAGGGATATGGGATGTATGCGGTGTCTGGTGTGTTCTGGACGTTGAGGAGTAATCGGACTGAGATATTGGAGTATTGGTTTGGTTGTTTGCCGAAACGAAAGAACCGGGATCTGTACGTGACCGACTGCGTACACCCAGTTGTCTTAGTACACCAAAAGATATCGCAGGTTGGTTTTCCTGAAAAACATTATCATGATCAGATGGTGAGATCGACAATAGATGAACAAGCGTACTTTCGTGGTCTGGTCGTCAGAAGCCGAGGATACTGAAACCGCTGTGGAAGACGAAGACTTTCGACGGAGGAGACTCCTCACTGATTTGAGTGCTCCTCCACCTGGGCTCAAAACTGGCGCGGGTGTAGGAGATGGTGAAGGAGAGGACGATAATCTGGGAGTAGGAGCCTTTAACGCTGATTTCAGCACACTCCCAGTTTTTGGCGTAGCCGCTCGTTTCTCAGTTGTAGGACGATTCTCAGTCGTTGGTGTACGAGTAGATGGAGGCTTCAACCTCGGCGAAGGCGGTGGATATGACGAGATATCGATACTGCCGCCGCCACTACTATAATCTTCCGAGCCATTCTGTCGAGAGAGTGTAATGGTAGGCGTGTTCGTGTTGCTTGAAGTTGTCATTCGAGATGGTGGACGCGTCATTTTGTCTATCGTATCGCGCAGGGAAGGCAAAAGATGAGCTTCGACTAAGGGTAAATTATGAATTTGACTCTCGCGCTTCTTCCTGGAGCTCTCCGCAGAAGATTTTCTGGGGCGAGATTCCGTTGTGTGATTGCCATTATAGTCGAAAGAAGATGGATCTGACGAGGCCGATGAAAGGTAGGAAACAGGCATATAAGCGTCCTGGGATGGATGTTCTTCTGAAAAACTAGCTGAGCGATTTCGTTCTGCGTTTTCTCTATCTGGGAGGCAGAATCCACCCGCTACTGCAAAATGAGATGGAGGAAAATATTGAGGTGATGACTGGGAAATTGGCGGAGCAGGTGAACGCGACTTGTTGCGTGTACTTGAGCGAGATAGAGGCATTTGGGCCACTGGAAAACAGTTCTGATAGAACTGTTGCTCACCGATAGCGATTAATTGCGACTTCAATTTCAAACAAACGAGCGAAGACCGAGCGCCGAATGCCGAGCGCCGAACGCCGAACGCCGACCGAGCAGCTACCAATTTTGTATAACAAAATCACTCTACCACTAGTACAGTATCAATTATTCTCACTACTTATAGGCAAGTCTGGAAAACATGTTGTCCGTTAGGGCGGGATTTATCGGAGCCAAGGAAGGAGCCCCGCTTTACCCCTCTTACCCCGCATTGCACGGACTTCCTGAAAAGGAATAGACTTGCAGGTGATCATACGATCCCGTCTTGTTTAAATTTCTTATTGAAAAGTCACATAAATACCACTGTCTTGAGCGCATTCAACTCCCCCCCTTTATTTCTTATCACCGTCGCTACTGCAAGATTAAAGAAACCAGAGTTGTTGAACCGAAGTAACTTTACTTGGTAGATTTCTCAGCATACGGTAAGCCGAATTCTTTAAATGATGTCTGGTTCTTGTCGTTAACTTTCGCAATCCAAGAATCACAATGGCTGCAGCTGCAAGCAATCTCCCTGGGCCTGCTAGGCATGATTCTCAAGGGATTCCCATGCATTCTCCCGGACGCAGACTCACAACTGCTACTAATCCTCACAAGGACATTCATCCAGTACCGGATAAATGTATGTCCATGCGGATTCATTATGAGATCATTCACTAACTCAATGTTTTTTTCTAGCTCATATTGGTCCAGACATTGAAGCTTACAAGGCTGCCCACAGCGATACTGTCGGTCCGCATTCGGACGCTTGGTGGGCTCAGCAAGCCAGAGAAAATCTTACCTGGATCAAGGACTTCAGTATCGTTAGGACTGGAGGATTTCCTTCTGCCGAAGAACTGAAGGAGGATAATCCGAGTAAGTCGCAACGTGCTCAGAATTTGCACCCATCGTTAACCTAACTCTCTGCAGATCCCCCATCTACCTTGCCTATTACCTGGTTCCCGGATGGCTCCCTTAACGCCTGCTACAACTGCGTCGACCGACATGCTTTCAAGAATCCCGATCTGACAGCTATCATTTACGAAGCTGACGAACCCGGCGAACATCAATACATCACCTATGGAATGCTCTTGAACGAAGTTTGCCGTGTCGCCAATGTATTGAAAGACATGGGTGTCGGGAAAGGTGACACCGTAAGTCCTCGATGTATCCCAATGATTTGTATATCGATAAAACTACAACTGAAATTCAGGTCACAATTTATCTTCCCATGACATGGCAAGCCGCTGCCGCGTTCCTAGCCTGTGCACGTATCGGTGCCATCCACTCCGCCGTATTTGCAGGTTTCAGTGCAGAAAGTCTGAGAGATAGGTGAGGAACTGAACATCACGCGGCTTGTTGTCTTGTTTTCAATTCGGATCTTTATATCGTTCTCGGATCTTCTAAACACCACTCAACTGACATTCTACCTCGGCATCTTATCTAGAATTCTCGACTGTGGCTCGACCGTGTTAATTACCGCCGACGAAGGCCGTCGCGGAGGACGATCAGTGGCGACCAAGGTTATCGCTGACCAAGCTTTGAAAGAATGTGGAGATGGTAAACCCTTTTGGCTTTACGAGCCTCAATTTTCCTGATTATTTGCTTGTGTTTTCAGCGAACCCAGTCAAACACGTCCTTGTCCTCAGTCGCACAGGCTCCAAAACCGTTGCATCGCAACACTTTACTCCAGGACGTGATGTCTGGTGGCATGAAGCTGTTGCCAATGTCCCTTCGTATTGTCCGCCCGAGGCGATGAACAGCGAGGACGGACTGTTCATCCTCTACGTAAGAACCATTATCAGTAATCGAGGCGTTCGACTGACCATAAAGTTCCGTAATATTCTAGACCTCTGGTTCTACCGGAAAACCCAAAGGAATACTTCATACCACCGGTGGATATCTGCTCGGAGCTCTACTAACTGTCAAGTATGTCCTATCCGTCTTCCGTGTACACCGTACTCACCAAACGTTCTTTCCTCTCTTTACCGCACATTTAAACCCATCACTGACTGACAGATATGTATTCGATGTTCATCCCGGAGACAAATTTGCCTGCATGGCGGATGTCGGTTGGATTACAGGTCATACATATATCATCTACGGCCCGCTTTCGCTCGGGACGACAACGACGTTTTTTGAGAGTACCCCTGTGTACCCGTCTCCATCAAGGTAAGTCTCGATTGTCATCAGCAAAGATATAGATCTCACTGTGTCTTTCCCATTCTCTCATTATTGCGCCAAATCCGGCGTTGCCTATACGTGCTCTTCTCATGAAGATACTGGGAAACTGTTTCCAAACACGGTCTTACACAATTTTACTCATCCCCGACGGCAGTGAGATTACTTAGAAAACTAGGTCCGTCTCTACATAGTGTATTATCCATCGACGTTCTTGTAACAACATCTATTTCCAGGCCATCAACACGTCCAGGATCATGACCTTTCCTCTCTCCGGGTACTCGGATCGGTCGGCGAGCCTATCAATCCTGAAGCGTGGAACTGGTTTAACGAGCATGTTGGCAAGGGTGAATGTGCGATTGTCGACACTTTCTGGCAAACCGAAACTGGTTCCATCATTGTTACTCCTCTGCCTGGGGCTATCGAGACTAAACCTGGATCTGCGACGGTGCCTTTCTTTGGTATTGAGACTGAGATTGTGGATTCAATGACCGGGAAGGTTGGTCATGATCTCTGTGAACCTGCATAGACTTCCAACTCATATTGTCTAGGCCCTGGATGGTGATAACATCGAGGGTGTTTTGTGTATCAAAAAGCCCTGGCCGTCGATTGCCAGGACTATCTGGGGTGATCACAAACGGCAAGTCCCTGGCACCTTTATTTTTGAATAATCTGATGACTGAACTTCTTCATTGCCTTCCCGTATCTGTGACTTTTCATGCGCTTGGAAAATGCAGGTTTATCGATACCTACCTGAGGCCTTACCCAGGGTACTATTTCACCGGCGATGGAGCTGGTCGAGATGAACACGGTTACATCTGGATCAAGGGCAGAGTGGATGATGTTTGCCTACTTTCAATCAACTTCCCTATAGGCTGTCTCTGATATACTCATATTATAGGTCATCAACGTTTCGGGACACCGTATGTCCACCGCCGAGGTTGAGTCTGCTTTGCTTTTGCACAATGGGGTAGCAGAGACTGCAGTCATTGGAACGGCAGACGAAATGACCGGTCAGGCTGTCAATGCATTCGTCACGATGAAACCGTCAGTGCCGTATACCCATACACATTTATTGAAAATCAATTTAATCTTTCTCGATAGTGAATTCTCTTACAATCCCACAACTGAACAAGCATTGGTCAAAGAGCTCGTTCTTCAAGTACGAAAGATCATTGGACCATTCGCGGCTCCAAAAAGAATATTCATTGTTGCTGATCTACCTAAAACTAGGAGCGGGAAGGTGCGTGATCTTATTATGTTGCATTCATCATTCCTACTAACTAGTATTTCTGTCCTTCCTTTCCTGTTGTTTGACTTTCACCTCCATGTTCACGGTTCTCGTTTTCAATACCTAGATCATCCGTCGTATTCTCCGGAAAATTGTTGCGGGTGAAGGAGATCAACTTGGTGATCTCTCCACTGTTGCAGAACCGGAAGTCGTGGAGGTAATCAAGAAGAAAGTCGCGGATAGTATGTCTGCGTGATAGATGGTGGTCACTGGTTGGAAGAATTGATCTACATTAGGGATTGGTTAAAGAACTAAATGAAGGCTTGTAGTATTCTTTATGTATAATCAAGCACTGTATGTATGTACCCTACCGAAACACATATTCTATCCGCGCGAGGCTGACTTCAGAAAAAGGCAATTAGGCGCTCAATTGAGCAGCGATGTTCAGTAGTAGAAACACTTTTGCAGGTGCTCTCTTCTCCATCAGTCCATAGACCACGCATGATTTGTCTAAACTTAAGTCTATCGGATATCTAATCTATTCCAGTCTCCTAGTAGTTCTACGGACTTAGGTACCACGGGATCAGCTTCAGGGTGCATCATATTCATCTCTACGCATTCGATGAACAACATTCTTGCTGCTTGATACGTCTATACTTGAAGATGTCTCTGACTCTTCAGCGCCTTTTCGATGATAACGCCTTCAATCGAGTTTCAAAAGAGAGAAGAAAATCTATTGTCATCATAGATTTTCGTTCTCGTGGCTTGTAAGACGCGTAACAGATCTCAATCGCTGATTACAGACAGCTTGCATACCAATGTACGTCTGAAAAATATCTATACTGCACAGTTTTTCTGTTTTTGTTTCTCCAGTCGACCAGCTCCTACCAGTGACTTGTCTGCTTTGTATGATGCTCACCATCTCGAAATTCTCTTTGGTAAGTTTCCTCTGAAACTATCTCTTCACACACGAGCAATGCTAACGCTACTTATCAATGACATAGTTTCTGTCACTATGTCTAACGCTGAGGGTATTTTCCAACAACCTGACCACCGATGCCGTTGTGCCAGTTTCTGGTACCAACATGGGCTCGATACAGATTCCCAGTGGTGGCACGCGCCTATACTACCAAGACAGCAACGACGGCAACATTATTGAAATGGTCATCTCCAATGCATTCACTGTTGGAGTGTTCGAAGAATCTGTAGTGCTGGTCCCATCGGCCCAAGTCAGGTCCAATTCTCCTGTGGCAGTTTCCTTGGTCGCAGACGGAGACACCTTCATTCAGGTTCGCGATTTTTACTCTGAAGGTGGAATTCCAATCAGTTGAAATCATATCTAAATAACCATAGGTCCACACGTTCTTCTTCTCCCCTGAGAACGTCCTGAGTCAATACTATTGGGATGACAAGCTCGGTATTCAAGGAGGTCCAAATTGTCTTACTTGTGTGACAAACAAAGGATTTGTCGGTGTCGCTGGTAGTCAGATGCTATATGCTATGGCTAGTTCTGCTAGTTCTCCGCCCACTTTGCGAGTGGGATTTGTTAGCGCAGGAGCTCCAAACACAATTAGCGAGGCGGTCAATACCGGTAGTGGATGGAGCGTAGCTTCTTTATCGACCTGACAAGTGAGCTGCAGAGGATGGACACTAGTCTGTTCTAGTAGTATCAAATGGCTTCACATATGCCTATACCTTCGAAGTTGTGTAATATTCAAATTGCTATGTCCGATTTTTTTGAGATTACATCAACATTCAGAATAGCAATCAGGATCGGACTATCATTTCAAGAGTTTGGAGTGTTTGCTGTAATATATACCACTTTACAAGATGATGATGCGTCCTAAAAAGATTGCCGCTACAAGATGTATTAAACTGTAAATAAGTGACAGGCCCGCTGTATTCACACTGTCTTACAATATTTCGGACACAACAGCTTTGCGGTCAATAAATTCCTGGCGAGACCTCCGAAGTGACTTTCTGCCTCATACATCAAGATCCAATGATCCGGCCACTATCTACGATGTTCTCCCTACATAAGATTAATCAGAAATTCCTTTCAAAAATTGCGTAGAAATATCACTCTATTGGGTATTCCAATAATCAGAGCTAAAGTAATAACAACAAAGGCAGCGACGGGGGCATACAACTAGTACATTTGAATTTGAGTGTATTTGAGTCAGGAAACCGCTGCAGCTCAGGACACCGTATGTCCACCCGCGAAGTTCAGTCTGCTTTGCTTTTAAACAATGGGGTAGCAGTTGAGTGCAGTCATTGGGATGACAGACGATATGACCGGTCAGGTTGTCAATGCGTTCGTCACAATGAACCGTGAGTGTCGCTCTTCCATACCCATACACATATATTGAAAATGAAATCTGATTTTTTGATGGTGAAATTTCTTACGATTTCGCAACTGAATAAGCCCTGGTCAAAGAGCTTGTTCCTCAAGTACGGAAGATCATTAGACCATTTTTGGCTCCAGAGAGAATGATCTACTGAAAACTAGGACGGGAAGGTGCGTGATCATATCTAAATATATATTTGCGTTCATCATTTTTACTAATTGGTATAGTACTTCTGTTCTTCCTTTGCTGCGTTTGGCTTACACCTCCATGCTTCACGGTTCCCGCCTCGACCCCTAGATTATCCGTCGTATTCTCCAGAAAATTGTTGCAGGTGAAGGAGATCAACTTGGTGATCTCTCCACTGTTACAGAGCTGGAAGTCGTGGAGGTAATCAAGAAGAAAAGTCGCGTTTTGTCTGCGTAACAGAAGGTGGTCACTCTTTGAATTGGTTGAAGGGCTGAATGAAGGCTTAGTATTTTATACGTATGATCAAGTATTGTATGTATGTACTCTACCAAAGCACGTAGTCTATCTGCGCGAGGCTGACTTCAAAAAGGGGTAATTACGCGCTTCACGCTTCCTAGCAAAATTATCGATGTCCAGTAATAGAACCCGTTCTGTAACGGCCCTCTTTTTCATCAGTCCGTAAACCACGTATGAATTGTCTAAACTCGGGTCTATCGGATATCTGGTCTATTCCAGTCTATCTCGCGGAAAATAAATCTGCGGACCTTTGTGGTACAGGTTGCCTTACATTCATCTCCTCGCATTATGTGATGAACAACATTCTTGCTGCTTGAAGATGACTCTGACTCTTCAGCGCCTTTTTGATGATAACACCTTCAATCGAGTTTCAAAAGAAAGAAGAAAATCTATTGTCATCATAGATTTTCGTTTTCATGGCTTGCAAGACGCGTAACAGATCTCAATCGCTGATTACAGACAGCTTGCATACCAATGTACGTCTGAAAAGTATTTATACTGCACAGTTTTTCTGTTTTTGTTTCTCCAGTCGACCAGCTCCTACCAGTGACTTGTCTGCTTTGTATGATGCTCACCATCTCGAAATTCTCTTTGGTAAGTTTCCTCTGAAACTATCTCTTCACACACGAGCAATGCTAACGCTACGGATTAACGACATAGTTTTTGTCACTATTTCTAACGCTGAGGGCGTTTGCCAACAATCTGACCACCGATGCCATTGTTCCCGTCTCTGGTACCAACATGGGTTCGGTACAACTTCCCAATGGTGACACACGCCTGTACTACCAAGACAAAAACGACGGCAACATTATTGAAATGGTCATCTCCAATGCATTCACTGTTGGAGTGTTCGAAGAATCTGTAGTGCTGGTCCCATCGGCCCAAGTCAGGTCCAATTCTCCTGTGGCAGTTTCCTTGGTCGCGGACGGAGACACCTTCATTCAGGTTCGCGATTTTTACTTTAAAGGGGGGTTCCCAATCTGTTGAAATCATATCTGAATAACCATAGGTCCACACGTTCTTCTTCTCCCCTGAGAACGTCCTGAGTCAATACTATTGGGATGACAAGCTTGGTATTCAAGGAGGTCCAAATTGTCTTACTTGTGTGACAAACAAAGGATTTGTCGGTGTCGCTGGTAGTCAGATGCTATATGCTATGGCTAGCTCTGCTACTTCTCCGCCCACTTTGCGAGTGGGATTTGTTAGCGCAGGAGCTCCAAACACAATTAGCGAGGCGGTCAATACCGGTAGTGGATGGAGCGTGGCTTCGTTATCGACCTGACAAGCGAGCTACAGACAACGGGCCCCAGTCTTTTCTTGTTTGTGCTCTAGGCTAGCAATTATATATACCAAGTAGCTTCGTGTATGCATATACCTTCGAAGTCGTTAAATATCTACAATCCTCTTGAATCGCTCTAAATTCAGAATAGTGGCTAGTTGGACGTTAGGATCGAAGATAATCACAGGCAAGATCAATGAGTTTAGAATATATGTTATGATAAGTATATGCAAGTTTACAAGAGTCCCAGATGATACAGTATTCATCTGCACCCTGAAATAACGCTGCAAGGTAAACCCAAAGAGCCATATTATAACCCGAAATAAGTGATAGGCCCACCATAAATGTATTGTACATTGCCTTACGAAACATTGTAGAGCACTGCAGATCGATAAATTCTTAGGAAGACCCCCAGGTAACTTTCTGTTAGGTAGTGCACCCGCATAGAGGGGAAATCTGCTAGCGCCGGCCCATAAGTGTCATCGAAACACCCCAGAGAGTGAAGGGATGTCTGGCAGCTAGCCTTCATACCTCTACTTCAAGTCGATATTAAACAGATTCCGAAGGATTGATAATAAGTATCCCAATCATTAAAGCTGGTAGTAACACCAAACGCATTGACGAGAGCATACAACCAATATATCAGATTTTGCGCGAGTATCTGACTCAGTGAACCGTTACAGGTGCTGAGAACCTCACAAATAAGAACCTGGTGGCTTGGAGAGATTATTTACAAGTACAAAGGATGGCGAACCCATGCATAGGGTCCAATGTGTACTTTTAGCACTAATAAACGATATTGCAAGAACATCTATCGAGCACTACATATATAAACCTTCACCTGAAGAGTATTTGTGAGATTGATTTTTCTGTGAACGACACAATTTGAAGTCTTAACTTCGGGACTGAGACAAACTATAAGCTAGAAAAACCTCGATTCATGAATACATAGAAGTACTTCCTTCAAGGAGACAGTAAGCATAAGAGACTGATAGTATCGTAACGAACTGATATTAAACTGCAGCTTTCATCCAGTCCACAACTTCCTCGGCCCATTGTTCACCCTGCCCAGACATGAGGGCAAAGGTGATGCTGATATGATTATGACCAGCAGCGACTACTTTGGACACTCGCTTTCCGGTGAGAGTCAACAAAGCATCTTGAAACAATTGCCCTACCCGAAGGAACGGCTCTGGATCATTTTCTGACTCTGCCAACAAAATCCGGTCAAGAATAGAAAATCTGTCTTTCGGTAAGTTTTTCAGTAAAGATAGAGGAGTGTTTTCCTTCGCCTTCTCCAGGCTACCAAAGAACTGTGTCGCAACCTCAGGATCAAAAGTAGGTCCTACTGCTTGCATGTCGCAAGTATATGGACCGGAGATCAAGATGATGCCCTTGAACTTTGATTGGATATTTTCTGGAAGAAGGGAAAGCAGCACGATTGTGGCCACGGTCACAGCGCCGACGGAATGGGCCATAACGAATAAAGAGTCGGTATCAATGTCAGTGATATTTCCATATATAAGAGAATGTGAATTTTCAGCGATCCACACGATCGCATCCCGGACATCTTCTGAGGGTGCAGGATATGTGACTTCGGGACTCAACCGGTAGTCGGGAACGATGGTAATGAAACCTTTGCGGGTGAAATATGCGCCAACATTAGCATAAGCCAGGTCTGCCGGCGTAGGTAGAGTTCTGGAGCCTGAGGTATAGCCACCTCCGTAAATGAAGAACAGGATCGGTGTTTCCCCAAGAGCTGCAGGCTCCGCAGGGTAGTATATATCCAGCTACAAACCAATTTTAGTCACGGCTGGACACTAATGAAAGACCGTCGAGCACCTTATGTCGTTCTGTAGGCCCGTACTTGAAGGTCCTTCGCGGGGTCGATAAAATCAAGGACCGCTTCTCCTCTAACAATGGAACAAAATGACCAATCGCTGTACATTAAAATCATGAGCAGTGATATCGACTGTCCATACAAAGATAAAGCGCACTGGGAAAAATGATCTTTGAAATCTCTGTTTCTTTGAGCTCTGCGATCTTGTCCATATTGAAGGAGCTAGCTTGGAATATCGCTTGGAATGGCTGCGTATGACTATAAGTAGGCACGATGAGAACAGACAACCCACGGAACGGAGATGGGTGATCATCACATATACATAAGTTACCCTGTGACCTTCGGTTAAATGTCAGCAGGACCTCCTCATCTCTCATTATTACCCTTATGAGCCGCGATTAGTGAGAAAGCGTTAGTATGAGTTGAGTAAGGCGAGCGGGTGATACGACAACCAGATAAATAAGGAATTCATTCGTTTACAAACAAACAAAAGAGCGAAGTGCTGAAGGTGAGTGAGCCTAACGCTATTGTCCTAGTATTCATCTTCCGGCTGTTCGGATTACTGGTGTTGGTGTACATTGCATGGTGACTCGGGACGGGAGACATGCAAGTGGCTGTGTTGCCACATAGATTCAAGTCGTGTCGTCTTTTCCCTTTTGAATCTCATATCTCTAATGTGTAATGATAAGGCTATGCGCGATGTTGCGTGTTAATACATATTTAACTCAGTACTTATGCTATCAGACTTGCTCACACAATCTTTAATGCAAGGACCTCAGACTGTTTATGAGGATGAGTACCTGTCACGCTTAGAACGCGATGTCCCCTTCAACTTGATGTCAAGAAGTATACGAGATACTCTGCCTCTTGTTGAGAGACTACTACGTCAATTGTACAAATTTCTTCAATCATTGCCCAATTATTTCGGAAGGGGAGGTGTCTTCACCATTACAACCTGCATCTGTTTCTCCGCATATCTTGTGCCCGGTATGTCACTTTCCTCCGCAATCTTCCTGACTGCAGCAATCTCCTCTACACTAAGCTTCACATCGGCGGCTCCCATGTTTTCCTTCACATACTACCATTTCAAAAGGCCGTCATGAGCACCCGCACTGACAGTCAACGAGAATCCACAAATCACCTTGATCTTCTTCGTCCCAGGAATAACGACAAAATCATCTCCTTGGGCTAGAATCCAGGCGAGCGTGACTTGACCTGCGGTTGCGTTGTGCGTTCGGCCGATGTTCTCGATTTGTTTGACTACGTCGAGTATCTTGGGGAAGTTCTCTGCTTGGTATCTTCCAAGAAAGTTAGTTTAAGATAGCTGAGTGAATCATGATTACAACGACGTACTTGGGAACAGTCCTTCGGAAATCCCCTTCCTCAAAATCATCGGGCGATTTCTAGAAAAAGTTCGAAGCAATCAAGACTAAACATTCACTGAGTTTTACCCACATACTGCCCAGTGAGAAGTCCTCTCGCAAGTGGAGAGTAAGCTACAATTGTGACTCCGAGCTCGCGTGCAGTCTTGAGAAGACCAGTCTCTTCAGATTCGATGTCGAGAACAAAAGGTGAGAATTCAACTTGGAGAGCAGAGATGGGATGTACAGCATGTGCACGACGAAGATCTTCCGCTGTGCACTCAGACAAGCCCAGATATTTCACCTTTCCTGCCCTATCAAAATCATTCGGTTCTTTCGACGGATCGACTAAGGAGGTCGGTGCCTACTTGACAAGCTCAGCCATAGCACCGACAGTGATCTCGATTGGAACTTTGGGATCAGGTCTACGATTAGTTGTCATAAGGACTTGTCGCAGTAAGAGTACATATTTTTTGCACCTGTGCTGATAATACAAGTCAATATATTCGACACCCAGACGTTCAAGCGACGTGGCGAATTGCTCCTTGACAAAATCTGGATCACCACGGGGACCTTGCGGGGTGATTCCGAACTTGGATGCAAGGAAAATTTCATCACGCTTGCCAGTCTTTTTGAACCTGCATGAACCAGTGTGTCCCATTGTGCGTCCAATCGTTGAGACGTTCTTTCAACGTACCATTTTCCGAGAAGCGCTTCAGAGTCAGCATATACATGAGCGGTGTCGATGTGTCGATATCCACTCGCATATACCGCATCTAAGACCTATTAACAACCTGTCAGCATTTCTTCTCTAAGTTAAACAGTCAAACGAGCAGGCAGACCTTGAATCGTTCTTCATCAGACTCGACCTTCCCATAGAATGCGCTGATACCCATAGCACCGAATCCAATGGGATGAACTTGAGCATTTCCAATCTTGCTGAGAGGTGAGATCATGGTGGGTAGCTAACAGAGACGAGAGACCTTGATTCAAATCATGTCATGCTTCTGTTGTCTTCTGCCAATCCGACTCCGAGATCTTGCTAAAGCTTCTCACTCCTGAAGGCTCTCCGTCTTGCTTAGTCAAGCTCTTTTTCCCCAGGCAGTTGGAGCCGTGTATATTTCTATGCAATGTACGGATTGTCTTGTGGAGAAGCTCTTATACTCTGAGTCAGCTGCAGCGATACGTAGATTTGACGTTATCACAAAATGAATTCCGCGTTGAAGCACCCGACAAATAATTCAAACATTGCATCCATCTCGATGTCTTCCGTAGGCGATTTTAACACTGGTGTAGGCAACGACTTGAACACCGATGCATACCATCAACAACAAGGTCTGAATGGGCATCAGAGGAGCGAGGATTACGGTGATAAAGGTAGATCAATTGCCTGCTTACCTCGACCGTCAGGTGGATGTTCCTGCGCTCTGTATTTTCAGGTCTCGACAAGCTGGAACAAAGGGAAGGTGTTAGTGTGAGTCGGGACACACACGAGAAACCTACTGACTCGGCTCGAGATGGTTGCGAGAAGGTGACCGGGTTAGTATGTGCTTTTCTTCTTGTTTACTTTAGTTGATCTTGCCGATAGAAAGGAGGCCCCGTTTAAATAGTCCAACTTGTCATGATAGAACTATCGCATTCTTCATATATCGACCAATGGTCAAATGTACTGTACCCTGCATTTCTAGTTTCTATCGAAATCATATTCATTGTATCTTTTCATAAAAGGACAGTCATCGAGACCTGAGGAATCGTACTAATTCCTAGTAGAGACGGTCAGGATGAAACTCAAGGCATTTGGGAGTCCCTTTGAGGGGTTGCGTTCAAAGTAGAAACGTCGTACCAACTTGAAGGACGTTCGTGGAGAAGAAGAATCGCCGGGCTGAATGCTGGTTTCGCGTTCCTCTCCTCGATTTTTGGGCAGGACTAGTGTTCATCCTTATAGCTCTAAGCGACCCTCTCGAATCCTTTTCAGCCTTACTTCCACCCGAAGATGAAGACCTTCTCCCAATAGCAGATGACTTCGGGCTTTACAGTGTTATTCTACCCGAGGAACCTTTTGTTTTCGGAGTCTCTCACATCAAGCCTAGAGCAGTTCCCAATCATATCATTCGACCTCTTTATGCGCGATCCAACTTACTTTCAGGGAAAGACATGCACAATGATGTAGAAGACGCTGATGGAAAGTTCCCGCTTGGAGGCGATCCGGAACGGAAATTGAGAAGTGTCGCGTCTTTGACGAGAGATGTACGCGAATATGCAGGGAGCTTGGTCAAGGTGTGCTCGTAATCAGTACTGGCTTCGCCTCCTCTGACTGGGCGGGGAACTAGGAAGGTTGGAGTGACTACGAACACGATTGACGCCGCTGTTCATGAATACATCATCTCCAGAGGAGCTTATCCATCTCCCCTAATGTATAATGGTTTCCCAAAGTCATGCTGTACTAGGTGAGGCTTTACGCACGTCCGTATCCCAGCTGACAGTCGAACTGTAGCATTAACAATATTATCACACAGGGTATCCCTGACGAGTGTGTGGACCATCCCTTTCTGTTCATCCCCTTGTCAATTTCGTATTTAGTCGGCCACTTGAAGATGGAGATATTATCAATATAGATGTCACCGTCTATCTGAATGGCTCCCACAGAGACACTTCCAAAACTTGGCTAGTCGGAGACGTTGTATGTATCATGTTCATTTTCCCATTAAGTTCACCTCTCCATCTGCTATGAAGGATAAGCCTGGCCGCCTTCTATGTGACATAACAAACCACGCTCCCGAAGCTGGAATCGCGGCATGCGGCCCCGGTAAACCTTTCAAGAACATTGGTCGAGCGATACACGCTCTCATCGAACCACAATACCACGACATGGAATATTGCGTGTCACTGGCTTTCAGTGGACATGGTATTGGTTCTGTTTCATCGAAAACCATGGATTTTGCACCATTGTAAATCTTATTCTTTTATTCTGAGGCTCAAAGATATTCAGTGAATGGCGAGCCGGGTGTAATGTTTCCCGGACATTGCTTCGCAATCGAGGTCAATACCCTGGGTCGTGTTTTTGTAGTCCATTAGTCAAGATACGTCTACAGCCTGCTATCTTCCAAGGAACTCATTCGACCAGCTGGACATTCCCTGATGGATGGACAGCTAGTGTAGGGGTAAGCCTGTTTAGTTTAAATCTTTGGGCTCCATCCATGCTCTCATAGAATTGTGCGCGAAGTGTTCAAGCAGAACATATGGTGCTGATCACAGATGATGGAGCGGAGGTTCTTACTCGATGATGAAGAACATTGTGTGAAATTATATGCGGTTGAATTGGAAATGCAATTGCCAGCAAGGTGCAATGGGATATAAAGTACCGGTAAATATTCTAACATTGCAAAGGCAATGGGTAGCAAATTGAATGTGATCATAGTGAATTCAACAAGGTGAGAGCCTCGGCACAAGGCCCTTTTCTCGTTCAATGGGCGCGCCTCAATCATGAGCCTCAAAGTTACTCATGTCGACATCACTTCCATAAGCAAGAATGTTTGAAGCGAGTGGGTCGGAGTGGTTTGGTATGTGAACCCATCTCTTCATGTCCGAGTCTTACGAATCCTGATTGACTGTAGCTGCATATTCCCAGATATTGATAAACCTTGAACGACCGAGTCCATTGGCGTGACGGATGCAAATACAGATTGATACATCCGTTTCCAGGAGGCTGCTGCATCCGATTGATTTCTGTCGTCTTAGGACATGTCCAGAAGCAAGTTTCTGACCCAAACGTTCGTACGTGAGCAGTCAACCTTGGCTACAAACGATAACGAGCTCAAAATCTCACACGTTGCGAGCTTGGCCGCTTGTTCAGCTTACTTCCGTAATTCTCGAGCGGAAATCGCAAGAGCACCGGTCCATAACTAATGGCGGACGATATATCTTTGTGTCTCGCCGGTAGGCTGTTCGGGCAGATATCCCGAAGAAAACATCTTTGTTCAAGGATATTCGCGGCCTAAGAACGCGGGAACCTCGATCTATGCGTACTCGTCTTGGTGAGATGAGACTTAGGTGTGAGGGACAGAGGTGAGAGTTTGGGTACAAACAAGATCATGTTTGGTCGCCCATGCTCTCTCGCAAGGGACCCGGAAGAAAACGGGACGCCTAGCTCAAGCCGGCACTGGCGAATACTAACTACGTAGATAACACAGGAGATGAAATACACAAAGATGACAATAGGGAAAGTGGTAAGGGTGGGAGAACTGAGAAAAAACAGGAAAGGATGAGCTCAGTAATGAGCCGTTGTAAGTGAAGTGATGTGTATGGAGAGCTAAGGAGAGCAAAACTGGAACGCTTTTATATGAGACAAGGTCTAAGTTGATGAAAGGGAAGAATCGGACAATGGCCTTTTATCTGGCCTATTATGGACACCAGAAGACGAACGAGGCCAAGAGCGTGATAGCTCAAAGGGGGTTGCTCCTTGCATAGACCGCGGTCAAATTGCTTTGACCGGTCCATCTATGCGTACTCGTCTTGGTGAGATGAGACTTAGGTGTGAGGGACAGAGGTGAGAGTTTGGGTACAAACAAGATCATGTTTGGTCGCCCATGCTCTCTCGCAAGGGACCCGGAAGAAAACGGGACGCCTAGCTCAAGCCAAAGCACCAGGGGCGAAGTGAAAAGCCGGAGGATTGGGAAGCTGAGCCTGAGCAGCGGCCACATGAAGACGAGCTGATAAATGAATGACCCGGTCTACCGGGACATCAAGGTATAACTTATAGGCATCACTACGCCATCTACCAAGGAGTTGGATTTCATGATCGGAGTATCCAGCAGCAGCGGCGGAAGTAGCGGCACCACGACGAAAGCTGTGACCTGAGTAACCTGATGGATCGATCCCTGCTATCCGAAGTGAAGCTTTGAGTGCTGCAATGAAAAACGAGCGTGTCATGGGGCGCCCATCGCTCCCAGCAAACAGAGGTGAAGAAGGAGGAAGAGGATGGTGAAAGAATAGGTTCTTGAGGGCAGCGACTGCGCAAAACGAAGAACCAGCTACCGCTGCAATGACGATTGTAACACCCTTGCGAAATGGATCTGTTTTAGAGTCAGGAAGGGTGAGCTGTATATGGGTGGTGTTGTCGATTGAAGGCATGAACTTAACTGAATCCCTTGTGAGATGAACAGAAGGATTGAAAACATCTCTGTCACCAACAGTGAATTCCCCACAACGTAAGAGTCCACTCCATGCTAGCCTATACGAGGCATTGAATATGGCAGTATTACGATCAGACCAGTTGACAATAGAAGATGAGAGGCTGCCCATTATGGCAGCTGTGATGGGTAATTTGGGATTACGAGTCTTTTCCCCATAGAAACGTTTGATGCCGCGAATGAGTCGTTGAACCGTAGGAGACTCACAGGCATCGAAAGGAAGTTCAGCATCAACGTGGAGGGAACGAACTGATGAAAGATAGGCTTTGATGGTTTTTGGCTGGAGTGCTCGGTCTCCTAGATCTGCAACCCATTCGAGAATCCCATTTGTGGTAGCTGGGAGGTACTGCCCTGGCGAGGTACAAAGACCGGGGCGCGTGCGGACAAAATCGATGTATTGCCGCTGACCCGAAGAGTAGGTTTTTCGAGTGCTGGATGCGATACCATGGAAGAGGTAAAAGGCGACGCGTGGAGACAAGTGAGCATGTGTCGTAAACCATTCAGGTGGGATTGGGTCGAGGCGGGTTTGCACAGGAGGTGAGGAGCCAGTTCGAACAAGCGTTTGTACTGAAAACGAGAAGCAGCGTCAGCAAGAGCATTCGCGGCAGAAGGAATCCAAACTGAAGTAAAAGAGAAATGAAGAGAGGCTGCCATCATGGATATCAGCCGTAAAAAAGGCATGGCATGTTTGGACTTGCAGGTGCCCGTAACCAGCCAGCTCACTACGGCCTGATTGTCGCCGTAGAAAACAATGTGGTGACCAGTCATTTGGTCGCCCCAGCACAATATGGCGTGAAGAACTGCAAACAGTTCCTTGAACTGTATATCTCTGTCACGAAACCGACGAGGAATGCGCGTTGCGAACCAGGCATTGTCAATGACACCTCCAAGTCCTTTAACTCCACTAGCGTCTGTCCAGACCGACATCGAAACCGAGGGAGAGAGGAGACGAACACCGTTCCACTGAGAGCTGAATGCTTTCCACCAGGCCAAATCAGAATGAACCCCATTTGGTATGTGACGACGAGCAAAAGGAGATGTGAATTTAGCCTCAAAGTCGAAAAGGCGGCGTAAGAAGATGCGGGAATGAGGAATGACCTGAGAACAAAATTGAAGGTACCCGCTGAGCTCTTGAGCCTCATGGAGGGTACAAGACGTCTTTGCTGACCAATCAATAAGCATGCGCTGTAAGATTTTGAGTTTGAACTCAGGTAAACGTGCCTCCATGCGCAGCGAGTCAAGGATTAAACCCAGGAATTCAATTGTCTGTGTTGGCCAGATGGTTTTGGATGGCTGAAAGTTCAAGCCTAGCTGAGCACCAAGGGCCATGACCCAATCGATAGCGGCATTTGCCCGGGATGGATCAAACTGAGGAGAGAAAATGAGTAAAAAATCATCCAGATAATGGCGTAATAACGCCGGAATGTGACGCTGGATAATCCAGTGTAAAGCTTCTGCAAAGAGATTAAAAATATAAGGGGCGTTCTTCAAACCAAATGTGAGAACCAGCGAATAATAGAATTTGCAGCCCCAAGAGATTCCAAACAGGTGCCAATCAGCGGCACGAACAGGTATGTGTCGAAAAGCATCCTTCAAATCCAATTTCGCCATTAACGAACCTTGCCCAGAAACCAACAAGTCCTGAATTGCCTTCTCAAACATGTCATACGAGATTTTTGCCTCGCTATCGGGAACGCCATCATTGACCGAGGAACCACAAGGCCAAGATAAATGGTTGATGAGCCTAAGTTTGGAGGAGTTATGCTTTTTGGCCACAACTCCGACCGGTGAACAGCAAAAGTTTTCAAAAGGAGGAACATCAAACGGACCTTGTAAGTGACCCTTCGTAAGCATTTCTGAGATTGCTTGATCAACAAAACCAGAGTTATGTATTGCCGACTTTAAATTTGCGCAGGACTGAGGGTATTCAGAAGCAGAAAATCCTATATTGGCACCGTGACGAATGATATGTAAGAGCGATGATACAAATGTATGGTCGGGGTAGTCCTTGAGGTAAAATTCCCAAGCATGATGATTGAGAGAGGAAGAGACAAGCGGAAGCGAAATAAGATCAGAAGCATGATGATTACAACGAGGATTGGAATTAGGACGAGATGGTGGTAACAGTAGTGGAGGAAAGTCCAAAGAAGTGGGAATGGGAGACGTAGAATTACGAGGAGGCAATTTCTGGCTCTGGCGAGCCGATTTACGGCGAGAACGACGATGCCTGCGTCGGCTCACCTTGCCAGATCCCTAACGGGAGGCAGACTTGCCTTTGCAGGCTGGATCCCCGCGTTTGTGATCCTTGGAGCCACAGTTGCGGCAAACATGTTGGCGATTATCTGGACAGGGAAGGGAAGGACATTCACCCCTGTTCCATGCGAAACAAGGTTGTTGGCCAGGTTCTTTGGAAGTTCTAGGTTTAGTGTTGGACTGAGGAGAGGGAGCGACCGGTTTTGGATGTGCTGCCACAAGAGCATAAAGAGATCCATCGATGGGTCCCCATCCAAGGTAATTGCTATCCTTCATTTCATAACGCCGAGTATTCATGTAGCCCACATGATACTCAAAAACCGCAGCCCACTGAAATGTTTTCGCCATCTCCATCAAGGAAGCCACATAAGAGATGGCACCCATCGAGAGAACACAACCTGCATCAGGATTACCACTGCTACGAGCATAGGCGATAAGAATATTGAAATAAGTGAGTAGTGGGACGACCACTGAGTCCAACGAAGGGTAGTCCCGTATGGAGCCTTCACCAAGGGCAAGTGCATCCAAACCTCCTTTGACCGTGTCCGCTTTTGTTCGAATGCGGCGGTCAAGTTTGTGGAGACTAAAAGGCCGAAATTCGTGGCGTGTGATATCCAGGATGTGCCTCTCTTCAACGTTAGGGAAAAGAGCATATAGAGACTTACCCGAAGTTGTGGGTTCAGCAGTTGATGTAAATGGTGGAGGTGCGGGAACTTGGGAGTTAGCAGGAGCGGAAGCCGGTTGCGCCGATGTGATAGCTCTGGCAAGAGCCTGTAGCTGTTCTGAGGTGAACGAGAAAGTTGTGGAAGCATCGGGAGAATCGTTGGCCATTAGAACGGGTCGAATCTGAGGTGATGGAGAAGAGGGACGCGACGGAGTCGGGGTTGACAAAGGAGATCGGGTAGGAGTTGTATTGAAGTGCTGTATGATAGGTTGTTCGGGAGAACTGAGTGCCACTCTGCGAGACCAAAAACGAGGATTGTCTGAATCCGGGGTGTGAGAATCTAGAGCCGCGTGCAGACGGTGAAGGACGTCGGGTGGGATTTTTGTGTGGGATATGAAACGACCTTTATATTGGTAATGGGTTGATGCGTGAGAAGGAGAAAGGACACGACGATCGGCCCTATAATCACCAACAGAAGCGGAAGCAATGATGCAAGAGAACTGAGAAAAAACAGGAAAGGATGAGCTCAGTAATGAGCCGTTGTAAGTGAAGTGATGTGTATGGAGAGCTAAGGAGAGCAAAACTGGAACGCTTTTATATGAGACAAGGTCTAAGTTGATGAAAGGGAAGAATCGGACAATGGCCTTTTATCTGGCCTATTATGGACACCAGAAGACGAACGAGGCCAAGAGCGTGATAGCTCAAAGGGGGTTGCTCCTTGCATAGACCGCGGTCAAATTGCTTTGACCGGTCCATGTATGATCACTGATAAGATTTGCGAGCAAGAGGAAATCTTTGATGTCCTTTGGATGTAGTATGACCAGTATGACCGAGACCCGAACGCGCGAACAAGCTATCCTATATCCGTTCCCATGGTTTGTACTGTAGTCTCATCATGTGTGTTGTCCGTTTGCTCAGGACCATTGATTGTAGGCTCATCGTAGAGCCATTAGAGGAGACATAAAAACCAGCATACACCAAGGTTCATTCTAAATTATCGAAACAATATACATCTCTCAACACCAGTACATCACTTCATCTCAGCCAATGTCTTCCGTTCTCACCACAACAACACTCCTCCCAGCCCTTGGAGATGAGTCACAACTGAATCTGCCTAATCTTCTTGACTTCAATCTCGAGCATAACTCCGACTTTCCGCTTTATGTCTATGCAAATGCTGACTCTTCTACTACGAAAATCAAGATGTTGGAATTCGTTCGCGCAGCTCACCGTGTCGGGAATATTGTTCGAGGAAACTCTCAGCTTGGCGATGTTATCGCCATTGTAGCTAACATAGATGCTATATTATACACTGCTCTAATTACTGGCATTATGAAGGCCGGCCTAGTGGTACTTCAAATTCCTTCCATCCAAAAATCTCCCTTTGCTTATGACCCTTGTTTCAGCCGTTCCCTATCTCTCCACGAAATTCGTCCGCTGCACTTCTCCATCTCCTTCAAAAGACCTCTACTCATCGTATTCTCATGACACAGACGACTCTGCGAGGTGTCGTTGACGGCCTCAAAGCTGAGCTTCATGTCGTTGACCCGACGTACGAACTTAGCATCGAGGAGGTGCCTACATTGCAGGATGTATACCCTCATCTTGGACGAGAAGTAGCGGAAGATTTTTTTACACCTATCACTCCAGCTTTCTCTCCAAAGGATTCAGACACAGGTATATACTTACACTCTTCTGGCTCGACGGGATTCCCAAAGCCCATACTGTTCACTCACAAAATAATTAAGGATGATGCTGCTTTGTGTGAGTTTCATTCCGCTGCGAGTTTGTGATCGACTAAGTGTCGTTCAGTGTACATTCTTAAGGCGCGCAAGGCCTTTCATAATCCAATAATGGGAGGCATGGGTCTACCGACATTCCACATGATGGGCTTTTGCTTCCAGGTCCTTTTTCCATTATACGGGCTTTTTACGACTGGGATGTTTGCACCTACTGCGACGCGGGCCGACGCCGTACCCATTTTAGGGACGTCGGAGACAGTCATAGAAGCAGCAAAAATCATTAAACCTGTCTTCATGATGACTCCACCGACTTTTTTCAACGGTTGGGATCAGTCAGACGATGCTGTGGAATTCCTTCGCACGATGCGGAACGTGGTAGGTCCTTTTCATGCTCATCTTATGATTTTACAAACTGTTAGGTCATATAGAGCTACGGTGGAGGACCTATTGCCCCCCGTGTTGCCGAGTCGCTCATTGCCAAAGGTGTCCGCGTCAGCACTGGATATGGTATGTGTTCGAGCTTTTTACTGTTGATATTCAATATACTTATGCCTCAATCCAGGTGGCACCGAATTTGGCATGGTATCAGAGTTGCGGGTTGATGAAACCGACACATGGGAGTACTTCGAGTTTATGGAGAGAGCTAATATTCGTTGGGTGTCTCAAGGAGATGGTACATTTGAGGCTCAATTCTTGGTATTTTTCTTCAAAATATTCCCTGATGGTCTGTCTTTTACGTTATACCCTTAGACTTCCAAGAATCACCATATCGCTGTTGAGAACCTTCCCGACGTTTGCGGCTACGCCACGTCAGATTTATTTAAGCCTCATCCCACTATCCCTAATCTCTGGAAAATCGTTGGACGCATTGACGATGTGATAATTCATTCCAATGGTGAAAAAACCGTTCCGGCACCGATTGAATCCATCATATCCGCGAGCCCCTTGTGTGTATACCTATTACCTACATCGAGATATTGTTTTCAACGCATTGAACCTCACAGAATCAGCGGAGTTGTCATGTTCGGAAGACAGCGTGACCAACCAGGAATTATGCTGGAACCTTCACCAACACTCCTAGTCGATGTAAAAAACGACGCTGAAGTATCGAAGTTCAGAAATCTGGTTTGGTGAGTGATCCGGTGTCATACATCGCAATATTATGTCAACTCAACGGTTTCGTTCTCTTCAGGCCGGTGATTGAAGAGGCAAACAGAATTGCTCCCTCCTTCAGTCGCGTTTTCAAAGAGATGATTCTCGTCACCAGCTCCGATAAACCGTTGCCTCGTGTAGGGAAAGGGACCGTTGCCAAAAAGGCCGCATTGACACTATACGAGACCGAGATTAACGAATTGTAGGTTGATTGCCGTTTCATCGTAGATGAAGATTACTGAGTTTCTGCGCAGATACGATGCCGTCGAATCAAATTCTGGAGGTGACTCGATTGAACCGCCTAGAAGCTGGAAAGCGTCGGATCTACAGCCTTGGCTTATCGACCAAATTTCAGACATTCTTTTGACCGAATCCCCTGCTGTTACTGCTGATTTATTCGAGCAAGGATTTGATAGGTGAGTTGAAAAGTTGTCACCCAATAATATACTGAAGTGTATTTGTAGTCTAACCTCCACCATTCTCCGCCTTCGTCTCGTCAGCGCTCTTCGCAGATCTGGTTTTGCAGCTCTCACAACTGCGATTACTCAGAACATAGTCTACAATTATCCTACTATTGCCCAACTTACAGATGCTATCGTCAACATGATTACCAACCCTAGTGACCAGATACAAAAGGAAAAGACGCACGAAGAATCTATGGAAGAGATGATTTCCAAATACTCGCAAGGCTTAGATGCGCCACTTCCACAGCCCGCCATTCCGATTGACTCAAATCAACACTACGTACTCCTCACAGGATCAACTGGGAATCTTGGAGCCCAATTCCTGCAGTCTTTACTTTTGAAAGACTCTGTAGTCCGTGTGTATGCTCTCAACAGACCATCTACCAGAGCGTCAATGTATGACAGGCATCGCGCACGGTTCGAAGATAAGGCACTTGATGTTTCTTTGTTGTCTTCGCCGAAGTTGGTCTTTTTGGCGGGAGAAGCATCCCATGAGGACCTTGGTTTGCCTGAAGATATGTTGAAGGAGGTAAGCACATATACGGTCAATGTTGGACCTTCAGCTTACTCAAATTTCACAGCTGCGCCAAAATCTAACCATGATAATTCACAATGCCTGGAGGCTCGACTTCAACCTCTCACTGGCATCTTTCGAGTCGCATGTGAAAGGTTCTCGTATCTTGATGGACCTTGCACGCTCTAGTAGCCACTCTTCTTCCATTCGATACTTATTCACATCGTCGATTGCATCAACTCAATCGTGGGATGCTCAACTACTGGGACCATATCCCGAAGAAGTTGTGATGGATCCCAAGTATGCTGTCGGAGGAGGCTATGGTGAGAGTAAATATGTGACGGAACGGGTAAGTGTGTCAAGTATTGGTATGTATTCTGCTCGGCTGACCTCTTACTTGCAGATACTCGCGACAAGTGGTCTTCGAGCGACTTCTTTCAGGATCGGTCAAGTGACCGGCGGTGTGCCGAATGGAGCTTGGGCGACGACCGACTGGGTCCCAATCATCGTAAAGTCAAGTCTGACTATCGGTGTACTTCCCGACGCTTTTGGGGTGCGTTGAGACGCTTGTTGCATAGGGAAGTATGACGTGCTAACTATCGATGAACAGGTTGTCTCGTGGGTACCAATGGACGCCGTGTGCAATACTATACTCGATGTTGGATTTAGCTCTGAGCCTACGCCCATGGCCATTAATGTTGTGCACCCGAAATCTGTTTCTTGGACCTCCGTTATCAAAAACATTCGGGCTACCCTCATTGAGGAGAAATATCTTTTGCCCAACGCGCTTCCGCTGGTATCTTATCGCGAATGGGTTGACACAGTCGAGAAGTACGCGAGCAATCCAACGGAGACCGATACCGAGAACATCGTAAGTATTTTTCTAGTCAATAAGCCATATTCTTACTAAAACGAGTTCAATCCTTCAGCCAGCAGTAAAATTACTCGACTTCTACAGACAACAAGCCGGGGCAGACGACACTCTCAGACAATCTGACCAAAGCATGGTGGAGAGCGTCGGTCTTACTCAGTTGAGTACAAGGAACGTCGAGAGATTGAGCGAGAATATGAGGACTCTAAAGCCATTGGATGCTACACTGATACAGGAATGGGTGAAATATTGGGTAGCTGCGGGCTTTTGAGGCTTCGAACCTTTGGATGTTTATATTATAGTTCACGATTCGTTGAACCCAGAACCCAGAACTTGAATTCATTTATTTTTCTTGATACAAACTCGAAAACCCATGCCCACGTCACAGGAGTTTGCTTTATTTGCGCCATGGACTGTGGCCGGGTTCACAGCTTGTTCAGCGCAAGCTATGGAAGTACCAGTGGCAGTGTGGGATGAGGGATTCTTCATGCCAGTAACAAGGCTGGCGATGGCATCCATTAGAGTGTCCATACAGGTCATAAGTAGATTGACCTGTTGCTCGGACATAGTGGATATAGAGAGTGAAGATCGATGGGGTAGGGTAGGGCTAGTAGTGTAACATAGAGTAGAACCTGCCAGGGACAGAGTGTCAGTGACAGTTTATGCAGCTTCAGTATTATGTTAAGGGTCGACAAAAGTCAAGTGGATATAAGCCCGGAAGCTAAGTCGAATACTGAAGCTGAGGTCCTACAGGCCTCAAGCTCTACCTATATAGTGTTCAGAGAATCCTATCTACATGGATCCAAAGGTAATGAGTATTATGTACAATGCCTGAATAGAGAAAGACATTGGTTACTATCCAAGGCAATCTGTTCAACAAGTAACATAGAATGAGTAAGAAGGAGTTACCATAGAATGGCCATTACACTGTCCAGATAATGATGCAAATTGTTCACTATGGAAATGAATGACTGGTGGAAGGGCTCAAGATGTATTCTGTCTGGAGTATTTGTTAGCTTGAACACTCTTGAGAGTTGCAGTAATTGATTCCAAGAATTGAACCTGTAAATGATCAACTTTATTCATTCCTTTGTCATGAAGTGAGCGCCACCCCTATTATTTCCTTTCTTTACAATACACCATCTGAGTACCTTTACCTACAATAATCATTCCAGAACCTTCCATCCCATTCTATCAGCTCTGTTCCATTCCTTGTGCCTGAGCTATTGATATGACTGCCAAATTGCAGTTGATATCACTCAAATACTTTAAATCTAAAGTGTTTTTCCTTATTAAAAGACAATTAAAAAGTCTATAAAATATTACTACTCTTTGCAATGCACACTCACAACACTTTAAAATACAAGTTCAAACTTAATATTGCACTTAAAATATTTAAAGTCCTTAACCGAGAAGGTCAAAGTTAGTAGTATTGCTGATGCAATCAAAACAGCTTTGACCACCACCAATAAAAGTCATAGGAGCATGTTTAAGGTGGCGGAGAAAATACTGGATGAGTAAGAGATGGTCCAGTTGATGTCAGTGAAGGTCTACAAGACAAATTTACAGTCTGGGATAATTGATAACCATTTTCTCGGACTGAGAAATAGAAAACAGTTGAAGTTTACATAGGTTTAGACTTGTCTCAGTAAAATAGGCAGGCTAAATTGAAATAATGTTCAGAACAGGTCTAAATATATTTTATGACTTGTTTGGCAACTTATTTCACAGCTATATTAAGAGAAACGAGCAGAATATCTAAGTTCGGCGGTCAAAGCAGTATATATTGATGGGATTGATGGCCCATCAAAACTAGTGGCTCCAGCGAGAATGCTGGATATATGCGTGCTAAAGACAATATTATACAATAAGTAAAGAAACAAATGGACGGGGAGAGGTCTGAAGCAGGTCCTGACAGAAGGGATAGGTCTGGGACCTGGAAATGCCGTGTGCTCGGAGATGACTATGTCTTAGGGGCTAAAACACCGGATTTCGGATTAGGACTGGCTAGAAGGATAGAAATTAGTTGAGCTACAAGTCCAACAGATGTGGGGAGGTCTAGACTCCGTTGACAACTCAATTTGGGATCAGTGGATCGAGGGGAACCATTTATTTGAGGTGGTACTACCAAAATAGGAAAAATGCGGATTTTTAGCAAGGAAAAGCTGTAGAAGTGATCGGAGACTTGGCAGGAGTGGGAATATGGAGCCAGAGGATCGACAGACAATAGTGGTCTGTGGCCGCAGTAGGAAGGTGCGAAGATATTCCGAGATTTTCGGGTATAAAAGGAGGGGGGGGGATTTAGAGAAAGGACAGGTTGCAGCACCCCCTTCGCTACAAGCCTCTGTTATTAGGTTGTTTATTAGGTTTATTATTAGGTTATTACTTTAGGTTATTATTAGGTTTATTGACTTGTGATTATTGGTGTTATACTTGATTTTATCAGGTTTTTACAGTACTCTACATACAACTGCTACCAAGCCCCCTGAACTAAGTGTTTGGGTGTTTGTTTTCATTCACCCTTTGCATCACTATACAGTATTACATCATAGTTCCTGCACTCCACCTTGTATATATAAGCCAGCCCCCACAACCTGGTCCCTTATCTTGACCTCTTTGTCATTGGGACCAGGTATGTCTTTACTTACTTCTCTGTACTTATTATCAATATAACTTTGTCGTTGGGAACAGCTGTGTTATGATTGTGCACTAATGGATCATTGGAAGTGGGTTGCAGGGTTAATCACGGGAAATGGTGAAGAGAATTACTTTGTGAGATACAATGATCCTAAGAATAGGTAGTTGGACCTTGTGTCATAAACACACTTTTTCTATTATTCTTTTTCTTTTCTTTTATTTACTTACCTAATCACTAAAGCGCTTACACCAGTGCTCGTTATATTTTCATTTTCATCCAGATTACACATGTCAACCTTATTGTTCTTGTGTTGTTGTTTCACTCATACATGACTCTCTTGTGCCTGTCAGTTCATTGACAGGATGTCATCATTATTGTCCTGCCACTGTGTTTCTTTTATATTGCCTTTGTTATGATCGTGCACAAAGGGATTGTCAGAAAGGGTCACGGGATGATCACAGGAAATAGTGAAGAGAATTACTTCGCGAGGTAAAACAATCCTAGACTAGATAGTCAGACCTTGACTCCACTATTAGTAGAGTCCTCAACACTTTGTGTGTCCACAAGAGAAGAAAGTGAAACGTGTTCCATTTGCGATGACCGTCGCTGTTATATCTATGCAAGCTAAGTCCTTATGAAGCTTCATGATCCATTCCGCTACTTAGATATATTACTTATATCCTTTTACCACTACGCAATTACTTCGCGAAGGAATTCCGATGTGAAGCAATTACTCATTATCTCTTTTTATCCTTATCGGATTCACACTATTCCTTTTATATCCCTTCCTTTGTTCTTTACTTACGAGCTAACCCATTCGGGCATGGCATCACTTCGCGATCCTGAATTACCTTTAGTATAAAGCTACGGTATTGAATAGGTAGTTCCTTAGTTTAAATATCAACCTTGATAGCACTTCGATAGTGATACCAATTAATTACTTAACCATATCATCATTTTAACATCCCTCTTGTCAGTACGTTCTGCAACGGTCATCGCAAATGGAACACATTTACCTTTCTTCTCTTGCAGACACACAAAGTGTCGAGGACTCTACTAATAGTGGAGTCAAGGTCTGACTACATTGTCTAGGATCATTTTACCTTGTGAAGTATTTTCCTTCGCAATTTCCCTGCGATCATCCCGCGATCATTTCTGATGATCCCTTTGTGCATGATCATAACAGTCACAGAATATACTGACAGTAGGGATGTTAAAACAATGATATGGGTAAGTGATTAATTGGTATCACTATTGAAGTGCTATCAAGGTTGATATTTAAACTGAGGAACTACCTATTCAATACCGTAGCTTTATACTCAAGGTAAGTCAGGATCGCGAAGTGATGCCATGCCCAAATGGGTTAGCTCATAAGTAAAAACAAAGGAAGGGATATAAAAGGGATAGTGTAAATCCGATAAGTGTCAGGAACGACTAACACTACGAGTAACTCTTAGCGCGTAGGCGCCTGTCGTAGGGCGCTTGTGTCCTGTGACTGGGCGTCTGGATATTCTAGTTCTTCATTTTCCTTTATGCATTCTACGTTACTCATTGGGTCCCATACTCGGTTACGACCCGCTGCTGACATCCTCTTGATTACTTATACTCGGTTAGCATCCGTGCTCGTATCTATCACGGACTTGTTTGTCATAGCGTTTGACCAACGACTCTATTGTAGATTAGATTCGTACTTTTGTATATAAGGTCAGCTAAGGTCTTGTAGTGACCTTAGCTTCGTTATTCAACTTGACTTCTGGGTTTCTTCTCTGAGACGTCTGAGACACTTAGCCGCTTGTGGTTTTGTGTGTCGACATCGACCTCTTACATAATAACGAAGCTTGTACAATACTCCACCGGCACTCACTACGCCCCTGGTCTTCTACTCTACCACAAATCTTTTTAACCCCACCCTATCATTTTTTCTTGCTTCTAATCCTACGTTTAACATGTCGGCATCCTTGGATGTTCTTTCGGTCAAGATCGACACTCTTATAAACACCCTCAGCGAGGTCACCGTGACCTTGAGAAGCACTACAACAACCTCTACCGCAACGCCTGTTCCCAAGAAGAAGGGGAAAAAGGCGGCTCCTACACCTGCTGCTACAAGCAGCGCGCCTGTTAAAGCACAGCTACGCCTTCCTACTACTAGTGCAGACCTTGAGAAGCTAACGATCCAGGTTTCGGTGCCCGATGCATCGGCTGGTCATTTAGTTGGTCGTGCAGGTGCGGGTCTCCAGCAGATCCACAACTTCTCTCGTGCTCGTATCTCGGTTCCACCATCGGGATCTTCTGGGGCACGACTGGTTACTATACGGGGCTCCTGCCGTGAGGTGGGAGATGCGCTCGTCGCTATTGGTAAGCGACTCGCTGGGAGGCGAGTTCGCATGAACCGTCTGGTGAAAAAGACGGACACTAAAGGTAAAGCATCCGCTTTACCTCCCAATCCCCTTCCTACACCCACTGGCACTCGCCCCTCTACCACATCTGTGTCAGTGGACACACCTCTTTCTAGCACGGTGTCGTCATCCAGATTGACGACCCCAGTGCCGCCAGAACCAACGTTGGTTTCCACACCGGTTGGAACTGCACCACCCACTCCTATGTCGGTCTCAGTACCGACTGCTCTACCGACGATGGCACCGACCTCACGAATGGACGTAAGTAGGTTGATTGTTCCGTCGCAACGAGATGTCGACTTTTGGACATCTTTTCCTGTGGAAGTTGAGGGAGAGACCCGACTTCGGCAGGTAGCTCGTCGTTCCAGACCGTTTGGGAGAAGTCGAGGACGACGAGGGGGAAGTCAAGGCTAACTCGAGGACGAGTTGTCTGGTGAGGGGGTAATGTCAGGAACGACTAACACTACGAGTAACTCTTAGCGCGTAGGCGCCTGTCGTAGGGCGCTTGTGTCCTGTGACTGGGCGTCTGGATATTCTAGTTCTTCATTTTCCTTTACGCATTCTACGTTACTCATTGGGTCCCATACTCGGTTACGACCCGCTGCTGACATCCTCTTGATTACTTATACTCGGTTAGCATCCGTGCTCGTATCTATCACGGACTTGTTTGTCATAGCGTTTGACCAACGACTCTATTGTAGATTAGATTCGTACTTTTGTATATAAGGTCAGCTAAGGTCTTGTAGTGACCTTAGCTTCGTTATTCAACTTGACTTCTGGGTTTCTTCTCTGAGACGTCTGAGACACTTAGCCGCTTGTGGTTTTGTGTGTCGACATCGACCTCTTACAATAAGAATGATAAGAGATAATGAGTATTTACTTCGCGTCAGAATTCCTTCATGAAGTAATTGCATAGTAGTAAAAGAATATAAGTAATATCTAAGTAGCGTAATAGTTTGCGAAGCTTTGTAAGGACTTAGCTTGCATAGATATAACAGTGTCCCGCTCTTAGGCTTTTGCCCTCGAAAGCCTACGCGATTGTTGACGATTAATGAATCTAAAATTAGTTAAAATGGAAAAGTCAAAAGGAAAAGTAAAATTTTCAAAATGTCACGCGATTTATGATTGAGGTAAACAAAAAATTTGAAGTCAAACCTGCCCTCAATGACGAACACATATAAAATGCAAGGGTTTTCTCTGTTTTTTCCTAAGTCCTCCTCACTTTCCGATGTCTTTTACTATCACCACCACCGAAACTGTTCAGGAATGATGAGCATGCCTCATTTGAGAGCAGGTGGAACACGCCCGCCTTCATCAGATCGAAATCAATGCACAGGAGAAAGCCTTTGAGGAGGAGATGGTGAGGTTGGAGGAGGAGGCTGCTCATGAGACTGAGCGCGAGGCTGAGGAGAGAAGGTTGGAGGAAGAGAAAAGACTCGAGGAGGAGAGGCAAGCTGCGAGGAAGCAAGAAGAAGAAAGGCTCGTTGAGGAGAGCATCGTGAAGGTGAAGACCGATGCCTTGAAGAAACTCACGGAGGAAGAGCGAGTATGGGGTCAATGCAGGGCATAGGCTCTGCAGGAGTTACAGGAGTGTTGGGATCATGCAGCTCAAGCTGCATCGCGATGTTCCAGTGGTCTTCTATCGTGGGAGCCTTCGGGCTCCAAATCAAAAACATACAAGTCCGCCTCCATTGTTTGCGATTCCCTGGAAGTGGATGTTTTGACTTTGAAAAGAAAATGTTCTGTACCTCTGGTGAGTTATAATCATTCGCAATGTTTCTGGATTTTTGTTTAATGAATTATAGACTGGTGGAGCCCCAGATCCTGACAACGATCCCGCCCCTGGTTCTGACGAGGACGAGGATGATGCTCCTCCCCCTACTCCTTCATGTAACCACAAAGCCTGCCTTTGTTGTGTTACCCATGGTAACACTTCGAACTGCATCATGCAACCTGGGAAACTGCGTACCCAGGCTTGCATTAGTTGTCATCAACAACGGTAATGGTGTAGTTGGTCTGGGGAGAATGCTGCTCGGAGGTTGAGGACAAAAAAACTGAGAGTTGACGAAGGGGAGATGTATCAAGGTCCCGCGAAGCATGCCGCGGAGAGGAACTTGGTGGGGTTGGAGTTTAAGGAGAAGTTGGATCTGCTTGCAGAGCAGAACAACCAGCTTCATAAGCAGATGGAATTGGTGCTGGGGTTTGCGAGTCGATCAGCTCTTGCGGTGGAGGAATTGGTGCATCTGGTCCAGCAATGGCCTATCGACAAAGTAGTTGATGAAGAGGAGGGCAAGGAAGAAGGGGAAGAAGAAGAAGACGAAGAAGAAGAAAATGAAGAAGATGAGGAGGAGAGGAAGAGGAGAAAGATTCACGAAGGGAAACAACGCGCGACATGATTCCCATGAAGGGTTATAGTAGTTCGTTGGACTTGTAAATAATTTTATCTAATTTTGTAATGGTTTCTTTATTGGTTTTTGTTGTCTTTTGTTTTTTGGTTTTTGTTTTTTATTTTGTTTTGTTTGGTTTAATTTTATATTTATTTGCCTTTTTTGGGTGTTTTTTGGAATTGTAACGTTTTGTTGATGAATAAGTGTTAATGGTGTAAGGAGTTAAGATTTGTTCTGCAAGGAAATAATCGTGATGGGTTTTTTGGCAGGGAAGGAATCTGTGAGAGTTCAAGTTAGTTTCGCGAATAATGAATCGTGGAACTCCTTGGCATAGAGATTGGGAATCAGTAGGTAATGGAGTAGGTAGACCGGAATGTGATTGTGATGGATTGCGAAGGTTTCACGAGTAGTTTATTAACTAAAACATGTAAAATTAGTATTTCCAGTGAATGAATAATGAAAGAATAAGTGGTCGTTGATCATAGTGGTCCAGGTATGTGAGGGTAATGAAGATGAAAGGCTGGAACCAGCTTGTACACTTGAATTTCGTTCACGGCGACCCAGGAAAACTCTTCATCTGTACCTTCGTATCCTGCCCACCATATGTAATACCATAGTCGACATTTTTTGTATCGACAATCCAACTTTGAATCTAGTACCTCCGCAACATTGTATTCTTCTTCACCATCGACTTCCACTGGAGGTGGAGGAGTTTGTTTGCAATGTGGAATCAAGTTCGGAGTATAGGGTTTGAGTTGGGATACATGGAAGACTGGGTGGATATGACTAAGGTATGAAGGAATTTGTAGCTTGTACGAGAGAGTTCCTACACGCTCAATAACTTTGAACGGTCCGAGATACTTCTCGGAGAACTTTGTGGTAGGTCGAGTGGTTTTTATGTGCTTTGCTAGTATGAATACCTGTGAATCAATGGGAAAATCTGGGTGATTAATATGTTTTCTGTCCACTTACTCTTTGTATCGAGCTTGCACATTAGTAATTTCTTCATGGAGAAAAGAATGAATCTCATCTAAATTCATTGCGAAGTCAATCACGCAATCGGAACAGATGTTGATTTCAGGTTTCACTGTAATGTTAGGATGATAACCTTTATTTGCGAAAAATGGAGTAATACCAGTGGAAGCATTTGGAGCATTGTTGTACACAAATTCCGTGATAGGCAGAAGCTTTGCCCAATCGTCCTGTTGATACGCTGTTATATCTATGCAAGTTAAGTCTTTACGAAGCTTTGCGATCCATTCCACTACTTAGATATTACTTATATCCTTTTACTACTATGCAATTACTTTGCAAAGGACTTCCAACGCGAAGCAATTATTCTTTATCTCTTATCATTCTTATCGGATTTACACTATCCCTTTTATATCCCTTTTATATCCCTTCCTTTATTCTTTACTTACGAGCTAGCCAATTCGGGCATGGCATCGCTTCGCGATCCTGATTTACCTTTAGTATAAAGCTACAGTATTGAATAGGTAGTTCCTTAGTTTAAATATCAACCTTGATAGCACTTCGATAGTGATACCAATTAATCAACTATCTGTATCATCATTTTAACATCCTCGTTGTCAGTACATTCCGTGATAGTCATCGCGAACGGAACATGTTTATCTTTCTTCTCTTGCAGACACGCGAAGTGTCGAGGACTCTACTAATAGTGGAGTCAAGGTCCGACTACATTGTCTAGGATCGTATTACCTTGCGAAGTATTTCACTTCGTATTTCCTCGCGATCATCCCACAATCATTCCCGACAATCCCTTTGTGCACAATCATAACATATGCACAATACATACAGATGTATTGTTCCAGAGTCTGGTTAACTTGTTCTGTTTGTCCATCCCCCTCAGGATGATATCCAGAGGTGAAGCGTAATTTGATTGAGAGAGCTTCCCCTAAAGCACAAAAGAAAGCCGAAACGAATTCCGAGCCTCGGTCAGAAGTGACATGGCTAGGAACTCCGTGTTTCGAGAAAACATGATGGATGAATAATTCTGCGAGCTCTTCGGATGTTATTTTGTCATGTGTTGTGATGAAGATGCCTTGTTTCGAGGCTCGATCCATGATTACTAAAAGAGCTGTATGTCCTTTAGAGTCGGGTAATTGTTCAATGGAGTCCATCAATATAGAATCCCAAGGTCGGATGGGGACTGGAAGTGGTTTAAGTAGACCATAAGGCCTATGTTGACGAGGTTTATTGCGTCCGCAAACTGTACACAAATTAATATAATTGCGAACGAATTCATGAACCTTTGGCCAAGTGTACTGTCGTCTAATAGTTTCCAGAGTCCAGTTTTGACCAAAATGACCTGAAAGTGGGTGATCGTGAAAGTAGCGTAGAATTTGAAGTCGTAAATTAGAAATGTTAGGAACGTAAATGCGATCGTCAAGTTGTAACAGTCCATCAGAACCTATTGTCCAACAAGTGTTTGACCCATCCTTTGCGAATATCAATCCCGCGATTGATTCTGGATCCATTTCAATTGAATTGTGAATAGCGGAATGAAGTGCCTCTATATCCATAACAATGGAGGCACGAAGTGCTGGTCCTTCTAGGAATGTAGCTCAAATGGAAGTAGTTAGTTGTTCATTAGTGAATATAGGTCTGAAATTCTGTGGGTTAACTTGTGCATAGCCAATATCCCCCTCTTTTGGGTAGACATCCCAGCATCTAGTCATTGAGTCAGGTTTTTCACCAAGCTTACCTGGTCTGAATCGGATCACCATATTAAATTGATGCAGGTACTCTGACCAATGAACTTGTCATTGTGTAAGGATTTTCATCATTGAGAAGTATTCGAGATTCTTGTGATCGGTAACGACGTTGATGTTAAGATCATGCAACTCCGGAATCGCGGAATAATTGCGATTTAATCACGGAATAATCGCAATATAATCGCGGAATGATTGCGATGTAATCGCGGAATTTGTTGGGAATGCGAGGGGATAATTCCCTCGCGAAGGGAGGAATGATTCGCAGAGTTATGGAAAGGTAGTTGGACATCGACACTACTATCGGTAGTGCCCTCAACACATCGATGGTCCAATATAAAGGTAGTAGCAGCATCAGTTCGCAAAGGTTGCTTTGCGGAACATCAGAGCTGTGTTGAGAATGTATCACAGATAGTGAACATCTGTAATACAAAGAGAGAGCAGATCTAAGTCGATATTAAAACTACAGAACTACCTATTCAATGTTGTAGCTTTATACTATACATTACATAAGCGTCACGAAGCGATACTAACTCCGAATAGACTAGCTTGTGGAGTAAAGAACAAAGGAGGGGATATAATAGGTATAGTACTCATCTGATAATGATGAGGACAGATAACAAAGGATTCCTGAGCTTAGGAACTCTTTGCGAAGTAGGTAAATGGATTGCGGAATCACAGAATAACTCGATTCGCATACATATGACAGTCAATAGGATCTCCTGATCCCTCGAGGTAATGTTGCCAGCCTTTGAATGCTTCGAAGATTGCGAGAAGCTCCTTATCGTGAGTGTCGTAGTTGAGTTCTGCAGCTTGAAAAGTCCTCGAGAGGAATGCAATAGGATGAATTTCTCCATCAGGTAGTAGGATCGAGAGGATCGTGGCTAATGCATAGTCCGAGGCATCTGTTTCCACAATTAGATGTTGGTTTGGTTCCCAATGTGCCAGAATAGGAGCATGAGTGAAGCTGTATTTGAGCTTCTTGAAGGCTTCCTGGCAATGTCAGCGACTCGCTAGCTCTCACAAGAGACAACCAGGCGTCACACGATAGACGATGAGCAAGAGGATGAAAAGGCAAAAGAGGATGGATAAAACAACCCAACTACAAGTCTAGCTACCGAGGAGAATAGACGAGAATAGAGCTAAGGAATATAACTACCAAATATCTAGTCTTATATACAAAATGGAATATGAAACCGTGAGAGACGTCTCGCACCGTAACCGTGAGGACCTACAATAAGAGTCGCTCGTATCCATAAGTAAAGCTGTAGGTATTCGGTGAGTAAACAATAAGGCAATATAAAAAGAAGCATGGAGGCGGAACAATAATGACGTCGTCCTGTCAATGAACTGACAGGCACGAGAGAGTCGCGCCTAAGTGAAACGACAACGCGAGAACAATAAGGTTGACACGTGTAACCTAAATGATAATGAAAATATAATAAGCGCTAGTGTAAGCGCTTTGGTGATTAGATAAGTAAAGAAAAGAAAAAGAATAATAAAAGAAAAGAATAATGGAAAAAGATCGATTCATGACATTACCCCCTCCCTAGAGCGCGAGTTCCACGAAGCGCTTGTCGTCTAACAAAATTTTCGGAGGGTAATTGTGAGGATGTATTTTCGGTATCTGGCGGAGGCATAGGGCGGAATAACTCGGTAGGGAACAAGGAAATAGGGATTTCGAGTCGACTCAGGGTGGCGGGTTTGGGTTTGTTCGGGTTTTTATCATGGAATTCCTTCAACAAATCGGAGGAATGGGTGATGTTGGACCGAGGTTCCCAAGTGTCTTCATGTGGTCTGTAACCTCGCCACCTGACCTTGTACTTGATCCCTTTTCCTACCTTTCGTGAGTCGAGAATCTCCTCGACTTCGAATTCCTCTTCTTCTCCTACAACGACAGGAGGTGGACGAGTGTTTCGTGGTTGAGAGGGAAATTGCGGTTCTCTATAGGGAGTGAGAAGGACTTCATTGAAAACGTTATGGATACGTTTCCACGTAGAGGGAATATCTAGTTTATAGGAACTAGCACCTATCTTCTTCTGAACTGTAAACGGTCCAAACCGTTTATCTCCTAACTTTTTCATCGGCTGGTCTGTCGATAAGTTAGTTCCTTCAAGCCAGACCTTATCACCTGGCTTGTACTCTATTCCAACTCTTCGCTTTCGGTCATAAAACTTCTTCATGTCCTCGTTGGCCTTTCCTAAGGCCGCTCCTACTTCGTCTCGAACCTTCCTCATTCCATCTGCAAACGCCTGTGCTGTGGGGTTGTCCGAAGTCATTTGAGGTGCCGTGCCTTTATAGGGATGTCTACCGTTGTCAGCATAGAATGGGGAAACCTTCGTCACAGAGTGTACTCGATCGTTATAGGCAAATTCTGCAAGCGGTAACCACTCATGCCAGTCATTTTGATGATAACTAATGAACAAACGGAGATAATGTTCTATCTCCTGATTTGTTCGTTCTGTCTGGCCGTTGGTCTGTGGGTGATACGCCGTGGTGTAATTTGCTTCTATTCCTAAAAGACGGTAGAGTTCCTTCATGAAACGAGAATGATATTGCGGTCCTCGATCATGTACTATTTTTCGTGGAATGCCATGGATAGAAAAAATATGATCCCGATAGATTTTTGCCATTCCCTCTGATGTGACTGTAGTGTGCGATGGAACAAGTCATAGTCTTTTGGAAAAATGATCGATAAACACCGATATGGCGTTATATCCTCCCGATTCCGGTAGTTCCCCTATCATATCGGTGCCGATTATTTGCCATGGTTCAGTCGGTACTGCATGTGGATGAAGTTGTCCTACTGGTTTGGTACGATGTGACTTTGTCGCCTGGCATTTCTCGCAACCTTCTACATATTTCCCTGCATCTCGTGTCACCCCTGGCCACCAGTAGTCCCGAGTAATCAACTCCGTAGTTTTGTACTGTCCTGGATGTCCCACTAGTGGTGTATCATGGTACTGAGTGATTATTTTGGATCGGAGTAGGCGGTTTTTCGGTACATAAACACGCCCTTTCCAGGTAATGACTTTGTCGGTCTCAGTCCACTCTGGATTTTTCGCAGCGAGGGCCTCCTGTACAGTTCGGTCTACTTGGTTTCTACTCTTTCGGATCTCTGATAACAGGAGATCTTCGGGAGCCGATAGGTCAAGAGCTTGAATAAAAAGTTCTGGTTTCAGGAGAACGATGTTCTCGTTGTCCTTGTCCCCCGTCTCAAGACCTGTCATCCTCGACAGGGCGTCAGCTTTTGTCATCGATTTACCAGGTTTGTGAACGAGATCGAAATTATACTCCGCTAATTCCAGTACCCAGCGCGCTTGTCGTCGGTTGAGTTTCTGCGGCTTCTTGAAGTACTGGAGGTTTGCGTGATCCGTATAAATCTCAATCTGTTCCTCCGCACCTAGTAAATATTGCCTCCAGTCGTCGAGGGAGTCCATAATTGCCATAAGTTCTTTGTCGTAAATCTCGTAATTACGCTCAACCTCATTGAGGGAACGAGAACGAAAGGCAATAGGATACCACTTGCTTTCGACAAACTGGGATAAAACGGCGCCATTAGCATAATCGGACGAGTCAGCTTCTACCCTGAATTTTCCGTGGTTTCGAGGAATGAGTAAAACTACTTCTTCACAGATTCGATGTTTCAACTCCTCGAACGCCTCTTCCTGACCTTTTTCCCACTTCCAAGTTCCATTTCCCGTGAGCTGTGTTAGTGGCTTTGCTACCAGGCTGAACCCACGAATAAATCGTCGGAAGAAGTTGCAGAATCCTAGAAACTGCTGGACGTCGCGCTTCTTTCGTGGAGTAATCCATTCTCGAACGGATTGAACTTTCTTGGGATCCATGCGAATAGTTCCGTTACCAATGATAATACCGAGGTAGTCGATAACCGGTTTTTCGAAAGAACACTTTTCGGGTTTAAGGAACAACTTGTGTTCCCGTAGAATGTCGAGTACTTGTTCTACGATTTGTCGATGTTCTATTATATCGTCGGTAAAAACCAGTATGTCGTCCATGTAAACGATAACATGACCTTTATTGATGAGGTCTTGCAGGATGTGGTTCATGAAACCTTGGAATGTCGCAGGAGAGTTAGTGAGTCCAAAAAACATGACGGTCGGTTCGAATAACCCCTGGTTAGTTCGAAAGGCCGCTTTCCATTCGTCACCTTCCTTTATTCGGATGTTGTTGAACCCCCATCTAATATCCATCTTCGTGAAGATCTTAGCGCCTTTTAAACGATCGATTAGTTCCTGAATGAGAGGAAGTGGGTATCGGTTTTTAACCGTCATCTCATTCAGTTTGCGATAATCTTGTACTGGTCGTAAAGTGCCATCTTTTTTTTTGACGAAGAAGAAAGGAGACGCCATCTGCGAAGTCGAAGGTCGGATTTGTCCAGTTCGAAGGTTTTCTTCAAGAAACTTGTTGAGCGCCTCTTGTTCCTTTGGGTTTAATGGGTACACCTTGCAATCTAAAGGTTTAGAACCTGGCGTTAGGTCGATAGCGTGGTCCCAAGGACGTCATTGTGGCAGTTGGTCGAATTCCTTCTGGCTGAAAACATCGGGGTACTTTTCGATGTAGGGCTTGGAAGTGTCGAACTCTTGGGCTGTTTCCTCTCTGGCTTGTTTTTCCGTCCACTTCCTCGACTGTACCTGCTCGTGAACATACCTGTCCCAGTCAAACAGGAAAAGCTGTTCGCCTTCCTGTAATGCCACTCTAGAATGGGTATCCTCTGGTGTCCAAAAGTGTGGGTTGTAACCGCATCTTGTTGGACACCTGTCAAAGGTTAGTTCAGACGTATTCCAGTCGATACTCGGGTTGTGGTGTCGTAGCCAGTCTAGTCCTAGAAAGATATTATTCTTTCCTAGACTTACTACTCCGAATTGGACGATCTCTGAATGATCACCGATGGTCATCCGGATCTCGACATACTTGTCTATTGATCCGGAATCATTGAGTGTACCGTCTGCATTGTAGACAGGGGTTTTGATCGGTAAGTCTTCTGTAACAAGGTTGTGCCGTTTGACGAATTCTGAGTCGATACAGGAACCAGTAGCTCCACTGTCGAGGAGTCCTTCTGTGACGATTTGTCGAGCATCTTCCAGTGTTTCGAGTATTGCTGGGAGTCTCAGACTTTTGCCGCGTGTCCCACGAACATAACTCCTTTTGTTTTTGAGACTCCGGATGGTGGTGACTGCTGTTTTCCAGTTCCGTTTTCGTATGTCCATGACGGTTTCTTCCGAGGCTTCTTTCTCCCGGGAAAAGGGCATCCAAGTTCGTAATAATCCCACTGCTCTCGGGATCTGGTCTTCTCTAACTCTCTGAGTTAGCCATTCAGCAGTGTTAGGTTCGTACCGTATAGGTTTTTCGGTTTTTTCGGTTTTGTGGATGAAGGTGGAGGCGTTTTTCTGTTTAGTACCTGTACTGATTACATAGTCAACGCCATTATCAACAAACTCCGAAATGTCCGTGTGCAAAGGCTCCTGCAGACCTATATCTACTGCGGAGCCTTTGGAAAACCCAAATCGTTAATAAAGTCCGTACGTTCCTGCTCACTCATATTCAACATAATACCTCTGACTACCGCCTTTCTCTTGTGCAGGCAGTTCCTGCTCATGTGGCCTGGCTCGCCACAGTTGAAGCACAAACGCTTCTCTCTCGCTTGGTCGATGTCCATCGGCCTGCCCGTTCCTCCGAACGTGGTGCCGGTAGCATCTCTTCTCGGTGCCGCCGAATATTCTGCCTTCGGAGCTACTTTCGGCTCCTGTCGGTTCTGCTGAGTGGACGACTGTCCACGACTCTGTCCCTGTGGGTTAGCGTTCCACCACCCCGCATACCCGTAACCTCTCTTCTGTTCGGCCCACTGCCGCCTTACATTGTCAGCCCCTGTGACTACCTTCTTCAACTCCTTGTAGTCTTCAAAGGGCTCCGTTTGTCCTTTGATGATGTCGTAGAGAAGGGTGTGATCGACCGCCCTCTCCGCTAGGGTAAGGACGTGCGACTCGTCCTTCTTGTATCCGGCATCCTTCAACAACAATTCAAACTCTTTGAAAAAGTCACTGGCCGAGGACTTCCCCTGTCGGATATAAGTTAGTTTATCGCGAGCTTCCTTCTCTTTCGCGACATTCGTGAACTCCCTGTCCATATCGTCAATTAACTGCTTCCCCGTAATGTCCCATGACCCATTGTCGATGTTGAAGTGGTCATCAGAGTAGACCTGAGCCCATTCATCGGCTTTTCCTCCGACCAGGAAGGACATGATGATGGTCGTGACTCGGTGGGAGTTGTCGACCTGCTTTGTCTCCGTTAGCTCGGAGACATAAGCCATCATTCGTCGTCTCCATGGCCGGTAGGTGGCGGGGTCGCCATCGTAGTTCCCTGGTGTATTGACAAACACCCGGCGTGGACTAGACGTGATAGCAGCGACTTCCGCTGGGTCGGGCGCATGTATCGACCGGTCAGTCATGTTGAGTTATAGTAGGGGAAAAGATGAGCGTGTTTGGTAGAAATGAAAATGTGTAACGTATCGAGAAAACTAGTTTCCAACGGTGTGTTGAATCCTAGGCAAGTTTGTAAAAGTTTTTGTTGTGACGGGTGGTATGTGGTAGAAGCTCTATTCTTCTGTCAGCGACTCGCTAGCTCTCACAAGAGACAACCAGGCGTCACACGATAGACGATGAGCAAGAGGATGAAAAGGCAAAAGAGGATGGATAAAACAACCCAACTACAAGTCTAGCTACCGAGGAGAATAGACGAGAATAGAGCTAAGGAATATAACTACCAAATATCTAGTCTTATATACAAAATGGAATATGAAACCGTGAGAGACGTCTCGCACCGTAACCATGAGGACCTACAATAAGAGTCGCTCGTATCCATAAGTAAAGCTGTAGGTATTCGGTGAGTGAACAATAAGGCAATATAAAAAGAAGCATGGAAGCGGAACAATAATGATGTCGTCCTGTCAATGAACTGACAGGCACGAGAGAGTCGCGCCTAAGTGAAACGACAACGCGAGAACAATAAGGTTGACACGTGTAACCTAAATGATAATGAAAATATAATAAGCGCTAGTGTAAGCGCTTTGGTGATTAGATAAGTAAAGAAAAGAAAAAGAATAATAAAAGAAAAGAATAATGGAAAAAGATCGATTCATGACAGGCAATTGGTATTCCAATTCCATGGTGTATCCTTTCACGTGAGTCGCGTCATTGGAACTATGATATTGCTATAATTATAAATAAAACATCAATAAAAATTAGCAAATCCAAGGAAAGACTGGACATCTCTAACTTTCCGAGGTATCAGCCAGTCAATGATAGCTTTTACTTTGTCTTTTGACATCATTAAGCCCTCCGGGGAGAGAATATAACCAAGATACTCTACCGTATCGACCTCCCATTCGCATTTCATGATGTTTGCATAGAGTTGACGTTTACGAAGATGACAGAGAACCTCTTGATGTAATGCCTCATCGTCGGAGTAAATAAGTATGTCCTCAAGGTAGACGATAACATAAACATCTAGAAGATCAGTGAATATATTGTTAACAAACCGTTGGAAAGCTGCAGGAGCATTAGTGAGTCCAAATGGCATAACCTTCCATTCATAAGAACCCCAACGAGTTCTGAATGTTGTTTTCCATTCATCGCCTTCTGCGATTCAAACTAAATGGTATGCGTGAGTGAGATTGAGTTTAGTATAAAACTTAACTTTCTTTGGAGCATCTAGTAAATCAGAAATGAGAGGCAAAGGATAATGATCCTTTTTCGTGATGTTATTAAGACCGCAAAAGTCTATGCAAAGTTGCAGTTTTCCATCCTTTTTCGGTACGAACAATACCGGAGCTCCATGAGGAGAGGACGAGGGTTGAATAGCGCCTGATTTGAGGTGCTTATCGATGAAATCGCATAGAGCCTCTAATTCTTTGGCAGAAAGAGGGTAAAGGTGACCAATAGGTGGTTCGGCGCCTTCCTCCAATTCAATCTTGAGGTCATAGGGTCAGTGCTCAGGCAGCACTTCGGATTTGACTTCATCAAAGACATCCGTGAAGTCCGTGTAATGCTTCGGTAATGATGAGGGATTACTTTTGTTTGCCGAAGTTGTCGAAGCAGCTTGCGCTGTAACTTCGCTGTGAACTGCATGTAAAAGCAATGGTTCACACTTGGCATTCTTGCAAGCTCAGTTGAAGAGTTCCACGTTGACAAGAGCAATGTCAATTTCTGGGTTTTCGAGTCGCGAAGCGGCCAATTGAGCCACTGAAGGATAGGAGTAGGTGGGTTCATAGGGAAAAGAGTCCAATAAAGGACGAGGTGAATAGTGAGAATGAGTTCGTGAAGATGGTTGCGAAGGGACCTCTTCAGAACTAATGGTAGGCTGACCCCGCGAGAGGACAGTTTCTTCCGGAATAGGTGTTTGCGGAAGTGAGGATGCCGAGGGAATCTCAACTTGCTTAGTGGAATGGAATGTAATGTTTCTCGATGCCCAGTCAATCAATGGATTGTAGCAGGTCAAGAAACTGTAACCTAAAACTGCTTTGCAAGAGGAATCTAGTAAAGTGACATAAAATGTCAGTAGTAGTAGCTCGCCAGAGGGAAACTGAACATTAAGAGACGTAGTCTCGGAAATTGGTTTCGGAGATAAAGAACCATTGAAAAGTCAAAGATTGATTGAAGGAATAGAAGAAGTAGGAAGAGCATGTTTATACATGAAACGAGAATCAATAAAACAATCAGTAGAACCAGAATCGAGTAATGAAACAAAGGAAAACTTCACGGAAACGTTGTGAAGTGGAAAATCTATAGTAAGAGGTATAGTAAAAGATCATTCATCATAAGAAAGAGTGGATGCGTTTAATTTAACTTCCCCAGTAGTACGAACCTGGTCAACGCAACTCCTGCTTCGTACTGGGGTACAGGAGTTGCGGACTATTTTTCCGATACCAAAGAGGTACTTGCCACTGCTTCCTGTGTTTCCGCGGCATGTCTGCGAGCTTTTCATTTCTCACAGTTGTCGAACTTATGATTCCCGCCACAAAATCCGCACAGCCCCAACTTCTTTCGACATTCTGACTCCTTCGTGAGGAGTTTTCCGTCTGAGCCAAGATTGCTTGCGTATGCAGGTCGAGACACCGCAGGACTTGTTGATGATGAGGAATTTCCACCTCCACTTGCCTTACCTTTCTTCCCCGAATTATTTGTCGAGGTTGTGGTTGTGGTGGTTGTGGAGGAGGATGTGGGAGATTGTGAAGAACCTGGTGAGTTCTTCTTCGATGTATTTGATGCTTTCCCTCCCAAGGAAACACCTGTCGATCTAGTGTCATGAAGTGAGCCCACCCCCTATCATTTTCCTTTCTTTACGATACACCATCCAAGCCCTCCTACCTACAATAATCATTCCGGAACATTCCATTCCATTCTATTAGTTCCATTCCTTGTGCCGGAGCTATACAGTATTACCTCATAGTTCCCACGCTCCACCTTGTATATATAAGCCAGCCCCCACAACCTGGTCCCTTATCTTGACCTCTTTGTCGTTGGGACCAGGTATGTCTTGAACTTACTTACTTGTATTTATTATCAATATAACTTTGTCGTTGGGACCAGTGTCCGCTTTCGCCTAAGTCTCCGCTCCGCTCCGCCACCGTCGTCACCTCTTTGTGACATTAGGTCAAGATCCCTTACTGCACTGATAGCCTACCGATTAGGTTATCCTTGCAGGCTCCGCTTCCACCACGTCTACAGACACCTCCGCACCAAGCCTGCCCGCCCAAGCTATCGACTGTTCTGCCTACCCACACGCTTTTGATACTAAAGACCAAACCCACATCCACCGCAGCAAAAGCAACTCCTGGGCTGATTGCAGTTCTCAACCCTGTCCAAACGCTGCTGCCAACTCCATCAGTGAAGAGGAGAACCTTTCCGACGGTACCGTGATCACACCCATCCTTATCCCTACTCCCACTGCACCCCCATCCATTATGTCGACCTCTGAAGTCAACACAAACCAGCTCATGGCACAGCTCATCGAGCAGGTGGCCCAGCTCACGGCCAACCTCCACAAAGCCTCAGCCAAGTCCAGTATGAATAAACCTGAGCTCTTCAAAGGCTCTAGTAGTGCAGAAGCACGTCGCTTCATTGCTCAGTATCAAAGCTGGGCAATGGAACAACCAGATCTGAGTAGCAACGAAGGGAAGCTGATCAAGGCAGCGCTAGGATTCTTCTCAGGCAAGGCTGCTGACTGGGCCACACCATACCTCCTAGAATTCAGCCATAACCAACAACCTTTCAATGGACGATGGGAAGACTTCAAAACAGCCTTCACCCTCCGATTTGAATCCATTGATGCAGGTATGGAGGCCCGGAATGCAATCCAGCATCTCAGGCAGGCAAAAGGTCAAACGGTAGCGGAATTTGCACAGAATTTCAAGGACATTGGTGATCGGACCGGGCTTTCAGACGTCGACCTGCGAGAACGCTTCCATAGCGGCCTCAACCCAGAGATCCGACAAAATCTCATTGTGGTCAATATAGCCCAGGGACTGGCTCCCACCCTGGAGGAGGCTATCAGGCGAGCAATTTCAGTGGATGTGTTCCTGCACGATCCCACCATGACAGGTCGCAACCCAGGCACCTCCCATATCTCCTCCCCCCCTGCCAACTCCCATGCTATGGATGTCGATGCCACACACACTAGTGGTAACAGCAGAGAAAGCTTCGTGGCCCAGATGAGAGGAAGGTGTTATGGGTGTGGCTCGCAGAGTCACGAAAAGAGGAACTGCTCATACAAGGAGACAGTTTGCCGCTACTGTGGACGACGAGGCCACCTAGAATCAGTCTGCCAAGACAAGTTCATGGGTCTAGAACGTGGCCGGGGTAAGCGCCAACAACCCCGCCGTCAACAAGTCTCTGCTTCTGCTTCGACACCGTTCACCCTCTTCCCCAATGAACCTGTCCAAATTGCCGCGTCCATTCCAGCTCCCACTGCTCCGTCTCCACTTACGCCTGACCTCTCCACCCAGATTGCCCAGCTCCAGGAGCTCCTTAACAGAGCCAATGCCATGGCCCCAGCACCAGGTTCTCAGGAGGGTTTTTAAAGCGGGTGCCCGTCTCGGCTGCATCGAGAGTACCCGTAAACCAGTTCGCTATACATTCCACATCTGCGTATGATTCTCTCCCATCTTGTAAAATATCTACTATTTCGGAATTGAACTCCAATTCATCTCACTTCCGAATTAACGCAAAACTAAGAGGAAGAAATCACAGTATAGCAACTGCAGCCATGGTTGATTCTGGAGCCACTGCTCTATTTTTGAACCAAGAGTTTGTCACCCGTCACCGCGTAAGGACCTTCCCACTCAGGAAACCCATTGGCGTCTTTAACATTGATGGGTCTGCTAACCGAGCAGGGCAGATCACACACTTTGCACGCCTAGCCCTGACTGTTGATAACCAAGAACGGTGGACAGACTTGCTAGTAACCAATCTGGGAGGTGAAGACCTAATCTTAGGACTCCCCTGGCTATGTAAGGCCAATCCAGATATTGACTGGGAGAAAGGACGACTCACAGTCAGATCCCAACAAACAACGATAGAGGAGGTGGAAGAGCAAGACACGGCGGAGGAAATTGAAACTGTGATCACCCCTGAACCACCACTTGACACACTGGATGAGGAGACAGAAGAGTCGCCCATACACCGCATTCGAGCAAACCGACGAACCCGACGTGCATGGGTGAAGTCAGGAATCTTACACGAACAAACAGATGAAGTCTGGTGTGCTGCAGGGTTCACCTACTCCCAACAGCTAGCGGAACAAGCCCACAAAACAAAACCCATGAAAACCTTTGAAGAAATGGTCCCAGAACCCTACCGCGATTTCGAAAAAGTATTCTCTGAAACTGCTTCAGAGCGCCTCCCTGACCACCAACCCTGGGATCATGCTATAGAATTGATCCCAGGTGCACCGGAAACCATGCGCACAAAAGTCTATCCAATGTCATTGAATGAACAAGGTGAACTCGACCGCTTCCTGGATGACAACCTCCGAAAAGGCTACATTCGCCCCTCAAAATCGCCACTGTCTTCACCCGTCTTCTTTGTTAAGAAGAAAGATGGGAAGCTCCGCTTCGTACAGGATTACCGGAAACTCAACCAAGTAACCCTAAAGAACCGCTATCCTCTCCCACTGGTCGCTGACATTGTCAGCCGTCTACAGGGGGCACGGTACTTCACCAAATTTGACGTCAGATGGGGCTACAACAATGTCCGGATTAAGGAGGGTGATGAGTGGAAGGCCGCTTTTGCAACCAACCGAGGGTTATTTGAACCCAGTGTAATGTTCTTCGGTCTCACCAACTCGCCAGCTACCTTCCAAGCGCTCATGAATTCCATCTTTTCAGACCTAGTGGCGGCTGGTAAGGTAGCAGTCTACCTAGACGACATCCTCATCTTCAGTAACAATTTGCAAGAACACCGGCAGGTGGTGCGAGAGGTACTAAAGCGGCTAGAAAAACATGACCTCTACCTGCGACCAGAGAAATGCGAGTTTGAGGAGCTTCAGGTTGAGTATTTGGGACTAGTGATATCAGAAGGTGAAGTGCGCATGGATCCAGTAAAAGTAGCTGCAGTCCGCGACTGGCCTACCCCAAAGAATCTACGAGAACTACGGGGATTCCTAGGCTTCGCTAACTTCTACCGTCGATTCATACGGAACTTTGCCCGCATAGCACGCCCTCTGAACGACCTAACAAAAAAGGATACAGGCTTCAGTTGGGGGACACACCAACAACAAGCATTCGATACCCTAAGGGAAGCATTCATCACAGCACCGGTACTGGCACTCTGGGACCCTAATAGGCTCACACAACTTGAGGTAGATGCATCAGGCTTTGCTACGGGAGGAGCCCTAATGCAGAAACAAGACGACGGCCAGTGGCACCCAGTGGCATTTCGATCAGCCTCCATGCAACCAGCTGAACGAAACTACGAAATCTATGACCGAGAGATGCTCGCTATCATCGAAGCATTAAAGGACTGGAGAAGCTTCCTGGAAGGTTCACCACAACCGTTCGAGATTCTCACCGACCACGCAAACCTGGAATTCTGGCGTTCTGCTCAAGACCTCAGTAGATGGCAGGCGCGATGGGCACTATGGTTGTCCCGATTCGACTTCCAGCTCACTCACCGCCCAGGCAAGTCCAACACTCAGGCAGACGCTCTCTCTCGTATGGCAGCACATCAGGTTCTGGATAGCGAAGATAATCGACAACAGATTGTTCTGAAACCAGCCCATTTCATGCAAGTGGCAGCTACCTCACTACAAAACCCACTGGAGGACCGCATCCGACAGGCGTCTCAAAAGGAGGCCCAAGTACTGGAAGGACTGGAAGAGCTTAGGAGAAGCGGTCTCAAACGCTTGGCCAATGGGATAGCAGAATGGGAAGAAGACAAGGGACTAGTATACCACCGAGGAAGAGTATATGTCCCACCAGATGATGACCTCCGGAAAGAAGTACTCAAGCAATGCCACGATAACCCCTCTGCTGGCCACCCTGGACTTCACAATACCCTTGACCTCGTCAGCACCCACTTTTGGTGGCCCACCCTGCGATCCTTTGTAGAAAAATATGTTGAAGGATGCGAGACTTGTGCAAGGAAGAAGATACAGAGACACCCACGAGCAGTAACACTACCTCTAGACGTCCCAGCAGGCTTGTGGGAAGAAGTGGGAGTTGACTTGATCACACAGCTGCCCAACTCGCAAGGGTATGACGCGATTCTAGTCTGCACGGACCTTTATGGTAAACAAATCCATGCAATTCCTTGTACAACTTCAATCACAGCAGCAGGTGTGGCCGACATCTACTATCGCGAAATTTTTCGCCTCCATGGTCTTCCCCTCCGCTTTGTATCAGACCGGGGACCCCAGTTTGCAGCAAAACTCATGCGATCATTACTCTCCCGCCTAGGAATCAAATCAAACCTCACCTCAGGGTACCACCCCCAAGCAAACGGACAGACCGAACGGGCAAACCAAGAAGTCGAAAAATACCTCAGACTCTACGTGGGACGCCGCCAGGATGACTGGGCGGAGCACCTACCTATGGCAGAATTTGTGATTAACTCTCGCACCCACTCTGCACTTGGAACGTCCCCATTCGAACTCACCTATGGTTATCTGCCTCTATTTAACATTCCAGTTGGACAACGGAGTGGGATTCCGGCGGTGGATGATCGCATCCAGATACTGCGGGATGCACGACAGGATGCTGGGGCGGCGCTACACCTGGGGAAACGACGGCAAAAGGAAAACTACGAACGGGGAAAACGAAAGGCACATCAATTCCAAGTTGGAGATCAGGTCTGGCTAAGCGCAGAGGACATCAAGCTCCAACTTTCCAGTGAGAAACTTGGGGATCGACAGCTAGGACCTTACACCATTTTGCAGAAGGTTGGGCCCCTGGACTACCGTTTAGACCTCCCATTATCCCTGGACCGCATCCATCCTGTGTTCCATGTTGATAAATTGTACCCTTGGAGAGGGAACACCGTAAACGGCGAAATTGCAACACCACCGGAACCAGTATATCTAGAGGATGAGGATGAGCCGGAGTATGAAGTCGAGGACATCTTGGATAGTCGGATTAGGTGGAAGAAGCTAGAATACTTGGTAAAGTGGAAAGGCTACGATGCAGGACACAACTCATGGGAACCTGCACCAAATCTTGAACACGCCCCAGCAACTATCCGAAAATTCCACAAAAAGCACCCTCAGGCGGCAAAAGCTTGACCATTGAGGGCAATGGTCATAAGGAGGGGGGTAATGTCATGAAGTGAGCCCACCCCCTATCATTTTCCTTTCTTTACGATACACCATCCAAGCCCTCCTACCTACAATAATCATTCCGGAACATTCCATTCCATTCTATTAGTTCCATTCCTTGTGCCGGAGCTATACAGTATTACCTCATAGTTCCCACGCTCCACCTTGTATATATAAGCCAGCCCCCACAACCTGGTCCCTTATCTTGACCTCTTTGTCGTTGGGACCAGGTATGTCTTGAACTTACTTACTTGTATTTATTATCAATATAACTTTGTCGTTGGGACCAGTGTCCGCTTTCGCCTAAGTCTCCGCTCCGCTCCGCCACCGTCGTCACCTCTTTGTGACATCTAGTGGCTTCTCTTTTCTGCTCTTCTTCTTGTCTCCAGTACCTGTTATCTACGCGAAGTACCTTGTAACAGTATTCCGCGAGCATCTTCGGCTCCGGAAGATGAGCCATCTCATCTTTGATACAACTTGCCAAGCTGCGTTGATAAGCCCATTTAAGGGCATGCGAATCCCAGTTAGTAGATGCCATGAGGGTATTAAAATGGATGTTATACTTCCATATGTTATCGGATTCCTTCATCCTTAACATGCTGATCTTATCTTCAGCTTCCCCCTGTGCATCATGCATACCGAAATTATCCTGTAATTCCTTCACCAATGCCGCAAAGGAACTCGTCCACGCCGGCATCACGGAAAGATTCGGATCCAGAATATCTGGTTTGAACCATTCCTTCATGGAACTGCCAAGATAAGACAAAGTATAGTTGATCTTCTTTTGATCAGTAAAATACACAGGACAATTAATAAACACCAAAGATAAGGAAACTAAGAAACCTTTCAGTTTCCGTGAGTCAGATCCATTGAATACTTCAGGATCCTTGACTTTTAATTTTCCAGATTCCGCGGGGCTGCTAGCATTCATGCCCGCAAGAACTGTTCCGAGGGTATCGAGTGAACCCTTAAACATGTGAAATACATCTAGGATGCATTGTTCAGTAGGGTCCAGATGGACACTACCTACCCATTCCACTGGACTCCTAGAATGACTAGGAATGTGAGAACCACGAGGTGCTCCGGGACCTCCAGGACTACCAGGATCAGATCCCCCTGGGTCTCCGGGATTTCCTGACTCATCAGGACCTACCTCTTCATCAATTTCTGCTTCCTCAATGTTTTCTGGAATTTCCACCGTGGTAACTGGTATCCGACCTCGCGAAGGGTCGAGAGCATTTGCTAGTTGCTGACACATTCTGTCAGCAAGGGTAAAAGTGGTAGGAGATGGTGGGATTTCCATCTCTGTTGTTGGTATCGCCGTGTGATTTCTTTGCAGTGTTCGAACAGTAACAGGGTCACCGTTTTCTGTGTAGAGTACTTGGTACTCGAATTCGGAGTGGTCAGGTTGACCAAGGGTGTGATGACTTGAAACCCGCGCACTAGCAGGTTGTCCTGGAGCTGGACCGAAGATGTTAGCTTGATGTCGAGAATGTCCTGCTCCCAATATTGATTCCATGAACGGTGCGAAGGCTGTCATGTTCGATGTGAAGGGATTAACCATTTCCGGTTCCTCTGTTACCGACTTGTCGGACCCTCCAGTGTTGGTACAGTTTCTTCTGCTCCTTGTATAGACCATTGTTGAAGGAAGAAAAATTGTTGAGTAGAATGTGAAAGGTAATGAGGATGAATGTGCCGAGTGTCAGTTTAAATATACTGTTATGATCGTGCACAAAGGGATCATCGGAAAGGGTCGTGGGATGATCGCGGAAAATAGCAAAGAGAATTACTTTGTGAGGTAACATGATCCTAGACTAGATAGTCGGACCTTGACTCCACTATTAGTAGAGTCCTCAACACTTCGTGTGTCCAATAGAGAGGGAAGATAAACATGTTCCATTTGTGATGACCTTTGCTGAACATACTGACAGTAGGGATGTTAAAACGATGATATGGATAGATGATTAATTGGTATCACTATTGCAGTGCTATCAAGGTTGATATTTAAACTAAGGAAATACTTATTCGATACTGTAGCTTTTGTGGTGACAAAAGGAGAAGACACAGAGGAAAACACAGGTGCAAGCACAAGCCAAGGTGAGGAGTGGGGTTAGAACCACACATGAAGGCTGAAAGAGATAGTGATCAAGACAACAGCGATAGCACAAGGGCCAATCACTAGGGTTGCACAAGGAAAACTAGTTCCAAAGACCAAGTAAGTATATTGAGTGTAAGTGAAGGTACAAGTACTAACCTAGTTCCAAAGACCAAGAGGTCAAGATGGGGAACTAGGTGTCAACTACTGTACTATATATACAAGTGTCCAGATGAGTAAGTGACAGTATGGGAAGCCAATAGAAAGAAATAGAAGGATACAGAAAGATATGGAAAAATATGGAACATCATGGAAAGGAGTGAAAGGATCTGGAAAATAGCGAGAAGAAAGAGAGAAGGGAATGTAGGAAAAATGAAGTAGGTACCCATATCACATGTAGTGTGTCACAACATTACCCCCCTTTTATGGTTGATGTCCCAGCGACTATTTCTGTGAAGTTTTCATAAGGTTGCCAGGGTAAGGAGTTGAAAATGGTGGCTGAAATTTTTCGTGGTGCATTTGGGTGTCTTGTATAGAAATTTGCAATTGCATCATCACTTGTGCCTACTAAGTTTTCTTTGTGCTCCCAACTGTTGTGGCCCTTGTCATACCCTTTCCACTTTACCAGGAATTGCAGCTTTTTCCACCATCCAAAGACCCGGCTGCCCAGGACCATGTCCACATCGTAGAACTCCTCTCCCTCCACGATTTTGGGTTCCAGTGGTGGTGGTTCAGCTCCATTGACCTCGTTTCCTTTCCAGGGGGTCAAGCGGTTGGTATGGATGTTGTCGTGGATCTTCATCCAGGTAGGTAGGTTTAATTGATATGTGAGTGGGCCTGTTTTCTCTGCGACTTCAAATGGACCTAGGTGTTTGCTCCCCAGTTTTTGGTTCTTTTGTCATACCTTTAATTTGCTCAAGGATAACCAAACTGGTTGTCCTACTTCAAATTCCCCTTTACCCCCTCTCTAATGTGCTCTTTGCTCATCTGTAGTGCTGCTTCATCCTCATGCGCATGCTGTAGCAGTTCTAGTTGGCGCACAATGGATGGGTATTTTGTCTCGACACCATTTGGAATGGTGAAATCAGGGGTGTAACCATAAAGTGTTTCGAAGGGGGAGTGGCTGTGTGCGGAGTGGATATGAGCATTCATGACAAACTCAGCGGTAGGGATTAAGAGGTCCCAGTTGTCCTGTCGGCGACTTACATACTGATATGACTGCCAAATTGCAGTTGATATCACTCAAATACTTTAAATCTAAAGTGTTTTTCCTTATTAAAAGACAATTAAAAAGTCTATAAAATATTACTACGCTTTGCAATGCACACTCACAACACTTAAAATACAAGTTCAAACTTAATATTGCACTTAAAATACTTTAAAGTCCTTAATCGAGAAGGTCAAAGTTAGTAGTATTGTTGATGCAATCAAAACAACTTTGACCACCACCAATAAAAGTCATAGGAGCATGTTTAAGGTAGCGGAGAAAATACTGGATGAGTAAGAGATGGTCCAGTTGATGTCAGTGAAGGTCTACAAGACAAATTTACAGTCTGGGATAATTGATGACCATTTTCTCGGACTGAGAAATAGAAAACAGTTGAAGTTTACATAGGTTTAGACTTGTCTCAATAAAATGAACAGGCTAAATTGAAATAATGTTCAGAACAGGTCTAAATATATTTTATGACTTGTTTGGCAACTTATTTCACAGCTATATTAAGAGAAACGAGCAGAATATCTAAGTTCGGCGGTCAAAGCAGTATATATTGATGGGATTGATGGCCCATCAAAACTAGTGGCTCCAGCGAGAATGCTGGATATATGCGTGCTAAAGACAATATTATACAATAAGTAAAGAAACAAATGGACGGGGAGAGGTCTGAAGCAGGTCCTGACAGAAGGGATAGGTCTGGGACCTGGAAATGCCGTGTGCTCGGAGATGACTATGTCTTAGGGGCTAAAACACCGGATTTCGGATTAGGACTGGCTAGAAGGATAGAAATTAGTTGAACTACAAGTCCAACAGATGCGGGGAGGTCTAGACTCTGTTGACAACTCAATTTGGGATCAGTGGATCGAGGGGAACCATTTATTTGAGGTGGTACTACCAAAATAGGAAAAATGCGGATTTTTAGTAAGGAAAAGCTGTAGAAGTGATCGGAGACTTGGCAGGAGTGGGAATATGGAGCCAGAGGATCGACAGACAATAATGGTCTGTGGCCGCAGTAGGAAGGTGCGAAGATATTCCGAGATTTTTGGGTATAAAAGGAAGGGGGGGGATTTAGAGAAAGGACAGGTTGCAGCACCCCCATCGCTACAAGCCTCTGTTATTAGGTTGTTTATTAGGTTTATTATTAGGTTTATTGACTTGTGATTATTGGTGTTATACTTGATTTTATCAAGTTTTTACAGTACTCTACATACAACTGCTACCAAGCCCCCTGAACTAAGTGTTTGGGTGTTTGTTTTCATTCACCCTTTGCATCAATACATGCAGATGTAATGTTTGATTTCTTGGTTAGTGTGTTCTGTCTGTCCATTTGTCTCAGGGTGATAAGCTGTGGTGAGGGCGGAGTCAATTCCTAGTCACTTCAGTAGTAGTTGTCACATAACATCTGCTGCAAATTGGAGTCCCCTATCAGAGATGAATCGACAGGGTAAGCCATGTAAATGGAAAATTTCCTTATAAAAAAAGTCTGCTACTGTTATGATCGTGCACAAAGGGATCGTCGGAAATGATCGTGGGGAAATATGAAGTAAATTACTTCACGAGGTAAAACAATCCTAGACTAAGTAGTCGGACCTTGACTCCACTATTAGTAGAGTCCTTGACACTTCACGTGTCCACAAGAGAATAAAGGTAAACGTGTTCCATTCGCGATGACTATCGTGGAACGTACTGACAGCGAGGATGTTAAAATGATGATATGGATAGAGGATTAATTGGTATCACTATTGAAGTGCTATCAAGGTTGATATTTAAACTAAGGAACTACCTATTCAATACCGTAGCTTTATACTAAAGGTAAATCAGGATCGCAAAGTGATGCCATGCCCGAATTGGCTAGCTTGTAAGTAAAGAACAAAGGAAGGGATATAAAAGGGATAGTGTAAATCCGATAAGAATGATAAGAGATAGAGTAATTGCTTCGCGTCGGAATTGCTTCGCGAAGTAATTGCATAGTAGTAAAAGGATATAAGTAATATCTAAGTAGCGGAATGGATCGTGGAGCTTCGTAAAGACTTAGCTTGCATAGATATAACAGCTACTCCTTCCACTGTTATTTCAGTGGTGCAGGGGAAACAGTGAACCATCTTTGTGTAATGGTCCACGAAGGTGATGATAGCATTGTGGCCATCTTGTGTCATAGGTAGTTCCCCGATGAGATCCACACCAATGTCCTTCTGGTATGGGAAGAGGTTGAAGAGGAGAGGGGTAGTGGGGGTTCAGGCATTTGCACTGGCAGTGGTCACATCCATCAGCATACTTGTCTACAAACAAGCACATCCCAGGCCACCAGTAGAGTCTGCTGACTAGTTCTAGGGTGCCATGCATACCTGGGTGACCTGCGGTGGGTGCATTGTGACATTGTTCCAGGATTGCTTTCCGTAGGGCAGTATCTGGTGGGACATAGACTTTGTTGCAGTAATAAACCAAACCATTTTCTTCTCTCCACTCAGCTAGACCACCTGTAAGACTCTGGGGTGCCTTAATACCTTTCAGACCATCTAGTACTTCTGCCTCTCGTTTGCTGATCTGTTGAATATGGTCCAGGAGGGGGTTGTGAAGAAGGACCATGGTCACTGCATGAAAGAAGTGTTCTGGTCTCAGCACAACTGCTCCCTGTTGTCCTTGACATCCATGACCTGGTGCTGTGTCATATGTAAAAGTGCGTCTGCTTGAGTATTAGCTTTACCAGGGTGGTGCTTAAGACAGAAATCAAACCAAGAGAGCCATAGTGCCCATTGTGCTTGTCAATGGCTGAGGTCTTGGGCTGTCTTCCAGTATTCCAGATTCTGGTGATCAGTTATGATTTCAAATGGTTCTGAGGATCCTTCCAGTAAGCTTCTTCAGTCTTTCAATGCTTCAATAATGGCCAGCATTTCTTGGTTGTAGATTTCGTAGTTCCACTTGGCTGGATCCATGGAGGAGGAGCGATATGCGACTGTGTGCCAGAGTCCATCCTCCTGTAGTTGTGAGAGAGTACCTCCAGTAGCGAAGCCTGATGCATTAACTTCAATCCAAGTTGGTTTCGATGGATCCCATAGTGTAAGGATTGGTGCAGAGGTGAAGGCGTCCCTTAGCAATTCAAAAGCTTCCTGCTGTTGTGATCTCCAATTCCATTTGGTGTCTTTGTGGGTGAGGTCATTCAAAGGTTGCACTTTCTTTGCAAAACCTTTGATGAATCTCTGATAGAAGTTAGCAAATCCTAAGAAACCTCGAAGATCATGTAGCATTGTAGGTGCCTGCCAGTTTCTAACCACCTCTATTTTGACTGGGTCCATTTGCACTTCTCCTTCACTGATCACTAAACTCAGGTATTCAATGGAAGCCCATTCAAATTCACATTTCTCTGGTTGTAGGTACAGGTTGTATTGGCTGAGGCATGTAAGAATGTCGTTGACTACCATGCAATGTTCCTCAACAGTTTCAGTGAAAACTAGGATGTCATCCAGGTAAACGGCCACCTTCCCAGCAGCAATGAGGTCAGCAAATATGGAATTCATGAGGGCTTGGAATGTAGCTGGTGAGTTTGTCAGACCAAAGAACATAACGAGGGGCTCAAAGAGTCCTCAATTTGTGGTGAATGCTCCCTTCTATTCATCACCCTCTTTAACTCGCACATTGTTGTACCCTCAGTGAACATCCATTTTAGAGAAGACCTTGGCTTTATGCAATCAGCTGACAATGTCTGTGACAAGAGGGAGTGGGTATCAATTTTTTACTGTGTATTCATTGAGCCACCAATAGTCTTGCACAAATCAAAGTTTACCATCCTTCTTTTTGACAAAGAAAATGGGTGACACCAATGGGGATTTGGAGGGACAGATGTAACCTTTGCACAGATTCTCTTCCAAGAATTGGTTGAGCTCTTCCTGTTCATTTGGAGACATGGGATAGATTTTGGTGTGCATAGTTTCAGGAGTGTCAGGCTTCAGATCTATGGCATGGTCCCAAGGTTTATGCTCCGGTGGTCATTCTGATTCCTTCTCTGAGAGGACCTTTGCATGTTTCCGATATGCTGGGGGGACCATCTCTTCAAATGATTTCACTGGCTTCTCTTTGTATGCAGCCTCTGCAAGTTGTTGTGAATACATGTACCTGTCAGCAACTTGCTAGCTCTCACAAGAGACAACCAGGCGTCACACGATAAACAATGAGCAAGAGGGTGAAAAAGCAAAAGAGGATGGATAAAACAACCCAATACAAGTCTAGCTACTGAGGAGTATAAATGAGAATAGAGCTAAAGACTATAACTACAAAATACCAAGTCTTATATACTAATGGGATATGAAGCCGTGAGAGATGTCTTGCACTGTAACCATGAGGATCTACAATAAGAGTAGCTTGTATCCATAAGTAAGGCTGTAGGTATCCAGTGAGTAAACAATAAAGCAATATAAAAGGAAGCATGGAGGTGGAACAATAATGACATTGGCTTGTCAATGAGCTGACAGGCATGAGAGAGTCGCACATGGATGAAACAACAACATGAGAACAATAAGGTTGATGCATGTAATCTAGATGATAATGAGAATATAATGAGCACTGGTGTAAGCACTTCAGTGATTAGGTAAGTAAATAAAAGAAAAGGAAAAGAATAATAAAAGAAAAGAATAACGAAAAAGAACATTTTGTGACAGTACCTGGCGGAACACCAGAGTTCTTCCAATGTATGACCAATGATTCCCACTCGAAGTAACACTCTTCTTTGCTTCCTGTTGCCTATCAGTCAATACAGAGGTGTGCTTTCAGTGTACTCATGTATCTCTGGATTGGGGATGGGAGGCATTTCTTCAGGCAGTCAGGGTTGGTCATCAGACTCCAGGGTGGTGATAAGCCTTAGAATGGGCTGTGCATAAAAATCCAAAACTTTCGGATTTTGTGCATAGCCCAGTAAACAACTCTACAATAGGGAACCCCTGTACATTGTGTAATAGTCATAATGTCCAGCTCCAGATCAATGATGAATCAAAGCCGATGCTCATTGATCAGGCACAGTGTCTAAAAAATGACTATAAAAACACTAAAACCCCATCCTGTGTGTGAATCAACTATCCTAAAGTAAGATCCGGGAATAGTACTGTCAATAAAAAGAATTGCCGGGTTATCTGCAGGCCCATTCAGGAAGACTAGAATGATTAGAATAAAAGCAATAACAGCTCAAGGAACATGTGGAAGCACAGGAAAAGCACATGGATTAAATATCTCAAGCATGTGGTAGCACAGGAAAAGCATATGGTGTCCCGGACCAAGGGAGTAGTAACCATGTGCAAAGGAATAAAGCCTCAGCACTGCCCAAGGTCCAGACCTTTCCTCAGGGACATAAATAGGACAGGCCAGAGCCAGAAGCAGGAAGCTTTCTTCCCCCCCCCCCCCCCCACTTCGGTAGTGATTGCTAGTCCTACTTGAAGGGAGTTTGCTTCCAGCATAGAGAAGTCTGATTTAGACACTTAGTCAGAATCAGACAAAGCACAGAATAGAAAACTGAAGTCAGATAGAATTGATAACTCAGAAAGATTGTACTTGTTGACTTGAAAAATAAAAGAAAGCAGAAGTTAAGCAAAGTACAGCTCAGTAAAGTTATTCAGTCAAAGTCAAATTGAAGAATCAGTTAGCAATATCAGGCACAAGTTTTATAGAACTTGTGAAAGAAAATCTGTTACAGAAACCCCTACCCTATTAGACAGTGTTAGATTCACACCATTAAATTATATATATCTTTTATACACCCCTTTTGAACTTAGTGTTGGACTTGGTTGTGTGTGTGTGTGTGTATTGCTACACCTGCATTTTGCCTTCAACCCCAAGTCAGCATATTGTTGTGACGTGCTATACAGAATACGGTACTTACTTCATCTTTTCCTATGTTTCCTCTTTTCTTTACCTTCGTGACTGCCTGGACTCTTCTCCATTCTTCCATATTCTTTTACTTTCATCTATCAACCCTCAGAACCTTCCATCACATTCCAGACACTTCCATTGGCTTCCCGCGCTGTCGCTTACTCATCTGAACCCTTGTATATATAGTACAGTAGTTGACACCTAGTTCCCCATCTTGACCTCTTGGTCTTTGGAACTAGGTTAGTACTTGTATCATTGTTTACAGTTAATATACTCACTTGGTCTTTGGAACTAGTTTTCCTTGTGCGACCCTAGTGATTGGCCCTCATGCTGTCGCTGCTGTCTTGATCATTATCTCTTTCAGCCTTCGTGTGTGGTGCTAGCCCCACTCCTCACTTCGGCTTGTGCTTGAGCCTGTACCTTCCTCTGTGCTTTCTCCCTTCGTCACCACAAATCTCAAGTACTTGTCAACGATGAAAATCCTTATGCAATGACAAGTTCATTGGTCAGAGTATCTGCATCAATTTAATATGGTGATCTGATTCAGACCAGGTAAGCTAGGTGAAAAACCTGACTCAATAACTAGATGCTGGGACATCTACCCAAAAGAGGGGGATATCGGCTACACGCAAGTTAACCCACAGAATTTCAGACCTATATTCACTAATGAACAACTAACTACTTCCCTTCGAGCTACATTCCTAGAAGGACCAGCACTTCGTGCCTCCATTGTTATGGATATAGAGGCACTTCATTCCGCTATTCACAATTCAATCAAAATGGATCCGGAATCAATCGCAGGATTAATGTTCACAAAGGATGGTTCAAACACTTGTTGGACAATAGGTTCTGATGGACTGTTATGACTTGACAATCACATTTACATTCCTAATATTTCTAATTTACGACTTCAAATTCTACGCTACTTTCATGATCACCCACTCTCAGGTCATTTCGGTCAAAACTGGACTCTGGAAGCTATTCGACGACAGTACACTTGGCCAAAGGTTCGCGAATTCATTCGCGATTATATTAATTTGTGTACAGTTTGCGGATGCAATAAACCTCGTCGACATAGGCCTTACAGTCTACTCAAACCACTTCCAGTTCCCGTCTGACCTTGGGATTCTATATCAATGGACTTCATTGAACAATTACCTGACTCTAAAGGACATACAGCTATCTTAGTAATCGTGGATCGAGCCTCGAAACAAGGCATTTTCATTGTGACACACAACAAAAATAACATCCAAAGAGCTCGTGGAATTGTTTGTCCACCATGTTTTCTCGAAACACAGAGTTCCTAGCCATGTCACTTCTGACTGAGGCTCAGAATTTGTTTCAGCTTTCTTTCATGCTTTAGGGGAAGCTCTCTCAATCAAACTACACTTCACCTCTGGATATCATCCTGAGGGGGATGGACAAACAGAACAAGTTAACCAGACTCTGGAACAATACATCCATATGTATTGTGCGTATCAACAGGACGATTGGGCAAAACTTCTGCCTATCGCGGAATTTGCGTACAACAACGCTCCGAATGCTTCTACTGGTATTACTCCGTTCTTCGCAAATAAAGGTTATCACCCTAACATTACAGTGAAACCTGAAATCAACATCCATTCCAATCGCACGATTGACTTCGTGACAAATTTAGATGAGATTCATTCTTTTCTCCATGAAGAAATTACTAATGCACAAACTTGATACAAAGAGCAAGCAGACAGAAAATGTATTAATCACCCAGATTTTCCCATTGATTCACAGGTATTTGTACTAGCAAAGCACATTAAAACCACTTGACCTACCGCGAAGTTCTCCAAGAAGTATCTCGGACCATTCAAAGTTCTTGAGTGTGTAGGAACTCTCTCGTACAAGTTACAACTCCCTTCATACCTTAGCCATATCCACCCAGTCTTCCATGTATCCCAACTCGAACTCTATACTCTGAACTCGATTCCACATCGCGAACAAACTCCTCCACCTCCAGTGGAAGTCGATGGCAAAGAGGAATACAACATTGCGGAGGTATTAGATTCAGAATTGGATTGTTGATACAAAAAATGTCCACTACGGTATTACATATGGTGGGCAGGATACAAAGGTACAGACGAAGAGTTTTCCTGGGTTGCCGTGAATGAAATTCATGCAGACGAGCTAGTTCCAGCCTTTCATCTTCGTTACCCTCACAAACCTGGACAATCATGATTAACGACCACTTATTCTTTTACTATTTCATTCATTGGAATTACTAATTTTTATTTTACTAGTTAAACAACTCATCGTGATTCATCACCATTACCTGTTGTACTACCTACTGCATTACCTACTAAATTCCAACTCTTTACACCAAGAAGTTCCACGATCCATTCTTTGCGAAACTAATGCAACTCCACTTCCTTCCAAAACCATCACGATTATTTCCTTGCAGAACGAATCTTAACTGCTTACACCATTAACACTTAGTCATCAACAAAACCTTATGAATTCAAAAACACCAAAAAAGGCAGATAAACATAAAATTAAACAAAACAAAAAACAAAAGACAACAAAAACCAATAAAGAAACCATTACAAAATCATACAAAATTTTTTACAAGTCCAACTAACTATTACAAAACCTTTGCGGGAATCACGTCGCACATCGTTTTCCTTTGCAGACTCTTCTTCTTTTTCTCTCCTCTTCATCCTCTTCATCCTCTTCCTCTTCTTCCTTGTCTTCTCCCTTGTCTTCCCCTGGTTATTGCTGCACTAAACAAACTAATTCCTCCATCGCAAGAGCTGATCGACTCGCGAAGCCCAGAAGCATATTCATCTGGTTCTTGAGTTGGTCATTCTGCTCTGCGAGCAGATCCAACTTATCACCAAATTCCAGCCTGAGACCCTCAGTTTCTTTTTCCTCGATCTTCAAGCAGCATTCTCCCCTGACCAACTACACTGTTGCCGTTGTTGATGACAACTAAGGCAAGCCTGGGTACGCAGTTTCCCAGGTTGCATGATGCAGTTCAAAGTGTTACCATGGGTAACACAATGAAGGCAGGCTTCACGGTCACGCAAAGGCATAGGGGGAGGAGCATCATCCTCATTGTCCTCGTCAGAACCAGGGGTGGGATCGTCGTCGGGATCCGGGGCTCCACCAGTCTATAATTTATTAAACAAAAATCCAGAAACATCACAAATGATCATAACTCACCAGAGGTACAGAACATTGTCTTTTCAAAGTCAAAACCTCCACTTCCGGGGAATCATGAACAATGGAGGCAGACTTGTATGTTTTTGATTTGGAGCCTGAAGGCTCCTACGATAGAAGACCACTGGAACATTGTGATGCAGCTTGAGCTGCACAATCCCGATGCTCCTGTAACTCCTGCAGAGCCTGTGCCCTGCATTGACCACGTACTCGCTCTTCCTCTGTGAGTTTCTTCAAGGTGTCAGCCTTTGCCTTCGCAATGCTCTCCTCAACGAGCCTTTCTTCTTCTTGCCTCCTTGTGGCTTGCCTCTCCTCCTCGAGTCTTTTCTCTTCCTCCAACCTTCTCTCCTCAGCCTCACGAGCAGCCTCCTCCTCCAACCTCACCATCTCCTCCTTGAAGGCTTTCTCCTGCGCATCGATTTCGATCTGATGAAGGTGGGTGTGTTCCGCCTGCTCTTGAACGAGGCGCGCTCGTCGTTCCTGGACAGTTTCAGTGGCAGTGATAGTTAAAGACATTGGAAAGTGAGGAGGACTTAGGAAAAAAACAGAGAAAACCCTCGCATTTTATACGCGTTCGTTGTTGAGGGCAGGTTTGACTTCAAATTTTTTGTTTACCTCGATCATAAATTGTGTGACATTTTGAAAATTTTGCTTTTCCTTTTGACTTTTCCATTTTACCTAATTTTAGATTCATTAATTGTCAATGATTGCATAGGCTTTCGAGGGCAAAAGCCTAAGAGGGGGATACTGTTAAATCTATGCAAGCTAAGTCCTTACGAAGCTTCACGAACTATTATGCTACTTAGATATTACTTATATCCTTTTACTACTATGCAATTACTTCGCAAAGGAATTCTGATGCGAAGTAAATACTCATTATCTCTTATCATTCTTATTGGATTTATACTATCCCTTTTATATCCCTTCCTTTGTTTTTACTTATGAGCTAACCCATTCGGGCATGGCATCGCTTCGCGATCCTGACTTACCTTTACTATAAAGCTACGGTATTGAATAGGTAGTTCCTCAGTTTAAATATCAACCTTGATAGCACTTCAATAGTGATACCAATTAATCACTTAACCATATCATCATTTTAACATCTCCACTGTCAGTACATTCCGTGACAGTCATCGCGAATGGAACACATTTACTTTCATTCTCTTGCGGACACACAAAGTGTCGAGGACTCTACTCATAGTGGAGTCAAGGTCCGACTACATAGTTTAGGATCATTTTACCTCGCGAAGCAATTCCCTTTGCTATTTCCTGTGATTACCCCACAACCCTTTCTGATGATCCCTTTGTGCATGATCATAACAGTATATTTAAACTGACACTCAGCACATTCATCCTCATTACCTTTCACATTCTACTCAACAATCTTACCTTCTTCAACAATGGTCTATACAAGGAGCAGAAGAAACTGTACCAACACTGGAGGGTCCGACGAGTCGGTAACAGAGGAACCGGAAACGGTTAATCCTTTCACATCGAACATGACAGCCTTCACGCCGTTCACGGAATCAATATCAGGAGCAGGACATTCTCGACATCAAGTTAACATCTTCGGTCCAGCTCCAGGACAACCTGCTAGTGCGCGGGTTTCAAGTCATCACACCCTTGGTCAACCTGACCACTCTGAATTTGAGTACCAAGTACTCTACACAGAAAACGGTGACCCTGTTACTGTTCGAACACTGCAAAGAAATCACACGGCGATACCAACAACAGAGATGGAAATCCCACCATCTCCTACCACTTTTACCCTTGCTGACAGAATGTGTCAGCAACTAGCAAATGCTCTCGACCCTTCGCGAGGTCGGATACCAGTTACCATGGTGGAAATTAAGGAAAACATTGAGGAAGCAGAAATTGATGAAGAGGTAGGTCCTGACAAGTCAGGAAATCCCAGAGACCCAGGGGGATCTGATCCCAATAGTCCTGGAGGTCCCAGAGCACCTCGAGGTTCTTGTGTTCCTAGTCATTCTAGGAGTCCAGTGGAACGGGTAGGTAGTGTCCATCCGGACCCTACTGAACAATGCATCCTAGATGTGTTTCATGTGTTTAAGGGTTCACTCAATACCCTTGGAACAGTTCTTGCAGGCATGAATGCTAGCAGCCCCGCAGAATCCAGAAGATCAAAAGTCAAGGATCCTGAGGTATTTGATGAATCTGACTCACAGAAACTGAAAGGTTTCCTAGTTTCCTTATCTTTGGTGTTTATTGATCGTCTGTCATATTTTACTGATCAAAAGAAGATCAACTATACTTTGTCCTACCTCGGCGGTTCCGCAAAGGAATGGTTCAAACCAGATATTCTGGATCCGAATCTCTCTGCGATGCTGGCATGGATGAGTTCCTTCGCGGCATTGGTGAAGGAATTACAGGATAATTTCGGTATGTACGATGCACAGGGGGAAGCCGAAGATAAGATTGGCACATTAAGGATGAAGGAATCTGATAATGTACAGAAGTATAACATCCGTTTCAATACCCTCGTGGCATCTACTAACTGGGATTCGCATGCCCTTAAATGGGCTTATCAACGCGGCTTGGCAAGTTGTATCAAAGATGAGATGGCTCATCTTCTGGAGCCGAAGACGCGGAATACTGCTACGAGGTACTTTGCATAGATAACAGGTACTGGAGACAAGAAGAAGAGCAGAAAAGAGAAGCCACTAGATCGACAGGTGCTTCCTCGGGAGGTCAAGCATCAAACACATCAAAGAAGAACTCGCCAGGTTCTTCACAATCTCCCACATCCACCACCACCACAACCACGACCTCGACAAATAATTCGGGGAAGAAAGGTAAGGCTAGTGGAGGTGGAAATTCCTCGTCATCAACGAGTTCTGTGGAGTCTCGACCTGCATATGCTAGCAACCTCGGCTCAGATGGAAAACTCCTTGCAGAGGAGTCGGAATGTCAAAAGAAGTTGGGGCTGTGCAGATTTTGTGGGGGGAATCATAAGTTCAATGACTGCAAGAAACAAAAGGCTCACAAAGCTCACGGACGCGCCATGGAAACACAGGAAGCAGTGGCAAGTACCTCTTCAGTATCGGAAAAATAGTCTGCAACTCCTGTAACCCAGTACGAAGCGGGAGTTGCGTTGACCAGGTTCATACTACTGGGGAAGTTAAATTAAATGCATCCACTCTTTCTTATGATGAACAATCTTTTACTATACCTCTTACAATAGATTTTCCACTTTGCAATGTTTCCGCTATGCTTTCTTTTATCTCACTACTTGATTCTGGTTCTACTGATTGTTTCATTGATTCTCATTTTGTGTATAAACATTCTCTCCCTACTTCTTCTATCCCTTCAATCAATCTCCGACTTTTTGATGGTTCTTTATCTCCGAAACCAATTTCCGAGACTATGTCTCTTAATGTTCAGTTTCCCTCTGGCGAGCTACTACTACTGACATTTTATGTCACTTTACTAGATTCCTCTTGCAAAGCAGTTTTAGGTTACAGTTTCTTGACCCGCTACAATCCATTGATTGACTGGGCATCGAGAAACATTACATTCCACTCTACTAAGCAAGTTGAGTTTTCCTCGACATCCTCACTTCTGCGAACACCTGTTCCAGAAGAAACTATCCCCTCACGGGGTCAGCCTACCATTAGTTCCGAAGAGGTTCCTTCGCGACCATCTTCATGAACTTGTTCTCGCCATTCACTTTGTCCTTTATCAGACTCTTTTCCATATGAAACCATCTATTCCTATCCTTCAGTGGCTCAATTGGCTGCTTTGCAACTCGAAAACCCAGAGATTGACATTGCTCTTGTCAATGTGGAACTCTTCAACTGTGCTTGCAAGAATGCCAAGTGTGAACCATTGCTTTTATGCGCGGTTCACAGCAAAGTTACAGTGTGAGCTGCCTCAACAACTTCAGCAAACAAAAGTGATGCCTCATCATTACCGAAGCATTACACGGACTTCGCGGATGTCTTCGATGAAGTCGAATCCAAAGTGCTGCCTGAGCACCGACCATATGACCTCAAGATTGAATTGGAGGAAGGCACCGAACCACCTATTGGTCGCCTTTACCCTCTTTCTGCCAAAGAATTAGAGGCTCTACACGATTTCATTGATAAGCACCTTGAATCAGGCGCTATTCAACCTTCGTCCTCTCCTCATGGAGCTCCGGTATTGTTTGTACCAAAAAAGGATGGAAAACTTCGACTTTGCATAGACTTCCGCAGTCTTAATAACATCACGAAGAAGGATTGATATCCTTTGCCTCTTATTTCTGATTTACTAGATGCTCCGAAGAAAGTTAAGTTTTATACTAAACTCAATCTCACTCACGCATACCATTTAGTTTGAATCGCGGAAGGCGATGAATGGAAAACAACATTCAGAACTTGTTGGGGTTCTTACGAATGGAAGGTTATGCCATTTGGACTCACTGATGCTCCTGCAGCTTTCCAAAGGTTTGTTAACGATATATTCGCTGATCTTTTAGATGTTTATGTTATCATCTATCTCGATGACATACTTATTTACTCCGACAATGAGGCATTACACCGCGAACATGTTCGCAAGGTTCTCTGTCGTCTTCGTAAACATTGACTCTACGTGAATCTCGCAAAATGTGAATGGGAGGTCGATACAGTAGAGTATCTTGGTTATATTCTTTCCCCGGAGGGCTTAACAATGTCGAAAGACAAAGTAAAAGCTATCATTGACTGGCCAGTACCTTGGAAAGTCAAAGACATCCAGTCTTTTCTTGGATTTGCCAATTTTTATTGACATTTTATTTATAATTATAGCGATATCGTAGTTCCGATGATGCAACTCACATGAAAGGATACACCTTGGAACTGGAACACCGATTGCCAGGAAGCCTTTGAGAAGCTCAAATACAGCTTCACCCACGCTCCTATTCTGGCACATTGGGAACCAAACCAACATCTAATCGTGGAAACAGATGCTTTGGACTATGCATTAGCCGTGATCCTCTCAATCCTACTACCTGATGGAGAAATTCATCCTATCGCATTCATCTTGAGGACTTTTCAAGCTGCGGAACTCAACTATGACACTCATGATAAGGGACTTCTCGTGATTTTCAAAGCATTCAAAGGCTGGTGACATTATCTCGAGAGATCGAGAGATCCTATCGACATAGTTACCAATCATAAGAATCTTGAATACTTCTCGATGATGAAAATCCTTATGCAAAGACAAGTTTGTTGGTCGGAGTATCTGCATCAATTTAATATGGTGAACCAATTCAGACCAGGTAAGCTTGGTGAAAAACCTGACTCAATGACTAGACACTGGGATGTCTACCCAAAAGAGGGGGATATTGGCTACGTGCAAGTTAACCCACAGAATTTCAGACCTATATTCACTAATGAACAACTAACTACTTCCCTTCGAGCTACATTCCTAGAAGGACTGGCACTTCGCGCCTCCATTGTTATGGATATAGAGGCACTCCATTCTGCCATTCGCGATTCAATTGAAATGGATCCGGAAGCAATTGCGGGATTGAGATTTGCGAAGGATGGTTCTGTTATGATCATGTGCATCAGTTGTACCCATCGCACAGAACACTTCACACCGACGCAGTCAATCTGATATGTTCAAGTCCATCATCGATGTGACGCACCGATGATATAGATCAGGTAATTTACTTCCGTGATACCTATCCACCTATCCTCCTTATCCCGTCACTATCCCTTCGGACAGGCTATACACCTGCCTCACCCCATTAGTCCATTGTCTTCCTATCCACACTTGTTATCTCTATGTCCGCGCACTATGACTATATTAGGGTAATTCATAGCGATACTGGAGATAGCAGACTTAGTATATAAGGCTTGTGGTCGTAGGTAGAAGCTTTAGTTTTAATATCGAATTGGTATGACTGTAATCCCATACTCAACTTACACTCCCTCTTTCATCTACCTCATTCGACTCCGTCAATCTTGAGTCGATGCTACTTCAATATCGAATGAACTTAACATGGACTGTGCAGTGTAGCGAGGATATTGTCAATAGCAGTATCAAAGTTCCACTCAACTTGCACGCTCCTAACAGGTTCAAACACTCGTTGGACAATAGGTTCTGATGGACTGCTACGACTTGACAATCGCATTTATGTTCCTAACATTTCCAATTTATGACTTCAAATTCTACATTATTTTCACGATCACCCACTTTCAGGTCATTTTGGTCAAAACCGGACTCTGGAAGCTATTTCGACGACAGTACACTTGGCCAAAGGTTTGCAAATTCATTTGCAATTATATTAATTCATGTACAGTTTGCGGATGCAATAAACCTCATTGACATAGGCCTTACGGTCTACTTAAACCACTTCCAGTCCCCATCCGACCTTGGGATTCCATATCGATGGACTTCATTGAACAATTACCCGACTCTAAAGGACATACAGCTATTTTAGTAATTGTGGATTGAGCCTCGAAACAAGGCATTTTCATCATGACACACAACAAAATAACGTCCGAAGAGCTTGCGGAATTATTCGTCCATCACGTTTTCTCGACACACGGAGTTCCTAGCCACGTCACTTCTGATTGAGGCTCGGAATTTCTTTCGGCTTTCTTTCATGCTTTAGGAGAAGTTCTTTTGATCAAACTACACTTCACCTCCAGATATCATCCTGAGGGGGATGGGCAAACAGAACAAGTTAACCAGACTCTGGAACAATACATCCATATGTATTGTGCATATCAACAGGACGATTGGGCAAAGCTTCTGCCTATTGCGGAATTTGCGTACAACATCACTCCGAACGCATCCACTGGTATTACTCCGTTCTTTGCAAATAAAGGTTATCACCCTAACATTACAGTGAAACCTGAAATCAACATTCATTCCGATCGCGCGATTGACTTCGCGATGAATTTAGATGAGATTCATGCTTTCCTCTGTGAAGAAATTACTAATGCGCAAGCTTGATACAAAGAGCAAGTGGACAGAAAACGTATTAATCACCCAGATTTTCCCATTGATTCACAGGTATTTGTACTAGCAAAGCACATAAAAACCACTCGACCTACCACAAAGTTTTCCGAGAAGTATCTCGGACCATTCAAAGCTCTTGAGTGCATAGGAACTCTCTCGTACAAGTTACAACTTCCTTCCTACCTTAGTCGTATCCACCCAGTCTTCCATGTATCCCAACTCGAACTCTATACTCCAAATTTGATTCCACATCGCAAACAAACTCCTCCACCTCCAGTGGAAGTCGATGGCGAAGAGGAATACAACGTCGCGGAGGTATTAGATTCAAAATTGGATCGTTGATACAAAAAATGTCGACTATGGTATTACATATGGTGGGCAGGATACAAAGGTACAGATGAAGAGTTCTCCTGGGTTGCTGCAAATGAAATTCACGCAGATGAGCTGGTTCCAGCCTTTCATCTTCATTACCCTCACAAACCTGGACCATCATGATTTACCAAATACTTATTTTTACTATTCATTCACTAGCAATACTAATTTTCATTTTTATTTTTTCTAGTAACAAACTCCTCGTGAAATGATCGCGATCTATCACCATCACATTCTGTTCTACCTACTTCATTACCTACAAACTCCAAATCCCTATGGCAAGGAGTTCCATGATCCATTATTTGCAAAACTAACGGGAACTCTCACATTTGCTTCCTTCCAAAACCATCGTGATCGTTTCCTCACAGAACGAAGCTGACTCATTATACTATTAACAAATCTTCCCTAACCAATCCTTACGAGTTTCAAAAAACACAAAAAAGTCAAATACTTATAAAATTAAACAAAACAAACAAAAGCAAAAAACAACAAAAAACAATACAAGACAACTACTTATAATTAATTACAAGTCCAACTAACTACTTACTATAAAATCATCGCAGGAATTACGTTGCATGTTGTTTTCCTTCACAAACCCTTCTTCTCTTCCTCTCCTCTTCTTCTTCCTCGTCTGTTTCTTCTTCTTCGTCATTCTGTTCTTCATCAACCACCATATCTTCCTCTGGCCATTGCTGGACCAGATGCACCAATTCCTCCATCGCAAGAGCGGATCAACTTGCGAACCCCAGAAGCAATTCCATCTGCTTATGGAGCTGATTGTTCTGCTCCGCAAGCAAGTCCAACTTCTCCCTAAACTCCAATCCCACCGAGTTCCTCTCTGCGACGTGTTTTGCAGGACCCTGATACATCTCCCCTTTGTTGACTCTCGGTTTCTTTCTCCTCGACCTCCGAGCAGCATTCTCCCCGGACCAACTACACCATTGTTGTTGCTGATGACAGCGGAGGCAGGCCTGGGTATGTGGCTTCCCAGGTTGCGCGATGTGGTTGGTTGTGTTACCTTGTGTAATACAACAAAGACAAGCTTCACGGTTATGCAAAGGAGTAGGGGGAGGGGTGTTGCCCTCATTGTCCTCTTCCTCATTGTTGTCATTGTTGTCATCTCCAGGAGTTGGATCGTCATCTGGATCTGGGGCTCCACCAGTCTATAATTCATTAAATAAAAAAACCCGGAAATAATCGCGAACAATCATCACTCACCAGAGGTACAGGACATTTCCTCTTCAAAGCCAAAACCTCCACTTCTGGGGAATCGCGAACAATGGAGGCGGACTTGTATGTTTTTGATTTGGAGCCTGAAGGCTCCTGCAATACCAGACCACTTGAACGTCACGATGCAGCTTGAGCTGCATGATCCCGATGCTCTTGTAACTCCTGCAGAGCCTGTGCCCTGCATTGACCCCTTACTCGCTCTTCCTCTGTGAGTTTCTTCAAGGAGTTGGCCTTTGCCTTCGCGATGCTTTCCTCAACGAGCCTTCCTTCTTCTCTCTTCTTTGAGGCTTGTCTCTCCTCCTCGAGTCTTCTCTCTTCCTCGAGTCTTCTCTCCTCAGCCTCACACTCAGCCTCTTGAGCAGCTTCCTCCTCCAATCGCGACAGCTCTGCCACAAACTCCGCCTCCTGTGCATCAATCTCTAGTTGACAAAGGCGGGCTCATTCCACCTGCTCACAAATGAGGCGCGCTCATCGTTCTTGTACAGTTTTGGTGATGGTGACAGTAAAAGACATTGTGGAGTGATGAGGACTTAGGAAAAAACAGAGAAAACCCTTGCATTTTATACACATTCGTCGTTGAGGGCAGGTTCAACTTCAAATTTTTTGTTTACCTCAATCATAAATCACTTGGTACTTTAAAATTTTCACTTTTTCTTCTTTTTACTTTTCCATTTTATCTAATTTTAAATTGGTTACTCATTAATGATCGCATAGGCTTTCGAGGGCGAATGTTATATCTATGCAAGCTAAGTCTTTACGAAGCTTCGTGAACCATTCCACTACTTAGATATTACTTATATCTTTTTACCACTATGCAATTACTTCGCAAAGGAATTCCGACGCAAAGCAATTATTCGTTATCTCATTTTATCCTTATCGGATTCACACTATTCCTTTTATATACCTTCCTTTGTTCTTTACTTATGAGCTAACCCATTCGGGCATGGCATCGCTTCGCAATCCTGACTTACCTTTAGTATAAAGCTACGGTATCGAATAGGTAGTTCCTCAGTTTAAATATCAACCTTGATAGCACTTCGATAGTGATACCAATTAATCACCTAGCTATATCATCATTTTAACATCCTTGCTGTCAGTACATTCCGCGACAGTCATCGCAGACAGAATACGTTTACTTTTCTTCTCTTGCAGACACGCAAAGTGTCAAGGACTCTACTAATAGTGGAGTCAAGGTCCGACTACTTTGTATAGGATCGTTTTATGTCGCAAAGTATTCTCTTTCATAATTTTCCCGCAATCATCCCGTGATCAATTCAGACGATCCCTTTGTGCATGATCATAACAGCAAAAGCCTAAGAGGGGGATACTGTTATATCTATGCAAGCTAAGTTGTTACGAAGCTTCGCGAACTATTCTGCTACTTGGATATATTACTTATATCCTTTTACCACTACGCAATTACTTCATGAGGGAATTCCGATGCGAAGTAATTACTCGTTATCTCTTATCATTCTTATTGGATTTACACTATCCCTTTTATATCCCTTCCTTTGTTCTTTACTTATGAGCTAACCCATTCAGGCATGGCATCACTTCGCGATCCTGACTTACCTTTAGTATAAAGCTACAGTATCGAATAGGTAGTTCCTTAGTTTAAATATCAACCTTGATAGCACTTCAATAGTGATACCAATTAATCATCTATCCATATCATTGTTTTAACATCTCCACTGTCAGTACGTTCCGCAACGGTCATCATGAATGGAACACATTTAGTTTCATTCTCTTGTGGACACATGAAGTGTCGAGGACTCTACTAATAGTGGAATCAAGGTCCAACTACATAGTTTAGGATCGTTTTACCTCGCGAAGCAATTCCCTTTGCTATTTCCCACAATTACCCCGCGACCCTTTCCGATGATCCCTTTGTGCACGATCATAACAAAGCGTCCCATGCTGCTTATGGTTGTTTGCCGCAACATTTCACAGCTGTGATTTTTGATGTATAGTGTGAAGGCCCTACACCTAAGGCCGTTTTGGTGTGATTGCATTTGGATGCAGTAAGATAGTGTGGTCTTAGTACTCTACCTATTGCTGATTTGCCTCCGAGGCTCTAGTTTTCCACTGCTAAACTGTGTCAACTGTGGGAAATTTCGAGATGGTGGCAGTATGTAAATAAGAGGTTCTCTCACTACCAACCTTACTGACCCTACTCCCACCTCTGCCACTTGCTGGGTGTTCATCAATACACCAGGAAATTATGATGGGGATCCTGCTACATACTGACCATGGTGGCAAAGGGTGAGGGCTTATGCAGCCAAACTGATGGAGATGAAACAGGTCAAAAACACCCATCATCTGACCACCATCATTATGTCCTACATGTCAGCGGCTTGCTAGCTCTCACAAGAGACAACCAGGTGTCACAGAATAGTTGATGAGCAAAAGGACAAAAAAGCAATGAGGATGGATAAAACAACCCAACTACAAGTCTAGCTACCAAGGAGTATAGACAAGAATAGAGCTAAGGAATATAACTACAAAATACCTAGTCTTATATACGAAATGGGATATGAAACCGTGAGGATCTACAATAAGAGTCGTTCGTATCCATAAGTAAAGCTGCAGGTATTCAGTGAGTAAACAATAAGGCAATATAAAAAGAAGCATGGAAGCGGAACAATAATGACGTCGTCCTGTCAATGAGCTGACAGGCACGAGAGAGTCGCGCCTAAGTGAAACGACAACACGAGAACAATAAGGTTGACGCATGTAACCTAAATGATAATGAAAATATAATAAGCGCTAGTGTAAGCGCTTTGGTAATTAGGTAAGTAAATAAAAGAAAAGAATAATGAAAAAGAATGTTTCGTGACACCTGCGGTACAGCAACAAGACAACACTGGCACCACATTTGGAGAAATGGGCAGGCCAATGGACATAGATCAGGCAAGGGAGAAGCAGTTATGCTTCAACTGTGGTGAACTGGGCCACATGAGTAGGAACTGTCCACACAAGAGAAAGGCAGTAGTCCAAGGTATGATGTTGAATATGAGTGAGCAGGAGCAAATGGACTTTATTAATAATTTGGGTTTTCTGTTATGAAACATTCTTTTTCATTATTCTTTTCCTTTTCTTTTATTTACTTACCTAATCACTAAAGCACTTACACCAGCGCTTGTTATATTTTCATTTCCACCTAGATTACATGTGTCAACCTTATTGTTCTTGCATTGTTGTTTCACCTATGTGCAACTCTCTCATGCCTGTCAGCTTGTTGACAGGACATTGTCACTATTGTCCTGCCATCACATTTATTTTATATTGCCTTATTGTTTACTCACTGAATACTTACAGCTTTACTTATGGATACGGTGTCACAAAGAGGTGATGACAGTGGCAGGGCGGAGCAGAGACTTAGATGGAAGCAGGCAGATACTGGTCCCAATGACAAAGTTATATTGATAAATAAGTACAAAGAAGTAGTAGGTAAAGACATACCTGGTCCCAATGACAAAGAGGTCAAGATAAGGGACCAGGTTGTGAGGACTGGCTTATATATACAGGGTGGAGTATGGGAACTATGATGTAATACTGTATAGCTCAGGCACAAGGAATGGAATGGAAGGTTCCGGAATGATTATTGTAGGTAGGGGTGCTCAGAAGGTGTATCATAAAGAAAGGAAAATGATAGGGGTGGCTCACTTCATGACATATGGGCAACTGTTATTGTATATCTTTGTAGTTACAGTGCGAGACATCTCTCACGGTTTCATATCCCCTATGTATATAAGACTTAATAGTTCATAGTTATATTCTTTAGCTCTATTCTTGTCTATTCTCCTTGGTAGCTAGACTTGTATTGGGTTGTTTTATCTATCCTCATCTACTTTTCATCCTCTTGCTCATTGACTATTGTGTGATGCCTGGTTATCTCTTGTGAGAGCTAGCAAGTCGCTGACACATATCAGTATTTGTCGACCATTTTCCCAAAAGATTATGACTAGTCCCTTCACATACTATGGTCACATTGGAGGGAATGGCAAAAATCTACCGTGATCACATCTTCTCCATTCATGGTATACCATGGAAAATCATCCACAATCAAGGACCCCAGTATCACTCCTGATTCATGAAAGAACTCTACAGACTCCTGGGGATTGAGGCGAACTACACTATGGCATACCATCCTCAGATTAATGGCCAGATGAAGCAAACAAATCAGGAGATCAAAGATTATCTCCATCCTTATCACTTCTTTATCCTCTTGCTCATTGACTATCATGTGACACCTGGTTGTCTCTTGTGAGAGCTAGCAAGTCGCTGACAATAACAATCTAATACAAGTCTAGCTACTAAGGAGTATAGATGAGAATAGAGCTAAGGAATATAACTATGAAATACTAAGTCTTATATATGTATGGGATATGAAGCTGTGAGAAGTACCTGTTATGATCATGCACTAACGGATCATCAGAAAGGGGTTGCAGGGTTAATTGTGGGAAACAGTGAAGAGAATTACTTTGCAAGATACAACAATCCTAGGAATTGGTAGTCAGACCTTGACTCTGTTATGATCGTGCACTAAGGGATCATTGGAAAGGTTTGCAGGGTAATTGTGGGAAATAGCGAAGAGAATTGCTTCGCAAGGTAAGACGATCCTAGACTAGGTAATCAGACCTTGACTCCACTATTAGTAGAGTCCTTGACACTTCATGTGTCCGCAAGAGAATGAAAGTAAATGTGTTCCATTCACAATGACCATCACAGACGTACTGACAGTAGGGATGTTAAAACAATGATATAGATAAGTGATTAATTGGTATCACTGTCAAAGTGCTATCAAGGTTGATATTTAAACTAAGGAAATACCTATTCGATACTGTAGCTTTATACTAAAGGTAAGTCAGGATCGCGAAGTGATGCCATGCCCGAATGGGTTAGCTCATAAGTAAAGAACAAAGGAAGGGATATAAAAGGGATAGTGTAAATCCAATAAAGATGATAAGAGATAACGAGTAATGGCTTTGCGTCGGAAATCCTTCGTAAGTAATTACATAGTGATAAAAGGATATAAGTGATATCTCTAAGTAGCGGAATAAATCGCGAAGCTTCATATAGACTTAATTTGCATAGATATAACAGACTCCACTATTAGTAGAGTCCTCGACACTTTGTGTGTCCGATAGAGAAGGAAGATAAACATGTTCCATTCGCGATGACCTTCACTCAACATACTGACAGTAGGGATGTTATAATGATGATATGGATAGATGATTAATTGGTATCACTATTGAAGTGCTATCAAGGTTGATATTTAAACTAAGGAACTACCTATTCAATACTGTAGCTTTATACTAAAGGTAAGTCAGGATTGCAAAGTGATGCCATGCCCAAATGAGTTAGCTCGTAAGTAAAGAACAAAGGAAAGGATATAAAAGGAATAGTATGGATCTGATAAGAATGAGAAAAGATAACAAAGGAATGCTTTGCATCAGAAATCCTTTGCAAAGTAATTGCATAGTGGTAAAAGGATATAAGTGATATATCTAAGTAGCAGACTGGATCATGAAGCCTCATGAGGACTTAGCTTTGCATAGATATAACAGTATCTCACACCATAACCATGAGGATACACAATAAGAGTTGTCCATATCCATAAGTAAAGCTGTAGGTATTTGGTGAGTAAACAATAAGGCAATATAAAAGAAAATGTGATGGCAGGACAATGATGATGATATCCTGTCAATGAGCTGACAGGCATGAGAGAGTCACACATAGATGAAATGACAATGCAACAATAATAACATTGATGCATGTAATCTATACAGAAATGAAAATATAATGAGCGCTGGTGTAAGTGCTTTAGTGATTAGGTAAGTAAAGTGAAGAAAGAAAAAAAAATAATAAAAGATGCTTTCGTGACACTCATGAAGTGTCAAGAGTATCTGGATTAAGGGAAAGAGTCCCGATCGGACTTCAAGGCAATGTACTTCCCAGTATGTTTGAGGTATCTACTTACAATTTTCATTGTTTCACTTCGTATTTGATATTTATTTATTCTTCCCAATGGCAAGCTATATCTGACATGTTTCAAGCTTCCTACAGTAGTGTATTTATTCGTCGATATCTAGCAAACTGTCACCCTCAGTCATTCACATGTATCAGTGTGCCTCTGAGGATCATATACTTATTGTAGTCTCACAGGTTATGGGCCCTGCCCGCTGCTGAACTATGCAAGAATAAACCTGAATAGTGACTGAAAAAAACCCCTGGAAACAACATGACAAGTAACGGAGGGATCCCCACTCCCGTTCCCGATATTCCAGACAACCAAAAATTTGATGGAGGGATTTGAGTAGCCTGGAAGCCTACTGAGAGAAGAATAAAAGTATCCCTAAAGAATCAGGGGCTAGATGGCTATATCGACGGAAAGATCACAAAACTGATCTCTGAATCAGGCAATACTCCAACCACCAAAGAATCCACCCCCGTCTTCTCCGACAAGCCTTCTATGATGGAGTGGACATTCTGAAATAACAGGACAAAGGGAATCATAGAGTCCTTTATCACAGATCTTCCCTCCTTGGTACCTGAGGTTGACAAGTTGGATGCGAAGGACCTGTTCAGTGTGCTAGTCAAAGAATTTGGACAGAAGGATGACATGAGGAAAGTAATCATGATGAGGAGGCTCCAAAGCCATATCTTCTGCGAAACTGAGACCTTGGACAAGTTTCTCCGCATGCTCAGGGAGCTGCAAAAGGAAGCTATAGATATGGGAAATGATATCCCAGACAAGGTCTTTTGAGAAATCGTGATGGCAGCATTCCCTACCATGGCCTTTGACACAATTATGCAAAATATTAATGCAAATCAATCAACTTTCCTTTCCTCTTTGTCAGTTATCCAACATATATCCTTTCAGTATTCCCGATCTGAGAATTGACCAGATGCTGTTGTCCCGGGGGATCGCCTACCTCAAGCAAACATTGTTTCATACTTGACTTCTCATATTGAATCCCTGGAGAGGCAACTGGCCACTACTGGGAATGCAAACATGGTCAAATTCCCAGAGAAGAAATGCCGAAATTGTCAGTGCCAAGGACACCTTGCAGAGGAATGCTTTAGGAAGGGTGGAGGGAAGGACAGTACCCCACCTGGTGGAGGGGAAAGAAAGAAGCCTCCTTGGGAAACCCAACTGCCAACACCATGACAAGCACAACTGAGTCAACTCCTGAGGGACTCCCCAAGGTTGGAGAATTGACCCAATACTATGGGTTAGCTGCTATATCTGATATCGGAAATGGACAAGAGATCTACATGGATACAGGCACATCAGACCATTTCTTTAGGAAGAGAGAGGACTTCATCATGTACACCCCATGTTCCAGAAAGGCTCGATCATCCGAGGCATTTACACCACTGAAGATAGAGGGATATGGGAAGGTGCAGAAGATATTCACCAACAATAAGGGTGATGCGATTCTTGACTTCGAGAATGCTCTCCATGTTCCCAACATCTCCTATAACCTAGTCTCCATCTCCAAAATGGATGTGTTGGGGTATCAGATCTTATTTGGGAAAGGTATAGCAAAGTTCTTTAACCCTACAGGGAAGCATTCCCTGATGGGCTATGGGTCTGGGGGGTTATATCATTTGGAGGAGAAGAATAAAGGCCCTCTGGGACTAGCAGTGAAGTCTAGGTCATTGAATAAGCCTGTTGATCTCAAAACATGGCATTGTAGGTTAGGCCATGCAAGGCTCTCCTGGATCAGGATGATGGTAGAAAAGGGCCTCATCGATGGCCTGGTGGTAATGGGTCCAGTTAATGAAAAGCTGGAGAAGTGTGACAGCTGTCAATTAGGGCAGGCAAAGAGACGCCCTTTCGATGCCATTACAACTTGGGAATCCCAAAGGCTGGAGCGGGTCCTATGTGAGTATGAGCTATTGGCAGCTACTATTACTCAATGCTGATCATGGATGGATACTCAGCAATGGGGAGGGACTTCTACCTTGCTAATAAGGAAGCATCGACCATGTTGGCAGCGATAAAGTCCTACAAAGCTAGAGCCAAAAATGAGACTGGAAAGAAACTGTTATACATCAGAGTGGATGGAGGAAAGGAGTTCAACAGCACACTGTGGCAACAGTGGGCAGACGAAAATGGAATCAAACTCGAAACCATTCCCCCTTACTCCTCTGCAGTCAATGGCATTGCCAAGTGCAAACACAGAATTACATTTGACCATGTTTGCACCATCCTCCAAGACTCAGGCTTACCACCCTTTATTTGGGCCTATGTGTGTGCCTATATCATCTATACTGATAAATTACTCCCTGCTGCCTGTACAGGCTTCCTCATTCCTGTGGAGCTCTAGTACAGGAAGAAGATGGATGTAGCCCACTTACCCCCCTTTGGGGCAATGGTTTGGGGTACGGTTGTACATGGGACTTTGGGAAAGCTAGACCTGCGAGGTTTTAAGGGGAGAATGGTCAGCTATATGGAAAGAGGAGTATACCTCTTATATCTGTCCTCAGGCCATATTGTCTCCAGCAGAGATGTAGAATTTGACAAATGAGTAATGAACCCTCTACCTCCAGCTGGAGGGGAGGGGAGAGAGGATACAGATGAAAATAACCTCCCTCCAGCTGAAGTCAGAGATGATGCCAAAGAACCCACAACTGCCAAGAATGAGGCAGGCAATTTGGAAGTGGTGATCCTGGACCCAATACCTGAGCTAGCCAAAATTGAAGATCAGATCTCCAATCAACCAACCCTTCATCAGTCCAGTTGCACCAGAATTCCATTGAGCAAAGCTATCAATACCTGCAAATTTTTGGACTGGGAACACCAGGCGAAAGGATCAGGGGAGAATTGGGCAAGAAGCACCCAGGGGCCTTGAGGACTCCTTGCTACCCCTTTCTCACTATTAGCTGAGAATCTTCCCAATGAGGTGGGATGTGAGTTTAATGTGGCCATAAATGTGATTGGCCTCCCACTGGTCCCCAAAATGTATTCATCAACAATGGAGGATTCGACTAGATGGTGTCAGGAACGACTAACACTACGAGTAACTCTTAGCGCGTAGGCGCCTGTCGTAGGGCGCTTGTGTCCTGTGACTGGGCGTCTGGATGTTCTAGTTCTTCATTTTCCTTTACGCATTCTACGTTACTCATCGGGTCCCGTACTCGGTTACGACCCGCTGCTGACATCCTCTTGATTACTTATACTCGGTTAGCATCCGTGCTCGTATCTATCACGGACTTGTTTGTCATAGCGTTTGACCAACGACTCTATTGTAGATTAGATTCGTACTTTTGTATATAAGGTCAGCTAAGGTCTTGTAGTGACCTTAGCTTCGTTATTCAACTTGACTTCTGGGTTTCTTCTCTGAGACGTCTGAGACACTTAGCCGCTTGTGGTTTTGTGTGTCGACATCGACCTCTTACATAATAACGAAGCTTGTACAATACTCCACCGGCACTCACTACGCCCCTGGTCTTCTACTCTACCACAAATCTTTTTAACCCCACCCTATCATTTTTTCTTGCTTCTAAACCTACGTTTAACATGTCGGCATCCTTGGACGTTCTTTCGGTCAAGATCGACACTCTTATAAACACCCTCAGCGAGGTCGCCGTGACCTTGAGAAGCACTACAACAACCTCTACCGCAACGCCTGTTCCCAAGAAGAAGGGGAAAAAGGCGGCTCCTACACCTGCTGCTACAAGCAGCGCGCCTGTTAAAGCACAGCTACGCCTTCCTACTACTAGTGCAGACCTTGAGAAGCTAACGATCCAGGTTTCGGTGCCCGATGCATCGGCTGGTCATTTAGTTGGTCGTGCAGGTGCGGGTCTCCAGCAGATCCACAACTTCTCTCGTGCTCGTATCTCGGTTCCACCATCGGGATCTTCTGGGGCACGACTGGTTACTATACGGGGCTCCCGCCGTGAGGTGGGAGATGCGCTCGTCGCTATTGGTAAGCGACTCGCTGGGAGGCGAGTTCGCGTGAACCGTCCGGTGAAAAAGACGGACACTAAAGGTAAAGCATCTGCTTTACCTCCCAATCCCCTTCCTACACCCACTGGCACTCGCCCCTCTACCACATCTGTGTCAGTGGACACACCTCTTTCTAGCACGGTGTCATCGTCCAGATCGACGACCCCAGTGCCGCCAGAACCAGTGTTGGTTTCTACACCTGTTGGGACTGCTCAACCCACTCCTATGTCGGTCTCAGTACCGACTGCTCTACCGACGACGCCACCGACCTCACGAATGGACGTAAGTAGGTTGGATGTTCCGTCGCAACGAGATGTCGACTTTTGGACATCTTTTCCTGCGGAAGTTGAGGGAGAGACCCGACTTCGGCAGGTAGCTCGTCGTTCCAGACCGTTTGGGAGAAGTCGAGGACGACGAGGGGGAAGTCAAGGCTAACTCGAGGACGAGTTGTCTGGTGAGGGGGTAATGTCAGGAACGACTAACACTACGAGTAACTCTTAGCGCGTAGGCGCCTGTCGTAGGGCGCTTGTGTCCTGTGACTGGGCGTCTGGATGTTCTAGTTCTTCATTTTCCTTTACGCATTCTACGTTACTCATCGGGTCCCGTACTCGGTTACGACCCGCTGCTGACATCCTCTTGATTACTTATACTCGGTTAGCATCCGTGCTCGTATCTATCACGGACTTGTTTGTCATAGCGTTTGACCAACGACTCTATTGTAGATTAGATTCGTACTTTTGTATATAAGGTCAGCTAAGGTCTTGTAGTGACCTTAGCTTCGTTATTCAACTTGACTTCTGGGTTTCTTCTCTGAGACGTCTGAGACACTTAGCCGCTTGTGGTTTTGTGTGTCGACATCGACCTCTTACAGATGGCTCCCCACGGTGAAAAAGAAGAAAGCTAGAATGGAGGAATTTGATGTGTTTGGACCCCTCCAGGACCCACCTCAAGGAGCTACCATCCTCAACCCGCTATGGGTGTTCATGCACAAGCTCGACAGAACGGGAAGTATAGTCAATGAGAAAGCAAGACTGATAGTAAATGGAGAAAAGCAAACAGAGGGAGTTGACTATTTTGAAACCTATGTGGCAGTCCTGAGGTTCAAATCACTATGTATCCTAATTGCCATCTGGGTCACTCTTGGGTATAATATATGGCAAATAGACTTTGCTTCAGCCTATCTCAATGCCGACCTTGACAAGGAAATATATATTAGGCCTCCTGAAGGTTTCAATGGTAGAGGGTCAGGGAGGGTCATGTGCCTAAAGAAATCGCTGTATGGTACCATGCAGGCCAGTTGAAATTGGTGGAAAACCCTAGATAAAGCCTACAAGGAATTGGGATACCATAGGTCTCAGGCTGATCAATGTGTCAGGAGTAGGTCGACAAAATCAGGGGAGACCATTACCAGTACATACACTGATGATACGCTTGGAGGATCCATGTCAAAGGAAGAGATGGAAGGGGCAAAGAAGGAATTAGGTGATAGGTTCAGGATGAAGGAAACTGACAGCATCCAGTTTGCATTGGGAATGTGCCTTGTGGTGACAAAGGGAGAAAGCACAGAGGAGGCACAAGCTCAAAGCACAAACCAAGGCAAGGGGTGGGGCTAGCACCACACACAAAGGCTGAAAGAAATACGGATCTTAGACAACAGTGATAGTGCAAGGGCCAATCACTAGGGTCGCACAAGGAAAACTAGTTCCAAAGACCAAGTGAGTATATTGACTGTAAACAATGATACAAGTACTAACCTAGTTCCAAAGACCAAGAGGACAAGATGGGGAACTAGGTGTCAGCTACTGTACTATATATACAAGAGTCTAGATGAGTAAGCGACAGTGCGGGAAGTTGATGGAAGTGTCTGGAATGTGATAGAAGGATGCAGAATGATGTAGATGGATCCAAACAGTAACAACGATGAGGGAAGGAGGAGATATAGGAAAAATAAAGTAAGTACCGTATCTTATGTAGCACGTCACGACACGCCTAACCCACAACAAGGAGGATTGGTCTGCCACCCTCTCTATGCCAGCATACTGGGATCAGGTATTTGCAAAGTATGGTCTTCAAGATTTGAGACCAAAAGCTACACCCCTCACTCCAGGTGTTGTGTTATCCATGGATCAAGTGTGGTGACTGTCATGAAGTGAGCCACCTCCTATTATTTTCCTTTCCTTACAATACACCACCCAAACACCCCTACCTATAATAATCATTCCGGAACCTTCCATTCTGTTCTATTAGTTCTGTTCCATTCCTTGTGCCTGAGCTATACAGTATTACCTCATAGTTCCCACACTCCACCTTGTATATATAAGCCAGCCCCCACAACCTGGTCCCTTATCTTGACCTCTTTGTCGTTGGGACCAGGTATGTCTTTTACTTACTTACTTGTATTTATTATCAATATAACTTTGTTGTTGGGACCAGTATTTGTCCGCCTCCGCTCCGCTCCACCACCGTCGTCACCTCTTTGTGACAGTGATGAAGGGGAAAAGCACAGAGAAAGCACAGGCTCGAAGCACAAACTGAAGTGAGGGGTGGAGCTAGCACCACACATGAAGGCTGAAAGATAAAATGATCAAGACAGCAGTGATAGTGCAGGGCCAATCACTAGGGTTGCACAAGGAAAACTAGTTCCAAAGACCAAGTGAGTATATTGAGTGTAAACGAAGATACAAGTACTAACCTAGTTCCAAAGACCAAGAGGTCAAAATGGGGAACTAGGTGTCAGCTACTGTACTATATATACAAGAGTCTTGATGAGTAAGCGAAAGCGTGGGAAGTTGATGGAAGTGTTTGGAATGTGATAGAAGGATGCGGAATGATGTAGATGGATCCAAACAGTAACAGCGATGAGGGAAGGAGGAGATGTAGGAGAAATAAAGTAAGTACTGTATCTTGTATAGCACGTCATGACAGTGACATGCTCCTTGTCCGAACTGGATAGCACCCAAGAGCTTGCCGTAGGGCTTGTCCTTCATGAATGCTCACTCTTCATCCATCTTTGGTGCTTGATGTCATGACGTGCTATACAAGATACAGTACTTACTTTATTTCTCCTACATCTCCTCCTTCCCTCATCGCTGTTACTGTTTGGATCCATCTACATCATTCTGCATCCTTCTATCACATTCCAAACACTTCCATCAACTTCCCACGCTTTCGCTTACTCATCAAGACTCTTGTATATATAGTACAGTAGCTGACACCTAGTTCCCCATCTTGTCCTCTTGGTCTTTGGAACTAGGTTAGTACTTGTATCTTCGTTTACAGTCAATATACTCACTTGGTCTTTGGAACTAGTTTTCCTTGTGCGACCCTAGTGATTGGCCCTGCGCTATCACTGCTGTCTTGATCATTTTATCTTTCAGCCTTCGTGTGTGGTGCTAGCCCCACCCCTCACTTCGGTTTGTGCTTCGAGCCCGTGCTTTCTCTGTGCCTTTCCCCTTCGTCACCACAGTCGCTCTGACATAGCGTATGCAATGAACCTCCTCTCTAGATTCCTTCAGAACCCAGGACGACCACATTGGAACACACTTATCCATCTATGCCAATATATCACTGGGACCAAAGAACATGGGATCACATACACCCCACAGGACAAAGGGCTTACTCCCAAAACTTATTGTGATGCTAACTATGCTGCATGCATTGACACTTGTTGGTCTACAACTGGAGTGGTCACAATGATCGCTGGAGGTCCTGTGTTCTGGATGGCCAAGCGCCAGGACATAGTTGCTCTTTCGACAACAGAAGCTGAATACATAGCATATGGTAAGGGGGCACAACAGGTGAAGTGGGTTCACAACTTTCTCAGTGAAATAGGTCATCCCACGTCCCTTCCATCTGATCTGTATGCTGACAACAAAGGGGCGATTGCAATCTCTGAGAATCCAAAATTCCACCAAAGGGTCAAGCACATCGATATCCATTATCATGATCTACAAGATATGGTTGAGAAGGGGGAGATTAAAATACATTACATCCCATCAGGGGAAAACCTCGCTGACATCCTAATGAAGGCATTGGGAACCATGAATTACCAATCTCAAATGTGGTTATTGGGCATTGCAAATGTCCACTGGGACTAGGGGAGTGTCAAGAGTATCTGGATCAAGGGAAAGAGTCCTGATCGGACTTCGAGGCAATGTACTTCCCAGTATGTTTGAGGTATCTGTCATGAAGTGAGCCACCCCCTATCATTTTCCTTTCTTTACGATACACCATCCGAGCACCCTTACCTACAATAATCATTCTGGAACCTTCCATTCCATTCCTTGTGCCTGAGCTATACAGTATTACATCATAGTTCCCGCACTCCACCCTGTATATATAAGCCAGTCCTCACAACCTGGTGTCATGAAACGATCTTTTTTCATTATCCTTTTCTTTTATTATTCTTTTCCTTTTCTTTTATTTACTTACCTAATCACCAAAGCGCTTACACTAGCGCTTATTATATTTTCATTATCATTTAGGTTACACGCGTCAACCTTATTGTTCTCGCGTTGTCGTTTCACTTAGGCGCGACTCTCTCGTGCCTGTCAGTTCATTGACAGGACGACGTCATTATCGTCCCGCTTCCATGATTCTTTTTATATTGCCTTATTGTTTACTCACCTAATACCTACAGCTTTACTTATGGATACGAGCGACTCTTATTGTAGATCCTCACGGTTATGGTGCGAGAAGTATCTCACGGCTTCATATCCCAATAAGTATATAAGACTTAGTATTTTGTAGTTATATTCCTTAGCTCTATTCTCGTCTATTCTCCTCGGTAGCTAGACCTGTAGTTGGGTTGTTTTATCCTCATCACTTTTCTCATCCTCTTGCTCATCGTTCATCGTGTGATGCCTGGTTATCTTTTGAGAGAGCTAGCGAGTCGCTGACACCTGGTCCCTTATCTTGACCTCTTTGTCATTGGGACCAGGTATGTCACTACTTACTTCTCTGTATTTATTATCAACAAGCTTTGCTTGACCCGTGCCTTCGGCACGGGCAGGGGACAGTGACTTTTAACAACACATATAATATTGATTGTATTGAGCCAATACATTATTCAAAAATATACAATATAATTTAACAGCACTAAACTCTAATCAAGCAAAACCTCAGGATAGACAATGTTCTGTGTTATGCACTCTGTATTTCCTGTAGATTGCTCTGAGTAAATAAAACACAAACTTATAAGTATATAACATACCTTCAGGAAAAATTGTTTTGACTCCTTGTGTCATGAAACGATCTTTTTCCATTATTCTTTTCTTTTATTTGCTTACCTAATCACCAAAGCGCTTACACTAGCGCTTATTATATTTTCATTATTATTTAGGTTACACGCGTCAACCTTATTGTTCTCGCATTGTCGTTTCATTTAGGCGCGACTCTCTCGTGCCTGTCAGTTCATTGACAGGACGACGTCATTATCGTTCCGCTTCCATGCTTCTTTTTATATTGCCTTACTGTTTACTCACCTAATACCTACAGCTTTACTTATGGATATGAGCGACTCTTATTGTAGATCCTCACGGTTACGGCGCGAGACGTCTCTCACGGCTTCATATCCCAATAGTATATAAGACTTAGTATTTTGTAGTTATATTCCTTAGCTCTATTCTCGTCTATTCTCCTCGGTAGCTAGACTTGTAGTTGGGTTGTTCTATCCATCCGCTTTTTGCTCTTTCGTCCTCCTGCTCATCGTCTATCGTGTGACACCTGGTTGTCTCTTGTGAGAGCTAGCGAGTCGCTGACACCTTGCTTTGTTGTAGAACGAGAAAGAGCAACATAGAGTTGACCATGAGTAAATACTGGGGATTGAAGGTTCAACCCAACTGTTTTAACTGATTGCCCTTGAGACTTATTGATGGACATTGCAAATGCTAACCTCACAGGAAACTGGCGTCTTTGAAAGACAAAAGGTAAATCAAGATTGGATGGGCTGAGTGTAATACGTGGAATCAATATAATCTGGCCTGCATTATCTCCACCCAGTATTCTAGCCTCTAGTACTCTTGCTGTACATCGGGTAAGGATTGCACGGGTTCCATTACAAACTCCAGCTGATGGATCAAGATTCCTAAGAACCATTATTGGTGCACCAATCTTTAACTGTAGTTGTGACAGTGGCAGGCCAGAACCATTGATATTGTGAAGGAATTCCTCAGGATACTGAGAATCCCCATCTGCTGCTTCATCTATGACAGCCTTGTCTGCACTATGATAAGTATTGATATTGCCACTCAATGTATTTAAACACATGAGATTGGTTTCATCAACAGTATCATTTCGTGGGCAGAGTATAGTGCGCTCTGAAAACCATGAATCAACATTATCTGCTGCACAGTCAATAACATTGAGATTTGGATAAATGGCAGAGATCAAGGAGTCAACAGAGTCCCCACACTTCATAATAGGGTCAAGCTTTATTTGGCTTTCTGGACCATTAATTGAACCATGTCCAACCTTCAGTAACCACCCTGCATACTCTTTGTCCTCTGCTGTACCACTACTTAATCTTTTATTTTCTTTTAGATAAAGGATCTTTATGTCACGCCATAAATAAGATTGCTGGATACACTGACCCACAATTTGCTCTCGGTGTCCTTTCCGGACCACAGGAAGTATTTGCTGAAAGTCTCCTCCAAAAACAACTGTAACACCTCCAAATGGCTTGCTAGGGGTGTCCCTAATGTCTCTCATAGTTATATCCACAGCCTCTTGACAATACCGGTCCTGCATTGGAACTTCATCCCAAATAATAAGACTGGTCTCACGCAGTAGTTCACCCAGATCAGTGTCATGAATCGATCTTTTTCCATTATTCTTTTCTTTTATTATTCTTTTTCTTTTCTTTACTTATCTAATCACCAAAGTGCTTACACTAGCGCTTATTATATTTTCATTATCATTTAGGTTACACGCGTCAACCTTATTGTTCTCGCGTTGTCGTTTCACTTAGGCGCGATTCTCTCGTGCCTGTCAGTTCATTGACAGGACGACGTCATTATTGTTCCGCCTCCATGCTTCTTTTTATATTGCCTTATTGTTTACTCACCGAATACCTACAGCTTTACTTATGGATACGAGCGACTCTTATTGTAGGTCCTCATGGTTACGGTGCGAGACGTCTCTCACGGTTTCATATCCCATTTTGTATATAAGACTAGATATTTGGTAGTTATATTCCTTAGCTCTATTCTCGTCCATTCTCCTCGGTAGCTAGACTTGTAGTTGGGTTGTTTTATCCATCCGCTTTTTGCTTTTCCATCCTCTTGCTCATTGTCTATCGTGTGACGCCTGGTTGTCTCTTGTGAGAGCTAGCGAGTCGCTGACAGAAGAATAGAGCTTCTACCACACACCACCCGTCACAACAAAACTTTTACAAACTTGCCTAGGATCCAACACGTTGTTGGAAACTAGTTTTCTTGATACGTTACACATTTTCATTTCTACCAAACACGCTCATCTTCTCCCCTACTATAACTCAACATGACTGATCGGTCGATACATGCGCCCGACCCAGCAGAAGTCGCTACCGTTAATTCTAGTCCACGCCGGGTGTTTGTCAATACACCAGGGAACTACGATGGCGACCCCGCCACCTACCGACCATGGCGACGACGAATGATGGCTTACGTCTCTGAGTTGACGGAGACAAAGCAGGTCGACAATTCCCACCGAGTCACCACCATCATTATGTCCTTCCTGGTCGGAGGAAAAGCCGACGAATGGGCTCAGGTCTACTCGGATGACCATTTCGATATCGACAGAGGGACGTGGGATATTACGGGGAAGCAACTCATTGACGACATGGACAGGGAGTTCACGAATGTCGCAAAGGAGAAGGAAGCCCGTGATAATCTAACTTATATCCGACAGGGGAAGTCTTCGGCCGGCGACTTTTTCAAAGAATTTGAATTGTTGCTGAAGGATGCCGGATACAAGAAGGACGAGTCGCACGTCCTTACCCTAGCGGAGAGAGCAGTCGATCACACCCTTCTCTACGACATCATCAAAGGACGAACGGAGCCCTTTGAAGACTACAAGGAATTGAAGAAGGTAGTCACAGGGGCTGACAATGTAAGGCGGCAGTGGGCCGAACAGAAGAGAGGTTACGGGTATGCGGGGTGGTGGAACGCTAACCCACAGGGACAGAGTCGTGGACAGTCGTCCACTCAGCAGAACCGACAGGAGCCGAAAGTAGCTCCGAAGGCAGAATATTCGGCGGCACCGAGAAGAGATGCTACCGGCACCACGTTCGGAGGAACGGGCAGGCCGATGGACATCGACCAAGCGAGAGAGAAGCGTTTGTGCTTCAACTGTGGCGAGCCAGGCCACATGAGCAGGAACTGCCTGCACAAGAGAAAGGCGGTAGTCAGAGGTATTATGTTGAATATGAGTGAGCAGGAACGTACGGACTTTATTAACGATTTGGGTTTTCCAAAGGCTCTGCAGTAGATATAGGTCTGCAGGAGCCTTTGCACACGGACATTTCGGAGTTTGTTGATAATGGCGTTGACTATGTAATCAGTACAGGTACTAAACAGAAAAACGCCTCCACCTTCATCCACAAAACCGAAAAAACCAAAAAACCTATACGGTACGAACCTAACACTGCTGAATGGCTAACTCAGAGAGTTAGAGAAGACCAGATCCCGAGAGCAGTGGGATTATTACGAACTTGGATGCCCTTTTCCCGGGAGAAAGAAGCCTCGGAAGAAACCGTCATGGACATACGAAAACGGAACTGGAAAACAGCAGTCACTGCCATCCGGAGTCTCAAAAACAAAAGGAGTTATGTTCGTGGGACACGCGGCAAAAGTCTGAGACTCCCAGCAATACTCGAAACACTGGAAGATGCTCGACAAATCATCACAGAAGGACTCCTCGACAGTGGAGCTACTGGTTCCTGTATCGACTCAGAATTCGTCAAACGGCACAACCTTGTTACGGAAGACTTACCGATCAAAACCCCTGTCTACAATGCAGACGGTACACTCAATGATTCTGGCTCAATAGACAAGTACGTCGAAATCCGGATGACTATCGGTGACCATTCAGAAATCGTACAGTTCGGAGTGGTAAGCCTAGGAAAGAATAATATCTTTCTAGGACTAGATTGGCTACGACACCACAACCCGAGTATTGACTGGAAGACGTCTGAACTAACCTTTGACAGGTGTCCAACAAGATGCGGTTACAACCCACATTTTTGGACACCAGAAGATACCCATTCTAGAGCAACGTTACAGGAAGGCGAACAGCTTTTCCTGTTCGATTGGGACCGGTATGTTCATGAGCAGGTACAGTCGAGGAAGTGGACAGAGGAACAAGCTAAGAAGGAAACAGCCGAAGAATTCGACACTTCCAAACCCTACGTTGAAGAGTACCCTGATGTCTTCAGCCAGAAGGAATTCGACCAGTTGCCACAATGACGCCCTTGGGACCACGCTATCGATCTAACGCCAGGTTCCAAACCTTTAGATTGTAAAGTATATCCACTAAATCCAAAGGAACAAGAGGCGCTCGATAAGTTTCTCGAAGAGAACCTTCGAACTGGACGAATCAGACCTTCGACCTCGCAGATGGCATCTCCTTTCTTCTTCGTCAAAAAGAAAGATGGCACTTTACGACCAGTACAAGATTATCGCAAACTGAATGAGATGATGGTTAAAAACCGGTACCCACTTCCTCTCATTCAGGAACTAATCGATCGTTTAAAAGGCGCTAAGATCTTCACGAAGATGGATATTAGATGGGGGTTCAACAACATCCGAATAAAGGAAGGTGACGAATGGAAAGCGGCCTTTCGAACTAACCAGGGGTTATTCAAACCGACCGTCATGTTTTTTGGACTCACTAACTCTCCTGCGACATTCCAAGGTTTCATGAACCACATCCTGCGAGACCTCATCAATAAAGGTCATGTTATCGTTTACATGGACGACATACTGATTTTTACCGACGATATAATAGAACATCGACAAATCGTAGAACAAGTACTCGACATTCTACGGGAACACAAGTTGTTCCTTAAACCCGAAAAGTGTTCTTTCGAAAAACCGGTTATTGACTACCTCGGTATTATCATTGGTAACGGAACTATTCGCATGGATCCCAAGAAAGTTCAATCCATTCGAGAATGGATTACTCCACGAAAGAAACGCGACGTCCAGCAGTTTCTAGGATTCTGCAACTTCTTCCGGCGATTCATTCGTGGGTTCAGCCTGGTAGCAAAGCCACTAACACAGCTCATGGGAAATGGAACTTGGAAGTGGGAGAAAGGTCAAGAGGAGGCGTTCGAGGAGCTGAAACGCCGTATTTGTGAGGAAGTCGTTTTGTTGATTCCTCGTAACCACGGGAAATTCAGGGTGGAAGCTGACTCGTCCGATTATGCTAATGGCGCCGTTTTGTCCCAGTTCGTTGATGGTAGATGGTATCCCATTGCCTTTCGTTCTCGTTCCCTTAATGAGGTCGAACGGAATTACGAAATTTACGACAAAGAACTCATGGCAATTATGGACTCCCTCGACGACTGGAGGCAATATTTACTAGGTGCAGAGGAACAGATTGAGATTTATACGGATCACGCAAACCTCCAGTACTTCAAGAAGCCGCAGAAACTCAACCGACGACAAGCGCGCTGGGTACTGGAATTAGCGGAGTATAATTTCGATCTCGTTCACAAACCTGGTAAATCGATGACAAAAGCTGACGCCCTGTCGAGGATGACAGGTCTTGAGACGGGGGACAAGGACAACGAGAACATCGTTCTCCTGAAACCGGAACTTTTCATCCAAGCCCTCGACCTATTGGCTCCCGAAGATCTCCTGTTATCAGAGATCCAAAAGAGTAGAAACCAAGTGGAACGAACTGTACAGGATGCCCTCGCTGCGAAAAATTCAGAGTGGACTGAGACCGACAAAGTCATTACCTGGAAAGGGCGTGTTTATGTACCAAAAAACCGCCTACTCCGATCCAAAATAATCACTCAGTACCACGATACACCACTAGCGGGACATCCAGGACAGTACAAAACTACGGAGTTGATTACTCGGGACTACTGGTGGCCAGGGGTGACACGAGATGCAGGGAAATATGTAGAAGGTTGCGAGAAATGCCAGGCGACAAAGTCACGTCGTACCAAACCGGTAGGACAACTTCACCCACATGCGGTACCGACTGAACCATGGCAAATAATCGGCACCGATATGATAGGGGAACTACCGGAATCGGGAGGATATAACGCCATATCGGTGTTTATCGATCATTTTTCCAAAAGACTACGACTTGTTCCGTCGCACACTACAGTCACATCAGAGGGAATGGCAAAAATCTATCGGGATCGTATTTTTTCTATCCACGGCATTCCACGAAAAATAGTACATGATCAAGGACCGCAATATCATTCTCGTTTCATGAAGGAACTCTACCGTCTTTTAGGAATAGAAGCAAACTACACCACGGCGTATCACCCACAGACCAACGGCCAGACAGAACGAACAAATCAGGAGATAGAACATTATCTCCGTTTGTTCATTAGTTATCATCAAAATGACTGGCATGAGTGGTTACCGCTTGCAGAATTTGCCTATAACGATCGAGTACACTCTGCGACGAAGGTTTCCCCATTCTATGCTGACAACGGTAGACATCCCTATAAAGGCACGGCACCTCAAATGACTTCGGACAACCCCACAGCACAGGCGTTTGCAGATGGAATGAGGAAGGTTCGAGACGAAGTAGGAGCGGCCTTAGGAAAGGCCAACGAGGACATGAAGAAGTTTTATGACCGAAAGCGAAGAGTTGGAATAGAGTACAAGCCAGGTGATAAGGTCTGGCTTGAAGGAACTAACTTATCGACAGACCAGCCGATGAAAAAGTTAGGAGATAAACGGTTTGGACCGTTTACAGTTCAGAAGAAGATAGGTGCTAGTTCCTATAAACTAGATATTCCCTCTACGTGGAAACGTATCCATAACGTTTTCAACGAAGTCCTTCTCACTCCCTATAGAGAACTGCAATTTCCCTCTCAACCACGAAACACTCGTCCACCTCCTGTCGTCGTAGGAGAAGAAGAGGAATTCGAAGTCGAGGAGATTCTCGACTCACGAAAGGTAGGAAAAGGGATCAAGTACAAGGTCAGGTGGCGAGGTTATGGACCACATGAAGACACTTGGGAACCTCGGTCCAACATCACCCATTCCTCCGATTTGTTGAAGGAATTCCATGATAAAAACCCGAACAAACCCAAACCCGCTACCCTGAGTCGACTCGAAATCCCTATTTCCTTGTTCCCTACCGAGTTATTCCGCCCTATGCCTCCGCCAGATACCGAAAATACACCCTCACAATTACCCTCCGAAAATTTTGTTAGACGACAAGCGCTTCGTGGAACTCGCGCTCTAGGGAGGGGGTAATGTCATGAATCGATCTTTTTCCATTATTCTTTTCTTTTATTATTCTTTTTCTTTTCTTTACTTATCTAATCACCAAAGTGCTTACACTAGCGCTTATTATATTTTCATTATCATTTAGGTTACACGCGTCAACCTTATTGTTCTCGCGTTGTCGTTTCACTTAGGCGCGATTCTCTCGTGCCTGTCAGTTCATTGACAGGACGACGTCATTATTGTTCCGCCTCCATGCTTCTTTTTATATTGCCTTATTGTTTACTCACCGAATACCTACAGCTTTACTTATGGATACGAGCGACTCTTATTGTAGGTCCTCACAGTTACGGTGCGAGACGTCTCTCACGGTTTCATATCCCATTTTGTATATAAGACTAGATATTTGGTAGTTATATTCCTTAGCTCTATTCTCGTCTATTCTCCTCGGTAGCTAGACTTGTAGTTGGGTTGTTTTATCCATCCGCTTTTTGCTTTTTCATCCTCTTGCTCATCGTCTATCGTGTGACGCCTGGTTGTCTCTTGTGAGAGCTAGCGAGTCGCTGACAATCAGAGTTCTTCTTGACAGAGCATAATTTTCCTTCATATATTTCAATAGGAATCTTAAATGTGGAATGAGCAGTTCGCCCCTTTGGGAGTAAAAGAGCAGCAATCCCTGATGAAGCACAGCACAATACAATCTTTTCATCTCCATGCGATGCATAACAGAGTGTATTATATGTAAATGTTTTTCCAGTTCCAGCTGGACCATGGAGAAAGAACATCTGAGGGTTATTCTCATATATTGCAGCTTTAATTGTATTGAAGGCCTCTGCTTGTTCTCTGTTCATCTTTGCAATATTCTCTGATGCTCTTTGCTGTTGTTCTTCAGCATGAAAGGCACGCTGCTCTCGTATCAACCTATTGCCTTCAACGCCTGCCCAAAATTCATAATTAGGAACTGGCATGCCCAGAAAACCTTTTAATCCATCATGTACTCCTGCATGGAAAAGGATTTTATCAATAAGATATAAACCATAATCTTCAATTTGATCCTGTGTTGGGTTGGCAATAATCCCTGAGGTCTGTAAATGGTGGTTGATATCATCACAGATGTGTTCTTTGAACTGCTCCCACAGTAAAAAAGGTTGAGCAGGACGGCAATCTTTAAGAATTGTTGCAAAGAGTGAACGGAGTGCAGATCCAGATTGCATATGTCTTGCATCCTCTAGGCAGTCCTTCCACTCAGAATCACTCTGCAAAAGCCCACAGGCCAAACATGCTTCTTGGTGTGTAGGATATTCCACTCCTTCATAAGTACGTAGATCTGCAAATGATGTAGCACCTTTGACAACTGTAAGCAGCAGTCGAATATAAAACCCTTCACCAGCTGCAGGGTGAACAAAATACATCCGCCCAAGAGCAGCTTTACCCTCACGAATCTTCCATCTTTTTGTAGTTTTTACCCAGACCCATTTTGTAGGAAATTCCTGGTACAAAAGTGATCGTGCAACCATTACTGCATGTTCAGGATCATCCTCAGCCTTTTTCTTCTCTGCTGCATTAACTTTGAAGTAAGCTGTAAGTGTGCTGTCTTTTGACCCAACAGCATGAAGAACCTCCTCTACTGGTGCATCAGCATCAAACACTACAAATTGCCCAGCTTCTGTATGTACTGCAAGGCGGACAACATTTGGGATTTCTTCATGCATATCATAATGAAAAAGCCTCCAAACTGATTCAGAGGCAGATACATAACGGGAATCTATATATTGCTGTATTTCATCTTTATTTTTCCCAATTGCCATGGTTGTACGATCATGGCCTTTGTAAATGTATTTATGAAGGTATTTGAAAGCTTTTATGGAAATGCAACACTCTAAGTTGGCATGTGATTTGAGCTTCATCAAAGCCCAAGGATTATGAGGTACAACCCATCTGTTATCAATATCAATTTCTATGCCATTGACCTTTTTCTTGCAAAGCCTTCCATTCTTGGGTCTAGCATAAAGGGTATAGCCATCCTCTGACAAAACAGTATGCTCTTGGAATACCTTAGGATAACCCTTGGAGCATTTTGAATCCTTCATACAGGATGCACTTGGGTTGAGATCACCACATGGTGTATGAATCATCAGCTTTTCAACCAACATGAATAAATTTGGATGTGTTTCAGGATCAGGCAACTGAGCAGAGATTACTTTGTCAATCTGATGAGCCTCTTGATACTGTGATTGGGGATAGAGAAAAATAAGAATGTGTATATGAGGTAGTCCTCACTTCTGAAATTCAATTGTGTAAACACGGCCTCTACACTTTCCAAAACACCCTTTGTCAATAGCCCTCAAGATGATCTGTACTTTTTCATGAAAAACTCTGGCAACTAAATCAGGTCTGTCTTGTGCTGTCTGTCCGGGAAGGAGAGCCTCTTTAATCTCAGGTGCATTTGGATCTGCAGTGATTGTCAGAAATAGATCAGGTTTTCCAAATGCTCTTCCTAAGGCAATAGAATCTTGATAGAGCTGGAACATATGTCTTGATCCTCCAATATAAGAAGAGGGTAAGATAACTCGTTGCCCTATATCTTGCAGCTGAACATCTCCTGAATGAACAGCATCTACTAAACCACTGTAAACCTCAGCTCTGAGTTTCTTCTGATTGCGTGCAAGCCAGGATAAGCGTGACTGATCAGTTTGGGCCCATGCATCAACAATATATTGCTGAAAAAGATTTTTGGCATAGAACAGATGGTTTGATTCAATCTCTAGATTGTGTTGATGAAGGCGATATGCATAGTACTCCATCTGGGTAACATGATCATCATTAGAGGCTGGTTCATTAGGTCTATCTGCATATTTGATATTTAGGTGCCATCCTAGTTCACCTCTGGGAAACAGTAAAACATAATGTAAAGGTGCATATGCAGGATTGGTTTCATATATACGTTTCAGTGGCCCCTCCTTACATTGAAGGATAATATCTTGATGATCTGTGGCAGTACCTGGGCCTGGAAGAACAACTGCAACCTCATCAGCTGATGGCATATTATATCTCCTAGGATCATTTGTATCACTGAAATGCAGTTTGATATAAGCACCATTTAGGGAATTTGGAGCCTGTGCCTGAAGGTTTTGTATTCTCTGGTATGCTGATCTGTAGAGATTCACAAAGTTATTATTGCGGTGAAGGCAATCAGATATTGTTTGCATAACAGATGACAGTAACCCAGTACCATGATGTCTGTTATTGGCTAAGCGCTGCTCTAAAGCAGTCTCAGGTGCAACTATGTAAAGCTGTGCATATACTGGGGGTTTGTCACCCTCAGGCAAAAGGGAGCCTAGAGAATGCCAAAGTGCACCCTTAATTTTAAACTGCCTTGGCCCAGTATTTGGAAGTTCAAGATCATTCTGTGGTTGAATCTTAAGGCCCAATGATACAAAAGCAAAAGCAGAATTATAACTCCTTATGTTGTCTAAAAAGTGCTTTGAGTTATGATCAACTCCAGTAAAGAGATTCCTGATTTCAATAGGTGGACTTTGTAACATAGGTAGCTGAATCTTCCCTGATTTGCAGCATGCTCCAAATTTAGGATTTATTACAGAGGAATGTGTAAGTCTCTCTGCTTGCCAATGCAATGCACCACAAAATGGACACTCTATATCCATTTTTCCCAAAGAACAGAAGTTATAAATCCGATCATTCTCAATAGGTTGTAGACCTATTGGAATAGGCTCATCTGGAGCATCATTTTGATGTTCATGATCTCCCACATCAATTTCTTGCTGTTGCAAGTGCTGCTCATGCACCTCTTGGGAGTTGTGCATCACATTTTGCAACTGTTCATGTTGTTGGTGCATGTCATGACCTTCTGGTGTGAGATAGCCAGGACCTGGTGGAAGTCTCTGGCTATTCTCAAAGTCATCTTGTGGAGGATCATTATTCTCATGCTCATGGGTCAGCCTTTCTGGATTAAATGATATAGATTCTGAAAGTAAAGATAGTCAGCAATAAATAGTGTAATATAGAAAAGAATGTATTACAGATATGACTTTGGGCTCTTCTATGATTCTGTCTCAATGTTGGTCTTGCAGGGTGAGGCTGTACAAATGCTAGCTGAGCTTGTAGCTCAGCAGGTAAGTGAGGAAACTACCAAGAGAATAAATGAGCCTTAAAATCTCTAAATAAGTATGCTAATACCTGATTTTGATATGCCAAATTTGATGGTCCTGCATGGGCATTCTGATTCTGATTATGAAGAGACTATAAGGTAAAGATATCGATTGGTGGCCACAGCACTATGTATTTGAATTTTTACACCTACAACTGCTTGATTTGAAGTACGGCCACAGCCACAGCCCCGTGTTGGTAGTAGTGGAGGTAAATTTCTGAGTTGATTAGCAATTCCTTGAGTCAATTGAAACTCTTGGCCATTATGGTTGATTACTTGAAATAGATCATCTTGTGAATGCTGGGAAGGTACATAATTTTGAGGTATATTGAGTTGGAATGGTATTGGTCCACCATGTGGTGATGGTTGAGGTGTACGTCGATTTTCAGGGCTGCCTAGGGTACGTGTTTGTCATTCCCTCTCACGATCAGCATTTTGTTGTCGATGTTGAGGTGTATTGGGAGGTGACCCAGAATCCCTTAAAGTGAGAATAGTAGTCAGAGCCTGCACACAGGTCAATAGCTTGTAAGAAACCAAACATTTTATCTGTAGTCAAATTTCCTCTATCAGGAACTTCAATTATAGTGTGAAATTATAGTAGAAGATGGGAAAGGGAAACAAAGGAGAGCATAATTATCATGCAATGCATGCAGCAAACATGCAGCAAACACATTGCAAGCTTGAAGTAATGTGTGAGAAAAACCTAAGTCAACTCAGCAAACATGCAGCAAACACGTCGCAAGATTGTGTATTGTAATGTGTGGGAAAAACTTAAGTTGCCGCTGCCGCCGCAGCACTAAAACATTGACAGTTTTGCTGACATAAATAATGACTAATAAGAAAAAGCGCTGGTTTAGGCACACCGCCCTAATTTATAGTATAGGATATAACTTTGTTGTTGGGACCAGTATCTGCCTGTTTTCCGCCTAAGTCTCCGCCCTGCTCCGTCGCTGTCATCACCTCTTTGTGACAGTATCTACTTACAATTTTCATTGTTTCACTTTGTATTTGATATTTATTTATTCTCCCTGATGGCAAGCTATATCTGACATGTTTCAAGCTTCCTACAGTAGTGTATTTATTCGTTGATATCTAGCAAACTGTCACCCTCAGTTGCTCACACGTATCAGTGTGCCTCTGAGGGTGAGTATCATCCATTATATTGTTTGAGCTGCAATACTTACTATCTATTCTAGATCATATACTTATTGTAGTCTCACAGGTAATGCAATAGAGTCGCTCACATGTATCAGTGTGCCTCTGAGGATCATATGCTTATTGTAGTCTTACATGAAGTATTCTCCTTATTATTTCCCATGATTAACCCTGCAACCCTTTCCAATGATCCCTTAGTGCACAATCATAACAAGTTGATATTAAAACTGAAGTACAACATTGTAAGTAGTACCTCTTATATACTATGAAGTATCTACCTCAGGTAATCCTTCTACTCTAAAACAGGTCAGGGCGCCTATTACTTAATATTACTAAGATTACTTAACTTCGAGTAAAGAATTAGTCTGAGTAATCAGCTGTCATGTGCCAGCACTTCGGGCTCTTGGGTCCCTACACCAGCGCTTATTCTCAGTTCTATATCAATATTGATTGCCGAGAAGTCCACCGATACACTTCATACGCGTACACGCGTTTGGAGTCTGTCTACACGTTTTACACCTCACTTATAGCCTTAAGGTATGATGATTCTTTCTTCCTTCCCCCTTTCATTTTCTCTGCCAACTGTAACTCCTTTCTACTTTTCTGCCCTTTATTTCCACAGAAATGTATGCTATTTCTATTGAATTTTAGCTTTTCAATTAGTTTTGATCTACTTAAACTTGCAGGAATTCTCCTCCTACTACTCCTGAACGCAATCGGAATGCTGAGCGTGCACGTGAGAGAGAGTTCCGAGTAATGCACTCTCCACAGCACTGGAGACTACCTCAAGCATCTCATAACAGACCTGAACTTATTCCTTTTCCCTTCCCTCAAGCCTCTGGGGGCCTCCCTGCTAACCAAGTGGATAATCCATTTGAGGTTGTTAACCACAACGGTCAAGAGTTTCAGTTGACACAGAATATTGCTGCACAGCTGAGGAATCTGCCTCCATTGGTTCCTGTAAGACCAACTCAAAGTAGAAGGGGTAGAGGGGTAAGTTTTATTCTTGACTGCTTTTGCATCTTGACAATTGACTATCTGTAGACTGGACCTTCCAATGCACATCCTCAGCAGAATCAGGCTCAGCCTCAGGTAAACATAATGTGTTTTTTTTCCTTTCAAATAGCTAACTATTACTTTTGATCCATCTTGGCACTTGACTGTCTGTAGGCTGGACCTTCCAATGCACCTCCTCAGCAGGATCAAGCTACTGGGGTTGGTCAGCCTCAGGTAAACATAAATTTTAATTAACTGTTCTTTTCTATTTACTATTTTGCCTTCAGTATCAACATCTTCCACAGCATTTGCAGGCAATGTTAGCTTCTGTACCTCCACATCCTGTGCATGGTCAAAGAAGCAATCAATATGGAAGAGGTATGGACTTTCCTCCTGCTCCTCAACAACCTGCTTTCCCTTTCCCTCTTCCTGTCCCTCTTCCTCTTCCTGTCCCTCTCCCTCACTTTCAACCTTTTCCTCTTTCTCCTCCACCTGCTTCTCCTCCCCAAGTTATGGATTATGAGCCTCCTCCTGTTCCTTCCCCTTTGCCATCTCCTTCTCCTCCTCCTTTTCCCCCACATCAGCCAGTTCCTGTAAATCCTCAGAATCTACCTATAGCTCTGAGGCCAGTTCAGGATGATGGAGTTTACAATGAGCTTTTCTTGGGCCAGATGGACAAGGAATGTCCAAACTGTCATGCTTTACATTGGGAGGCAGAAAGGCACAAGAAATCCTCAAAGCGCAATCCTAAATTTGGTAAATGCTGCCGGTCTGGAAAGATTATACTCCCATTTTTCCAGAGGCCTCCTCTTGAGCTGGAAATGTTATTTAATAGTCAGGATCATAACTCTAAGCATTTTTTGGAAAACATCAGAGCTTATAATGCTGCCTTTGCATTTGTATCATTGGGCATGAAAACACAACCCCAAAATGATCCTGAGCTACCACAAACTGGACTGCAGCAGTTTAAAATCAAAGGAGAACTATTTCATAGTTTGGGCTCCCTCCTGCCAGAGGTGGGCAAGAATCCTGTTTATGCTCAACTATATATTATGACTCCTGAAACTGCCCTGGAAAGGTGCATGGTGAACAATGCCCGCTCTGGATTGCTTAATCCTATAATGACAGTTCTTGATGATTGCCTTCAAAGGAACAACCACTTCTTCAAACTGTACAAGACTGCCCATGAGCGTATAGCTGATGAAGAACAGACAAATCCAGGGTCTGCAAATCATACTGTATGTGTTAGGCTTCACTTTTTGGACTCTACAGATTCAAGGAGATACAACTTGCCTACTGCAGAGGAAGTTGCTGTTATTCTTCCTGGGCCTGGTGAAGCTGCTGATCATAGAGATATTATTCTGCAGCATAAAGCAGGACCCCTTAAGAGAATAGTAGAGTATAATCCTGCATATGCCCCACTTCACTATGTATTGCTTTTCCCCAGAGGAGAGTTAGGTTGGCATAAAAAAATTCAATATGCTCATGATGAAGGAACTAATCCAAATGAGGAGGATGAAACTGAGACTTCCAAGAGAATGTATGTTTCTCAGATGGAATACTATGCTTTTTGTCTTCATCAATGAAAAACACAGTTTGAAAGTTCTCATTTGTTTATGGCCAAGAATTTATTCCAGCAGTTCATAGTTGATGCATTTGCCCAAGTGGACCAGCAGAGTGGACCAGCAGCGACTGTCCTGGCTTAAATGGCACCAAAAAGAGCTTAGAGCAGAATTATATTCAGGTTTAGTTGATGCTGTACAGGCTACAGATACAGATGTTGCAGATATTGGACAGTGTATCATTCTACCTTCCTCCTATATTGGGGGCTCAAGACATATGTTCCAGCTGTATCAAGATTCAATATCCCTTTTGCATCATTTTGGAAAGCCAGATCTCTTTGTGACTATCACAGCTAATCCTAATTGTCCTGAAGTCAAGGCTGCACTACTCCCTGGGCAAACTCCCAATGACCACCCTGATATCATAGCCCGTGTATTCTGTGAAAAAGTTCACATTATACTGAACCTGATTGACAAAGGGTGTTTTGGGAAGTGCAGGGGTTGGGTGTACACTATTGAGTTTCAGAAAAGGGGTTTGCCTCATATTCATATCCTTATTTTTCTCCATCCAGAAGATAGATTTAAAGAGCCCCATCATATAGATCAACTTATATCTGCTCAGCTACCTGATTCAAACTCTCACCCAAAGCTATTTAAGTTAGTCCAAAAGCTGATGATCCATGGTCCATGTGGAGCACTCAATCCAAATGCCTCCTGCATGAAGGATGGAAAGTGTTCAAAGGGTTTTCCAAACCCTTTCCAGCCTGAGACTTCCCTTTCTGAAAATGGCTATCCAGTATATGCTCGGCCAGACAATGACAGAAAGTGCAAGAAAACTGTCAATGGTAGAGACATTGAGCTTGACAATACATGGGTGGTTCCTTATAATGCTTGGACACTCATGGAGTTGGAAAGCTATGTTAATACTGAATGCTGCATTTCTATCAGGGCTCACAAGTATCTTCACAAATATGTTTACAAAGGTCATGACTGGGCAACTATGCACATTGGTTCAAATCAGGATGAAGTGCAGTTGTATTTAGATTCACGTTATATTTCTGCTTCAGAAGCCAGTTGGAGATTGTTTTCTTATGCTATGCATGAAGAAAAGCCTAAAGTTACAAGGTTAGCTGTGCATACTCCTGGAGGTCAGATGGTTACATTTGATGCAGACAATGGACAAACATTGGAAGAGATTGTTAATGCTGCAAGCACCAAGAATAGCACACTCATGGGATATTTTAAAGCCAATGCAGAGGAAGAGGAGAGAGTTAGGGAGGATCCAGCAAATGCTGTAACAACAGCTCGGTCTCTGCTGTATCAAGAATTTCCATCAGAATGGGTTTGGAATAAAAGCAACCACAAATGGACAGTTCGCAAAAAAGGTGACCCTGCTGTTGGTAGAATGTACTCTGTTCATCCAGCTGCTGGGGAGAGATTTTACATCCGGCTATTATTAACAGTTGTCCGGGGGGCCACTTCCTTTGCCCATCTTTGAACATATAATGGTGTTGAATACCCAACATTTCAGGAGGCATGCCTTGCTCAAGGCCTTTTGCAGAATGACTCTGAGTGGAAAGACTGTTTGGAAGATGCACACCATATGCAGACAGGATCATGCCTTAGATCACTGTTTGCAACAATTTTGAAAGATTGTCACCCTGTGCAGCCAGGGTTATTATGAGACCAGTTCAAGCAGTATATATGTGATGACCTTGAACAGTACTTATTCAGTAAAAGAATTGTAGATAATCCAACACCAGAGCAGGTTGAGGATTATGGCCTATATCTTATTGACAAGTTTCTTTTCCATGCAGGAATATTTGAGGGAGTCAAACAGTATTTGGGAATGCCAATACCCAACTATGAGTTTTGGTCTCAAGTGCAAGGCAACAGATTGATTGCTGAACAGCTGGACTTTGATGCTGAAGAGCAATTGCAGAAAGGAACAGAAAACTTATCCAAGCTCAATGCAGGCCAAAGGCATGCATTTGACCAAATCATGAGTGCTATCAGAGAAAATAGACCCAGGATGTTTTTCCTACATGGTCCTGCTGGAACAGGCAAGACTTTTACTTACAACACCCTTTGTTATATGCTTCGGGGAGAAAGAAAAATTGTTCTCTGTTGTGCATCATCAGGAATAGCTGCACTGCTACTTCCAAAGGGTCAGACTGCACACTCAACTTTTAAGATTCCAATTGAAATTTTTGAAGGAAAGGTGTGTTCTGTCAAAAAGAATTCTGATTTGGGGAAGCTGTTGCAGGAGACTGCTCTAATTATATGGGATGAAGTTCCAATGCAGAATCGGTTTTGCCAGGAAGCAGTAGATCTAACTATGCAAGATCTTAAATCAAGTACCACACCTTTTGGGGGAGTGACTGTGATATTTGGTGGAGACTTTCAGCAAATACTTCCTGTAGTGTGTAAAGGAAGGAGGGAACAGATAGTTGGTGCCAGCATTCAGCGATCTAGGCTTTGTGTCAGCGACTCGCTAGCTCTCTCAAAAGATAACCAGGCGTCACACGATGAACGATGAGCAAGAGGATGAGAAAAGCGATGAGGATAAAACAACCCAACTACAGGTCTAGCTACCGAGGAGAATAGACGAGAATAGAGCTAAGGAATATAACTACAAAATACTAAGTCTTATATACTTATTGGGATATGAAGCCGTGAGATACTTCTCGCACTGTAACCGTGAGGATCTACAATAAGAGTCGCTCGTATCCATAAGTAAAGCTGTAGGTATTAGGTGAGTAAACAATAAGGCAATATAAAAAGAAGCATGGAAGCAGGACGATAATGACGTCGTCCTGTCAATGAACTGACAGGCACGAGAGAGTCGCGCCTAAGTGAAACGACAACGCGAGAACAATAAGGTTGACGCGTGTAACCTAAATGATAATGAAAATATAATAAGCGCTAGTGTAAGCGCTTTGGTGATTAGGTAAGTAAATAAAAGAAAAGGAAAAGAATAATGAAAAAAGATCGTTTCATGACACTTTGGCGGGACATTGAGATTTTGCATCTAACTGAAAACAAACGACTTAGCAGTGGAACAGAGGAGGACCAGGCTTATGCTGAATGGCTTTTGAAAGTGGGTCATGGTTCAGATAATGATGCAGAGAGTCAAATCAAACTGGATCCCACAATGAGATGTGGAGATAGCATTGATTCATTGATTTCCACTATCTATCCCAGCCTGGACTTGATTGACCCTGAACTGAACAATGATGCATGGTTTTTGGAATGTACTATCCTATGCCCCAGAAATGATGCTGTTGATAACTTGAATATGAAGTGTCTAAATGCACTCAAAGGAAACATTCACACCTATCATAGTGCTGATAGTGCTGTAGTGGATGAAGATCCAGAGAATGATCTGCAGTATTCTGTAGAATATCTAAACAGTATCAATGGATCAGGTCTACCTCTTTCCAAACTATCTCTAAAAATTGGTGCACCCATTATGGTGCTTCGAAACCTTGATCCAGTGGCAGGTGTTTGCAATGGAACATGTGCAATCCTTACTAAATGTACTGCAAGGGTATTGGAAGCAAGAATTCTGGGAGGTGATAATGCAGGTATAACTTTTCTAATACCACGGATCACCATAATACCCTCAGACCTTGACTTGCCTTTTATCCTGAGAAGGCGTCAGTTTCCTGTCCGGCTGGCATTTTCAATGTCCATTAATAAGGCACAAGGCCAATCTGTTAGAGTAGTGGGATTGAATCTTCAAGTGCCTGTGTTCACACATGGTCAACTATATGTTGCTCTCTCCCGTAGTACAACCAAACAGGGGGTGAAGGTCCTTTTTCCTGAAGGTATGCTTTTTTCTTTTCCAATTTTCTGATAGTTTGGATCTTGAATATTTTATTATTTCAGATAATAATGAATGCACTACAAAGAATATTGTCTACCCTGAAGTTCTTCTGGACCCACATTAGCTTTTGTATTTTACAAGTATTTGTTTATATAATTATTGAGACATCACAATGTTGAATTCCCACACCCGTCGCTTCGCGACGGGTCAAGCAAAAGGCTTGTACTAGATATAACAATAATTATTGTAATATCAGAGTCAACTCAGTTCGATAATATAATAGTAATAGAAAAGATTAGTCAGTGAATGAATAAGAACAAACAATAAACCAGAAACCACATAATTACATCAGATGATCCATACTGAAGATATCCTGCAGTCAATGTCATTGATGTGATACATCAATGAGAGTGTCTTGTTGTAAGTCCAGCTGGTAGATTGATCGATCCAGTGAGATTGAAATGCAATGGTCATAACAGTTGGCTCATCAGACAACAAACAAAGGGAGAATATAAAAGGAATAGTACTCATCTGATAACAATGAGAAAAGATAACGAAATCCCTTGCAAAGGAATACATAGTGGTATAGAGATGTAAGTGATATATCTGAGATATGGAAACAATTGCAAAGCTTCGTAAGGACTTAGCTTTGCACAGATATGCCACTGAGGAACTAAGTACTCTGTATTGTATCTTTTATATGTTGATACACCTGAAATTAGTTTGTACCTAAACCCGGATAATTCCAAGTTTTTTTAGGTACAGATTAGTAGGACAATCTAGTAAATCTGCAGTACATTGTAGACTAAGTATATTGTACAGATGAGGCAATACTGAATGTATGACACAGATGATCATATCCTGAAGTTATTCTTGATTAATATGATTTTATTCTATGCAGATATATTTTGTTCTGTCTGTACCTAAAAAATACTTGATAACTTTTGAGTTATGAGAATGTGAGTTCAAACAAAGTATGCCACAGTGACGTGGGCACGGGTTATAAAGCTTGTGAAAGAGCAGAAGCAAGAAGAGGACGGGATTATTTGTCCGACGGACCGGAATATATGATCAAATTCTAGAAATCAACCGTGCCCTTCCCGAGTGCAACTAATCTGTTGGAGTGTGGTGGTAGATGTGAACCAAAGAATCGCCGGGCCGAATGCCGTTTTCGCGTTCTTCTCTTCGTCCATGTTTTTACTTGCTCGATTTTTGGGCAGGATTAATTTTCATCGTTATAGCTCGAAACAAACCTCTCGATTCTTTTTCAGCCCTTCGCTTTCACCCGAAGATGAAGATTTTTTTCCAGTAGCAGATGACTTCGGGCTTTACAGTGTTATTCTACCCGAGGAACCTTTTGTTTTCGGAGTCTCTCACATCAAGCCTAGAGCAGTTCCCAATCATATCATTCGACCTCTTTATGCGCGATCCGGCTTAATCTCAGGGAAAGACATGCACAATGATGTAGAAGACGCTGATGGAAAGTTACCGCTTGGAGGCGACCCGGAACGGAAATTGAGAAGTGTCGCGTCTTTGGCGAGAGATGTACGCGAATATGCAGGGAGCTTGGTCAAGGTGTGCTCGTAATTATTCCTGGCTTCGTCTTCTCTGACTGGGTGGGGAACTAGGAAGGTTGGAGTAACTACGAACGCGATTGACGCCGCTGTTCATGAATACATCATCTCCAGAGGAGCTTACCCATCTCCCCTAATGTACAATGGTTTCCCAAAGTCATGCTGTACTAGGTGAGGCTCTACACATGTCCGTATCCCCGCTGACAGTCGAATTGTAGCGTTAACAATATTATCACGCATGGTATCCCTGACGAGTGCGTGGACCATCCCTTTCTGTTTATCCCCTTGTGAATCTCGTATTTAGTCGGCCGCTTGAAGATGGGGATATTATCAATATAGATGTCACCGTCTATCTGAATGGCTTCCACGGAGACACTTCCAAAACTTGGCTAGTCGGAGACGTTGTATGTGTTGTGTTCATTTTTCCATTAAGTCCACCTCTCCATCTGCTATGAAGGATAAGCCTGGCCGCCTTCTATGTGACATGACAAACAACGCTCTCGAAGCTGGAATCGCGGCATGTGGCCCCGGTCGACCTTTCAAGAATATTGGTCGAGCGATACACGCTCTCATCGAACCACAATATCATGGCATGGACTTTTGCGTGTCCCCGGCTTTCAGTGGTCATGGTATTGGTTCGGTGTTCCATCGAAAACCATGGATTTTGCACCATTGTAAATCTTATTCCTTTCATTGGTTCTGAGGCTCAGAAATATTTAGTGAATGACGAGCCGGGTGTAATGCTACCCGGACATTGCTTCACAATCGAGGTGAGGACCATGGGTCATGTTTTTGTGGTCCATTAGTCAAGATACGTCCACAGCCTGCTATCATCCAAGGAACTCATCCGACCAGCTGGATATTCCCTGATGGATGGACAGCTAGTACAGAGGTAAGTCCGTCCAGTCTTCTCAACCTTTGGGCTCCATCCATGCTCCCATAGAATTGTGCGCGAAGTGCTCAAGCAGAACATATGGTGTTGATCACAGATAGTGGAGCGGAGGTTCTTACTCGATGATAAAGAGCGCTGTGTCACAATATATGAGGTTGGATTGTGAAGGCAATTGCTTGCCAACAAGGTGCAATGGGATGTAAAGTAGCGGTCAATATTCTAACATCGCAGAGGCAATAGGTAGCAAGTTGAATGTGATCATAATGGAATTTAGCACGGTGAGAGCCTCGGCACAAGGCCCTTTTCCCGTTCAATGGACGCGCCTCAATCATTAGCCTCAAAGTTACTCATGTCAACGTCACTTCCCTAAAGAAGAACGTTCGAAGCGAGTGGCTCGGAGTGGTTTGGTATGTAAACGTATCCTTTAATGTCCGAGTCCCTTACGAATCCCGATTGACTGTAGCTGCATATTCCCAGATATCGATAAACTTTGAACGACTCGATCTACGGGAGTGACAGATGCAAATACAGGTTGATACATCCGTTTCCAGGAAGCTGCTGCGTCCGATTGATTTCGGTCGTCTTAGGACATGTCAAGAAGCATGTTTCTGACCGGAACGTTCGTACGTGAGCAGTCAAGCCACCTGGGCTACAAACGATAACGAGCTCACAATCTCTCACGTTCCGAGCCTGGCCGCTTGCTCCTCCGCTTATTTCCCTAATTCTCGAGCGGGAGAAAACATTTTTATTCAGGGATATTCACGGTCTCAGACGCATTAACCTCGGTGAATGATCACTGATAAGATTTGCGAGCAAGAGGAAATCTTTGATGTCCTTTGGATGTAGTATGACCAGTATGACCGAGGCCCGAACGCGCGAACAAGCTTTCCTATATCCGTTCCCATGGTTTGTACTGTAGTCTCATCATGTGTGTTGTCCGTCTGCTCAGGACCATTGATGGTAGGCTCATCGTAGGGCCATTGAAGGTGACATAAAAACCAGCATACCCCAGAGTTCATTCCGAATTATCGAAACAATTCACACCTCTCAACACCAGCTCATGATTTCATCTCAGCCAATGTCTTCCGTTCTCACCACAGCAACACTCCTCCCAGCCCTTGGAGATGAGTCACAGCTGAATTTACCTGATCTTCTTGACTTCAATCTCCAACATAATCCCGATTTTCCGCTTTATGTCTATCCAAATGCTGACTCTTCCACTACGAAAATCAAGATGTTGGAATTCGTTCGCGCAGCTCACCGTGTCGGGAATATTGTTCGAGGAACCTCTCAGCTTGGCGATGTTATCGCCATTGTAGCTAACACAGACGCTATCTTATACACTGCTCTAATTACTGGCATTATGAAGGCCGGCCTAGTGGTACTTCCAATTCCTTCCATCCAAAAATCTGCCTCCGCTTATGACCTTTGTTTCAGCCGTTCCCTATCTCTCCACGAAATTCGTCCGCTGCACTTCTCCATCTCCTTCGAAAGACCTCTAGTCATCGAATTCTCATGACACAAACGACTCTGCGAGGTGTCGTTGACGGCCTCAAAGCTGAGCTTCATGTCGTTGACCCGACATACGAACTTAGTATCGAGGAGGTGCCGACATTGCAGGATGCATATCCTCATCTTGGACGAGAAGTAGTAGGAGATTTTTTTACACCTATCACTCCAGCTTTCTCTCCAAAGGATTCAGAAGCAGGTATATACTTACACTCTTCTGGCTCGACGGGATTCCCAAAGCCCATACTGTTCACTCACAAAATAATTAAGGATGATGCTGCTTTGTGTGAGTTTTATTCTGATGCGGGTTCGTGATCGACTAAGTGTCGTTCAGTGTACATTCTTAAGGCGCGCGAGGTCTTTCATAATCGAATAATAGGAGGCATGGGTCTACCGACATTCCACATGATGGGATTTTGCTTCCAGGTCCTTTTTCCATTATACGGGCTTTTGACGACTGGGATGTTTGCACCTACTGTGATGCAGGCCGACGCTGTACCCGTTTTAGGGACGTCGGAGACAGTCATAGAAGCAGCAAAAATCATTAAACCTGTCTTCATGATAGTTCCACCAACTTTTTTCAACAGTTGGGATCAGTCAGACGATGCTGTGGAATTCCTTCGCACGATGCGGAACGTGGTAGGTCCTTTTCATGCTCATCTTATGATTTTACAAACTGTTAGGTCATGTAGAGCTACGGTGGAGGACCTATTGCCCCCCGTGTTGCCGAGTCGCTCATTGCCAAAGGTGTCCGCGTCAGCACTGGATATGGTATGTGTTCGAGCTTTTTACTGTTCCTATTCAATATACTTATGCCTCAATCCAGGTGGCACCGAATTTGGCGTGGTATCAGAGCTGCGCATTGATGATACCGATACATGGGATTACTTCGAGTTTATGGAGAGAGCTAATATTCGTTGGGTGCCTCAAGGAGATGGTACATTTGAGGCTCAATTCTTGGTATTCTTCTTCAGAATATTCCCTGATAGTCTGCCTCTTACGTTATTCCCTAGACTTCCAAGAATCACCAGCTCGCCGTTGAGAACATTCCAGACGTTTGCGGCTACGCTACTTCAGATTTATTTAAGCCTCATCCTACCATCCCTAATCTCTGGAAAATCGTTGGACGCATTGACGATGTGATAATTCATTCCAATGGTGAAAAAACCGTTCCGGCACCGATTGAATCTATCATATCCGCGAGCCCCTTGTGTGTATACCTATTACCTACATCGAGATATTGTTTTCGACGCATTGAACCTCACAGAATCAGCGGAGTTGTCATGTTCGGAAGACAGCGTGACCAACCAGGAATTATGCTGGAACCTTCACCAACACTCCTAGTCGATGTAAAAAACGACGCTGAAGTATCGAAGTTCAGAAATCTGGTTTGGTGAGTGATCCGGTGTCATACATCGCAATATTATGTCCACTCAACGGTTTCGTTCTCTTCAGGCCGGTGATTGAAGAGGCAAACAGAATTGCTCCCTCCTTCAGTCGCGTTTTCAAAGAGATGATTCTCGTCACCAGCTCCGATAAACCGTTGCCTCGTGTAGGGAAAGGGACCGTTGCCAAAAAGGCCGCATTGACACTATACGAGACCGAGATTAACGAATTGTAGGTTGATTGCCGTTTCATCGTAGATGAAGATTACTGAGTTTCTGCGCAGATACGATGCCGTCGAATCAAATTCTGGAGGTGACTCGATTGAACCGCCTAGAAGCTGGAAAGCGTCGGATCTACAGCCTTGGCTTATCGACCAAATTTCGGACATTCTTTTGACCGAATCCCCTGCTGTTACTGCTGATTTATTCGAGCAAGGATTTGATAGGTGAGTTGAAAAGTTGTCACCCAATAATATACTGAAGTGTATTTGTAGTCTAACCTCCACCATTCTCCGCCTTCGTCTCGTCAGCGCTCTTCGCAGATCTGGTTTTGCAGCTCTCACAACTGCGATTACTCAAAACATAGTCTACAATTATCCTACTATTGCCCAACTTACAGATGCTATCGTCAACATGATTACCAACCCTAGTGACCAGATACAAAAGGAAAAGACGCACGAAGAATCTATGGAAGAGATGATTTCCAAATACTCGCAAGGCTTAGATGCGCCACTTCCACAGCCCGCCATTCCGATTGACTCAAATCAACACTACGTACTCCTCACAGGATCAACTGGGAATCTTGGAGCCCAATTCCTGCAGTCCTTACTTTTGAAAGACTCTGTAGTCCGTGTGTATGCTCTCAACAGACCATCTACCAGAGCGTCAATGTATGACAGACATCGTGCACGGTTTGAAGATAAGGCTCTTGATGTTTCTTTGTTGTCTTCGCCGAAGTTAGTCTTTTTGGCGGGAGAAGCATCCCATGAGGACCTTGGTTTGCCTGAAGATATGTTGAAGGAGGTAAGCACATATAAGGTCAATGTTGGAGCTTCAGCTTACTAAAATCTCACAGCTGCGCCAAAATCTAACCATGATAATTCACAATGCCTGGAGGCTCGACTTCAACCTCTCACTGGCATCGTTCGAGTCGCATGTGAAAGGTTCTCGTATCTTGATGGATCTTGCACGCTCTAGTAGCCACTCTTCTTCCATTCGATACTTATTCACATCGTCGATTGCATCAACTCAATCGTGGGATGCTCAACTACTGGGGCCATATCCCGAAGAAGTTGTGATGGATCCCAAGTATGCTGTCGGAGGAGGCTATGGTGAGAGTAAATATGTGACGGAACGGGTGAGTGGGTTAGACGTTGGTATGTATTTACGCCCGACTGACCTCTTACTTGCAGATACTCGCGACAAGTGGTCTTCGAGCGACTTCTTTCAGGATCGGTCAAGTGACCGGCGGTGTGCCGAATGGAGCTTGGGCGACGACCGACTGGGTCCCAATCATCGTAAAGTCAAGTCTGACTATCGGTGTACTTCCCGATGCTTTTGGGGTGCGTAGAGACGTTTCTTGCGTAAGGAAGTACGACGTGCTAACTATGATGAATAGGTCGTCTCGTGGGTACCAATGGACGCCGTGTGCAATGCTATACTCGATGTTGGATTTAGCTCTGAGTCTACGCCCATGGCCACCAATGTTGTGCACCCGAAATCTGTTTCTTGGACCTCTGTTTTCAAAAACATTCGGGCTGCCCTTATTGAGGAGAAACACCTTTCGCTCGACGCGCTTCCGCTGGTACCTTATCGCGAATGGGTTGATGCGGTCGAGAAGTACGCGAGCAACCCAACGGAGACTGATACTCAGAACATCGTAAGTATTTTTCTAGGAAATAAGCCATATTCTTACTGAAACGAGTTCAATCCTTCAGCCAGCAGTCAAATTACTCGAATTCTACAGACAACAAGCTGGTGCAGACGACACTCTCAGACAATCTGACCAGAGCATAAGGGAGAGCGTCGGTCTTACCCACATGAGTACAAGGAACGTCGAGAGATTGAGCGAGAATATGAGGACTCTGAAGCCATTGGATGCTACACTGATACAGGAATGGGTAAAATATTGGGTAGCTGCGGGTTTTTGAGGCCTTCGGATGTTTATACTATAGTTCATTATTTGTTAAACCTAATAGTTACCAGAACGAATTGATATCATGCAATTATTTGAAGAAGGCGCTTAGAGTGCAATGATTTTAAGCGCTCTTGCTTTCATTGTGTTACCATGTCTCAACACGACCATCTCTTGAAACAGCTCTGCGGTCTTAGAGGCGAAACACTAGATAGAGCAAGAGAGCTTCTACATATTGCTACTGTCAAAACTGCCCCAGGCTCTGGATTTCAGCTGCGAGATCCATTAGGACGGCCAGCTGCTTGTGCTTTGATTGCGTCTGAGCAGTGCGTCTCTATTTCCAATCTATGATTTCTCTATTCTGATTATATCAATATAGATTGAAGAATACAGTCGTCGATCCTACAAGTGCTCAAGGCAATTCATGTTTGAATCCGGCCGCATTCAAAAGATGCCTCGCTGAAGTCAGGGCTGCTCTCGCTCACGACGCGTCAAATCAGCCAACTTCTCCCAGCAAACGACGACAAACGCGATCCGAATCTATCTCCCGAGTCTCCTATGACTCCCTCGTTTCGAAATACGCGCTTTCACAAACCTACGGCGACCGCTTTGGTGGCTGGTGCCAACGGGCTGAGTTTGCATTCTTCGATCTTGGCAAGGGTAACAATATTTCTCGGGATAGCCCTAAGATCAAACACGGCATATTCTTTTGGGTATGTGCAATTTTGGAGGTGCGTTGTTGCTGGAACGTTTTGACATATACGTTCTGAACTTCACACAATCATAGCCCGATCGGTTGGATTTGGCGTCTTTCGTAGAAGACAGCGGGGCTCACTCGGACAATACACGTAGCATTTACAAGATCATGGAGGTCCATGGCGTCAATATTCGAGCAGTTATCAGAGAAGAGAGTAAACGACCGAAAGACACTGTCACTACTCGAAGCGCGACGCGCAGTTCTCCTGGAAAGAGGCTCTTGAGAGAAGCCCCTAGTAAGGACTCTCCCAAGAAACGGAAGCTCTCTCCTGAGGAAGACGCAGAAGGATCCACCACACAAAGCCAATCCAATACCGCAAAGGTTGGACCTTTCAAGGGTCTGTTCCCGCCTTCTGCATCTCCGCGAAAGTCACCTTCAAAGTCAATACTTCGAGAAATTCCGACGAAAGATTCGAACAAGAAAGCTCGACCCACAGTGGTAGTCCAAGAAAATTCGGACGTGGAAATGTCACCGCCAGAAACTCCATCCAAAACGCGTGTTCGAGCCCCCTCCAAGGACAAGACTCTCTCCATATCTCCCAGTCGACCACGCTTTGTTCGCAATTCTGACCGTCCTAATTCTGCCACTGCATCACCTTCTAAAGGCATCATTGATATAGAGGCCATATATATAGATAATTATCCGGATGATGTCGACAGGTCGACCTCAGTTCGGAGACGTTTTCGCCCAGTCTTCTTAGATCGAAAGCAATGGAGTTCCCAACATCCTCTTCCGGCCAAAGTTCAGAAAAGAATCGAGAAGATCACACTTGTGTAACCGTTTGTAACATTGTTCTTTAGTAAAGTTGGACACAGTGACTTGAGATAACCTTGCCTCGCAATGTCATTCGCAGAGACAGTGCTGAGGATGAGGATCATAGATGGGAATAGAGACACACAACACAGTCATGTACAGACATACATACTCAATTGACAGCAATGGGTTGCTGAAGTGCCGTAGCAGGAGGTGCAGCCTGTGCAGCACCGGTTCGGGTAATCGCAGCTCCTAATGCTTGTGTTCTGATGGCAAGTCCGCGAGTTTTTTCGATAACGGATTGATACACCGGTTGGGGTGGTCGTGATATTTGGATCAGGTTCTCAAGAAAGATCAAAGGTGAGGAGACATGAGAGAATCCAGATGTTTTACAGCATACCTTTTCCAAATCAATTTTGGCATCCTGGCCCATACGAGTCTCGCGAATGAGATTGACAATCCACTTCTCACCTTCGTCGCGGGGAAGATTCAGCCGATCCGAGAGATCACTACGAAGGGAGAGATGTCAAGAAAACGGAATTAGGCCAAACAATATCGAAATGTACCCAATGTCTATCCGCTGGTGAATCCTGCAGTATGCCTCACTCACCAAACACCTCGCACTCTCCAAAAACTCGTCATGGAAATCACCCAAGAAGAAGTCATCCGATACGACCTTCTCTGCTTTTTGCAACTCCTTCTGTGCTGCTTCAAAGTCGAACTCGACATGTAGTTGCATCAAGAATGCCGTAATCGGGTCCGTGTACTGATAGTTTTCCATTTGTATTACTTTCACTACTTCCCGAACAGCGTTCTTTACCCTCGAAGACTGGGGTGCCGAAGAAGATTTGGAATTCGGAGTGGGGCTTGAAATAATTGCCGCTGCTGCGACGTAGCGGAGGATCCAAGGGCAAGATGTTTGGATCGTATTCAGGTAGGTAGGTGATAAAAACGTCTCGAGTAGTAGTGCTCGGCCCTGCGGGTGGTTGAAGTAGACGAAAAGAGACCAGTGAACCAGCCATGTTCGGGAATGAAGTTGGCTTAGTGCTGGGTCAACGGCTGGTGTATTATTCGTATTAGAGCTGACAGGTGCGAACGGTGCTGGTGAACGTGCATCTATCGCTTCACGAAGTGAGTTAAGTTCTTCAAGAGCAACATCCCATTTTCCAGTAAGGATATCTGAGGCAAGTTTACCCCAGTGTGCGGAGATAGTAAGGTCGGGATCGGTAGAAAGTACACGGAAGTGGTACAGGTAGTCGGCAGCACCACTATAATTTCCATACGAGTATTGAAATTTGCCAAAGTTGTACAGTGCAGTTATTTGGTCTAGAGTGAGCTTGACATGTCGTTAATGAGAGTATAATAGTGAAAGGTAAGACACACTTTGTAATTATCCTTCAGGTACTGCAAATTTTGATTTTTATCTTGCCTCAGAGCCTGAGCGACGTCTGGATTCTCAATCACGTCTAGGACTGCCTGCGCTTCCTGCTGCAACCTTTCGTGAGTAGAGACAGCATTAACACGTTTCTGTTCAAATTCTACACCAATCCATGAAGAGGGAGAAAATTATTGATGTCTCGTTCATAAAGCAGCGCTCAGCAGCTCGCACCTTTTGGAACCTCCTGATTGGGATAGATCTGCTCGAACAGCGAAGCAGCGTAATCGAACATATTTGTACCCTTTGCAAGCTCATACTGAGCGACCTGGACTTCATCAGCTGGGAACACGCCAGTTTCAACTAGATGAGCAAGAAGGGGAAATGATAGATGTCGGTCCAGGTATGGTATTATGGTTTTTGAGAGGTCGTATTCCGCCATCTTGTTTACCTCGAAGCCAGTTTGGAAGAAAATTTGGGTTGACGAGCGAAAACTTTACACTGCCACATTGGGGTTAAGGTTGCACCGTTTCAGAACTCTATCTCGCCAGTTCTCTCTTCGATCTCTTAGCTTTTCTTCACGCGTACATATTACCGTGCTTCACCCAAATTGGTGGAAAATGTCGAATACAATTGCCTTGTAAGATTTACGCGCTTTGCATGCTTTTGTGTCGTGCTTATGCAACAAAAATGCAGGTATCCCCTTTCGAACTTCACCTTCAGGTGTGTTGTCGTGTCCAGCTACCTTTATAAAGGCGTTTCGATATCATTGAACCCCCCGATCTCTCTACTTAACTGGCCGAGAAAATGAACAACTGTCTGATCTTCGGATTACTAGTACGAAGGAAGCTCAACCGGAAGAAGATCCGTCGGTCTCTGCGCGTCTGCAACGTCTGCAGAACAACTACGAAGATTTTGGAATGAGGAGAACAGTTGAAGGCATTTTGGTGGTTCATGATCATGGACATCCGCATATATTGATGCTGCAAATCGCCAACGCGTTTTTCAAACTGTGAGTGCTCTTGTTCTAGGCTAATGATTCGCTTCCTTCTATCTGTTATTTGGCTTTGTATCCCGTGTCTTTCTGTCGCCGTTCTAGTCTTTGAGAGAGGCCTGCTTGGCAAAGGTACATATTCCTGTACAATGTTCTCAATATCATATCGGACTTTACTGCCGGGGTTTTCCTCTCCACTCAAAGGCGTATATGCTTCCGGCTCCTCGTGAGTGCCTTGAACTACTCCAGTCCTTCCCGATGGAAGTCACTTCGGACCCTATATTTCCTACACTCCAACTTTCTTGCACACGACCTGTTTTTCGCCAATAACAGAAGCTTCTCGGACATTTAGTGTTGTCTAGACTCACCTGACTGGCCTTCGATTCTACCAAGACAACCCATCCATTCTTTGAGGGCGATTACGAACTGACCTTTTTAAAATCTTCTGTGTAGCCCTGGAGACTACCTCAAGCCCGGCGAAGATGAAATTGACGGTTTGAAGCGTCGTCTGGATGGCCGTCTTGCACCACCGCCTGAAAGTCGTAAGTTTTGCGTCTCACTCTCTAATTCAACAACTCTCTTCTGAGGTCTGGTTTCGTTCACAGGCCAATTTTCGCAACCCGTTCATGGCGTCGATAATGACTGGGAAATTGGCGATTGTCTCGCCCAGTGGTGGCGTCCGAATTTCGAGACATTTATGTATCCGTTTGTTCCTGCACATATCACGAAGCCGAAAGAGTGTAAGAAGTTGTTCTTAGTGCAGATGCCTGAGAAGAGTGCGTTTTGCGTTTTATGTGGGTAGCTTTATCCTCAGCTTACTTTGGTGTTCTAGAGGTACTTGCTGTACCGAAGAACATGAAGCTACTGGCGATCCCGTTGTTCGAACTCTATGATAATGCCGCCCGTTATGGACCGCAGCTGAGCGCGATTCCGCACCTTCTGTCGAGGTGAGTTCATCGTTAAAACGAAACTCGCTTTTACGATTCAGACCAACATTTAGATACGACTTCATTTATCAGTAAGCGATGTGAGGCCTATCGCTCAAATTTCGTTTTCGTACTCCCCGCTCTGCCTACATTCCACTTGTTAAATGATTTTGGTATCGTAGTCCCTAGTGAATTTGGTCCCGTCTCTGTACACTGTACTCGTTGTTGTCGGCGGCTCCCGCTCCGCGTGGCATGAGAATTGACCCGATGTGACCTTAACTGTGACGCGCAGTTTGTTCAGTTTATCAGTAAAATTTTCATGGAAGATGATTTTCCGAAATTCTTTGCGCTGCTCCTTATCTCCTTTTCTTTGCTGTTCCCCCTCGATAGAATTGGGGAATTTGTGCGATGACGGGAGAGTCACGCTCAGTCAGTGAAGAGCTAGAACCAAAGGCGAATTCTTCTTATTCTGTTCTGGGTCATCATGCGAGCTTGCGCGATAATTTTGACACCATTGAAGATGCTGGCATTAACATACAACCACTGGCTTCGTCTGATCCTCGCAATATTCCCGCAGTTCATTCTCAGTCTGGAAACTCTAATACCGGAAGCTGCAAAGGAAAACAGCTAGAACAACAGACGGCGGCGCTCTTCCAACGAGCTGCTGCTCCCGAGGACGTCTTGAGTACTTCTTATACTACGACCACGCTCTCTCTACCGGCTCTTACCCAGATGCAAACGAGAAGGAGGTCATCCAATCCAGCTGGATTACCTTCGAGTCCTCATTTACGTCGAGCAGGGTAAGTTAGCTTTCAAACGTTCGTTCGCCAAAATTATCCCACTATTCTTCGCTTGTTTCGTTGTTTGCCCGGGTTGGCAACCGCACGTTGGTGTCACGTCCTTTATTTCTAAATACTTTTTCGCTTGGGTGAAATTGAAAGGAACAGTCGAAGGAAACAATCGATGGTCAGATGGATTATAAAAGTCCATCAGGCTGCCGGAAAGGTCCTCAAATTTTCATTGAAGGGGCTTTTATACTTCCCTGCAATGTACGTTGTTCGTCTTCTGGGAGCCTTATGACCTCCGCATCGCTTCAAGCTCTAATAATCTACCCAACTGATCCGTGGTCTTTTGACCATTTTGCTTTGACCTCACGCGATTTTTGTCAATATGTTTGGTTGTAGCGTCTATTCTGATTGACTCTTACGTTCAAATTGCTACAGTCCCTTTCGTATAAGAATCCAATGCGTTCAATTATTTTCCCTTCTCGCGTCATTTTGCGTCAGGCGCATCCCTCGTTGCTGATCCTCTTTCTCTCTTCAGACTACTTCAACCAATGTCCTCGCCGTTCAGCTATGGCGTCCGCCTAGCCCCCAATCATTCGCAGTCTAGTTCTAGTCCTCCCTCGTCGACAGGCTCGAACGCGTCAATTTTCTCCTCTCCTCCCATACAAACTACACCAAGTAGTTTGAACTCGATTTCTGATGGCGGAGTCGGCCACGCCCATCTTCCTGGAACGAATCCTCGTGTCATACCTCATTCCCAACGGACCATCCGTGAGATTACGATGGAGCTGTCCGGATTGATGGTTTCTAGTGTTGCAACGCCGTCATCATTTCCCTCGACATACAAATCCAGTGATGGTTCACAGTCACATTCTGACTGGACGCCGACAACGTTCATTCCGGATAGCTTTTGTGCATTCGATTCAACTATTCGGGTAGAGCCAAGAAGTGCTGTTGTTGGAAGTATCCCTCCTTCTGCAGAATTCACTGAATCTGACGGGGATCATATAACTTTCGGAAACAACACGAGCCTCGATCCTACATTAAATGATGAGAACGAGGGTGTTATAGGAGACGGCAGACATCAAGACTTTAATGCATCACAGTCTTCGACGCTCTCTATACATGATCCTTCCAATAATCATCCTAGCCAGTTCAAATCTGGACTGTCGTTACTCCTGCATTCTTCACCTTCTTCGCCAGTAACACCATCGCCTTCGCTCTCTCATCCGAAATCCTCCCGTAACTCTTCGCATTCCTCTACGCGAACGGCCACGGCTTCTTCGTACCCATCTGAGCTGCAATCTTCTCAAAGGGATCACTCAGACTCACGTTCGAGCTCCCCTACCCCCACCTCGACACGAAGTGGATCGCCGTATCCTAAAGTTGCTGCCCCATTGCCTCGTCCGATAACAGTCCCCGAGTCAATGGCACTCGCAGACGAACGTCGAACAACGTCTTCACGAAAGTTGAAAATACGATGGGATCCTGCCCTAGATGACGCCGCACAGAAACATCTTCATTCCTATAATCAGAATGGAACCAATAGTGGTAGTCATTCTTCGCCCGAGAACGAAAGAGCGCCTTTGCTGGATTGCACCTCTCATTCATCCTCGTCATCCTATGGCGCTATCTTTTCAAAAAGGCTCCAGTCTGTCACTCTGTCGAATTCGACTCAGATTCAGCAACTTTTACATGACACTGCAAGGGCGTCACTGTGGGCCATCCCGGCTGTCATGCTCGGATGCCTTCTCAACATCCTGGATGGTGTTTCTTACGGGATGATCATATTTCCGACATCTGCTCCGTTCACCAACCTAGGGCCAATGGGTGTATCCATGTTCTTCGTTTCGTGCGTCCTTGCACAGTTATGCTTTACATTTGGAGGAAGTGGTTTTGCAGGTGCTAATGGGAGTATGATGATTGAGGTTGTGGTGAGTATACTATGTGTTTTGAGTTGTTTTCCCTTGCGGTTGACTTTTCAATCCTACAGCCGTTTTACCATATTCTGGCAGCGAGCATTGCTCAAGACATTGGCGAAGCTAAAACTGCGGAGGTAATAGCGACCACCATCGTTGCGTATGCTCTTAGTAGCATCCTGACCGGTGAGTGTTTCAGTGAGCTTGTCTTATACACCAGCCATTAGGCTGCTCATAGTCGCAGAAGAATGCGATTTGACTCGGAATCTTGTCTTCTAATTTGTGGTTCGCTGACATTCATTTCGTGCTCTAGGTCTCTCATTCTTTCTCCTTGGCGCTCTTAAACTCGGAGCCCTCATCGGCTTTTTCCCTCGTCATATCTTGGTAGGTTGTATAGGCGGTGTGGGAGCATTTCTGATCGAAACTGGGTATGTGAAAGGCTACACGCACGTTTATGAAGCTAATTCAACTTAGATTAACTGTATCTATGAGGATACCGGACGATGATTTTGTTATTAATCTTCGAACTCTGAAGTTTATGTTCCTCGTTCCTCATAATCTTGCGCTTTGGACCCTTCCATTAGGATTAGCCATATTATTGAGAGTAATCACAAGCAGATGGAATCACCAACTTATCTTTCCTGTTTGTGAGTTTTCCACCAATGGCTTTCGATCGCAGAATATGATGTTTTTTTGCGTAGATTTTGTTGTCATTCCTGTCCTGTTCTATGTTATCGTGTTGGCTACACAGTTGGACCTACATGAACTACGTGAGGACGGTTGGTTGTTTGATATTTCTGGCGGAGACGACGGACAATCTGAGAGTTGGTGGAGGTTTTATACTTACTTTGGTGAGCTGAGTCAATACCTGTTTCCAGAGATATCGGCTCAGATTGGAATCAGATTGGAACCTCATTCATTTGGGACCTATATGGACGACTCTGCCCACTCAATTTGCTCTGTCCGTCGTTTTCATTAATCTCTTATATGTAAATCCTTCTCATGTAACTCATGAAGCCTATTCTTTAACGTCCTCCATCCTCCTCTGAATGTTCCTGCTCTGTGTAAACCATCAATTTCCACAGCGGTAACCTCCACTGATTATCTTGCAGCTGTTTCCTTGAATGAAGACGTTGACACGAACAAGGAGCTCATGGCTCATGGATATTCCAATATTCTAGCCGGTGCCTTCGGGACTGTGTGCGTTTTCTACAATTGTCCTGGACTGTTGAGACTCATAGTCTTTTCCAGGCCCAACTATCTCGTATACGTAAACACATTATTGTCGGTCGTCATCTTGATATCCCGATAGAGCTGGTTGACCCTCCATTGTAGATTCTATCGTGTCGGAGGTGATACTCGGGTAGCTGGCTTCCTCCTTGCTATCGCTACGACAGTCCTTCTACTCGTTGGGACAGGTCCGATCGCTTACATCCGTGAGTGATCCTTCAAAATTCTTCTCATATGTCAAATTAACCAGCGGTGTAGCTGTTCCTGTTGTTGGCGCTCTGATTTTCGTCCTTGGCATTGATCTGGTGAAGGAAGCGTTGTGGGATACAAGACATCGTGTAAGCAGGTATGTGGCCCTTGTTTAATTCATCTTTGAATCTACTAACCAGTTTCAGGACCGAATATATCACGATAGTGAGCATTATTGTAGCAATGACGGTGTGGGACTTCGTGATTGTGAGTCAAAATCTACCAGCAGAAGAGAAGAGCATTGAAATCCCCCTAGGGTGTACTGTTTGGCATCGTCGTCAGCTGTACGTGACACCCAATGCAACCAGTGTTCATTTGTTAACGGCCTTGTCAGGCTTCTTCTTCGTCGTCCAGAATTCCCAGAGACGCAGTATTCGAGCAGTCCAATCCGGAGACACCATGATGTCCACCGTTCGGCGTCCTAGCGCGCAACGTGCATATCTCAAGGAAGTTTCTAGGCAAACTACCATTCTCAGGCTGCAAGGTCCTTAATTCAATTTCGGTACTTCTCGAGTGCTGACATTGCGAACGCTTTAGGCTTTCTTTTCTTTGGTACAATAACATATGTCGAAGAAACTATACGCGGTATTATCGACGCACCATCATGGCAAAGAAATCCTGTGCGCTTCCTTGTAGTGGACCTTACCATGGTTGCTGGCGTAGATATGTCGTCAGCCGAAGCGTTCGTACGCGTCCAGCGTCTTCTTGCTGCCAAATATGTCACTTTGGTCTTTTGCGGGTTCAAGGTTGATTCGGCAGTCGGAAAGGCTTTGGGGAGTGTTGGTGTTATGGGATCAGAGGGAGTGGAATTGTTTTCAACCTTGAACGACGCAATGGAGTGTGAGTGCATCTTGGAACTTGTGTCGTGTTCTGGCTCATGAGCTTCCAAGGGACCGAGAATGTATACCTCAAAGCGTATTATAGGTCTCAAAAATTAGAAACAAGCATTCCCTTCGGTAGGTGACATTATCCTGCTGCGCTCTTCTGTAGCTGATTATGATACAAGCACTTCCTGGTCGCCAAGACGTGGATGTAATTTCCTCTTATCAATCCTCTCAAAACCCCGCAGGGTCTCCAAGACGCTCAATGTTGTTCGAAGTTGGGTCTCGGACAATTGCCAATGGTATCCACTTTCTGTATCTGGAATTTACATTCTGATATAAAACGACTTTCAGAAATACGCTCTCCGCCCATGTTCGAAGATACAAACACCGAGCCATTCCTGACGTTTGTTCGTGCCTTTTCCTCGTTTGGAGATTTCGACTCCAGCCATTTTCGATTACTGGTTCCATACCTCCAAAGAATGTCGGTTCCCGAAGGGTTTGTACTTTGGCGCCAAGATGATACCTCTGATGGCTTATACCTCATCGAATCCGGGATATTGCGGGCCAGCTATCAATTTGCAGAATATGCTCAAAAAATAGAAGAGTCGATGGTTCCTGGTACTTTAGCCGGTGAATTGACAGCCTTGTCAGATCTTCCACGCAATGCTACCACTGTCGCTGAGCGGCCCAGCGTATTATGGAAGCTCAGTACTGAGAATCTGCACCGTCTAGAGACGGAGGAACCTAATGTAGCGAGGTTTTTCACACATATGGTGCTCAAGTGTACGTATTTATCTCCGGCGTTGTTGTATCATCACTGATGATCCATCCAGCTGCAAAAATTGACTACGATACGTTGCTCGCCGCTTTGGCCGGTAGACAGTAGTATTTTGAGGTATTACAGGTTATCTAAAATATTGTGCGAGAGGGATGTACATCTGGAAGTCAGTTAAAGTCTACCTTATACATAAATCTTCCCAAGTAGTGAAGAGATTGTACATCGCTTTCAACTTGCGCAAATATCGGTCACATATCAGATGACAACTCATCAACTTCAGTTCATACCAGATGTCACGAACTGAATTATGTCTCTTGCAAATTCAACTATGAATCCATTTCAGAACTCGCAGCAGAGCCTAGATCAGAAGGCAGTCGACGGTGACAACCCCGAGTCGTACGACTCTACTCCACAGCAGGACATTCCCAAAGTCAGATCGACCCCTCCTTCCGAGTCGGCTCGAACGGTGATTTCTGGGGCGTTCTTCGCTGGTGCTCATACATTCAAGATTATTGACGGGTCGTTCAATCACACTGATGGAGATATGCACCAAGATATTGTTTACGATCATTCACATCGAAGCAATTTTGGTAACAAATATGGTGACAATCATTCCAATACGAATAATAGGACGAATAACTACAATGGTGACTATAGTGCGTGCTGCTGACACTGTTCAAGCGTTTTGGGAAATAATCATATCCTCCCTTAGATGTCAATCGAACGCATGGATCTAACTACTGGACTCAGGCCAGCGCTAGGACTCAATATCACGGTGAGTCCGCTTCTTGGAGTTTTCGCTATCAGACTCTAATTATCCTCTTCTCAGATGAGCAAATTGCTGCTTCCGGCCGCGGTCGAGGTGGCAGATCGTCTGCCCCTCCCATCTCTGCTATTTCTAGTAAAATCATTCACGATCGACCCTCTAGTGCCCGTTTGCCAGTTAACACCTATACATCAGAGGGGGATGACTACGCTGCTTATGACCGAGAAGAAGAGCCTCAGTATTATGATCCTCAGTACGAACCTTATTATCAAGACTATCGTACCGAAGGGATTAATGACTATCGCTACGCGGATGAGGAAATTCATCAGGAGCAACCTCAGAGACAGCCCGAATTCGAGGGACCAAGAGCTTACGATGCGGAATCTGAGCCCGGGCTTGCTTCGACACAGTTTAAATCCCGCAATCCCTTTGCGAAGATGATGTCCCCTCAATAAATTCGGATGTCATTAATTTTCGTTAGCGTATTTTGCCGTTCATTAAGTACTGGGCTAGGTTGTTACATTCACTTGAAATGCTTTGTATGTTGGTTACAATCATTTGGGTATGGTGGTGGTCTACGATGCAGCGACGAGTTTATCATAGCTTTCGGTCGCTTTTTCCCCTTCTCTCTTGCTCCCTTTGTTGTATATATTTATATATATATGGACCTGCAGCGCAAGGAAGACTCTCCGTCTTCTCATCATCGCTCGCAGCGATTCCATACATTACATTTCCTACAAGGAGATGCTAGCATTATTGATTGTTTCTTCGATGCAATTTTGTATGATTGGCACAGGCGCTCGGAAGGCAGTGCCGGCAATTCTCCGGCGGTCTCGACCTGCAACGTTTCTTCTTTACCACATCCAGCAGAGATCCAGTCAAAGCTTGGACCACTCAGAACAACTTCTTGGATTATCTCTCTAACTGGTACTATACTCGAAGAAGGAAAAATGGACGGCTGGAAAAGTCTACAAAGTGGTCTCGCTAATCTTAACCTGAGCCAAAGCGCGAACAAGTTTACGAAAGGCTTCCAGTCCAGCGTCCAAGCTACCAAGGAACGACTTGGCCAGGTATCTCAGGATGAAATCACTGAGCTGCCTCAAGGTACGTGTCGCGTTTTCTAATACATTGTTATCAACAATTGACATATCTTACGCAGAGTACAAGGACCTGGAAGCACGAGTAGATGCTCTTAGAAATGCACACCTCGCAATGTTGAAGTACGTACTTCTGTAACTTTCTTGCTGAAAATGGTCTGATTAATTGGTTCAGAATTACAAAGGTATGGCAAGAATCAAATGATATAGTCCCTATGTAACACGTTTACCACCAGGTGTATGAAACCGAGGCCTATGATTATCCTGTTCAAATCCAGGAATCCATTTCCGAGCTTTCCAGCACCATCGGCACCAACTTCCAGAACTTCGCTGCTACCAACTTGAAAGGCACTCCTCTTTCTCCTGGTGCCACTGCCCCACGTCCTCACCTTGAGGCCCCACACAAAACCCTTCCTCATGCTCTTACTCGTGCCTCTCACACCGCATCGCAGTTGCTCATTTCAACTCCGGCCGGAGACTCCAGTAAACTCGGTAAAGCTCTTGCTATGTATACTCAGGCCAACGAAACTATTTCCAATGCCCGTATCCAACATGATCACGCTGTCCAGGACGGATATCTCCATCCTTGGCAAACGACTTTGGGCACGAGCATCAATGTTGCCATGAAGGCTAGGCAGGCCGTCAGGACAAGTAGGTTGGAGTTGGATGCGGCCAAGCAAGGGTGCGTCTGACCTTGCCCATCAAACATTCCTGCTTATCCTCTTTGAATAGCCTCAAGACCGCTTCTCCTGCTCGTCAGGAGCAGGCTCGCTTAGAAGTTGAGAATGCCGAGGACGACCTTGTTCAGAAGACTGAAGTTGCGATAACACTTATGAAGACTGTCTTGGAGAACGTGAGTGTTTTTTTTGATCGATGTTTGCACTTATGTCAAATTTCTTTGACCAGCCTGAGCCTCTCAAAAACTTGAACGAGCTCGTTAAAGCTCAGGTCAGTTCTGAATATATGACTGATTTGACCCTTGCTCATGGACTGCTTTTCCTACATCAGCTTGTTTTCTATAGTACTGCTGCGGAAGCCTTGTCTGGCGTTCAGGGTGAGATTGAGGAACTCAGTGTCGCTGCCGAGGGTGAATATAGGTAAGCTTCCTCAGTCCGTGTTTTGAAATTACACCGCATTTGCTTATCGCCTGTTTGTCTTCTGCACCAGAAAGTCCCGCGATCACTGAGGTGCCTCTATGAATGAAATGATGGGAGACTACGAGCTTGATTCCAAAATCGATAAACAAGTGACGGACACTATTGTGCTAAATGCTCGATAACTTCCTGAATGGGACTCGTTGATACTCTCACATAGCCTACAGTGTAATGTACGTGCGCCTTTCGGTTTAGTTTCATAACTTCTCTTTTTTTCCTTTGATACACTAGTTCAGAGTATGTACTACTTTTCGAAGTACAATTTTCCTTGTTTGTCCTTGTCTGTGTTACGATGATATGCTCTTTCAAATTCTGATGATGGATTATTGTTACGGATGATTATGAAATGTGTATCGTATTGTCCAATACAAGGCGATCAAGCAATCAATACTCCCCTCGACCTCTCATCAACCAACACCAACTTTGCTCCCCTAAGCAGGCAATACTTGGGCTTCTTCTTCTTAGGCTTTCTTTCTCCTTCGAAATTCTTTGCCACTTTGGAATAATCCGTGCCCTCCGGTGAGGTCAACCCAGACCACCCAGATTGCTCAGATTGCTCAGATTGCCCAGACTGCTCCAGCCGAATAGGATTTTCGTTCTCATTGGAACCCAAACGGAAGGTGAATATATCGAAGGCGTGCCTTAAATGCATCGAAATTTTCGTGTCGTGATACACCTTGAAGTAGTCGCAATCTCGCAGCGACAACGACAACGACCGGGTTGTAGAAACTAGACTTGATTGGCCTGACTGCGAGTCAGTGCTCACGGAGGACCGCAACGAGGACACATTAGCTGAATGAAGCCCCCGATGTGCTTCCGAACATGACAACGATGCCAATTTCACTTTCTCCATTCTAAGTCGCAGTGCAGCGTTTTGAGCAGGTTGAAAGGATATCCCAAGCGGTCCAAAATTATTCAAGTTCCTTAGCGTATTGAGATATTTCCAAAACTCCTTCAAAGCAAAGTGCGACCATTTTATAGTCGAACCTGTGGTTGTCATGTCAAGTGAAGAGGAATCATGTTGTTGTGGATCAAGAACGACAGCCGAGCTAGCGCCTGCTTCGGTCCAAGTTGCAGGTAGGAAGCCACGAGCGGGGATAATCCATGCTCTCCGGCCGAAATCGTCGGTTGTGGGGACCGAAGGTGCAGCATGAGGAGGCAGGTAAATTGGTGTTGCTCGGTCGTAAACCTGTATGGCATCAAAATCTGGAGGTATGAAAGATTTGGAAAGTTGGATGTGGGGCTAGGATACCGTAGCATTAGTCCGTCACAATGAATGTCAATTGGGACAAGCAACCTACCTGTGGTATGACACGGTGCAGGGAGCCGCTATCAAATCGTAAGAATTTCTTACTTGGCTCATCCGGGTCGAAGGCTTCAGATTGCTTCAAATTCGATGGAAGAGAGCGTTTCCTTCGTTGATATTGCGAGCCATATTCAGAGTGAGTGCAAAATAAGCTACTCAAGTCAGTAGACTCGAACTCTTCCAAATCGTCTAATGCGAGAATTTCCTCGGGTGTTGGTGATTCATGCCAGTCTCGAATCGTGTTTGTTGTAACGTCAGGTAGATTTATTTGAGGCGGTGGTGTAGAAATGGTTATGATTCGTGAAGCTAGATACGCGTCAAGTGAACAAGGGTGGAGAAGAGAAAATAGCTTAAAACACGTACAAGTGAGTACTTTGAGTGCATTATATTCTGCCTTTATTTCTACATTATGCCACATGTCCTCGTTTCTGACTTGTTCAACAAGATATGCGCCTTCTTGTAATAAAGGTTTAGGAGTATAATTCGTAGTGGTGTTATATTGGATCTGGTGTAAAATATACTGCGGCTGCTGGGCTTCTCGAGATAGTTCTGTGTTCATAGCTTGATAGTGGTCAATCTTCTAGTCACATCGCTTTAGAGGTAGGTACAAGAGTCGCGTCTTGTCGCGGTCCAAGTTGAAGCGCTCAAACCGGAGCAAGGGTCCGGAGTTCCGGACTGGAAATGCCAAATGCACGTATGCTCCTCGCTATTTGACGTCCACGACAATTTCATATCATTCAAGGCGGCTTTGTATTGAGCAAGATGGTAATTCTCTCTTAGAGCACACTTTTCATGATTTAACGTTTCACTGTGGTTAGTCTGCACTCTTCAACTTTCAATCCCTTCTTCTGGTCATTCTTCTGGCAATTTGTACATGCACGTATGTCCGTGCAGTAGCTCCGCGTTTGGTTGATAGAAATAAAGAAGGGTGCGCCGCCCAAAATATCTGCTTCTACTGACTTCTGACTGTTCCGCTTATACAGATTTTTGGGCTTATTCTTTATGGCTGCGCGAATAGGTGCGTAATTGCAAGGCGTGGGTTGACATACAGACTCAAACACCAGCACTTGATCCTCTAGGAGAACGATTATCACCATATGTCGCTTTGGCATGCATCTCGATGGCTGTAACATTACTCATGCAATGAAAGTATACACATTGGACACCGATTTCTCGCCCTCGTACTTCCGATTACAGCACCGAGAAGACAGGGCAATATCAGAGGCAGCTCTCGCGTACTTTGTATTTGGGTTTGCTATTCCCTCGAAGCCGGAAAACTACTCTCTCGATAAATATCGAACGATGCTGTAAGAGACGGAGGTCCCGCCTTCATTGAAGCGGTACTCTCTGGGTTGTCTACGCAATACCATATCACAATCTCACAACCGGCAAGTTAATCATCGACTTAGTGATGTTCTACATGAAACAAAAAATTTATTCCTTATCCTGCTATTCACATTCCAAAATTTGCAGTATCCCTTATCTTAACGTTATATAAATCTACTTTTTGCGGGCATCAAGGACGCAATACAAAATACATCTACACAATTGAAGTTGAGGGGATACATGTCATAAACGAAAGGGCAAATACGAGCATATAGTACACTTAGCCATTTCTGCGTCCTCCATCCGTCCGGATTCCAGTTACAAATGTCCATGAGTCTTGTTAATCCCTGCCTGAAGACCAGGCTACACCTGGCTTTCTAACATATGCAAGGCTTCTTTCAACGATGTATCAATAGATGTTGTCCAAGCTGAAACGAAAGACAGCGTCAGTTGAACACGACCTTCCATGTGGAGTAACAGAATTCTCTGCACACGTACCCCACTCCCAATTCTTGACAACTGTGTTGCCAAGTCTCTGTAAATAATCCCACTGCTGCTTTGGCGGAAGGCTGTCCAAATCTACTGGAACGCCTTCGTCGAGCTCGAGAGTCAAGTGTCGTCCGTTCGCCCTACTGACCTGCATCACCTTATATGCAAATGGGCAACGAATGTTGTCATACACCCGCAGCGCACGATGAGCGACGTTACTACGGTTAGTGGAGGGATGGCCGAGGACAGTTGCAAGAATGCAAGCATCCTGGTATGGTGGGTAATTCTTAGCTGTTCATATGAGCAGAATTAGATATACTTACTTCGAGAGCTTGTCCAGCACCTGATCCTTGATGAGGAGTCATTGAATGAGCCTGTATATCGAACCTTGGTGAGCAAAAATAGGATTGAAAGAAACAATTACTGACTGCGTCTCCCAATAGTGCTACCCTTCCTGAAACAAACGATTGCATTGGGCGTACCGTGTGGATTGCCCATTGCATCGGTTTTTCGACGCACTATAGTAATTGATTTTGGATGAGTATCCCTTCAAAAACCAAAAACTTACAGCAATTAGAGCTTGTACATCAGGTTCCCAATGAGCAAATGAGGTAGAAAAGGCGCTGGGCTCTACTGTTGACATCCATGGACCATTGAATTTGGTGTTTTCTAACTTGTGTTGGATGACAAATGCAACAAAGTTGATTAACTGCCCTCCAGAGATTCGATATGCAATGATGTACTGACAATATTAGTAGTTTATTAGCCAAATATCGACGGAGAAAGTCAAAGATCAATATGCTTACACCCTGTTTTCCTAGATACTTTGAAGAGCTAATGAGCCACCCGCAATTTAGCGTGGAATCGTTGTAGGGGAACAGCATACCTGTACACCAGGAGTGTTCAATATCCGATGATTAGGAGCAATTGTCCGAAGTTTCTGAACAGGGATCAACGCTCGATACGCGTTAGTCCCAGACCATACTGGTTCGACATGCTTGAGAATATCTGCAGCTTCCTGCCATCTCCCTTCACTTCTCGACCTCTGAGCCTTTTCTCCTAGGACGCCCGCACGGACTACAGATTTCAAGCCATCAGCACCAACAAGCACATCACATAACGCTGTTGTGCCGTCCTCGAATAAAAGCTCGATAGGACCGGACTGGCGTTGGACATATGATCTCAAACGTTTCGAACAATGCGTCTGACATCGTTTCGGAAGGTGGTTGAGCAAAGTTTGTTGATAATCGGCTCGATGGAAAAGAATCAGTGATCCTATGACAGTCAATAAGTGATGAAGCAAAGGATGAACGTTAGGCGATCAGTCACTTTGAAGAAAATGGGCTTGATCACTGACCTTCAGTAACTAGGGTGTAAAATTCTATGCCTTCGTGCTGGTCACTCTTCCGGTACTGAAAGACAGATACTGCAAGGCATCTGCGATGTGTTGAGGAGTATGGCAAATGCATACTTACCAGGGCCATTGACTACTTTCGTTTCCGTGACTTTGAGAAGATCTGCCTCTAGACCAAGCATCTTGATAATTTTCCATGGTCCTGAAATTTTATCAAAGAATTAACAGCACTCTTAGAAACATATGAAAGAGTCCTACGAGGGAATATACCAATTCCTGCGCCGACCTCGGTTAGAGCTCGCGCACCTTCGTAGATATTGATGTCAATATCGGGAAAACGCGATAAAGCCAAAGCGAAGGTGAGTCCTCCGATTCCAGCCCCGCTATGGCATGTTCAATAAATGAGACCTGCGATTCAAGGAAAAACTAGCATTACCAGATAGCTACTTGTAATTTGTTGGTGTTTGCAGAAGCCATTATTCTAGAAGAAACTTAGAAAACAGAAAGTCGATGGTATAACTAACCACAGTGCGAGCTTTTTATGTGTAATCACTACTAGATCCTTTTACACGGTTTGACCGGACTGCATAGCGAGTTCATGTAGCCCAAGTGTACTGTGCGGCCTGAGCCACAAGTCCACTTGCCGCGAGTAAGCCAGAACAGATAGACGCGTCAATATGTCCCACGATTCGGTCGCGCTCTGGATGGGGCTTGAGACAAAATTGCCATTTCCGTGACTATCTTTAAGCATCATCTTGTCAACTGACCTGAAGAATCGTTCAGTGTAACTGAACTTCGACAGGATCTCCTGGGGAGAACGAATTGCAAAAATAAATTTCAACCGTATTGAGGAGACTTCGGATTTTCTAAATGGTTACACTTGGATGGCTGAGAATTGGAAGATCGAAATGAACTAGATGAACGAGTTATCAGCACCATAATAGCTGTTCCCTGAAGAGAAAGGCTACATCATGAAGGCTAGAGCACAGAATCAATGTGTGGCCGGCTTCGAGACATGAAAACTCGTTGTTCTTGGTCCCTGCGCATATGCCTTTCTTCCTAATCGAAACAGAATGCTTACTCGCGATCCACCAGCCCTGCTAGCGTGAAGTCGATGGGATCGGACTTTGTTCGTAGTCGGAGGGGAGATGATACACCGATAGGAAGAAATGGGAGCACTGGAGCGGGTTTGATTTACTTGAACAGTTGTGAGATAGAAGCTGAGGACCGAACGCCGGGGATGATATATCCCCTTCCTCTTGATGCTCATTCAGACTCTATTAGCTCTAATCTCCTCCGGAAAAATATATGTCGAAGTGCCGAATGCGAAATTTCTTTTCTGAGCTCTCGGAACTGAATTTCGTTCGTCGTTAGTCAAGGAAAAAGATCACGCCACGTGAGCTCATCGCAACTTTTTCTCAGAGGAAGGACTTTCTAATTTCGGATCTTTTTGAGAACGACTGCATTCGCCAGTCGTCTTCTTCTTCCTTGAACACCGTACAGCTGAAGATGCTGACAGAAGCCTGTTAAGTCAACTTGTATCAGCGGTGTTAATGAGGATAACTCGGAACTACTGGATCCTCTAGGTAAGCGCGTTAACCTGGTGCTGGCGCCACGATTCTCTCAATGAACGGTTCATTGTTTTTCCTGTACATATGTCCTCATATGTCATATGTCAGGCAAGGAGATACAGGACATTTGTTTTTTTCGAGATTTTCGCGGAAATGAAGCAATTGCATGCAATTAATATTGAAGATGTTCGGATAATTTATGTAGGCCTTCTTATAATCTTACTCGTGGAGATTGAGCTTCGAGTGTGTCTAGCTAAAGGTAACCTATAAGCTGCTACTCTCGAATCAGATCGTTGCTCACTTTTAGAAATTGAGGAAGCGCACATTACTACCGACATACATTTGGAGGGTAGTAAGGTGCACGTATACCCCTATCCTCCGATTACACATCCAAATCCACGTTGGTTGATAATCTTTGCAATTCTTCGCCCAGTAAATGTGGATTCAATGAGGTCTGCATAAAGAGCTCTTCCGCTTCATACGTGGGTTCTTTTAATGGAGCTCCACCATGAATCCTGAAGTTGTCTAGTTCATTATGTACATCTACCCTGCCACACAAGTTCAACTCAGACCAATTCTACCCTCATGGAAACAACCAACCCGAGTCTATCGTCTACTTCTAGTGCTTATTAACATATCTTTCACGGACCAGCGATCAGCCTTCCCCCGACTATCTTTATTTGACTATCATGAAATTATCATTCATGGCTATACTTTCCTTCTAGCCACTGTTGTGTTACGAAGTGACTCAGCTCCACGCGTATGTTGAATTCCATCCCCAGAAGTTGATTCAACATACGTATTCCTTTGTTTCGACTGACTGAAGTGAAGGAAGTGCAAACGTAGGTCTGTCTGAGTGATACACGCATACACATATTAACAATAATGTACAAGAGAGCGATGAATCCAAGTACATAGAATAAACTAAAGAATAATGCTGAAAGTGTTATGTGGTATAACAGATGATAACGGGTAGTCATGACAAACACACGAGGGGCTATTCGAGAAACTACAGACAGGTCCATCACCAGATAACGAATCACCTCAGGCCTTCCTCGTCTTGATCTCCCACATCCCCGAGCTCTTCCTAACAATACCAGTCCACACCCAGTCTCCTTCAATCCCCAACCAATCTACCCTCCTCACACCTTTACTTATCTCTGCCCCCTCCCCTTCACCAATATGCCCAGAATCAAGCTTCGTGCGTTTCGAGTCCCCAAACAACTCTTGGCCGACAGCTTTGCACCGGCTACGAAAAGCTATCGTAACTAGATCCCGGGCAGTTTGGGGTGGTTGAGGTTGTTGTCCGTAAATATCATAACCATGGCCGGGCCCTGGAGAAAGAGGATGTGGGAGAGCAGAATATGGTGATAGAGGTGTCAGAGGCATATGCGAGGTAAACGGTGAGCGGGAGGTTAAACTCGAACTTCGGGTCCTTCCTCCAATCATGACAGTTCCCATTTCTTCATTATAAAAATCTCTGCTTGTTATGGGTCTCTGTAGCTCTCTCCACACGCCCTCGATAACCTCCCATACCGTTAGACCGATGGCACCAAACCCGACTCCGAACCCTGGCGTGCCAGGAACTGCTCCAGCTCGACTGGACATAGCAGAGGCCGACACAACGTCAATGTACCACGGTAGCCTGGGATGATAAAACCGCATATGAGGAGTGGAAGGTTCGCATGCCATTTGCGTGAAATCAATAGTGCTAGGAGGTCGGTTTAAAGAAGGAAAGATGCCTCCACTATCGAAGCCGAAATGGGTACGTTGGGCGTGAGATTGGATTTGAGATTGAATTGGGAACCGGAAGTCGATGAACATTGGCGGGTGAGAGGAGGATACACGATGTATAAGAGCATTGGGTACACGTCTGACAGGGTCATTCATCTCAACGACATCCGATAGGTGTCTTTGACGCGTGGAGGAGAAACGAGTTAGAAGGTTTGGTTTTATGGAATAGTCTGCTCTCCAGTCCCTCGGTCGTCTGACTCGATCTTCAGGACTATACACATGGTTTTCGAGGAGCCGATTGTTGGAATTATAGGGACTATTTTGTGTGAACCAAGGACTTCGTTCCATTCGTTCTCGAGACCTGTGCTGTTCTCGATCAAAATTCGGGAGTGCCCATTGTGGTTCGTCGACTGAAGCAGATCGTTTCATAGCTGACTTGCGCCGAGGCCTGTCCGGGTGTCGACTACGAGACCGCGAACGACCTCGATGTTTTGAGGGTTCGCGTTGATCACCATTAAGTCCCATCCCTGTAAACGAATCTATAAGATCCCAGTCTGTATCACCAGAAGCAATATTGCCATGGCCACGAGTCGACCTCTGCATCAGAGTTGTTCTTGCACGACGCATTTGGTCTGCTTCATCGTCAAAACTTAATTCCTCCTCTTCGGGATTGTTCCATGCACCCGGTGGTCCTGAGCCCCAGCCGCCACCTTCCCTAGCGTCCCGTCTTGGACGCGAGTGTGAATGACCTCGCTGTGAACGCGCTTGACCATGATGGCCGGCGTTGGCAAAGTACCCTCCGGAAGTCATAAGCTGATCTGGGTAAGAATTCTCACCCCTGTGACCGAGCCCAAAACGAGGTGGAGCGCTGCCAGGCGGAGGTCCTCGAGCGTACTCATTGCCAAAGTCATCGCCATGTTCGTATGGCGAACGCCGATCCATATCGTAGTCTGGCGGTCTCCACGCAAGACTCGAGAAGCCATCTTCTCGACGACCGAACGTTGATAGTCCTTGGTCGCGTGTTGTTGCCCAAGGTGAATTCGTATTAGCGTAGGGAGTTTGAATTTGCGAAGGATGTGGGAGATTAGGATGGTAAAAGGCTCCTGGAGCACTATGAGGCGGTGGTGCTTGATAATCCCAGCCTGGTGGTGCTTGATGCCGAGGATGAGGTGTCCTGAGTATCGATTTGTGGATGTGGGTCCCATAGAGTAGGTTGATAGAACAGCAAAACTTACCCTGGCATAACTCTCCCACCACCGTCCGCAATTCCTGGAAACGCGCCCATACTCAGCCCTTCATTGGCATCGAATCTAGCTCCACGCGGTGGCGGAATGTTTCCAGGGCGTAGTGGCTCTACCGCCTCTGGCATATCGTCAAGATCCCAGACACCATTGTAGCCCCATGCATCCATTCTGGATAGTCACTCTGAAGCGCGAAATTATAAAGATAGAGAAATTTGTGACGGAGAAGAGCGAGGCTGTTTAAATATGAAGTGGAAGGGAACCAAAGCGATGAACTATGGCTGTACCTAAACAATACAGTGCAGGGTTTCAATGGGCTTCCCGCTGAAAGAATTGAGCTTTATTTGCTGATTGATAGAGGTTCGCCTTTTGTTCTGTGCCAGCTAAGTGTTCTTGAAAGGGATATATCGATAGAAGATAGTATACGCACCCTACGTTCACAGCTCGCCGTTTCTCGGTAAAGGTCAATGGAACACAACCACAGCAAAGCTTCTATTTATCTCCTATCTTACGTTGGATGACTGTAGATCCACGAATTCTCGTAACAAAAAAAACAGAAAACTAGAGAAGTCGCCTTTGGAATTCTGGTCGGCTTCCCTTGGACATTTAACAGCCTTTAAGGACTAGGTCTTAATCGTGGGTATTTGATTGATACATCCCCTTCAATTGATCGTGGGTCTTTTGTGGACAGTCTGTGTGTAAGACCATTCAATGATACGACGAACGCCAGCGCAAAACGCAGATCTAAAAAGATGCATCAGAGGGGAGTCGAACCCCTTTCCCGGCCATGGGAAGACCGGATCATAACCGTTAGACCACTGATGCTGTATTGAAAGCTACGGTGTTTACACTTCATACGAGTTCAAGTATCCAACCTGACTAAATACCAGCGCACTTCCTTCTCTCTCGACAAGCTTCAGTCCATTCTCGTATATGTAGTGCACGTACTTGTCATAATTCTTCACAAAAATCTCCTCGAAGAGCTTGTTTTCGACTGGATATGCGCCGAGCTCGATGTGGATCCGTCTGGAACCAGCATGTCGAGGAGAGGAATGCCGGGATTTGAGAAAAGGAGAGGTGGGATTCAAAAAAGTGGTTGGGCCAGAGTGAGCACTCATTGCAGTAGACAACTCTGGTAAATGTATGTCTAGCAAGAACTTGGCAAACTCTGCCCAATGGAATCGCGCAAACTGGTCCATAAATGGAACACAGTCGGAATTGTTTATGTCTAGGGGAAGTGTCGCGATATCACTAGGCATATTAGATATCATCTCCAATTCAGATAAATCAATTTCAAATCGTATTCTGATTTCTTCAAGTAAGTCGGAATTTGGTATGGAAGATATCACTCTCTTCACGGAACTAGTCGCGAGAGGAAGGAGCTCTTGGATATTACTCATTGAGCATCCGAGATATATGCTTTGGATGTGCAGGACGCGTAGATTGATGCAGTCCCGTAGATCGAACACGGGTAGGTCTCGATTTCGGAGTTCTAGCAGCGAAGGAATTGTAAGCTCTTCACGAAGGACGCAGAAGATGCATCAAAAAAGACGAACCTATGGCAATGGGAACGGGTATCAGGTGTAGGACTTCACTAAACCCAGAGCCATATCTGGACAGCATTCCATTGACCCATTGCACCTCTTCCTCGTCAGGAAAGCGCAATCCTACGATGAACCGGTCTATGGTTAACATGCTTGAACTGATCAGCGAGCTGAAGAGATTGCGTGCTGCCCATGTCGATGCTGAATGTAAAGTCTGAAAATGTATTTTGTTGCGTCCAGATAAAGCTTTACTTGTATCGTCAGTGCTGGTGGTATCGTCCCCAGAGCAAACTATCGAGCCCATTATCACCGACTGCAGCGTACAAGGCCACGTCGTGATCATTTCAACGAGCTCGGCAGCTTTTTGGAACCATACACCGGATATAATAAACGTGTGGATACTTAACCCAAACATGAGTGATTTGAATGCCATGGGAACGTCGCACCACGTATCGTCTCGCCAATGAAGCGTTTGGACGTTACGGAGGTTCTTCCTGACCCGTGAAAGGTCGCTGGGCAGAGTTTGGGGGAAATGGAAGCCAAAGCTGATGATTAGGCGCTGTACTGCAAGTCCCATGCTGCTGTAAGACGTGTCAAGGATATCGAGGAGCGCAGATAGACTTCTGGGGTCCGTCGATTGTCGACCTTGACTCCAGCCAGAGGGATCAGTGAGGATGGTAATTTCGAGGGAATTAAATAGGTGGAACCTGCTTCGTAGAAGCATCCCTTTACAACTTAGGCTGGTTGCTAGAAGAGTCGCTTTGTCGGCTTGGAGCTGGTCAATTATGTGTTCGATTATTTCTGGTGCTAGCTTGCGGTCCATGATTGTTAGGGAAAAGATGCAAGAGGGTGGCGGAAAGGCTAGATAATGATATATAGCAAAGACGCAAAGTCCCGTGTAAGCCGCCTCAGATTGCGCGATATGCACTAACATGAAGGATCTGTATTGCCCATGATTACCGTCGGTAACTCCGATAGAATGATGAATCCTGCAAACACTAGATAATAATGTATGTTAACTATGTCAGCCTGCAGATCCGCGACTGCAGATGGTCAAAGGATTGCGCCTTTTATATTTCCTCGAATCACAAGCTTAAATGAATTGATACCAACCAACCAGCGAAAGCTCAAAAGATCAGAAAAGACGAGAAAAGATAATCATGGAATGAGTTGAGAGAAAAGAAGCACAAATATCTCCGGATTCCGTATACATTGATTCTAGGTCTGACAATTCCTACTAACTTTTGCTTCGAGCACAGCTGCCTAATTTCTCTTGCTAGACTCAGAGACTAAGTAATAATCATCCGAGCTCATGAATATTCTCTCTATTCACTGCTATGGTTTCTGGCTTCCTTGGACTGGACTTGCGAAAACTTGCTTTGCACCGTGGCAAGATCAATTATTTGCGCAGCAGCCGTGCGTCTTATCTTTGCAGTCAAGCACATGAATGTAAGTATGGATATCTTTCAATCCACTCGCAAATGCTCCTTCTTTTTTATGTTTTTCGTTTCTCTAGTTTTGGCTGACTTGGAACTGGATAATTCGACCGCGCCATACATTTTCAATGACCTTTATTCTCTTTTAGTTCACTGGCCGAACACCTTTCATCCCAATGGACACACCATCATTCCTGGAGTAATTGAGCCGTATACTTTACTTTACCATGCACGAAAAGACACTCAGACTCCTCCGCCATCTCCAGAATGGCTGGCTTTCGATCCGGAAATGAGCTACGCAGTCATGGCTACCAGGATACCAGGCCCGACCTACATGTATACTTACAGAACAACAAAGCCGGCAAAGGTGCTGTACTTCAATGGTATGTCCGCAGCCTGGGGCGAAGGTTGGCTTGATACGCAGTACACCGTACTCACTGGTAAGGGCAAGACAAATGGGTCCAGGAACAATGAAGTCAGCTTGTGGGATGACTACGGACGTGCAAAAGGTCTCTGTCAATGGGGTAGACAGAGAGGCTTCGAAGGGATTCTTCGTATGAATGCTGGCTTGTACGTATCATTTCTTTTTTCGTTGTATCAAAAATTATTTATCATCGATCTAGTGAAATCATTTGGTGTGATTTTGATTCTCCGTCGTTGAGACTCGTTAGCAACTTGAATATTACGCCTCCCGGGACACCGGAAGCGCGACGATCTTTTCCTTTTCCCCTCGACGTTGTTCAGAATATCAAGCCGAACGAATTTCCGCCAAATGAACTGCCTATACAACCTCCACGAGGACCTGGCCGTAGACCCGGTGGTGGAAGACCTGGTGGTGGTGGTGGTGGTCGCGGTCCGTGGGGATCTGCAACAGCACCGCTAGCTCGAACCGGAAATTTAGAATGGTTGCGTGCGGCTTCGCGATATCCCTCAACCGTCCAACCTCACCTGTCCCTTTATTATCACCAGATGGTTTCCTTTTACCATCCTCGTTACCAGAGTTTGCTCCCTAGTCGGTCTGGAAAATTCATGCAGGAGCATCTCGTGTGGGAACACGTTTCAGACGGGGATGTTCATATGTTTCTGGATGAGTTAGATTCTGTGGTTCGCACTAATTCACCTGGGACAGGCTTCAACTGGCAGGCCGCAGCGACAGACGTCGTTGCCTTTTGGGCGGATCGAATCGCCCAGATCCAGGATTTGTTAGAAGGTGTCAACAGTACCTCGAATTTGACCAACATCGTCCAGACCGTGCGGCAATTATCCTATTCACCTCTAGATCCTTTCATCTCCTATGGCGAAGCACTCAACGCCTCAGGGCACGAAATTGTGTTCGAATTCCGCTCATCACCTTTAGTAATTCCCGGTCTAAAGGTTCCCAATACCACTGCATTTGAGCGATGCACATATTCTGCTACAGAATTTCTTGCAGATCCAGAACTTCAAACACTCATGACACCTCAAGAACATGTCTTGAAGATGAGCATAGACACGGTGCTTCATCGGCTTTGCAAGGACTTTGGGTCTTTTTTTGCGGAAAGCACAGACCTAACGGACTCCGCTAATTATCCCACACTTTTATCTATGTGGAAGAACAGAATTGAATATCTGATGCGGTGGTTGGAGTGGTCTTCATGGCTAAGATGCGAGGAAATCTGTGGTCTGGATGTATGTTCTCACTACTTGTCCTCGTTGCATACCTGACGACGATTATTACAGAGCGTCTGTTCAATGCCCGTGTGGCCTATTGCATGGGGCCACGGTCCTTTTGGAGGACCGGAAAGAGATTCAGATAATAATCTTTCCAAACCGACTTGTAGACGACTGATTTAGACTATGGCGATGAACCAGGTATTGTGTAATAATGTACAACTGGTAATTCTCTACCAGACTTGTGGATTTAAATCGGGGTACAAGGATTCTGTGTTTTAATGTGTTTCTTTCTAGAGAGTCCTTCAATAACAGTAGCTATATCACACTACTCTTCTTCTTTTCCTACTTCTATCATCTGTTCTTCCTGCTTTAATCTCATGTTCGTTTCTCCATATCCATTTATCCTCTTCAGCTTCATCCAAATCTGGTTCCCTCTTCCTCCGCTTCCCTGAACACAACGACACAGGAAGTTCCAGGTAATCCCACAAACTCGATGCCCACCGTTGTGGTATTGTACGCCTCTTCCTTGAATACGCTGGTTCAGCCAGCTTGGACCCCTTCGATTTGGTGGGGAAGATGATTGCGTAGTCAGAATCATCTTCCGGCTTCTTCAGCGAGTACAACGGGCCGGCACGACGTTCCAGCCATTCAAGTTTCGCGACTGTGGCACTGTATAGAGTAGGCGCAGGTATAACGTATCCTGGCGGTGGAAGCAACGGATAGAACTCGTTTTGTAACTCATGGACAAGCTCGTGCATGGTTTTTCCGGTCTCCCTTGCTTCCTTTAGGCGTTCCATCAGCTCATCCGAGCTAGGGGGTGTTATCACTGAAGCAGCACGTTCCGTTTCTGCCTCATCGTCGATAGAAGGTGGCGAAGCTAGATGAGATATAGTTTCCTCAGTGGAGGTCAGTGTTTCACTCCTTGCTCTTGAAAACCTGAAATTGTGGTCAGTTCTCCATTCCAGTATATGATCCAAAAATGCTTACTGAATGGCGTCTGGAGAATCTTCGTTGTCGGATTCATCCTTCAGCTCGACCGCACCCTCGTTTGCCAATGGTACCGTGCCACAGTACGGTACAACGCTGAATGTGGCGGAAAATTTCGGTCGTACAGACATAACAATTAATGTCGAGTTCTAATTGTTTTCTTATAAGTCCAGATATTGGTAGGCAGTGTGGGTGCCACCTAGTTTGTAGTGATAGTGGTTAACAAATATGGGTTGGTTGATGCCTGCAGGGCACAGGTTGTCCGCACTGCGTTTATATACTGGCCAGCCCTCATCGCTTTGTCCGGCGTGAACTTTAGCTCCGATTAGACGCCAAAGCGCGTATGGATAGGCCAAAGCACAGCGGTCCGGTGGTGGTTGTTGTCCAAGCTTCAAAGTACTGAAAGGGAATTAGACACTTAAGTCGTCGCTGCGCATCATGTGCATGTGGGCGAGGAAATCAGTGTCTCAAGCAATCGCCGTCGTTGTGACGTTTCATTGTGGTGGATGCCACCTTTTGTCCTGATAACAGTTGTAGCAGTCACCTCCTTCGAAAGCATGGAAACAACAGAATTTTAAACAACAATAAACATTCAGATGTCTCAAGATTTCCGAAACTCATACTGGCTAGGAGGACGAGGGGCCTGCGGTGTTCTACCTTGTTCACAATGTATGCAATCAATCGTGACGCCGACGCCGACGCCTTGAACCACCTCTGCTCTGTCCTCCTCCTTCTCCTTGACCGCCCTTCCGCCGCCTACCTCGATATTTCCCATATATCTGCCTCAATAAGAACCTCAATAATCCTCCTGCGTACGCGTTTTCACGCGGGTATATCTTTCCAGATGAGCGACTGTATTCGGCAAGCGCATCTTCCGAAGGATGCTTTAGCGGAACATCTTCTTTATGGTCAACCAAGTCGCAGATGTTCACATGAATGGTCTCAATCAGCTGTATTGAATTCTTTTTAAGCGAGATACGGAAAGCCTTGCGGAGAACATACGTCTTTGCAACCTTTGACTGTATCTGGAACATCTTGAATTTGCAATGCTCGAAACAAGCTATGCCATCCCTCCAAGGAATCTGCATCATCTCCGTAGAATGCATTGAACTGTTGCGCGATAGCGTCCCGAATGCCAGCAAGAGCTTCCGTTCGCTCGTCGTCCTCTTTATCCCAATGATAGCAGTCGCACATCTCCCAGAACTGAGCCATGGTTTCGCGAGATGGATTATATCTGAATTCAGAATACCGCTCGAAGAACAGGTGGATCGGGTTCAGGATTACCTGAGTGGAATATGACATCGCGTTGGGTCTCTAATCTGGATGAGAAAGACGGAGGAGATCTCTTTATATAAAGGGAAGCACAAGATACCGCGTATGTAAGCATAATCCCGTCCTGCATTCTAACGTACCTAGGTTGGGGAAGTATGCGATTGTGCAAAAAGTATGCGACTGCGCAAGAAGCTTCGGTCTACTCCATCAATGTATGGTCAACCACATATGTATGTGCGTAGACATCACAACTCAAAAACGTAGACAGACATTGTGGGAGACTCAACGTCATGAGGTGTGCATTCTCTTCTCCAAGGTTTTCATACAGAGTAAACTTCCTTGGAGCTAGATTTCACGAGGGCGTCTATATCCGTAATGGCGATAGCTCAAGTCCTTCATTCACTGGGTGCACAAGTCAATAAATCATACAACTTATCAATAACTTTTGGTGATGTTATCTAAATACTTACAGGGATTTATACAGAAATTTACACCATGTTATCATTTCTTACATAAGTTTTAAATGGATCTCCTGTAAGTTTACCAGAAGGGATAAAATTAATGTACTTTTACATGCAGTGAATGTTCATCTCACGTACATAAATATGCGCCTTGCCAAGGCAGGCGTGTCTGAGCACCGTCTGTTCTTCTTTATTATTCTTACTGCACAGGAGCACTTCACCTATTCCCGTTTCGCTATAGCGCGTAGTGTTCGACGTTGCCTCGAACCACCCAGTTTACTCTGTCCTCCTTGTCCTTGGCCACCCTTTCGTCGTTTACCATGATATTCTCCATATATCTGCCTCAATAGGAACCTCAATAATCCTCCCGCGTACGCGTTTTTACGAGGGTATATCTTTCTAGAGCTGCGGCTGCAGGCAGCAAGAGCTTGTTCTGACGGATAATTAACGATTTGAAAACCTTTGTGGTCTTCATACCCTAAAATGAAATCAATTCAGGTGATATTCTAATAGGTACAGATACAATGGGCAAAAAATTATGCATACTTCTTTACATGCTTTCTTCGTATTCGGAATATCTTGAACTTGCAATGCTCGATACAGATTACGCCATCTAATCAAGCTTTCTGCGTCACTTCCGCAGAATGCATTAACCTGTTGCGCGATGGCGTCCCGAATGCCAACAAGAGCTTTCGTTCGTTCGTGATCCTCTTTCTTCCAACCATAGGACTCGCACAGTCTCCAAAACCTGGGCCATGGTATCGCGAGATGGATCTTAACTGTACCGTGGATATTGCGCAAAGAACGATTGAATGGGATGAGACGTTAATGTGGGTCGAAGTCAAGCAGGATGTTGAAACCTTAGAGGATAAAGTCAAGTGCAGGGACGCTATCCGGATTGACATTCTTGATAGGAAAGTTAGAGGAGAATAAACGGACTTTTATTCAAGTGCGTGAGCGCAGAAGGTCGATTCGGGCTGAGATCAATCTGTACAAAATTCCAAAACCTGTAGGAAGAAGCGCAATACGACAACGAACACTGCTACATAGATAAATTGAATGCAATTAGCATGAGTTGATCGATCTGCGTAACGGCAAACCGCAGTCTGTACTAGTTCTATACCGTGATCACAGTTCTTAGTTCACCGGGAAGATGACGCGGTCAACTGGCAACTGGCAACGAATTCCCGGCACGGTCTGTGACCTATAAAATTCAAGTACCCTTCAATTTTTGTACCTAATACCTGCTGAGATGGCAAGTGTAGGGACCGTTCTAGCGCAACTATTTCCACCCGAGGCTAAGTGGTCAGTCAATAATATCCCTGATCTGACTGGAAAAGTCGCGATAGTCACGGGTCAGTGATGTTGGTGGGTAGGTCTTATAACCATACGCTCACTATATAATTATGTTTAGGTGGAAACGTTGGATTAGGGAAGGCAACTTGTAAGCACCTTTTGGTGAAAGGTTGCACTGTCTGGTTGGCAGCTCGTTCAAAAGCCAAAGCGGAAAAAGCAATCGCAGAACTAAAAGAAGAAACCGGGGAGGAGGCGTTATTTTTGGCGCTTGATTTGAACGATTTGAAAGCCGTAAAAGAGGCTGCGGAAATCTTTAAAAGGTAATCTTTCCATCTGCAAGTCAGAGAGATACCCGACCTAGATGATTCGACAGGCATTCTTCTGCTCTTCATATCATAATCTGCAATGCCGGGGTAATGGTGCCTCCAGTCGAACAACTTACTGCCCAAGGTTATGACCTTCAATTCGGGGTCAATGCTCTTGGCCACTTCCTCTTTATTGACCTGCTTCTCCCTTCACTTAAAGCCAGTTCAAATTCTATGTCAGAGACCCGAATTGTCTGGGTCTCCTCCTCTGTACAATATTATTTCCGTGGTCCTCCTGTCAACTATGATAATCTTACCGATACTCCTTCCCGCAAGAAACTTGGAACGCAGCAGCTGTACTGCCAAAGCAAATTCATCACTGTTATGCTGGCATATCATCTGGCCAAAGACCTCGCAGACGATCCGAGCTCAAATGTTATCTGCATAGTCCTGGATCCTGGAAACATCGAGACGGACTTGCAACGGCATAATGGTCCTAGTATATTGAGATCGATTATGGTAGAGTATCCTTGCTTTGCAATCATACTCATTCTGACTTGCCAAATATCCGCAGAATTGGATAATTCTCAAGCCTGTGTCGAAGGGTGTTCTTTCTCAACTATATGCAGCAACAGACCCTGAAGCTGTACAGTACAATGGCAAGGTGGGTTTACTTTGTTGGTTGTTGAATATTTGAGCATTGAATTCTACTTACGTAGTATTTGCGACCTTGGGCCCGCCTCGGAGAGCCACATCCCAAGACCAAAGACATAGCTGAACAGCAGAAAATTTGGGATTATTGCATGTCCGCTATTCGGGGATACGAATGATTTACTTCTTACTTGATGCCTATCTACTGATATGTCTGTTCTCGAATACCCGTCCTCTGTCAATAGTAATTTGCTTAGTTTTAGGTATCCGGAATGGTTTGTTAGTATCACATCGCTGCAATACACGAAGAGGGTGTTCTAGAATAAGGGTATCGATAACTTTCAAGAAACTGTAACTCCGATTGAGTCGAGGTTCCAGCTGTTCACAAATTTGTAGTATACTACTTAATAACTAACAATCACCGACGTTGAACCTGATTAGGCGCAAGCGCCTTTATATCAATCACTTTTACGGATTCTCTATTACATTCTACGGCGCCTCGGAAATTTTAACATGAAAATGGACAGTAAAGACAATAAATGACAAAAGTTTGAAAAGTTCAGTTCTCACAGCCCTTTGAACGGAACTGCAAAGATCTAAATGACAAGCATTGGAACTCTTTGCCCAGTTTTTCCCTCCTGCTTCCAAATGGTCGCTCGACGAAATCCCAGACCTAACAGGTAAAGTGGCCATAGTTACTGGTAAACATTCCCTTCAGCTCTTGAGCATCATGGTTTAAGCTCACTATTGTAGGCGGGAACGTGGGTATTGGGAAAGAGACGTGCAAACACCTCTTGATCAAGGGCTGTACTGTCTGGCTAGCTGCTCGCTCTCAGTCCAAAGCGGACCAAGCAATCGCAGAACTGAAGAAAGAGACCGGAAAGGACGCACTGTTCTTAGAGTCCGATTTGAGCGACTTGAAAGCCGTGAAAGAGTCTGCGGAAAGATTTAAGAGGTATGTATGATTGACCTCTCTCAAGAGCCTCTGTGTTCATGATGCCCTCCTCCCTAGCCAATCCAATACGCTTCAAATCCTTATTTGTAATGCCGGAGTGATGTCCCCTCCTATTGAGCAACTCACTGCCCAAGATTATGACCTTCAATTCGGCGTCAATGTCCTTGGTCACTTCCTTCTTATCCAAAAGCTACTTCCTCTCCTCAAAACCACCTCCAATTCTCTCCTGGAGACTCGCATTGTTTGGGTCGCATCTTCAGGACAATACTATTTTCGCGACCCCCCAGTTAAATACGACAACCTCACGGACACGCCCTCCCGCAAGAAGCTCAGAACGCAGGAACTCTATGTTCAAAGTAAATTTATCACAGTAATGTTGGGGTTCTATCTGGGCAAAGTACTCGCCGAGGAACAGAGCTCAAACGTTATTTGCATACATTTGGATCCTGGAAATATTCAGTCGGATTTGTATCGACATCTTCCTTCCCTTCTAGTGACGATTATAGTGAGGAATAGTGAATTGAAGTAATGCTCTCGGTTAATCCATCTATGGAATTTCTAGGGTTGGGCAATCCTCAAGCCGGTTTCGAAGGGCGTTCTTACCCAGCTCTTTGCTGCCACTGCTCCGGAAGCTGCCCAGTACAATGGAAAGGCATGTTGATATAGACATTCACTTGTTGGTACGCTCACTGATGGCTACATATAGTATCTTCGGCCTTGGGCACGCCTCGGAGAGCCCCATCCTCAGACTAAAGATGAGACTGAGCAAAAAAAGATGTGGGATTATTGCATGGCTGCTATCAAGGAGTACGAATGAACTCAGCTGTTTGCATGCTGAACTACGTAACCTTTATACCCTTAAATACCCTCCTGATATATATTGGTTCAGTTTCATAGCTTGGTGCCCAGGATCATGAATTGAATCCTCATCCTTGGTTGGTGAGGCCCCTGTGAATCCATCCGCCTATCCTTCAGTCCACAACAAGCGGATATCTAGTTGGATCAGAATGAAGGTCGATACAGAATCTCTCAACCTGACAATGTCTTTGAAAATCGTGATTTGCACGTAAGTAACAAGAGGAAGTAAATGTAAGTACAACAATGTCAGCACAACAGCGAGTAGCACAAATGCTGGTACAACATGAGTGGTGCTCATACAACAGTAAACAAGTAGATCATATATGGAACGGAACCCTTCATATTCGAGTTGCTAGCACTCATTGATGCTCCGAAGCCATTGAACGAATCATTTCCTCGGCTTGTGCGCTTCGTGGCCTGAGAAGACAGTCAAAAGGAGCAGGGACACTACAGAGCTTTGAGCTTAGGTTCACAAAAGAAGTAGAAGCGTACTCACCAGGCCATTGATGGGATATACTCGTAAGTAGGCTCAATTACATTTCCATCTTCATCAATAGGCTTTGTGATGTCAAAAACGGCCAGCATAGACGCAACCGCTATCCAAAGAGACGAGAAAGCCATAAATCGTCCTGGACAGATACTTGGAAAGAGTAAAATGATTACATTGAGACTTGCTATTATGATTGAATCGAACACACCGACGTCCAAAACCGAACAGGGCAGTATCGGGATCTTTCACAGCTGGGTTGATTTTTCCATCTTCGCCAATGAATCGTTCTGGTTTGAAAGAGTGTGGTTCTGGATACACGTTCTACAGTATAAAAATGTATCAGCGCGATTGACTTGAACATATAAAGAAGACCGACCTCGTTATGAAGCATCGCCCTGCGAAATATCAGCAAATGCTTGTCGCATATGCCATTAACAGACTCACCAGATATTCGGGACCATTATAGAGCCGGCTGGTATCCTATAGCCTCTATATACATCCTCAGAGGTAGATGCATGAGGGATGCCTGTTATGTTGTCAGAATCTCGAACGAGAGAAGTCGTTTTTTTTCAGCCGAAAAAAAAACACACCGAGAGGAGTGACATTCTTCCATCTCATTGTTTCCTTTACGATTGCAGTAACATACGGGAGTCGCTCTTGATCAGAGAACCCAGGAAACTCTCCAGACTGGACCACAGAGTCAATTTCTTCGTGAGCCCGTTTTTGTGCCTCGGGATTGGCGAGCATTGCGAGGATGAACGTCAACAAGACTGAAACTGTCTAGAGACAGAGCGAAAGAAAGATAAGCGCAAATGTTAAAGCTTGTGAAATCAACGACGGACTGAATCTGTGGCGCCTAGATCATGCATCAGTAAGTTTTCTATTGAGGCAAAATCGTTTGCCTTCACCTGTGTACATCGTTGCTGCTGTTGACTGCACTCTCTGCTCCTGGCCAAGATCCCCGGTTTCGGTCAACTTCTCCAGACTGTAGGATGTAAAAGATGGTCGAGCAGTTCCTTGTGACTAAGATATTTGGTTAGTCGGAACTTCGTCGCGAAAAACAATCGGGGACATACTATCTGCTCCTTAGCGGCAGCGTAAGGTAGTTCACGCATGATAGTAGAATATCGAGCCCATTCTTTTGCTTTGCGTTTAAACCCGGCTCCTACAATTTTCGATCAGATGGACGTAATTTCAAGCGTATGGACACTCACCAGGAAACCATTCAGGTACGTATTTCAGAATAGGAATAGACTCGACAAGGAAAACACCAGGGGCAATACCTAGACCAAGAGACTCAAGAGCATTTTCAGCAGCGTCGATGTAGGGGTCATTGTCTTCTTGGACATCTATCCCATAGGCAATTCCAAGAATGATTGAGGCTGCCAAGCTATAAAGAAAAACCCACTTGTTATAATGCCGCTGATGCAGGGTTAGTGGTACTCACTGTCGGACATGGTGTACATATCTTTTTGGATCCTCTAGCAGGCGGTGGAGAAATTGATGGGTGACGCGTACCTCGAGGGGTTGGAAACGCTCCGCGGCTTGGGGATGAAATTCCTGCTGAAACAGTTTTCGCTGGGCACGCCTGGTGATCATAAAAATCATACTTTTGAGGAACATCGATACAAATCTATGAAAGGTAATTACCATTCATCACCTATATTAGACCGGATAAGATCGATGAACACTATAAAAAGACGAGAAAAGACCTACCGTAGGCCATCAGACCGAAGGAAAAGTTCCATCCCATCAACTCGTTCACCATTACTAGACGAGGCCTAGGAGGTTACAACGAAATAAGATAAGAGAAGCGCCTCGAGTCGACTCATGGACATACCTGTCTGAGTGGATTGCTGAATGCTGATCAAGTAGCTCTTCTGCGACTTCAGCCGAGTTCATGACAACTATAGACGTTCCCGCAACCTCAAGGTGAATTATGTCGGACCCTTTGTTTTTCAAGTTCAATTCATCGACAAGGAATATGGAATAACAACTCACCAAGCTCTTTGCACCATTTGTCATACGTCTCCCATTCGAATGTCGTTGGCATTTCGAGCAAGTTTCCAATCAAGGGCAACTTCTTCGGACTAGGAGGAAGAGGAGCGTAGTGTCTGTCAGGTCGTTTCATGTAAAGATACAGAACGACGAGCAAAATCAAGGCGAGTACAACAGTTGGCTCCATTGGATAGAAGAATCAATCGAGAGGAGGATGACTTGATAGGAAGAAAACGACCTTGAGAATAAGAAGCTAACTCTAAAGAGAGGCAGCTTTTTAATCTGTATAACTATCAAGTTGACACATAGTTTTCCCTGACTGAGCATTGCGAGCCCTGAAAAGAAGTTAAAGTAAAGGCAGCAAGATTAGACACTTGGACACGCGCCAGATCTCTCAACAGAAATAGCGGAGCGAAAGCGCTCTAAATGGATATTATACCCCCAAATAATGGATCAAAACATGAGACCAGAAGAACGCGCTTTGAGCTGAACACAATAGGATTACTGCATGTAGTAATTGTGCAAGGAGATATGCGATTCCATAGGATTCGTTTCAAATTCGTTGAAGCAACGCGGCGTTTTACGCTGCAGAAACAAGGAGATCAGTCGGAATCTATCTCCAAGGAGCCACAAGTGGGCTAGATTTTCCAAATCGCATGCCATGACGGACCTCGAGGCTTCACCCACAGCACAATCACGAATATCAACTCCTTCAATCTGCGTACACAGGCGTACACGTTCATGATTATCAAAAATCAAGAATGGGCAAAGTTAAAGGGTCGTTTGACTGAGGGCAGATTCCAGAATGGTTAGAACAAGCTTTATTCATTCTGACTGTACACAGAGTGTACATGTATATGTGCGCGAGCCCCCGGACATAAAGACACTAGTTAAAAAAAAGATGTATTCAGAAAATTGGTTCGCTTTTGCAAGCTCAAGTCAACCCTTACGTGGACAAGGCAATTTGATCCCTAGGTAGCTTTACGAAGTTCCACGAACCGAAGAGTACTTGTAACTCTGCGCATCTCTTCTTCCCTGATCTACATTAACACTCTTCAAAACTGGGATCGCTGCCCATATCATAAAAACAAGGAAGAAAAAAGAATAACGGATGTTGCCAGTCAGGTCAGAGATAACTCCAACAATGAGTGGGCCAACGAACGAGCTCGACTAATCGTTGAAAGAGGCAAATGGGAATGTGATTCGAAAATACGAAAGTTAGAAAAGTCATAAGCAGATGTAGTTAGTTAGTTAGGTCAATATGCAAATAAGGTTCCATACCTTGTCGGTAATCGAGAACAGGCCGTACCTATATTGTTGTTACAATTTCTCAGTGGGAAACATGAGGACACCTGAAAATAACTCAAACCATCTTGCTTCCTCTCCTGGAGGTAGAAATTCCGCGTAGAAGGCTCTTGCGTATCCATTGAACGCACCGAGCACGAAACCTAGCCGTAGTCAATTGCAAGTCGGTACTTGAAAGGAATTATATTGATAGAGCCACACATACCGAAATATACAGCTAAGCCAAACATTTCTCCTTGAGTCGTTAGCCCTCCGAATCTGCCTTGGAGAACACTGATGAAACCAAGGCATCCATAGGCAGGTACCAGAGAGGCCAACACTAGAAGTATCAGAAGAATTCGTTGATTTGACCATCCGTACCGACGCTGTATTCGTGGCCAGAATAACGATCCCAAAATACCCGATAAGGGGACAATCATTCCAATCAAAATCAGTGCCGAAGGTTGCATGTTGAGGACAGTCTTTGCGAAGAGGATGGCGGTACTCGTGATCGTCGTGAAAGCTAGCAAAAAGATGAGCTGAGAAGCAAAAGACAATATAAGCATCAAGCATACCATCTGAGAGTAGAAACCATGCAGCAAGGAATTTGAACGTGTTCCGCAACCTTTTGATTTCGCTCCACCGAAGCATTCCTCCCAGTCGCTTCCAGGCGGCAATTATCTCTTTTCGTAAGCTCCATTTACCAGCTGCCGCGGCATCCGTATCCACCCATATTGCATCTTCATCATCGGACAACAAACTGTTTCGCCCGCTAGGAAGCCACACAAGAGCCGGGATGGAAAAAGCAGCCCACCATATCCCACTCAGACTGATAGCTAGACGAAGGGAGAACGTCGAGCCTTTCATCATTGTGACCGGGATAAGGGCGACGAACAACAGGAATATACCAGCGCTGTATCCCAAAGCTATTCCAAAGGAAGACATGCGCGAAGTTGTCCGGGATAGCTCGTTTTCATAGCGTGTCTTGAGTCCCAGCACTTCGTCTGTCATGGTATTGCGAACCAACGGTTGAACAACCGCTTCATTGATGTCGTCAGCTTCGATTTCAAGTACGGGAGCGGATTCCTCGGCATGCGTCAGTTCTGCGTAGGCTATCGCGACTTCTGGAGACTCCCTGGCAAGAGAAGGCAGATAGGCGTTCATTGCAACCACCGACGTCCCAAAACCGACATTAGCAATCACGGCCAATAGAGCAGAAAGGAACCAAAGAGGAGAGCTGGATGATAATGGGAGGAAAAAGATGGCGGCAAGGGCACCTGCCCAGGCGCAAGACAGAAGTAAAATCTTTCGATGTGGTGCTATATGTGAATATAAGCTTGGGTGTTCTGACTTAGGAATAGAAGGACGAGACGTACGATGGTCCGCAATGCCTCCGACGGATATGACTGTAAGAGCCTGCAGGAGCACCGACGCAGAGAAGACGTATAAGCTATAAATGTTTATTGTACAGATTAATCAATAGGATATATGCGACTACACACCTGAAGCTAGCACTGTCAATCCATATCCAGCCGATTTCCACAACACAACGCCCAGGAGGCAAATCATCATCCAACCTCGAGACCTCTGGAGAACATCTTTCAACGTTGTCGGGAGACAAATATCCATTATCTCTTGCAAATTGTTCCAAGCAGATGGGTAGGAACAGTGTCAAAGATACAATTACGAACACTTCGCTATGAACAAGGTCAGCCAGCGAAAGAAAGTATGATTGTGTGAACGACCTGGCGAATGCATAACTTAGCCAACCGTAGTACTTCTGTCTAAAGACCATTTCGATTCATGCACATGTTTGAGAGTCTTGATTTAGATTACAAGGACTTTTAATGGGAGAACACTGCACGTGCAGAACAGATGCCAATGGACATTGGGCGGTACATGTGCATTCATCTGAACGCCGGACACTTGAAATAGATATAATACGGTACTATATAAGCAAACAATGTGATATAATGCTACAACGAAGGCGTAAAAAAAAAACAAAGGAATGAATATCATCGGGACTTATTGAATAGAGGCGTTGGACGTCTACATCCTCCGAGCTGCATAAGGGAACGCATGAATTTCATGGAGGTTTCATCGCATACGAACACACACACACCTGTTCTAGGAAAGCATCTATGAGATCGCCATCTTCCATACCGAGCTATTAGTCGTGACTTGAGCTTGAGAAAGTCACGGAAGATAGCTTATAACATACGCTCGCAGGACTGTCATCTTCTTGTATTCGGTTCCCGTCATATGTAAACTTCAGCGTTCCTGATATCCGTGAACTTCTCAGTACGCGATTACTTCTGAGATTGAGCGACGGAATTCTTTACCAGGCTCCTTATTGAACTTGGCCTGGGGATCGATGAGTCAGAAGCGAGAATAGATATGATGAGTGAGGACGACGCACAGCCGCTGCCTTGAATATCGTCGTGAAGTGCATAGTTGCTTTGACTTTCACAGTCACCTCTACGCGACAAAGCCATCAATTTCAATCAAATTTCGAATGGATTCAACCGCACGATTCCCTTCGTATTGAATCTGAAGATTAAGCTTGGGTTTTACGTCTGATGGCTCCGGTGACATTGAAATTGCAGAGGGGTTGTGAGCGAGGAAAAATTCGCGACTAAACGCGATTCAAAGATGATGAACAAAAAGAAAGTGCGGATGGTGTGACAGGGTCTTCACGTGGAGGGTGACAATTGTCAGTGACTCATTATTAGTTACGAAATGGGTCTTTGCAAAATTTTCGACACAACTTTCTCGTTAGTGACCTCTACACATACTAGCTTGAGAACACCTCTCTACAACATACTATTACTTATTGCAAAGCTAAGAGATGATGTTATGCAGTAAAGCACATAGCTACAGTTTTGTTGTGCTCATTATTGGTATAATGAACCTCGGAATGAGGACTGATCAAGTAAGAACAAAGGAACACGACTAACCAGCAGTCGTACCTCTCCTTTTCGACCTAATTCCAATTTTCTCGACGCGGAACAACTTTTCGACATGCTGCTGATATACTCTAACAAGATACATTTCTCTGTTCATTCTTGGATGAACCAGCTACTCGATAGTTGCTATTTTTTGCCACACCACAAACAACTGGGCAAAAGCAAAAGTTTGTTCTTTCGGTCAAGAGAGAGAATGTTACATCTTGCGACAGGACCCTAGCGGGTCGTGAAATTTCGTTGTCTTTCTTCTTTTACATTCACGACTGTGATCCCTTTCAAGAACACCATCGCCACCATATGCCTTAGACCTCGACAGATAAACAGTTGAAGTGTGCTTCAACTGTCCAAAATTTCATGTCAAAGCTCCTTTTTAAATTTCTGCCATGGTCAGACCTTAGTTAAAGCTGTCTTCGTACAGAGGATGAACACCAGATCAACTTCTATCTCAACCTTCTACTTCTAACGCTAGTGCACACTATTAAACACATACTGCTTCACATTATGGCAATTCTGCAATATACCATAGAAGACTCTTTGACTGGAATTCCCAAATTGAATGGCAGTGCGAATATAGGAAAAAGACCTACCGCCTGACTAGCTCAGCGACTAACTTTATCGAGATGCTAATAGCGTTGCTGTCTTACACATATGTGATGGTGTTGTTCATTTCTGTGAAGATATATATCATTGACTTACTCATCTTTCCTCCCTTCCTCTTAGACACGAAGATTCTTTACCGGAGTCCTAGGATACTGATAGTAGTCAGGGCCGTCAGCAGCAGCGAAGATGCTGATAATTCTACGGAAGGTCCGGGTGTGGGAGACCTTACAGACTAGGATGGCCTATACACGGCTCTTTGCTCTCAAATCGGTGAGATGCAAAGCAGATACTTCAGATAACTCGGGAAGGTAAGCGCACCTCTCTTTTTTTGAATGCTAATCGCTCCACTCCAACGGAGGCTTTTGCCTGTGGTTTGATCAATTCATACCGCTCCTGTTCCTCCTCAGCTAACGACAATATTCACAAACGCTCCTGCGCATTGCCCCCGTCGGACAAATTATCCAACCCATATTTACAAATATTCCTACTAGTCCACTGTAATTCCAAGCATGAAATAACAACATATCTGGACACATCTTTCTCATCTACACCCCTACAACTAACAATATTCATACAGCTAATATAAATATTTTTTCTCCGTCGAATATCATCCCTACATCTGATTTGACAACGAGCGCCGGAGCTCATGTCGATTTAGAACCTTCAAGATCCTCCGCCAATATCTAGCCCCAAGTCCTATTCTTTCACATGTACAGCATCTGCCACTTGTGAACTTATCTAAGTCCGAAACCGCTTCATTTTAACTTCCCTCTCCCACACCTGGCCCTGATCCTTCCGCAGCGAATTTACCTTCTGTAAGAGGCCGAGTTTGTCTATCGAGCGATGTTGCGTTGCACGCCTTCCCAGATTCTATGGCTTAAACGATTACGTGCAAATGAATTGAAGAAAGTAATATGGAACTTATGAAGGACAAACAACGCTACTAACCTGGGACCCCAACAAACAGGCAGCGGCAACATTCACGGAATGTCCGAGCGCCTATCTTCGTCACCGTTCCTCATCCTGCCATGCCTCTGCCTCTGCTGCTGTGGCCCTGATCAACTCTCCTGCTCCCATTCCGACTGTTTTTTCTCTGATGAATCTAAGGAGGGATATGATGCTTACTGAAGGCTAAACGTAACCGGAGTAATCGTGATGCGGAGACGTTTACTAGCAGAAGTTTCAGAAGACGCAAGTGATAGTAGGTGATAATGCAACACATGAGGTGCTGCATTAGGCTATTCATTTTTTGCCGCCGGTGCTGCATTACTCTTGTATCTAATTTTTTCCGTTTATATACTTTGGACCGTCCTCGTTCTTATTACGAGCTATGGTCATAAATGCAACAGTTGTGCTTGTGTGAACTGAAAGGTCTGCGACAGGATAATTCAGATTGTAGTAGGAAAAAAATTCGAGAAGGCTTTTGCAGCATTAGGATCAGGACATTGTTTGTATACAGGTGGTGGCCTGATCTCCCCCGAATGTGGTTGGACTAGCCCTAATGGTAACAGTACTTGAGAGAAGGATTACATACAGCATGATAATTATGTCAACATTAATATACAAGATAGCATCCATCTAGGGATCAAGATAGTCCAGCCAAGTGCGGATAACCGAAACACCGTTACTTACTCGCCCAACCCAATCAAACCCATGGCCAACACACCAGCGAGCAAACTACCTACAGCCAGGGCCCTTCGGCGAGGTGAGACTCCCTCTTCGTCAACGTCTGTCCCTACATCGCCTTCAGTGTCGATAAAATTACCTCCATGCGAGTGACCATGACCACCGTCTCCAGTCCCATGCCCGCCTAGGTTCCCAAAGACAAAGTCGCCTGCCATCATCTCCACTGTGGCAGCGTAGATCAGCATTCCGGCAGAGATGGCAGACATCAAGCCTTGAATAAGGAGCATACGGGCTTCGGATGCTGAAAGGGGAGAAAGGAAGAATACATATCCGCGTCAGGAAGAGATAGATAGAAGATCAGACAGGGACGTACATTTGCCTCTTTGAGAAGGGAACACTAACATACCCGAAGCGATACCCACAGGCGTCGTGAGGGCAAAAAGAAAGGTTAACACGGGTTGTAATATTGAACGATGCGCATTATGGCCCAACCAGGATGAAGGCAAGGAAGAAACTTCCTGCGAACCTGAGGGTGAAGAGGTCCTTGATGACAGTGGAGAGGAGTTGATGTCAGCTGGGGGGATTGCTGCTATTCGAATACCAAGGCTTAACCCCTCAAATAACTGATGGAAGATGATGGCGGTGACAAGCGTAGCTATACAGGTCTAAAATAAGAGAAGAGTATTCGGAAGATAATCGAAAACATACTGAATTCTGAGCCTGAAGTTATCGATAGTGTGAGACCAATTACTAGAGAGTGAATCATTATCCCAAGTTGCAGCACCTGTAAAAAATTAGTGTTGAAATTGGCGTTGTAAACTAGGTCTGACATACCAATAGTCCGACAACTTGTCTTTTTCTACTGAGTACAGGCCGTTGAGATTCTGCATCATTCTGAGGCAGATCACTGCCACCAATTTCGCACTGTGAATCCTCCGGACTCTGCACTACAAGTTTTGATCTTGGTCCTTGCATTGTTTCATTACTTGTACCAGCAGCCGGACATACGCATACGCATACACACGACCCTTTTCCTCCTACAAGATGATATTCTCCGTTGTTAAGATGATAGTTGAGATCGTTTATAATATAAAAACAATCATTGCTCCTCGAATACCGCGGGGAGTTGGTAACGATCGAAGAAAGGTAGTGCTGCATTCTAGGTGGGGGTCGTATAAGAGGTGTGTCCTGGGAGTGGTGGGAGCGAACCGAGCCTGAGAGAAGATGGGTATTCTCGTCTACTATATGAGTTTTGAGAATTGTTTGGTGATGAGATGAATTTGAAGGTTCCGTAAGTAGGTGTTCCCGGGACTCAGAAGTCTTGCTCGACGAGCCGTCTTCGTGTAGATGATCGACATAAGAGGTTGATATATCTGGGAGGAATTAGCTTCGCTAGTATTGATCCTTAAGTATAAGCACATACATTCAACTAGGAAGATAATTATTAACGAGGCCAAACTAAATAGTAAAATAAAAACAATGAGAGTATCTTTAGCATGGTAAAATGAAGCCGAACATGATGAAGCCTGTTTGCTCTCCGACGCCAGGATAGCGTGACTTGACAATGTTCGATGTTAATGCTTCAAAGGAGTCTTGTAGTAAGTGACAGAAGGCTGTCGATAAAATAACCCCTGCAAAAAACCTTAGAGTTCACTTCCAGTTTATTACAAGTGTATCCCACCAGTGCCAAAGTGCTTTCCTACGAAGAACAGGAGCTTTGGTATAGACAATAAACGAATCTTTTTGGATATTGTTGGAAAAGAGACAGCTGAAAGCGAAATCAATTAGTATATTCGAACCAATACAGCATTCTTTAAGAAAAGCATACCAAGTAAAGATATAGCGAATATGATGCCCATCGCGCCAACATGCTGGGCTACTTTATCCGAAGTTTCCATGAACAAGATTGAAAAGGTGCGCATTGGTTGGGCTGAAGTCTCTCGAAGGTCGCTGAAAGTTTATAAGCTAGTCACGTACTCTAAGCTGATTGAGGACCTCTCCAGTCACGGGTTGACCAATCAGAAGCCGTCAATTAGATTTAGAGGAGCCTGCTGTTACTGGGACTCAAAGCTGTCCGGCAACCCGGAACTTGAAAATTAAATGAAGATGTCTTTACTAGATATGTAAATTGCGCGCATGGATACTGTAAGTGCTGGACGTACTGCAATTAAGATTCGAGTCTTATTGCCAGGTCTCTATCGATCTGATATCCCGTCTCGTCCAGTATGATATATCTGCTCATCTTGCGATGGGAATAATTATACATTGAAGATGCGCACTGATTCTGAAGCCCCGCGACTTTATCGGGATGTCTTCGGGGATGGCTATATCAGCAAATACAAGTTCCTGTCAATCAACAGTTATTGTAACTATTTCCTCGCTGCAAGTTCCCTTTTCTTTGTGTGACTCATGGTGGCCGATTCAAAAGAATCCAAGCAGTCGGCGGAGACTGCCAAATTCCACTCTGCAGTTATTGTGGCCCAACGTCGATATGTATGTAGATTCCCTCTGTCACGAATTGTATTTAAGGTACTGGGAGGAGGTACCTCAAAAATACTACACCGTTCCTAGCATCCAGAATGAGGAGTCCCTTGTTCAGTTTTTCCAGTCGCTCTAGCTGGTCCAGACAACGGGCGCCTCAATTCAATGAAAAGGCGAGCGCCGGAATTTCTTCATTGTTCTCCGAACCCCGATGTCGAATTGTTATCCGAGAGCAGAACAAGGTCTTTTCGGAAAAAGGTCAAAAAGGTCGTACGCAAGACCTTGGATCCTTACACCATCTTTCACCCAGTAGCCTCTCGCAATGCTGTTTCAAGTCTTATTCTTGTTCGCTTTGCCGATAATAATAAACGCAGCAACAGTCACCTTTCCTCCTACAGTCGGTCTGGGTACGAGCGATGTTCAGTACACTTCTTCTGCTTCGTCCTTCGACGCACTCAAAATCTCTAACGTAAATTCGACCACGTATGAATGGTATTACTTCGACGCTATCTCGGATGACGGTTCCTACTCTGCCGTTGCTACCTTTTTCATCGCTCCCAATACTGCCTTTCCATTCACGGGGAGTCCGACAATGACCTTGGAGGTTTTACTCAGCATTCAGACACCAGATTCGGATGTGTTTTATCTGAATGGTGTCTTTGCAACCGATGCTCAAGTTACGACGGACGGAGACGGAGCTTCTGGTATTTGGGAGGGCACTGGGCTTAGCTTCAACAGCAGCTCCGATATGTCTTCATACGACATTGTTATTGATTCTGCTGATTTAATGGGGGTTACGGGCACAATTTCTATGCAATCCGTGAGCGTCATTGTGTCCAGACCATCGTTCGCTCGATTGATTGGTTAAACTCATAGATTGCACCTGCCCATTACCCTTGTTCTGCTGCTCAAGCTGGGGCAACTATGCAGCTTCTGCCTAATGTTGGCTGGGCCAACGCTGTCCCTGATTCTCGAGCCACTGTTCAGCTCGAAATCAACGGACAGAACGTATCGTTTACTGGGTCTGGATATCACGATATGGTCAGTGTCTGGATGTTTGAGTTTTTCTTTCTCGTTGCTTATATTCACAACGATAGAACTGGGGAGACATACCCTTTCTGGATGCAGTAGGAACCTGGCATTGGGGACACGGCCGGCTTGGTCCCTACTCCCTCGTTTGGTTCGATGGTACTTCTCAGGACGGATCACCGCACACCAGCGGGTACGTCTCCTTGAACGGGGCTATCGTTGGCAGCCAATGCTCTGGTGTTAATGTCACTGCCACATCATCCGGGTTTGATATCGGGATTGATCTTGGAGAGGAGGGCGTTGTTCAGGCTCAGTTCTCAACAGACCATACTTTACTCAGTTTTCAAGACGTTTATTTCCGTTGGTCTGGAAGTCTGGTAGGTGGGATTAGTGGTGGAGAGCAGTATACTGGCTCAGCGATGTTTGATGAGTTTGATTTTACCAACAGTTAAGAGCCTGGGATTAATTTTGTCCTCTATATCATTTGTGAGCAAGTAGATACCATATCATAGCTTTCACTGTATGATTAGTGTGTACAGTTAATTAAAACTGATAATGCTGATGCCTCACCAGGCGGAGCTCTCAAAATTCACGTGCAATGCGCGCGGTTAAATGACATCGTTTCTTTCCTACCTTCCATCTTGACGCACAAACACAACACTGTCCTCTCCCTACAATGGCACCAACCGCATCTCCATCGACTATCAACGTTAAATTACTCTTGATAGGCAATTCATCAGTGGGGAAAAGCAGTCTATTATTGAGGTTTTCCGACGAGCAATGGCTACCTGAGGATGAAAGCAGCGCAACAATCGGTGTGGATTTCAGGGTGGGTGGGTGAAATTTCCTGTCTACGAAGAGGAAGTAAGAACATCTGGACCACAAATAATTGACGGTTCTTGAATAGGTTCATAGAATGGATGTGAATGGAAAGAAGGTCAAGCTTAGTATATGGGTACATCTTAATGGGATTGTTTGAGTGTCTTGATTACATTGACGCTTTGGTCTGTTATGGCTATCAGGATACAGCTGGGCAAGAGAGATTCCGTACAATAACTTCATCTTACTATCGTGGGGCTCAAGGGATTATTCTTGGTAACTCTCGTTTACTTTCTGATCATGCAGCACAATTAACCATGTCATTTGACCATCTAGTATACGATGTATCTTCTCGAGAATCCTTCGATGCACTACCGCGGTGGTTTAGTGAGCTTGAAACCTATGTTTCAGACTCTGTCGTGAAGATTCTTGTAGGGAACAAGGTGGACAAGGTTTGTTCTGCCTTATCCATTTAATTAGATGAAACAGTCGCTCAGACACCGTGTCGTAGGAATTCTCTCGCCAAGTGCCAACAGCGGAAGCATCCGCATTCGCTGAACGAATGAACTCGCTGTTTATTGAAGCTTCAGCAAAGACGTCGGTCAATGTCAAGGAGACTTTTCAAGAAGTAGTCGAGAAAATATTAGCTACACCGGCGTTATGGAACAACGGCGCACAATCCAAGGTTTAAATCTCGTGTTTACCTGTTCTATTATGCTAATACGTTCAACAGGCTCAAAGAACTGACGGAGGTAGAGGAGGCGTCCCTGGAGGCGTACAAGTCGTAGGCCTTTCAGATGACCAGACAGACCAGGGCGGAGCATGTTCATGCTAATTAAATCGAGAGCTGGTACAGCAAGGGGATATGCTTTTTGCACACGGCATATCTGGGATTTCTTCTATATTTGATACCATTTACGATGCTAATACTATGTACATAATTCACTGATATACAACTTGAATTTTGAGTGCACGATTAATATATGCCACGGGTGACATCACTCAATCTATCCAAGTTTCCTCCATGTCTTCCATTTTAACAGCCTTTGTTGGCTCACTTGAAGCCGCTGCGAGTGTCTTGCTCACTGTTTTCTATGGTACTCTTGCTGGATATCTTGGTCTTGTCAACGATAAATCTGCAGTCAACTTATCGAAATTGGCTGTCAAGTTATTCATGCCCTGTCTGTTATTCGTCAATGTTGGATCAGGAATCAGCACAGAGACCATTCTTAAGTATACTCCTATTATTAGTGAGTGGCATGCACGTCGTTCTACAATTGAATTAGCTAATTACAACTATCTTCAGTCTGGTCATTTGGATATAACATTATCTCAATCATCCTTGGGACTACTGCGACTAAAATATTCAATCTACCTGGATGGGTTACTCCAGCAATCACTTTCAACAATTCTACCTCTCTTCCACTCCTTCTCCTACAATCTTTCGCCGCGTCGGGAGCTTTAACATCTATATCTGGTGGAGATCTGAGTGACGCTATCAGTCGTGCTGAAAGTTATTTTCTCATAAACGCAGCTATCTCCAACACACTGACCTTTAGTCTTGGGCCAACCCTTTTGAAAGTCAACACTGGAGACGATGGCGACCCAAGTATTGAAAGAGAACATAGTGACCTTATTTATGTGGAGCCTTCTGAAGAGGAAGATGTTCCAGAGGATAGTAGAGAGGGTGTTCCTTTGATCGCACATAGACGGAAATCACGATCATCCTGGGCACACTCTATCCTTTATTTTCTCTATCAATTCTGGAACGCACCGTTTCTGGGTGCTTGCTTAGGTATGTCCTATTATGACGCCTGGCGAAAATCATACCTGATTTACCTTCCTCTTTCCAGGTGTTTTCGTCGGTTTAATATCTCCTCTGCACTACCATTTCTTCGATAAAGACGGAATCTTCGTCGCATGGTTGACTGTGAGTTTGAGTAATGTTGGTAACCTGTTTGCTAGCACCCAGGTCATTATAGTTGGAGTCAAAGTGAGTTTAAATTCTCACCTATCAAATTGTACCAAGCCAAACACACTCTGCCAAGCTTCAATCTACCTATGTCAAAATGCGGGAAGGTCAGGATTCTGGATCTGTACCCGTTACCCCTACCGTTTGTGTACTTTTTGCCAGATTCGCTGTAATACCAGCGTGAGTCACTTTTCATGAAATTTTAAATAGGTCCTATGTACTACGATTCACGGCTTTGCTCTATAGTATCAGTATACCGATTATCTATGCTCTCGCAGCAAAGACACATCTACTTTCAGACGACCCGATCCTTTGGTTTTGCTTAATGATGATGCCGGTTGGACCAACAGCTCTGCGATTAACTGCACTTGCAGATGTGAGTAAGGCGGACGAGCAGGAGAAGATGGTTGTGGCAAAGTTTTTGGCGGTACGTCCGTCCTCTTTGTAGAGTCATTGGAGACGAAGAACCTTACAACACAACATGGTATTTGTTTTGATTAGCTTTCATATCTTGTCACACCGTTGATATCTCTTGCGGCGGTTGCCAGTCTGAAAGCTTGTGAGATGGCTCAAATTCGAGTGGGGTAAACAGTAGTATAGTCGATCTATTTGGGGGGATGTTGTATCTATAATTTATAGAACAAAGCAGCTGATGGCATTCAATACATTCGATACGGCTAGAATACAAACGATAGGAGAAAAGGAGTGTCAGCGCACTGACTTTAGCATCACACAACTCAGCCTCTCTAATTCTTGGACAACCCCAATCGAGAAGATATTTGTCAAGCGTCAAGCGGATTTATATACAGCTCGATAGCTTCATCCTGCCTTTCGGAACCGTATTGAGAACGAACGAGATCTTGTTCGTGCTCGTCTTCAGGAGATGTGCTCTGGAAGACTTTGAACGCGTTTGGAGAGTAATTGACTGCTCTCGCAACGGTTTCCAGGAAGTTGCGTCGGGATACTTGATACAGGAAGAAACAAAAATAAGAGCCATACATATTCGAATGAAGATGATCTGACCTTTGTCGACCTCTTTTCTAGCATTGTTTTCACTCTTTTTCTCTTTCTCTTTCTCTTTCTCTTTCTCTTCCTTCTCCTTCTCCTTCTCATTCTCCTGCCCCTGATCCGGGTTAGACAGAGGATGAAAAATCTTTTGCTTGACAGTCATCGTCACATTGTGAAGTTTGCTTGTCGTGCGGTGATATGTTTTGTTAATGCCTTCCTGAGCATTGTGAAGCATATTCTTCGTTCCATTCACTATCGGAGTCATGAAAGGTGCAGTTGCACCAACGGTTTGTGCAATTGTTTGAACCAACACTACTTTTGAATCCATGGAATTAGGATAAACACCCATACCACCACCCATACCACCCATACCACCACCCATACCACCCATACCACCACCCATACCACCCATACCACCCATACCATCACCCATACCACCCATACCACCCATACCACCACCCATACCACCCGTATCCATATAACCACCATACTGACGAGCAACTGGGTGGTGATACGAAGGTTCTTCTTTCCTCTCGAAAAGACGCTCTCTGTCGCTGTGGGTCATTGTCAGCGCTGTGGACATGATTATAGGAAACAAGCCATGTACATCGGAGAAGCATCGACGGCTATCACAAGGAGAGCGACAGCGGTCAGAACAAGAACGGAGAATTTGGACATGATTCTGAATATTCGAACTGAATGAACTTTTTTTCGAGAAAAGAAGATTGAGTGAAGTCGAGGGGTTCAACAGTCGTTTTTACAGAGAGTGGAGTTAGACCAGCTAAGCTCGGAGTTGGAAAGTTTCTAAACAGTGCCCTTTTTATACGCACCCGTCGCTGTATCAAACACATTGGCAAAAATCATAGCCACAGGGCCCACGGCTGATATAGCGCTGATAGGCGATTTAAGCTTGGCAACAAGCCAGAAAGGGACCAGCGAGTAGGAAGAGACAGGCGGCGGCCATAATTCAGCTCTGATGAGTTACTCAATGATTGCAATGATTTTGATCTTTCGTTTTGACAGCAGTAAGAAAGACGAGAGAGAGTCATGGCTCCCAGAAACTGAAGAATCCGAAAAGAACTGATGCATTCGATAAGATAGGAAAGTAAGGTAAAAGAAGGAGGTAATACGAAGGAAATCAGAATGCAAATGCTAGTCGGAATCTCCCCGTCTGATATATAGTCCTCTCTAAAAGCGACAGAGTCCCTACCTTAATCGCTCAAAATTATGTCAAGAATGTTCACAATATTAATCGTAATCAAACGATTTCCATCGAACCTTGAAATACTCTACTTATCTGTAGTTCTCATGGTCTTTATCTTCCTCCTTATATGTCTTCTCTTGCTTATCGTTATGACTAAAGGGATGAAGCAATTTGTGGGTCTTGCGTTCAACGCTCGTCGTCACATTGTGCACTTCCTCTGTCGTATGGTGATATGTCGCATTCACTTTCTGCACACCCTTATTGAACAATTCCTTCGTCCCGTGAATCGCTGGCTGGAGAGTGCCTGTAGTTTGCATTGCAGTAACACTAGCTCCCAGCGCTGCCACGCTTGATTCCACAACCGCTACGTGCTTATTCACGGCTACGATTATGTACATCAATTGAAGCACCAAATTTGGAGGAAGCATGGCACATACGTTGACCGGGGTTTGAGTCCATACCAGTCTGTTGACCAGGACCAGGCGGTGGACCGCCAAAGCCACCATAGGAATTTTGGAGTTGGCGAGCGACCGGCTGGTGATCCGCAAGTTTGTCTTGCATCTCGAACATGCACTCTCTGTCACTGTGAGTTGTTGATACCCGCAAAACAACTCGGCTACGAGGTAAGTGGAAACGTACATAGGAACCGAATTGATGCTTGTCGCAAGGAAAGCCATAGCCACAAGCACAACGGCGGAAAGTTTGGGCATCAAATTCGAATTGAGCGTTGTAGAAGAAATATTGTGAGGTAGGAAGGCGAAATACAGCTTCACGCAGATGTGCAGCACTGAGAGGGGAGGTTAGACCAGCTAAGCTCGGAGTTGATATTCAGCGCAATACGTTTTTGTACGCGCCGTCGGTAATCGAAGTGTATACACCAAACAACAATCAACCAAAACCATGCAAATTCCCTCGATGAGCTTGGCATTGAGAGATAAGAGGTCTGCAGCAGGCTGTGGCTCAAGCTTCACGATACATCACCATATATACATAGCTTCTGCGTCATCACAGGATGTTCTGGTTATGTTTACGAGGGGCTTCTCGTGGACGCAGCAAAAACAATGCAAACAGTATGTATTGATGTAACCCCCAGTCGCATTGAAATACAGATAAGAAACTAGCCGAAAAGAACGTTTACAACCTTGGGCCAAGCTTCGCCGTCGAGCACACAAGAGTTCTATACCCCTAACGGTCCTCAATGAGAAAAGGGTCGTCGATCAATTTCCAAGTCTTCTATCCGACGCCGACGTGCAGCCTACATTGAGAAAGATGCGTACGTTCTTGTCATGAGACAATCTGCCCCGGAAGGCCGCGTTGATACACTTTGTGACAAGACTGGCTTAGCACCATACCTGACTAGATAGAGGAAACGGTCTTACAATCCTTATCCGGATCCTCCTTATGATGATGGAGGGAAAGTTTATCTTTGATTCTTTTACCCCCAGCTTCGATATTTGTTTCCACATGTTGAACTTCCTCTTCTGTGTGGTTGATTGCTGTTTGTACCTTTACAACATCATCATGTACTGCATTCTTCACCACAGGGTAAGCACCTGTGGCAAGCATCATCTTATTTGTAGCTAGTGCAGCATCACCAGCTGCATCGATAAGATGAACATGAGCTGACGATGAAATGAGTTAAGAGCAAGATACTTGGCATAGCCAACTAGTCGTCCGCGAGTCTCCAAGTAGTCCTGAACAAGGTATCTTTAATCCACAGTACGTGCTGTTCCTCCAGCTAATGATTTTTAGGTGGTCCTCCTGAGAATCGTATGTCAAATACTCGTCTTATTCATGCAAAGATTATCTTGCCTTATCCAGCACGTAACAGTACGTCTGAATTTTGCAGAGAGGGAGCTTAGACCAGCTAAATTCGGGGATTCAGAAGCCTTCATAGCAGTGCTTTTATAAAATATTGTTGCGACAAATATAGCCATAGCTGATAGGCGATCGACAATGGAGCACAGCGATAAACGAGTAATTCGAACTCGACGACGGAAGAAGTTGACTACATACAATAGACTACAATTTGCTGACCCACTCTCAAACATTTTGGGACCGGACATTCGTTTGTCATTCAAGGTTCGTCGGTAGTCCTGACGTCCAGCACTCTAGTTGGTTAGGGGCCTTATAGGGCCCAGAGAGTGTACTCGTCGGGGCCGTCGGCCGTCTATTTTTAGAGCATGAATAGTGGCTGCTTGACGAGTAGCAAAAATTTGCGCAAACCCCCTCGGAACTTCCTTTGGCTTCTCCTGTTGACGATAGGTTGTCTCCGGAGGAGACGAATACATTGTCCTTGACATCTTCAAGTCCGGCTCAACAATGGCCCCCAACTCTGTTCTGGACACTCAGTCTACTCCTTTCTGTCTTATCCTCTACCTACTCCTTTAAAATTTTAGGTCTCAGTTTCGATCCTATTACTTACAAATGTACTGTGCCCGCTCGATCACAAATCGGTTTCTTATGTTTAAAAGTCAGTAGATAATTTTCGCACTCTCAGATTTGCACCTCCTTCAGTGTGCTCTGAGAGTGAGTACTTAGTCGTTATTCTTACCTGTAGGATTACTAATCGTTTCATAGATACAAAGTTTACGATAGTCTTACAGGTAGATACACCTCAATTGAGATTTGCACCTCCTTCGGTGTGCTCTGAGAATACAAAGTTTACGATAGTCTTACATCTCCCAGTAATCACCGGATTTGTTACGCACATAGCATAGCATATAAAGAAGGTTTTTGTCTACTTAGGTTGCTCAAAGTTTCCCATTCATGAGAGATTTGACCCTGCTGCTGCTGGGACTCACAAATCGGGGGAGTTGCACAATCGGGTCACATCTGTGTCACAGGCACAAACCCAGCTGACAGCGGCTGGGTTTAAAGTCCGAAATCTGTCAGTAACGTAAGTGTTATTGTCTTGACTTGATAGCGATGCAAGTGGCAGAAAACAAAATCATTGATTAAAACCAAAAAAGGAAAGCGAAGGAAGGAAAGAGAGAGAGAAAGAGATACTAACACAGTTTTTCCTCTATTTTTTGCATGTGTAGACCTCTTCCATTCACTGGCAGGCCATATGTGGCTTTTGATGGCTTGAGCTACATCACAGTACTTGGGCTGGTCGTTCAACGTAAATAGTTCAAAAAACCCTTTCTTGGAACACTGTCAATTGGTCCATGTTTCTGTTCCAAGTTCTGGCACAAATAGCGTTCCCCAAAATGGAATCATTTTGCATGCAGGCATGCACTACACATCTCTTCGTGAATCCACAGACTCAGGATTCTATCATTCAGCATAATGCTATTGAACAGATGATTGAGAACATACAGGTAAGCATTATAGCCCAAAATCCTGTGAATTCATCAATGTCTAATGAAGTTTCTGGCACCAACTTAAATCCAATAAGGTATCACTATGACCATTGTAGTAGGGATGCACTTTTGTTGATAGAATTATCACTTGTGTATTAGATACAGGACTAATCATAATGGTCAAACTACTGTACATTATATTTCTAGATACTTGCGGGCTGCAGAAGTCAAATCTGCAATCAATGGCAGTTCACATCAAGGCTTTGTTGGACTCTTCAAACTACAGCTAATTGACAGCAAGTTGCTAGCTCTCACAAATGATAACCAGGTGTCATGCAACAGTCAATAAGCAAGAGGATGGAAAAGACAATAAAGCTGGAATAAAACCCCAATACAAGTCTAGCTACCAAGGAGTATAGATGAGAATACAGCTATGGAATATAACTATGGAATATCCTATCTTATATACATATGATAAATGAATCCATGAGAAATATCTTATACTGTAAATGCGAGGATATATAATATGAGTTGCTTGTATCCATAAGTAAAGCTGTAGGTATACAACAATTAAATAATAAGGCAATATAGAAGAAATGTGGATGCAGGACAATAGTGACAATGACCAGTCAATGAGCAGACAGGCACAATGTTATGATCGTGCACAAAGGGATCGTCGGAAAGGATCACGGGATAATCATGGGAAATAGTGAAGAGAATTACTTTGCAAGGTAAAATGATCCTAGACTATGTAGTCGGACCTTGACTCCACTATTAGTAGAGTCCTCGACACTTTGTGTGTCTGCAAGAGAAGAAAGTAAACATGTTCCATTCACGACAACTGTCACAGAACATACTGACAGTAGAGATGTTAAAATGATGATATGGATAAAAGATTAATTGGTATCACTATCGAAGTGCTATCAAGGTTGATATTTAAACTAAGGAACTACCTATTCGATACTGTAGCTTTATACTAAAGGTAAGTCAGGATCACGAAGCAATGCCATGCCCGAATGGGTTAGCTCATAAGTAAAGAACAAAGGGAGGGATATAAAAGGGATAGTGTAAATCCGATAAGAATGATAAGAGATAACGAGTATTTACTTCGTGTTGGAATTCCTTTGCAAAGTAATTGTGTAGTGGTAAAAGGATATAAGTAATATATCTAAGTAGCGGAATGGGTCACAAAGCTTTGTAATGACTTAGCTTGCATAGATATAACACATAACAAGTACCCTACAACGATGTAAGTAGATACAATTGTTATTCATACAGCAGTAATGCATGTAGTATTGATGTAAGTACTAACAATAGTCTTGTTGATCAATAATCCGTGATCCACCATGATAATACATGTAAGCATCATATTATTTCAACAAATGCATGGTGACTCAAAATCTGGACAACTGTGGGTACCCCTGGGGCAGGGCGGATAATATATGTCCTTTGTCAAGTAACTCCTGCACCTGAGATAGACTCAGTGAAGGGTGCAAATGATGAGACATTGGTTGTGAAAAGGTTTGTCATGTTGAAACAGAGTTAGTCAATGTAATGAGTGTCAGTTTCAATATACTGTTAAAGTTGTGCTTAGCTAGGGACTGGGGATGAAGGGTGAAGTTAATTCCATAAGAAAGTCACACATGTAAGTTAGAAGTCTTCTATGAAATGCAATTGGTCCACAATGCTGGTGAGAGTAATACACATTGACACTACTATTGATAACATCCTCACTATGTTGAGTTGTCTGGTGAAAGGAAAGGTAGTAGCAGCCATTTTTCTGCAAAGAGTATTATGCAAACAACAGAGCAAGTGAAGAGTAAGGCAATAGAATTCATGAGGTGAACTCAGTCAATCTAGGTTGATGTTAGAACTGAACTCATAACTACTCAGTATTGTATCTTTTATACTTCACATTATCTCTGTTACTGCAAAGTCATTACCTAATATAGCTAGAGTGCAATAGGCTGCCATCTCTAATGTCACAAAGATAACACCTAAAGTAGTTAACTCTGCAATGGAAGAAAAGATGGTGATATGAATAGGAGAGGGAGTAACCAATAGATATGAAAGAAAGATAAGTATTGGAATAGATCTGATGAGATAATGAATCATTCCTTTGCAAAGGGAAGAGAGTATGACTAAAATGTGGAAGAAGAGGAATAGTATTGCAAGGTCAGGTAGGGACTTAACTTGCACAAATATAACACTTTACCACTGAGGACTAGCAAATCCATGTTACTGAAGTTAAACATTGCATTTGCAGAAGTATAGCCTGCTTCATTTCAGCTGATATATTGGGACTTGTTGTCACATACATACTGTCACAAAACACTCTTTTTATTATTCTTTGTTTTTATTATTCTTTTCCTTTTCTTTTATTTACTTACTTAATCATTAAAGCGCTTACACTAGCACTTGTTATATTTTCATTTCCACAAGCTTTGGTTGACCCGTGCCTTTGGCACGGGCAGGGGACAGTGACTTTTAACAACACATATAATATTGATTGTATTGAGCCAATACATTATTCAAATATACAATATAATTTAACAGCACTAAACTCTAATCAAGCAAAACCTCAGGATAGACAATGTTCTGTGTTATGCACTCTGTATTTCCTGTAGATTGCTCTGAGTAAATAAAACACAAACTTATAAGTATATAACATACCTTCAGGAAAAATTGTTTTGACTCCTTGCTTTGTTGTAGAGCGAGAAAGAGCAACATAGAGTTGACCATGAGTAAATACTGGGGATTGAAGGTTCAACCCAACTGTTTTAACTGATTGCCCTTGAGACTTATTGATGGACATTGCAAATGCTAACCTCACAGGAAACTGGCGTCTTTGAAAGACAAAAGGTAAATCAAGATTGGATGGGCTGAGTGTAATATGTGGAATCAATATAATCTGGCCTGCATTATCTCCACCCAGTATTCTAGCCTCTAGTACTCTTGCTGTACATCAGGTAAGGATTGCACGGGTTCCATTACAAACTCCAGCTGATGGATCAAGATTCCTAAGAACCATTATTGGTGCACCAATCTTTAACTGTAGTTGTGACAGTGGCAGGCCAGAACCATTGATATTGTGAAGGAATTCCTCAGGATACTGAGAATCCCCATCTGCTGCTTCATCTATGACAGCCTTGTCTGCACTATGATAAGTATTGATATTGCCACTCAATGTATTTAAACACATGAGATTGGTTTCATCAACAGTATCATTTTGTGGGCAGAGTATAGTGCGCTCTGAAAACCATGAATCAACATTATCTGCTGCACAGTCAATAACATTGAGATTTGGATAAATGGCAGAGATCAAGGAGTCAACAGAGTCCCCACACTTCATAATAGGGTCAAGCTTTATTTGGCTTTCTGGACCATTAATTGAACCATGTCCAACCTTCAGTAACCACTCTGCATACTCTTTGTCCTCTGCTGTACCACTACTTAATCTTTTATTTTCTTTTAGATAAAGGATCTTTATGTCATGCCATAAATAAGATCGCTGGATACACTGACCCACAATTTGCTCTCGGTGTCCTTTCCGGACCACAGGAAGTATTTGCTGAAAGTCTCCTCCAAAAACAACTGTAACACCTCCAAATGGCTTGCTAGGGGTGTCCCTAATGTCTCTCATAGTTATATCCACAGCCTCTTGACAATACCGGTCCTGCATTGGAACTTCATCCCAAATAATAAGACTGGTCTCATGCAGTAGTTCACCCAGATCAGAGTTCTTCTTGACAGAGCATAATTTTCCTTCATATATTTCAATAGGAATCTTAAATGTGGAATGAGCAGTTCGCCCCTTTGGGAGTAAAAGAGCAGCAATCCCTGATGAAGCACAGCACAATACAATCTTTTCATCTCCATGCAATGCATAACAGAGTGTATTATATGTAAATGTTTTTCCAGTTCCAGCTGGACCATGGAGAAAGAACATCTGAGGGTTATTCTCATATATTGCAGCTTTAATTATATTGAAGGCCTCTGCTTGTTCTCTGTTCATCTTTGCAATATTCTCTGATGCTCTTTGCTGTTGTTCTTCAGCATGAAAGGCACGCTGCTCTTGTATCAACCTATTGCCTTCAACCCCTGCCCAAAATTCATAATTAGGAACTGGCATGCCCAGAAAACCTTTTAATCCATCATGTACTTCTGCATGGAAAAGGATTTTATCAATAAGATATAAACCATAATCTTCAATTTGATCCTGTGTTGGGTTGGCAATAATCCCTGAGGTCTGTAAATGGTGGTTGATATCATCACAGATGTGTTCTTTGAACTGCTCCCACAGTAAAAAAGGTTGAGCAGGACGGCAATCTTTAAGAATTGTTGCAAAGAGTGAATGGAGTGCAGATCCAGATTGCATATGTCTTGCATCCTCTAGGCAGTCCTTCCACTCAGAATCACTCTGCAAAAGCCCACGGGCCAAACATGCTTCTTGGTGTGTAGGATATTCCACTCCTTCATAAGTACGTAGATCTGCAAATGATGTAGCACCTTTGACAACTGTAAGCAGCAGTCGAATATAAAACCTTTCGCCAGCTGCAGGGTGAACAAAATACATCCGCCCAAGAGCAGCTGTCATGAAGTGAGCCACCCCTATCATTTTCCTTTCTTTATGATACACCATCCGAGCTCTCCTACCTACAGTAATCATTCCGGAACCTTCCATTCTATTCTATCAGTTCCGTTCCATTCCTTGTGCCTGAGCTATACAGTATTACATCATAATTCCCACACTCCGCCTTGTATATATAAGCCAGCCCCCACAACCTGGTCCCTTATCTTGACCTCTTTGTCATTGGGACCAGGTATGTCTTTTACCTACTTACTTGTATTTATTATCAATATAACTTTGTCATTGGGACCAGGGACCAGTATCTGTCCGCTTCCGCTCAAGTCTCCGCTCCGCTCCGCCACCGTCGTCACCTCTTTGTGACATTAGGTCAAGATCCCTTACTGCACTGATAGCCTACCGATTAGGTTATCCTTGCAGGCTCCGCTTCCACCACGTCTACAGACACCTCCGCACCAAGCCTGCCCGCCCAAGCTATCGACTGCTCTGCCTACCCACACGCTTTTGATACTAAAGACCAAACCCACATCCACCGCAGCAAAAGCAGCTCCTGGGCTGATTGCAGTTCTCAACCCTGTCCGAACGCTGCTGCCAACTCCATCAGTGAAGAGGAGAACCTTTCCGACGGTACCGTGATCACACCCATCCTTATCCCTACTCCCACTGCACCCCCATCCACTATGTCGACCTCTGAAGTCAACACAAATCAGCTCATGGCACAGCTTATCGAGCAGGTGACTCAGCTCACAGCCAACCTTCACAGAGCTGCAGCCAAGTCGAGCATGAATAAACCCGAGCTCTTCAAAGGCTCGAGTAGTGCGGAAGCCCGTCGCTTCATTGCCCAGTATCAGAGCTGGGCAGTGGAACAACCGGATTTGAAGGACAACGAAGGGAAACTGATTAAGGCGGCTCTAGGATTCTTCTCGGGAAAGGCTGCTGATTGGGCCACCCCATACCTATTGGAATTCAGTCATCACCAACAACCGTTTAATGGACGATGGGAAGACTTTAAAACAGCCTTCACCCTCCGATTCGAATCCATTGACGCAGGCATGGAAGCCCGGAATGCAATCCAGCATCTCAGGCAAGCAAAAGGTCAAACGGTAGCAGAATTTGCACAGAACTTCAAAGACATCGGCGATCGAACTGGGCTCTCAGATATCGACCTACGAGAACGCTTTCACAGTGGCCTCAACCCAGAGATTCGACAAAATCTCATCGTGGTCAACATAGCTCAGGGATTAGCCCCTACACTAGAGGAGGCAATCAGGCGAGCAATCTCGGTAGACGTATTCCTGCATGACCCCACCATGACAGGCCGTAGTCAGGGTACCTCTCACATCTCCTCTCCCCCTGCCAACTCCCATGCTATGGACGTTGATGCCACGCATACCAATGGCAACAGTAGAGAAAGCTTCGTGGCCCAGATGAGAGGCAGGTGTTACGGTTGTGGTTCACAGAGTCATGAGAAGAGGAACTGCTCGTACAAGGACACAGTATGCCGCTACTGTGGGCGACGAGGTCATTTAGAGTCAGTCTGCCAGGATAAATTCATGGGTCTAGAACGCGGCCGGGGTAAGCGTCAACAACCCCGCCGTCAACAAGTCGCAGCCTCCTCTTCAACGCCTTTCACTCTCTTTCCCAATGAACCTGTCCAAATTGCGGCTTCCACTCCGGCCCCTGCTCCTGCCCCTATTGCCCAGTCCCCAGCTACCCCCGACCTCTCCATCCAAATTGCCCAGCTCCAAGAACTCCTGAACAGAGCCAATGCCATGGCCCCCGCTTCAGGCTCGCAGGAGGGTTTTTAAAGCGGGTACCCGTCTCGGCCGCACCGAGAGTACCCGTAAACCAATTTGCTATACATGCTACGTCCACATATGATTCTCTACCCTCATGTACCATATCTAATATTTCGGAATTGAACTCCAATTCGTCACACTTCCGAATTAACGCGAAATTAAGAGGAAGAAATCACAGTATAGCAACTGCGGCCATGGTTGATTCTGGAGCCACGGCTCTATTCCTGAATCAGGAGTTTGTCACCCGCCACCAAGTAAGGATCTTCCCACTCAGGAAACCCATTGGGGTCTTTAACATCGATGGATCTGCTAACCGAGCAGGGCAGATTACGCATTTTGCACGTCTAGCCCTGACTGTCGATAACCAAGAACGGTGGACAGATTTGCTGATAACCAATCTGGGAAGTGAAGACCTAATCCTGGGACTCCCCTGGCTACGTAAAGCCAATCCAGATATTGACTGGGAGAAGGGACGACTCTCGGTTAGACCACAACGGACAACGATAGAGGAGGTAGAAGAACAAGACACTGTGGAGGAAATTGAAACAGTCATCACTCCCGAAACCCCACTGAACTTAGCAGAGGAAGAGGAGGCAGATGAGTCGCCGATACACCGCATTCGAGCCAACCGACAAACCCGGCGTGCATGGGTGAAGTCAGGCATCCTACATGAACAAACAGAAGAGGTCTGGTGCGCAGCAGGATTCACATATTCCCAACAGCTAGCGGAGCAGGCCTACAAAGCAAAACCCGTGAAAACCTTCGAAGAAATGATCCCAGAGCCCTACAGGGATTTCAAAAAGGTATTCTCTGAAATGGCCTCAGAACGTCTCCCTGAACACAAACCCTGGGATCACGCCATTGAACTGATCCCAGGAGCACCCGAAACCATGCGTACGAAAGTCTACCCAATGTCATTGAACGAACAAGGCGAACTCGACCGTTTTCTGGATGACAACCTCCGAAAAGGCTACATTCGCCCCTCAAAATCGCCACTGTCTTCACCTGTCTTCTTTGTGAAGAAGAAGGACGGGAAGCTCCGTTTTGTACAGGATTACAGGAAACTAAATCAAGTAACCCTAAAGAACCGCTATCCTCTCCCACTGGTTGCTGACATCGTCAGCCGCCTGCAGGGGGCACGGTACTTCACCAAATTTGATGTCAGATGGGGCTACAACAATGTCCGAATTAAGGAGGGTGATGAATGGAAGGCTGCTTTCGCAACCAACCGAGGGTTATTCGAACCCAGTGTAATGTTCTTTGGTCTCACCAACTCCCCAGCGACCTTCCAAGCACTCATGAATTCCATCTTTTCAGACCTAGTGGCAGCGGGGAAAGTAGCAGTGTACCTAGATGACATCCTTATCTTCAGTAACGAGCTACAACAACACCGGCAGATAGTGCGGGATGTACTAAAACGGCTAGAGAAACATGACCTCTATCTACGACCCGAAAAATGTGAGTTCGAGGAGCTTCAGATCGAGTACTTGGGACTAGTGATATCAGAAGGGGAAGTGCGCATGGATCCGGTAAAAGTGACTGCAGTTCGTGACTGGCCTACTCCAAAGAACCTGCGAGAGCTGCGAGGATTCTTAGGTTTTGCCAACTTTTACCGTCGATTCATACAGAACTTTGCCCGCATAGCACGCCCTCTGAATGACCTAACCAAGAAAGACTCAGGCTTCAACTGGGGAACACATCAGCAGCAAGCATTCGACACCCTAAGGGAAGCTTTTGTCACAGCTCCGGTACTGGCACTCTGGGACCCCAACAGGCTCACACAACTCGAGGTAGATGCATCAGGCTTTGCCACAGGAGGAGCTCTAATGCAGAAACAAGACGATGGTCAGTGGCACCCAGTAGCATTTCGATCAGCCTCCATGCAACCAGCCGAACGAAATTACGAAATCTATGACCGGGAGATGCTGGCAATCATTGAAGCACTAAAGGACTGGAGAAGCTTCCTGGAAGGATCACCGCAGACCTTCGAGATCATCACCGACCATGCAAACCTGGAATTCTGGCGCTCTGCACAGGACCTTAGCCGACGACAAGCGCGTTGGGCACTATGGTTATCCCGATTCGACTTCCGGCTGACTCACCGCCCAGGCAAGGCAAACACACAGGCAGATGCTCTGTCTCGCATGGCAACGCATCAGGTGTTGGACAGTGAAGACAACCGACAACAGACCGTTCTGAAACCAGCCCACTTTATGCAAGTGGCAGCAGCCTCACTACAGAACCCGTTAGAGGACCGCATCCAGAAGGCCTCGCAAAGAGAGGCCCAAGTACTCGAAGGACTGGAAGAGCTCAGGAGGAGCGGCCTCCAACGCTTGGCCAATGGGATAGCAGAATGGGAGGAGGATAACGGACTGGTGTACCACCGAGGTAGGGTATATGTCCCACCAGAGGATGACCTACGGACAGAAGTACTCAAACAATGCCACGACAACCCCTCCGCTGGTCACCCCGGACTTCACAACACCCTCGATCTCGTTAGCACCCACTTTTGGTGGCCCACCCTGCGATCCTTTGTAGAAAAGTATGTGGAAGGATGCGAAACTTGTGCTAGGAAAAAGATACAGAGACACCCACGAGCAGTAACACTACCCCTAGATGTCCCAGCAGGTCTGTGGGAAGAAGTTGGAGTTGACCTGATCACACAGCTGCCCAATTCACAAGGATACGATGCCATCCTTGTCTGCACCGACCTCTACGGGAAACAAATCCACGCAATCCCTTGTACCACATCAATCACAGCAGCAGGTGTCGCTGACATCTACTACCGCGAAATTTTCCGCCTCCATGGCCTCCCCCTCCGCTTTGTATCAGACCGAGGACCCCAGTTTGCAGCAAAGCTCATGCGATCACTACTCTCCCGCCTGGGAATCAAATCCAATCTCACATCGGGATACCACCCCCAAGCGAATGGGCAAACCGAGCGGGCAAACCAAGAAGTCGAAAAGTATCTCCGGCTGTATGTGGGACGTCGTCAGGATGACTGGGCAGAGCATTTGCCAATGGCGGAGTTTGTGATTAACTCACGTACCCACTCTGCACTTGGAATCTCCCCATTCGAGCTCACTTACGGCTACCTCCCCCTATTTAACATTCCCGTTGGTCAGCGAAGTGGGATTCCAGCAGTGGATGATCGCATTCAGATCCTTCGAGAGGTGCGACAGGATGCCGGGGCAGCTCTACACCTGGGAAAAAGATGGCAAAAGGAAAACTATGAACGAGGAAAACGAAAGGCACATCAGTTCCAAGTAGGAGATCAGGTCTGGCTAAGCGCAGAAGACATCAAGCTCCAACTTTCCAGTGAGAAACTTGGGGATCGACAGCTAGGACCTTACGCCATTTTGGAGAAGGTTGGTCCCCTGGACTACCGCCTGGACCTCCCACTGTCGCTAGACCGCATCCACCCTGTGTTCCATGTCGATAAACTGTACCCTTGGAGAGGGAACTCCGTCAATGGCGAAATTGCAACACCACCGGAACCAGTATACCTAGAGGATGAGGATGAGCCAGAGTATGAAGTCGAGGACATCTTGGATAGTCGGATTAGGTGGAAGAAATTAGAGTACTTGGTAAAGTGGAAAGGCTACGATGCAGGACACAACTCATGGGAACCTGCACCAAATCTTGAACATGCCCCTACAGCTATCCGAAAATTCCACAAAAAGCACCCCCAGGCGGCAAAAGCTTGACCATTGAGGGCAATGGTCATAAGGAGGGGGGTAATGTCATGAAGTGAGCCACCCCTATCATTTTCCTTTCTTTATGATACACCATCCGAGCTCTCCTACCTACAGTAATCATTCCGGAACCTTCCATTCTATTCTATCAGTTCCGTTCCATTCCTTGTGCCTGAGCTATACAGTATTACATCATAATTCCCACACTCCGCCTTGTATATATAAGCCAGCCCCCACAACCTGGTCCCTTATCTTGACCTCTTTGTCATTGGGACCAGGTATGTCTTTTACCTACTTACTTGTATTTATTATCAATATAACTTTGTCATTGGGACCAGGGACCAGTATCTGTCCGCTTCTGCTCAAGTCTCCGCTCCGCTCCGCCACCGTCGTCACCTCTTTGTGACAGCAGCTTTACCCTCACGAATCTTCCATCTTTTTGTAGTTTTTACCCAGACCCATTTTGTAGGAAATTTCTGGTACAAAAGTGATCGTGCAACCATTACTGCATGTTCAGGATCATCCTCAGCCTTTTTCTTCTCTGCTGCATTAACTTTGAAGTAAGCTGTAAGTGTGCTGTCTTTTGACCCAACAGCATGAAGAACCTCCTCTACTGGTGCATCAGCATCAAACACTACAAATTGCCCAGCTTCTGTATGTACTGCAAGGCGGACAACATTTGGGATTTCTTCATGCATATCATAATGAAAAAGCCTCCAAACTGATTCAGAGGCAGATACATAACGGGAATCTATATATTGCTGTATTTCATCTTTATTTTTCCCAATTGCCATGGTTGTACGATCATGGCCTTTGTAAATGTATTTATGAAGGTATTTGAAAGCTTTTATGGAAATGCAACACTCTAAGTTGGCATGTGATTTGAGCTCCATCAAAGCCCAAGGATTATGAGGTACAACCCATCTGTTATCAATATCAATTTCTATGCCATTGACCTTTTTCTTGCAAAGCCTTCCATTCTTGGGTCTAGCATAAAGGGTATAGCCATCCTCTGACAAAACAGTATGCTCTTGGAATACCTTAGGATAACCCTTGGAGCATTTTGAATCCTTCATACAGGATGCACTTGGGTTGAGATCACCACATGGTGTATGAATCATCAGCTTTTCAACCAACATGAATAAATTTGGATGTGTTTCAGGATCAGGCAACTGAGCAGAGATTACTTTGTCAATCTGATGAGCCTCTTGATACTGTGATTGGGGATAGAGAAAAATAAGAATGTGTATATGAGGTAGTCCTCGCTTCTGAAATTCAATTGTGTAAACACGGCCTCTACACTTTCCAAAACACCCTTTGTCAATAGCCCTCAAGATGATCTGTACTTTTTCACGAAAAACTCTGGCAACTAAATCAGGTCTGTCTTGTGCTGTCTGTCCGGGAAGGAGAGCCTCTTTAATCTCAGGTGCATTTGGATCTGCAGTGATTGTCAGAAATAGATCAGGTTTTCCAAATGCTCTTCCTAAGGCAATAGAATCTTGATAGAGCTGGAACATATGTCTTGATCCTCCAATATAAGAAGAGGGTAAGATAACTCATTGCCCTATATCTTGCAGCTGAACATCTCCTGAATGAACAGCATCTACTAAACCACTGTAAACCTCAGCTCTGAGTTTCTTCTGATTGCGTGCAAGCCAGGATAAGCGTGACTGATCAGTTTGGGCCCATGCATCAACAATATATTGCTGAAAAAGATTTTTGGCATAGAACAGATGGTTTGATTCAATCTCTAGATTGCGTTGATGAAGGCGATATGCATAGTACTCCATCTGGGTAACATGATCATCATTAGAGGCTGGTTCATTAGGTCTATCTGCATATTTGATATTTAGGTGCCATCCTAGTTCACCTCTGGGAAACAGTAAAACATAATGTAAAGGTGCATATGCAGGATTGGTTTCATATATACGTTTCAGTGGCCCCTCCTTACATTGAAGGATAATATCTCGATGATCTGTGGCAGTACCTGGGCCTGGAAGAACAACTGCAACCTCATCAGCTGATGGCATATTATATCTCCTAGGATCATTTGTATCACTGAAATGCAGTTTGATATAAGCACCATTTAGGGAATTTGGAGCCTGTGCCTGAAGGTTTTGTATTCTCTGGTATGCTGATCTGTAGAGATTCACAAAGTTATTATTGCGGTGAAGGCAATCAGATATTGTTTGCATAACAGATGACAGTAACCCAGTACCATGATGTCTGTTATTGGCTAAGCGCTGCTCTAAAGCAGTCTCAGGTGCAACTATGTAAAGCTGTGCATATACTGGGGGTTTGTCACCCTCAGGCAAAAGGGAGCCTAGAGAATGCCAAAGTGCACCCTTAATTTTAAACTGCCTTGGCCCAGTATTTGGAAGTTCAGGATCATTCTGTGGTTGAATCTTAAGGCCCAATGATACAAAAGCAAAAGCAGAATTATAACTCCTTATGTTGTCTAAAAAGTGCTTTGAGTTATGATCAACTCCAGTAAAGAGATTCCTGATTTCAATAGGTGGACTTTGTAACATAGGTAGCTGAATCTTCCCTGATTTGCAGCATGCTCCAAATTTAGGATTTATTACAGAGGAATGTGTAAGTCTCTCTGCTTGCCAATGCAATGCACCACAAAATGGACACTCTATATCCATTTTTCCCAAAGAACAGAAGTTATAAATCCGATCATTCTCAATAGGTTGTAGACCTATTGGAATAGGCTCATCTGGAGCATCATTTTGATGTTCATGATCTCCCACATCAATTTCTTGCTGTTGCAAGTGCTGCTCATGCACCTCTTGGGAGTTGTGCATCACATTTTGCAACTGTTCATGTTGTTGGTGCATGTCATGGCCTTCTGGTGTGAGATAGCCAGGACCTGGTGGAAGTCTCTGGCTATTCTCAAAGTCATCTTGTGGAGGATCATTATTCTCATGCTCATGGGTCAGCCTTTCTGGATTAAATGATATAGATTCTGAAAGTAAAGATAGTCAGCAATAAATAGTGTAATATAGAAAAGAATGTATTATGGATATGACTTTGGGCTCTTCTATGATTCTGTCTCAATGTTGGTCTTGCAGGGTGAGGCTGTACAAATGCTAGTTGAGCTTGTAGCTCAGCAGGTAAGTGAGGAAACTACCAAGAGAATAAATGAGCCTTAAAATCTCTAAATAAGTATGCTAATACCTGATTTTGATATGCCAAATTTGATGGTCCTGCATGGGCATTCTGATTCTGATTATGAAGAGACTATAAGGTAAAGATATTGATTGGTGGCCACAGCACTATGTATTTGAATTTTTACACCTACAACTGCTTGATTTGAAGTACGGCCATGGCCATGGCCCCGTGTTGGTAGTAGTGGAGGTAAATTTCTGAGTTGATTAGCAATTCCTTGAGTCAATTGAAACTCTTGGCCATTATGGTTGATTACTTGAAATAGATCATCTTGTGAATGCTGGGAAGGTACATAATTTTGAGGTATATTGAGTTGGAATGGTATTGGTCCACCATGTGGTGATGGTTGAGGTGTATGTCGATTTTCAGGGCTGCCTAGGGTACGTGTTTGTCGTTCCCTCTCACGATCAGCATTTTGTTGTCGATGTTGAGGTGTATTGGGAGGTGACTCAGAATCCCTTAAAGTGAGAATAGTAGTCAGAGCCTGCACACAGGTCAATAGCTTGTAAGAAACCAAACATTTTATCTGTAGTCAAATTTCCTCTATCAGGAACTTCAATTATAGTGTGAAATTATAGTAGAAGATGGGAAAGGGAAACAAAGGAGAGCATAATTATCATGCAATGCATGCAGCAAACATGCAGCAAACACATTGCAAGCTTGAAGTAATGTGTGAGAAAAACCTAAGTCAACTCAGCAAACATGCAGCAAACATGTCGCAAGATTGTGTATTGTAATGTGTGGGAAAAACTTAAGTTGCCGCTGCCGCCGCAGCACTAAAACGTTGACAGTTTTGCTGACATAAATAATGACTAATAAGAAAAAGCGCTGGTTTAGGTGCACCGCCCTAATTTATAGTATAGGATCTAGATCACATGCATCAACCTTATTGTTCTCGCGTTGTCGTTTCACTTGGGTGCAACTCTCTCATGTCTGTCAGATCATTGACAGGACAACGTCATTATTGTTCCGCCTCCATGCTTCTTTTTATATTGCCTTATTGTTTACTCACCAAATACCTACAGCCTTACTTATGGATACGAGCAACTCTTATTGTAGATCCCCACGATTATGGTGCGAGACATCTCTCACAGTTTCATATCCCATACGTATATAAGACTTGATATTTTGTAGTTATATTCCTTAGCTCTATTCTCGTCTATACTCCTCAGTAGCTATACCTGTAGTTGGGTTGTTTTATTCATCCTCATCGATTCTTGTGTGATGCCTGGTTGTCTCTTGTGAGAGCTAGCGAGTCGCTGACACATACTGTGCTGTGTGTAGGCTTATTGTGTTTGCTTAAATTACCATTAAAGATGTAGTGCCTATGTGAGGAGTGTGGTGAGCCATCCTATTCTCTTCACACTGTGTTTTTTTAATTAGTCTTTTATGATGTTTTATTGCTTATATAATGTTTTTGTTTCAGAATATCACTTTCACTTCTCAATCCCTGGATATTGTGATCATGGCAAGGAAGAAGATAGGCCTTTATGTATATGATCCAACACAGGCTTACACAATAGATTATATACCTCAAATGCCAAACCTTGGAGTGGATGCACAACAAGGTAGGCCATGCCATCTTTATTTCAGTTGCATGTTCAACCTTTTTGGCACTGTACTAAATAAACATCCAGTCATTTCTGGTGTTGCATTCAGCAAGGTAGCCAACCAGGGAAGTGGATCAAATGTTGGGCTTATATATATAGTACGTTTTTTTTCATTCAAACACTCATAGGTTCATACACGATCACTTTACTCACAATCCGGACCTTCGCCCGCCACCCGCTATAGACCTGTCCATGGTTATACTTCCGTACCCCTATACTTACAGCATATATATATCTTATCTGGATACTGGCCACCTCAGATGCTTGACTCCCATTTGTCCCGCATAGTGAGGTGAGCTATCCTTTACTTTCTTATTAACTGTTACTTACAATATATTAGCTAATATTTATATTGCAGGTAATACAGACGCTTGACTCCCATTTGTCCCGCGTACTGAGCTAGTATCTATAATGCAGATACCGCGAGACAAATACTAGGTATTCTACATCAAACATTGGTGGTCAATGCAGGATTAAGCAATGTTTTTGTTCTCAGACAAGAGACCGACAATGTTGGACAATCTGTGTTGGATATTCTGCACCAGTTTGACTAGTATGTGTCCTTTAGTTGATCAGCTCACTTGTGCTGACCATTTTAGTGAATTTATATATTATTCTGCAATGGATACAACATGGATTATGCAATGGGAAAGAGCAGAGGCATTGGGCCTTGAGCTATCTTTAGATATGAGTATAGTTAGTGAATTTGCCTCGCACAACTAATCCTGATATCTAGGTATGGATGATTCTCTTGGAAGTTAGGAAACAACTAAATCATCCTTGGAAGGATTTGAGTATCACTTACCTACTCAATTACACTGACACTTGGATTGTATGAATGTACATAGAACAAATGTTGCTATTGCTATATCTGCACTCAATTAATTCAGCGCTTCATTCTTCTGCTCCTTTAACTGGCTGTACCTCCTAAGTTTTACACGTAGCGGACTTTGCCGCTCGCCGGCCCTGTGGCAGAACACACCACGTGAAAGCACGTGGCACGCACACCTGCTACGTGTTGCGACTCGCGGTAGCTCTTTTCCTGACCTCCCTCTTTGGTTGCAGAATGGATCTTCTTCATTCTGGTCTTGCTGCTGTTCAGCGTCACTTAGCTTTTGTCTCTGTAGATCCTATTGACTGGAAATTCTATGTTCAAGTATTTTCATGGAGCGTGACGATTTTCGAATCGTATCTTTTGTACGTCCCCTCGGTTTTCCTTCCCCATCAGTCCCTCACTCCCAATTGTTACAATGTAGATTGCGCCAGTACCCTTTGTACTCTAAAACATCACCTCCGGAGGCCCTTGCACCTCACATCGGCAAAGAAGACTTTGAGAAATCTCAGAAGTATGGCAAAGACAAAGCTCAATTTGCGCTATTTTCCAAGTTGTTCAGTCAATGTGTGGATTCCGCAATGCTGCAGTATGGATTTTATGCTTGGTGCTGGGGAGCTGCTGGCACCATACTGGGCAAATTTGGTTACAGAACGGAATATGAAGTGAGCCACGTTTCCATCTAGGTGCACAGTAGCTGACGTTGAGAGACAATCAGATCCTGCAGTCGATCGTATTCTCATTCACTATGTATCTTCTTTCCTCTTTACCGACTCTTCCACTTTCCGTGTATTCGACTTTTGTCCTCGAAGAAAAACACGGATTCAACAAAACCACTCCGGCTCTTTTCGTTGCTGATCTAGTGAAAAGCTGGCTCATTGCTTTCTCATTGGGTGCACCTTTCTTGGCTGCATTCTTGTACATCTTTCAATGGGCAGGTGACCGCTTTGTTCCTTGGTTAATGGGCTTCATGATCTCCTTCCAACTTCTTATGGTCATATTGTATCCTACTGTCATCCAACCTCTTTTCAATAAACTCACCCCCTTGTCGAATGGAGAGCTCCGCACTCGTGTCGAATCCCTTGCCGGGAAATTGCACTTCCCCCTCAAACATCTGTATGAGATCGACGGTTCCAAGCGCAGCTCTCACAGTAATGCTTACTTCTTTGGATTACCTTGGGTATGTTTTTGACAATATCCTGTACAATGAATGTGTTTATCTCTCTCCAACATGATTTCAGAGCAAACATATCGTTATCTTCGATACGCTCATGCAACAAAGCAAGCCTGAAGAAGTTGAAGCTGTTCTGGGTGCGTAAAACTGAATTTCACCATCATTGCGTATCTCACAAACTCTTAGCTCACGAACTGGGTCACTGGTACTATTTACATCCAACGAAGATGATGGCTATCTCCCAGATACATATCTTCACAATCCTGGCGCTCTTCCCTGCTTTCCTCCATGCACCTCCCCTGCTTCGGTCCTTCGATTTCCCCAAGCACGTTGCTGCGAAACCACCTACCATTGTCGCTTTCCTGTTATTCCAGGTAAGTATCCGTTTTGATATGACAAAATTCAATTTCTAAGCCGTGAACATCCTCTCTACCAGATGATACTGACTCCTCTTGAAGCCTTCATCAGTATTGGAATGAATGCCGTCAGTCGACACTTTGAATGGGAAGCAGACCGATTTGCTTGCGAGCTCCAGGACCAGCTGAAGGAAGAAAGTATGAAGGATATGGGAGACAGACTTGGGCGGGCGTTGATCACCCTGCATGTGAAGAACCTGTCGACGGTCTGGGTAGACTGGTTGTAAGTCACTTGTCTCCATTGTTTCTGTAGGTTTCACACCTGCTCATCGCGTTCGATTTGCTACAGATATTCAGCCTATCACCACTCTCATCCTACATTGACTGAACGGTTGAAAGGTCTGGAGTCGTTCCAAGCAAAACGGGCGAAGAAGGAGTAGGCAGTGAAAAATCACAGAGTGCGGGTCCACTCTAGAGTGTGACTATGTGTTTCACGTTTGTATCGTACCATTGTACCTTATCCCAAGCGAACTTTCCAGCTCCCTTGAGTTGACTGTTATATCTATACGCGCGTAATTCTTGGGTCCGGAGGTTTGCAGTGCCATGTCACAAGTATTACAATCTATGTATGTGCGCATGAAGATCAGAAAACTACTTCCATTCGTCAGCTGGCGATAGCGCAGAATAATACAGGCCTGAATGGACGCCACATCAGACATGTACCTAGGTTGACCTAGGAAACCGGAACACATCAACACTCCAGTGACCCAGTCATCACTTACAGCAGCGTAAAACCTCATAAAATCGCACGTTTCAGCGTTGTACAATCTGTGTATGGACATTGGTCAAGATTCAAAGCCCGACGTAGTACAATCTAGTACAATCTCCTCCATTTTAGTCATGTTGGAGTCCGGTTGGAATGCGCTTTCAGGCCTTTCCAAGCTCAGTCTCGATGCGGCGTTTTAGCCATCCTCGTCAATTATTCACCTGTACTCGCTCAGAAATTTTAGACCAGAAGAGTTTGTCCCAGTACATCGCCTCCATCCGTTTCAGCCTGCTGCATTTTGCGGCGGTTAAGCTTTGGTACATTCCTCCGCGTCGCACCGGGACGCTCGACGTGAAGTGACGCGTCGAGCTCATCGTCTTCGTCCGACGGATCAACCCTCCGCATATGCGATGCTTTCGTTGTCAATAATCACGGTACCACAATGTTACCCAGATACCAGATACTTATCAGGACGCATATTTAAATAATGGAGAAACTCGGTCTTTCGCTGACTTTCACTCTTCTCTACTTATTGCTCTTGCGGTGGCTTGTGGGCTCTGCTCTACCGGTGTTCTTTATAAGTGGTGAAGTGTTGGGAGACCCTCTGCGATCTTCCTTCACGACACTCTTTCTACACACCTTTGTTCTGTCTTGTACCAAGTTATTTCTCCAGTTTACTGTCATTCTTTCTCTCGAAAACCGGCATGCAGCAAGCAGCGCCAACTCGCAAATTCAACAAACCATTGCCTGTATTTGATGTTGGTAAGTCCTAGAATACTCCTCTCTTGATCTGATTTTTGACTTTCCGACAGGTAAAGACTATGAGTTACTATATCCCCTAGGCGAAGGCGCGTATGGCCAGGTTGTCGCCGCATTGCACAAGCCCACTCGACGACGCGTTGCTATCAAGAAAGTACTCCCCTTTGAGCATACAATATTTTGCTTGCGCACATTGCGGGAAGTGAAGTTGTTGAAATATTTCTCGGAGTCGTGTGTGAATGGGAATGTACGTTTCTTATTGGATTGTCCAACTGTTACATTTTGTTACCGCTGGTCGTCAGATCATCTCAATTCTTGACATGATCAAGCCTAAATCGGTAGATTCATTCAAGGAATTGTACTGTGCGTACTTCTGCTTCACCCGACTCCACCGATGTGTTTCGCAGACTCAAGGCATCCGTTCTGTTTGGGGAAGACAGTTATTCAAGAGCTTATGCAAACTGATCTGCACAAAGTTATCCGTACACAGCAACTTTCCGACGACCACGCGCAGGTGAAACGAATTTGTCTTCTTGCAGGTTCAACCGCTAAACTTCCCCTAGTATTTTATTTATCAAACTCTTCGTGCCTTGAAAACGATTCATAGTGCGGACCTTGTCCATCGGGACCTTAAGCCTGCAAATCTTCTGGTCAATGCGAACTGCGACCTAAAAGTTTGCGATTTCGGATTAGCTCGTAGTGTTCATCCAACAACAATTTGTGGGACAACCACCGGTGAGAGAGTCATGACGGAATATGTAGCGACGAGGTGGTATCGAGCACCGGAGAATATGTTATCGTATAATCTATATACAAAGGTAAGTCACTTTTGGTCGCCAAATTGGTTCAAATACCTTAACATGCAACCTACAGGCGATCGACATGTGGGCGGTAGGATGTATACTTGGGGAACTGATATGCGGTCGGCCGTTATTCCCTGGAAGAGACTACAGACACCAACTCGAGTTGGTGCTCCATGTGATAGGTTTGTATCCTCCACGTTTGATAAATCGTCGATTCATTGATCAAGTACTTGTCCTTAGGTACGCCGACCTTGGAAGAATTCCATGCTATCACAGCCCGAAGGTCAAGAGAATACCTGCGCTCAATGCCCATCCGTAAAAAGCAAAATTTCAAAGTGTTATTTCCTCTTGCGTCGGCGGATGCTATCGACTTTCTACAAAGAACCTTAGTGAGCCCGAATTTATACTTCTTTCCATGATACTAAGTGTGAGGTGATGGGAATGTAGACATTCGATCCGAAGAAACGGATGTCCGCAGAGGAAGCTCTTGCACACTCCTACGTCGCTGCATATCACGACGTTGAGGACGAGCCTCTTGCACCCCCTTTGGATCCGAACTATTTTGAGTTCGATGGTGGGTGAATCTAGCCTCTAATATCCTAGCTGGCTGACAGCAAATCAGTGAGCAAGGAGCAACTTTCTCGGCAGCAACTCAAGGAACTACTTTACGAAGAGGTTTTGTCGTTTGATTCAGGCATAAAAACAGTGGTTTAATTTGGGCTCAGTGGGATTCAAGTAATAGAATAGGGCGCGAAATTCGCAATAATTGTTTAGTAAAGTGGATAAAAATCTCATTCCTTTCTCACAAGACACTGTGGTGTGAGGTTTCACTTGTCAGAGGTTAGGGGAATTCCCAGTGAGTAGCATTACCTGCCAGAGGCTTCCCGTTAAATCTGGGGCTTGTGTTCACTTTCTGTATCCTTCTTCGTACTGATACTATGCATTTTCTCTGTTTTCTTGGAAAACTAAGTCTGATCTGGATCAGGAAGGGGAATATTGAATTACGCTGATGTACATTTCTGGCTCGCCTCTCATTCACCATTGATCTTCCAGACATCCCCCTAATGATATTGCCTCTGATGACCCTTTACCGCGACGCAGATGAGCATGATCTCCTCCATCGAGTTGATCTAGGTTGGTAGTTGTAGCGTTTGACTCGCGCTTTACTGATACGATGTCACTACCAGATGCCGTTGGCGAACACAATATCTATCTATGTCCATCGTTTCGACAATAATCATCAGCGAGTCGACGGAAAAGTCCAGTCATCGATTGAGATTTTATCCATCATTACAATTTGTTGAACACAAATTTAGAGCTTGTTTGCGCAAAAATCTTGGTGGTTGGCGTCCCAGTCAAAGGTCTGAATCTGACCGAAACAAACGTAGGCTGGGAGCTCTCCTAAGGGACTATTTCTGTGTCAATGAAGGAACTAAGCTAAACTTGTGTTTCTCGAACGGCGTCTGTGCGATACTATGAGAAAGTTGCCTGAAGGAACTTTGACTTTCAAGGATGACGTGTGAGACGAACTCTTTGTGGAGATAATAGACCAGAAAGCTTCTGGCGGAGGGTCTGAAGCCACCGAGGATGGAACAGGAACTATAGAGGGGGAGAAGAAAATCATAGAGGAGTGGAAGAAGAAGCCGCAAATGAGAAATGGAAGGAGCCTGTAGAGGTGAATGAGGAAACGGAAATCTGCCAGATATGAAGTCAATCACATTTAATGGGAGATATGATGAGTTGTTCCTAGAAATTTTAGGCAGGAAAGCTTCCTGGGGAGAGGTCCAATCCATAAAGGAGGGGAAGCCATTCACCAAAGACAAAAAAAACATCATAGCGAAGAGTAAAACTGTGTAAGGAATGGAAGAAAACAGATGACGGAGAGATCAATAGCGGAGGATGAAATGATGGGCTCAGAAGTTGAAGCTCCAGTGAAGTATACGGGAAAGGGGAAAGAGAAGTGAAGAAAGATGACCTTGGTGCAAAGGAGGAGAATATCAATGTGGAGAAACCTGAAGAAGATACAAATAAGGAGCAAGAGAAAGAGCGCAGAAAGTGTGATAGAGAATTCCGGGCTTTACCTGATACGATATTTTATTCAAACACATTACGCGTCGCGCTAATATTTAGACGCTCAGTCACGTGGGCGCGAATTATCTTTATTTTCATCATCATGACGTCACAGATGAACCACCACCCTTCGCCAGAACTTACCATGCAGGATCCTAAGCGAGAAATAACTTCTGTTGCTTTGCTTCTCACTACTGCAGATACGCCTGACATTCAAAAGGCTGCCTTTCAGAAATATGTCACCCGGGATGTAGGATTTAAGCATCCTTTGTGTTATGTTCCTCCAAGTAGAGATTCACGAGAGACACTGCTAGGAATATATCAGTGAGTGCGTTGGTTATCTCTGACTGGGACTGCTGAGGAGGTGAATTAGGTGGTATCGTATCCTAAGCCCTAAGGTCATCGGGAAGATACATAGCGTAGGCAAGTGAACAAATCTCAGCCCCCTGCTAGCTCCATGTAATTTAACGTGCTGATACGAGGATAGTGTACGATGAGCAGAATCACGCTCTACTCTTGGACATGTCGCAAAAGTTTCATATTCGCCTGTCTCCATTCAAGCCTGCATGGTCCCGGTGAATACCTGTAGACACTAATGCATACTGATCTTCTACCTAATATCCCCTTAGATTGTTAGTCCGTCTAACACTCACAGAAACCAATGGGTTGTATTACATATCATTCCAAGAGGACTTTTATCATGCCGATGTACGTTGCTATTCTCTGATAATCTGCCTATCCGGGTCTAACAGTTATATAGGATTTTGCGCGACTGTTGGTTCCAATGTTGGCTCCTGCCATACTATTCGCTCAAGCTAGTATCAGCGTCGCTTCCAATATTTACACCAGCATCGCGCAGACATTGGGATTTTGGCGACCTTCAGGGAAAGATACAGTGATTCCAGATGGGTTATATGACGGGAACAAAATAGATTGAGGACATATGACACTCTATTCGAATGCTGAATGATGAATACATAGCATATAGTCAATTATTCTTAGTTTCAGCCATACTAGCCAGATACGATTCATAGTAGATTTCTAATCCATCCGTCAATCCTATCTTTTTAGGTTGCCATCCCAGCAGAGCCCGGCCAAGATATGGTCTTGCCAGCACGGTGGCACTCACTGCCACCTCAAAAGCTAAATTCCAAATGGTTCAGAGACGGAACATATCATCGAAAGCGACGTGCTCACCGTTGGTCGGCTTCACATATTCATACTTTCCCTCAAGCCCGGCGATTTGTGAAAGTTTCCTCAAGAACGCATCCAAATCTTCCAATACATCATTTCCGGCGTCGAATATTTTTCCACCCGCAATAGCTGCACATTCCGTCATACGAACGTATAAATCTGCTAGATCGTCCGCATGGACCAAAGAAAGTTTTCCTCCAGGGGTTCCGGGCCATGTTACTTTACGATCTTCGCTAGCTCGTTTGAACACGGAGGTAAAAATAGAACCACTCTTTCCGTACAGCATGACCGGGCGCACAACGATACCATTGAGCGCAGGGTGCTTGATGACGGCTTGTTCCTGGTCAGGCCTCCAGGCTACAAGGTCGACAGGCTTGGTGATAGGTGTCGTGTCTGTGACGATTTCGGAACGATTGTCGCCGTGCACCCAGCATCCTGAGGTGTAGATGTACGTCAACTTTGGCGCATGAGACGGCCTGAATTGTTGAGCTGCAGAAGCCACGGCTTCACGAACCGATGCAGCAACGACTTGTTTAGTGGCAGCTCCTCCGAGCGCCTCGATAACTGCATCGAGAGTCGGGAGTAGCGAATGCCAGGCATCCGAATCGGGTTCGCACACGATTGGAATGAATGTGGAATCAATCCTTAATGAGATCGTAGAAATCGAAACACACCGACGGTCGAAACATACTTTCTTCAGTTTTCAGGAGTTGAGCTTTCGCTTGAGAACGTGTTTGTCCGTATACAATATGACCAGCTCTAACCAAGGCTTGGGCAGCAGGAAATCCTATAAAACCGGATGCACTGTACCATAGTTACGTGAACACTGAAATGCCATCGAGATTTGAAATTACGCACCCAAAAATCAGAACCTTCATATTTGCTGCTAGCAAGACTGACTGGGAGGGGCTCAAGTTTGGTCAATGTGTATATCGTATAAGTATAAAGGACGTACAGGGCTCGGCCGCGGAACTTATATTCTTCCTTTTTCACTCGCGAACAGTCCGCAACCTGTCAAGCCTTATAATCTCCCATGCTCAATACGTGGACTTTGGGTAGGAGGGAAAGTCACACTAGAACTAGTCCGCTGCCCAGTTGACGTCCCACGTTTCCAATTTATCTGAGATATGGATAGCATCTGTAGCGAGGATCATGGGCCCAGACCGATAAAATGATGAAGCAAAGCCAGGCATCTATCAAGTACAAGCTCTAGCGATAGACGGTAGGTAATGCACCTCTGTAGAATTTCGGGTGCAAGTCCAGTGCAACGGAAAGTTCCCGAAAACCTTCCATACGATTCTTTCCCATTTATTTACTCTACACTTCCTCTCATCTCTCTCCTTATTCTTTTCTTAGACTATCTTCTTTATGTTGTATATCTACATTGTCTAGGCTTGAAGTATACTTATAGTTCCAAACATGTACGGATAGAGGGCGTTCTTTTTTCGGAATAGATGACTTACCCCTTGTCATTTCAGAAAGATCTCAAAGCACATCTTAAAGCTAAGGTAACACTCTGCCTCTTAATTTTCGCGCGCACGCTACCTCTAGTAAACCTACTGCAGTATAACTTTGACAAGTTTGTCAAAATTATTAGGCGTTCTGGGTGTATAGACCAAGACACATGGATTGGTTTCAGGGTTATGAATTGGTGTATAGCCACGTAAATTTTCATTATAATCTCGCTCGAGTCATCGGACCTAGTCTCAACTCAGGACCCTCACAATCATATAAGGTTTGGCTTTCGAAAACCTTTCGATTTTCTTCATGATCTAGTGCATAATGTCTAGATGACAACCGCATTCTCAAGGATAATTGGAAGTAATTGGTTCCTCTAAAGTAGCTCACACTGAAACTTCAGTATGAACCACATGTAAAAGCAACAGTTTGCACTTGGCATTCTTGCAAGCATGGTTGAAGAGTTCTGCATTGACAAGAGCAATATTGATCTCTAGGTTTTCAAGTTGCAAAGCGACCATTTGAGCCACCAAAGGGTAGGGAAAAGAGTCTGATAAAGGATGAGATGAATAGTGAGAACAAGTTCACAAAGAAGGTTGTGAAGGACTCTTTTTGGAACTATGGTTAGGCTGATCCTGCAAGGGAACAGTTTCTTCCAGAACAGGTGTTCACAGAAGTGAGGACATTGAGGAAAACTCAACTTGCTTAGTGGAATGGAATGGAATGTTTCTTGATGCCCAGTCAATCAATGTATTGTAGCAGGTCAAGAAACTGTAACCTAAAGCTGATTCACAAGAAGAATCTAGTGAGGTGACAAAAAATGTCAGTAGTAGTAGCTCGCCAGAGGGAAACTAAATGTTAAGAGACATAGTCTTGGAAATTGGTTTTGGAGATAAAGAACCATCAAATAGTCTAAGATTAATTGGAGGAATAGAAGAAGTTGGAAGAGAATATTTATGTACAAAATGTGAATTGATAAAACAATCAGTAGAACCAGAATCAAGTAGAGAGATAAAGGAAAGCTTCGTGGGAACATTGCAAGGATGCTCGCAAAGTGAAAAGTCTATAGTAAGAGGTATAGTAAATGATCATTCATTGTAAAAAAGAGTGGATGCATTCAATTTAACTTCCCCAGGAGTGCAAACCTGGCTGATGCAACTCCTGCTTCATACTGGGGTACAGGAGTTGCGGACTATTTTTCTGATACCAAAGAAGTACTTGCCACTGCCTCCTGTGTTTCTGCAGCCTATCCATGAGCTTCATGAGCTTTTTGTTTCTCACAGTTGTTGAACTTGTGATTTCTGCCACAAAACCCACTAATGTGCTAGTTGCTCAGGATCAGTGAACATAGGATGTGAACATCACAAACACCAAAACCAAACAACCTAGGTAAGCTGCTATCAAATTTGTGTGAGGTGTGTTGTCAGAGATTCCACTAAGAGAACCAAAGAACACTCTACTTCAAATACCGATTTTTTTTTGTGTCTCCATCCACTAGTTCCACATGGATCATCTTATGTCCTCTTTCTGAGTTGTTTCCATCTGGTGTCAGTTGTCACGAAACGATCTTTTTATTATTCTTTTTCCTTTTCTTTTATTTACTTACCTAATCACTGAGGCGCTTACACCAGTGCTCATTATATTCTCATTATCATTTAGGTTACATGCGTCAACCTTATTGTTCTCGCATTGTCATTTCACTGAGGCGCAACTCTCTCATGCCTGTCAGCTCATTGACAGGACGACATCATTATTGTTCTGCTTCCATGCTTCCCTTTATATTGCCTTATTGTTTACTCACCAAATACCTACAGCCTTACTTATGGATACGAGCGACTCTTATTGTAGATCCTCACGGTTACAGTGCAAGACGTCTCTCATGGTTTCATATCCCATATGTATATAAGACTTGATATTTTGTAGTTATATTCCTTAGCTCTATTCTCGTCTATACTCCTCAGTAGCTAGACTTGTAGTTGGGTTGCTTTCATCGCTTTCTTCATCCTCTTGCTCATTGTTCATCGTGTGACACCTGGTTATCTCTTGTGAGAGCTAGCGAGTCCCTGACATCAATCTCATTACAAGTCCTCACAAAGTATTTGCCCTCATAAGTCCTCTTACTAGAAATAGGCACTCCCCTTTACAGACTAGGTGGCATATATGCATGTGGTATGGTATATCTCTTGGTATGTCACTGAGTAGCCAGTCCCTTGAAAGTCCCTTCATGGATATTTAGTGGGTATCTGGTTGACAGGACCAGTATGAAGTCCTTTGGACAAGATGTATATTCCATAAGTACTACAATTATCAAACCTAATTTGTTCAGATTCTTTAACTGCATGCTCAGGTCATCATCTGGCTCACTGATAACTACAGTCATCAACTCAGGCTCATTATAACTCTCTTATTGCTCAACCTAGTCATGTCAAATTGTCTGTTTTTAGTGACTAGGCACCTTGCCAAATTTCTGGCATGTCACCACACAGCGCTAACTTCTTCCAGTGTTCCAACTCCTTTGCAAGGAGTTTGCTGTCTGAGCCTAGGTTGTTTGTGTATGCCAGACAAGACACTGCAACACTCATTGATGACAAGGAATTGCCACCTCCACCAGACTTACCTTTCTTCCCTGAGTTATTTGTCAAAGTCATCAGTGTGTTGTTGTTATATCTATGCAAGCTAAGTCTTTACAAGGCTTTGCAATCCATTCTGCTACTTAGATATGTCGCTTATATCCTGTTACCACTATGCAATTACTTCGCAAAGGATTTCCAATGTGAAGCACTTACTTGTTATCTTTTCTCATCCTTATCGGATTCACACTATTCCTTTTATATCCTTTCCTTTGTTCTTTACTTATGAGCTAACCCATTCGGGCATGGCATTGCTTCGTGATCCTGACTTACCTTTAGTATAAAGCTACAGTATTGAATAGGTAGTTCCTGAGTTTAAATATCAACCTTGATAGCACTTCGATAATGATACCAATTAATCATCTATCCATATCATTGTTTTAACATCCCTACTGTCAGTACGTGCCGCAACAGTTATCGCTGACATGCCAAATAGTTGGCGAGGCACCTAGTCACTAAAAACAGACAATTTGACATGACTAGGTTGAGCAATAAGAGAGTCATAATGAGCCCAAGTTGATGACTGTAGTTACGAGTGAGCCGGATGATGACCTGAGCACACAGTTAAAGAATCTGAACAAACTAGGTTCGATGATTGCAGTACTTATGGAATACACATCTTGTCCAAAGGACTTCATACTGGCCCTGTCAGCCAGATATCCACCAAATATCCATGAAGGGACTTTCAAGGGACTGGCCACTCAGTGACATACCAAGGGATATACCACACCACACACATATATGCCACCTAGTCTGTAGAGGGGAGCACCTAGTTTCTAGTAAGAGGACTTACGAGGGCAAATACCTTGTGAGGACTCGGAATGAGACTGACACCAAATGAAAATGGCTCAGAAAGAGGAAATAAGCTGATTCATGCGGAACTAGTTGGATGGAGACACTCAGGAGATGGACTAGTCTGGTCCTAGTGATCAATCACTTTAACACTTGACAAGTGGAGTTTGGTACCTAGGTCTGATAGGACTTGGAAGTTGAATAAAAGAAGAGGTGTATGAACCAGTCTAGGCAATATGGGTATCTATGGATGGCTACTGTCATGACGTGCTACACAGGATACGGTACTTACTTTATTTTTCCTATATTTCCTTCTTCCTTTATCTTTGTTACTATTTGGATCCAGCTACATTCTTCCGCATCCTTCTACATTGTTCCGCATACTTCTATCAACTTCCCACGCTGTCGCTTACTCAGCTAGACACTTGTATATATAGTACAGTAAGCTGACACCTAGTTCCCCATCTTGACCTCTTGGTCTTTGGAACTAGGTTAGTACTTGTATCATCGTTTATCTTCAATATATTTACTTGGTCTTTGGAACTAGTTTTCCTTGTGCGACCCTAGTGATTGGCCCCTGCGCTATCACTGCCGTCTTGATCATTTTATCTTTCAGCCTTCGTGTGTGGTGCTAGCCCCACCCCTCACTTTGGTTTGTGCTTTGAACCTGTGCTTTCTCTGTGCTTTCCCCCTTCGTCACCACAGTTACTAGGCCTGGGTACATTCACATATGTAGGACAAGACATGTGCTGATGGAGCTCAGTCATGACTTGAGGAGAGAGAGGAATAAAGATCCATGGAACCAATTCCATGAGGCATGGTGGAGAGGCACGATGGATTGCCTAGGCAGTCTGTGCAGCTGTGGAACACACTAGAAATGGTCTGTAAGGACTAAATATGTTTTCATCGTACACCAGAGCATACCTATATCAATATCTCATATGTTCTGGGACATTATCTTACTATATATGGACCTAGTCTTTCTTTTCTCTTACCAAGTCTGCCTAGTTTCAAACTTAAAGTATTATTTCTGTTTGTTTTATGAGTTTCTGTCATGTATAGTATAAAATGGATCTAGAAATACCCTGAATAGGAAGTTATTTCCCCTGTTAGCACCTAGTGGATAGTCACCAAAAGACCCTTGCATCCGAGTAGGCTTCGCCATGTTTGAAAGTGTAAAGCAGTTCTCAAAAGAAGCTTCAAATACTAGTTGAGCCTGTTGAAGTGAAAAGGTTGTTACTAGAAGCTCAGCATGAAAAGTCCCATCGTGACCTAAACTAGGTCGACGAGTCATAGTTGGCAGGGCAGGATATCACTAGTAGGAAGCTTTTGATATACCTAGTTAATGCAGTGTCAACAAAGCTGTATCAGAAGCAGCTCTTTAGTCTAGTCTAGTCCCATAGTTGTGGATTAATCACATAGTTGTGATTTCAGTTGCATAGTTGCGACTACATATTGGTGTTCAGCATCTAGGTTGACTAGTTGAACTACAGAGGTTCTTCTATATACCATCCCTGACATGAGACATTGTTATTGGTGTTTGAAGTAGAGTGTACTTTGGTTCTCTTAGCAGAATCTTTGACAACACACCTTGCACAAATTTGATAGCAGCCTTCCTAGGTTGTTTGATTTTGGTGTTTGTGATTTTCATGTTCTACATTCACTGATCCTGTTAAGATCATGCAACTCCGGAATTGCGGAATGATCGCGATTTAATCACGGAATGATCGCAATATAATCGCGGAATGATTGTGATGTAATTGCGGAATTGGTTGGGAATGCGAGGGGATAATTCCCTCACGAAGGGAGGAACGATTCGCGGAGTTATAGAAAGGTAGTTGGACATCGACACTACTATCGGTAGTGCCCTCAACACGTCGATGGTCCAATATAAAGGTAGTAGCAGCATCAGTTCGCGAAGGTTGCTTCGCAGAACATCAGAGCTGTGTTGAGAATGTATCACAGATAGTGAACATCTGTAATACAAAGAGAGAGCAGATCTAAGTCGATATTAAAACTACAGAACTACCTATTCGATGTTGTAGCTATATACTATGCATTACATAAGCGTCGCGAAGCGATACTAACTCCGAATAGACTAGCTTGTGGAGTAAAGAACAAAGGAAGGGATATAATAGGTATAGTACTCATCCAATAATGATGAGGAAAGATAATGAAGAATTCCTGAGCTTAGGAACTCTTTGCGAAGTAGGTAAATGGATCGTGGAATCGCAGAATAACTCGATTCACATACATATGACAGATCCTGAGCATCTAGCTCATTATCGCAAACAGAACACATTTCCCTTTCTTCTATATCGGACACACAAAGTGTTGAAGACTCTACTAATAGTGGAGTCAAGGTCCGACTACCTAGTCAGGATCATTTTACCTCGCGAAGTAATTCTCTTTGCTGTTTCTTGTAATTAACCCCGTGACCCAATTCCAATGATCCATTAGTGCATGATCATAACAGTTGTTCACTGAGGATGACAAGGAAGTTTCTGAAGAACCTGGCAAATTCTTCTTCAATATGTTTGATGCCTTCCCTCCCGAGGAAGCACTGGTCAATCTAGCAGCTTCTATTTTCTGCTCTTCTTCTCATCTCCAGTACCTGTTGTCTACACAAAGTATCTCATATCAGTATTCCATGAGTGTCTTTGGTTCTGGAAGATAAGCCATTTTATCTTTGATATGGCTTGCCAAGCCACGTTGATAAGCCCACTCAAGTGCATGTGAGTCCCAGTTAGTAGACACTACAAGGGTATTGAAACAGATGTTATACTTCTATACATTGTCAGATTCCTTCATCCTTAATGTTCTGAGTTTGTCCTCAGCTTCTCCCTGTGCATCATAAATACTGAAGTTATCCTGCAATTCCTTCACTAATGCCACAAAGGAACTCATCCACACCAGCATTGCGGAAAGGTTCAGATCCAGAATATCTGGTTCAAACCATTCCTTCGCAGAATCACCGAGGTAGGATAGAGTATAGTTGATCTTCTTTTGATCAGTGAAATATGAGGGAGAGTCAACAAAAACCAAAGATAAAGAAACTAGGAAACCTTTCAGTTTCCACAGGTCAGATCCATCAAACAACTCAGGATCCTTGACCTCCAATCTTCCAGATTCCATGGGGCTGCTAGCATTCATGCCTGCAAGGACTGTTCCAAGGGTATTGAGAGAACCCTTGAATGCATGAAACACATCTAGGATGTGTTGTTCTGTAGGGTCCAAATGGATACTACCTACCTGCTCCACTGGACTCCTAGAATTACTAGGAATGCGAGAACCATGAGGTGCTCCAGGACCTCCAGGACTATTGGGATCTGATCCCCCTGACTCTCTGGAGCTTCCTGATTTCTCAGGACCTACCTCTTTATCAATTTCTGCTTCCTCAATGCTTTCCAGAATTTCTGTGGTTGTAACAGGTAGCCAGCCTCATGAAGGACCGGGATCATTAGCTAGCTGCTGACACATTCTGTCAGCAAGGGTGAGTGTTGTAGGAGATGGTGGGATTTCCCTCTCTGTTGTTGGTATCACTGTGTGATTTCTTTGCAGCATTTGAACAGTAACAGGGTCACTGTTTTCTGTATAGAGTACTTGGTACTCAAATTTGGAATGGTCAGGTTGACCAAGAGCATGATAGCTAGAAACCTGCACACTTACAGGTTGTCCTGATGCAGGACAGCAGATGTTAGTCCGTCATTGTTAAGACTGTTCTGGTGAGGTCTGTTATATCTATGCAAGCTAAGTCTTTATGAGGCTTTGCGATCCATTCCACTACTTAGATATTACTTATATCCTTTTACTACTATGCAATTACTTTGCAAAGGACTTCTGATGCGAAGCAATTATTCATTATCTCTTATCATTCTTATCGGATTTACACTATCCCTTTTATATCCCTTCCTTTGTTCTTTACTTACGAGCTAGCCAATTCGGGCATGGCATGGCTTCGCGATCCTGATTTACCTTTAGTATAAAGCTACGGTATCGAATAGGTAGTTCCTTAGTTTAAATATCAACCTTGATAGCACTTCAATAGTGATACCAATTAATCATCTATCCGTATCATCATTTTAACATCCTTGCTATCAGTACGTTCCGCAATAGTAATCGCGAATGGAACACATTTACTTTCTTCTCTTGCAGACATGCAAAGTGTCGAGGACTCTACTAATAGTGGAGTCAAGGTCCGACTACTTAGTCTAGGATCGTTTTACCTCGCGAAGTAATTTACTTCGTATTTCCCCGCGATCATCCTGCGATCATTCCCAACGATCCCTTTGTGCACAATCATAACAAGGTCCCATAAGGTCTCGGGTGAGTAGGATAGTGTAGGTGGATCTGATAGTTCATGGTATCATATGGTTAACTATTGATCAGTAGTAATGAATATTAATGAAGTTGAACAAGAACCTTAGCACCACTATTGGTAGTGCCCCTGCTATGTCATAGTGGTTCCATTTATGTTCATAGATTGAGGACATCCGGAAGTTGGCCGGATAAGTCGGACAACCAAGAGGTAAGACTGGAATGCCTGGATGGAGTTATAGTGATGATCTCTATAGATTGGATTGATCTAAGTTGATATTTAAGCTGGAGAACTATCTACTGGACACTAATGCTTATATACCAGTATTCCTAATTGTTAAAAAGAAGAACAATGAGTATCTGGGATAAAGCAATAAGTATTGTAAAAAGTTCCCATTAATATAAATAAAAGATAATAGTGTGAGAATTAAAAGTAATCATATCTGTTAACATTGGATGCATCATACAGTCCAGTCCTGAACTGATACAGAAAGGAAAGGAATGAATTAGAAATGTTGGTTCTGTATGTTCTGTACAAAGTAGTGGAAGCATACCTGTAACAAGGATCTACAATAAGAGTTGCTCATATCCATAAGTAAGGCTGTAGGTATTCAGTGAGTAAACAATAAGGCAATATAAAAAGAAGAATGGAGGCGGGACAATAGTGACATTGTCTTGTCAATGAGCTGACAGGCATGAGAGAGTTGCACCTAGGTGAAATGACAACGTGAGAACAATAAGGTTGACATGTGTAATCTAGATGGAAATGAAAATATAATAAGCACTAGTGTAAGCACTTTAGAGATTAGGTAAGTAAATAAAAGAAAAGGAAAAGAATAATTAAAAAAAGAGTATTTCATGACACAACTTGTCGGATACCCCAGTGTTTGTGCAGTTTCATCTGCTCCTTGTATAGACCATTGTTGATGATGAGGAAAGTGGTGAGGAGAATGTGAAAGGTAATGAGTATGATGTGCCAAGTGTCAGTTTAAATTTACTGTTATGATCATGCACTAATGGATCATTGGAAATGGGTTGTGGGGTTAATCATGGGAAAAGGTGAAGAAGAATACTTCACAAGGTAAAACAATCCTAAGACTTTATAGTCAGACCTTGACTCCACTATTAGTAGAGTCCTTGACACTTTGTGTGTTCAATAGAGAAGAAAGGAAACATGTTCTGTTCACAATGACCTTCATGGAACATACAGACAACTGGGATGTTAAAACAATAATATGGATAGAGGATTGAATGGTACCTGTTGTGATGCGCTATACAGGATACAGTACTTACTTCATTTTCTCCTACACTTTCTCTTTTCTTTACCTTCATGACTGCCTGGACCTCTCTCTGTTCTTCCATATCCTTTTACTTCCATCTATCATTCTTCAGAACCTTCCATCACATTCCAGACACTTCTATCGGCTTCCCACGCTGTCGCTTACTCATCCAAACCTTTGTATATATAGTACAGTAGTTGACACCTAGTTCCCCATTTTGACCTCTTGGTCTTTGGAACTAGGTTAGTACCTGTATCTTCGTTTACACTCAATATACTTACTTGGTCTTTGGAACTAGTTTTCCTTGTGCAACCTTAGTGATTGGCCCTTGCGCTATCGCTGCTGTCTTGATCCTTATTTCTTTCAGCCTTTGTGTGTGGTGCTTGTAAGACTATCGTGAGCGCTCAATCCTCAGGTGCACACTAACTGGTGTGAACGACTCTAGATTAATTTTACCTGTAAGACTATCATGAGCGCTCAATCTAAGTAATCGTAAGTAATAGTCTACAGGCCGGAATAAAGACCACTTACCCTCAGGTGCACACTAACTGGTGTGAACGACTGAGGGCAATGTATGTATGTATGGCTATTTAATATGTATCTGTATCTACCTCGAAACGAGTCCGTACGGCTAGCTATCGGATGGAAGAAATATTGAAACGTGTATCGGAATGAATAAAATTGTTAAACACAAGTACGATGATGAGGGTTTTTTTTTTCGTTCCGGCGTACGAGAGAGCACTGCCCTTAGCGTCCGTCGGGACTTCTCCCCTCACCCGCATATTCTCAACACTCCCCTAGTCCCGGAGGACGTTCTCCAGCCCCAGTAGTCTGACCTGAGTACGATGCATGGTGGTCCCCAAGGCCTTCATAAGGACATCGGCCATGTTCTCCTCTGATGAGATGTATCGAATCTGTCAGCGACTCGCTAGCTCTCACAAGAGACAACCAGGTGTCACACGATAGACGATGAGCAAGAGGACGAAAAAGCAAAAGAGGATGGATAAAACAACCCAAATACAAGTCTAGCTACCGAGGAGAATAGACGAGAATAGAGCTAAGGAATATAACTACAAAATACTAAGTCTTATATACTATTGGGATATGAAGCCGTGAGAGACGTCTCGCGCCGTAACCGTGAGGATCTACAATAAGAGTCGCTCGTATCCATAAGTAAAGCTGTATGTATTAGGTGAGTAAACAATAAGGCAATATAAAAAGAAGCATGGAAGCGGAACAATAATGACGTCGTCCTGTCAATGAACTGACAGGCACGAGAGAGTCGCGCCTAAGTGAAACGACAACGCGAGAACAATAAGGTTGACGCATGTAACCTAAATAATAATGAAAATATAATAAGCGCTAGTGTAAGCGCTTTGGTGATTAGGTAAGTAAATAAAAGAAAAGGAAAAGAATAATGGAAAAAGATCGTTTCATGACATTACCCCCTCCCTAGAGCGCGAGTTCCACGAAGCGCTTGTCGTCTAACGAAATTTTCGGAGGGTAATTGTGAGGGCGTGTTTTCGGTATCTGGCGGAGGCATAGGACGGAATAATTCGGTAGGGAATAAGGAAATAGGGATTTCAAGTCGCCTCAGGGTGGCGGGTTTGGGTTTGGTCGGGTTCTTATCATGGAATTCCTTCAACAAATCGGAGGAATGTGTAATGTTGGACCGAGGTTCCCAAGTGTCTTCATGTGGTCCGTAACCTCGCCACCTGACCTTGTACTTGATCCCTTTTCCTACCTTTCGTGAGTCAAGAATCTCCTCGACTTCGAATTCCTCTTCTTCTCCTATGACGACAGGAGGTGGACGAGTGTTTCGTGGTTGAGAGGGAAATTGCGGTTCTCTATAGGGAGTGAGAAGGACTTCGTTGAAAACGTTATGGATACGTTTCCACGTAGAGGGGATGTCTAGTTTATAGGAACTAGCGCCTATCTTCTTCTGAACTATAAATGGTCCAAACCGTTTATCTCCTAACTTTTTCATCGGCTGGTCTGTCGATAAGTTAGTTCCCTCAAGCCAGACCTTATCGCCTGGCTTGTACTCTACTCCAACTCTTCGCTTTCGGTCATAAAACTTCTTCATGTCCTCGTTGGCCTTTCCTAAGGCCGCTCCTACTTCGTCTCGAACCTTCCTCATTCCATCTGCAAAAGCCTGTGCTGTGGGGTTGTCCGAAGTCATTTGAGGTGCCATGCCTTTATAGGGATGTCTACCGTTGTCAGCATAGAAGGGGGAAACTTTTGTCGCAGAGTGTACTCGATCATTATAGGCGAATTCTGCAAGCGGTAACCACTCATGCCAGTCATTTTGATGATAGCTAATGAACAAACGGAGATAATGTTCTATCTCCTGATTTGTTCGTTCTGTCTGGCCGTTGGTCTGTGGATGATACGCCGTGGTATAGTTTGCTTCTATTCCTAAAAGACGGTAGAGTTCCTTCATGAAACGAGAATGATATTGCGGTCCTCGATCATGTATTATTTTTCGTGGAATGCCGTGGATAGAAAAAATACGATCCCGATAGATTTTTGCCATTCCCTCTGACGTGACTGTAGTGTGAGACGGAACAAGTCGCAACCTTTTGGAAAAATGATCGATAAACACCGATATGGCATTATATCCTCCCGATTCCGGTAGTTCCCCTATCATATCAGTGCCGATTATTTGCCACGGTTCAGTTGGTACTGCATGTGGGTGAAGTTGTCCTACTGGTTTGGTACGATGTGACTTTGTCGCCTGGCATTTCTCGCATCCTTCGACGTATTTCCCTGCATCTCGTGTCACTCCTGGCCACCAGTAGTCCCGAGTAATCAACTCCGTGGTTTTGTACTGTCCTGGATGTCCCGCTAGCGGTGTATCGTGGTACTGAGTGATTATTTTGGACCGGAGTAGGCGGTTTTTCGGTACATAAACACACCCTTTCCAGGTAATGACTTTGTCGGTCTCAGTCCACTCTGGATTTTTCGCAGCGAGGGCCTCCTGTACAGTTCGGTCTACTTGGTTTCTACTCTTTCGGATCTCTGATAACAGGAGATCTTCGGGAGCCGATAGGTCGAGAGCTTGAATAAAAAGTTCCGGTTTCAGGAGAACGATGTTCTCGTTGTCCTTGTCCCCCGTCTCAAGACCTGTCATCCTCGACAGGGCGTCAGCTTTCGTCATCGATTTACCAGGTTTGTGAACGAGATCGAAATTATACTCCGCTAATTCCAGTACCCAGCGCGCTTGTCGTCGGTTGAGTTTCTGCGGCTTCTTGAAGTACTGGAGGTTTGCGTGATCCGTATAAATCTCAATCTGTTCCTCCGCACCTAGTAAATATTGCCTCCAGTCGTCGAGGGAGTCCATAATTGCCATAAGTTCTTTGTCGTAAATCTCGTAATTACGCTCAACCTCATTGAGGGAACGAGAACGAAAGGCAATAGGATACCACTTGCTTTCGACAAACTGGGATAAAACGGCGCCATTAGCATAATCGGACGAGTCAGCTTCTACCCTGAATTTTCCGTGGTTTCGAGGAATGAGTAAAACTACTTCTTCACAGATTCGACGTTTCAACTCCTCGAACGCCTCTTCCTGACCTTTTTCCCACTTCCAAGTCCCATTTCCCGTGAGCTGTGTTAATGGCTTTGCTACCAGACTGAAACCACGAATGAATCGCCGGAAGAAGTTGCAAAATCCTAGAAACTGTTGGACATCGCGCTTCTTTCGTGGAGTAATCCATTCTTGAATGGCTTGTACTTTCTTGGGATCCATGCGAATAGTTCCGTTACCGATGATAATACCGAGGTAGTCGATAACCGGTTTTTCGAAAGAACACTTTTCGGGTTTAAGGAACAACTTATGTTCCCTTAGAATGTCGAGTACTTGTTCTACGATTTGTCGATGTTCTTCTATACCGTCGGTAAAAATCAGTATGTTGTCCATGTAAACAATAACATGACCTTTATTGATGAGGTCTCGCAGGATGTGGTTCATGAAACCTTGGAACGTCGCAGGAGAGTTGGTGAGTCCGAAGAACATGACGGTCGGTTCGAATAACCCCTGGTTAGTTCGAAAAGCCGCTTTCCATTCGTCACCTTCCTTTATGCGGATGTTGTTGAATCCCCATCTGATATCCATCTTCGTGAAGATTTTAGCGCCTTTTAAACGATCGATTAGCTCCTGAATGAGAGGAAGTGGATACCGGTTTTTAACCGTCATCTCGTTCAGTTTACGATAATCTTGTACTGGTCGTAAGGTGCCATCTTTCTTTTTAACGAAGAAGAAGGGAGACGCCATCTGCGAAGTCGAAGGTCGGATTCGTCCAGTTCGAAGGTTTTCTTCAAGAAACTTGTCGAGCGCCTCTTGTTCCTTTGGGTTTAATGGGTACACCTTGCAATCTAAAGGTTTAGAACCTGGCGTTAGGTCGATAGCGTGGTCCCAAGGACGTCGTTGTGGCAGTTGGTCGAATTCCTTCTGGCTGAAAACATCGGGGTACTTTTCGATGTAGGGCTTGGAAGTGTCGAACTCTTGGGCTGTTTCCTCTCTGGCTTGTTTTTCCGTCCACTTCCTCGACTGTACCTGCTCGTGAACATACCTGTCCCAGTCAAACAGGAAAAGCTGTTCGCCTTCCTGTAATGCCGCTCTAGAATGGGTATCCTCTGGTGTCCAAAAGTGTGGGTTGTAACCGCATCTTGTTGGACACCTGTCAAAGGTTAGTTCAGACGTATTCCAGTCGATACTTGGGTTGTGGTGTCGTAGCCAGTCTAGTCCTAGAGAGATATTATTCTTTCCTAGACTTACTACTCCGAATTGGACGATCTCTGAATGATCACCGATGGTCATCCGGATCTCGACGTACTTGTCTATTGATCCGGAGTCGTTGAGTGTACCGTCGGCATTGTAGACAGGTGTTTTGATCGGTAAGTTTTCCGTGATAAGATTATGCCGTTTGACGAATTCTGAGTCGATGCAGGAACCAGTAGCTCCACTGTCGAGGAGTCCTTCTGTGACGATTTGTCGAGCATCCTCCAGTGTCTCGAGTATTGCTGGGAGTTTCAGACTTTTGCCGCGTGTCCCGCGAACATAACTCCTTTTGTTTTTGAGACTCCGGATGGCGGTGACTGCCGTTTTCCAGTTCCGTTTTCGTATGTCCATGACGGTTTCTTCAGAGGCTTCTTTTTCCCGTGAAAAGGGCATCCAAGTTCGTAACAATCCCACTGCTCTCGGGATCTGGTCTTCTCTAACTCTCTGAGTTAGCCATTCAGCAGTGTCGGGTTCGTACCGTATAGGTTTTTCGGTTTTTTCGGTTTTGTGGATAAAGGTGGACGCGTTTTTCTGTTTAGTACCTGTACTGATTACATAGTCAATGCCATTATCAACAAACTCCGAAATGTCCGTGTGCGAAGGCTCCTGCAGACCTATATCTACTGCGGAGCCTTTGGAAAACCCAAATCGTTAATAAAGTCCGTACGTTCCTGCTCACTCATGTTCAACATAATACCTCTGACTACCGCCTTTCTCTTGTGCGGGCAGTTCCTGCTCATGTGGCCTGGCTCGCCACAGTTGAAGCACAAACGCTTCTCTCTAGCTTGGTCAATGTCCATCGGCCTGCCCGTTCCTCCGAACATGGTGCCGGTAGCATCTCTTCTCGGTGCTGCCGAATATTCTGCCTTCGGAGCTACTTTCGGCTCCTGTCGGTTCTGTTGAGTGGACGACTGTCCACGACTCTGTCCCTGTGGGTTAGCGTTCCACCACCCCGCATACCCGTAACCTCTCTTCTGTTCGGCCCACTGCCGCCTTACGTTGTCAGCCCCTGTGACTACCTTCTTCAACTCCTTGTAGTCTTCAAAGGGCTCCGTTCGTCCTTTGATGATGTCGTAGAGAAGGGTGTGATCGACCGCCCTCTCCGCTAGGGTAAGGACGTGCGACTCGTCCTCCTTGTACCCGGCATCCTTCAACAACAATTCAAACTCTTTGAAAAAGTCGCTGGCCGAGGACTTCCCCTGTCGGATATAGGTTAGTTTATCACGGGCCTCTTTCTCCTTTGCGACATTCGTGAACTCCCTGTCCATGTCGTCAATTAACTGCTTCCCCGTAATATCCCACGTCCCTCTGTCGATATCGAAATGGTCATCCGAGTAGACCTGAGCCCATTCATCGGCTTTTCCTCCGACCAGGAAGGACATGATGATGGTCGTGACTCGGTGGGAGTTGTCGACCTGCTTTGTCTCTGTTAGCTCGGAGACATAAGCCATCATTCGTCGTCGCCATGGCCGGTAGGTGGCGGGGTCGCCATCGTAGTTTCCTGGTGTATTGACAAACACCCGGCGTGGACTAGAAGTGACAGCAGCGACTTCTGCTGGGTCGGGCGCATGTATCGACCGGTCAGTCATGTTGAGTTATAGTAGGGGAGAAGATGAGCGTGTTTGGTAAAAATGAAAATGTGTAACGTATCGAGAAAACTAGTTTCCAACGGTGTGTTGAATCCTAGGCAAGTTTGTAAAAGTTTTTGTTGTGACGGGTGGTATGTGGTAGAAGCTCTATTCTTCTGTCAGCGACTCGCTAGCTCTCACAAGAGACAACCAGGTGTCACACGATAGACGATGAGCAAGAGGACGAAAAAGCAAAAGAGGATGGATAAAACAACCCAAATACAAGTCTAGCTACCGAGGAGAATAGACGAGAATAGAGCTAAGGAATATAACTACAAAATACTAAGTCTTATATACTATTGGGATATGAAGCCGTGAGAGACGTCTCGCGCCGTAACCGTGAGGACCTACAATAAGAGTCGCTCGTATCCATAAGTAAAGCTGTATGTATTAGGTGAGTAAACAATAAGGCAATATAAAAAGAAGCATGGAAGCGGAACAATAATGACGTCGTCCTGTCAATGAACTGACAGGCACGAGAGAGTCGCGCCTAAGTGAAACGACAACGTGAGAACAATAAGGTTGACACGTGTAACCTAAATAATAATGAAAATATAATAAGCGCTAGTGTAAGCGCTTTGGTGATTAGGTAAGTAAATAAAAGAAAAGGAAAAGAATAATGGAAAAAGATCGTTTCATGACAGAATCTTGATTTCACCTTTCTCAACCAGGTCACGGAGATAGTGGTATCGTATATTGATGTGCTTGACGTGCTGGTGGAATTTCGGGTCCTCGGAGAGTGCAATAGCTCCTTTGTTGTCTGCGTATAACTCAAATGGGAGAGGAGAAGGATGACCGAGTTCCGTGAGGAAGTTATGTACCCATTTTGCCTGTTGGGCTCCTTTACCGTAAGCAATGTACTCTGCCTCTGTAGTAGACAAGGCGACCACATCCTGACGCTTTGCCATCCAGAAGACCGGACCTCCCGCAATAATCGTCACAACCCCTGTCGTAGATCGACGAGTGTCAACACATGCAGCATAGTTCGCATCACAGTAGGTCTTGGGTTTAAGTCCCTCTTTATGTCGGTGATAGGTTATCCCATGGCCCTTCGTTCCAATGATATATCAACAGAGTAGGATGAGTGCGCTCCAGTGAGCTCTACCAGGGTTCTGAAGAAATCGCGACAGAAGGTTCGTTGCATAGGCTATATCGGGACGACATGCACCCTGCCCAAATTGAAGGGCTCCCAGGAGCTCAGCATAGGGTTTGTCCTGCATGAACTCGCAGTCTTCATCAGTCTTTGGCGATTGGTCCGCAGATAGGGTAATCCCTGGTGCCAGAGGAGTTGCCTTTGGTTTCAGATCTTGAAGGCCGTGTTTGGCGAACACCTGGTCCCAATAAGCCGGCATGGATAGAGTTGCCGAATGATCTTCCTTGTTGTGAATGAGCCGCATCCCCAAAGCGAACTGGATGCTGTCCGTCTCATGCATCCTGAACCTATCGCCCAGCTCTTTCTTGGCCCTCACCATCTCTTCCTTCGAAGACGAACCTCCTAATGTATCATCTGTATATGTACCTGTCATCGTCTCCCCTGACTCTGATTCCCTTCATCTCACACATTGGTCTGCACGAGATCTAGTGTACCCCAAGTCTTTATATGCCTTATCCAACGTCTTCCACCAGTTTCTCCCAGCTTGCATAGTCCCGTATAGGGACTTCTTCAGGCGCATGACTTTTCCAGCACCTCGTCCTTCGAATCCCTCGGGAGGCCTAACATATATCTCCTCATCTAATTTTGCATTAAAATATGCAGAGGAGAAGTCGATTTGCCAGATGTTATAGCCTAAGGTGACCCAGACAGCGATGAGGATTTGGAGGGACTCCAACCTAAGTACTGCGGCAAATGTTTCGAAGTAGTCTATGCCTTCTGTTTGTTTCCCACCATTTACGACCAGCCTTGCCTTCTCGTCGACAATATTTCCTTTTCCGTCGAGTTTGTGAGCAAAAACCCATAATGGGTTGAGGATCGTGGCACCTGCCGGAGCTTCTTGGAGAGGACCAAAAACTTCAAACTCCGCCATTCTCTTCTTTTCCTTTTCTATGGCTGGGCTCCATCGTGTCGGTTCCCCCATTGCTGACAAGTATGATTTAGGTACGGGTGGTAGACCAATCGCAGTCAGAGCTGCATTGAATTTAGCCCCTACCTCGTCAGGAAGGACCTCTGTGAGTAGGGCAAATGACACGGTCAAGTTCCCTCGTGGTTTTGATGTTTTGTTTGCCCATTCCTCTCCACTCCCTTTTGCTATCCTTTCTCGTTCGAGGAATTCGTGAGTGTTTGCCACTTTATTTGATGGGATTCGGACACGATTTGATCTTCGCGTGGTAGGTTGATTTACCGCTGTCTGATTTTCAGTATTGGTTGCCTCAGGGTATTGGATTGTTGTTGAGTTGTCGGCATCAGGTTCTGTGATTGTAGGTCCCTCGGTAGATTCGGTTGGTAGGAAAATATCATCCTGACTTTCTCTCCCCTCCTCTCCAACCAAAGGTATCAGGTTAGGTATACACTCATCAAAATCTGCATCCCAACTTGGTATGATACAGCCCGACGAGGTGTACAGGAGATAGATGCCTCTCTCTAGGTACCCCACCATCCTGCCTCTGAAGCCTCGCAAGTCGAGTTTCCCCGGAGTTCCGTTGACAATCGTACCCCATGCCATGGCTCCAAACGGGTGAAGGTGAGCCACAGCCATCCTTCTACAATACCATATCTCAGCTGGGATCTGAAACCCAGTGCGTGCGGCCGGCAGGAGATTGTCAGTGTAGATGATGTATGTGCAAGCATATGCCCACAAGAAGGACGGGAGGCCTGAGTCCTGAAGGATGGTCCGGACATGATCAAAGGTGATACCATGCTTACGTTCAGCAACACCATTTGCAGCTGATGAATAGGGTGGAATGACCTCAAGTTTGATCCCATTCTTGTCAGCCCAAGTCTGCCACAGTACGCTATTGAACTCCTTCCCGCCGTCGATCCTGATGTAGAGAAGTTGCTCCCCAGTCTCGTTTTCAGCCCTCGCTTTATACAATTTCATCGCCGCCAGTGTGGTGGTCGATTCCTTATTGGCCAAGTAGAAATCTCTGCCCATTGCCGAATGACCATCAATGATAGGCATTGAGTAATAATACCCTCCGATCGCACGAACATGCATGGGTCCAGTCAGATCAACATGGACCCGCTCCAACCTTCTTGTCTCGCGAGACGTTACTGCATCGAAGGGACGTCTTTTCGCCTGACCTAGCTGACAACTATCACATTTCCCAAGTTTTTCATCCACCGGTCCTACAACATCCATGCCATCCACGAGGCCTTTCTCAATCATCATCCGTATCCTGGTCAATCCTGCATGACCAAGTCAACGGTGCCACGTCCTGAGGTCAACAGGCTTCACTAGGGACCTCCCTTTCGCTACCAGGCTCTTTGACTGGCTACCCTTCTCGTTTAGACGGTACAATCCCCCTGACCCATACCCAGTCAGGAAATGGACACCAGAAGGGCTGTAAAACTTCGCCATGCCCTTTCCAAAGAGTATATGATATCCGTGCCTGTCCATTCGGGAGATTGAAACCAGATTGTAGGAAACCTCAGGGACATGGAGAGCATCTTCGAAGGTAAGGACAACATCGCCTTTCTCATTCGTAAATGTCTTTCTGACTTGGCCATAGCCCAGGATTTTCAAAGAGGTAGAGGCTTCAGATGATCGTGCCATCCGAACGCATGGTGTGTAGGTGATGAAGTCATCTCTGTTTCTGAAGAAATGGTCTGACACTCCCGTATCCGCATAGATTTCGTTCCCGTCTCCCAGGTTTGACTTAGCAACCAAACCGTAATATTGAGTTAGCTCCCTGACCTCGGGTATAGGGGTCCCCGGTATCATTGCCACATTCACGATTGACGATTCTGCGGATACTTCTCTCTTCCCCTTCCACCAGGAGGGGTATTGACCTTCCTTCCCTCCTCCCTTCCTAAAGCATTCTTCTGCCAAGTGACCGGATCGCTGGCAATTTTGACACTTCTTGTCAGGGAACCTCACCGCATTAGCCGACGTCACAAGTTGTTTCTCCAAGGTTTCAATACGAGAGGTCAGGTATGCCACGGAGTTAGCCTGAGGGAGGCGATCCCCAGGTACAATAGCGTCCGGCTGATTCTCAGATCTGGAGTATTGGAAGGAGATATGCTGTATAATGGAGGACGATGAGGGGAAAGTCATAGGATTTGCATTAATGTTCTGCATTATGGTGTCGAATGAGGCAGTCGGGAATGCCGCCAAGATGATCTCTCGAAAGACACTGTCCGGGATATCATTTCCCATATCGACTGCTTCCTTCCGCAACTCTCTCATTGAGCGGAAGAACACATCTATAGTTTCATTGTCGCGGAAAATATAACTGCACAGTTTTCTCATAGAGATCACCTTCCTCATATCATCCTTCTGGCCAAACTCTTTGACCAGCGCGTCGAAGAGGTCCTTTGCATCCAATGTGTCGACCTCGGGGACCAGGGATGGTAAGTTGACAACGAAGGACTCGATTACACCCTTTGCCCGATTATTGCGAAAGGTCCACTCCGGCTTCGAAGGTTTGTCTGAGAATACAAGGGTAGATTCTTTAACTGATGTTGACTCCGAAGAGGTGTCTGAGAATGGTTTCTTCACTGATCCATCAATATAGCCGTCAAGTCCCTGGTTTCGGAGGGATACTTTTATTTTCCGATCGATTGGCTTCCAGGCTACACGTATCCCACTGTCGAACTTCTGGTCTTCAGGGACGTCAGGAACAGGAGCAGGGATTCCGCCGTTGCTAGTCATACTTGTCTGTATTCGCTCAGTCGTTATTCAGGATAAATGTTCGTGGATAGTTTAACAGCAGGCGGGGCCCATAACCTGTAAGACTATCGTGAGCGCTCAATCTAAGTAATCGTAAGTAATAGTCTACAGGCCAGAATAAAGACCACTTACCCTCAGGTGCACACTAACTGGTGTGAACGACTGAGGGCAATGTATGTATGTATGGCTATTTAATATGTATCTGTATCTACCTCGAAACGAGTCCGTACGGCTAGCTATTGGATGGAAGAAATATTGAAACGTGTATCGGAATGAATAAAATTGTTAAACACAAGTACGATGATGAGGGTTTTTTTTCGTTCCGGTGTACGAGAGAGCACTGCCCTTAGCATCCGTCGGGACTTCTCCCCTCACCCGCATATTCTCGACAGTGCTAACCCCACCCCTCACCTCAGTTTGTGCTTTGAGCCTGTGCCTCCTCTGTGCTTTCTCCCTTCATCACCACAGTACCACTATTGAAGTGCTATCAAGGTTGATATTTAAACTAAGGAACTACCTATTCAATACCATAGCTTTATACTATAGGTAAGTCAGGATCGCGAAGCATGCCATGCATGAATGGGTTAGCTCATAGTGAAGAACAAAGGAAAGGATAAAAAATGGATAGTACATGTCCAATAAAGATGGAAAGATAACAAAGGGATCCTTCACATCGGAAATCCTTTGTGAAGGAAATATGTAGTGGTAAAGGGATGTAAGTGATATATCTAAATTGTGGAAAAGATCGTGAAGCTTCATAAGGACTTAGCTTCACACAGACTTAACAATGCCTCAATACACTACCAGGTGATATTGTCACCTACCATAGCACAGATAGAGCTATTGCAGATGAAAATACAGATGAGACAGCATATGAATATCTAAACTCAATAAATAGATTAGGTCTTTCTCTATCAAAGCTCCAACTAAAAGTTGGAGCTCCAATCATGGTCCTTTGGAATTTGGATCCTGGAGCAGGTATCTGCAATGGCACTTGAGCAATTTTTATCAACTGTACAGCAAGAGTGCTTCATGTCAGGATATTGGTGATACTGCAGGAACCACTGCTCTTATACCACACATCACTTTACAGCCTTCAGATCTGGATTCTCCAATGTCAACAGTTTCCTGTCTGGCTTGCATTTTCCATGTCCATCAATAAAGCTCAAGGTCAATCAGTGAGACAGGTTGGACTAAATCTCTCAGCTTTGATTTTTACCCATGGTTGGCTATATGTTGCTTTTGTTAAGATTGTGCAACTCTGGAATCACAAGATAATTGCAATATAATCGCAGAATTGTATGGGAATGCAAGGGAATTATTCCCTTGAAAAGGGAGGAATGATTCACAGAGTTTTGGAGTAGTAGTTGGACATCAACACTACTATTGGTAGTGCCCTCAACATGACAATGGTCCAATGGTGAATGGTAGTAACAGCATCAGTTTTCAAAGGTTGCTTTGCAGAATGTCAGAGCTGTATTATGAATGTATCATGGAGAGTGTGTCATGACGTGCTATACAAGATACAGTACTTACTTTATTTCTCCTACATCTCCCCCTTCCCTCATCGCTGTTACTGTTTGGATCCATCTACATCATTCCACATCCTTCTATCACATTCCAAACACTTCCATCAACTTCCCACGCTTTCGCTTACTCATCAAGACTCTTGTATATATAGTACAGTAGCTGACACCTAGTTCCCCATCTTGACCTCTTGGTCTTTGGAACTAGGTTAGTACCTGTATCATTGTTTACCTTCAATATACTTACTTGGTCTTTGGAACTAGTTTTCCTTGTGCGACCCTAGTGATTGGCCCCTGCGCTATCACTGCCGTCTTGATCATTTTACCTTTCAGCCTTCATGTGTGGTACTAGCCCCACCCCTCACTTCGGTTTGTGCTTTGAGCCTGTGCTTCCTCTGTGCTTTCTCCCTTCGGCACCACAGGTTGCCGCATTAAGGAAGTGTTCCGGTTTTAGCACAATCTGTTCCCTGTTGTCCTCTGCATCGGTGACCTGGTGCTGCGCCATACGTGACAGTGCATCAGCTTGAGTGTTAGCTTTGCCTGGGCGATGTTTGAAGAGATGGTCCCCTCATCATACCGGAAACATGCAAAGGTCTTCTCTGAGAAAGAATCAGAATGACTACCAGAACATAAACCTTGGGACCATGCCATAGATCTGAAACCGGATGCTCCTGAAACCATGCAGACCAAGATCTACCCCATGTCCCCAAATGAGCAGGAAGAGCTTGACCGGTTCTTGGAAGAGAATCGGCGCAAAGGCTACATCCGTCCCTCCAAATCCCCATTGGTGTCGCCTGTCTTCTTTGTCAAAAAGAAGGATGGTAAACTTCAATTTGTGCAGGATTACTGGCGACTCAATGAATACACAGTAAAAAACCGGTACCCACTTCCCCTCGTCACAGACATTGTCAGCCAACTATGCAAAGCCAAAGTTTTCTCCAAGATGGATGTTCGTTGGGGGTATAACAATGTGCAGATTAAAGAGGGGGACGAATGGAAGGGAGCATTTGCAACAAATCGAGGACTCTTTGAGCCCCTCGTCATGTTCTTCGGCCTAACAAACTCACCCACTACATTCCAAGCCCTCATGAACTCCATATTTGCTGACCTCATTGCTGCTGAGAAGGTGGCCGTTTATCTGGATGACATCCTAGTTTTCACTGAAACTCTGGAGGAACATCAAAGTATAGTCAACGATGTGCTTACACGCCTCAGCAAATACGACCTATATCTGCAACCAGAGAAATGTGAATTCAAACGGCCTTCCATCAAATACCTAGGCTTGGTAATCAGTGAAGGAGAAGTGCGAATGGACCCAGTCAAAATAGAGGCAGTTAGTAACTGGCAGGCTCCTACAATGCTACGTGATCTCCGAGGTTTCCTAGGATTTGCTAACTTCTATCAGAGATTTATCGAAGGTTTTGCGAAGAAAGCTCGACCCCTGAAAAACCTTACCTGCAAAGACACTAAATGGGTTTGGGGATCACAACAGCAGGAAGTGTCATGAAGTGAGCCCACCCCCTATCATTTTCCTTTCTTTACGATACACCATCCAAGCCCTCCTACCTACAATAATCATTCCGGAACATTCCATTCCATTCTATTAGTTCCATTCCTTGTGCCGGAGCTATACAGTATTACCTCATAGTTCCCACGCTCCACCTTGTATATATAAGCCAGCCCCCACAACCTGGTCCCTTATCTTGACCTCTTTGTCGTTGGGACCAGGTATGTCTTGAACTTACTTACTTGTATTTATTATCAATATAACTTTGTCGTTGGGACCAGTGTCCGCTTTCGCCTAAGTCTCCGCTCCGCTCCGCCACCGTCGTCACCTCTTTGTGACATTAGGTCAAGATCCCTTACTGCACTGATAGCCTACCGATTAGGTTATCCTTGCAGGCTCCGCTTCCACCACGTCTACAGACACCTCCGCACCAAGCCTGCCCGCCCAAGCTATCGACTGCTCTGCCTACCCACACGCTTTTGATACTAAAGACCAAACCCACATCCACCGCAGCAAAAGCAGCTCCTGGGCTGATTGCAGTTCTCAACCCTGTCCAAACGCTGCTGCCAACTCCATCAGTGAAGAGGAGAACCTTTCCGACAGTACCGTGATCACACCCATCCTTATCCCTACTCCCACTGCACCCCCATCCATTATGTCGACCTCTGAAGTCAACACAAACCAGCTCATGGCACAGCTCATCGAGCAGGTGGCCCAGCTCACGGCCAACCTCCACAAAGCCTCAGCCAAGTCCAGTATGAATAAACCTGAGCTCTTCAAAGGCTCTAGTAGTGCAGAAGCACGTCGCTTCATTGCTCAGTATCAAAGCTGGGCAATGGAACAACCAGATCTGAGTAGCAACGAAGGGAAGCTGATCAAGGCAGCGCTAGGATTCTTCTCAGGCAAGGCTGCTGACTGGGCCACACCATACCTCCTAGAATTCAGCCATAACCAACAACCTTTCAATGGACGATGGGAAGACTTCAAAACAGCCTTCACCCTCCGATTTGAATCCATTGATGCAGGTATGGAGGCCCGGAATGCAATCCAGCATCTCAGGCAGGCAAAAGGTCAAACGGTAGCGGAATTTGCACAGAATTTCAAGGACATTGGTGATCGGACCGGGCTTTCAGACGTCGACCTGCGAGAACGCTTCCATAGCGGCCTCAACCCAGAGATCCGACAAAATCTCATTGTGGTCAATATAGCCCAGGGACTGGCTCCCACCCTGGAGGAGGCTATCAGGCGAGCAATTTCAGTGGATGTGTTCCTGCACGATCCCACCATGACAGGTCGCAACCCAGGCACCTCCCATATCTCCTCCCCCCCTGCCAACTCCCATGCTATGGATGTCGATGCCACACACACTAGTGGTAACAGCAGAGAAAGCTTCGTGGCCCAGATGAGAGGAAGGTGTTATGGGTGTGGCTCGCAGAGTCACGAAAAGAGGAACTGCTCATACAAGGAGACAGTTTGCCGCTACTGTGGACGACGAGGCCACCTAGAATCAGTCTGCCAAGACAAGTTCATGGGTCTAGAACGTGGCCGGGGTAAGCGCCAACAACCCCGCCGTCAACAAGTCTCTGCTTCTGCTTCGACACCGTTCACCCTCTTCCCCAATGAACCTGTCCAAATTGCCGCGTCCATTCCAGCTCCCACTGCTCCGTCCCCACTTACGCCTGACCTCTCCACCCAGATTGCCCAGCTCCAGGAGCTCCTTAACAGAGCCAATGCCATGGCCCCAGCACCAGGTTCTCAGGAGGGTTTTTAAAGCGGGTGCCCGTCTCGGCTGCATCGAGAGTACCCGTAAACCAGTTCGCTATACATTCCACATCTGCGTATGATTCTCTCCCATCTTGTAAAATATCTACTATTTCGGAATTGAACTCCAATTCATCTCACTTCCGAATTAACGCAAAACTAAGAGGAAGAAATCACAGTATAGCAACTGCAGCCATGGTTGATTCTGGAGCCACTGCTCTATTTTTGAACCAAGAGTTTGTCACCCGTCACCGTGTAAGGACCTTCCCACTCAGGAAACCCATTGGCGTCTTTAACATTGATGGGTCGGCTAACCGAGCAGGGCAGATCACACACTTTGCACGCCTAGCCCTGACCGTTGATAACCAAGAACGGTGGACAGACTTGCTAGTAACCAATCTGGGAGGCGAAGACCTAATCTTAGGACTCCCCTGGCTACGTAAGGCCAATCCAGATATTGACTGGGAGAAAGGACGACTCACAGTCAGATCCCAACAAACAACGATAGAGGAGGTGGAAGAGCAAGACACGGCGGAGGAAATTGAAACTGTGATCACCCCTGAACCACCACTTGACACACTGGATGAGGAGACAGAAGAGTCGCCCATACACCGCATTCGAGCAAACCGACGAACCCGACGTGCATGGGTGAAGTCAGGAATCTTACACGAACAAACAGATGAAGTCTGGTGTGCTGCAGGGTTCACCTACTCCCAACAGCTAGCGGAACAAGCCCACAAAACAAAACCCATGAAAACCTTTGAAGAAATGGTCCCAGAACCCTACCGCGATTTCGAAAAAGTATTCTCTGAAACTGCTTCAGAGCGCCTCCCTGACCACCAACCCTGGGATCATGCTATAGAATTGATCCCAGGTGCACCGGAAACCATGCGCACAAAAGTCTATCCAATGTCATTGAATGAACAAGGTGAACTCGACCGCTTCCTGGATGACAACCTCCGAAAAGGCTACATTCGCCCCTCAAAATCGCCACTGTCTTCACCCGTCTTCTTTGTTAAGAAGAAAGATGGGAAGCTCCGCTTCGTACAGGATTACCGGAAACTCAACCAAGTAACCCTAAAGAACCGCTATCCTCTCCCACTGGTCGCTGACATTGTCAGCCGTCTACAGGGGGCACGGTACTTCACCAAATTTGACGTCAGATGGGGCTACAACAATGTCCGGATTAAGGAGGGTGATGAGTGGAAGGCCGCTTTTGCAACCAACCGAGGGTTATTTGAACCCAGTGTAATGTTCTTCGGTCTCACCAACTCGCCAGCTACCTTCCAAGCGCTCATGAATTCCATCTTTTCAGACCTAGTGGCGGCTGGTAAGGTAGCAGTCTACCTAGACGACATCCTCATCTTCAGTAACAATTTGCAAGAACACCGGCAGGTGGTGCGAGAGGTACTAAAGCGGCTAGAGAAACATGACCTCTACCTGCGACCAGAGAAATGCGAGTTTGAGGAGCTTCAGGTTGAGTATTTGGGACTAGTGATATCAGAAGGTGAAGTGCGCATGGATCCAGTAAAAGTAGCTGCAGTCCGCGACTGGCCTACCCCAAAGAATCTACGAGAACTACGGGGATTCCTAGGCTTCGCTAACTTCTACCGTCGATTCATACGGAACTTTGCCCGCATAGCACGCCCTCTGAACGACCTAACAAAAAAGGATACAGGCTTCAGTTGGGGGACACACCAACAACAAGCATTCGATACCCTAAGGGAAGCATTCATCACAGCACCGGTACTGGCACTCTGGGACCCTAATAGGCTCACACAACTTGAGGTAGATGCATCAGGCTTTGCTACGGGAGGAGCCCTAATGCAGAAACAAGACGACGGCCAGTGGCACCCAGTGGCATTTCGATCAGCCTCCATGCAACCAGCTGAACGAAACTACGAAATCTATGACCGAGAGATGCTCGCTATCATCGAAGCATTAAAGGACTGGAGAAGCTTCCTGGAAGGTTCACCACAACCGTTCGAGATTCTCACCGACCACGCAAACCTGGAATTCTGGCGTTCTGCTCAAGACCTCAGTAGACGGCAGGCGCGATGGGCACTATGGTTGTCCCGATTCGACTTCCAGCTCACTCACCGCCCTGGCAAGTCCAACACTCAGGCAGACGCTCTCTCTCGTATGGCAGCACATCAGGTTCTGGATAGCGAAGATAATCGACAACAGATTGTTCTGAAACCAGCCCATTTCATGCAAGTGGCAGCTACCTCACTACAAAACCCACTGGAGGACCGCATCCGACAGGCGTCTCAAAAGGAGGCCCAAGTACTGGAAGGACTGGAAGAGCTTAGGAGAAGCGGTCTCAAACGCTTGGCCAATGGGATAGCAGAATGGGAAGAAGACAAGGGACTAGTATACCACCGAGGAAGAGTATATGTCCCACCAGATGATGACCTCCGGAAAGAAGTACTCAAGCAATGCCACGATAACCCCTCTGCTGGCCACCCTGGACTTCACAATACCCTTGACCTCGTCAGCACCCACTTTTGGTGGCCCACCCTGCGATCCTTTGTAGAAAAATATGTTGAAGGATGCGAGACTTGTGCAAGGAAGAAGATACAGAGACACCCACGAGCAGTAACACTACCTCTAGACGTCCCAGCAGGCTTGTGGGAAGAAGTGGGAGTTGACTTGATCACACAGCTGCCCAACTCGCAAGGGTATGACGCGATTCTAGTCTGCACGGACCTTTATGGTAAACAAATCCATGCAATTCCCTGTACAACTTCAATCACAGCAGCAGGTGTGGCCGACATCTACTATCGCGAAATTTTTCGCCTCCACGGTCTTCCCCTCCGCTTTGTATCAGACCGGGGACCCCAGTTCGCAGCAAAACTCATGCGTTCATTACTCTCCCGCCTAGGAATCAAATCAAACCTCACCTCAGGGTACCACCCCCAAGCAAACGGACAGACCGAACGGGCAAACCAAGAAGTCGAAAAATACCTCAGACTCTATGTGGGACGCCGCCAGGATGACTGGGCGGAGCACCTACCTATGGCGGAATTTGTGATTAACTCTCGCACCCACTCTGCACTTGGAACGTCCCCATTCGAACTCACCTATGGTTATCTGCCTCTATTTAACATTCCAGTTGGACAACGGAGTGGGATTCCGGCGGTGGATGATCGCATCCAGATACTGCGGGATGCACGACAGGATGCTGGGGCGGCGCTACACCTGGGGAAACGACGGCAAAAGGAAAACTACGAACGGGGAAAACGAAAGGCACATCAATTCCAAGTTGGAGATCAGGTCTGGCTAAGCGCAGAGGACATCAAGCTCCAACTTTCCAGTGAGAAACTTGGGGATCGACAGCTAGGACCTTACACCATTTTGCAGAAGGTTGGGCCCCTGGACTACCGTTTAGACCTCCCACTATCCCTGGACCGCATCCATCCTGTGTTCCATGTTGATAAATTGTACCCTTGGAGAGGGAACACCGTAAACGGCGAAATTGCAACACCACCGGAACCAGTATATCTAGAGGATGAGGATGAGCCGGAGTATGAAGTCGAGGACATCTTGGATAGTCGGATTAGGTGGAAGAAGCTAGAATACTTGGTAAAGTGGAAAGGCTACGATGCAGGACACAACTCATGGGAACCTGCACCAAATCTTGAACACGCCCCAGCAACTATCCGAAAATTCCACAAAAAGCACCCTCAGGCGGCAAAAGCTTGACCATTGAGGGCAATGGTCATAAGGAGGGGGGTAATGTCATGAAGTGAGCCCACCCCCTACCATTTTCCTTTCTTTACGATACACCATCCAAGCCCTCCTACCTACAATAATCATTCCGGAACATTCCATTTCATTCTATTAGTTCCATTCCTTGTGCCGGAGCTATACAGTATTACCTCATAGTTCCCACGCTCCACCTTGTATATATAAGCCAGCCCCCACAACCTGGTCCCTTATCTTGACCTCTTTGTCGTTGGGACCAGGTATGTCTTGAACTTACTTACTTGTATTTATTATCAATATAACTTTGTCGTTGGGACCAGTGTCCGCTTTCGCCTAAGTCTCCGCTCCGCTCCGCCACCGTCGTCACCTCTTTGTGACAATACCTTTATAGGGATGTCTACTGTTGTCAGCATAGAAGGGGGAAACTTTCGTTGCAGAATGTACTCAATCGTTATAGGCGAACTCTGCAAGTGGTAACCACTCATGCCAGTCGTTTTGATGATAACTAATGAACAAATGGAGATAATGTTCTATCTCCTGATTTGTTCGTTCTGTCTGGCCGTTGGTCTGTGGGTGATACGCCGTGGTGTAGTTTGCTTCTATTCCTAAAAGACAGTAGAGTTCCTTCATGAAACAAGAATGATACTGAGGTCCTCGATCATGTATGATTTTTTGTGGAATGCCGTGGATAGAGAAAATACGATCCCGATAGATTTTTGCCATTCCCTCTGATGTGACTGTAGTGTGCGACAGAACAAGTCGTAATCTTTTGGAAAAATGATTGATAAACACCGATATGGCATTATATCCTCCCGATTCCGGTAGTTCCCCTATCATATCAGTGCCGATTATCTGCCATGGTTCAGTTGGTACCGCATGTGGATGAAGTTGTCCGACTGGCTTGGTACGATGTGATTTTGTCGCCTGGCATTTCTCGCAACCTTCGACATATTTCCCTGCATCTCGTGTCACCCCTGGCCACCAGTAGTCCCGAGTAATCAACTCCGTGGTTTTGTACTGTCCTGGATGTCCCGCTAGCGGTGTATTGTGGTACTGAGTGATTATTTTGGATCGGAGTAGGCGGTTTTTTGGTACATAAACACGCCCTTTCCATGTAATAACTTTGTCGTTTTCAGTCCACTCCAGGTTTTTGGCAGCTAGGGCATCCTGTACGGTTTGGTCTACTTGGTTTCTACTCTTTTGGATCTCTGATAGTAGGAGATCTTCAGGAGCCGATAGGTCAAGAGCTTGGATGAAAAGTTCCGGTTTCAGGAGAACGATGTTCTCGTTGTCCTTGTCCCCCGTCTCAAGACCTGTCATCCTCGACAGGGCGTCAGCTTTTGTCATCGATTTACCAGGCTTATGAACAAGATCGAAATTATACTCTGCTAATTCCAGTACCCAGCACGCTTGTCATTGGTTGAGCTTCTGCGGCTTCTTGAAGTACTGGAGGTTTGCGTGATCTGTAAAAATTTCGATCTGTTCCTCCGCACCCAGCAAATAATGCCTCCAGTCGTCAAGGGAGTCCATAATTGCCATGAGTTCTTTGTCGTAAATCTCGTAATTACGCTCAACCTCATTGAGGGATCAGGAGCGAAAGGCAATAGGATACCACTTGCTTTCGACAAACTGGGATAAAACGGCGCCATTAGCATAATCAGATGAGTCAGCTTCTACTCGGAACTTTCCATGGTTTCGAGGAATGAGTAAAACTACTTCCTCACAGATTCGACGTTTTAACTCCTCGAACGCATCTTCTTGCACTTTCTCCCACTTCCAAGTTCCATTCCCAGTAAGCTGTGTCAGCGGCTTTGCTACAAGACTAAACCCACGAATAAAGCGCCTGAAGAAGTTGCAAAATCCTAAGAATTGCTGAACATTGCGCTTCTTGCGGGGAGTAATCCATTCGCGAACGGCCTGTACTTTCTTTGGATCCATGCGAATAGTTCCGTTACCAATGATAATGCCAAGGTAGTCAATAACTGGTTTTTTGAAAGAACACTTTTCGGGTTTAAGGAATAACTTATGCTCCCGTAGAATGTCGAGTACTTGTTTTACGATTTGTCGATGTTCTTCTATACTGTTGGTAAAAATCAGTATGTCATCCACATAAACGATAACATGACCTCTATTAATGAGATCTCGCAGGATATGGTTCATGAAACCTTGGAATGTCGCAGGAGAGTTAGTGAGTCCAAAGAACATAACGGTCGGTTCGAATAACCCTTGGTTAGTTCGAAAAGCTGCTTTCCATTCGTCACCTTCCTTTATGCAGATGTTGTTGAATCCCCATCTGATGTCCATCTTTGTGAAGATTTTAGTGCCTTTTAAATGATCGATTAGTTCCTGAATGAGAGGAAGTGGGTACCAGTTTTTAACTGTCATCTCGTTCAGTTTGCAATAATCTTGTACCAGTTGTAAGGTGCCATCTTTCTTTTTGACAAAGAAGAAAGGGGATGCCATCTGCGAGGTAGAAGGTCGGATTTGTCCAGTTCTAAGGTTCTCTTCAAGAAACTTATTGAGCGCCTCTTGTTCCTTTGGGTTTAGTGGATATACTTTACAATCTAAAGGTTTGGAACCTGGCGTTAGATTGATAGTGTGGTCCCAAGGGCGTCATTGTCGCAACTGGTCGAATTCCTTCTGGCTGAAGACATCAGGGTACTCTTTGACATAGGGTTTGGAAGTGTCGAATTCTTCGGCTGTTTCCTTCTTAGCTTGTTCCTCCGTCCACTTCCTCGACTGTACCTGCTTGTGAACATACCTGTCCCAGTCAAATAGGAAAAGCTGTTTGCCTTCCTGTAATGCCGCTCTAGAATGAGTATCCTCTGGTGTCCAAAAGTGTGGGTTGTAACCGCATCTTGTTGGACACCTGTCGAAGGTTAGTTCAGATGTCTTCCAGTCAATACTCGGGTTGTGGTGTCGCAGCTAATCTAGTCATAGAAAGATATTATTCTTTCCTAGGCTTACCACTCCGAACTGTATGATTTCTGAATGATCACCGATAGTCATCCGGATTTCGACATACTTGTCTATTGAGCCGGAATCATTGAGTGTGCCGTTGGCATTATAGACAGGTGTTTTGATTGGTAAGTTTTTCGTGACAAGGTTGTGCCATTTGACGAATTCTGAGTCAATGCAGGAACCGGTAGCTCCACTGTCGAGGAGTCCTTCTGTGATGATTTGTCGAGCATCCTCCAGTGTCTCGAGTATTGCCGGAAGTTTCAGACTTTTGCCACGTGTCCCGTGAACATAACTCCTTTTGTTCTTGAGACTCCGGATGGCGGTGACTGCCGTTTTCCAGTTCCGTTTTCATATGTCCATGATGGTTTCTTCCGAGGCTTCTTTCTCCCGGGAAGAGGGCATCCAAGTTCGTAATAATCCCACTGCTCTCGGGATTTGGTCTTCTCTAACTCTCTGAGTTAGCCATTCAGCAGTGTCAGGTTCGTACCGTATAGGTTTTTTGGATTTTTCGGTTTTGTGTATGAAGGTGGACGCGTTTTTCTGTTTAGTACCTGTACTGATTACATAATCAACGCCATTATCAACAAATTCCGAAATGTCCGTGTGTGAAGGCTCCTGCAGACCTATATCTACTGCGGAGCCTTTGGAAAACCCAAATCGTTAATGAAGTCCATACATTCCTGCTCACTCATGTTTAGCATAATACCTCGGACTACCGCCTTTCTCTTGTGCGGGCAGTTCCTACTCATGTGGCCTGGCTCGCCACAGTTGAAGCACAGCCGCTTCTCCCTCGCCTGGTTGATGTCCATCGGCCTGCCCATTCCTCCGAACATGGTGCCGGTAGCATCTCTTCTTGGCGCTGCAGGATACTCTGCTCTCGGAGCTGCTTTTGGCTCCTGTTGGTTCTGCTGAGTGGACAACTGTCCACGACTCTGTCCCTGTGGGTTAGCGTTCCACCACCCTGCATACCCGTAACCTCTCTTCTGTTTGGCCCACTGCCGCCTTACGGTATCAGCCCCTGTAACTACCTTCTTCAACTCCTTGTAGTCTTCAAAGGGCTCCGTTCGTCCTTTAATGATGTCGTACAGGAGTGTCGCGACATAGGCGGAAGCGACTATGGGAGGTGATCAAAGCACAGCACAAGCACAAACCTGAGTGTGAGTAACGCTCAACACACAAAGGCAAAAAGGAAAAGTGATCTCAGCGACAGTGATAGCACGAAGGGCCGATCACAAGGGTCAAATAAGGCAGGCTAGTTCCCAAAGACCAAGAGGTCGAGATAGGGAACTGGTAGCTGTCTACTGTACTATATATACGAGTCTGAAACAATAGGAACCCAGGTAAGGGACAAGGGTAAAAGAACAAAGAACAATAGATATCAAAGAACAAGAACGCGAGAGTGAAATACTGGAAAGCGAATGAGAAACAAGGGAAGAACAATAAACTAATGACAGCGCGGGAGTGAGTGGTCATCTGAGCGATGAGTAACGAACGCGGTCATGTGGTTACTAAAGCATGTGAAAAGGAAGAAAGAAAGTGATAAAGAAAATGATATAGGTACTTAGTTGTCACGACATTACCCCCCTTCTACAGTCGATGTCCCAGCGACCAGCTCCGTAAGGTTTTCATAGGCTTGCCAGGGCAGCGAATTAAAAATGGCCGCCGAGATTTTCCGTGGTGCATTGGGGTGTGTCCGATAAAAGTCTGCAATTTCTTCGTCACTTGATCCCTTCACATTCTCCTCATTCTCCCAACTGTCCTGTCCTTCATCATAACCCTTCCATCGTACCAAAAATTGTAGCTTCTTCCATCGCCCATAGAACCTACTGTCCAAAATTTTGTCCACATCATAGAACTCTTCCCCCTCCACGATCTCCGGATCCGGTGGTGGTGGCCTAACTCCATTAACCTCGTTCCCTTTCCATGGTGATAGTCGATTAACATGGATGTTGTCGTGGATCTTCATCCAAGTTGGTAGGTTAAGGCGATATGTCAGAGGTCCGGTCTTTTCTGCTACTTCGAATGGCCCGAGTCGCCGACTCCCAAGTTTTTGATTTTTCTGTCGAATCTTTAGGTTCTGTAGTGATAGCCATACCGGTTGTCCAACTGTGAATGTCTGAACCTCCCTCGTGTCATCTCCCTTAATACGCTCCTTACTCATCCTAAGAGCTGCCTCCGCATCCTCCCGGGCATGCTGTAGCAACGTCAACCGCTGATCTATTGTTGGGTACTTGTTCCAAACTTGGATTGGAATCGTAAATTCGGGGGTGTATCCATAGAGGGTTTCGAATGGAGAATGATCGTGAGTGGAGTGAATTCGAGAGTTGATAACAAACTCAGCGGTAGGTAGTAGTTGATCCCAATCATCTTGTCGTCGGCTGATATACATGCGAATGTATCGTTCAATCTCCTGGTTTGCTCGTTCTGTTTGACCGTTGGTTTCAGGATGATATGCTGTTGTGAGTGCTGATTCTACCCCGAGTCGTTTCAAGAGTTGCCGCATTACATCTGCCGCGAATTGGGGGCCTCTGTCCGAAATGAACCGTCGAGGAAGACCATGAAGTCGGAATATTTCGCGGTAGAAGAAGTCGGCTACGCCCTCAGCAGTGATTTCTGTTGTGGTTGGGAAGCAGTGGATCATCTTGGTGTAATGGTCAACAAAGGTTATTACAGCATTATGTCCGTCCTGGGTCATGGGGAGCTCTCCGATGAGATCTACGCCAATATCCTGCCACGGACCATCCGGAACAGGAAGAGGCTGAAGCGGAGAGGAGTGGTGTGGATTGAGTCGCTTCCGTTGGCAGAGGTCACATCCTTCTACATATTTGTCCACAAATGACCGCATCCCTGGCCACCAGTATTGCCTGCTAACGAGTTCTAACGTACCATGCATCCCCGGGTGTCCAGCTGTAGGCGAATCGTGACATTGTACCAGTACCGCCTTCCGGAGCTCCGGGTTAGGTGGTACGTATACCTTGTTTCGATAGTACACCAAACCGTTGTCTTCTTTCCACTCATCCAATCCCCCTGTCAACACTCGTGGTCCCTTCAGGCTCTTTAATCCCTCCAATACCTCTGCCTCTCGTTCGCTAACCTGTCGGATTCGCTCCAATAGGGGGTTTTGGAATAGTACCATGTGCGCCGCATTGATAAAGTGTTGTGGTTGGAGCACCGTTTGCTCCTTGTTGTCTTCCGCATCGATTACCTGATGGTGTGGCATCCGTGAGAGAGCATCGGCTTGTGTGTTCGCTTTCCCGGGGCGGTGTTTGAGTCGAAAGTCGAATCGGGAAAGCCAGAGGGCCCATCTTGCTTGTCGACGACTAAGATCTTGTGCTGTCCTCCAGAACTCCAGGTTTTGATGGTCGGTAATGATTTCGAATGGTTCGGGTGAGCCTTCTAAATAGTGCCTCCAATCCTTGAGTGCTTCGATAATGGCAAGCATTTCCCTATCGTAGATTTCATAGTTCCGTTCTGCTGGATTCAAGGATGCGGATCGGAATGCGACCGGGTGCCAAAGTCCATCGTCCTGTAATTGCAACAGTGTACCCCCTGAAGCGAATCCCGAGGCATCTACTTCAATCCGCGTCGGCTTTCCTGGGTCCCATAAGACCAGAATCGGGGCTGAGGTGAAGGAGTCCCTTAATGATTCGAATGCTTCCTGTTGCGCCGTCCCCCATTGCCATTTGATGTCTTTCCGTGTAAGGTCGTTAAGTGGTCGCGCTTTCTTTGCAAATCCCTCAATGAACCGTCGGTAGAAATTAGCAAAGCCCAAGAAACCTCGAAGGTCACGGAGTGAAGTAGGGACTGGCCAGTTTTTCACTGCCTCAATCTTTACCGGATCCATCCGTACTTCCCCTTCACTGATGACAAGTCCCAGGTATTCAATGGACGTTTGTTCGAACTCGCATTTTTCGGGTCGTAAATAGAGGTCATGTTGAGCCAGACGGGTGAGGACTTCGTGAACTGCGGTTCGGTGTTCTTCTAGGGTTTCGGTGAAGATGAGAATATCATCTAGATATACAGCCACCTTTCCTGAGGCAATCAAGTCAGCGAAAATTGAGTTCATGAGGGCTTGAAACGTAGCGGGCGAGTTTGTTAGGCCAAAGAACATGACCAAGGGTTCGAAGAGTCCTCGGTTAGTTGCAAATGCTCCCTTCCACTCATGTCCTTCCTTCACCCGCACATTGTTGTATCCCCACCGTACATCAAACTTGGTGAATATCTTGGACTTTCGTAATCGGCTGATGATGTCAGTAACCAGGGGAAGTGGGTACCGGTTCTTGACAGTGTATTCGTTCAGTCGTCGGTAGTCCTGTACAAAACGAAGTTTCCCATCCTTCTTTTTGACAAAGAAGACTGGAGATGCTAAGGGAGATTTGGAGGGGCGAATGTATCCTTTTCGTAGATTTTCATCCAGGAATCGGTCTAGTTCTTCTTGTTCATTGGGTGACATCGGATAGATTTTGGTGCGCAAAGTTTCGGGTGCATCAGGCCTAAGATCAATGGCGTGATCCCAGGGTTTGTGCTCTGGAAGACGTTCAGATTCCTTCTCTGAAAAGACTTTAGCGTATTTCTGATAGATAGTGGGTACCATTTCCTCAAAAGTCTTCTCCGGTTTATCCTTGTGTGCTGCCTCCGCCAATTGTTGAGAGTAGGTGTATCCTGCTGCGCACCAAAGCTCTTCTGTCGTGTGACTGATGATACCTGCCCGCAGTAGTGCTCTCCTTCTCTTTCGATTGCCCAATAGTCGATACAGGGGTGTGCCTTCCTCATATTCATGAATTCCCAGTAGTTCTTCAGACTCACTTATGGGTGGAAGCGGAACATATTCCGGATTAATTGCCAAGAGTCCGTCCGTTGTCCCTCCGATGTTACCTTCCTTCAAATCCGGGATCTCCTCGATAGTCATGGCTGGGAGTGCTCGTTTGGTGGTTAGTTGGGCTAGACGTCCTTCCTTCCAGTCTATATCAGGGTTCACTTTCCGGAGCCAGGGGAGTCCTAGGATGATGTCTTCCGAGCCCAGGTTAGTGACCAGGTATTCGAGAGGTTGAGGTGGGTTCTGATCTACGGTCGAGAGGAGTCGTGCAGAATGGGTAATTTTGCCCGCATTGTTGAGCGTTCCATCAATATTGTAGAGAGTGATGGGATGAGTGAGGGGACGTGTGTGGATGTAGTGCTTATCCACAAAGCGTTGATGTAGGAATAGACCTGTGGCCCCGGAATCTATCATTGCTGCATTACTGGTACTCTTGAATCTCCCTTGTAACTTAATCGGTACGCGAAAATGAGAAACATCGCTAAATTGGGTGGAACCGAGGATACATGAGGAGATAGAATCGTAATTAGAGTACAGTTTGGGGAACCCGGCAGCAGCCGAGTCAGGTTCCCACTTTAAAAATTCTGCCGGAGCTCTGAGATTTGGTCCGCCAACGCTTTCTGGTTGTCCGTTAACTGTTGTAGAATCGAGGAAAAGTCAGGGAGCGGGGTGGGTGTAGCAGCAATAGAGGTGGCAGGTTCGGCAATGATAGAAGTGGCGGCGGCAGTACGAACCATGTTCGGTCTAGGGAGGCCCATGAATTTCCTTCGACAAACTACGGCTATGTGTCCTGTGAGTCCACAGTGGCTGCAGATGTCCCGTTCGTGGTGTCCATCTGCTTTTCGGTGGTTCTTGGATCCGCATCCGTAGCATTTCCCTGTCATGAACCTTCGATAGTCCTCCGCAGATCGCCCTGTGCTAGTGGCATCCACGTCCATGGCAAATGGATCCCGGGCCGGAGTGAATGGAGTTGGATGGAAGGCGTTTGTGTTCTGGGAATAGGAGTAGTTTACCAGGTTTTGTCCCTTCTCCCTGGCTCGTTCAATCTGTCTATTGTCAATTCGGATGGACTCTTTGATCAAGCTGTCGAGGGTGTCTGTGTTAGCTGAAGAGAGGACCAGACCGTCTTTGATACGTGCTGCTAGATGTTGGTAAAAACGATCTCGGAGGTCTGGGTCTGAGTATCCAGTACGGCTTGAGTACTGTTTGAACGATGCTGCATAGGCAGCGACGGTGGTTTTTCCCTGAAAGAGGACCTTCAAGGCGTCCTTGGCATCTACAACCGGGTTTACTGTCTCGAAGCGGGCTTTGAAGGCATCCTTGAACTCCTGCCAGGTGGGATAGACAAGAGTGTCGACAGCACCACTAGCTACCTGGCTAATGTTTTCGGAAACTGGGGTAGCCCAGATTGCCGCATCACCTTCGAGGAATGAAATTGCGGATTTGATGCGTTCCCCCTCGTTCGTACGCAATGTTTGTACTCCGTTGGCCCATAGCTCAAATGCGGCTATAAAGCGACGAGCATCATCGCTTCTTTTCCCGTCGTAGGGCTGAGGCTTGCTGACCCCTTTGTTGGTGCTAATATTGCCCGCCATGCTAGATACTACCTGCTGGAGTTGCGATTGTTGTTGGACTAACTGCCCAATCAAGTTTCCGAGTTCTTGGGCGGAGAAGTTGTGAGTCATTTCGGTATCGGAGTCGGATCTGGGTTCGGGTTCTGATTCGGATTCTGATTCTAGTTCAGGTACTGTGATAGTGGTTGTTACTAAGGTGGGAGATGCGCGGGAGCTGGGATTTGAGGGTCGTCCAACTCTAGTGAAGGCTGCAGTAGGTTCAGGTACTACTGGAGAGGCGGGTCGTGAGATGTGGATGCGACGACCAGTTGGATCGTAGTCTCGATCAACTGTAAGCAAGTATCGATTGGGGCAAGGGTTCTCGTCACAAGGCTCCCAGTGTCTGTTGTGTTCGTCTTCAGTTGACCAGTGGATGTCGTGATGTTCTACGGTGTCAAAGGCGTGATAGTAGTCTGAACAGTCAGAGTTAACTCCGAAAGTCGGCGTGGTGATAACAGCAGGTGGAGAATCGGTGGACTCCGATTTCCACTCCTCGTAAGATCAGTGATGGATCTGATGGTACGAGTAATAGATCTCGACCTAATGTCGCGACGTAGGCGGAAGCGACTATGGGAGGTGATCAAAGCACAGCACAAGCACAAACCTGAGTGTGAGTAACGCTCAACACACAAAGGCAAAAAGGAAAAGTGATCTCAGCGACAGTGATAGCACGAAGGGCCGATCACAAGGGTCAAATAAGGCAGGCTAGTTCCCAAAGACCAAGAGGTCGAGATAGGGAACTGGTAGCTGTCTACTGTACTATATATACGAGTCTGAAACAATAGGAACCCAGGTAAGGGACAAGGGTAAAAGAACAAAGAACAATAGATATCAAAGAACAAGAACGCGAGAGTGAAATACTGGAAAGCGAATGAGAAACAAGGGAAGAACAATAAACTAATGACAGCGCAGGAGTAAGTGGTCATCTGAGCGATGAGTAACGAACGCGGTCATGTGGTTACTAAAGCATGTGAAAAGGAAGAAAGAAAGTGATAAAGAAAATGATATAGGTACTTAGTTGTCACGACAAGGAGGGTGTGATCAACCGCTCTCTCCGCTAGGGTAAGGACGTGCGACTCGTCCTTCTTGTATCCGGCATCCTTCAGCAACAATTCAAATTCTTTGAAAAAGTCGCCAGCCGAAGATTTCCCCTGTCAGATATAAGTTAGTTTGTTGCGGGCCTCCTTCTCCTTCGCGACGTTCGTGAACTCCCTGTCCATATCGTCAATTAGCTGCTTCCCCGTAATGTCCCATGACCCATTGTCGATGTTGAAGTGGTCATCAGAGTAGACTTGGGCCCATTCGTCAGCTTTTCCTCCGACCAGGAAGGACATAATGATGGTCGTGACACGATGGGAGTTGTCAACCTGTTTAGTCTCTGTTAACTCAGAAATGTAAGCCATCATTCGTCGTCGCCATGGTCGGTAGGTGGCGGGATCGCCATCGTAGTTCCCTGGTGTATTGACAAACACTCGGCGTGGACTAGAAGTGATGGTAGCGACTTCTGCTGGGTTGGGTGCATGTATCGACTGATCAGTCATGTTGAGTTATAGTAGGGGAGAGGATGAGCGTGTTTGGTAAAAATGAAAATGTGTAACGTATCGAGAAAACTAGTTTCCAACGGTATGTTGAATCCTAGGCAAGTTTGTAAAAATTTGTTGTGATGAGTGGTGTGTGGTAGAAGCTCTATTCTTCTGTCAGCGACTCGCTAGCTCTCACAAGAGACAACCAGGCGTCACACGATAGACGATGAGCAAGAGGGCGAAAAAGCAAAAGAGGATGGATAAAACAACCCAACTACAAGTCTAGCTACCGAGGAGAATAGACGAGAATAGAGCTAAGGAATATAACTACAAAATACTTAGTCTTATATATGAAATGGGATATGAAACCGTGAGAGATGTCTCGCACTGTAACCATGAGGATCTACAATAAGAGTCGCTCGTATCCATAAGTAAAGCTGTAGGTATTCAGTGAGTAAACAATAAGGCAATATAAAAAGAAGCATGGAAGCGGAACAATAATGACGTCGTCCTGTCAATGAGCTGACAGGCACGAGAGAGTCGCGCCTAAGTGAAACGACAACGCGAGAACAATAAGGTTGACGCGTGTAACCTAAATGATAATGAAAATATAATAAGCGCTAGTGTAAGCGCTTTGGTGATTAAGTAAGTAAATAAAAGAAAAGGAAATGAATAATAAAAGAAATGAATAATGAAAAAGATCGTTTCATGACAGAGTAAAGGGAAAAGTACAGGAATTCAAAGTAGGACAACCGGTTTGGTTATCCCTGAGCAAATTAAAAGTATGACAAAAGAACCAGAAATTGGGGAGCAAACGTCTAGGCCCATTTGAAGTCGCAGAGAAAACGGGCCCACTCACATATCGATTACACCTACCTACCTGGATGAAAATCCACGACAACATCCATACCAACCGCCTGTCTCCCTGGAAAGGGAATGAGGTCAATGGAATCAAGCCACCGCCACCAGAACCCGAAATTGTAGAGGGAGAAGAGTTCTATGACGTGGAGGAGGTCCTGGACAGTCGGATCTTTGGACGATGGAAGAAGTTGCAATTCTTGGTAAAGTGGAAGGGATACGACGAAGGCCACAACAGTTGGGAGCATGAAGAAAACTTAGTGGGCACAAGCAATGAGGCAATTGCAGATTTCTATGCAAAACACTCAAATGCACCACAAAAAATTTCAGCTGCCATCTTCAACTCTTTACCCTGGCAACCCTATGAAAACCTCACGGAAATAGTCGCTGGGACATCGACTGTAGAAGGGGGGTAATGTCATGACATGCTATACAAGATACAGTACTTACTTTATTTCTCCTACATCTCCCCCTTCCCTCATCGCTGTTACTGTTTGGATCCATCTACATCATTCCGCATCCTTCTATCACATTCCAAACACTTCCATCAACTTCCCGCGCTTTCGCTTACTCATCAAGACTCTTGTATATATAGTACAGTAGCTGACACCTAGTTCCCCATCTTGACCTCTTGGTCTTTGGAACTAGGTTAGTACCTGTATCATTGTTTACCTTCAATATACTTACTTGGTCTTTGGAACTAGTTTTCCTTGTGCGACCCTAGTGATTGGCCCTGTGCTATCACTGTTGTCTTGATCATTATATCTTTCAGCCTTCATGTGTGGTGCTAGCCCCACCCCTCACTTTGGCTTGTGCTTTGAGCTTGTGCCTCCTCCGTGCTTTCTCCCTTCGTCACCACAGAGTGAACATCCATAATACAAGGATAGAGCAGATCTAAGTTGATATTAAAACTACTAAGCTACCCATTCAATATCATAGCTTTATACTATGCATTACATAAGCATTATGAAGTGATACTAACTCCAAATAGACTAGCTTGTAGTGTAAAGAACAAAGGAAGGGATATAATAAGTATAGTACTCATCTGATAACAATTAGGAAAGATAATGAAGGATTCTTGAGCTTAGGAACTCTTTGCGAAGTAGGTAAATTGATCCCGGAATCGCGGAATAACTTGATTCACATACATATGATAGCTTTATCAAGAAGTACATCTAAAGGTGGAGTTAAAATTCTCTTTCCTGATGCTAAGTCTTTCATGTTTTTAAAAAATGTAAACTTATTTCTGATATCATTTGGCAGATAATGATACATGTACAACTAAGAACATTGTATATCCAGATGTACTTTTGAATCCACCATCTTAAATAAAAACAGTGTAACTTTTTACAAAAATATATATCTCGATTTTTATAACAACTTGAATAACCACCCGTCGCATCACGATGGGGTTAACTGAAAAGCTTGTTATCCGGATTTAGGTACAGATTACACCAGGTGCAAAAGTTAATAAATTATACTACTTATGATCAACTTTTGGTGAAAGTTTCTAAAAACTTACACCATTTCCTACATAATTTTTGAGTAAATCCCCTGCAACTTTACCAGAAAGGGGTAAAACTTGTACTTTTGCATCCAGTGATAGTACCCCAATCCCACCCCCCCGGTTGTTTACCCATGAAGGATTGCACCCAGTGAATGGCGCTATTTTTGGACAAGGATTTTGGTGAAATCGGAGTTTTGCCGGCTATTCAATTCAAAGCTCTCGGCCTTTGAGATGGAGACTTGTAGCTCTATTTTGTTCGAGGAAGAGCCTTCAAAGCTCATCTGACGCTAAGGTCAATACGAAGATAAGAAAATGGCTTAGTGGTTCTTTTCGCCGTCTTTGAGTTGCAAAATCCAAACGGAATCTTACCGAAACCTTCTTTGGATCTTACCAGAAAATTCAGAATGAAGAACTGGGAAAACACACTCGATTCGTCCAGAATGGCCTGGCAGCCCGTTCCGAAATTTTGCACCTGAGAGTGGCAACAAACTCTAGATTGTATTGGCACGTTCCTAAGAGTCATTGATTATGATTCTGTGCGGCACCGCAGTTTTCCTTTACAACTTGAACTACCATGAGTCAACGCGGCTTTCAACAACGAGGCAGAGGTGTTCGTGGTCGTGGTGGCTTTCAGGATAGAGGTGGAGGTGGTGGAGACCGAGGCGGAAGGGGTGGCGGAAGAGGCGGTTCCTCTGGCCCTGTAATTTTCAAGGGTGCAGCCCAAGTGGACCAACGACTGACTCAAAAGGACAACGATGTTGAACTTGTGAAGTCTTTCAAAGCTCTTCAGTTGAAAGCCAGTCGCCCGGTGAGGGCTGGGTATGGTACAGTGGGCACACCTATCACCGTCAGAGCCAACTTTTTCCCTGTTCGTCTTCCTAAAGGTCCCATTTACGACTATAGTGTGGATATATCACCCAAGACCGACATTAACAGAATTAAAATTCGGATATTCATTCTACTCGAACAACTTGCTGCTTGCAAACCTTTTCTTCCCCATATCGCACATGACAGAAGCATGAGGCTTGTCTCTTCGAAACCACTTCCGCAAGGACTTAATTTCAGTGTTCCGTTCTATGAAGAGGGCGCTCTTCCTAATAGCGCAAGCACAACGTACACAGTCTCTGTTACTTTTACTCGAGAATTGGACCCCTCCCAGATAACACAGTAAGTTATGCAGCTATTTAATATCTCACTGATAGTAAACTAAATGCTTCAGGTACATGCAAGGGCGACCTCAGTTTCGTGATCACGACCCTCTCCCTCTAATCTCCGCTCTGAACCTAGTCTTACAGCAACATGCTGTGAGGACTGGTGTCCGAGTAGGCAAGAGCAGATATTTCTTTCCCACGTCCTCACAAGGCTTCAGTCTAAGTCCCGGGATAATCGCGTTGCAAGGTTTCTATGCATCTGTTCGACCGACATACAAACAACTGATGGTCAATGTGTAAGTCTGGTGCTTTTCGTACAAAAAGCTCGTACTAATATTTCCACATCATCACCAGAAATGCTTGTATGACTGCTTTCATTGAACCAGGCAAGTTGGCCGATGCATTGCTTGCATTCAGTCGTAGATCAAGAGGTGCAATGCCCTCCTTACCCCACGAACTCATGAGAAAAATCAAAGTCACTACTCAACATATGGGATCTAAGCGTCGTTATACTCTCCAGTCTGTTGCGACGACTACTGCTCGAAACACCTTATTTAATCATGATAAATATGGCAAAATCTCAGTTGAGGAGTATTTTTTCAAAGGTAATCTACTCTTCCAACAACTTTCTTCTACAAAAGTGCTCATGACCCTGTTTATGAACAGAGTATAAGATCAAGTTGAAGCATGCAACAGATCTTCCGGTGATAGATGTTGGCGCCAAGAAAAGAACATACCTCCCCGCAGAAATATGCGAAATAGAACCTGGACAACCCTTCCGCGGCAAGCTTACCGATATACAGACTGCTCAAATGATTAAGGTTGCGTGTAATCCTCCACGTATGAACGCGGAAGCCATTGTCGGTGACGGCTTTCAGAAGATCGGCCTGAAACCAATAACCTCTCCCTTGACTGGGTTCGGCATCGAAATCAGCAACGAAATGGCGGCTGTTCCTGCGCGCGAACTCCCCGCTCCACGTCTAAGTTACCGATTTGGGACTCCCACGGTCAACAATGGAGGCTGGAACATCCTCGATGTCAAATTTCACCGTGGCGCCCAACTCCCAAGCTGGTCTGTGCTCGTAGTGCGTGACGGGGACTCGCCCTTTACGGGGCCCAATGATCCTCGACTGCGTATCCTTGTGGATGGGTTTGCAAGGAAGATGCAGAACAGTGGAATAGCTACTTCTCCAGGTCGTCCGTCGCTGCTATTAACTAATCTTCCGCCACCCAATCAAGACCCAGGTCGAGTACAGGCCCTGAACGAGATAAGGAAGACGCTCCAGGATCATTTAACAAAATCTCAAGGACAGAAACCTGCTTTTGTCCTCGTACTCCTTTCTCGTCGTGATAATTACATCTATCCAGGGATCAAGGTGAGATTTCTTGTGGCTGCTAAATTTGCATTGTAAAATCAGTCCTTGTCCCCAGCGCATCGGTGATGTCGAAATTGGAGTGCATACGGTCCATATGCAGTTGTCCAAGATCGTGGATAAGGAACCCAATAAACAGGATCAGTATTTCTCAAATGTGGCGCTCAAGGTCAACACCAAGCTCGGAGGAATCAATCACAAGGTGAGAAGCATAGTTTTTTTGTGATGAGCGACCGATCCTGACCATGTATTTGTACAGCTGGACGATGCCGCTATGAGGTGGCTTCGCAAAAAGCCGACTATGATGGTTGGAATTGATGTTACGCACCGGTTAGCTCTCGATCATCTCGCTGATATACCCATTTATTGACACACGATACTCAGAGGACCTGGTACGATATGATTGTCCCTCAAGCTGTTTTGTATTATACTCATTCTGCTCTAGGAAGCAAGGAAGGGGCACCGTCTATCGCTGCAGTTGTTGCTAGCGTCGATAGTGATTTTGTGCAGTACCCTGCAAGTATACGAATCCAACAAACCGACAAAGTGAAAGAGGTATGCTTTACTTCGTTATCTTGCCTATCATGACATCGATAATCTCTTCACAGATGCTGGATGAACTAGCCGATATGATGGTCGAGCGGTTGCAGTGTTACCAGAGTAAGAACAAGGCGCTTCCAGAGCGTGTTTTCGTCTTCCGAGATGGTGTCTCGGAGGTTAGTACCACATTCTGAATGCTTGTTTTCAACGCATTAATCGTCGACTCATTGATATAGGGCCAATACGACACAGTTTTGGTTGAAGAACTCCCTCAAATCTTAAAAGCGTTTCAAAAGTTCAACACCAAAAACCGACCAACACCCTACAAACCTCAACTGTCTATTATCATTTGCGGAAAACGCCATCATGCCAAGTCATTTAATCACTGCCTATACTTTGCAAATTGCTCATCCTATCCTTCTTCGTCGCAGATTCTTCCCCACAGACTCCAAATTCGCTGACAAGAATGGAAACACCAGGCCAGGGACGGTTGTTGACCGGGGAGTCACTGACGTGTATGTATCTAAATCGTTTGTTATCTTCCTTTCTAATGCTTGCCATCTCTAGCTTCGATTTCGATTTCTATCTCCAAGCTCACGCCGGACTGCAAGGGCACGTTAAAGCTACCCACTACACCGTTATTTACGACGAAACAAAATTCACTGCGGACGAGATACAACAAGGGACGCACGATGTGAGCTACCTATACGCCAGAGCCACACGGGCTGTCAGTCTGATGCCTGCAGCTTACTATGCTGACCTTGCATGTGAGCGGGGGCGCTGCTACCTCAATGATTTTCTGGTCGATGATAAAACATCCACTGCTGGCGGGGGTAGAGGTGACAAGCAAGCTGAAGCACAGAGGACTTTCGAAGCAGCGAAGAGATCTTGGGGCCGCGGCGTGAGTGTTGACTATCTTACTCATTTGACTGTGTATTGAATCATCTGTTCAATAGCTTCATCCTGATATGGCGAATTCTATGTTCTATATCTAACCACGCAGATTCGTCCCTGCTATCCATGCTTTCTGTATCTTCATGTTTTTGCATCTGTCTTCGACTGCTTTGCTATCAGATCAGTTCCATTCTGTTGTATGTGTACTAGTTGTTTACAAGTTTATAAAATGACATTCAAGCAAGTTCTAAAGAACTAAGGGTACGAGGTAACCCCGATGAACCAGACTGTCGGTGAGATACCTGATGGATATACAGATAGGGAGATCGGCCCATAGCAGCAAAGGAAATTGAGAGGTCATATCTTATGCGTTGTACTTTCAGATCGATGCTTTTTTATGTTTGGTGCAATGCCTTCATCGGATCTACTTATATATTGTACAACACGCTTTATGCTTCCGAGAATCAGGGAAGAGAACTCGAGGTTTTACACAACCCTCGTAGCCCCGGGACATGACCCCAAACCTTGTCGCGCCATAGTACTTGGACTGACTTTCTTGCGGAAGAGAACAAAAAGAACCCGAGGTGGCGGGCGACCACAAGTGCTAGAGATAGGGTAGTTGTATTATATTGATGAGGTAAAAGGCTGGAATCTAGTGATATTGAACAGCTTTTATTATTCATTCACGATGAATGGATAATAAGTAGAGATATGCATGCAAGGTAACCGAGTTTCAAAACACTGAAGATATGCAACGAACCGCAAATGTACGGGAAAATGTGATTTTTGATCACAGACAAAGTCCCAAGGCAGTACCCAAATCTCTTACACCTCTATTTTCCGAAAGCTTCAAAGCTAGAGTCAAACAATCTCGCTCCCGGTCCTTGCGACCTTGCATTCCATACGCTTTCGCTAGAAAATACCACGCTTCAGGAATATTCCAAGCAGCACCTTGGGTGAGATGTGCCAGTAAACCCGCCGCAAGATCAACGTTCTCTGGGACAGCTTCCTCTTTGAACTTTTTCTGGCAATTCTCCTCAGGAAAAAGGTACAAGCGCGCGAGATGGACAGATGCAGCGACTTCATCAGATGAAATGAACAATGCTTTCTGGAAAGCTTCTGTTGCTGCAAGAGGTCGCCGCAAGGCGACGTAGTAGAGCCCAAGCTATTGAATACCATCATCAACACATTGCCTTGAAATTGAAAATCATGGTCATACCTGCACCCAAACACCGGGATTAGCTTCGTCTCTCACTTCCGCCTCTTGGATCGCGCCTTTAGCCTGCTCGATCTTGCCCAACCGCCTGAAAGTGGCGGCTGACATCAACCATAAATCACTCAACAAGCGATTCTCCTTCACAGTTCGACTGTTCCATTTTGAATTGGATGTTGGGGGCAAAGCAGGGGGTGGAGGAGGGGGTGGAGAGGAGGCATCTAGATATTCAGGAATCGGTGAAGCAGCACTTACACGCCTACGAGAGTGGATTGATGAAGCTTGGTAAGACATAGGACGTAAGACTGCATGAAAATCTGGAAATCATGAGCAGCCATTCAGCATTTGGCATGCGAAATCTTCGTACCAGGTGTTGAACTAGATCTCCTCAAACTCCCGTTCTTGACAACACCATGCCCAATCTTCTTCGAAATCGTGCTAATCCGAGCGCTCCCTTTGTGTACCTGGCTTTTCAGTTTTTGCTGCATCTTTTTCGACTTGGACGCGTCCCGATCATGAGTGTGCGCAGACACCCGCAAACGTTGGTCAGATGCACTGTCGGGCTCGATTTCTTTCCTCCTCTCCCTCTCCATGTCAAGCGGATTGGTGCCATTCGCAGGCGATCCTGTACCATCCGGAGTAGCGGGAGATATCGTGATAGGAATCGGAGGCTGGAGTTCTGTGGAATTTGTGTTCGACAAGGATGGCCGGGGTTGTGATTGCTCTTGGCTTAACTCAGCAGCAGCATCATGGATTGCCTTGACTTCATGGCCGACCTGCGAGTTCGACGCGGAGATAGACAATGCAAGTTCAGAGGGTGTTCTGAGTTTCAGGTCCGCCGTCCTCGCTATATCGATTGAAGAACGGGCTTGAGATGGACAATTGTCATTCAGGAGGAGATTGAAGTAAAATCAAAAGCCCGTACCTTGAGTCTGATCTCCACTAATGCCTCTCTTCTCTGCAATCCACTGGAACACTTCCGGAAGCTTGTCTGCCGCACCCTCTACACCCTCGGTGTACTCAGTCACTGCTACCTGGGACATTCTCAGTTGTAGTGCGTATTCAAACTTTTCATGTCTGGACGGTTCGGGATGATCAGCGACAGGTTGTAACAGCTCCGAAGAAGGAGGTAAGCTCTGTGTTTGCGATATTCCCGTAGTGTTCGGTCCTAGGACATACATAGGAAGAACATCCTCCTCTTTGGGTGGCAATGGAGGTTGAGACATTGGGTGTGAAGAATTTGAAAGAGGCAAACCCTCAATTTCACCTGCCGTGTATCCGTTGACTCCGTTGACTTTCGTTGTTCCTTGAGAAGGAACGCTTAATCTTGCAATGCTCTGAGTATCCGTTAGATCTTCAGCATTGTAGCCAACATAGGGAACCTCTCCAACTGCAGCGCCTGTTTCCAATGCACTTTCTGCTGCTTCCCATTGCTCTATCTTAGCTGAAAGTAATCCTATGAGATGCCAGTATCGGATCTCGGAAGGGTTGCCTTCAGCAGCAGTTGCTGCATGTAAGATAGCTTTTTCTAGGTTTTGCTCGTGTAAATCTTCTTTGTTCTGATCAGAATTATCTTCCAATGAAATTTGAGGTGTTGGAGGAACGTATCGGGCGCACGATAATGCTATATGATAATGCGCAGTTGCTGTCGGGAACGTATCGATCGAGCGCAGGAACAAATCATGCGCCTTGGCAAAGTTGGAATGGCGGGTGTCCGAATTATGTTCTGAACGAAACGAGCAAATTACAATAGGCGGTATTTAGATTTTGAGGATTACTCACGTTTAACGGCCATGACTGTCAGCCATATTCCCTCCGCCAAAGTAACACTGGCAGATAATTCCTTTTCCGACGCATTCAATCTTGTCTTGGCTTTGTCAACCAAAGTTCCTGCTTCCCGTAGATCGTCCATAATCTCCTTCGCACAGCCGGTGGAAACACTAGCAGATGTTGAAGAGACAATCCTACACAACATTCGTGCGCCGAAAACACAAGTTTGAACCCATTTCTGGTCTGTATCAGCGTCGTGTTCAAGTTCTCTCCCTGTCAGTCCACTAGCTGAAGCAGCCTGATGAGCTTTCGAGACGATCTGGACATAGAGCCGTAGGGTTCGTCGGGCAAGGGAAATGTCACCAGAGACGTATAGTAACCGAGTCATATGCCTCTGAATGGTGTACGAATTGAAGGTTAACCGCGTAGCCCACCATAAGACCTGCGGAACGCGTCATTAAAAGATTTGCACGCCGTTAGGATCCAGAAGACATACGTCGAGAACCCACCCACCATATTCTCCGACAGCTCCACTTGTTTCCCATATTGCAACACACTGTTCCGCAAAGTCCTCAACTTTGTAATTCCGTTCTCCAGCTTTTGGAAATTTAGTCGATACATTGAGAATAGCACGATACTCTTGAATGACACTACGAGCCGTATTCATCCATTGGGGAGATTTTCGAGCAGTTCCTACCAGTGACGGCTCTGGGCTTTGCGTACCATGCCGTAGCACGAGTGCTCGAAGATATATCACTGAGATTGTCGACCGATGCGAAGTACGAAAATTTGAAGGCCAATAAACGCTGCAACTAGAATAGTGCTCTAACCAAGTCCACAGTGAGTCAGGCCGCCGGCAGGAAATGAATCTATGATCATGATGGACATTGAACGTCCGAGAACCGATAACTATAGCGCGCCAGAGCAATCGTTCAACCCATCGCCAGACTTCACGAAATCGGGTAAATGAAGAAAAGTCTATTTTACCACTAGAAGTGGGAACTGGAGCGAAAGTTGATGCTAACTCAGTTTCTACGATCGCGAGAAGTGGAAAGGCAGCGGCATATGTTCCGAGTGCCTTTTGCGAGTCGTCAGGAAAGAGTTTCTCGTAAGACATCCCTATAGGTCATATATTAAGATGGAGTTGCGCGATGACTATGGATATTGATCACCTTGTAAGCATAAACTGCGGATAGTCTCCGTTATCGCCCATGCCCGGCCGTCCTTTATATCTGCGATGGATATTGTCGATTCGGTTCCAACAATGCTCTCTGCTGGACTAGATGTAGCGATACTCGAACCTCCGGTCGGAACGTGTAGTGTATTTGCCCTAAGTGTTGCTGGCAATGGGATGTGATTTTGGACATGCGACACGTCGGGAACCTTGCTCAAATGATCTAGACATTCTGAAGGATTTCCAAGAGCATAAGCATAATATGCCAACGCAAAGTTCAAAGTCTTGTGGGGATACTCGTTCGTTCAATGATAGATAGCTACAAGTATCGCAGGCTCACATCAAAATTTGAAGATTCTATCTTCTTCAATACATCGTACCCTGAACGAGCCTCTTCCATCCTTTCCGGCGCAAGAATGCATTCGTCGCCAAGTTCCAAAGGGTATTCCTCTGGCCGCACAGGTACATCCTGATCTTCATCTTTAGAGTTAGCAATGAGCAGGAGTGCCAGAGCATGTGTCTGTGAAGCAACTTCTGCTACGTCTATGTAACCTTTGCAATGCTTGTTGAATTTGCGAAAGAGTTCTGTCCAAGGAAGAGGAGCGCCATTGAATGCTTTTGCTGGTGATGAAGAGGACCAGTGACCAGCTGTGAGGGCTGCTCGGAGTTGAGTCCAGTAGTGCCGATCCTTGGTTGACATTTGGGAGAAGCAAAAGAACGCCCATCACGTGAGCTTTAGGTCAAAGCTGGACGTGTACGAGGCCGACGGCGATAAGACCTTGTCTAAGTTCACTCAAAGTTTTTCTTTTTCTGGATCTTGTTCAACTGTTTTCTTATCTTGGTGCGTTCCTTATAAAAAGTCCAATTTTGACCACTAAGTTCCCCATCTTCTCATGTCTACAGAGCAATCAGCACGCGTATTTTTAACGCCCTCTATTACTGGACGTGATTCAACTCATGTTCTACGAAACGATTCGGTTAATCTTCAGTCGTCGTCGCTCCTGAATTTATCTCCTTTTACTCGGACACACCAAGATCCACCAATTAAATACCACCAGAAATTACACCGTCAAACTCGTTCTACCGGAGTCCGCTCTGATATCAGGCCACCTCCGAACAGAAAAGCTTTATCATCTCTATCATCTCCAGAAATATTTACACCAAGTAATACACCCGTCTTCCTTACTGCTCGTCCAGAAAGGCCTACTGCAATTCGACGAACAAGTTCTTACTCTATCAATTCTTCCGTCCAGCACATTTCTTTCCAACCGCAAAACTCTTCTTTGTGCACTTGGGATATGCATCCTGACAGCGGCGACGACGGAGACGATGATAGTCTGATCCAGGCCCCCTGGTTTCGTCACAAGCAGGCGACGAAGAAAGGCCTCAAATACAAGTTATTTTCTTTCACCGCGGGATCAAATATTAAGAGTCGCGAGAAGCTCATCAGCACAAGGCCTGGAGAGAGAGGTGCAGGAGAAACTGAAACTGAGATTGACGAACCAGTGAGTGTCACAATTCGCTGTCTGGTGCCATTCATTTATTATAGTCAAACAGCCCCGACATCTTCCAACATCCCGCAAAATACCTCTCCGTGGACCCCTCGTTCCTCCTGATCTTCTCCAACAACGCCTAACACCTCTGCTCTTCGAGTTTTCGCGACTTTTATCAATCGTTCCCGCATTTTTCGGGATCCTTTATCATATTTATCATATCTACCATCCGCCTAACCCTACTGCATTGAATGACGGGAGAAGTCCTCCCGAACGTATCGATTATGTTATATCTGCTCTCTGGGTGTGTTATCTGCTCCTCATTTTTCGTTCCTATTCACAACAATTTTACGTAGGCCCTTTTAACTGGATACCAATGCCTCTATTTAACAACCGGCTTGCTGGCTCGATGGCGTGTGTATTATCCTCCCCTGGCAACGCTTATCCGCCTCATTTCCCTACAAGCCATCTGCTGGCCCGCCACCCATTTTACACTCTCCCTACTCGAGCACGAAAAACGGCCCGTCATTGTATGGGCTGTCATTGGCACGACAACTTGCGCTAGCCGAAGCGTACAGATATGGGTAACGAGTAATCTCTGGTGGGAGGCTCCAAATGCTATTCCTGGTGGAGCCTCAAACACAAACGGTAATGGTAACAATAATGGGAGTAGTATGCGTGGTATGAGTGAGAACGAAATCAATTGGCAAAGGTGGAAAGGTGGAAAATGGGGAGGAAGGAGGTGGGATTGGAGTGATGTGGTGAAGAAATGTATGCTGCCCGCAGGTGTGGTGTACTGCATTATGGCTTGGGCTGAGCAGCTGAGGAGAGAGTGGTCGGGTTGTTAAAGACGTTGGGTGTCCTTTTCATTATCATTGGTAGGTTTTAATCGTAGTTACACAGAATAGCTCGTTCTAACATTGCCGATATCACAGACATACTAAATTATTGATGTATCCCTATCCCTATCGAGGGCTGTTAAATTGCTTTATCTTAGCTTGTTCTAACAGGCTCCACCCCTACGAACGTTACCTCTGATACTGAGATATCTGAACACAACATTTATCTACTGCACAGTCTACCCAAAGACCCAATTAATACCAGTTAATACCCCGAATTGGTTACTATATAGGCTAGTCAGTTGATAGACCGATCCAGTGTTGCTCCGTCTTTATCTACTACTCATTCGGATGGTCTTGTCGTACTGGTATGCCTTTCAAGGATCCTTTTGTCGCAACGATTCCCGAATAACATGTCCACAGGAGCCTCATCACCATCCTATCTCTATTCAGCGAACTCGCATCCGCAGCGATTGTGATAGACTTCAGCGTTCAACTGGGTCAACCAGCGGCAGCACGGTGGTCTCTAGACTCTGGGGATGCTGACCTAGTTGCCGATGGATTTGGGTTGGCTTTGTACCAACAGGGGGGTATCGTAGTCACCACAACTTTTGTACCAGCAACAAAAGCGCAGCTGAGTACTGGGGTATGGACTGTGTCACCAACTGCTACGGGGTGAGTGATTTCCGTGGTTTCTTCCAACATAATCCAAACTCCATGGTGTACCCCAGAAGTCAAATAATTGAGCTAATGAACGGGGATCCATTGCGCGTAGTATTTCATGTTGTTCAATCATGTCCTCTGTTATCAATCTTGCTTTTAGATATGGTATCGAAATAGCAAGCGAGGGCGATAAATGTGGTAACGCCATCTGTTACTGCTACCTCATTGGGGTGAATATATCTCGAACTGGTTATAAAGCGCTTACTGATAGCGTCTTGTGAAAAAAGCTCTAATTCTGCAAGTCTGAGTATTGGAAGTGTCGTTGGAGTCATTCTAGGAGGGGTTGCCGCCTTGATAACCATTTTTGGATGGATATTCTATCATCGGTCGATAAAGACCAAACGGCTCGAAGAAAATTGTGTTATGAGCGGCAATAGTACACCTGTCAGTGTACTTCAAAGGCAACAGGATCCAAACACTGTCATGCTGTATACTTTGAGACCCGCCTGGCCTAGAGAGTCAACAATATCGCCGTACAATATCAAGCCTGAATCTTGGTCTCAAGAAACGCAAGTGGAGGTAAAAATCTTCATAATTCTATTGCTAACTACTCACGCCTACTCCTAGACCCCTCCTACGAACCCCCTTCCGATTTCCCAAGGCATGAACGATGTCAACGTATCCTCTCCGACAGGCGGTTCTACGGAAAGGCAGGTCCGACTTCTGGAAGAAGCGCAGAGTACACGAGATGCTCTCAGCATTTTGGAACAACAAATACCGGATGCTAAGTCGCATGATGAGGAGACAATGAGAGCGCTTCAAGCAAGAGTAGCGGAGATGATGAGTTCGTATGGCACGTCTGGAGGTGCAGATGAATTCGGATTGGGCAAGAGCATTGACAGATGAGCCTCCTCCAGATTATGAGAGAGATAAAAGTTTTATCCCGTTTCAGATGGTAAGAATCTATCTGTGATTCCACGACCTCTCGTTGATTTGTACCACTTTCTCGTTCTAGCTGATGCTCATTGACATATCGTTATTGCCATTGAACTTTCGACTTTCTTTCTAACTATGAGACAGAATTGACCTTTGATATGACCTCCTCCGACGTGTCAATGACATTGTCTGATACGACTATGAGCAACAACAGGGCAGTTCGAAAACCGTGCGTACCTACTTGGGATCCCTCCGATCCTTCATGTAGTAGTAGTGTCTTTCGAGGCACACCTGGCCGGACTTGACGGTGCGTCTGATGTTTAGGAAGTTCCGATGTTGTTGAGGCCTGCTTAGCCTAGGGAGCCAAACATATTGCAGAAGCCTGAATTTGGACCTCAGGAGGTACGATCTCCATGATATCCTTAAGTTATCATTGGCACTCATAAGGGACGTCCGAAAACCCTTCCGATGTCAAAGCTATGAGGAGGTCACCGCCGGTGTTCTGACGGTAAGGCAAATCTGTCCAGCACACACCGAATGCTCTCGGCATCCTGGAACAACGGGATCCAGCCATGTATGATAACTGTGTTCTTCAGGTAGGTCGTATGACACGTTTGGAAGTGCAAATTCTTCTCAAATCAAGCAAGATATTGACAAATGAGCGACCTCCGAAGTATATCGAACTTTCAACTCAAGAAAGAATAGCAGTTTATTCCATGCAGTTGGCAGGGTTGCATACTGCTACAGGAGACTGGGGCTAAAACACATTGCACTTCCTCCCATGATATGAGCAAAATCTGTACCGTTTGCGGTCACAGTATCACCTGGACCGAACCTGACTGGTGCATCCTGAGGAATCCAAGATGCAAGGTCTAGGAAAATATCATTGACGTTTTTACTATTAGAGCGGCCAGGGGAGTCAGCCTAACATGTATCTCTAGTGATAGTTCTACTCACAGTTGAGGAACCTTATAACAAATCGCAGCTCTACAGAAAACCCCGAGTTCCGCTAACGCTGCCAGATCGCGAGCTTCGGCAGGATGACATTCGTCGTAATGTAAAGTAGCATATGCGTATCCTTTGTATCTGACCGCTATATGAGCCTGTATTTGCGCCATAGTCAATGTCATGATAACGTGGTGGAGATTTTACACGTACAGCAGGACCTTCATCCCTACAAAGTCCAAACAGCAACCTGTATTCGCTGAAAGGGATCGCGTCCGATGTCATTACAGCGACGCTAGAGGTGGAAAGCCAGATCAGAGTAAAGATGAACGCAGAGTAATTGCAGGGCGTATTAATCTTCATATTGGAAGGCTTTGTGCACGGTGGAAAGCAAAAAGGGGATATTGAGGGCTCCAGCAAGGCAAAGTCAATAATTGACGGTAGGCTGAAGAAGCGCAACAACTGCCTCAGACCCTTCTTGATTAGGTGTTGCGAAGATTAAACTTTGAGGGGACCGAATAAGACTGCATGGTTGCGGGCGGATTGCTGGTTGTATAGTGACAAGTCAAGGCGGCCCGCAGCTGGACCTATTTTTGTTTCCACCATGTCGGTTGAAAATACCCTTTTTTCTGCCTCTGGAGAGGAAGTAATCACCCAGACTATCGATGTGGAGGTAGACGATACTGCAGATAATCTAAAATCATCTGCTGAGTTCAATGCCTTCTATGAAATTGAACGAACAGCAAGGGAAATCGAGGAAGGGGATTTCAAACGGGTTTGTGATCTCTTGTCAACGTCAAAAAAAAAAGCAGCTGATCATCCTTTAGGTGGCTTTACAATTCCCGGATGAACTTCTTCATGATTCTGTACAGATATTTCAAAGACTGAAACGCAAGATTGGCCCAGATAAAGAACTCTATGTCCTTGCAGACACATCCTATGGCAGGCAGGCTTCTGTACTTCCTCGCGGGAATTGACAGTCTCCTCTGACCTTAGTCTCTTTTGGGTCCACCTCAAGCTGCTGTGTGGATGAAGTGGCTGCTCAGCATATCGATGCCAATGCTCTTGTGCATTATGGACATGCGTGTATGAGCCAGTGCGCCAAATTTTGAAATTCACTGAAGAATTCATACTCATGAACTACTAGGACATATCGACTCCCGGTGATATATGTATTTGGAAAGAAGCCTATTGATGTGGAAGATTGTGTAGCCCGTTTTGTTGAATGCCTTACATCTGATACCTCAAAGTCAAGTCGTTCTGAAAAGATCATTCTGCGCCATGATGTCGCATACGCACATCAAGCTGGTACTACCCCAAATACCTAAAATTCCCCCTCGTCTCAACTCTTCCAACAGAAATAATTGTCGATCGACTTCGAAAAGCCCTTGCGAATCTCAGCAGTCAATTGATCTACACGAGCATACCTAACAAACTCTTACCTCCAAAACGCCGGGAGGACTCTCGAAACACACTAGGGGAAACAAATCAAGATTGTACTATATTTTATGCTGGAGAGGAAAGCCTAGGTTTAACAAATTTGCTCTTGACGCATTCTTCTTGTGATGTATCTTCATTTTCTCTGTTGATAATATACTACTCTAAACAAGCATGTGCAGATTTACCGGTACTCCCCTACCTTTAGAACCTGCCGTTTGGAATCGGGCCGAACGAACAAGCTCCTCATGCGACGGTATGCCACGATGCAAAAGGGACGCGATTCCGACGTGTTCGGGATCCTTGTAGGTACTCTCGGTGTCGGTGAGCTTCCTTTTTCGCCTCATTAGAAGTATGGGAATAAATCTTCGTACGAAGGGTCCTATCTTCCCTTGATTAAGCACATTCGTACCCTTCTCGCCGCATCGCAAAAAAAGAGTTATACAATCAGTGTTGGCAAGCTCAACCCATCCAAATTGGCCAACTTCATGGAAATAGAGTGTTTCGTGCTTGTCGCGTGTCCAGAGAATAGTCTGATTGACGCGAAGGTTTATATCTTTACCCACCATCTTCTGCGACCATATGCTCAACTGCTTCTCGTTCTCGTTAGGACTTTTATCGTCCTATCATAACCCCTTATGAGTTAGAGGTAGCTTTGCAAGCGGAACAAAGTTGGACAGGGAAATACATTCTGGATTTCGAGGAATTGCTGGCAGAATATGACCTGGATGATAGGGCAGAAGCCGTCTCACCTGTTCAAAACAAGGGCGAAGACAAAAACGAGGATTCACCCGTATTCTCTCTCGTGACGGGAAAGTATCGACATGCAAAGCGATTTGGACCAACAACAAATGAACCGAATGTCTCTTCTTCCTCCAGTTCGTCGTTGGCACTTGTGCAACGAAGCCAGGATAATACCTTGACCTTGTTAAATGATAGTGCTGCGGGTAATTTTCCTTCATTTTGATGTTCTAGGTTAACGATTGCTGATACTACTGTATTCCCAGGTCAATTTTTGCAGAGCCGCACATATCAGGGGCTGGAACCTCGTTTAGGGCAAGACGCACCGAGTGCCTTGGAACAAGGACGCAGTGGAATTGCAAGAGGTTATGGAAGTCCCGCGGAGGAAGGCAAATCATGACATGCGCAATGGAAGTACGCCTTCATAATAGGTCTTGTGCACATTTCTGATATGTACTTCGCTTGCCTTTTGTAGCATGGAACATGGTACTTAATTAGTGTTTGTTCCTTACTTTCTAGTAGTTTTTAAAGCCTGAGAAAATTGTTTGATCAAATATAGGGCTCAGACCTGAATGCATGGAACTCTGGGTCTGAAATTTCATAGAAGGCGCTTCATAGAAGAAAGAGAACAGTGACGAACTCGTCAGCTGGTTGTTCTTCTGAAATATATCTTGCGAATATCCATTATACGCATGTGTATCGGCTCGACCATTTGCTAGTTCTTTTGCCGGTTTACGCATGTGAGGCTCGAGCGGCTGAGTGCCTGATATAAACATCTCTCTGATTTCTCCGCGAAGCTTTTCTGTTGAGTGGTTGACTGCCATGATTTACGTGAGTCTCATATATCTTCCGACCCGAGCACGGTTGCTAATTCTTTCTTTCTCTCTCTCTATACTTACGCTTCCGACTCCCTTCCAGTGTTCCACTTCCTTCTTTCGAAATGGTCACATCCAGAGCAACTTTGCTATGCTTACTATGGATATGCCTCTCTGTTCATACAAGTTTTGGCTTTGTGGAACGTATGTAGTTGCATTATATGACACTATAGACGGTTAGGAAAAGATCAAGTCTGAAATGTCCTGCTTCACAGGTTCATGGGCTGAAGCAATCGATTTGGCAAACCAAACAGTAAACATGATGACTATGGACGAGAAGATTGGGATGGTTCGAGGAGTCGGCCAGTTCAGCAGTAAGTTCCAGTTCTTTCCATGCAGCGTCGTTTCAAAAGTGGATCCAGGTCGCTGTGTCGGGAACATATCTCCTCCATCACGCTCATTTATTGTTTCGGGAACAAACATCACCATTCCTCCGCTCTGCTTCAATGACGGTCCCGCTGGAATTAGACTCGGAGGGTCGAATGTGACCGGATTCCCCCCTGCAATCAACGTTGCTGCGACCTTCAACAGGAGCATGATGTATGCGAGAGGAGTCGCTATCGGGGAAGAGTTCAGAGGAAAAGGTATTCAAGTCTTCAATTCACGAAGGTACTTCCTGCTAAAATGTATCAAGGTATCCATGTCTACCTGGGACCGGCCGTTGATATTGTGCGTGTTTCGCAGCCCCTTGCGCAGTATTATGATTATGCATAATCGTGACAGATGAGAAATCCCAAGGCTGGCAGAGGCTGGGAAGGGTATGTACGCAATCAGAGTGCAATTTATACGCATATATTAACAAAATGTGATCGCGCAGCTTCGGGCCCGACCCTTACCTTGGCGGTGAAGGAGCCTATCAAACTATCATGGGTGTCCAAAGTGTCGGAGTGAGCGCATGCACCAAACATCTTGGGCCATACAACCAAGAACATTGGAGGTATGGCCTCGACGCAAATGTCGACGATAGAACCTTTCGCGAGCTATACTGGTGGCCATTCATGAAAAGTGTTGAGGTAAAAGCGAACTATTAGAAAATTGCGGGCCCTCATTCTCAAAGGAAACATCTCCTAGGCCAATGTATCTGCTTTGATGTGTGCATATAATCAAGTCAACGGGACGTCTTCGTGTCATAATGCTGCTCTAATTGGTGAAGGAGGATATTTGAGAACGGAAGGCTTCCAAGGTAATGTACCTAGGTATGATACTTCTGCGTCTTGCGTAATCAACGTGTTTTCCAGGATTCGTGGTCAGCGATTGGGGAGCAACTCATGACTCAGCAGCGGACAATGCCAATGCTGGTCTCGATATGGTAAGTTGTCGATGGGGCAGAAGCATCTTCATTTTGTGACGATTCTTTCTATGGTGTAAAGGAGCAACCCGGCGACTGGATATTCATTGGGGGCGGTGTATACGCTGGATTGGAGGCTGCTGTTGATGCTGGACAAGTTACCGAAGCGGTCAGTCGTACCATAACCCAACTTAGCTGTGCCAGCAGCGTTGGACTCACTCTGCCACATCTCAGAGATTAAATGAGATGGTCACGCGTATTATAACGCCTTGGCTACGTCTCGGCCAGGATCAGGTCCGTTCTGCTCGCTCTTCTTCTTCTCTAGTACCTTTCCAACGCGTGTATGGGTCAAGGGATTTCCTGATATTAATTTCAATGCTCAAAATCCTGACGGGACCGACTCCCTAAATCTAAACGTAAATGTTCGAACCGATGAGCATACGGCTCTGGTGAGACAGATTGGAAGTGCAAGCGCGGTTCTTCTCAAAAACAATCGAACGACAAGTGATGGTCAGTGCTGAATTTTTACTGCTTATATACGCTTCTGACCTCCAATTGGTTTCTTCTAGGAACAGCAACTGGCACCACCATTCATGGTCTTCCGTTGTCGAAAAACATCAAGACTATTGCAGTTGTAGGTCAAGATGCGCAACAACTCAATCTGAACTGTGGAGGAGGTTTGAACGAGTGCAATGATGGGACAATGATCATTGGGTATCTATTTTTACCGCTGCTCAAACATGCTTCTTGACTGTATCATTCAGATGGGGCTCAGGCTCAAACAATGTCGAATTTACGGTTCCCCCGATCGATGCTATCGCAGACTTTGTGCAAGACTTCGCCACAGTTTCTTCTGATATCACGTCAAATGACTTAACTGGAGGACCTGCGATAGCAGAAGGCAAGGATCTCGCTATCGTGTTCGCGAATGCGTAAGTGGCAGTTTGCTTGTATCCCTTCCACCTTACAGACTTCGCGCACAGAATGAGCGGCGAGCTCGGATTTTACAATATTGTTGACGGCAATGAAGGCGATCGGAATGACTTGAATCTCTGGTGGAAGGGAGGTAAAATCCATCCAGCTCTCTATATCGTTTGTGATGTTAATGAATGAAATCAGGTAGCTTGATAGAAGACGTAGCTGCAGTATGTAACAACACCGTTGTGGTGATACATTCTGTTGGCCCTGTTCCGATGAGCTCTTGGAACAATCATCCGAATATCACCGCAATCATCTATGCAGGTGCTCCTGGAGAACAAACAGGTGGGAGTCTCGTAGATGTATTATGGGGAATAGTCAATCCTAGTGGACGTTTACCATTTAGCATTGACGATGTGCGGAACAGTGTTGAGTCCAAAATGCGTTGAGTGCTAACCATTTGGACAGGACGAGGCCTCGTATGGAACAAGCATCGTCTATGGTATAGATCCTTTCCCTGTTGTAAGCTTTTCCGACCTGTTGCACACTTACCAATTCCAACAAGAAATTATCCTAGATCGATTATACTGAAGGGGTTTTCCTGGACTACCGATATATGGATTCGCAAGACATAACACCGGTATACGAGTTCGGATATGGTCTCTCATATACAACGTTTGGTTACTCTTCGCTGTCCATCCAAGCCTCCAGCTCTACTGCCTCACTTTCGTTCACGTTGACCAATACAGGATCCTTTGATGGTGCAGAAGTACCACAACTTTATCTAAGTTTCCCAAGCTCTGCGGGTGAACCGGATAAAGTGCTCAGAGGTTTTGATAACGTTTTCCTTGCTTCCGGAGCAAAACAAACTGTCATTATAAGCGTCTCTCAGAAGGAAATGAGGTGAGCTACATAGTTGTTTTTGAGTTGAGACGAAGTATTTAAATTTGAAAATCCAGCATCTGGGATGTTGTCAGCCAAGCATGGGTCGTACCGAGTGGGACTTTCAACGCCTACATTGGCGCCTCAATCGAGGATATACGTTTGACGGGCACGTTTACGACTTGAATTTGTATGCATACAGTTATTCCGTTACAAAATCGTCTAAGTAGTAAGTGAACAAAGAATAAAGCAAGCCTTTCCGATAGATCACGTTCAATCATTCAGATATTCCAACAATCCTACTCTAGGGCTCAAGAACTTCAACAGCTCTCATTACCCTACAGCTAAAGTGCAGTAGGAAGGACCGGTTTCATGGGATATGTAGTGTACTGAGCAATGTCTATAAGACTAGATCGATTGAATAGCATACAAATTACTTACTTTCCACAGCTGACTATACTTCCAATAGAACACCCAAGGGCCAAGCAAAGTTTTGACGAAACCTGGGGCAGGCGGGAATGGGGAACCAGGAGGAAGATTCTAGATTTGCGCTGAATAATATGTAACGTTTAAGTATATAGTTGCGTACGAACCTCTGTGGAATGGCTGTCAGCTCAAGTCAAAACGAAGGATAAATTAAAGTACACGTACGGAGAATGAAAGGGAGCATCTTGTGATTATCTCCTTGTTGAGCTTTATGAGTCGCCTTGTTGATCTCGTCCAGTTCGCTTTCTGAAAATTGCTCGAGGAGCTGTTTACGGAAGATATCCGTCAGATAGAGAGGTAAAGAGTATAAGTGGACAACAGAGACAGACCTTGGGTCCCTCAAGTGTATCGAGTTCTTCCGACAGATGCTGCATAATGGGGGCAACGATCGGATCGACCTTTCCACGGTAAGTTGCGACATCGAGTTTTCCCTCCGCTTTCGCCAAGCGTAGGTATTCTATGAGTTCCTCGAGCTAATTGCCATCCAGAACTTCGTGACAACATTCGTTGAGAAGAAACCGACACTACATACTGGCTTCAAGAATGATTGATGTTGAGCTTCATTGTTCTCCATGGAACCGGGAATTTTCTTCTCAAGTGCGGGAAACAGGGCAGACTCCTCCGCATCGTGATGTTCCTGTAGAGATATTACACATCTAGAAGGTAGAATATTCCAAGTCAGGCTCACCGCCAAGAACGAAGCAGAAAGTAAAGCATATTCAAGGTAGTTCTGTATGTCATCTTCCGGAAACTTGTCAGCGTAAAAATATGCACTTTTCCACTAGAATGACATGAGCTCTGCTACAGCTTTCACTTGCACAGATAGGCCTACGGAGTTCCATATAACGAGATGGATCCTTATTTAACTAAGAATTGACACCAGTTGAAAGTGAAAGGCGTGTCGACGCACCATGCCATTGCCCAACGGCCTCTGTCTGAGGCAAGAGCTGGTCTTTCTGGTGTTGCAGCGGCCCTAATATCATTGTGCTTTGGATACATTCTCGGTATAGATTTGGCCAACGACTCACCTTATGAGTTCCACATACTTCACCACGTCTTGGGACTCAAAGGTTTTCATTTCCGGTCCTGACATGGTGATATGAACACTTTGAGATGGGTGAAAGAGATTATACGACACGAAGACAGCAGATAGTCCGACAAGAAGTGCAATAAGCTTGCTAGCCATTGGTTATGCGTTAAACTCGATGTTGAGCCAATCACAAGCTCTGGATTACTCCAGACTCAATGGCCTAGGCGCCCGAACATTAACATTAGCAAGCACTCTGTCAATTGGTCAATATATTCACGTCGATAGCTGCAATGCACCATCCTAACTCCCCGTCATACAATACATGACCTGCAAGCGCCGGAATATACTGCACTCTGTGTCAATAGGTATGTAAAAGAACCAGATATGTACGGCGTGCAAGCGCTTCCGGCCAAAGCTGTTTATATGAACCACGTGCCACCAATTCACTTTTTTTCGTCTGATGTTGTCCCACTTTGATCTTCCGGAAGAGATATTTCTTCTTATTACCGACGAACTTCCATCTCCAGCCGACTTTGCTCTATACCAATGTCTTGTTTCCCACATCAAAGAGAAGCAAGACTCGACTCTTCGCATCGTTCTCTCTGTTTCGGAAAGTATATCGAGATGGCAATCTATTCTAGCTAAATCTGTTCGTGTTTATCAGTTTGTCCTTCCGATGATGTGCATCTATCATCGTACTAACATTTCTCTATCTAGAACGTGAACCTATCACAACAGATTGCAGCTAAAATGGTCCATTTCGTTGACGTGACTTCTCTGGCTCCGGTCCACAATGACTCTGATGAAGTGCACGCAAATCCATTTCGTGTCTTGTATGAACAAATTTCGACTATAATCGAAAATAAAAACCACGATTTGAAGCCAGGTGCACTAGTGATGGTGGACGATATTAGTTCTCTAGAATGGATCGGTTATTCGACCTCGGATCTGTTTAAATTATGTCGAGCTCTTCGTGCGTTGTGTTTGAAGGTGATTTACAGGAAAATTCCTGAGTCGCTGAGAAATATTGCTCATGTGTAGACTATGTCTTACTAGAAACAAGCCACATTGGTCATTCGACACCATATCGTCACTCCAGGAGAACTGGACCCACTGTTTCAACATCTTCATTCTCTATGTACGTACCATTTAGACGTTCGACCGTTGACTAGTGGGCGGAGCGGCGCTGTAAGCGGTCAAGTAAGTTCAAACGTTGTCTGCATTACAATTGTTTCCCTTCCATCCCTGCCGCATAATCATACTGACCGGTTTTATCAGATCGCGCTTCATTCTGGACCAAATGCGGTCCCGCCATCTGCGGCAAGGACGAGACAAAGAAGTTCTGCGTTGCAGTACAGGTTAACTGATGGAAACGCAGTGTTTTTTGAGCGTGGAAGTAGTCGAGGAGTGTTGTAGATTTGCTCCGATATGCATAGCTTTGCATGAACTACGCTTGATTTGTTATTGATTTGTTTACTTTGTCAAAATTCTTTCGACACGCTCCTTCCATTCATCCTCCCACTCGTCCCAACAAACACGCCGTATCTCTCCCGGAAGACTCTTCTCTCGGGTCCCCTTTCCTCGTCGCTATCCCATTACCCCCTTCCGCCTTTGTAACCTCCAAAACCTTCGCCCATCTCTTTACACCCTCCATTCTCATCCTGTGCGTGAGAGAGTACTATGTATTTCCGGTATCCTGAAAAGTTCTGAAACTTTGTCAGTATAGCGGGGAAACTGAGGCCTTTTTGAAGGACACTGAGCGCTGGAGGATCTTAGCTCATAGCACTTGTAACTTAGCAGATACGAATATAGCGTTGACTTTGAAATACTTTCCACACCGACCTTGACCATCCACAGATCAGCAGACACACCCTCCGCTGAGCTCCTCGGGTCGATAAATCCAGATTAACTGCCTTGTTCATACGCACTACTTGAAAATGATTCGGACGAGCATCTTATTCCGCCGTTAGGAAGGGGAGAGTATGAAAAGAAAAAACCAGAAGCTGTAAAAGTTGTAGCGCTGATTACAGAAAAATTCAGCACTAACCTGAGGGCGAGGGCTGGCTTTTGGTTGTGGTTTTTGGAAAGACTCGGTGCAATGAGTCGTAGTTTATCTTATCTTATCAGAGATTACGCAAGAGAGTTGCTGACTCAACGATCATTCCAACTTTGGTATTCTCCGCGATTTTGTGCGCCACACAAGCCTTTCCTTTCCAGGCTCCGAAATGACGTAGTTTCGACGATCTTCGACAGACAAGCGTCATCCGACGTCACTGGACATTATCAAGGTATATAAACAGCTCGAGTTCAAGATCTATTCCCCATTCACAAACAGATTCAACCAAATCAACCAATCAAAATCAAAAAACGAATTTATAAACGAATATGGTGAATTCAATTCAGAACTCATATTATTTGTAATTGTTTATCATTTGCAGGGCGCTATTTTCAGCAGTATCGGACGCGGCATCAATGCCATTATTTCTGCAATAGCCAATGTTATCATGACCATTGTTTCTGCAATTACCACTGTGAGCTTTCTCCTCTAACTTGTCGCTATCAAAAGCTCACTTTCCTCACAGGTAATCGTAACGATCTTCGATGTAATCCTCGACATCCTATGCTGTAGATGCTTTGGGTCGAGAAGAACTGGGATGAGGACAGGAAGACGCAGAAGAGGTGGTGCGACATACTAGAATTGTCGCACACGGCGTCCACAACGACCTCCGCCTTGATACCCTGCATCTTTTTCCCCTACGTTCACCTCCATGAATATCTGATTTCGAATGATATCAAGTTTGCCTTGAGAAGTGTAACGAAACACACTGAAGCAGCAGCAATCACAAGGCAATGTATTCCATACATCTATCATCATTGGTACCAAGATGAAAGAAAAATTATTCATTCGACTCATTAGAAAGCCGAGTAATTTCCGTTGTAAAAGCGTCAACATCATGATCTCGTATCTTTCCCATTTTTCTCCTCTACTTATCAGCATTCTTCCCTGTATCATATTACTTATCCATCCTCTTTTCATCAACGACCCTCCACATCCACCTCCTCACGACAGCCTCGAGCATTTCCTCCCACCCATCTTCCTGCTTTGCAACGACTCGCGCATCGAACATCACCGGCGGTTCATTCGTTGCGAATTTCCGTTGAGAAAGAGGAAATGGTGATGGCAAAGGTGAGAGTGGATGTGTATGAGTCGGAGGCGTATTTGAAGAATTTGTTCCAGCACTAGATAATGTTTGGGAGGGAACTAGAATGGGAAGCATGTACCTCAACTTAAGGGCACTGAGTATATATGTAAGCACAAAGAATTGATAGTTGAACCATGTATATCCACTTACCCAACCCACAATCGTAGATTATCCGACCTTCGAAATGTCCAACCCGTCTTCTTAATCTCGCCTGTCTGATCGGCCTTCTCTACTTCAGCTCTCTGCAGTGCCAAAATATCGTGAATCCCCTCTTTGTTGATATACCCCCACGGTTTCTTGGACTTGCGTACACCGGTGTTGTATGCCACGCATAAGAGTTGTCCGGAAGAGAGTGATTCGAAGAAAGATGCACGTGCGGAGCGTGATGAAGACGCGGGGTCTAAATGAAGGGTAGGATGTAGGTACGAGGGAAGGAGATAAAGGAGAAGGGATTGCGCGCGATCTGTATGTATTATAACGAGTTAGTAAACAAAAATAGGATTTCCTTCGCAATGGGACACAAACCCAAGTCATTATCCACGAACGCCAATCGTTTCGCCCACTCAGGCAACACATCATCCTCCAAAGCGCTATCCTCATCCTCTTCATCTGCGTAGCGTTGAATCTCTTCATTTTCCGCTTCCTCAGATATACCCTCCATCTGCTGAGGCTCGTCGGTAAGATTCACGCTGCCTATCAGATCAGGCAACATGCCCGTTGAAACACGTCGGCGTTCGCCTGATCCAGAACCAGAACTAGGACCAGAACCTGCCTCCGCAAGCCCAAGTCCAATACCCAGACGAGCCATACTCCGACTTTCCACATCTCCGGCACTTACTCTCCGCTGAGAACTATTCCTACTCCTACTCCTATCCCTATCTCTCATCTTCCTTCGTTCTCTCTCCCACCCTCGCTGTTCCCCACGTGCGTCTTTGTTGCCTTGGAATATCACTTCATCAACCAGATCGAGGTACTCCCTAACTAGCTTCCGCTCAATCGGGAGTTGGGTGAGAGTAATGTCTTGTTGGTATAACCACCCACTACCAAGCACTAACCTCTCATCCCACCGGTCTTTTTTCACTTTAGTCGCATCCTCGTCAGCAGAAAATGAATCTGCGTCCAAGTCTTCCCAGACAGGGACAGTTTCGTACCGCCCGTTGACTTGGACTAGGGAAAACGCCACAGAGGTGTCCTTATCGACTTCGTGTATCACTGCATCTGCATCTAATTCTTCTTCATGAGATGATGCACCTCCAGCGCCGGCTCTAGATCCTCCACCATCACTTTGTGCATCATATGCATCATCGCTGAGCGGTAAGCGCGTCTTCTCCTCCAACTCGCGTAGAACAGCAAGTACTTCGAGCGCCGAGCGTCGTATCAACGTCAACGGATCAGGCTCGTGTTGTGTCGTTGATTTTTCTCCTTCTCCTCCACTTCTACTTGCTCGTCCTCGTGATGGCTGTCTAGGTCCCTGAGGACCAAGTCGATTAGACCTGAAATGCTCACGGATACTTGCACTTCCATTTCCAGCTGACTCATCTGGTTGGGATAACAGATAATTCCGCGTAGAACGAATCGCACGAGTGGTTGTTTGTAGGACGTCTAGTACGTCGATATGGTTATCGTGCAAGTCTGATGTATCCTGATCGATGCACCATGCGCGAGATACAGCTGCCAGGTCGTCGATTACACCGGGTAGGAGCGTCTCTGGATCAATCTCTGTGGATTTGATGTGTGGAGTTTGGATAGGATCTAGTCGGGAATTGGCGACTACGGGTGTAGGTGGTAGTTGTAGCTCTGAGATGGAAGTTATAGATGAAGTCCCAGGACTGTGTATACTTGACCCGATAGCTGGGACAAGTCCATGATGAAGTTTATCGAGAGGTCTGTGGCAATTGTTCGATCGTTAGGATAATTAGTATAATACACAACCAAGTGACAATTTACTTCTTCTTGGACTTCAACCCAGCTTTGGTGAAATAATACTGCAAATGTTCAATACTTCCAAGTGCCATAACACTCTCGCGCTTTGCAGCGCTCCTACTGAACGGCTTTTGCGTCTTGTTAGTTGAGTTCACATGTGGATAGAATGCAGTTTGCCTCCGCGATTTCTTCGTTGTACCTGGCCCAGAAGAGACGGACGCATTAGGGGAAGATAATTGACCATTGGAGCCTGTTGAATCCGGGGTCAATGCTGACGGCGTGGTTGGCGTAGAGGATTCCGAGTTCGCCATCTGTTCGTCGTCGTGGACGTTGTTTCAACTTGGGGTCAGCTCATCTGAGTAAATGGGCGTCTATTAAGCGCCAAGATAGGAAACTAAAGTACACGGTCCGGCAGGTTCCGTCTTCCTAATAATTTTCGCATATGTATTATTGGAGCCGAACTTTATTTCGTCAACGTAGACCGGCTTCACTAGCACTCCTCAGCCAAAAGCGCCCTGGCTCTTTCACCCGCAAAATGGCTTCCTCAAGATCTTCCGTGGCGACAACCCTCGTCGACCGTGTCCAAACCCTCGTCTCTGAAAACAAGAAGGCAATCCTCATAGGCACTGCGGCAGCAGCGGCTATTGCTGTCGGTGGTGTTGCTTATTATGCTTCTACGTCGTCTTCAAGAGGTACAGGGTCTCCAACGACGGACCTGGAGAAGGGTGAAAAGAAGGATAGAAAGTCAAAGAAGAAGAAGAAGGGTGTGAACGATACTGACGGGCCTATTCTTGAGGAGCGGAAGGCAAAGGTTGAGAACGATGAAGGTTAGTTTCGTTACTATTCAACGCGTTACTGGCCTATATCCAGCTCAAATTTCAATCATTTACTCACTATCTGGCTGCAGATGACCTTTCCAAATACTCTCCGGAGGTCGTGGCTGCATTGACAGAGGAGGTAAGTCCGACAAACGTATCGTGTATTCTAATACCTATCTCTACGCGTCCAGGAGCGTTCAAGGATAGCCGGATTGTTCAAGGCTAAAGGAAATGCCGCTTACAAAGCCCGCGACTATGCGGCCGCTGCAAAGTTGTACAGCAGTGCTATAGAGTCATCACCAACAGCAGAGCCTGTTTTCTACAGTAATCGTGCTGCATGTGTGTATCTTTGCGTTTCTTCTCTATCTACGAAGATTGTTGATGTGATTCTGTGTGAAGGCTACATGAACATGGTCCCGCCACAGTATGAACTGGTTGTTCAGGACTGTAACGAGGCTATCAAGCTCGATTCCAGCTATGTCAAAGCACTCAACAGACGGGCAATGGCGTTCGAAGCTCTCGAACAGTACTCCGAAGCGTTACGCGGTATGTTGAATGCTCTTATCATCCACTCATCCATTTTAATCGTCGTATCAGATTACACCGCAACAACAGTCCTTGAAAAATTCGCCAACCAAGCTACACCTCGAGCCGTTGACCGCGTCCTCAAAACAATGTCCACAAAAAACGCCCAAGAGATACTAAAAAACCGGGGACCCAGACTCCCTCCAGCGACATTCATATCGGCATACTTTGCTGCATTCCGACAACGAGATCTGCCTGTGCTACCTGAAAACCCATCAGAGGGCGACCAAAAGTTGATGGAGTCGTTCAAAGCATTGGAGGAGCATGATTACAATCGCTCGCTCGAGTTGATCAATGATGCGTTAAATCAGAGTGTATCGTGGGACGTTGGAAAGTCGGAAGCGTTGAATTTGAGAGGGACGTATAAGTATGTGTGATCTTCGGTTTAGAAACAGGTGATTTACTCAACGACTTTATGATGCAGGTTTCTCCTTGGTGATGTTGAAGGAGCCAAAAACGACTTGAACGAATCAATCAAGCTCGTTCCTTCGTTCACTCAAAGCCTTGTCAAGATTGCCAGCGTGTATATGGAGCAGGGTGAACCTGACAAAGCTTTCGATTGCTTTGAGGAGGCAATCCAACATAACCGGGAAGATCCAGATATCTATTACCACCGTGGACAAGGTGAACCTTCCCTTTCTTCGTTCTAACTAATCATATTCTGATATGTGCTGCTCACTGTCTAGTTCTCTTCATCATGAATAATTTCGACGACGCAGCAAAGAACTACACAAAATCAACCGAGCTTGATGATGATTTTGTGTTCACCCATATCCAACTAGCCGTTGCACAATACAAAGCAGGCAATGTGGCTAACGCAATGGCACAGTTTCGCAGGACGATGAAGGCTTTCCCGCAACGCAGCGAGCCTCTCAATTATTAGTGAGTATCCTATTTTCTTTTTCTATCAAGGTCTGAATGTTTTCCATTCACCAAGTGGCGAACTCCTGTTGGACCAACAACGCTACCAAGACGCGATTGAAAAGTTTGACAAGGCAATTGAAATCGAAAAACTGAAGTCCGTACTTCTATCTAGTCTACATGTTCTCATCCAGGCCTAACCTAAAATCCACGTCAGAAGCCCACAAAACGTCCTGGCGCTCGTCAACAAGGGGCTCACCCTCTTCCAAATGGATCAAAACATCGGTGCCGCTGAGCGATGCTGTCATGAAGCCCTTCGTATCGACCCGGAATGCGAAGCGGCGGTAGCGACACTCGCTCAGCTAAGTCTACAACAAGGTCTTGTGGATGCGGCTGTCAAGTATTTCGAAAGATCAGCGGAATTGGCGAGGACAGAGCAGGAACTTGCGGGGGCGCTAACCTATCAATATGTGAGTTGGGGTCCTGCTTCCTTTCCCTGAATTTTTTCTTGCTGACACTGTTATACATAGGCAACTAACGCCCAAATCGAGTTTGCGAAGAACTACCCTCAGTTAGCTTCTCAAATGAACGCGATGGCCCGGTCTCTGTAGAGGTGTTTCTTTATTTTCGCCCCCAAGTCCGCTATCGAAATAAACGTTACGCACTCTATTATCTATTAGTACTGTATCCATGTCTTATTTTTTTCTTTTTTTGCCTGCCCAAGGGCATTGCGAAATTGAAACAAACCAAGCTCAATCTTTCTCACTTTTTATGGTAACCGAGATTCCCTGATAAATGAACGCAAACGAGTAAAGAGTCGCTACCACTAACACGAGATTAAGTTCATATCGTTTCGACTAAAAAGTTAGTTTTCAGATGAATTGTTCACGTACCACCAATGCATAAAAGTCAGGCATTGTGATGCCGCACGATCTTCCGAAACCCGTGAGACTGCGCTTGCTCAAGGAACCAAAGCTATCAACGAAGCGGTACATATCTTGCGTGGATGGACTTCAATTGATGTACGGAACGGAAACGACCTTGAATGTGACGCTTTGCTGGATAATTTGTATCAAACTTTGCTAAACCATTTCGCATTGCTCTATCGAATTCTCTAACGTTGGTAAGAGAGGTTTATAGAGGTTTATACTGGTAATATCCCTGAAGAGGTCCAGATGACAGTTCCATGTGAGATCAGATCATTTTGGCGATGGAAGAGCCTGAGAGTAGTCCAGAAGAGCGATAATCGGTGACGGGGAGCTGCGGAAAATCGGGAAAGATGTTCAATAAATGTGTCGACGCCTATATGAAAAATATCTAGCAGTGAAAAAATAGAAGATCGCTGAATTTTTACTGGAAAATAAGTCACTGAAATTCTTTTTAGAAATTACATTACTCTACAGCCTTTCCGTTAACCTACATAGATTACACAGACCTTTGTATAAGTAGTACATTTCGCTCGCCCACTCACATAAATACTCGTTTGGATCCAGACGGCTGATCATATGCAAAATCATCTGAGCTAATGCCTGCATTATAAACACCCTCATCCCGCATCAGCTCTGCCCATTGAGCATCCATCGCGCCTACAGACATCGTGAAGGGATTTTGATTTGCTGGTCGGCCGAAAGCACCTTGTTCGGTATGTCCCCAGTCATAACTCCCTTGATTTATTCCTGGATGAATAGGAGGGTTGGACCCTCCTGGTTGTATTGATGTCCAGGAAGACCCCCCATAGTTACCTTCATGGAGTACGGGCGATGATGAATGGCTATCGTTCCAATAATCACGCTGAGTGGCGAACCGTGCAGAGGAAGAATACCGAGCTGGATCGGTTGACATGTCTCGCGATGGTCCCACGCCGTATCCGAACGAAGAGGGAATTCCAGTCACATTCGGTTCACCCCTTTCGAAACTGTAGGAAGGCATGCTAGGTGGGGAAGTGGAAACGGTAGAAACGTAACCGAGATATGGGCCCCTGTCAACCGGTAAAATACTATCGGAGGGAGATTGCGAGAGTGGTATGCGGTCGGGGGATTTAACGGCAGCAGAGGATGAAGATGAAGATGAGAAAGAGTAGTTGGTTGTTTGACTGGAATGTAGATTATCCGTGTAGATATCATCCGAAAAGATATATTTGGATTCCGTAGAATGTTCTGACTGGTACTGCCCTGACGCTTCCGGTGATCCACTGTCGCTACTTAGGTTTTCTGTATCTCTTCTCGAAGATCTCATTTCCTTCATTAGGATCTTCGTATATCCGGCAAATGTTTCCAACGTATGCAGAGCATCCGCATCTTCTTGCATCACGTTCATCTTGTCCTTCGCCATATACTCCTGGGAGTTTGTCGAGAGGTATGACTTGGTGGCTTTTTCATACATTCGAAGTAACACGTTCTATCGAGTATCGTGAGTTTGTCTCAAAGCACCTGGAAGGGACGTACGTACAAGCCCGCGTTTAGCTCTGTCAGATCTAGGAGCGCCCATTTTGAAGAGATCCACGGCGAGTCCCAACTCCGCATAGGCGTTTGCTGCTATGGGGCTTGTAGGGGATCTTGCGACAATCAATCCAAGAATTATCTGGTGGTATATGAGAGATGAACATTGATATGAGACTGATCAGCTCACACCGGCACTGAGAACTAGATAGCGGTAGGACAATCAGTATCAAATGCTATATATAGGAGTGCTCAAAATACTTACTGCCAGTCCAAATTTCCCAATATCTGGAAAGCACATTGGAATATTTGTAAAAGTGCTTGACGTTCAAATGAATCATTGTCGAGGCAGTCCGATAAGCGGCGAGGAACGATGGAGCGTAGACACTACCCAATGGGTCAGATGGTGACTGCAAAAGAGCTTGAGCGAAAAATGCCCGATGCACATGCATCACCACTGTGATAGGTTAGCTCGACAGACGACAAATAAGGTAACACTTGTACTTACCAACTGCTCTGAATTGGGTAAGATGGTGACCTTTCAAAGCATTCAATGATGCCTCATATCCGACGTGCTCTTCCTCCTCATTCATCCTTGTGGAGTTCTTCTCAAGCGCAGTGGACATAGAACGCACTGGGTCATATTTCTGGGGGAGAGGATGCTCTCGCACAAGTCGGTCGAGGTCAAGAATGGTTTCATAATCAGGCATGCCGGGCGAGAGAGTGACGTTGGCGACAGCAGTTATGACATCCCTGCTAAAAGTCATTCGCCAGCGGTGGACTCCATGGACTGGTGTAAGCGTGAACAGATAACCAAAATACAACCACTCACATCCTGGTTCCGGATTCCCTTGATCGTCAACGCCGTCATCTTTGTCCACTGGTAACGGCGTGTCACCATGAGCTGTGAAAAGAGATGGCGGTCTGCCTAATGCCAAGCTCTATGCGGGAATTGGTTTTGGGATACATATTAGGGGACAGTACATACAGTAAGTCCATCGAACGTGTACAACTCCCAAAAGGTCGCCCGTCTCCGTTGAATGGTTTTTTCGTCTAAACCCCACCTCGGGCTTTCACGATCTGAAGAAAAGATCAAATTGAGATGATTGGAAAGAATTCCCCTGAAAATGAACACGAACGTAGCCCAAGCTAATATAGATCAGTATCTACAAAAACTCAAGTTAGGCGATCGACTCACACTATGGGTCAACTTAGCTGCGATGGTCAGATATACCCAGCCAGCTTCTATACTATAGTTCGGACCGCCGGTATCGTAGTAGGATCCTATCAGTGTGAGAGCCTGAACAGTGGCCAAGTCTGGCGAGACAAAAACCGGATGGAGGGCTAAGCTTGCACGGCTTAAATTGAAGAAAAGTGCCGACTCAGCGCTATACATCGGCATGCTCAGGTCTGCTAGCGATCCGTGAGCAAGACAAATTAATAAAACGGCGAGGCGCGTGGGAGATAAAGTAAATGTGGCAGCCGAGTCAATAATCAACGCATCCAGTGCGTTTAAAGATCGATACATGGGAGTTAACAGCTCGTCGATGAGCTCTTCCCTCGAGATGATCTTTATATACCAGAAATTGTGTGTTAAGAATCCTTCGGCCAGACTCCACGCTCGGTCTTTTTCTGGAAGATAGGAAAGAATCAACTTCATGGAGCTTTCGACATCCCAGGTGCTGTCGGGAGCGAAAGGGAAGGAATTCACAAGTTGTGCGATGTCGTTACTGGGTATGAAATCTTCTTCATCCACAGTGCCCTGTACTTCGGGGCTACCTTCCAATAGACTCTACGATAACGTTATCTCGAGATAAGTGAAATTTAAGTAACAGTATACACGAACCTCTGATCCGGCTGAACGTCCAAGGTATCTTGCATCACCCAGCTTACCGAGTGTCAACGTTCCAAGCGCATCGGCCATTTGTGCTGTTTTGGCATCGTCAGTAAGACTGTTCTTCCTTGGTTCCATCCTGGGAGGAGCTTCGACGAGTAGATGATGTGGCTCAGAAGATACGGTTGACTGTAAAGTTGAGAGAGCATCTTCTAGTTGCTTGATACGCTGGCTCATGGTCTGGATCTTCTTATGCAAGGCTGCTGTATCGGAAGTCATGATTCTAAGTTGAAGATACATTAAGCGGGATAGCCGCGATGACCAAACCCGCAAAGAGCGCACCGCTTCGTTGGTAAAGGGGTCAAGGTTTTAGTCGGACAGAAGGACGAGCATCCCCTCTTGACACATGAACTGCAAGGTATCTATGCTGCGATTTCAGTCTGCGAATAATGATTGATGCCTTCAAAACTAGTACCTTCTTGTCGCATTTGAGCTTCAGCCTGTAGAGCGATGAATAACCGCTACTAATAAACATTTTGAAACTAACAGACCTACGACACTCAGCGCAAGATATCTGCAGTGAAAAATCATCAATAGAAGGTTGATAAAGTTACTCGGCATCGAACGGAGCAGTTTACGAACCTGGCCCTGGACACGCCTGATATCCGTCTTTTCTTGGAAACTCATCTGCGGAAACGAGTGAAAGTTGGCTGACGACTCATTTTTGAAAGACATTGCTCAGAACAGCACGACGAAGAGCAGAGGATGAGAGAGAGGGAGAAAGGACGATTAGCTTTAAGCACAGGGACGATAATTGATTGATTATTGAAATTCGGGATAAATAGTGCCTATCAGCGCACTCACGCTAGTAATGATTTGCACTGCCGATCATTTTAGATTGGTTCAGTTTCTGACCCCATTTTCGGACTTGTCAACAGTCAAAAGGCAAAAGTTCAAGGAATACGGAGAAATCATTCTCATACCACACTAATTTCAGCCTTAGTTCAGAATCCTTAAGCTGCACCTTTCCATGTGATGGATGGCGGCTAGCAGATATTCCTTAAAAAAACGGGAGCAATTGTTATTGGAAAAATGGCGGCCAGCCAGCGGCTAGCTACGGTACAAAGTCTTTTCCCATTGGCTAGACGAACTGTAGATTATGACTATGTCTTTGGACCCAACCTACTTCTTGCGGTCGGCTGAGCCTTCTTCATCAGCTTAGGTTGCGGCAGTTTCGATTAATCCATCGTCAGCACATGGAAGATCGCAGGGTACGCAAAAATCACATATGGCAAAGTCTGTTGCGCCCGTCGCGCTTATCACATTCCAAACAAGTGCTGATATTGGAACGAAAACACCATCTCATGATTCCACTCACCTTCCTGGTATGAGATGAAGGTTGAAGCCCTACACACACCCCGGACATGATGAAAATACACTGTATGCAGGACGTCAGTGACAGTCAAAGTGGTCGTTTATGTGGGTCACTGAATTCGGATAATCAAGTCTTCGCTAAAAGCACGAATAAGCGGCGGAGAAAATAAACATCAAAAAAAGTGTGAATTCTTTCTGCTCTTCCATTTGCTGCCTTCAGCGAGTGGTTTCAGCGGAAGGACAAAAAGGGTCAGGACATCAATGTGGCAATACTTGAGCGGAACTAAAGAATATTTATCGCAGCCTTCTTCACTGTACTATACTCGACCATAGAGTAGACGTAACAGCCAAATTTTGGCGATTGTCGCGATCGTGTCACGCTCTAACCTAATCGGCTTCAAATGAAATTCCAGCGGACTAGACGCGATGTAGGTAGGATAAGCAATTGCAAAGAAACAAAGGAACGAAGGAACTGAGAATACCTGTCTCCAAAAAATAAAGATTGTCCTTGCCAGGATGGAAAAAGTGTCGCTTAGAAACCATTTTGACAGTTACGCGCATAATCCAACACAAGGTGAGTATGAGAATTGCTATCGGACTGGCAGTGGATGGCAAGCTTAGAATGGTACTCGAAACAACCGCCAAATAACTTCGTCTTTAGATCAAAGAGAGAGCTCGAGAGAAGAGGAGAAGAATTGAAGGTGTAGTACGTGCTTGCAATTTGGACATCCAAATTTTAATTCGTCGATTGCTGAATATGGGTGTATCGCAGATCCATTGCCAAATAATGGTACTTCGTTCTCGTCCTCTTCTCTATCTTCATCGTCTGCAGCTTTATTTTCTATGACCACCAAGCTCCGCCTGAATCTCAACGAGGTCGCTCTTCTCTTCATCCCGAAGAATACCCAGTTAGGAATCAGAGACGCGTGTGTAGTTCAAGTAATTGTCCGGTCCATTGGAATGGCTTTCAAGTGCGTTGGTTTTGGTCAAGTTTTATGTATCCTATTGGGTTCTATCCTCCGAGCCATCCAGGTCAAGACTACTTGAAGAAATCCGGCACTAACACTTCTTTTTTTTTCAATTGCTTCTATCTACATCCACATCCTTCAGCCGCTCACCTTCTGTAGATGATTGCGCGACCTTTTTCTGTTACGCAGATGAAATCTCTGTTAGTCCTTCCTCCTTTCAAGTTCTAAAGAAATCCTCAAATCAACGCGTTCTCGGCTGTCAACGACACAGAGTGTCGTGCAGAACGTTGTTTTAGGACATCTGGCCTGTCCTGACATCCCGGCCAACTTTGTTCTACAAGGTGAAAGGTATCTCCTTCGCGCAAGTAAGAGATTCTCATGTACTTTTGCGCACTGTTGCATTTTCTGATGCTTTTTTTTAACAGACCGAAAGGAGTGCAATACTGGAAAGGATTACTGGTTCAAGTGGGGCAAAGAAGTCATCAATGCATCGTCAGAGAAATGGATTTTTGAAATGGTGCCCACATTCGACAATGAATGAAGCGTGCATTTTGAACAGCATAAACTGATGTATGTACTTATAGGTAATTTAAAACGTTTGGCACTTACTGAATCTTTACTATCGTTTATAGCGCAACGTTTATACCGCTAGAAGAGCGAACCATACACTAAGCTTGTTCAAGAACATAACCATAAGGGCGTACCCATAACGCATGTGTGGAAACGTAATAAACTCAATCTAAGCACCGTATAGTGATAATTCCGTGTCGTCAAATTTGGTGTCGCTCGAGTTTGTCAATCAATACTGGCCGTGTTAGCATTCTGGCCAGCGGTCTTGGCACGTTTGCGCAGCTTTTGAGTGGACTTGTGACCACAAAGACCTCCACCCCTTTGGCGGCGTTGCTCCTCGTAATTATTAGGGCTGAAGGTGTATATATCATCAGAAAACGATGTTATTCAACTGTTAACAAAGAACATACAAGTTTACTTGGAAACAGAGGTGGCGATTTCACGCTGGCCCTCGGATTTGACTTCCTGCAGAGCGACGACAGCAGCGGTCTTTTGGTGGATAACTGTGCCAAGAAGGGCTTTGCCCTTGACGATAACGTATGAGATACCCATCTTGCGGCAAAGAACAGGCAAGAAGATGACGAGCTCAATTAGATCAACATCGTGTGCGATTACGACCATTGCAGCTTCCTTGGCCTCGATGAGAGTGACGATGTGGCCGTGCTTGACGAACAGGGGCTTCTTGGTTTCCTACGGAAATGAAACACTTTAGTGCAGCGAATGATTAGCATGTAGTCGGGGATTGTAGGTACAAAGCTCCTTATCTTTGCCCTTGATAGCGGAAGTGACTGTGGCCTCGATATGATCCTTTTCTCAGTTTTGATTTCTGGACTGTTTGTTCAGTAGCTTGAATAGCTGAGTGGCAGTATTCTTGTCTGAAGTGTGCAAAAATTGAGCGATCGAAGGAGGTCCATTGAGATCGCTGGTCCAAAATTTTCTTCCGACGTTAAAGGCGGACATATTCGGATGCGACCGAGGTCATTCCGAGGGCTGAATATTCTGGTCTGCTGAACATTGTGTTTGAGAAAATATAGTAGTGGCTTGGAAAGACGCACCGATACTAAAAACTTTGGGAGCAGCCTCGAAGAGGATTCTTTTTTGTATTAGGCTGTCTTGTTACCAAAGGGAGCAACATCTGGTTTCTTGGCGGTTCCTAATTTGACCTCGGGCTGGGCTGGTCATCGAGGCAAGGTTAACATTGTCAAGAACAATGTGCGTCAGAGCTACAATGTTGTGCGTTGTCGAATACAACATACAGCCCAGCATAAGTTTGCTTCATTACACCAGCGTACAGAAAAACAAAACACTTCTGTTCTTGCTGAGGAAGGTCCTACACAAAACAGGGAATCAGTAATAAGGAAAGAGGGAATCGCGAATCGTCCATTCAGTTCTGGACATTTAGAGACGATGGATCTTTAACGATAGAGCTCCAACGCGTCCAGAGGCGCATTCTCACCATTTGAGTCTTCAAAAGCGTTTTGAGTAGCTTAAGGTTGGAGAGTGGAATTTTGTATTATTATAAGGTTTGATTCGTTTCCGACTGCCGAAGCTGGCCGAGGGGCGGCGTCCTGTATCACGTGATAAAGTTCAAGGCTCTAGATGCCGATAGCGTCCAGGCAGCAAGAATTGTAATCAGACGGTGTCAAGCGAACATCGGCGTTCCGTTTCCTATTGACGGTCACAGTTTCATCGTCCCAGTGCAGAAGCCATAGTTTTCTTATCCCTCCCCCCACTACCTCCGCATTTATCAACAGCAGTGAAGAATTAGATACTTGTAAACACACCAGCAGTCATCTGTCAATTAAATACGAATACTACAAACAGCGAGCAAGTTTTGAACTACGAATGAGCAGATTTTCCACCCCTCCCCCCCCCAGCCACAGTTCGTAATTTGGACTTTCCCTCTCCGGCACAACGAGTGTCAGAGGAGGCTGGACTGGATAATAATAGCCTTGTTGCAAGGGCTCGAGACCATCATGGTCCCAAATTTGAAACTCCGACCACTTGCCGCTTAGCTTCCGGCCCTGTGAGAATGCGCAGTTGCGCCGTTGATTCTTCATCCTCTTCGTTCATATTTATCGTATGTCCATAGAACCAGACGAGGATCCCTGCAAGTCCTTCGGGGCTCTCATCGCCGCAGAATATTGCTCAGAGCTTCAATCTTTGTACTGATTATCCCTCGAACTCTTGCAATCAGACTTTATTTACGAACCGGTATCCTCTTCGTGAACCACAACACGGCTCACCAAGCTACCTGTATGGCAGCAATAATTTTTGCTTCCCTATACCTGATAATCTTGCAACTGAAACGCTTGAGCTTATCCTATTTACACTCAAGTACTTGTACATCTCTGATTCTTGGCTATGACTACATGCTGCAGACCTTATCTCCAGGTAAACAAATCATCTTGGCAATATGTCGCTTTTGGTCCATGAATCTGTCAAAATTATCTCGAACACGTAGAAGTATTCACTGAACCACGGCAATTATCACTTTATTTCTTGACAAATCAAGTACTGAGTAAATTCAACCAAATCTCCAGGCCAACTGTAGCTGGCTATGTGGATACAGAAGTGGAAGCTCTTTGTGGTGAAATCCCAGGAGGCCGAGGTTCCAAGAAGGGTGAAATCGGGTCCAGGGAAACATCAGGAATCCAAGAATTCTGAAAATAGTAGTTATGTCAGGATAGGAATATATAATCTCACACCTTCATTTTTGGAATGTGATTCTGAGCGGCATCAGCACAACTTGTATTGGTTGAAGCTGATTGCCAGGAGAGACCAGTACTGGAGCGCTAGTGCATTCCATTTTGTTGGCTTACAAGAGCTTGGATTGGATGCCTTGCCTATGCGTGTTCAGTGTCACTGCCTTTCTTGTCCAGGATCATTGCTCATGGTAGAAAATCAGAGTCTGCAGCTGATCAGGGTATCAAGAAAGTAATCGACTCGCCATAGCAGGTTGCATCGATTACTGAACGTGTGAACTGGCAGTGCGACTTTTATGCATGTCCGAGATATCACCGCTGATCACTGCCACTTTTATTGTCTCTCCAAACCGCCACATTTCAAGCAGGCAATCGCGTTTTGGAAACGCTTGATCTTTCGTTTGACAAGATTTTTTTTTGTTCCGAACGGTAGCCTTGAGAACCTCGTGGTGGATGAAAGCATCAGCCTGAGGTCAACAAAAGTCCGACAGATCCCATAAGGATCCACAGTTCCTTGCCACGCTTCTCACTTCTCTTCCATCTCTCCATCTGGGCTGCTGATAGGCTGAAAAACCTCATCGAGTTTGTTATGTTCAACATGGCCAACACGGCGGAAGCTACTCTACTACAAAGAGTCGTAGTCATGTTACTGGTTGATAATAACCGTTTTACAGAGATTGCTTGGTCTAACCTTCGTGATCATTATCTCCCCTGCTTGTTCGACAAACTCAGCTCTATCCACCCTTCTGCCTCTGTCAGTAAGACTGCCGAAACTCAGTGACCCCCTAACTAACAAGGATTCAGATTACAACTTTCGTGCAAGAATTTAGCTCTAATGGAGATACAATTGAACTTTCGCCTCTAGCTCCGCGAAAGTACCATACATTTGAAGATGCTACTCAGGATGTGCATTTCAGATCTCACAGCCTAAGAGGCGCGTTGTTACACGAGGCCATCGAAGTAAGCTACTCAACCACGATATCTAGCCTTGATTTGACTTCTTCATTAGTTTCTGGCCGCTACTGCCGCATTGGCACGCCATGTCGTAATAATAGGATACAGCCCAGTGCATAACGGATATCCAAACATCGACTGGCATCACTTAGCCCAATCTTTGTTCTTGGTCAATTTGCTTCTTCGTTTCAAGTACGATGACCCTCATTTTAAACCTAGGGCCGCATATATTGTCATCTCATGCTGCACGCCCATGCAGCCGGCCCCACGGAACCCTTGAACTTAATGTTCGATGAAACGGTAGATATTTTGTGTCGGTTGACCAGTTTTCTTCCAGACCTGACACAGCATCAGCTTCGGTTACAGAGATTAGTAGAAGATAAGTCATGCTCCACCGACAAGGAATCACAGATAGTTCCGCGTTTGTCGTTTGTACGCACATTGACACCTCCACTTGAAGGTCTGTCGATTTGTTATATGTTTCGAACCACTCCGTGATTATATCTATCTCCTTATTGCAATCGAAGTAGTCACCCCCCTCAAGGTACGTAACTCGCTGGGAACGATTGTTTTAAATATCCTACACGTTTTCCAGGTGACATCTCCCTTGATACCTCCCAAACAAAGTTTATTACCTGCACCTGCTCCTTTTACGCGCATTTCTCTACCGGGATCCAGACAGTCGATGCAAGCAACAACATCGCCCGCCTCTGAGGAGGAACTTCCGAGCATCGTCACACAATTGCAACAGGTACACTGCTCTGTCCTAATTTAGTTGTTCCTAACAAAAAATTGTTAGATGCATGGCTTGACCAAGAAAAAAGTTTATGGAACAAAGCCAAAGCGACGGCCGTTTGTCTCTTCTGAAGTGTACCGAGAATCTTCACGCAAGGCTGCATCCTTATCGCCTGTCTCGCCCTCTGAGACCAATCATGGTGGCCGGGTCACTTCTCCGTCTCTGATCGACCGAACTACTCGTGTACACCATGGGTCTGTGCTACCGCACCCAGGCGTCACACGCTCATCTTCATTGGATATTCCATCTAGTAGCTCGACCTCTGTGTTCAATCCGGCCACTTCATATCGTCCACCCACCATGACAATGTCCGTCCCTTCCTCCCCCATACCAAGCCCTCCTCCTCTCTATGCGGACTCTACTGTAGTACCATCTCGAGCTGATTATTACAAGCCACAACCTCTACCCATGCTGAGTGTGAGACCCTATACTGTCCCCACATCAGCCAGTTATACCGCAGAAGGCAAGGCATATTCACGGGGTGATGATGGCCCTTCCTCGTCCATCCACGACGACCGTCTCCATCTCAAAAATCAGGATCAGGATACAATGGTCAATTCGACGACAAACTATTCATTTTCTCGTTCAGTATACCGGGATGAGCTGTTGTCGCACTTGGGAGGACCATCAGTTGGGTCTACGTCGTCTGACCAGCATTCAAAACATGCTCCGAGCTCAGAATTGTCTCCTTACGTCCAAAATGCTCATGATATAGACTCCTACCATCCATCAAGCCAACCCACCCTATGGCATGTTCCTGACGACTCTCCTCGTGAATCCCCCTCCAACCAAGTCCATACGATAAATCAATACGGCATGACAGCTGGGCATTCAGGGGTCTCCTCTTATCCTTCATCCCCTATATCATCTAACAGTAGCTCCCTAACGGGATGGGCTGGTTGATATGTCTGCATTGACATACAAGTAGATTTTGTACCAGGGACTTTGTAGTACTCAGTAATGAATGTCTCAATGTGACGACGACGATTGTAAACGACCACAAGAGCGAACAATTTAATCACATTGTTAAGAATACAGCTACAGAGTAAGTAGTGATACAGTAACCATTGTCATCGTTGTTGCTCCGCGTAGACCTAATATGCACGTCGGTCAGTATCTCCGAACGAGGCAGACGGTTTGAAGTAATTAATACTCGCCTTGATCGTTTTATCAGCACCGCCTGTGATCAACCGGGTGCCAGTCATGTCGAAGGTCGAACAAAATACACCTGCTTCAGCTTCTAGAGAGCCTGGTTGTGGCACGTCGTCCAGGTTTTGGAACGGTGTGCCGGTATCGTAATCCCAGAACGACAACGTTCCATTGTCACCTGCGCATTAGAGAAAAACGGAGATAAGAGAGTGGATTGTGAATGAAACCAGCGGAAGACTACGAACCTCCAGAGAAAAATACGCCTTCAGCGTTCACAGAAAGTGTATTGATGATGGCGTTGTGACCACTAAAATTGAAGACGAAGGAGCCTTCGGGACACTTCCATTTCTTGATATTGTTCCCTCCCGCAGATCCACTTGCAAAAGAGTACTCGGTGGGATGTATTGCTAACGCTCGGACCGACTTTTTATGATGAGTTAAGGTTACCATGGTCTTCCCCGCCGCTAGATCCCATAACCTTTCAGGCACTTGAGCAACCAGGTTGTTAATCGAAAGAAGCGTCTTCACCTGACAGTTGAATCCATGCTTCCTGTGATGACCTGAGGGTCCGATTCTTGACATTTCACGTCTGCCACAGTACCGTTGTGTCCGGTTAGAGTGTGGATGTTCGCCTTTGTACGCATGTCCCAAACTCGAGCAGAAGCATCTCGACCACAGGTAACTAAAACATCCAGTGTCGGATGTAAATCCATAGCATAAACGCCCGACAGATGTCCATGATAATGCCGTATCACCTTATTCGACTCGAGATCCCAGCATTTGACCATCTAGAAAAGTTGTTGCCAAGAAGATATTTTCAAAGAATGAGGTTCGGCTCTGCAGCAGGATTAAAGCAGTGGACTGACTTTGTCTTCACCGCATGAGAATAGATACGGATGCCGCGGAGAGACAGCAAGTCCTCGCACTGTAGAGATATGACCCGTCAGAGAAAGTTTGAGTTCTCCTGAGGCAAGATCCCATATTTTGATCACTCGGTCACCAGCACCGGTTGCAAACCATTTGTTTCCAGGTTCAACAGCTACACTTCGAACCCAACCGAGGTGACCAGAAATGACACGGACTAGCTTCCATGGTGGATGGTATGTCGGCTTTATTGTTCGGGTAGTCTTGTGAAGTGCAAGGGCTTGCGAGAGTTTGGTGGAAGAGAATGTGGATGGTTGAGCAACAGGAGTGTTGTCGATTTTGGCAATCATACGCGAGGTCTCTACGTCTATAGAGGGGGAATGAGGCGAGAAATTCAGATGAAACTCTTCGGTCACGTACCTCCGCCTGCTGTAATCATCTTCCTGATATCTTTTGGCCGAGCAGGACCGATTGCACTCTGCTGTGACAATAGTGCTGGGGGGAGTTCTTTGAACTGTCGATATTCGTCGTTGATTTTCACAGCCAGCCGTAAACGCACACTACCATAAAATTTCAACGGTTTATATACGGGGACTAGGGTGATATTTACCTTCGTTCTTCGTCTATCATGCTGTCGTCTGGACAGGAGGCAAAGACGGCACGAGTCCGTTTAGCGTTACGCCGGAATTGAGGTTCCAATGGAGGCAGCGCGTCTGTAGACATAATTCGCGTGTTATGGAGAACAAAGTTTTAGCCGTCGTCGATGTATTAGACGAGGAGCCAGATGATCCTAACCCTAACCCTAAATTGAAGCCATTGATCATGTGAAAGAGAGCCCCTCCCCCGATATTTTCTGTGGTTCCTTATCGTTGTAAAGGGCTGAAGCGTAGTATACACTGCTGTATAGCTAGATAGATTTTCAGCGCAGCTATGTCTGATGTTGCAGAGTTGAAAAAACTTGTAAAGCAATTACAAGGTGTATCGAATGCATCGGTAGGCCTGATTTTATTCTCAATCTATGGCAAAGCCTTTCATTTTCTAACCGGCATCTTCTGACAGGATATAGTTAACATACTGAGCCTTCTCAAACGAGATTTTCAAGTCAATGAAGCAATACTAAGGGTGAGCATTTAACGTCTCTTTTTCGTGTATTGATGGGTAGGCATTTTCGAATAGGAAAGCAAAGCGGGATTGGCAGTGGGCAAATTGCGAAACCATGATTCGATTGAAGTGTCGGGAGCTGCGAAGGAGTTGGTGAGAAAGTGGAAAACAGAGGTCGAAAAGGCCAAGCAACAGACTGCAATCTCGTCGCAAGCTGCGAAGGCTCTAGGTGTGTTTCAATGTTGATCACATCTGGTTCAGTGCATAAAACTTCTTCAGTTCCTCGAAAATCTTCTACAGCCTCACATGGAGCCATCACTCCAACAACAATAAGCAAAACTGCCCGCACCGCCAAATCTGACGGCATCAAGGTCAGCGGTACAGGCGACACTACAAGGGATAAATGTGCAGAACTGCTATATGATGGCCTCGCTTGTGATTCCGGTGCTCCGACAGAACTCATACTACAACGAGCCAAAGCCGTCGAGGTCGCTGTGTTGCGCGACATTGGGTCCACATCAGCTGCCTATAAATCCAAAGTCCGATCACTCTTTGTCAACCTGAAAGACAAGAACAACCCAGGTCTACGAGAAGACGTTGTTAGCGGTGAAATCTCAGCAGAGAAATTGGCAAAGATGACAGCTAGTGTATGTATAAAGTTTTCTTCTTAGAGCTATTCCCACACATGTGCATAGGACATGGCATCAGCAGAACGAAAGGCAGCCGACGACAAGATCAAGCAGGATAACCTTTTCGCCTCCCTTGGTGCAGAGGAGCAACAAGCAGAGACAGATGCTTTCCAGTGCGGGCGTTGCAAAGAAAGGAAATGTCGCTATCGCCAGGCTCAGACTCGATCCGCTGATGAACCAATGACCGTACGTATCATGTCCTTTGGTACAGTATATATCTTTTCTAACTCTCTCTTCAAAAGACTTTCGTCACGTATGCTTGTGTTCTTTATCTATCATGTGCTGTTCTAACCGTGAAATCACTAGTTGCGTCAATTGTGGAAACAGGTAAGCACTGCAGGTTATTTGAGAATGTCTACATATCCTCACTGTTCGCAGATGGAAATTCTCTTGAACAAAATCTGTTCTCAATGGCCTTTATATTTTTTCGTGGCAACCTGTCTTCGTTCGCTTCAGCAAATTCTGGGTCGAACTGGTTTTGGTCACAGTTCATCAGTTTCTGTTATCCCTACCTGCGGTATCCTCTAGTATCCGTATATATATACCATGGCCTAACCAAGTCTGACATTGAGATTTTTGAGGAATGAACTTTTCCATGATCGTATTTCTCCCTACGGTTCCCTTCCCTTTTGGTCTATGTACTCATCAACAGGGACAGTTTTGACTAGCTTTGGTGAGGCTAAAACTCAATTCTCATACACATTTTTCAGAACTACAACGTACGCAGACACTACTGTACGCATTGTTTGGAATAGACGGGATAATGCAGCACAACTCGATGAATCGCTCGATGAAGCGCTTATCTGATAGATGATAGATTTACTTACGTCGCTGGAGTTTCTCTTCTTTCCTTGTAACCACCACGGGTCTAGGTGGGTTTAGTAGGTACTCAACCACTTAACATTTATCTACTACGAACTGTGAACTGTAATCATGTCCTATGAAGGGATTACATTTCGTGGCTCTAGAAGTGGCCATATCCATGAATCACGCTTTCTACAGCAAAGTTTGAAGCCTGACGAGGTCGTCATAAGAATAACGCATAGGTTAGTTCAGCGATTGTTCCCGCAATACGCGAGCGGGAGCGAAAACCATTGAATTAAAACTTTTAGCGGAATTTGCGGGACGGATCTGCATTTCATGCATGCAGACATGGTTCTCGGACATGAAGGTGAGGCATGCTTTTGATACATCCACATAAGAACAAGAGACCGATCAGCTTTCCGATACTCACTGCCACCAAACTTAGGTGTTGGCGTCGTGCAAGAAGTCGGCGAAAACTGCAAAACCCTACGAGTCAATGACAGAGTGGGCTGGGGATATACCTACTGGAGCTGCGGGAGATGCGGGGCGTGTCTTACCGGCCACGAAAGCTATTGTCCCACCGCAGGTAAATATGGCGCACACCATTTGGACCAAGGGTCTTTCGGAAATTTGGCTATCAAACCGGAACAGTGGGTTTTCCGCATTCCAGATGGAATAGAATCCAAATACGCCGCTCCTTTGCTCTGTACGTTGTTGACTTGGTTCTCTAACTCTAAAATACATCCTTGTTGACTTGTGCCTTATTTCGAAGGTGGGGGAGCCACAGTGTGGGTTTTGTTTGATTCTTGTATTGACCTGATGATACTGATTATCGGTTGGCTAACCCTAGTTTCTCTCCAATGATTGAATTTCTCAAGCCCACGGATCGGGTTGGTATTGTAGGAGTAGGGGGACTGGGTCACCTCGCTATACAATTTGCAGCGAAGATGGGTTGTGACGTCGTCGCCCTTTCAAGCACGGAGAACAAGCGTGAAGACGCGATCAACTTGGGAGCTAGGGAATTTTATGCTACCGAAGGTGTCGCGGATTACACTATGCTGAATGTCACAAAGCCTTTGGACAGCCTGATTATAGCTACTGGCGCAGAAAATTTTGACTTTGCAAATTACTACAAGCTTTTGAAGCCGGTGGCCACTGTAATCCCATTGACAATTTCTTTTGAACCTATGGTGGTTCCCACTATTCCTACAATAGCCAATGGGATCAAAATTGCTGGGTAGGTGCATAGAAAACCTTTGAGTGATCATTCCTTACTCAAATCCTGCGTAGGACAACGCCTTCAGGAATACTTATCATGTGAGGCTCGATTTCCAAATCATGATATATATGTGTATAATGAGTATTTCAGGATACAGACTCTGGAGTTCGCAGAGCGTAATCACATTCGACCTATTATTCAAGAATTTCCTATGAACGAAGCTGGAATCATGGATGCAATGGCAAAATTGAAAAATGGAGATATACGCTACAGAGCAGTTCTTTCTTGGCAGCTATCGGAGGACTCAGTGTAGGATAATCTGTACTTATAACATCTTCGCCAATGAAAGATCAGAGTCGCGCGAGATGGTGTGATTGAGTAATAGTTATTTTCTCGTTATCCAGAACACACGCCCCCGGGCACGTCGAAGAGCGTACGATAGATGCTAGTGAATGTAAAATGTTATTGCCGGAAGACGAAACTTGGACGAAACTGATCCGAGACCGGAACGCCATCGGAAAGTACAAGCCAAAGGCAAAGCGGTTTTGGAAGTTTCTTCTTATAGCCGTATGAGTAAGTTCTTTGCATACATAATAAAACGTGTGTAAAATTACACAACTTGGCCTTTACCGCCATGGCTATAGAGCCCTCCAAGACCTCTCCCTCAGAGGCAGAGCCTCTCCTTGCCAATCCACAACGAACGCCAAGTTATACAGGCCAAGAAACACCAATTGTTGGTGTTGATGTCGAGAATCAGCCAGAGGCTCTTCCTGATAGGAAACGTGGCCCTTGGGAGATAGCACTCTATGTTATTTTTGCAATCCTGGGTGTTGTCCTCTTCGCAATGCTCATCAAAGGATTCGTAGAAGCAGATGATGTGGATGTAGGTGTTGCCCACACATAATGATATGGACTGTACGGATTGAAGTGATTTAGTTCGATGTTGGGAAAGCACTTATGTCAGCTCTAGGAGGAGGACTTGCTGGTGCAGCAGGTACGCTTTACTTCTATGTTTCCGTTAACCAAACCTGATATCATCCTCATCAGCTATGGTCCTCCAAGTCTTGTTGCTAATGGCACGTCTTCATTGTCTTTACGATGTCGAGAAAGCCACATCTCAACCAATAAATATATTTAGCCTCTACGGACTGTGATGAATTATCAATATCGGTATGGAAGTGCCACCACCCAGGCTCTTAATACTCTTTATCGGGAAGGTGGATATCGACGCTATTATCAAGGTTTAATGGCTGCCTTGGTTCAGGGGCCCGTTGCTCGTTTCGGAGATACTGCAGCGAACGTTGGCATTCTGGTGCTTTTGGAATCTAACTCCTACATGAAGACTCTACCTGCGCTTGTCAAGACGATATTCGCGTCAGTAGCTGCGGCGGTGTTCAGGATGACTTTAACACCTGTTGATACGATAAAAACTACAATGCAAACTCAAGGACAGGCGGGCTGGGAAATTCTCAAAAGGAGGGTAGGTCGTCCGTACCAAGTAAATATCACTCATCCCTCATCTGTATCTCCAGATCAAATTGTATGGCATTGGCACACTATGGTATGGCGCCCTTGCCACTGCTGCTGCTACGTTTGTAGGCCATTACCCCGTGAGCATCGAAAACTTGCCGTGGGTCGTCTTACTGATATTCTTGTAGTGGTTCGGAACCTACAACTTTCTTCAAGACAAAATTCCGGTGCCCATACATCTTCCTCAAAAACTCCTCCGACAAGCGTTCATCGGTTTCGTTGCCTCCGTGATTTCGGACACCGTGTCAAACTCCCTTCGTGTGCTCAAGACCTATCGTCAGGTAAACGAGACTCGCATAGGCTACATGAACGCCGCCAAGGCAGTCATTCGTCAAGACGGTCTCCAGGGTTTGTTCGGGCGTGGCTTAAAGACGCGTATTCTTGCGAATGGGCTACAAGGACTGATGTTCTCGGTTCTGTGGAAACTGTTTCTGGATCTGTAAGTCTGTTTCCGCCACCCCTTTGGCATTCTAGCTGATTCCAATCGGATATTCAGGTGGAATGACAAGACAAAGTAGATGTAGGATCATCTGTGGCTATATACAGTACTACGGAAGACTCGGGACAATCGAATACTAATGATGAGTATGGTGCATCAAGCTTGCGGGATTAGACACTACTACAACGGTAGTCTACTTGCACGGCCTTGCCATCAACTGAACTTGTTACGCAACTTGTTCTTTATTCTTTGTTGTGCTTGAAATCTTTGCCATCTTTTCCTGTCGCGATCGTCCGATTCGAAAGATGTGTTTGAAACGCTGAAACTGATAGCGGAGATATGATATGGGATCGCGTCAGTAAGTAATATCAACAGGCTTATAACATACCGAGGTCTCAAGGATCCTGGAGGAGTTGTGCTTGACGTTAATGAACACCCTTGCTATGAAAGTACAAAGGCTGGGTGAACCTATGATAGCTTTGTTATAGATTGTCAGAGGGCCGAGAACGTCAAACCTGCATTCTCTCCTTGGTTGTCGGAATAGCAAAGTTCGTCCTTTGACACTTTTTCGTACCCGGACGCCCCGCATCCGATTTCTAGGTATAATAGATATATGTATGAAGGAAAACTACATTCTGCCCCCCTCAATGATGAATGCAACTACCTCTGACACCTCTGTGTTTGAATATGAAGGTTTTGTTTCGGTGAGTTTATGCCATATTCCCTGCATCTGCATCTCGAATGTTCTGATAGTTGCTTCTTTGTTATAGTACTTCGTAGGTCCGTTCAACCCCGGCATGCTCTGATATTTTTCACTTTTAGATTGAATCCCACTGCTTGTTTCTAGTTTCAGCTACTACTCTACTGATCTATGACTACTGCTTGACTGTGGATCTCGAATGTAAATTTGTGTGGTCCGACCCATGTAGACGGTCCAATATCCTGTATTTGGCCCAGCGATACCTACCCTTTGTGGACACCGTGATATTGCTCACAATTAGTGCGACCCATCTCTCTATCACTTCTAAGTTCACAAAATCACTGAGCTGACTTATAGGTGCATTTATATCCGATGTCAATGGAAATTACTGTTACATTATACTGAACTCTAGCCTTTGTGAGATATGTCGATTTTCCAGACGATGACCATAGATTGATGTCAACCTGGGTACAATGTAGGGTTACATTTTGTAGGAACGGGCTTATCAGAAAGTGGCTAAGGTTGTCGCATTGCAGTAACACCCTTTTAATTTTAGTCTCATTGCAGTAGTGCTATCGATGCGGGTATATGCTATATCCCGAGGGCGCTTTCGACACCTCGGTCATATCATGTTTGCTTGCTTTGCTCTTATAATGGTGGCGAACTCGACTGTAACAGCAATTTTGCACGCCAAAGAAAGTGGTATGTCACTTGTCCGAATTTTCATCTCAACACTGCAAAATGCTCCCTTATGCAGGTTTTCCACGTCCACTCCGAGGTTGTTTGCACACAGATAATCCTATCGGTTTCACCCTCTTCCTTGGAACATTTGTTCTATATGATTGTGGTATGCACTTCTATGTATACCTTTTCTCCAAATTGAAGTGCCTCTGAAGGGGGATTTGCCCTCACCATTGGTCCTACAATATCTGGATGTGAGTAATTTGTTCCAAGACTTTCTTTCTCTCTGTCAGTACAAAATTCCTGTCCTGAGAAATAAACGCACAAGACAAGGATAGGCAATTCTCGCAGCTGTATAGCTCTGTATACCGTGACGGTGAATCACATCTTTATTGCAAAAAAAATTGGAATGACTGAACATCACCTCCTAGGCATATATCAGTACAGCTTAATGATTTGTGGGTACACAATTCACGTTCACATTGAAACATGACTGTCAATACTTAAGTTTTCACAAGGCATGGTTATCATCAATCTTGCATTGGTGTATGGGATATCTGTAAGACTCAAAGAAGGCATTCCATCTATTTGTTCTTACAACAAAAACTCGACAGGTTGAGCTATACTACTTCTGCATGCCGTATGACCTCTATTTCTGAGCCTGCAGAACATTTTCTGATGTTTCTCTTAGCATGCTTCGTGTTTTCCACTCTATCACAACTAGCCGAATAGTGCTCAATATCCGCAAAGCAATGGATATTGAGTCGGTCGAATTCCCCGTTGACTGTGGAGATCCGAGGGTTGAAGCCTTCGATGAGTCTGCCATGTCCGCGAGTATAATCTTCGCTTCCAGGCATGGGCGTATAGACGAAGACTGAAGAGTTTAAGGTTTACGGATTCAATTCGAGTGGAGACAGCGAATAATACTGTATCTCCTATACTCCAGAGCCGGCCTTTCTATCTACATAAAAACCAGCGTTGTGATACACTTCTAGTACACTGTTTCTCACACTCTTATTGTAAGCTAAATCACTACTGATACTTATCCAAGTAGGAAATTCAGATCGTGGAGGAGTATAAATTTGTCTATCCAAGATCCTGATGAAAGGCCGAATGCACCTCAACACATGAGTATAAAGTTATCGACTAGCGGGGCACTTACAATGGAACAGGGAGGTACTGAGTGAGTAAGGAGAGTGACCTGGAGTAACAGAATCACTCCCTGAAGTGGACGAGCGGCTGCGGAGCCAGAGAATCTCGGTACTTTTTAAACGTCCGTTTTGCATGTCTTAGTAAATACACCATAGAGGTCGGAGTCATGCCCTCCATTCTTTTGGCAGCTCCCTAGTAAGTAGATCTGCATCTCTGTGGCTTCAAAGAGGAGAAATCACTTACAATAGTTGTGGGTCTGACAGCAAGCAGTCGCTCCCGAACCTCAGAGCTTAAACCGTCAACAGCATGATAGTCCATTCGAGGGTCGAGGAGGAGATTTTCATCCTCTTGAAAATGCCGAAGGTCAGCTTCTTGACGAGAAAGATGGGCGTTGTAGTGTCCTTGAGAAAATTAAGATTAGCACGACTTTCACTCAGATGACTTCACGAACCATCTATATCAATGCGAGCCAGTAACCTAGGTTCGAACTTCGCGAGGTCGGGAATGAGAGAAATTAGATCCACGGAATTGATGTTTCGGTATCGTAACATTTCGAATGCACTATAGATTATCGTTGATTATTACTTCAGCGGCTGAGAGGCAGATCATACTAACCTTCGTCGAATTCCATCAAGAGGGACAGGGTAGCCTCGTTCAGCCCATCCCTATCGTTGCAAAGCATGAGTATTACGAATCTGGTCAGTGGAACAACGCTGACTTGCGGTGAGAATACAACGCTCTTCAGCAGTTCCGTTGCGGCGGTCAGAGAAGAGCGAGTACTTTGGAAGGAATTCCAGCGCTCCTCGGAAACAATACCAGCCAGTCGGCCTACCATCAATGATCTTAGTAAGCCAGTAAAATAGTGACTAGGTCATACCTTTCTCCGTTAAACGTAAATCAGCATTATCACTCCTCAGAGTCATCCTGTATTCCGACCTTGAGGTGAACATACGATCTACACGAGATCACCGACTTATAAAGACGCATGATATTATTCGAGGAAAACATACAAGGCTCTTCAGCACCCTTGATGATCAAGTCGTCAATCATGACTCCGGTATACCCGTCCGCTCGAGTGAGGATGAGAGGAGGACGATGAAGTGCTGCAAGCCCAGCGTTAACGCCAGCGACGATACCCTGAGCTGCAGCCTCCTCATAGCCGGTCGTTCCTGTGAGGCATCTTCAGTAGGAGTCATCGCCCGCACATAATAGAGAGGGCTACCATTGATTTGGCCAGCTAGGAATAATCCCTGTGAGAATAAATAAGAAGGGCGAAGATCTAGCAAAGGATTTAGCGATAGCCCACCTGTATTCGTTTGGTTTCCAAGGTGGCTGATTGACCGGAACATATGAAGAAACAATCAAACAGGAAGACAAACTCGACGTACGTCCTAGCTCCCTAGCATCGACGTGATCATACTCGACTCCATACGCCGGTCGAACCATTTTTACGTTCTCAAGCCCTGGTATAGTCCGCATCATAGGCTCCTGCACCTCCTCAGGTAGACTACACGAGATACCATTAGGATATATGACATCCGAGTTGTAACCTTCCGGTTCAAGCCATATATTGTGAGACTCGCGATGACCGAACCGGAGGATCTTGGATTCGAGTGAAGGACAATATCTTGGACCTGAGTACACGTGGAACGCATCTGTTAGCAATGGTGTTTAATCGAAACAGAAGGCAGCAAAAGAGACCTTTTTTGGTTTCCTGAATGTGAATACAGTTATGAAGGTTATCCTTGACGATTTGATGCGTCGCCGCTGTTGTATTGGTCTTGAAACACGGTATTTGGTTGGCGACATTATGAACAGTCTTGTTCACAAAACTGAAAGGGGAAGGGGACTGGTCACCGTCTTGTCGTTCTAGGTTGGTAAAATCAATTGTCTTTCCATCCAATCGTGCAGGAGTTCCGGTTTGGAGTCGCCGTAGTTTGAATCCAGCTGCATTCAGAGAAGCAGACAGTCCGATGGATGGTGCCTCGTTGATCCTACCAGCAGGGAATCGTTTCAAACCTGTGGAGGTTGGACCAAGTTTTGGTCATGGACGTGAATCGCGCTCACCGATGTGTATTTCGCCAGAAAGGAAGGTTCCTGTGCATATTACCACTTGCGTACAGTCGAAAACGGCACCATTATCTGCAAATCATACTTAAACCCACGTTATTTGTGAGCAGTAGAGTAGGCACCAAGCTTGACACCCGTAATCTTTCCCCACTTGTTATTCGCTATGTCCTCATGTTCAAATACCAAGTCAAAAACGCTACCGGCGTGTATGTCGAGGTTGAGATAGTCTGTTAATGCAGTTTGCATGTGCAGTTTGTACAGCTCACGATCAATTTGCGCTCTAGGACCCTGTAGTTCAGTTCAGCTCCCTAATCTAGCAGGAAGCTAGTGCATTGCTGACCCAAACTGCTGCTCCTTTCGAACGATTCAATACGTGAAATTGAATCCCGGCCTTATCTATTCCAGAGACTTTAATTTACGTCTCATGATAAGATGGAAGAATTAACGCACCAGATACACGACCCATTAGCCCATCTAAAGCATCTACTTCCCGGACTAAAGTCCCTTTTCCGACTCCTCCAATAGACGGATTACAAGAAAGCTCCCCAATCGTATCCAGTCTTTGGGTCAAAAGTAACGTTCTAGCGCCAGTTCGAGCTGCTGCGGCTGCGGCTTCGCACCCAGCATGTCCACCTCCAATCACACAAACTAGAAAAGTGGGAAGAAAAGTTGAGGGTTGTGAAATCAGTGTCAAATTTAGGGCCATATCTTTGGGAAAAGTTCACTCACCATCGTATGAGGGATGCGTTATGGTGGCGAAACCACGTCGAAACCAGGAGCTTTTACTGAGCTGTCTGGAGAACATGTGAATCTGAGAGCATCAAGGAAAGAAGTGGCGGTTAATTCCGGCCCCCGGACCGAACATATTTCCAGCTTTGACCGCACCCCTTCCGAGTCTCAGCTTTACTTCCCTCTACTTCGACCTGCTCTGTGATGAGATCAAGGAAGGCTATCGAAATCAATTAGATGCTGCTACCTACAATAAATTCTCAGCTGATGAATACTGAAGTATAGTCTGAATGTTTGAGGTTGAAAACTATAAATGATCAAGCTTCGGGTAAGATTTGAACGAAATTTTGTTGGCGGTGGGTTAGGGGGGATGTTTGTACTGTATAGACGTAAGAAGACACGTGAACCAGATGTGTATGGCCGCGAACGTTCCTGTATCGACGAACAGGACCTGATAATGTTTCGATCGTATCCCAAACCAACTCAAAAATATTTCCTTTGTGAACAACCCGCTCGACATCTAATCAGCCTATCCCTTGTATTGTTTGGAGTCAGAGCTATCTTATGGGGTGCATAGAAGTAAAAAAAGATATTATGAACCTCCCCTACGCCAAGAAAATTGCAAACGGTTTCTCGATATCATTCGGTCGTCTGTGCATAAAAATACTATGCCTCGTGATCCAGAAGATCCATAGATAGATAGATAGATAAATACACGGCGCTATGAACGAGCTGACAACGGTCCCATAAAGGAAGCCCGCGATCGCATCCCTCTGGTAGGCCACTTGAGCTCACACAGAGATGGTAGCAAGGCTAGGTATAAGATGATAAGCTAGCTAGCTGTGTAGGTAAACCGTTTGCTTCGCAACTCTTGAAAGTCGTTAAATTCCAAGTCTAAAAATTCCAGAGAAACTCAAGCACGAAGACTTCACTGAAATATTCCTGCACAGGCTGCGGTGAAGACTCAGACGTGGCACTGTACACAGCAGAAATATCGACGCAGGACAGGTCGTTGCTTGAGTACAACGACATACATGTTTGGAAAAAATGAATGAACCACATTGCGGTGCAGACAAGTTGTCTCCTTGCGAGATCTTCATTCCGCGCATTTGTATAGCTCGCAATCCCTTTCTCAATGAGGTGAGCATTAACCGTCAGTTTTCATATAATTCGTCACTTGTTTTCTGTTTTTTTTTTTGAGCGACCGAAAGTGAGCGCTCAAAGGCGCGCAACGGAACGGACTTAACGACGAAGCCAAATGCTATGCATCGAGGGCTGCGAAATATTGTAAATTCAGTATTTCGCTCTACTCGGGCTTGGGTCGCATATTTCATGTGTTCTTTGAAGTATACTCAGAATCGTAGACGTCTTACAGCATGTATAAATGAAGGCAGATCATGTCGGATCAGGTTCGGTGATTGGAATGCGCTCGAGGATAGGCATTGCCGCACCGCCGATTTTCCTTTGCCAAAAAGTCGCGCCGGGTACACATATTATGATATAAGCCTCCAAGTTCTGAGTACATACTTGATTGTTTGTCCAAATTTCTCCCCCGCGTCGCCCTACGTCTACTACGCGTTAGCTGCTACAGTAGGACCTCGTGCTCTGCGGAATAGATTCTCTTACTCTTTTTCTTCTTCGCACACAGGGGACACTTACCTTGAGGCCGGGCGCAGACAAAGCCGAAGCTTCGAAGATAGTTTGAAGGACTTGGTGGAGATCAATCGACATTTCCTAGGCACAAGGCCGGGTGAAGCTATCCTGACGACTAAATCTTGAAGGAGATTAAGAGCAGGAAGAAGAAGCAATTATAATCGGAGCACGTGCTATTGATCGATTGTAGAGTTGTCGCCGAACTGCTATACCCCTTTCGTCAAAGAATTTTGCTCTGCTAATTCACCGGTATACGGTACGCTCACTTGCCAGTGGATCCAGTGCGGAATTGCAACTTGATTTAACTTTCTTTTGCTCTCCAACAGTAACCGACTTACTCGGCGCTAGTAACTCTCTTTTCTTTCTCTCGCCGTGATGATTTCGAATCCTGTCATTGGTTCTCCGCATCCTGATACCACCGGTAGAGCAGCTGGAATTGGCATTGGGATCAACCGGGCTGGATCACAGCCTGGCTTTAATCCGAACATTCATCACTCTAGCTCTCAGATGATTCCACCACCGACGACGTTCTTCGACGATGCTCATTCCAACCCAAGCGGATCGTTGTCCATTGAACAGGCCGAGGCTCTTCAGGCAAAACGATACCAATATTGGTTGGACGGATACTCGAACACCACTCCTCAGCAACAACAACAACAACATGATTTCACTTTTGTCAGTAATGCATGGCAAACCCAACAGCATCAACGCCAGCAGCAGCAACAACAGCCCAGTGGCTTCTATGATAATTGGATGTACGAGCAATACTCCAGTCCAAGCATCGCGCCGACCATTGTTCCGGAGACGTCTAATATGACCAGTGGTCCCCTCAGAACTGATAGTGGAATGTCCCGATCAGTCAGTAGAACGTCGACTTCTACACCGAGGACCTCGGCTTCTCCTTCGAACAGCCGACCTGCAAATCAAAAAACCTCACCGACGATCAGCAAAGGTTCTGCCAAACGCAAACGTGTTAATCCAAAAGCGTCTGCAGTTCCTGATAAACGTCCGAGGCCGAGACAGGATAGTGACGAAGAAAGCGACGACGACGACAATGACTGGCTTTTCGAAGGCGGAATTAGCGTCGGTGTCGGTGGCGTTACCAGTGCCAAGGGTAATCGCAAAACTACTGGGAGATTGTGATTTACGATTACACGTTCAGTTTTCCACATATTGACGCACTTTCAGACCTGGAGCTTGTACACATTGCAAGAAACTCAAGGTAAGTGTCGTTTTGGATATTCGGTTTCTCAGTCAATGGTTCAATCGCGTTTCATGCAGATGAAATGTGATTTTCCGACCAACGACAATACGTGTAAACGTTGTAAGGCGGGAGGGCACGTCTGTATTGTTGAAGGACGGAAACCTCGGACAGCGCCAAAGTATATTTCTCTGTTCATGTTTTCACAGTGACTAACCAATCAAGTTGTCTTGTCACAGCAAACGCGAGTATCTACTGGCTCAGATCCGACAGAAAGATATGATCATTGAAAGTCTTCTCAAACAGGTTCGTCTAACGTTACTTTATGATCGCAAGTATGAAACCAATCGTTTTTTTTCAGCTCCACAATCCTTATGTCGCAACACCACTTTCTATCGCATCGTACAGGATGGCGACTTCTCCCTCTGACTCTAGTAACAATAACGTTCTTGCCTGGCTTGACCGGCTGCGAACCTCCGTTCAAGATGCCGGTGGCAAAGGCGGTCCCGGGGCCTTCACCGACGGACGTTTCTCCGGGAACGGCGGAGATGTGATTGATGATGATGAGTCCGAGAGGGAGGATCATGGAAGACGCCGGCTGACCCACGCGCAAAGATTTGGACTCGTGCCTGTCAATGGCGCAGGCAATGACGACGAACTAGCTCAGGGAAGCGGGGAAGGGGATCAAGACGGTGGTGCCGCCGAAGATGATGCGCTCCAGTCGAGTTTACCAGACTCGCATGTTCCATTAGGACTCATTGCGAATCTCAGTTTGAGCAGCAACAAAAAGTCCAGGTCGAAGAGGCAAGGGACGGATTCCAAAGCCTTGACGGATGATCTGGATGACGAAAATCTGGACGATGACAATGTTGTGGGTATTCTGTATTTCTTCACTTCCTCTGCGATTCGGCTCTGAGTACTTGTCCTTTGTGCAGGGAGTTGCGAATGCAACTTACTTTATGCCTGGTAAGCTATTACATACATCTCTATCTAGAGCCACGTTCACGTCGATCTGTTCGCAATAGGACCCGCTACAGACCTCGACATCCGAGCAACTTTAATAGAACAACATAGTCCTCCTGAAATTCTCGTCCACGGTCTAGTAACACCTGATGATGTTGATAAGTTATTCGAGATGTGAGTGTACATGTCTGCATACTTCCATAACTGAACTTGATGAATGGTCAAGCTTTTACGAACGAATAAATGTAAGCCTGCTCAGAATCTTTCGTCCATGTCAGTAGCTTCATTCCAGATATAGCCCTTTATCTCCCTGTTGGACCCTGTATTACATACCCCCGCGTCGACGTTTGCTAGATGCCCTTTCTTGTTCACTGTCGGTGCGTGTATCAGACACGTGGTCATCATTTAGGGCGATCTCATCTATTTCTGCTAGTATGTGGCATCTCGTCGAGATATTACACAGAAAAGTCAGAAATATACCCAATCGCGATGCATTTCGCCAAACACTCTGCTGCAAACGCGCTTATTGACGGGTGGAAAACAGTTGAGTTGTGCCAAGCGTATATTTTGATGAGTATCTACGCTGTTCCTGCGAAACGATGGGAGGAGGATCGCAGCTGGTTGTATACCGGGCTTGCTATCAGGCAAGATGTTTTCTTCCGTCAGTCTCGTATTCTCATTGTCTGTTCTACGCTTATAGAATTGCTACCGACTTGAACCTCCACCACGCATCGACGACTAAACCGCAGACGGAAAAGCAGGAGCGTGAAATCTTGAACCGGATAAGAGTTTGGATGATCTGCTTCAACTTGGATCGCTCGACTGCGACACAGTTCGGGAAACCTTCAACTATCAAGGAGGACTTGTGAGTCTAGCCCTTGACACATAGAATTACTTTGCTAACGCTAGTATCCGTTTTAGCATCATGCGCAACTCACAGGATTGGTACAAAAAATCAAAATATAATCATCCTGTAAGTGATTCATATAACGCGACATTAATAAACTCACATGGCACTCTCCATTTAGTACGATGTCCATCTCTGTGGATATACCGCTCTTTTGAGGATTGTTGCTCGGTTTCACGATGAGATCTTTTCTGATCCCAATTCGCCGAGTGGTTTGAATAAGGTGCGGGTTTTACTACATCTACTATATCCATTAATAAACCGGGTTTTTCCCATAGCGTGTCGATTTTCGTAGTGTCACACTGAAACACGACGAAAACTTGGCTGTATATCATAAAGAATGGGAGAAACGTTTCAATGATGCTCTTCAACCAGACGGTTCGGTCATTCTCGACGTCTCGCCTGTTGTTGCTCATGTACACCTGAAATAGATCGTGGTTCTGCATTCCGATGTCTTCTTCTTCCTTTGTAAGTGTTCATCGTTGTTTAGCACCCGTTTGTGTTTTCGCGTTGACCCATGTCGATCAGCCTTGTCGGTTACTCGCGACTTGTGATGTTCTCATTTGGGTTCCAACAAGCTTACCAACGCGGTGCTATACAATCGGGGGATATGTTTTTCAACAAGGTTAGCTTCAGTTTGTGGAAACTTCTTGATGCATGTGTCTCTAAAAATTTATAGTGTTTGGAAGCTGCAAAATCTGTCATACGGAATATGATTGACAAGCTAGCACCCAGCGGCTACATGCGATATTCAGCGGATGGTGTGTAGACACAAACATCATGTCTTCAATTTCTGGCTCATCTTCCGATTTAGGTCACTTTACGTTTGCTTCATTTGCGTCAGCCTTCTTGATGAAGGTATAATATACTTCCCCTATATTTGACGGATCTGTTACGTTTTTAATATCCATTCCAGCTGCTTCGACCAGAATTCCAGAATTCCCTTCTCAAGGAAGAAGAAAACGACATTTTCAATCTTATCGGTCGTTTGATTCAAACCCTCAGTTCCCCAGCCATCGCTATCGATGATCGGCATACACCGAAGCTGTACGCTAGGTTCCTGGCTGGTTTGCTATCCAAACATCGACGAGACGGAGCAACTGTGGGTCGTCTACAAGCTCAGCCAATGTCAACTCATCAAATGCACACCATCTCTCAACACTCTTTTGGTGATGCTTCCAACGCTAATGCCTCTTCTATGTCTACCTTCTCCGTTGCACAATTACCGAATTCTCACCTTGGGATGCACGATAACGGTCAGGCGCAGCAGAGATCATCACCAACTAGCTATGTACCTCCTGATAATTTCATGATCCACCATACCCAGAATTCTCCTACAACACCCATGTACCGCCCAGAGGTTACATACGCTGCTGGCGCTGGCGCAATTCAGTTCGGGGATTCGAACATGCTCGGGCTGGATGGGAATGCGGTAGGGGAGGAGGAAATGCTCGCAACAATGCAAGCGTTGAAGAACCCCGCTTGGTGGCAGAATATGATGATGCCTGGGTTAGTCCACCGGTGCTTGGAAGCTCTATATACGCTAACATAGTTTGCTTTACAGGTTTTCCTGGTCTGATCCTTCCTCTCCTGGATCTAATGTATCCAATTCGCCTACACCTTCCTCGTACACCACCAACAATCTTGTGCATCATACACCCACTTCGGCCACGGTGAATAATGCGGGGTATGGTATTTTCAATGCCGCGCAGCAAGTACCTTTATATTGATTCGTTCATACTCGATGATGCTTCGAGCTATTTTTTTTTTACTGCTTTCATCTTGCAATCTATCTAACACATAACTGCACATACCTGTTTAACCGCTCTCCATCTTTCTCATCGCGTCCGTATACCACCCGGGCAATTCATGCGATATGATAAGACCTTGTACTGTACCTGTATCGTTAACTTATCTGTCAAGTACTTAGATTCGCTTTCTATATCAACATATGCGTTTATAGAGAGTGTGTATCTTTGATCGATTTCTCTCTGTACTTTGAAATTTAGCCCTCGAAGGAACATTCTTCCGTCAGTGACAAGAGATAAAAACTCTGGGGCCTGGGTTCTACATAAGCTCAAAATCGAAATAAATTTTCACGATTAAGTGGCCATTCTCCACTCTACAAGACTGGCCAGTCGTGGCGTTGAATTCTTTCTGTGGGCGTTCTTCTGTTCCGTAAGGTTTCTGTTCTCCATTGGCTGTCTGGCAAAGTGAACAATCCTGCGCTTCTGCAGGGGCCTGCTACGAGCTAGGAAAATCTTGTACGCGAACGCGAAGAAATCGCGGTCTCGGTGAGGATGAGTTGCCGTTCGTATGAGGAGTATCCTTGCTTGTTCATTACTTTGGTTGCGGAAGGCCCTTTGATCCATGCCTTGCGTTCTTACATTCGGTGACCTTATCCAAGGAATGACTCCAGATGAAAAAGTTCACTGCGAAATGCAACAAGACCGGGATAGCTCTGGATGTCATACGCGGTTTCAGCAGCTACATTGTCAAGGATTCGAGAGTTTGAAACAGGCGAGTGATCTCAAGGAATTAGAAATAAACTGGGACTTGCATCTCCGTCTGCCACAGTGTATAATCCTCTCTATGGGCATCGAACTGCTTGAACGTGATTCCGGCTAGTTAGGATATTATCTCTTACGAAGTTGCTACTGTAGCTTAATCTACTACAGTTGTATGGCAAAGTGTATGTATACCGTAAATGAGCGTCAAACTGTGAAGATCATTATATCATAATCAGTTGTTCTTTGTGTACCGTTTCTTCCATCAACCACTAATTGTGTGCTGAAAGCGCGTCGGACTACCTTTTTCTACTGTGATTTGCTCCGCTGAGGATAATTGGTATGTGAAGACTGTGCTTTATTGTACATCGTAATGTTAACTTTCAATTCTGTTTTATGAGGTGACTTCGACGCGTCGGTGAATGATCACATTGACGAAAAGTTGTTGCACCAATAGACATCCATAATGTCTAATCAGAAGCCAACGCTTTTGGCATTGTTCGCTCTGGAGTCACTTTCATCATTGATACTCTCGTCGCCAATCATCCGCCTACCGGACCTTGCCTCTCTTTCACTCGTGTCGAAGAATTTTCGTGTGACAACGACCCCCTTCCTATATTCCCGTGTCATCCTCTACTCTCCCAACGCCATCAGAAAGTTCCTCTTTTCCATCCTTCAAAGACCAACTACCTATGCCACTTTTGTTCACACCATGTATTTGGGCTCTCACCGTGGTCAGCCTCGTTTGCACCATACGATAACGCGCGAACTGACTATCACACTCGGCAATGTCATGCCTCTCCTTCGTAATCTCGAAAACATCTATCTTAGTGAGCTCTGGGGCTTTTCTGCTGCGATATTCGCGTCCTATGAGAAGATTGTGTCTCCGTTGCGAGATTGTCGTCTGAACGGTATTACTTTTTCCGCTCAGACCAGGATCCTCGAGTTTCTACATTTCCTTTCCACTCAGAAGCACCTCGAGTCTCTGAGGCTTGGAGTGGTTGCTGTTCCTGATGACCACTACGATCAGCAGCCTCTACCTTGGGATGATATCTTACTTCAAGAGGACCATGCTCTCATTCTATCCAACAGCCTACCTGCATTAACGCAATTCGATGGCCCTGTGTTCGTGGCAAGCAAAATTTTCCAATCGAAAGCCCCTCTGGAATTTCTTCGCGTGCACACCTCATTAGAATACGATGTTGCCTTCTTACGGGAAGGTAATATCCTACCGGTGCTATTTTCCAGCTTCATCGACGTGAAAAATCTCTGTACACAGATAGCTATGAGCAGAGTGAGGAAAAAGTTAAAGAGTCTCGTAGTTCTCGGGTTTCCCGGTGACGATGAGTTGCAGGAATTACATTTTTCGAAGAAGGAGCCGTTTAAGGATGCAGGAAATTTGTTTGGAGATGTGGTTGGGGAACTAATGCAGACACTTGCGTTGAAATGTCCATCGTTGCTTCATGTGGGAGGTCTTCCACTGTCATGCAAGGATGTGAGTGGTTTTCGCGTATCAAGTTACACTCTGCTAATCTGCTCGCTGCTACCCTCGTACAATCTGAAGCGATCAGAAGTTCATGCGGCCCTCACCGAAATGCACTCTCTTAGAAGTATTGAATTTTCTGTTACCCCTTGGTTAGGGCCAGGTGTGATGGGGATTCCGGCGTTGGGTTTACAGCCAGCGTCATTTCCTAACCAGGGTGTTTTGAAAGCGATAAGCATAGAATTCAAAATGTATTGTCCGACTTTGCGGTGAGCTAATTTTATCAGGATACTTTGTATACTATGCCAATGATTTTCATACTGTCTTCTCTTACAGGTACTTTGTGTACACCTTCCGTTATCCAAATCCTCAATCGCGGTATCATCGCGTGGATCGTGTCATATGGGTATATCATACCGTGAACCGACCACAGACCAACGGGGAACCTGGAATGAATGTGGAAGGAGAGTGGGTTGGCGGCGATTCGAGGTCTAGTTGGGATGACTTGTGGACTATGTCGGATTGAGATCACAACTTGGGCGGAAATTGGTTGACGATGGCATCTAGTTCGAGATATCAAATAGAAATAGTAACAGTACATAATCCTGATAAGTTATGGTACGCATGAATCCAAGCAGACCCTCCAAGGTCCTTTACGGCCTGAACAACTAAGAGGTGTGTGTGTGGCGTAAGGTGGGCTGTGATAATCCATCAAAGCGCTCCCGAACCTTCCCGCTCACTTGCGCATTTCATCATGAGGGATTTCTCAATTTGCTCGTTATCTGCCAACAAAAAGACGACTTATCTCCGCACGACATCTGTAATTACCAAAAGAACATTGTTTACTTGACCGTTGTGTAGATTATTTGAAAATCTTGCTGTTTTTTTTTTTCCTTCCAAACGAGCTTCAGTGACTGGTCCTCGGAATGTCCGCTCCACAGCACAAAAACGTCGCTTTCGACACGGAAAAAATTGATATCAAAAGGACAACTTCTGTGCTGAGCTCCGATAGCTCTGCCGAGTCGCTTAGTGTTGGTGTACAGATTGCTCGGGAAAGCGAGCACGAAATCAAGTACAGGACTTGTTCATGGCAAAAAGTGCGTTCCAATATATGCATATAGTGAACTAAATTCTGATACAGGTTTTATAGACAGCAGCCCTTTTATTTTCCGAGTACATCTGCCTTGCGATGGTTTCCTTTCCATGGTAGAATATAGAAAACCTTGTGTGTATTCTGCGTACTTTCTTGACTTTCCATGCATTTAGGTCTTTCTCCGTACTTGGAATGGTTCCTGGTGTCATTGTTACGGTGACAATCGCGGCTACATGCTTGTACACCTCCCTTATCCTCGGTCGATTCTGCATCAAACATCCTGAAATGCGCGACGTCTGTGATATTGGACAATATCTGTTTGGAGGCTCCCAACTCGCTTATAATCTCACAGCCATGATGTTCATCTTGAATAATGTATTTGTACAAGGTACGAGCCCGTTCATCGTGTCATTTTTCTCCACTCTAGAGTGAACCTTCCATCGTCTCGCAGCATTACATGTCATAACGGGCGCGAAATATCTCAACACAGTGACAAACTCGTCCGAATGCTCGCTCACTTTTGGTGTACGTGTTTAAAGCCATCCTATCTTCCCGGCTTTGGGTACTCACCTCCCGTTCATATTTGCTCTTCAAAAGGCTATTACCGCTATAATATGTTTTCTTGTTTCCCTGCCTCGTACTCTTAATCAAATGTCCGGACTCGGGACGTTTAGTGCTATCACAATGGGCATCGCTGTCCTCCTCACGATCATCTTCTCTGGTGTAGAAAGCCATCCATTTGGATACATTGCTAACCAAGAACCATTAGTCACAGCGATACCTGTACCAGGAACAACTTATGTTGCAGGTGAGCTTCACTGATTTGCTTCCTAGTATATAGTCTTATTCCCTCTCTCTATTCTCGCAGGAATGTCCGCTTTCTTGAATATCACCTACACTTTTGTCGGTCAAGTTATGATTCCGACGGTATAGTTTGTGTTTGAACCCATGATGCACGATACTGATACTTAGCGTCTAGTTCATCGCGGAAATGGAAAACCCGAAAGACTTTCCAAAAGGTACTTAAGCATTTTTAGCTTTGAATCGACTCGACTCATCTCTTTTACCTGTAGCTCTATGGGCAGTAACCATTGCAGAAGTAGTAACTTATACGATCTGTGGAGCTGTTGTTTACCATTTTGTCGGTGCGTATCACGATCATTCTCTTAATGTCCACGTTGTGACCACAGAAAATAGGGAATCAATATGTCACTGCTCCTGCGTTTGGCTCACTCACCCGAACATACAAGATAATCGCGTTCTCTTTCGCAGTACCAACTATTATCTTCTTGGGAGCCCTATATTCTGTCAGTTTATATTTAGTCGTGGCACCCTGCCTACATTCCAGCATACACCTAACATCCACCATATCTATACGATACAATTTCTAGAACGTCGCTGCACGGTTCGTTTTCTTCAGAATGTTCCGTGAATCTCGCCATCGACACTCCAACACGGTTGTGGGATGGGGAGTTTGGGTTGCCCTTGTCGCCGCAACTTGGATATTAGCTTGGATCATTGGAGAAGTTATACCGTTTTTTTCGGATATGCTGAGCTTGATGAGTTCGCTTTTCGGTACGTCTTACCTTATTGACGCTCTCCCTATCTCTCATTAATCGGTGACTTTGCCGTCTAGATGGATGGTTCGGGTAAGCTCCTGCTCTTGCATCTGGAAGCAACAGTGATCATAATACGCACTCTTCGAATCACCAGGTTCATCTTCTGGGCCATGGCATACTTGACGCTATATCCTGGAGACTCAAAATGGGATGGACCACTGCGATCGGCGGAAACGCTGGTCAATTACTTTTTCATTCTTCTCGGAGCGTATATAACGGTCGCTGGGACCTATGTGAGTATGCTTCTAACTCTTCTTCTAGAGCAATGCGTTTATCTCCTGCGTCTTATACAGACATCCGTGGAATCCATTATAGAATCATATCAAACCCAGGAGGTTAGAGGTGTATTCACGTGTGCCAGCAACGCCTTGTAAAGACTATCAAATGTGTATATTATTGCTGTTGAAGCGGTAGAAATACCTTCAAATGGATGGGTTCAAGACTCGCGGGAAGGTCACAGGACTGTTTTACACGTCCTATGGCAAGTACTATATTATAAATGGGCTTGATACTGGTTCTCCTGTATGTTAACGAAAGGACTAGACGCACGGCTATCGCGTGCTCATCACCGCTTATCGCGAATCAGTTTGATTAAATAATTCAGGAAATATCATATAAATATTCCAAACTCTTACCCAACGTGCTCAACTCTGAACCATGGTTTCAGCTCCAGATTCCGACTCTTCTTCCAGCCGTCCTAACTCTCCAATCTCCCCTGACGCTCTCATTGGCTCCTTGGCCCAATTTTCTCACTACGACAATGAGCCGCACATTGGAACTCACTTTGATGATCCTTCTACTCAACTTTCTGCCATTCTCAAAGCTCCCAACTCTGATCAACTGATCAAAGATCTCGCCACCCTAGTCTCGCACCGCGGTGTGGTGTTTTTTTCGTCTCAAGATTTGACGGTCCAGGATCAACTACAGCTTGGTCGGCGACTTGGAGAGCTTTCAGGGAAACCAAAGTCTTCGACGTTGCATAGGCATCCTATCTCGGAGGATACACCTGAATTGGGTGCAGATGTATCAGTCATTTCGTCGATGGGGTGAGTAGCCATCATGGACTATACCCAGCTAAAACTTGATAGAAATCTTTTTACTTTTAGTGGCATTGCTAAAGCAGGATATAAGGAAAAGAAGCGCGCAAGTATGTATTCGGCCACTTCCTGGTCCTGATTTCAATAATGTGACCACGCACAGGCGATGGCTGGCATGCAGATATCACTTTTGAGCCAGTTCCCTCAGATTATTCAGTGAGTGTTTGTCGATATCCTCTGATTTCAATTCATTGACGGATAGACTTGCAGCTTCTGAAAATGCACACCATTCCTCTCAGTGGGTCTAGTACATTATTCTCTACTGGATATCACTGATTCGTTTATTGCACAGCTGGCGGTGACACTTTAGTAAGCAGTTTTGCGATCCTAAACCTAACCTTGAACTGAACGTTCCGGGGACACTGCGACCATAGTGGGCAAGGTGAGTTGGCTCTGCTCTGAACTCTCCTATCCACCCATTAATTACCGACTCGTAGTGGATACGAAGCATACGACAAGCTTTCTCCTGCACTACAGAAATTCCTCGAGGGCTTGACTGCGATACACAGTGGCGAGATATTTATCGATGTAAAAACATCTTCCTCTTTGCTTTTGCGTCTTTCTTACACTAGTTCTCAAGTACGCAAACAAATTCGACCTCAAGATCAACAGTCCTCGAGGCTCACCGGAAAATGGAGATACAGGATTGGTAGCTGTTCAGTGAGTTGTTGTTCCCTGATAGTATTCGTGTTTGTGTTCGACGATTCCTGTGTAGCCCTGTCATACGAACAAACCCAGTCACCGGCTTCAAGAGCTTGTTCGTCAACAAATCGTAAGATATTGTCGGAAAGTATGCCATTGTCCATGCTGACTCCGTCGACGCTCCCTACTTTTAGGTTCACTAAGCGCATTGTCGAACTAAGCCCAGACGAGTCAGATAACATCCTGGAATACTTGTTCAGGCATGTCTCGGAGAACCATGACATTCAAGTACGTTTCTCCGACTTTTCGAGAGACTATCAATGATTTAGACTCAAAAATGCTACAGTTACGATACAGATGGAAGGTAAATGACCTTGCGATCTGGGATAACAGGTCCGCGTTCCACACCGCCACGTAAGTTGTTTCGCTGGGTTATTTGCCAAGTCACTTGAATCTACTTTGTCTAGTCATGATTACACCGCTTTCCGTCAAGGAAACCGTGTAGTTAGCATCGGAGAGAAGCCATTCTTTGATCCCAACTCCAGATCGAGGAGGCAGGCGCTGGGATTCCCACTTTGAAATGTCAGAGTTTTTATATGTCCCTCGTGGTCAGACAACCACCATTATCGGAAATTGACACTCATCGTAAATCGTAAAATCGGAACTCCAATCCATGATATTGGACGGAAATATTTATACAGATAATTATACATTAAATTGAAGTTGACACTTACGCTTTCCAACGTGTTAGTCATGAATACTCATTGTGCTCGACCTCCCCAATCAATTTACCGTCCTTCACATTAGACGGCGAGTGTCTGACTTCATCTTCCCGTTCATGTTCAACATCGATGAAACGCTGTGGTCTTTCCGTCTGATACGCCTCCTTGCATCTAAGAACAAATACTAAGTTGTGATTTTCTCTGTATAGCTTGTCAATATCTTCGAGGTGACGGTTAGCTGTTTCCGGGTAGAACATCCAGATTAACTGCGAAGAGGTTGGCGGACAAAAGCCAATACATAGTTGAGGGAAACACCTACTGGAACAAAGACCGCATTGAACACCATCCAGATAAGGTAAAACTTCCATCCTAGATTTTGAATACCCGTAGGAGTAATCTGCACAACAATATAGTTGGATATCCAGTTACTTCCAGTCGCCAACGCGGCGCCCTTGGTGCGCATCGAGAGGGAATTTATTTCCACTGGATAGAGCCATGGAACGCCCTACGCAACGGTTTGGTTCAAGGGGTCCACTAAGGGGAACGAATTTGACTCACTTGCCAGCAAACACCAAAAAAGACGTAATATACAAAAAAGAAAGTCGTTGCTCCAGCTCCAAAACTCTGACCCCTCGTTGTAGTGCCGTCGGCCTGAGAAAGTAAACCCGATATTAGAGCGTAACAGACAGCCTGTCCGGCAGCACCCCACATCATCATCTTGCGTCGTCCAGCACGTTCGATAAGCCACTACATGAAACTCTTAGTTAATTTGGGGAAGAACTGATCCCAAAGATATAACTAACCAATCCAATAAACGAAAAAATCAGGTAGCTGACGGAGTTGCAAGCGGCAAGCAATCGCGACATGGTGTTTGACAGGCCAACTGAGTTCTGAAGGACAAGAGGAAGGCTGAATCTGGTTGTCAACAAATTTTCAAGAATGACAGGTACAGAGACTCACTAATAACTGGTCACATTGATACCAACAAGCTGTTGCATCCATTGAGTGCCTAAGGAGAAAAGATATATATCGCTTTGACCATTTCCTTATCAAATATTCACTTACCCGACCCAAGAAGCAACCGCTTAACCATCCCAGTATTTCCGGTTTTACCTTTTAGTATCGCGCCCCAGCTCGGGGATTGCTCTCGTTCGATTTTTACGGCCTCGAGAATCTCCATCTTTTGGTTCAAAATATGTGGAGAGTTGATTGTGGCGCCCTCGCCCTCAAGTGCAGCTAAAACCTCAGTTCCTTCTGTTTCGCGTCCATGAGCAATCAGCCAGCGTGGAGATTCCGGTAGCCATGGGACCGTAACGAGTAGGATGACAGAGAAAACGAGCTGAAAGGCAATAGGGAAGCGCCAGCTAATACTGCCGGACACGAAGCTGAGACCGTATGTCATCCAGTTGCTCAAAGAGAAACCGGCGATATTCATGCTACGAAAGGGAGGTGAAGTAACTCAACAGAGTTCAAGCATTCAAACGGGCTCTCACATCATAGAAAATACGATGAGGCTGCCTCGCCAGGAAGCTTTTGCTGTCTCGCTTTGCCAGACAGGTGCAGTAGACGTGTTCATCCTGGGTAAGGAAATTGAGAGGAGCTTGTCCTTCTCCCTAAAGTCGACTTACCCATTGCCTATTCCTACTCGCAATGTATTTATTGATTAAAACCGTCTGACGGATGAACACCGAGTGCATACCAGTAACCAATCGAGCCACAATCATATGTACAACAGTGAAAGCACTTGTCTGCAGGATTGCACCTATGCTCATGACGATCACGCCAAAAATCAGCCACTTCTTGCGACCAAAACGTTCAGCTAGTGATCCGAACTAGATGAGCATAGTTGGTTAAGCAGAGGTGATAACGGTGAGACTTACCAAAAACGATAGTGATCATTGCACCAGCGAAGCTATGATAAAGCAAGATCTGTGTGTGTACGATCATAAGAGACAGACGCGAACGAACCATCCAATATCGTACAGGGAGACAATGGTTCCTTGGAGACCACTATCTGTTCGCTCACGCGTCAATGCTGAAAATACAGAAGACGCACATTTGACCGAACATACCTGGGTTGCCCATTGTTTCTAGAAAGCTATCTGTAACTATAATACCTCCGAAGACACCTTGGTCATATCCTGCAGACGCACAGGTTAGGTATTCCAAAACACGATTCTTTGACTAAACCTGCACCAAAAAGAGTCATGGCGGTAGTACATGCAACCTGAGAAAGCAATTAGGGAATTCGACAAAAGCAAGATCGGCGCGTATGGCACATACTGCCACCCAGATGTTGAGCGTGGCGCCTGTCATACCAAAGTATGGTTTTTTGTTATTCGATATTCCCATGATAGATTAGTAGTGGATCAAAAGGCAAGACGAAGGGGTTCTGGTCAAGAACCTTATAACTGGTTTAGATAGCCTTAAAACCTTTTCACGATGGCGTCATTTCGGATCTTGTACGCAGAAATTAGGACGGTAAATTGTATACCCGGACAGCGGGAGTCGCGTTAAGGCGCGATCGAAGATCACAATATTTGCGGGGTAAATACCCCAGGGAGTCACAGTGCGTCGGACGCCGACCGTCGTTGTGGGGTAGAACATTCCGGTGCAGATGCTTTTAGATCACCTGCCTGTGAGGTTCAAAAGAAAAGAGATTCGGAATCCAGGAATTAGGACCATAGTACGTATAAATAAACGACGCACATATTAAGCTTGTACACCATTGTTGAATGTGCAATGATATGAGAAAGAGACTCATGGAAAGCGAAGTTGAAAACGAGCAAACGAACGGGGGTAAACTTTGAGCTCACTTTGAGCTGACTTGGAGCATTGTGAATCATAGGGGGAGATCTTGGTGTAGTACGAATAAAAAACCCAGTAAAGTATTATGTAGCGAAGCTAACCAGAATGGAACGATGAAAAGATAGTCATAATCAAAGATACTATTATAATTTGAGCTCAGTCAATACCCGTCTGGCGAGCATCTGATATTGCCAACCATCTCCGCTTGTTCGACGGAACTGAATTCCATGTAATGGCAACCAAGGTAGCTGAAACAAATGGACAATCAATCCAACATCGGCACCAAAAACAAGAAATCACTTACTTTCACGATATTAATTTCAAACCGAACACTCAATGAATGATTACCCATACTTTCAAATACTTCACGATCCACTTGCCCAGTAGGCATGGGACTCGGACTACGAGGAGGGGCAGGAATTCCAAAATCACGGGGTATAGGAGGAAGCACCTTGCTTTTGGTAGACCCAGAGGGTGAATTAAGTGTAGTAGGAGCTTGCGTCGAACCGTCGATCTCGGGTGACGGAGGTGCTCCATTGATTGTAGCAGTTGGTGTAGCAGCATCACCTTCGGTAGCAGTATGATTCTGTGAAACATTGAAGAACGAGGAAGAACCAGTACTCGGCGTAGCCGTTAACGTCGTGGTACCTGATGGCCGCCCGGGGTGTTCCCGGTCCTTGTCCATCGATGTATCTCTATCCCGAATACTTCGACTGCGGATACTGAAAGATAGCTTGGAAGATTTTTTCGTAATTGTAGGTCGAGGTGTGGAAGGTTCCCCTGAGCCCGAAGATATTTGCTGATGATGATGATTTTGTCGGTATCCAGGCGTCGTAGGTTCCACAGAGGAGATATCAATCGACGGCAAGTGAATGCATTCGAATCCACCTTTAACTTCTCGATATTGCACCTGCATGCGGTCGAGTACCCGCCGAATGTCAGCCTTGATTATTGAAGGAGACTTGGTAGACGTTGTTGTCACACTACGATTATTAGTCAATAATTCTCATACTAGACTATCTGAAATGAATGCATACCTGAACAGTCCTTTCAAGAAGACAGGTTTGGCATGCCGGTCGTCTTCAGTTTCAGTATCAGTACCATGCTCGTCTCCCGGAACTGCACCACCTAGGCCCTTTTCTTTTTCCGTTTGCGGCTCTCTCTTCTCCTCCTCCACCTCTTCCTCCTCGGTTCTTGCAAACAATCTTTCAGCCAAAGGCCTTGGCATGCCACTCTGACCTGTTGACGGTCGCCTGTGTCGTCCCAGTGTACCACCGACAATTCCTGCGCCAGATAACAGTGCACCACCAGTACTACTACGTCTCTCATGTCTTGATCTAGAGCCCGAAGGATCGAGGATAGTTGCAGCCCTACGGTGAGCACCCGATAGAGGCTGACTCTGACTATGAGATATTGGCTTTGGCGATAGTGGTTCAGCTGTTGTAGAGATGGGCGTGTTCTCCTTCCCTTCCTTGGAACTGGTCTCACTCAACTTTTCATCGGCAGATGCGACCTTGTCCTTTTCTGACCAAGTCTTCTCTCCTGAAACTGAGGTGGCCGCAGTACGGTGAGTATCTACGCTCTTCTTTTCACTATCGCCACTCGGACGTGGACTGGGGGACGTCAAGCCACCCAGTAACGTTCCTTTACGCCCATGATGCCGCCGTTCATCTCCCCTACCCACAAGCATGCTACCGAATTTGCGAACGAGAGTAGCACCAGTAGTGAGCGGAGACGCAGGAGCATACCCACGCTCTTTATCCTTGTCTAGCTCTTCCTCTTTTTCGCGTTCTCGCTCAGCAAAGCTCGTCACTTCTGGTCCAGCAGTATGCGGTAGCTGTGGTAATCGGGCGCTAGCGAGTGACGCAGGAGCATCAAGCACAGGTTTGTCTCGGCCGCCGACCACGACCGGGGACAGTTTAGAGGGCGACGAAGAGGGTTTTTCTCCCATTTCGTCTACAGGTGCTGGAGGGTTGAACATTCCACCCCAGCCACGACCGACAGTTCCAGTCGTAGAAGTTACCGGTCTTTGACTTAAACTGTGGCTTCGTCTGTGTGTGCTAGCTGGAGGAGCTCGAGGTAATGTGCCCACAGCTCCAGCACCTGAACCAGCTTTCTTACCAGGTTCAATGTCAGCACGAGCGGAGGTCGGAGAGGGAGCCGGGAGGCCTGCATCGCGCGCACGAGGTTGGGGTCCTTGCTGGAAGGCTGCTTGGAAAGAGGGCGATGTAGGTGAAGGTGCAACCGTATTGTTCGTATCATAGGACATCCCAGAGTAATGTGAGGTCTCGGGTGCAGGAAGACGGGGGAGAGGCATGCTATAGTCTGCTTTGATATTGGCAGACGGCAGTACTGCCGTAGTAGGTACTATAGGAGCAACGGGAACGGGGGCAGAAAACGGCTCCCGCCTTTCTGGGACAGGAGAAGGAACGCCAGCGGCTACTGGGGACGTTAACGTACTGTTAATGACGCTATTGGTGATACCGTTTATTGTTCTGTGTCCAGCATCTGCAACACTGAGTTGACTGCTGGCGAAAGCACCAGGACCATACACCTTCTCTCTTTCCATTTTCTCTCGAGCAAGGAAGTACATGCTGAGAAGAGGATGAAAGCCTTTCGTTGGGTCGAGCGGTTCACCTTTCGAGTCAACCAAAGCACCGCCATGCGATATGAGCTGTGATTGAGATTGAGGAGGGGAAGACGAAGAAAAAGGATTACTTGAAGATGATGGTGAGGTAGATGGCGAAAACAATTTTCGACGATAGAAATCAAAGCCCGAGAACCGTTTGGATTTCTTGCTGGGAGTGGGAGGTTCAATCCCGGTGCGCGAGCTGTATGACGTTCCTCCGTCACTGTTAAAGGAAACAGCAAGGCTGGAGTTGGACATCGACTCGCCCCATTTGGAGCCGTTAACAGATCCACCGCGTTTGCGCTCCCAGTACTGAACAGCTTTCATGTACGTGTCACTCTCGAGCACAGTGATGAGCTTCCTTTCAATATCATCATCGGAGCCGAACTCGAACCCATTCATTCCATGGATAACCTGACGATCGAGCTCGTCGGCGCGAAGAGGCTCACGATGAAGGAGAAAGTTTTCAGGGGGGCCAGAAAACCCACGGATCATCCAGGGGTGCGATAGAATTTCCGAGAGTGGTGCCCGCAAGGCAGGATTCGTGACGAGCATCCGGGAAAGCAAATGTTTGCATTCTGGGTGATAGGTTGTTAAGCCTAATGCCATTCATGACAGGTTATCGAACTTACCGGCACTCAACCACACTGGGTATTCCACCAAACCTCTCTTTATCTTCGCATGAAGGGCAGACATGCTTTGATCGTCGAACGGCACTTTACCACAAACGAGGACATATAAGACGACACCAAAACTCCAAACGTCAACCTCGGGTCCGGTGTATACTTTGGCATTGAGTAATTCGGGCGCAGCAAAATATAGAGACCCGCAAAAGGTGGCAAGATGATTAGCAGGATTATATAGGTTGGAAAGACCGAAATCAATAATCTTGATATTGCCCGTTTGGGAGATGAGGATGTTTTCAATTTTGAGATCTAGTGACCATGTCAGAATGGAAATGATCAAGGCACCCACCCGGTGTCAACACACACACACCTCTGTGAACTACGTTATTTCGATGACAATAGTCGAGAGCGCTTCCAATCTGTCTCGCAAATTTCCTGGCCACTCTTTCCCTAAGTCGGCCGTGGCTTATGATATAATCCAGCATCTGACCGCCGTTGACGTACTCGGAAACCATGTAATAGTGGTGCTGATGGATAATCATCTCACGCATACCGCAGATATACGGATGGTGAAGGAGCATGGACAGTGCAGCTTCGCGTAGTGTTCGAATTTCTTTTGAAGCATCCTTGGAAGCTTGACGAGCGACAGCGTCTGGTGTAGATCCACCGGTAGGCGGCGCAGCGGGATTGACCCGAGGAAGGATCTTGACGGCGAGCTATGGAAAGCAATAGATAGATGAGCTAAAGAATTGAGAATCGAGCAGTAATTACCTGCTCTCCAGTTATGTTATGGGTAGCAAGCTTTACTTTTCCCATACTACCAGCACCCAGGGTCTTGCTGAGAGTGTAATCACCCAGAATCCTATTCGAACGACTGGTCCTAGTCGAAGATGCATGTCGTCTGTCTCTATCTCTGTCACGATCTCTATCTCTCGAGTCCTTGTCTCTGTCTGAGGCTCTATCATCCGTGGCACCTGCAGGGCATGGAATTGCGGCGGCATTGAAAGACTGGGGAGGCATAGAGACAGGTCTTGGCCTCGCTGAAGTCGCCAACCGTGGTTGAGGCTGTGGCTGGGTTTGTAAAATGGGCATATCGTACTCAAATCCAGCAGGTACTACCCCACCGTGTGATGGAGTTGCTGCGCCGTCCTCAAATTGGTTCAGTTGGTTTGCTATAGATTTGGGGTATGCCACTGTTGCCATAAAATAGGAAGTTGTTGGTAAATAATGTCCGCGCCGTCAAGCTCGTGAATGCAAGTCTGTACAAGTTTCGTCCGAATCGTCAGAGGCAGATAAACCTTGTGACCAGTGTGACACAAGAGCAAACAGCCAATTAAGAGACCTCCGTTCAAGAAATGACAAGGAAAAGTGCAAGCAGTACAGTAGGATGGAGGAAAGGAAATGGATGTGAACGCTCAGACACGGCGCTCAATAGGAAAACAAACAATTGAGCGTGGGAGAGTCTTTTCAGAAGGTCGGGTAATCAGGAATTGCGTATGTCTGCTCAGCCATTGATTTGGCGCGGCACGTTCAGAAAACTAACAGTCTCGCTTCAAGTTCCAATCATTACTTGTCGATTTCGATATCTACTTACCCCAGTAGATACCACGATTCAGAAGTATACTTCCGCAAACATTAAAACAGCAAGCACGTCTCAATGTTGTAAAACAAATCGAATGCGTCAAAATGGCCTACAACTTCTACGTGTCTCGTTCGTTAGTTTACGTATACGCTATGGCTTTGGATTTGAACTCACCACAGTAAAAAGTTTTCGAAAATAATGCTGGAACAGCTTGACAATGCACCCCATAGCCCTACGTTTATCATTGCTTCGTATCTCCTCCCGCCACAGGCAACCACTTCACCGGGTGTCTATTGAACATCGGCCATGCAGGAAGAACAATCTGGCATTGAAAATAACATCCCAAAATAAGTCCCACGTATGTGTAACAGATGTCACCAATCCAGTACATGATCCCGATAGGCAAACGCAACATGACGGAAGAGCGTGTATTGGCATGGCGACAGGAAAATAAAGGTTAGAAAGGGTTAAGTGAAACAGAGAGGATTTGAGAGGTCAAAGTACAGAGGGGAAGGACCGCGAATAAGGTGATGTTGGACGGTCCAGTCAGTAAGGGGGGTTGGTATAATATGCCGTGATATTCACTCACCACACATAGCACAACTGTCGAAGCTCCCAACAGCATGAAAGAAAACTTCAACGATTGGAGAGCAAATCCTATGACAAACGACAGCGCCTGAGCACAAAGAACAGATTAGCATAGCCTGTACAGCTTAAGATAGACGCACAGTGAAGGAAAATAGCCATATCCGAGCAACTTCATCCACCCGTTGTTGACCGACAAAGTCCTGCGAAGTTCCGAATTTAGTTCAATAGGCCCAGGTGTCCAAGATGGATACGTCAAAGACCGGGAAATAAGTACAAGCAATGAACGCAGGATCGAGAAGGGAAGCCAAGGAGGGGTAGCACGAGGATATTAGCTTCAGCAGTCACTTTACCAACTACATTGAAAACGTACTATTTTACCCTCCAAGTAATCCTGTATGGCGCTGCTCATAGTGTTTCTGTGCGTAAAAGATCGAAAGAAGTTCTGATTCTCACGGGCCATGATAATGTGGCAGTGCTACTTACTGTGTTCGCTTCCCTACATATGTTCGAGGATCCAGAGCTTCGACCTGAGGATTTTCCATGGGATCACGTCCATAACATGTCCTGAATGCCCGAGGTGATTTCAGAACTAGGAGGCTCATTCAGTCTAGATCCCCAACTTCTTGCGAGTTTGTTCGCCGTCTTCTAGTCAAATGTATCGATTTTAGAACTCATGCACATGGCTTATTCTCAGCTATTGTTCAATTCCAAATGGACTTGTACTAGGGACAGTTGGCCGGGAGAACTCGGTGATCTTTTCTCTAACTACAAGATGAAACATTCAGACAAAGTCTAGAGTTGCATGACTGGGATTTAAATCAAGGCGCGTCGAGAAGTCTGGCTATCAAGAACGATCAACGAATTTACTCGGAGTACGCAACTATAAATGGATCGCTCCCATGGATTGCGATACATGGATTTCGAATCCGAAGAGATCCAACGTTGCGTTATCGTTTGCTAGCGGAAGTTGTCGAACCTTTTGCCGAGGTTTCTGTAAGTTACAGTCCGTTCGACAGCCTTGAGCATCAACGAGATACTGATTCTTAAAAGGTTGCGAACCCCGGGAATCATCAGCTCTACTGACCCATGAGTCCATCCCACACAGGAGCGCCTACTAATCAAATTCTTTTTTCTATTTCCTTATCATTTGGTGGTTGCTCGGTTATATGATGAATGAGGACGCAACAAATCTTCTTTTTGTGATATTGTTGATCTCAAGGCGGCGTCCTGTCTATAGTTTTGCGGGAAGCAAGTACAAAGGCAAATACCTAGAATTTGGATCTCAAAAGCATGCTCGTTCGAGAGTCGAATTTGATTCTCTCTTCTACCATTTACATAACACGACACCTGGAAATGGGCCAACTTTCACTGGAGAAGACGTTCCTTATTGCTCCATACATAGAGGTGTGCATTTGCAATTAGGAACTTGAGTGCAAACGACTTCTAACGGTTTCTTTGGCAGGGTATCGTATATGGTGTGTGATTATTCGTCGTCTCCAGTCAGCCAAGCTGAGGTATTTCTTGGATTTTCAGGATTTTTCGTTGCTATCTTTGCGGCGACCATGTACATTCATTTCTCAAAAGTCATCGACGGCACACAGAGACTTGATCGACACAATAATGTTGGGTTTTCGAGGATCTTACTCGAAGATTTGCGGACTGAGCGCTCTATTCTCTACATAGGTCATGATCGGGATCTCGTCTCTGATGTTTTTTATTGCAACATTGCATTTGGCAATAAATGCTTATAGAATGGTAGAGGGTTATGTTGATCATGCCCTAATACTAGGAGATGCAGTAGCGTATATGGATAATTTGAGATCATGGCACTATATTCTTAAAGACACACTCTACGCTACTCAGGAAAACCTTGGGAGCGCTGCTGCCGTGAGTGCTCGTTCTCTCATTTATATTCAAAAGTTCTGTACTGTCCCTTATTTGCAGATATACCGCTGTTGGGTGCTTTGGTGCCACGACTGGAGGGTCATTCTCTTCCCCTCGGTATTATTGATTGTCAACATCAGTCAGCATATTGCACAAAAATATATCTGTGTCACTTTCTTACGTTTGCTTCTAATCTCACAGTTGCCGGTTACATGGTATGCGGACTGTATAGTACCGTCTCTCCCACCAACAACATATTCGACCCTCGATTGACGACTTGGATCAAAATATTCTTTCCTCTTACTGTGGCGCTAAACATCATCACTACCTCTCTCATGAGCTATCGAATCTGGTACACGCACCGCCAATCGTCCTTGTATTCCCGTGGTAACAGCCAACTCATGTCGGTCATGAGGATTCTCGTGGAGTCAGCGACTCTGCAGCTCCTAATAGAGATCCTCCTTCTGGCTCTGTATAGTTCTGACATCAATGCGCAGTACATCGTGATTGAGAGTATAGCTTCAGTTGTTGTAAGTACTCACTCATTTAACAGCAGCGATACTTACCACCTCAATGCACTTTATCTCATAGGGTATTACATTTAATGCCTTGACCATCCGGATCAAACTCCAATCCATGAGCGCAAGAGGAAGTGACAGCAGCCTGAACGGAACTCATGCGCAGACCATTGGCAGGATGCCTACGCGACGTATCCAGGTCAATATCTCAAGAGATGAGGAGACGGAAGACAATCTTAGCACCTTTTCCAAATGATATCTGCGATCATGCCGTTTGAGGTAATAAATCCTCAACTGAAAGCATGCTTTGACAACACCGATGAAATGGGTAGGAGATAATTCTACGCAGACAACAAGTATTTATTGCGATCTAGAGGACAGACAGGCTTGTGGTTCAAGCTCGAGCTCGTTCAAGCGATATCTGCTATCCAGACTAGTGTGGAAATATACGTAGCCCGAAGCAAACTTCCTATAAGAGTCCAAGGCTCTCTTGTCCGATTCCAAGATGCGTACGATCTTCTGATGAGCCTCTATTGTTTCTTGAATAAGAGAATGAAACGCATGAGTTTTACTACAGCCACGACAGAATGCCAGCAGGGATATGTGGTTGACGCTTTCTCCGTTCAACTCTTCTTTGTAGAACGAGAGAATATCACTGTTACATACGGTTAAAATATTGCAGAGTTGTTCCAGTCTGTCAAATTAAGTGTACTCACTTGACATTCACGATAAATACCATCAAGCTGGGAAGAGACTGGATGAAAGACCCCAATGGGATATCAGGAGGAAATATGGCAAGACCATAGAGTTCAGATGCGCCAGACATGGTCCTGCTGAATGCAGGATAATTATCCGCACAAGCAGAAATCTATGTAACCAGGTCATTCAATATAAAAGATCCACCTGTTGACATTGACTTTTACCTTCAAGCCCTTTGTTTGGTCTTCTAACAAAAGTGCATTGACCAAATTCAAAGTCGAAGATATCATGAGGTTGGCTGTTACTCTCGGAAAATGACGCTGAATCTCGAAAATGATATCTACAAAAGCATCCAGCGCGCGACAGACCATCCCGAGACAATCTAGTCCCTCGACTTGCTCTAGGCTCCACTCATCGTTTCTTCTGCTTCTCTTTCTACCCCTATAAATTTTAATGTCTTGCGCCCGTTTTCTTTACTTACTGATGGACTGTGCATGCTCGATCAGATACTGGCTCGTACGACTTGAGTACGGTTCGGCGATTGATTTACACTCTCAGATCTTACACCTATCCCGGTGTGTTCTGAAAGTGAGTACCTTACACTATTTCTTATCGACCTGTACGACGACTAATTACATCTTACTTAGATTTAGTACTTACGATTGTCTACAGGTAACTACCTTAATACGAGATCTTACACCTATCCCGGTGTGTTCTGAGAATTTAGTACTTATGATTGTCTACAGAATCTGCTTGTAAATTGGAGAATTTCCACAAGAAGTCCTGAAAAAGGCTCCGGGTCTGCGACACAGGCCACTACCCCAGCTTGCATACTTTCAAACTCTCAAACCTTGATGTCATAGAGTGTGAACTTAGTAGAATAATGACCCGGTTTACACTGTGCATTCTCACTTGTTACATCTATTATCTCTTTTTCCGAAGGATTATAACTATGTTCCCTGATACTGAATCGGGTATGGAATCGGGTATTACAAAGAGACCTAAAGTTGGGACTCAGCAGATATGTTTTCACGTCTTCCGGAAGCCACGCATTGACCATACGATTCAATGCACAAATAACACAAGTATGGACAAGGGTGAAGCATTCAAGACTTCAAGAGCAGTGTGCACTGACAAACACATATCTTTGCTATTGTATTTTCATATCAGAAGTCTCATCATAGGACATGAGGGAAATCTGTGACCAGATAATATCCAATGGATCAAGGGGAGTCAAAATGTTTCGGGAGATAACTCGGGTCACACTGAGACAATATAGCTCTATACTCTATATCATACAGGTGAGTGTCCTCTTGTGAGATCTTGATTTTGACGATCCTCAAGGTGACTTTCAGATTACACTCATTTCAGAGCGTATGTTCTAAGTAGCCTTGCCTGATATCGATTGCAGCTTGTACTCAAGTGCGTTGGAATTCCCAATCATCCTTTGTTAGAATGATGGGTGAATTTCCTTTTGAATGTAACAACAGCAGAGCTAATTTTCCGTAAATAATATAAGAATAGATACGGAAAAGATGAGGAAGATAGCCAAAGCGAGTATGGTGCATCAGAAAATGTGTATGGGAATGCCGCTGGAGGACCTCTGGCAATTCCAGGCCTTCGACATTGCATTACAATGGCAACCCGGCTCCAGCTAATACAGGTTTTGCTGACGTATTGTCTATACTCAGAAGAAGCCACCGTCTTATCGGATTTTACTCTCTGGTAGTGCCCGAAGATCGCAAAGCTAACCTAACTGATAGGAAAACATGTCAATTAGTAGCCTAACAGCCAAAATTCTAAGACGGGGGCATATGTCTGACAATAGTCTTATTGATAAATGACAGTCTCTCTTCCACTCATTCCACGCCCTTATTGAGGTTTTGGTGTGCTCGAGAAGTACTTAGACTTTGAGAGGTGTGCACTTGACTAAAGGCTGTGGGCGATGCCTAGCGAATACATACCCTCGTTGTATTTTTCTGTATCTATACTACCTCCTAATATTTTCAGAGCATCCTACTATAATCTGTGAGAGTTGGCACTAAGCCTATGTTCCCGAAGTTTCCTCCAGCTGACAAGTTGCTTACCAAAGATTCCAACACTTTCCTTTAATGAGGACAGCTGAGTGTGAACCTTGTAAGCTAACTCCCCCGAATACTGGTAGTCTCACTTCCATATGTGTATCATGCCTGTTGTATGGTGCTCCAAGCAAATGCACACAAGGCATATCGCATTCTCCATTAAGAATTTTTGTGCGACTCCATACTCACATGAGATCCAGGGATAGTCGATGTGTAAAAGCCACTTTACACTTCGTGTTCTGCATTCGTCATTTGCTTATATATCACAAATGTTGATAATCTACAATGGCAAGGGAATGACTGAAAGAATACACTCAACTGTAAAGGAAAGTGGACGGAAGTTACTTGAAGTTAAAAACGGGGGGAAGATGTGTTCATGTTCGCCGATTTGAACAGGTATGAAATGATGGCTTGTTGACCTTTTAGGTGATCGATATGTTATCGACGATCCAATAAACCTGCCGATGGGAGTAATGTATTTTTTTCTGTCAGTCATACTTTTCCAAGCTCTCGCGAAGTCTCAAGATCCTAAGACAGTGCGACTTGAAGGTGCCAGGCAGTCTTAAGACCAAGCCCCTTTATGAGTTTCCCTATATAAGCATCCTCAAAATGTTTGACATAGCTACACACGACTTGCCCTCGTACACTCACATCACAATCTATTTGCAACTAACTCGACAACTAATTATGTCTATTGTTGACACACTCTCATCTTCTACTCTTCATTCCGAAGTTGAAGACTACCCTAACGTTGACATCACAACGCCCTCTTCTTTATCCTCATACACCGATATACTTTGCTCTTCCTTCTCTTCTATAACCCTCGCCCACTCTATTGACCTTCCTAGCATACGTGCACCACCACCTCTCATACTACCCGAAATACCTTTAAGAGAGCGTCGTGGATTCAACGAGTTTATCATCATTGATCCGAGGGCCGCTAGCGAGACTGGGAAACCTGCGAGAGGACAGCTAGAGCCAAAGGCTGGTAGGCTTCCTCGTCGACGACGTGTCATTGTTATGGCAGATTCGTCTGATTCGGAGGATGACCTCTAGAGCGTATACACCCATTTTTTTACCCCTCTATTTTTTTGTATGTAATTGATACATGTATAAACCATTCTTACACATGAATACAATTCTTCCTTTCTGTTCGCTTCGAGCACGTGAAGAAGTAACAAGTGACGCCTGTAACATTGAAAGCTAGCTTTAATATGGTACATCTGGCGCATCGGAGAAAATTTACATGCTGAGTGCGAAAAACGATTCAATGCTCCGTTAGTCAGAAAGTCAACGCATGCTCATTCACGATGATAAGTTACCCAACGCATCCGACCGTAGGTAAATGGTAACATTTAGGCAAGTGGAGAAGTTGAAGCCGTAACTCGCACTATATTCCGCAGGTTTGAACACAACGCCTTGGAATAGGGGGTTGTCAATACGATTGCAGATCGCCCATCCTGCTGTGGTTCCTTGGACACCAAAAAGGGGTCCATTGATTAGAGACCCGTTGGGGTCTGTGTTGGGCTGAATAGCAGGAGAAAGGCATGAAGGATGAGAATCAAGGCCAGGAATAAGGGATTTAGAATAATGAGATAGGAAGAAGAAATAAGATCGAACGATTTGTGAGGCAAGTCGATTATCTGAAAAAGGAGATAGAGCACGTACCACTTCACAGTAATCATCCGCGATGCCAGCATAATTTGTATCGACGGCCAGACTGAATGGGAACGAACCACCCGCATCGACGGCATTGGAGATCCACGTCGTATTCGTGGATTCTCCGGAGCTGTTGGAGGATGACGAACCGCTGCCAATAAGACCAGAGTTGTTCAACGTGAAAAGGTTTCCGATGACTGTTCCGCCGAGGTCGTTGGGCTGCGTTAAATATCGCGTAGATACAATATGCTGTATTAAGAGTAAAGGGATACACTTACAGCCAGATACGCGTGTTGAATACTACTATTGACGCTGTCGCTGCTCTGATTGCTGAAAGTAGTTATCGCGAGAGGAACAGCGACTCTACTTTCGTAATGAGCCCATAACTCGAACGAGTTGTTGTTGTCTTTGATGCCCACGGAAGGCCACGCGTTACATCCGTTGTCCCGTCTGAGGATGGCAGCGCTTTGAGCAGGGGAGGGGCTAGAAACGAGAAAGAGGAAAACAGAGGGGAGGATACTAGCTAAAGCAAGCATTTTTGTGATAAGTTCGTTGTTTTAGAACGGATTGGTGAGATGAAGAATGAATTGGAAGATAGATGGGCTGTAGAAGCTAACAAAGAAAACCTTTGATCGTGAGCCTTTGTCGTTAGTCGTTAGTTCGTGAGTCGTGAGTGTCGTGGCAAATGAGAAGAATATTTCTTGACCAATTAAAGGTTTATATATCGCAGAACTGAAGGCGCTGTACATGGTTACATCCTTATCAGACAAAATCAGATGGGGGCGGTACATTCTATGGAACGATCTTCAGGATCGACCCGCCCTTCCGGCTTTCCATACGATGCAGTGCACGCAACCATGTTGAGCTCGGTTATTCAGCTTGAACATGAACTTGGCAATGTTCTCTCAAAGAAGAAGCAGGAGAACGAGTCTCAATCATGTGATCTCAAATGGCGCGGCTCTATAACTGATTAGGGGACTTGGAGTCCATTGACCTGGAACGTGCAAGAGAACACGGCGACCAAGAGTATAATGAAGACCACGATAATTACGACGAGGTCCGAGAGGAACGTCGAGGAAGGCGGCCTCCTTCGGATCTACCGTCACTTTATTCAGCCGAGATGTTCCGTTTCCTCGAATCTAGTACGAAGAGAACAGTGAATGCTTGAGCGATCCGAGAAAGTTAGAGGAATTGGGACTCCTAGAGTGATTAGCGCAAGATGCTCCATTTGTTGTATTTGTTAAACGATTGTTGATTGATCGACACATCTTCGGATATCTGCCACCTCATCTGGATGATTCGAAGAGCCCCAGTTATGAGATCCTGGTCATGTTTTCAGCTGGAAAACCGCTCAACTTGTACTGCTTACCAGCTCACATTCTCTGGCCGCTATATAGATTGTTCCGAATATACCAAGCCGACAAATGGTGAGTGAAGGTGACATCCCTTTTATGGCCATATCTTGGCCTTTCTTGCTCGGGTCGTGGTCTCAGAAGATGAGCTTGACGGACGAAATGGAAGTTTACTGTATATGCTGCTTGTCTCGCCTACTTGTAGACACAAGCCATCACCATTCCCAGAGCCAGCGTTACTCAGTTAGCATGGTTATAATGAACGGTATTATTAGTATGTACTAGAGTTCAGTAATAGATGCGTTGCATGCCACGTCCGTCAGAACCTTTAATTCAACGTCGGAGTAAAACAAAGAGAACTCTCCAATTTCGGACAAGTGACCTGGGGTGGACTTTGCGGAAGGCTATTCCCGTAGTACTCCTCGATCGCCCTATCTCTAGCAGATACTTGTCGTTGTTTATTGGTCTGACGATGCACAGTGGACTGCTTCACTGGGCTGTTACTGCGGCTGCGAGATCCTCGAACTGGGAGGGCCGTATAGGAATCAGACGAGCGAGTGGAATTGGATCGACCTCGGGACTGAGACTTCGGAGTGACGCGAACTTCCGGCTCATTATTACCCCAAGAAAAGTTGCCAACGGTTTGGATATTGCCAGAAATAGACACCGCAAGGGGAGGTAAAGGCGAGCCTTCTACCATACGGAAGCCAGTTTGAGTTGTACGGGAGCTGCTCTGAGTTTGTGAAGTGACACTCCTGCTAAGGTCTTTTTGCAAATTCCGTGGTCTTCCAATATGCGTTCCTTTATCCTCTAAGTGAGAATCTGAATCGTTCCGGGAGTGGATCGGACGACGACGAGAAAGAGATATCACGCGCGCAGAGTTAGAGCTGTTTGGTGTCTTCGCAGAAGATTGGTCCGCAAAACGAGGAGAGCGAGGATCATAGTCGCTTTCAAACTCGTCTAGGAATGACATCCTATCGGTTATGTCCTCGCCGTAAGCTCCTTCTTCTTCTCCGACCTGAGAATAAATCGACACCGACGTAGCAGTTTTACTCGTGACAGCTCTAGAAAGTCCTTGTTGACGTTTTGAACGAACGACAGACATTGAGCGAGAGTTCTTTGGTGGTAGCTTTGGTGGTGCGAGATAGTCACATTTTGGCTCCTCAAACTTTCCGCCATTAGCATCGAGCGCGCGCCAGCTGAACATTGTCGACTGAGGAGCCAGAGCCTCCTCCTCATGACTGACAGTAGGCTCTTCCAGTAGTTCCTTCCTTTCTGAAAGACTGTTACAATACGCGGGTCCAACCTCGAGTTCGCTACGCCTAGGTCTTCGTCCAGTCTTCTGTTGATCAAAGTCACGTATGCGAGGTTTGCGAGTGATGCATCCCCAACCAATCCAAGCCACCACGCTTCCAAGGACAACGCCAAGAACGACAAAGATAGGGATAAGATATGCTTCGGATCTCGAGCTATTAACACTCTGATTCTCATTCTGGGCGTTTTTCGGGTATGAAGAGAAAGTCGAAGCGGGTGTCTGTGAGGACATGGTAGCGTTGATAAAGATTATAGATTGCGAGGCCGAGGTGGTCGCAGTGGAGGTGGAAGTTGGAACGCTTGAAGATGTTGACATGGAGTCAAGGAGGGAGCTTGTCGAGCCTAAGGATACATCGGTAGACAGAGATGACATAGATGAGGGAATTGCAACAGAGAAAGAATTGGCTAGAGTCGAAGAAACGATGGGACTGGGAATGGGAGAGCTAGCAGTTGTAGTAACACCACCAGGAGGATAAGGCCACCAGTAGTCGTAGCTACTGCTTGTCGTCACAGGTTGAGGAGCAGCAATTGAAGTTTGGGCTGCAACTTGCCGATAGTTGATGTTGTATTGCGAATGCATTGGCTTGTCATGTTCATCATCTGGTTCTACTCGTTGATGGAGCGTCGGTGGGCAAGGCATTCGGTATAAAAGAGTGACTTTGAGTAAAGGATTAGCAATGAGCGAGCAGAAAATTAGATGCTAGTGGTTCAAGTAGGAGTTTGTCTTGCGATAAGCGCTCATATATATATATATATATTCGGGCAACCACTTATTATATGCCTAGTATAACTACTTCATAGTCGGCATGTTAAGAGAAACACCTTCGCCAGCAACATTAGCATCATCCGAGCGCCAGAGAGTGGTTGTAGTCTAGAGTCATCACGATGTGAGCAGTAGCAACAGATCAGACTAACAAATTTACTGACTTTGGTCTGCGTATAGAAGTTGATTCCCCTGCCAGAGATATATGAGATGAGCATATGAGAAACAACGAGTATTTCGATACACACCCTTTCCCATAGAAGTTGATGTCTCCCAGGAAACTGGCCTGCAGGATGTTCGTCAGCTTATGATGAAGAAACTACAGACTCTAAAGATGGAATACTTACCTTGCTGCCAGTCCAAGAGAAGAAGGGCAAAGGTACCTTTGTTATTTTGTGAGAATGGATATGTTGTTTCAGGGCAGAGCACAGAGATCTTTACCGGAATGGGAACATTTATACCAATTTGCCCTGCCTCAATCTCCGTCTCGAATCTTCTCGCAATGGGTCCCGACTGCGTGAAAAGTGCTGACCCATTACCGTACGGGTTGTCATTAACTAATGCGATAGCCTCATCTAGCGTGCTGGCGTTCATGACAATGAGTACAGGACCAAAAATTTCCTCCCTGAAGACGGGAAGAAATGTTAATACCGCGTATACAGATCAGCATCGATGCTCACTTATAACAACTCATGCTCGCGGTCGCTTCAATGATAGTTGCACCGACGAAGTTTCCGTTGGGGTATTCGGAGACCTGGATTCCCCGGCCATCGAGTAGAATCTTACCTCCTTCTTTTTCTGCCGACGCGATAAGATCTTCAATGCGATTTTTTGCGGCAGGGGTCGTTACGGGACCGCTAAAAATATCGATAGAAAGTTATAGGAACATAAAGGGGGAACTAAGATTACTTACAAATCGGTGCCCTTTTCGAACCCTTGGCTCACTTTGAGTTTACTTGCACGTTCGATAAGGTCGGGTAAGAATTTTTGGGCTGTTCCGACCCAGACAGCTTGACATCTTGCATAAGTACGGTACATGTAACATTCACGGAAGATAGACTTACCAACGGATATAGCCATACAGCGCTGACCCGCGGCTAAGTCAACCATTGATACCAATTCACGGAAACGTATAGAATCTACACTCACCGCCACAGGCTGCACCGAGAAGGGCGTTCAAAGCCTGATCTTTATTGGCTACACGAGACGAGTTAAAGTAAATCTCTCTTGGATGAGGTTGGTACAAACCATCCGGCATGATCACGGCGTGATTTTTTGCGCCCATGTTGGCCTGATTCAAGTTCAGCCGGGATTTATCAAGCAGACTTTCACATACCTGGACACGCTTGCCATTCTTTGTACCTCTAAATATCACGTCAGGTATGGTCACATTCTGAACCGCTGAGCGAACAAGTTTAAATGCATACAGATTATATATATGTTGTCCAGCTCTATTTCCACCGACAAAGCTAATTGCCTTGATTTTTGGATGATTGCAGATCGCGTTCACTGTCGGCACGGTCCCATGAACGATATTTAAAACACCTTTTGGCAGACCTGTAGCGTGCTGGTGTTAATAATCGTTTAAATCTTGAGATGGTACCACTGTACCTGCTCTCTGACAAAGTTCTGCAATCATTAAAGCTGCACCTGGATCACGTTCGGAAGGCTTGAGGATAAGAGTGTTGCCGGTGACAATGGCCATCGGAATAGTCCAAAGTGGGATCATCCTTCAGCTTCATTATAAGCGAACGACATTGAAGGCCTGAGGTCAAAGCTTACGCAGGAAAGTTGAATGGCGCGATGCTGGTCGTCGTGTTAGTGAACTTCCGTGATAACAGGCATGAACGGACCTAGCGCAAACACCTAGTGGAACTTTCCTTGTTTCTGTGTCCATATCTTTGCTCACTTCGAGTTTTTCTCCCATTAGAAGTGTAGGAATGGCGCATGCCGTTTCAACTACTTGAAGTCCTCGAAGAACATCACCCTGTGCATCTGAGTGTTTTTGAGCTAACACGGTTCTTGTATTGTGTGTTTTCGTCTTACCTCCGAATGTTTTTCCTTGCTCAAGCACGATTGCATTGGCAAGATTATCCATGTTTTGTCGAATGAGAGCCTGTAATCTATGTAACATCGGGTCTCATCAATGGCTATTTGTCTGGTTGAAAAGTGATTTACTCCAGGGCAAAACGTTGACGCTTCAGTACACTGGTTTTTCTCCAGCTTTGAAAAGCCTTGGAAGCCGCATCGACTGCGCTTTCAAACTCTTCATGTGTGGTTTCGGGAACTTTCGACAGCAACGTTTGAGTTGACTGGGAAAAACACCTTTAGCAATCTCTGAAGACAAAATTGACGTGAAAAGCTCACTGGATCTAATACCTCAATCCATTTATCTGCGGTACTTTCTCTGAATTCACCATCGATAAAATTTTTGGCCGTTCCCCCTACAAAGTTTGTACCCTTCCATTGTAATGAGAGTTGTTCAGCTCTTTCAAGAGACAAAGTGCTCAGACCGGGCATCTTGAATTTACGATGGGAAGTATATAGGGAAACAAAACGAAGAAAATTCACTCAAGTAGGGCGTGGTTCATAAACGCGGATCTCGGGATCCCGCTTCCCCCTTTTTTCGGCTTTTCCGACAATATGTGAACGCGCGAGCTATTCAAGGAAATGATGGGCGCTAATAATCCGATTTGGCGCCGAAATTCCGTCCGCAAACTGAACGTTCTCCCTATATTCTCCGCCTCCAAGCTTGACACCAATTGCTTGTATAGAGCAGCTCGTTCTAAGACCGGGGCGCTTGTAACGGTATCTAGGGCGTAATATTGGACATCGCATTGGACGCCACGTTAAGCAACTACCTTCGGGTGCAAATTTTCAACGGAAGCCGACAAAAAATCGAACTGACGGTGGAAATGAAAACAGGCTGGTGATCGTAATTACAAGACTACTTGCAACTGTCCTCGCTGCAAGCGTCCAGATATTTTGGATATCTGACACTTGAAGGCTATGAAATCCCGCGTTTTTTGATTTGATTGTGAAACCTTCAAGATGAGCTCGAGAATGGCAACAGACAAAGTTTCTAGATCTGACTTCTGCAAGCCTCCAAGATTGCTGTATTTGAGATGCGAATCTTCTGTCATAGCGCACCAGGAGATCTTGCTCCAGTCGCTTGGGCTCCTGCTTCGACCGGTGACAAATGGAGCAAGCCCTCTATGACCCGAAATGACTATCCCTTTCTCCGTGTTATTCATCGATCGTTACTCGATGCTCAGACTCCGAATTCCGAAAACCACAAGTTTATCGCACAACCATTGAATGGCTGCCTTTCGGTAATGCGTTTAAGCTCAACAGAGAACTCCCGAAGGCATATAGTAATTTGCCATGGCTATCCATTTGAGAACTAGTCGAAAATTGATTTCAAGATATGGGCGCCGACGTTTTGCTATTTATTTGCTCCGAATAAAGTGCAGGGACCCTGTCACTAGTCATAAACTCCCTTCCAGTCATCAAATTCCGGGCAGTAGTCTTCGCATGCCTCCGTTTATCGAAACCATTATTTATGCACCGCAACAACTCATTCCACCACCTCATATCTCTGGGCAGCATAATGACAACTAGCATGCACGCACAGCTACTGTCCTTAAACATCTATCATCTTCTTCATCTTCCTGTCCCAAATAACCTGCTAGCGTCCCGATTAGGCGAGCTTTTATCTCAGTTAAGATCGTACCCAATCCACCATTTATTCAAATTAGAAGATATCCGGGATCCTTGATGAATTTCGCCATACAGAGTCTTTCCTTTTACCCATTATTCCCGGCGAATACGAAACTCCGCAAGGGTAGACGAGGATATTCCGCTGTCTTTCACCCACTAGAAAATGTTCCTCGAATCATTGCCCTAACTTTAGTTCGCACAAACTATGTGTGTTATCGGCATGGACGAGAGAGATTATATCCAACTTTCGGAGTGTCCCGTCAGGGGTTTCTCTTCGGGACAGCCATATATAAATCCCAGCAACCTGCTCTCCTAGGAATCTAGTACACTCTCACAGACGACAATGGCTTTGTTACTCAAGCTACCGCTGTTGGTTTCCGAAGCAGTATGTATGCGAGTCTCCGGCACACCTCCCAATCCCCCGACATTGTCTGGTCATTTGGTTGTCCCGGATTGGAGAGAACACTTTCTTCGAAGCCTGGCATATCCCTCAAAATTTCTTCGTGTCAGTGCCTTACTCTTGTTGACAGGCTATTCAGCAACTCATATGTTATTGATAGGCAACATCATGGTTTGCACAATTCGTGGAGTTCATTGTCATCATTGCATATTTCAACCCGAAAGGACCGGTGTCCAATCTTATCCTAAAGGGCTTCGTCGCGGACGCTTCTTGCATCCAGAAACTGCATGTAACTCCTATGTTCTTAATCGGGAATATACTCAACCTCAGTGGCACAATTCTCCGCGTTCAGTGTTATCGCACACTAGGTCGACACTTCGTATTCGAGCTCCGCATCCAAAAGGATCATCGGCTTATCACAGATGGCCCATATGCATACGTACGACACCCGAGCTACACTGGACTCATTTTGACAGTCCTGGGTGCGCTTTTGGGCCATGCATCAGGCTCGTGGATTTCACAATGTGGTGCTTTACAAAATTCCTTCATTCAAGCTCTCGTTGGGTTTTGGGTTATAGTGGCCATTGCAGTAGTACTAAGCCTACTGCTTCGTGTCAGTAGGGAGGATGCCATGCTAAAAAATACTTTTGGCGATAGCTGGATAAGGTGGTCAGAGAAGGTTCCATATCAATTGGTTCCAGGGATCTACTGAAAAGTGTATTTATCCTCGAACTCGTTGCAAAGATTTCCTGCTCAAAACATTCTGTCCGTTGCAGTTTTTCAGATGGCCCCAAGTCAACATTGTCTCCCCAGTCATCATAGAGTGCTGGTTCTTGTTCAGGGGTTGCTGATAAGTAGTCGATTTCACGGAAACTAGAGATAAAGGACGAATGGGCTCGATGCGCTACTTTTCCAAAGTTGCTTTTAGTGTTTAGGGGACCTTCGAAACTTCGAAGTGTCGTCGTCGGTTTTTAGTATGAATAACTTATTGCTTTGACGTGTGACTTCATTTCATCACAATAATCCTTACGGGAGTTGCAAAACAGCGAAATCCCACCAAAACGACGCGTGCATGTGTCGTGTTCTTCCTTGGAAGTCGATGAGATATCAGTCTGCAGGCTGTAGAATGCGAAGAGTGTACTTCTCGAGGATAAGTATTACGTTTCACGCTGAACCACATCGATTTCTTTTCGCCGACTGGACTAAGTAGTATAAGACTGCGGTTGACATAACCCTAATGATTGCGTGATTTTCTGTCTAATTATTATGCCGATGAAGATACTTGTGAACCAGCGGCTAAATTGGTGTGGTAATGTTCAGATACAGTTGACTCGCTCTGAACTCTCCCATACCCCATAATCCATACCTTTTTTTGGGAGATCCCTGTTTTTTATTCATAACCCATACATTGTCAATGATCAATCACTATGTACGCCACTCCTAAAATAGCATTAGTGCCGGGTCAGAACCATGTCTTTCTCTGTAATCTGGAGCAATTTCGGTAAGATATGACTGCATATGTCTGTTACACTAAGTGCATTGTCACGGAATGTAACAAAATGTGACAACGCTTTATAACCATACCCCAAATTGGTTCCCACGGATGGTATGGGTTAAGAGGGAATTGACTAGGCTCGTTCCCATACCTGTCTATGGAGGTCAACATGTAACGCACTCGAGAAGGGCACGGTTGATTTTTGATTTTTGATTTTTCTGATATCCATTGGAACCGGAACCGGTCCGGCGGGTTCGTTCCGGCATTGTTTTGATTATATAATACAGTGGCAAAAAGACTAGTAAATATCTTTCGCAAAACAAATTGAAGATTAATTCATGGGGTTCAGGATTGTACCTTAACTAAGACTTTTCCTCCTCCTCTTCTTCATCAAAAGCACTATCCAATCCCTTCAGACCCAATAATCTACAATGATTAACACATTTATACACTTTAATGTATTCATCAATTTCATCCTGCCCATAATCTCCTACACCACTGTCCCTAAATCAAATCTGGTAAGTTTCTGTAGATTGGAATCAAGAACATTCACAAGTTTACCCTTGACTAGTGTGAAACATCATGTCAAACAAAACATGCCTAGAACTAACCACAATGGCTAAGAATGCATTGCAACAGTAAGATTTATGAGAAAATAATTGTATTCACTTTGAATGTCAGCCATGACTACTATGTTCTGACTGTACTAATATACAAAGTGGACAAATGAAGTCAGAACATTTTCAATTAAGCTTTTGTTATGAGATGGGTATTGGATAGTACCAGTCCATTTTTGAAAGTGTTCTTGACACTTTTTTTCTAATAGCCATGCTACAAATTCTCTGCTATATCTGTGCAAAGCTAAGTCCTTACAAAGCTTCACAATTGTCAGATATATTACTCACATCTCCATACCTCTACATATTCCTTCACAAAGGATTTTGTTATATGTATGCAAATCAAGTTATTCCATGATTCCGTGATACAATTACCTCCTTTGCAAAGAGTTCCTAAGCTAAGGACTACTTGGTTATCTTTGCTCATTATTGTCCAATGAGTTACTATTTCTTTTATATCCTTCCTTTGTTCTTTACACTACAAGCTAGTTTATTTGGAGTTAGTATCACTTCGCAATCCTTACATAATGCATAGTATAAAGCTATGGTATTGAATAGGTAGTTCTGTAGCTTAGATCTGCTGCTCTTTGTATTACAAATGCTCACTCTCCATGATACATTCTCAACACTGCTCTGACATTCTGCAAAGCAACCTCCATGAACTGATGCTGCTAGTACCCCTTCATCATTGGACCATTGACATGTTGAGGGCACTACCAATAGTAGTAGTGTTGATGTCCATCTACTTCTCCTAGACTCTGTGAATCATTCCTCCCTTCATGAGGGAATTATTCCCTTGCATTCTCACCCAATTCCACCGTTCTGGAGTTGCATGATCTCAACACTCATAAATCTTACTGTTATTTAATGCATCCTTAGCTACTGTGGTTGATTCTAAGCATGTTTTGTTTGACATGATTGTTAAGACTGTTCCAGTGAGATTCTGTAAGGTCTAGGGTGAATAGGATAGTATAAAGGGATTCAATAGTGCATGGTATTGTACAGTAACTACCAATCAGTAGAAATGGATAAAGGCAAAGTCGAACAAGAACCTTAGCACCACTTTCAGTAGTGCCCCCGCTATGTCATAGTGGTTCCATTGATGTTCATAGATTTTGGGTGTCCAGAAGTCGACTGGATAAGTTCGGACAGCTAGAAGGTAAGACTGGAAGGTCCGGACAGAGTTATAGTGATAATCTCTCTAGATCAGAATGATCTAAGTTGATATTTAAACTGGAGAACTATCTACTGGACACTAATGCTTATATACCAGTAATCCTAATTGTTAAAAGAAGAACAACGAGTATCTGGGATAAAACAATAAGTATTGTAAAAAGTTCCCAATAATATAAATAAAAGACAATAGTGTGAGAATTAAAAGTAATTGTATCTGTCAACATTGGATGCATCGTACAGTCTGGTCCCGAACTGATATGGAAAGGAAAGGAATGAATTATAAATGTGTTACAGGTATGCCTCCGGTCCTCCGTACAAAGCTACCAGCTTCGGACATTGACTTGTGCTTTATAATTCCTTCCGACTTTGATTGTCTCGATCGAATCATATGAAGCATTCAATTTGTTATATATATGCCAAGCTCCACTATGCTTTCCAGACGATTTCCGAGGTCATCGATCACTATATGAACATTCCGGCATTCCGGCCGATCTTCCGGTCAATCAATCATCCTTCCGATCCATTTTGTGTTTGTTACCAAGTTCAACTCGAATCTCAGTCAATTTTGTACTCCATTCCTTGGCTCAATAACTTCGGAACAACCTCAGATACATCACATGACACTCGGTCATCATGACCGATGCATTCTCATGCCTGTCGGCTCTTGGAAAACACCGTTATTGTATTATTTTGAATCCTTCTCACTTATTGTCTTTTATTTAACAATTAGGCAGTTTAGTACTTAGGGCAACTTGTTTAGTTTGGTTCCCCAGCTTGAAATAAAAGTTACCTTCTATACTCCTTCTCTATTACACTTAATCACGTCTGGATCAATCAATCAGATACTTCCGATGCTCCGGAAATTCATTCTTCTTCACACTTCGTAGGGACACCCAGATAACATGTAGGGAGCATTGCTGAAGTCCCATCACTTCCCAAGGCCCGTGTAGCCTTTCCATTACTTCGTTTTGCTGTTACTATAGTTTCCGGACTCCGAAGCTTCGAACAGAGCTCCGGAACCTTGATCTATTTCCTTCCGGTGCACGGCTTTAACACAATTGTTGAATGCTAAGTATCCTCACACTATTGTCTTTTAATTATATTGATGTCACCAAACTATATTAGTTATTGTCATTTACTTACAGCTCTTATTGTTATAGATTTAACAATTAGGATTACAGGTATATAAGCTGTAGTATCTTGTGCATAGCTCTTCAGTTTAAATATCAACTTAGATTGCTGCTGAACTCCATCCGGATCTCTCTCCTCTAATCGTTTAACATTTGCACTATAACTGAACGTTGTCTGGATGTCTTTATCCACTTACTCGTCATTCTGAACATTCACCGAACCATACGACGAAGCGGGGGCACTACCAAAAGTAGTGTCAAGGTTCTAGTTCATCATTATCATCTTCTGTTGCAATCGAACTAACCAATACTCTTCGGTTACATCTTTTGATCACCTTTGAGACTTTGGTTATAAACCACAGTCTCGATTCACCTCGATTACACTCAGGTCACTTCGATTCATTTCTACCCCTATAAGACTCTACGGAACACCACCGGCACAGTCTTAACAAAATGTTGGTTCGGTATGTTCCATATGAGGTAGCGGAAGCATACCCATAACAATGATGTTCCACACTATTCAAGAATAAGCTTGTTAATGATCCAATTCCAGTGGTGCAAGAAATTATTGGTAGAATTGTCGTGACATATATGGGTACCTACTTCATTTTTCCATAAGCTTTCCATATCTTTCCATATCCTTCTATTTCTTTCTATTGGTTTCCCATGCTGTTGCTTACTCATCTGGACACTCCTACATATAGTACTGTAGTTGACACCTAGTTCCCCATCTTGACCTCTTGGTCTTTGGAACTAGGTTAGTATTTGTATCTTCTTTACAGTCAATATACTAAACTTGGTCTTTGGAACTAGGAACTAGTTTTCCTTGTGTGACCCTAGTGATTGGCCCTTGTGCTGTCACTGTTGTCTTGATCACAATCTCTTTCAGCCTTTGTGTGTGGTGCTAGCCCCACTCCTCACCTTGACTTGTGTTTGAGCCTGTGCTTTCCTCTGTGCTTTCTCCTTTTGTCACCACAAGAATGGAATTGATGAATACATTGAAGTGTATAAATGTGTTAATTGTCAGCAACTTGCTAGCTATCTCAAAAGGCAACCAGGCATCACATGATAGTCAATGAGCAAGAGGGCAAAAAAGATAATGAGGATGAATAAAACCCAATACAAGTCTAGCTACTGAGGAGTATAGATGAGAATAGAGCTAAGGAATATAACTGCGAAATATTCTATCTTATATACATATGGGAAATGAAACTGTGAGAAGTATCTTGCACTGTAACCACAAAGATATAGAATATGAGTTGCTCATGAATATAAGAAAAACTGTAGGTATATGGTGAGTAAACAACAAGGCAATATAAAAGAAATGTGGAGGCAGGACAATAATGATGACACCCTGTCAATGAACTGACAGGCATGAGAGAGTCGCTCCCAGGTGAAATGATAATGCAAGAACAATAAGGTTGCCACATGTAATCCAAATGGAAATGAAAATTTAATGAGTGCTAGTGTAAGTGCTTTAGTGCTTAAGTAAGAAAATATTAGAGGAAAAGAAAAAGAAAAGAATAATGGAAAAAGATGCTTTCATAACATTAATCATTGTGTAGACAGTCGTAAGTACTGTAATCTCAGAACACATCAAAATGGGTGTAAGATCTCTGTGTATTAAAGTAATCACCTGTAGACAGTCATAAGTACTGTAACTATATAAATGTGATTAGCCATCATACAAGTAGAGTAGGGAATATAAAGTACTCACTCCCAGAACACACTGAAATGGTGTCACGAAACATTCTTTTTCATTATTCTTTTCCTTTTCTTTTATTTACTTACCTAATCACCAAAGCGCTTACACTGGCGCTTATTATATTTTCATTTCCGTTTAGGTCATATGCATCAGCCTTATTGTTCTCACATTATTGTTTCACTTAGGCACAACTCTCTTGTGTCTGTCAGCTCATTGACAGGACGACATCATTATTGTTCCGCTTCCATGCTTCCTTTTATATTGCCTTATTGTTTACTCACCTAATACCTACAGCTTTACTTATGGATATGAGCGACTCTGTTACGATCATGCGCACTGGTCGTATACATCGCACGTAGCGCTCCGCACCGACACAGTCAACCATACATGATCAAGTCCATCATCGATGCGATGCACCAATGATATGGATCAGGTAATCTACTTCCGTGATACTTATCCATCTCTCCTCCTTATCCCATCGCTCCCCCTTCGGATGGGCTATACACCATACCGTCTTCCTCTCCCCATTAGTCCACTGTCTTCCTATCTGCACTCATTATCTCTACTCCCGATTTGCTGTAACTACTTTAGGATATTCTGTAGCGATACCCGAGATAGCGAACTTAGCATATAAGACTTGTGATTGTAGGTAGAAGCCTTAGTTTTAATATCGAATTGGTACAACTCTAATATCATACTCCACTTGCTCTCTCATACTCTTCAACCTCGTTCGACCCCATCGATCTTCAGTCGACACTACTTCAATTCCGAACGATCTCAGCACGGACCATATGGCGTAGCGAGGGTACTGTCGATAATGGTACCAAAGGTCCACTCGACTTGCACGCTCCTAACAGACTCTTATTGTAGATCCTCATGGTTACGGCGTGAGACATCCCTCACGGCTTCATATCCCATTAGTATATAAGACTTAGTATTTCATAGATATATTCCTTAGCTCTATTCTCATCTATACTCCTTGGTAGCTAGACTTGTAGTTGGATTGCTTTATCCTCATTGCTTTCTTCATCCTCTTGCTCATTGTTCATCGTGTGATGCCTGGTTATCTCTTGTGAGAGCTAGCGAGTCACTGACAAATGGGTGCAAGAGCTGAGAGTGCAAAATTAATCTATGATCTGTATATAAGCGATACAAGTGTCACGAAACACTCTTTTTATTATTCTTTTCCTTTTCTTTTATTTACTTACCTAATTATTAAAGCACTTACACTAGTGCTTGTTATATTTTCATTTCCATCTAGATCACATGCATCAACCTTATTGTTCTCACGTTGTTGTTTCACTTGGGCACAACTCTCTCATGTCTGTCAGGTCATTGACAGGTCGACATCATTATTGTTCCGCCTCCATGCTTCCTTTTATATTGCCTTATTGTTTACTCACCGAATACCTACAGCCTTACTTATGGATATGAGCGACTCTTATTGTAGATCCTCATGGTTATGGTGTGAGACATCTCTCATGGCTTCATATCCCATTTAGTATATAAGACTAGGTATTTTGTAGTTGTAGTCCTTAGCTCTATTCTCGTCTATTCTCCTCAGTAGCTAGACTTGTATTGGGTTGTTTTATCCATCCTCTTTTGCTTTTTCGCCCTCTTGCTCATCGTCTATTGCGTGATGCCTGGTTGTCTCTTGTGAGAGCTAGCGAGTCACTGACAGAAGAATAGAGCTTCTACCACACACCACCTGTCACAACAAAACTTTTACAAACTTGCCTAGGATTCAACACACCATTGGAAACTAGTTTTTTTCTTGATACGTTACACATTTTTCATTTACACCAAACTTACCCCTCCTACTATAATCCAACATGACTGACTGGTCAATACATGCACCTGACCTACCAGAAGTCACCAATGCTACCCCTACTCCATGTCGGGTCTTTGTCAATTCACCAGGAAACTACGATGGAGATCCCACCACCTATCGACCATGGCGGTGAAGAATGATGGCCTACGTTTCCAAATTAATGGAGATGAAGCAGGTTGACAACTCCCATCGTGTCACCACCATCATCATGTCCTTCCTAGTTGGAGGAAAAGCCGACAAATAGGCCCAGGTCTACACTGATGACCACTTTGACATTGACAAGGGGCTATGGGACATTACTGGGAAGGAGCTCATTGATGATATGGACAAGGAGTTCACTAACATTGCAAAGGAGAAGGAAGCCCGCGACAAACTAACCTATATCCAACAGGGGAAGGCTTCTGCAGGTGACTTTTTCAAGGAATTTGAACTGTTGCTGAAAGATGCTGGATACAAGAAGGACAAATCAGATGTCCTTACCCTGGCGGAGAGGGCCATCAATCACAACCTTCTATACAACATCATAAAAGGGCAAACAGAGCCCTTTGAAGACTACAAGGAGTTGAAGAAGGTAGTTACAGGGGCTGATAACGTAAGGCAGCAGTGGGCCGAACAGAAGAGAGGTTACGGGTATGCGGGGTGGTGGAATGTTAACCCACAGGGACAGAGTCATGGACAGTCATCTACTCAGCAGAACCGGCAGGAGCCAAAGCAGCTCCAAGGGCAGAGTACCCTGTGGCACAGAGGAGAGATGCCACCAGCACCATGTTCGGATGAACAGGCAGGCCAATGGACATTGACCAGGCAAGGGAGAAGCAGCTGTGCTTCAACTGTGGAGAGCCGGGACACATGAGCAGGAATTGTCTGCACAAGAGAAAGGCAGTAGTCCGAGGTATTATGCTAAACATGAGTGAGCAGGAATGTACGGACTTCATTAACAACTTGGGTTTTCCCAAGGCTCCTCAGTAGATATAGGTCTGCAGGAGCCTTCACATATGGACATTTCAAATTTTGTTGATAGTGGTATGGATTATCTAATTAGTACAGGTACTAAACAGAAAAATGCCTCTGCCTTCACCTACACAAAACCCAAAACCAGAAAACCTATATGATACAAACCCAACACTGCCGAATGGCTGACTCAGAGAATCAGAGAAGATCAAATCCTGAGAGCAGTGGGATTGTTGCAAACCTGGATGCCCTCTTCCCAGGAAAAGGAAGCCTCGGAAGAAATTGTCATGGACATACAAAAACAGAACTGGAAAATGGCAGTCACAGCGATCAGAAGTCTCAAGAACAAAAGGAGCTATGTTCGTGGGACACGCGGCAAAAGCCTGAAGCTTCCGGCAATACTTGAGACACTGGAGGATGATCAACAGATCGTCACACAAGGACTTCTAGACAGCAGAGCAACCAGCTCCTGTATCGACTCAGAATTTGTCAAACAGCACAACCTTGTCACCAAAGACTTACCAGTCAAGACACTCGTCTATAATGCCGATGGCATGCTCAATGATGCCAGCTCAATAGATAAGTATGTCGAGATACAGATGACTATTGGCGATCACTCGGAGATCATACAATTCAGAGTAGTAGGTCTAGGAAAGAATAATATCTTTCTAGGACTAGACTGGCTACGACACCACAACCCAAGTATTGATTGGGAGATGTCTGAACTAACCTTCGACAGGTGTCCAACACAATGTGGTTACAACCCACACTTCTGGACACCGGAAGATACTCACTCCAGAGCCGCATTAGAAGAAGGCAAACAACTTTTCTTGTTTGACTGGGATAGGTATGTCCATGAACAAGTACAGTCGAGGAAATGGATGGAGGAACATGTGAAGAAGGAGATGGCAAAGGAGTTTGACAATTCCAAGTTCTATGTCAGGGAGTATCCTGATGTTTTTAGCCAGGAAGAATTCGACCAGTTACCGCAGAGACGTCCATGGGACCACACCATTGACCTGATGCCAGGTTCCAAACCTCTCGACTGCAAGGTTTATCCTTTGAATCCGAAAGAACAGGAGGCTCTTGACAAATTCCTCGAAGAGAACCTCCAGACTGGACGAATCTGACCTTCCACTTCGCAAATGGCTTCACCTTTTTTCTTCATTAAAAAGAAAGATGGCACTCTATGACCAGTACAGGATTATCACAAACTGAACGAGATGTCGGTTAAAAACCAGTATCCACTTCCTCTCATTCAGGAGCTAATTGATTGTTTGAAAGGTGCTAAGGTCTTCACGAAAATGGACATCCAATGGGGTTTTAACAACATCTGGATAAAGGAAGGTGATGAGTGGAAAGTGGCTTTCCGAACTGACCAAGGGTTGTTTGAACCCACCGTTATGTTCTTTGGACTTACTAATTCTCCTGCGACATTCCAAGGGTTCATGAACCATATCCTGTGAGACCTCATCAATGGGGGTCACGTCATAGTTTACATGGATGACATTCTGATATTTACCAATAGCATTGAGGAACACCGACAACTCATTAAACAAGTACTCAACATTCTACAGGAACACAAGCTATTCTTGAAACCTGAAAAATGCTTGTTCAAAAAACCAGTAATCGACTATCTCGGTATTATCATCAGAAATGGAACTATACGAATGGATCCAAAGAAGGTCCAAGCAGTACGAGATTGGATTGCTCCACAGAGGAAGTGTGATGTCCAGCAATTCTTGGGGTTTTGTAACTTCTTCAGACGCTTTATTCATGGGTTTAGTCTTGTAGCGAAACCACTGACACAGCTTACTGGGAATGGGACTTGGAAGTGGGAAGAAGAACAGGAAGGAGTGTTCGAGGAGCTGAAATGCCAGATTTGTGAAGAAGTAGTCTTGCTTATTCCTTGCAATCATGGGCAGTTCTGAGTAGAAGCCAATTCATCAGACTATGCTAACAGTGCAATATTATCCCAATTTGTTGATAACAGGTGGCATCCAATCGCTATTTGTTCCCATTCCCTCAACGAGGTTGAATGGAATTACAAGATTTATGACAAAGAACTCATGGTGATAATGGATTCACTAGACAATTGGCGACAATATCTGTTAGGTGTGGAGGAACAGATCGAGATTTTTACGGATCATGCAAACCTCCAGTATTTCAAAAAGCTGCAGAAACTCAACTGACGACAAGTGTGCTGGGTACTGGAATTAGCAGAGTATAATTTCGATCTTGTTCATAAACCTGGTAAATTGATGACCAAAGCTGATGCCCTGTCAAGGATGACAGGTCTTGAGACAGGGGACAAAGACAACGAGAACATTGTTCTCTTGAAACCAGAACTTTTCATCCATGCTCTTGACCTGTCTGCTCCTGAAGATCTCCTGCTATCAGAGATTCAAAAGAATAGAAACCAAGTAGATCGGATCGTACAGGATGCCCTGGCTACCAAAAACCCTGAGTGGACTGAAACCGACAGAGTTATTACATGGAAAGGGTGCATTTATGTACCAAAAAACCGCCTACTCCAGTCCAAAATAATCACTCAGTACCACAACACACTGCTAGCAGGACATCCTGGACAGTATAAGACAACAGAACTGATTACTCAGGACTACTGGTGGCCAGGGGTTACACAAGATGCGGGGAAGTACGTTGAAGGTTGCGAGAAATGCCAGGCGACAAAATCACATCGTACCAAACCAGTCAGACAACTTCATCCACATACGGTACCAACTGAACCATGGCAGATAATTGGCACTGATATGATAGGGGAATTACCAGAATCAGGAGGGTATAACACTATTCCAGTGTTTATTGATCATTTTTCCAAAAGACTGTGACTGGTTCCATCACACACAACCATCACATTGGAAGGAATGGTAAAGATATACTGTGATCGAATTTTCTCTATCCACGGCATTCCACAAAAGATCATACATGATTGTGGACCTCAGTATCATTCCCGATTTATGAAAGAACTTTATCATTTATTGGGAATAGAAGCGAATTACACTACAGCATACCATCCACAGACCAATGGCCAAATGGAACAAACAAACCAGGAGATAGAGCATTATCTCTGTTTGTTCATTAGTTATCATCAAAACGACTGGCACAAGTGGTTACCACTCAGAGTTTGCCTATAACAATTGAGTACACTCTGCAACAAAGGTCTCCCCCTTTTATGCTGACAATGGTAGACACCCCTACAAAGGCACTGCACCTCAAATGACTTCGGACAACCCCACAGCACAGGTGTTTGCAGATGGAATGAAGAAAGTTTGAGAGGAAGTAGGAGCGGCCTTAGGGAAGGCCAATGATGACATGAAGAAGTTCTATGACAGGAAGCGGAGAGTTGGGGTAGAGTATAAGCCAGGCAATAAGGTTTGGCTTGAGGGAACTAATTTATTGACAGATCAGCTGATGAAAAAGTTAGGAGACAAACAGTTTGGACCATTTACAGTTCAGAAGAAGATAGGTGCTAGTTCCTACAAACTAGACATTCCCTCTACATGGAAACGTATCCATAATGTTTTCAACGAAGTCCTCCTCACCCCTTATAGGGAGCCACAATTCCCATCTCAACCACAAAAAACCCAACCACCTCCTATCATCATAGGAGAAGAAGAAGAGTTCAAAGTCGAAGAAATCCTTGATTCCTGGAAGGTAGGAAGAGGGATCAAGTACAAAGTTAGATGGTGAGGGTATGGGCCACACAAGGACACTTGGGAGCCTCAGTCAAATATTATGCATTCCTCTGATTTGTTGAAGGAATTCCATGACAAGAACCCGACCAAACCCAAACCTGCCACCCTAAACCAACTTGAGATCCCTATTTCTTTATTTCCTACCAAATTATTCTGTCCTATGCCCCAGCCATACACCGAAAATGCGACACCACAATGTTAGAGGTCGATGTCGACACACAAAACCACAAGCGGCTAAGTGTCTCAGACGTCTCAGAGAAGAAACCCAGAAGTCAAGTTGAATAACGAAGCTAAGGTCACTACAGGACCTTAGCTGACCTTATATACAAAAGTACGAATCTAATCTACAATAGAGTCGTTGGTCAAACGCTATGACAAACAAGTCCGTGATAGATACGAGCACGGATGCTAACCGAGTATAAGTAATCAAAAGGATGTCAGCAGCGGGTCGTAACCGAGTACGGGACCCGATGAGTAGCGTAGAATGTGTAAAGGAAAACGAAGAACTAGAATATCCAGATGCCCAGTCACAGGACACAAGCGCCCTACGACAGGCGCCTACGCGCTAAGAGTTACTCGTAGTGTTAGTCGTTCCTGACACACAATTACCCTCCAAAAATTTTGTTAGACAACAGGTGCTTCGTGGAACTTGCACTCTAGGGAGGGGGTAATGTCATGAAACAATCTTTTCATTATTCTTTTCCTTTTCTTTTATTTACTTACCTAATCATTAAAGCTTACACTGGCACTTATTATATTTTCATTTCTGTTTAGATTACACGTGTCAACCTTATTGTTCTCATGTTGTCGTTTCACTTAGGCGCAACTCTCTTGTGCCTGTCAGCTCATTGACAGGACGACATCATTATTGTTCCGCCTCCATGCTTCCTTTTATATTGCCTTATTGTTTATTCACTGAATACCTACAGCCTTACTTATGGATATGAGCAACTCTTATTGTAGATCCTCAGAGTTACGGTGCGAGACATCTCTCACGGCTTCATATCCCATTTAGTATATGAGACTAGGTATTTTGTAGTTGTAGTCCTTAGCTCTATTCTCGTCTATTCTCCTTGGTAGCTAGACTTGTATTGGGTTGTTTTATCCATCCTCTTTTGCTTTTTCGCCCTCTTGCTCATCGTCTATTGTGTGACACCTGGTTGTCTCTTGTGAGAGTGTTATATCTATGCAAGCTAAGTCTTTACGAAGCTTCACAATCCATTCTGCTACTTAGATATTACTTATATCCTTTTATTACTATGCAATTACTTTGCGAAGGAATTCCGACGCAAAGCAATTACTCTTTATCTCTTATCATTCTTATCGGATTTACACTATCCCTTTTATATCCTTTCCTTTGTTCTTTACTTATGAGCTAACCCATTCAGGCATGGCATAGCTTCGCGATCCTGACTTACCTTTAGTATAAAGCTACAGTATCGAATAGGTAGTTCCTTAGTTTAAATATCAACCTTGATAGCACTTCGATAGTGATACCAATTAATCCTCTATCTGTATCATTGTTTTAACATCCTCGCTGTCAGTACGTTCCGCGATAGTCATCATGAACGGAACACATTTACCTTTCTTCTCTTGTGGACATGTGAAGTGTCGAGGACTCTACTAATAGTGGAGTCAAGGTCTGACTACATTGTATAGGATTGTTTTACCTTGCGAAGTATTTTACTTCGTAATTTCCTTGCGATCATCCCGTGATCATTCCCAATGATCCCTTTGTGCACGATCATAACAGAGAGCTAGCGAGTTGCTGACACATATCCCATTTGTATGTAAGACTTAGTATTTTGTAGTTACATTCCTTAGCTCTATTCTTGTCTATTCTCCTCGGTAGTTAGACTTGTATTTGGGTTGTCTTATCCTTATCGCTTTTCATCCTCTTGCTCATTGATTCTTGTGTGATGCCTGGTTGTCTCTTGTGAGAGCTAGCGAGTCGCTGACATAGACAGTCATAAGTACTGTAACCATATAAATGGGATTAGCCATCATACAGGTAGAGTAGGGAATATAAAGTACTCACTCTCAGAACACACCAAAATGAGTGCAAGATCTGAGAGTGCAAAATTAATCTATGATCTGTATATAAGCAATATGAGTCTGAATATGATCAGACGGGCACAGTCAATTTGAAAGTAAGAATCATCTCCAAGACATTTAAAATTTAAAGTAGAAGAGACATGATCATGATCATGAAGGCAAGATGAGTCCAGAACACAGAAAGGGACTTTGGTTACTCCAGAGGAGCAGTCGGGGACAACATATGCATCTCCCCTAGTATCCTATCTCTAACACATTGTAGACTATTCACTATTCGGTTTGAAGGGATTGGGTTGTGATTTTGATGAAGAGGAGGAGGAAAAGTCTTGATTAAAATACAATCCTAGACCCCATGAATTAATCTTCAATTTGTTTTGCAAAAGATATTTACTGGTAGTCTTTTTGCCACTGTATTATATAATTAAAATAATGCCGGAACGAACCCGCCGGACCGATATCAGAAAAATCAAGAATCAAAAATCAACCGTGCCCTTCTCGAGTGCGTTACAACCTGTCGATAGACAGGCTGGTGTATATCGAAGGATTCATAGTGAGCGTCCGCGGGGTTCGAAATTTCACCTGCGAATTCTCAACGTAGTTCTATGGCCTTCAACCCTGAACCATTTTCGTGACTTTTCTTTTTCCCTTCAAGTCCCAGTCCACAACATTCAGAAATTTCTCAGTCGCCTGGCTCCAGAAAAAGTGTGATCGCATTGAAGAAAACTCGTTTGCAGAGGTCAGGCTTGTCTCGAGAACAAAATCCATGGGGCTCATGTCGAACTCGGAGCGTAAAAGTGTTACAATCCCAAGCAGCTTCTGATTTCGTGTAAAACTATCTGAGCTCCGAGGATGAGGGGACAGAAGAGTTGAGGCCGGTATATGGGGTGTCAAGCTACCGGAGGATATGCATTGTCAGATAACGGTACAGGCTGCAGAGGCATTGAAGCACGCGAATGAGAGCAGGAAAAGGTGTTTATAATTGATCAAGAGTATATACAGGGGTCAACGCTGGTGAAAAACGCGATATAATGTGGTCGTTGTTGCGTACGATAACGAAGAAGTAGAACTACGTTAGGAATTCGCAGGTGCAGTGTTCGGCCGGAAGTAAAATTTCGAACTCCGCAGACGCTCACTATGAAACCTTCGAGATGCATAGACAGGCGTGGGAACTAGCCTATGTGCTTTGTTTACATAGAATGACTAAGCGATGCGAAACTTCTTTTTGGCTCAAATTTAGTCATAAGCTATCGGAGATGATTGTAGAATCCTTTCAGAATTGCAGCTCAGGCCCAGGCGCTCACCTATGATCTGGATGCAATAACCCAGTGTACGCTGCATGCGGACGACGAGCACTAATTGAGCACGATGTTGGATTCGCGCTCAATAGATGGAATTACGGTGTAGATACTTCCGCAAAGAGTAGTTATACGACAGGATATCCTGGATGGCTATGGTCAAGCTTAAGTCAAAATGGAGGATAATGAATCTTGATGAGCAAGTATCACAGGGCGCCCGGTGTGTTTATTTATATTTATGTTATTTATATTGGCCTGCCGGCGCAGCGTCTGCACACTTGGAACGCGAGCCTAGAACTGTCATGAGAATAGCGTCTGAGCAATACAAGATCTATAGATACACTGAGGATTTCAAAGAGGCAGAAAATTGAGGCAAGAACAGGCAAGAACTCGTATGTACTATGATGTGGAGTCCAGGGAATTCGGAACGAAGAGCGGGAAGAAGACGGATGCGCCATCAATTGTTTGTGTTTTGAAATTTGATCGTGACGATCTTCTGGCATCGCCACCAGCGCCTATCAATTGTTTGTTCCTCTCAAGTTGCCTGAGTTGCTTTTTACACTCTTCTACTTTCAACCAGGGATACTTATCCTGTATTCTATCCCAGCTCTACCCACACAATTAACCACTGTGCTTGCCAGTGCCGACGAGGGGAGACAACCGTAAGCTTCCTTCACTGCGCTCACTGTCTTCGCGTCTGAATTTGAATTTCGTAGTCGCAGAATTCATTTTCAATGGTTCGCGGTCGTAAGAAAGACATGTCGATCCCTGTGTCCAGAACAATTGCCCTTCAACGAGATTATCGTGAACGGAAGGCAAAATATGTTGCTCACCTGGAGGACAAGTGCAAGTCACTTGAAGAGCAGAATGCTCGATTGATTGAAGAAGTGAAAGAGCTTAGAAGACTCTCGAGTTCGAAAGAACAAAATAATCCTGGATCCGGTTTGGAATGTGGTTTAGAAGAAGTAACAAAGGTACCGTTATACTGTTGTGGATTTCGAATCTATTTAATTGTTTGTGCTGATATATTAGAATGAAGCCTTTGGGAATGTAATAAAGACGCTCTCCGCTGCCATGTCCTCCATTCAAAACTTTCAGCACCTCGCTGAAGGCCAAGATAGCCCACACTCCTCATCATCGACACCCCCCACTTCCGTGACATCTTCCTCGTCGTTGTCATCTGATATTTCCTCGCCCTCCTCTTACTCTGCATTTAGAATGCAATCTTCCGCAAGATGTCTAACAAATATAGCCGGGAGGACAAGCTTCTCTCCTGCAGTTGACAGCTATGCTTCGGACCATCCAAGTGCGACACCTTCTCCCTCACCTAGTTTCGGCGATGCACCTGGTTCACAAATAAATTACCAACGTACTGGCAATGCTTCAGATAATTCATATAGCGCATCACATTATTGGGATGAGACCTCCTCTGCCCGTTGCCTGAGCTATTTTGGCTCAGATAAACCGAATGTACGCCAAACCACCAATTCCGAGCTTCTACCACCTCAGGGTAGTGCCTTGACTCTTCAGGGTGCTGCAAAAGCGCTATCTGATTTGTCGTCCAATGTTCTTATGAATCACTCAGCGTTCCGGAGCTCCTCCTCAGTATATCCAACGACACTGCCTAGCGTTAGCGGGTATGCAGATAATATCGTGTCGGCTGGACAACCATCGCATATGCGCTCAAGTGTGTATGGAGGTGGTTATGGAATGCCTATCCGGGGAGAATCTTACATGCCAGCTTCCGGATGAGCTTGTCTCTCAGAATCGAAAATGTAAGTTGTTGTACACTACCTGAGAAGAGTCCGACGGACTGAATGTCAGATATGGATCCACATCGGGCTTTTTTGTCGCACCAGAGTGTCCACAAGCACGCCATGGCTCGGGTCATTCAAGTTTTCGGGGTTACTGCACCCAGTCCCTAATTTCAAATTTCATCAGTAGCATCTTGAATGTAACTATCTATGCCGCTAAGTAATCTTGCAAGTACTACTCACCTTACCAGACTATGATTCCGAAAACATCAATTGTATCCCATTACTTGACCTCAATCACTCGAACTCTTTCTTTTGCGTCTGATTTTCAGTAACAAATCCGCGTCTCTCGTAATCTTATTCGTCTTCGTTATTGTATCTTTGACTGTGCGTGAAAAAAGTGGAATTCTCAGATACTTCCGCTGCTTTTGAAGCCGCGGCGGCATTTGCGTTATTTACTCCTTCCTTACCATCATGGCCGACCTGACAGTGCTTTCTTCTTCTGCTCTTCCTATATATCCTCTTGTCAGTGCCTCTCGCTCATCTTTCTTCAGCAATTATGTCCCAGGTGCCAGCTCGAGTAAAGTAAATCTGGCAACCGATGTGCTGAAAGGCCATAAGTCAGAACGGCCCGCTCGATTGGATATTCAGCAGAAAGCTCGTCGAAAATCTCGCAGAGAAGAAGCTGAAGGAGATGAGGATGGTCAACCAGAACAGGGTTCTGAAGAGGAGGACGTAGAGGTAGAATCACCCGATTCATACGTAGGATCCCAGTCTGCTGGCTGGAACCGTAGTGGACATTATTGGCAACTAAATCCAGCGTCTTCTACATCGCCAAATCTTACTCCAACTGTTCGAGGGAGGACAAAACTCCAGCAACATCGGCCTACTAGATCTCGAAGTGCTCCTCCCACTCAAATGACTTTTTCAGAGCCGCCATCAAAGCCACTTACTGCCGCCCCAGATGAGACTACATTCGACTTTCATCGGTCACGGCGTTATACGAGTGGTTCAACATATACATCCGGTACCGACTCTAGCCATTCTTCGCCTTCAAACTCGTTCTCTAGTCCTCCTTCATCGTACGGTTATGGTTATGGAAAGTCGAAGAATGGAGATCTACTGCGCCCTCCACCGCCTTTACGTGCGCTGATCTCATCCCATTCTTTCTTGTCAAGATCTTTACTGACATATATTAAAGATCGACCTACTACGTTCTGGCGGCGTACACCTCGCTCCGGCGTGACAGCCTCCTCATATTCACCTTCCTCGCATTTGATACGACGATCGACTTTTATTGCCGCTGGATTACCGTTTGAGAGGCCTATGGCGGATATCAGTGCACTGGGAGTGGAAAGTCGGGTCAAAGCTCAATTTGACGAGGATAACGCACGAGCAAAAGTCAGTGAGGTATTCTGGGAAGTCGTTGTACAGCGTTGATTATGGCACGTCTGGAGTGAGCACCGAGTTATATTCCACGATATAACTCTTCTCAATATTCAATCTATCCAGAAGTCCAAACTACCACTATTATTTTGGTCTCTACCAGTCGTTCAATCGAAAGATACCTGGTTATCTTTGGTGTCGGCATCCTAGAGCTCTTTCCCTCTTCAACCGTGACGCATACTCTGCCTGCGTTCCTTTAGATTATGTGTGGGGCAGGAGTACAGGAGTTCTTCCTGTAGTTCCCCATGGACAAAGATTGGATCATACCCTTCTCGCCTGATAATGGCACTAATATATTCTTGATACCAACTCGTGATACCTTGCTCTGTAACTTCTTGAATATGCACATCAGTTACATTATATGAGGGATCATGGACAGTGAAGATTCACAGAAACCTTCGCACTCGATTGGGGTCAAAAACAAGTAACCCAGAAACCAGGACATGGTCAGTATAATCACACCCTGTATCAGACTTGTATGTTCCATTATTGTACAATATATGGTACGCTGGTGGATCAGGAATTGGACCTCACCAGTATAATTTATATCCTATCTTGTCCTATCTATCCAATCCGTATGCACTTGAAGCTTGAAGTTCCTCAAAGGAGGATGCACTTTCTCAAGCCATCGAAATGTTCACGCACTATCGAACCCCACAGCACACCTACATCTGCAAAGGATGTGTCACAACAAAATGATTCCGCTCCCTCCGTTTATTTTGCTTCAAAATTGTCTCACCAACTAGTACTACAAAGGTCACAACTCAAGACTGGTTCGAACAGTACATTCAAGTTCAACGCACTTCCACTCATTCAGTAGGAGAAAGGATAATTAATTGGAAGAATGTTTGAATTTAGCGATGCTTGACTATGTGCTGTATAGTATGCGTACTACTTGGTGTCCACCAATAGCACCATAGAGATATTCCGCCGAAAATATGTACATCTTTTAAATCAAGCGCACTGACTAACGTCGTTCATCTGCTTGAATGAGTGTAACTGCTTTATCTGACCGAGGTGAGATAGTACACTTGAAGGAGCTAGGATGACTGGAAAACAAGAATTAGTAGCTTTAGACTATAAATCCAGATAAGCCGCTTGCCTGATAGTACCGGTACTTTGATCCGTATCAGGCTCAATGACTACACCATCTTCGGAGTACTTGGAGATGTTGAAAACAGCAAGAGCCATCGCGCACGAAATGAACACCGAAGCATCAGCTAAGACTCGACCTATCGTGAAAGTAGTCTGTTAGACCACGTCGGGAAAAATGCTTTATTCCAAACATACCAGGACAAATGCTGATTGACATCCGGGTTCAACATTAGTTTCTGATTAGAGCATTTACACTGCAGTTCTCACCGGCGACCAAATCCAAAACAGGACTCCCTAGGATCTATCTCGGCCTTGGGCCCTATAAATCGCTCAGGTTTGAAGGTCATTGGATCATGGTAGACTTCCGGATCATGATTCATTTGCCTAGTACGAGTTGGAATCATCTACACCCCTCTATTCAATGCCGAATACTGAAGTAAAACGTACCAGAGATTCGCCATAACCAAAGCACCTTTGGGAATAAAGTAGCCTTTGAATACGTTATCCTCAGTAACGCGATGAGGTACACCTTGACCAAAATTTACTGATGATCCCAAGAGAAAAAAAGTTGGAATATTTACTGGTCGGGACCACGGAATGCCATCGTAAAGCTTCTAAGGTGACAGCTTGAATGTAGGGTAGGTGGTCTCTGTCTTCAAAGCTAGGAAGACGATCATTTCCTACCACTGCGTCGAGCTCCGCTTGTGCTTTAGCCTGAACTTCTGGGTACATAGACATCGCCTTGAAGAAAGAATAGATGGCCGAAACAGTCTGAAGAGCAAGATAAGCAAATATCTTGAGGGTAACTCAGAGATTACGGACCGTGTCAGCACCACCTAATTCCAACAGTCAACTCAGTAACTTGGTACACAGAACGTGCCAAATTTACACACCAGAATACAGTGATGCAGAAGACCACTTGATTTCGAATTCTTGGTCTGGGCTCAAGTTTTGATCCTCCACCAGTTTTGAGACATATGAAGGCTCAGCTGAGCCCGCAGCCTGATGTATACTTAATCTTTGTGTTGCGAATTCCTATACGAACGACTCACAATGTGTTGCTTGACATGATCATAAGGCAGGTCGACCATTTCATTTAATGTTGCAGACCATTCTTTAGCCGTTTGTTTGAAGGATGCGCCAGGGAACCAATCAGGAAGGTATTGCACTTTACAGACCATTGATTTGAATTAGAGTCAAAAATCAGCTAAAAAGGACGTACAGAAGGGTACAAGATTCACAAGGAATCCAGGAGCAGTAGACAAAGCGAACTGCTCTGTAGCCTGTTTGGCAATGCGTTGACCCATTGATACGCAAACGAAATAATAGACTGACCTTATCTGCAAGTGTGACGAAGGGATCATCTCCTTCTCCGACTTCATATCCATGCGAAATACGAAGAATAATTGCACCTGCAGTCCTTGAAGTGAACCATTCAATGCCTGCAATTCAAAGACCGAGTGAGATCTTACTTGCGAATGTGGTTCGAAAATTCAGCAGGTCGCGAGAGTAATCGCTTTAAAAAGCGATGAGTTTCTAACTCTTCTACAGGATGAAAAGACTTCATCGTAGAGGCGTTTCCAAAAAGCTGATGCGCGAGACGTCGATAGTTACGAAAACGCTCTCCATAAGGAGTAAGCACGAGGGTATTTTTCCAACCACACAACTCGCCTCCCATAGGTATCACCGGACGATCCGAGTATATCGCACTATGTTTATCAAGCATGTCCTTCGCAACACTGGCAGAATTCACGATTATAAGGGGTTGTCCGAGAACTACAAAAATTCGTGAAGAACTCGAAATAGTCAGCATGACATATTTCAAAACATACCTGTAACCGAAGCCAATTTTCCTGAAAGAATTAACTGATCAGACAGACGGCTGAATGGAACGCGTTGCAACATACCGTACGTCTCCCCCCATTTTGCAAAAGTTAACCATTCTTTCTCTGCGGGCACGTCAAACAGGTTCCCTATGATGGGCAATCCCCGAGGTCCAGGGGGAAGGGATAGAGCTCTTTTTTCGAGAGTCATCAAACGATACACGCAGTAAAGGGCGAAGGCGCCAACAACCGCATCAAGGTACTTCAAGTCCTGCATGGATAATGTAGAACAAGCTGCAAATCGATGGTTTTAAGAAAAACGTGAAGGAGTGTTTGGTCAGTGGGTCAAGTGGGTGTTTAGTAGGTGTTTGATGCTGTTCCACCGTGGACAAATTATATCCCAAATCTAGTTTGGTATTCTGTCAGCGGCAAGTTCCACAGAGATAGTATATACAAGCCTAGATGTTGCCTATAACCGCGGATTTGGAAAGTTCTTGCAGGGCTGTTTTTCTGTTCGGAAAAGTATGATAACTATCCTGTCTTGAAGCTTCCGCAATTCAGTATGCATTTCAGTAGGCAAGGAATCTGAATCTACGTATGGATGGAGGAGTGAACTTCTGGAGCACGAAACATTCTATGATAACTGGAACAGAAATAAAATCAACGACCGACCGTGCCCGCCGTACACGCAGTTGTCAAGGGATTTCACACGTGATTTCTGCAACGAGCCCTTCTGAATCTCAGAGGACAAGGCCCCACCATCCACGGGAGCATCCCTGCATCTTCCTTCCGCCTATCTCCTTTCAAGGCTTACTGTAAACCTGTTTGGACTGTTTTTAGTCTTACGATATACAGCTCTTATGGTAAATGCATCAACAACATATGATCTTCACAGATTCTGTATGTCAAATTTCAAGAGCCTAGAAAAAATCAGCATCTTACATACTGTATGTGGCACTGCAGCTCGGAGCCTCTGGGAACTTTCTTGTACGTTGCGATGAAAGCAAGTGAATCGCTTCTAATGTTGGACATCAATTCATCTGTCTGATTGATGGATAACAAATCATCCTTGTACCGTTAAATTTTCAGTGTTCCCGCAGCGTTCTAACCCCCGCGGGTTGTAGTCGAGCTGTAATTGAATCAAAGATGCATGCTTACCGGCTCATTGTTATTTTCTCATACAAAATTAAGTCTGGATGGAATTCAACTTCGATTAGTGCTTTCTCTTCCTTCATCATGACCCAGGCAGCGACTCTTGATAATACGTGAGTCTCTCTGCCTACGTTGAGGAGCTTCTCGGTGCTGATGGAGCGCAGTATGGGTGCGATGTTCATCGGTGTCCTATTCGCTGCAGTGTGAGTCCAATATATATGTACGGGATGGATAAGCTCTTGAACCGAATTCGCTCCTTCAGTCTCTACGGAGGTATACCAAGATACTGACAACCTTCCAAAAATTACTGGAGTCTAATTTGGCTGTCGCTTTCAGCTGCCTGCATCCAGACGTGGTATTATTATATACATCAAAAGGACCGATGGCCTCTTCGTTGCTTGGTACGAAGATGCCCACGTTCTTGCTTCGAAAGTCGTCGCTTATGTGCCTCAGGTTGCTGCTGTGATGATCGTTGACACTCTGCACCAGGCTTTTATTGCTCATACTGGTGAAAAATCCTCGACGCTGGCGGAATTATCCTCTTTCTAACAATCTCACTAGTTTATACGTATCTCATAACGAACTTCGGGAATGTTCCTGAACTGGGAAATACAGTATGGCGAGTGTTTCTAGTCGACTATATTACTCGTGTATCAACTGTAACTTTCACAGGAGTTTGCTGGTGAGTGGTGTTATTTTGCAGTTGGGCAATCATCATCAAGTATTGTGTCGCGTAGGCAGAAGTTCTAGTCAATGTACGTCTTACCTAAGATCATAGTCTGACTGAGCTCATATTTGCGTTTTGAACGTAGGGTTTCACGGCGGTATTTGTTCAAAGGCAGGTCATTTAGAAGAATAAAGGACAACGGCACACTTACCCTGGTTCAATAGTTTCCTAGCTCATAGAGTATGGCAATGTACGTGTCGTTCTCTTTACAAGTCAGAGATAATTGATTTTTGCCACAGTAAGCAACGGAAACATATGGATATCAATACCTGCGGTAACAAATTTTGTATTTCTTCCTTTGACGATACTAAGCTGGGATGTCTTTCACAGTTCCTCTTGGTAGCGGCTGAATTTGGTGTGTACCGATTTGTGTGACGTCCTTTCGTCCTTCTGATTCAACGACAACAAATAGTTTGCGTCTTCGGTGAGTGTTAGGTAAATTCAATGCTGGTGGCCGACTTGTAGTGATTCTTTGAATTTAGTTTTTGCTGTCATAGGGTATTTCTGCATCGTATCTGACAATCATTTTCCAAATTTGACCCTTCTTTGCGCATAGCCTTACTCGTGTCCATACGTTCGTTGAACTAGCAACTATCTTGAAGGCAAGCCGTTCGATTACTTGTCTGTCAATAATTTCTAGGCTCACTAACGAAAAGGGTCTTTCCATCACCGTAAATGTGCTTGCTGCTGTGGGGGATACCTACATAGCTGGTCTTTTAACACTTCTTTTGCATACATCGAGAACTGGTTTCCGAAGGTGGTTTTTCATTCTACTGACATTCGTAACAACACTAATGACATTTAGATCGGATTCTATTATCAACAAACTGGTTGGTAATTTCACGCTCAGAGACTGCAACAGCTGATTGCGTCCAGATCATCTTTTCGATCAATACTGGTGCACTCACGAGGTAAATCTAATCGCAAGTTGCAACACCTTCGACTAAAGTATACAAATGTGTAGTCTTTGCGCCATCGCTTCTATGCTATCTGTAAGTTCTTGTGCGAGTCGAGTCTGAAGGAGTGCTCATTTTATATTCAGATTCTCCTTGCTCCCGAGACATTCATATACATTAGTTTCTTCTTCTGTATGGGGAGACGTTCGTACCATTTTCCCTTGAACATAACAAATTATTATGCTAAACATTTGCCAGTTTATGCTAACTCTCTTTTGGCGACTCTGAACATTCGAACGCTCATACGCAAGGAAGGAGGCTCCAATGTACAGGCTAGTGGTGATACTGGGTCAATTCCACTGGGAAATTACAATACCTCTGTTTTCGTAAGCCCCCCCTTTTTTGGAATTGTCGACCGCGGTCTCATATTTCGGAATCAGAACCCTCCGAGTGCCATCTCCGTCAAGATCGACACGAGAAGAGAGCTCACCACCGACCGGGAGCGAGAGCTGAAGCACCCAGGGGATTTGAGATCCCAGATGGATTTGTCTTGACGTGCTACGGTACACATTTTGCATGCAACAATTCAATCTGTATATACGGGAACAAAATCACCTTCGATATCAGATTCCTTAATACTTAACACTATCACCTTCGAGATACCTATAGGAATATATGTATGATTGCACGATCCCGCTTTCATGTACAGCACTTGCCCACAAAAACTTGGGAATAACAGCAGAGAAAGTGATGGAGTGTGAAGGAGATCTCGAAGTAATTCCCATAGATACCCGAAGGGAGATTCTTCTCGCAGTGATGACATGATCAACGATCCATGTAAAATCAGCTTCTTCAGATTTTTTCATTCGTCAACAGTTTGTTAAACATTATTTACTGAGAAAAACGCGAAAGAACATATTTTGCTCCTAGCCCGGCTTATCGCTGTACATGTATCAATCTCAATTCTGAATCAGAGAAAGTGTTGGCACCACAGTTGTTCAGACGGGTGAAGTGGATGCAAGGGTATTGACCTGACAAGAGATTGAATAATGATGTATCAAGACCGTGTCTATAAACTCACAGCGAAGCTATTCATCTCAATGTCGCAGTGAACGTGAGTCTCAACATCTTGCTTGATGGAAATCGGATTCTGCTGAAGAGTTCAGTGGAAATCACTCTTGAGATATGGGAAAATCACCGACTGTGTCAGAATCCAGATTTGTATCACTGGAAGTGTCCATGCCACTGAAGGTTAAATTTGAGAACAGAGAGCTTCCAGCAGGTCGGTTTGATTTTCTAAGTTGATCGCGAGCATTGAGACTGTGCGGAGAAAAAAAGATTGAACAGCATGATGCAAAAAGAGCTTAGTCGCTCACGTTGCCAAGAGAGAGTTCGCATACACTGGAGCCGTGGATTTGATTAGGTAGAATTGATGGCTGGCACGATTTGGGGCACTTACGGCGAGCAAGAGCACAATAGAAGGTAATGTAAATGAAAGTACCCGGCCAGACAGAGATCTATTCTGATATTAATACGAGTCAGCTGATAGCACGGGTCTAACGCAAGGTTACCGAGATCAAAGAGAGAATTGCGCTCAAGCTGATATACAATGTGAACAAGGCCAACAACGCGCAAAGGAGACGCATACGTTGTAAGAAGACCAGTTCTGAGGCAAAAGTACATCAAACGATTCATCAGCGCGTCCGTCCTATGTTCCTTCAATGAATACAGACCAAACATCGAAGGGCAACCGTACGTATAACTTACCTTTTTATGCCAGACCTGGAGATACGAAGAAGATAAACCATCGCGAATGTGATAGCTATATCGCCACCAAAATTGAGACCGTTTACGGCACGCGAAATATTCTGTTATGTCTTGAGTTACTAAGTAGCCGAAGAGATTGAATGACCAGCTTACGCTAAGGTTGGCAAGTTTTGTCCAAGTCCGAAGAGACCAGCTACATTTAGGCGTGAACAAATTGAGAGCAATATATGCCTCGTTGAATTTGACGAACGATTTCTCGAAATAAACTGGATCAATGAAATGTATCGTTAGAGTTATCGTCAAAAAGCATTTCACTCACCTATAGTAATGACGAAACTCGCTACGACAATGATGATCTAAGTGATATACTGTCAACAGTACTGTGAGTAGCCACAAGTAGATGAAAGAAATTACAATAGGAGTAATCCAATAAACATTTTTATTGCTCACTATTCCGAAATCCAAAAGAAGTCAAATCAGCAGAAACGTAAAATCGAAACAGATGTACAAATCCAGATGCGCCAGCACATGAAGCTAATAAGTGATCTGACTGAATTCTGCTCTGCAGCATAATCTATAGCAATAAAACGCTCACAGTTGAATCGTCACGGCTATGAGAGCCTGGAAGTCAGATTAATGTGTATGAATGGCTACCATGATAACAGGAAAACACACCGACAACAACACCATGACCTGAGAAGAGAGAAGATGTAGTTACATGTACTCGTTTGAACAAAGGCTATGGGAGCTCACTATCATGCTCCTGAGATCAAACAGAGGGGAATGAGTTGGATGAATGTCGAATTCCAAAAAAAAAAAAACGTTTTCACCAAGTGACTACTCCAAGGAACTCCACGTTACCAAAATTGGATACTAGGTAGATATAGATCAAGTGAGAAAGCATCACTTGGTGGGCCGTATCTAGCGCACTGTACAAATAGACAGAGAAATGTGGATGAAATGGCGTGATTTGGAGGAAGTCAGATACTCACAAAATGAAGACAACCTATTCCGAGTTGATACAGCGTGTAATGAGTAGAAATATTGGAGCGAAGCATACAAGTAGCTTGAGCCGGAAGGTATCTTGAGTGTAGAATGTCTTGAATGTCTTTCAGCTACAATGATTTCGAGAGTGAATTACATGTCATACCGAAAAATATAGATAAACCTGGACAGCGGAAACTCCCCATAGCCTATGGAAGGGTTGGATCTCCACAGAAATAAAGTCACTTATGAACATCGAACTCACGATCCAGATACACTGCGGAAAAGAAAATTAGGAACAAACGAATGTAAAATACTACGACCAATACTTACAGAACGCCGATGAGAAGGGCGCCCATCTTGGTGAGACGGACTGAGTTTAGTCAATATAAGGCTTATGAGGATATGACTTACCGTACTATGCAAAGGAGCGACGGGTGAGGTGCTGCAAGTTATACTCGCCATGTTGATGCTAAATGAAAAAAATTACTGTTCGAAAGAAGCGTAACACTGGGTCAAAAAGGTCTGCATAATTTCGAAGATTACACGAGGCTTTAAATACGTCGTAGCCGCTTGGTCGTGATAGTTCAGAAGCTATTGGCTGTATGTAAATCACTTGAAAAGAATTAAGATTGAAATAGTTTTATAGCTTGACGGCCAACCAAAGATTCGATGGCGCATTGCCTTCTTTGGAGAGAATTGTTGGTAAAATTGGAAGCCTCGCGTGAAGCGATAAACCTAGTCTAAGTTCCCGGCAGCTTACCTACCTGTTTACACACCTCGGAACTAGGAGAGTAACATAATGAAGCCTATGTCTACGTTGTATATTGTAAGAAACTTCGTACAGTAGAGATAGATTTTCAGTATTCACACCGAGCTCCTGAGCAGGTCCACCCACTTTTGAACTCCGGCTGCTTGGATAGTATAAATTCGGAAAAATAATCTCCTGTAATCTCCACTGGATTCTTGGCCCCCACAGAACCTACATACGCATTTTTTTGACATGCTCGAAGAGAAAAGGACCCCGAAAGACGTAAATTCTAAGTAAACCTTCGTTTTAACCTTTTGGCTTCCCAGTGAGCACAGCAGCAACTACTTAGTATAAGATGTGTTGCTTGTAAGCTGGAGCACAACATTCCTTCTTTGTTATTGTCAGGGATTACAGGCAAAATCCAGGATGAACGATGTCGTTGCATTACACAGTACCGTAACACTTGATATTCGCGGAGTTCGACCTGCAACATCTAACGAGCAATCTTTAAGCAATCAAGTACATCTTGCTAAAATAAAACGGCAGATTGAATGTGTCTAGTAATGTCATTGGTGAAAGCTATGAGGAAACTTGAAACAAGTACGTAGAAACGATGCAACTGAATTTCTAGACGTCGTATCAGATGCGCAACCCCGTTTGGAACATCATATACTTTCGTAGTGCACGAAGGAACGTGTGATAGTCAGCGAAAAATTCAAACACATCAGACGACTTGGGTGAAAATCAAGAAAAAAAAACAGCCCTAGACACATTTGGTGACTCAATTTGTCGTTAGACACCAAGGCGAGTCGGTGTTCAGTCACCTTTCGACAGTCCGTTGCGCGGAACTAAGAAAGGAATATGTTTGGGCAGAAAGATCGACAGAAGCCCAGGGCGCGTTTTATGAAAACTAGGAGGGCAAAGCGGATTGAGTATCAAAAGAGGAAGAGGCACATATACACACATGATTTTACCCTTCATCGTCGTACTAGTGATCCAACCTCAATTCACGCAAAAGGATCAGAAGTGAACAAATGTTTTCAAAAGTCTACAAGCACAACTTCCAGGAATCGACTGCCAAACTCTTCCTTCTGGTTCCAACGACTGAACGCTACCAGATACACACTCAATGAGCGTGATTCTTATGATGTTCTGGAAAATTCGGTAAATGTATCTTGAACTCGTTTGCGAACGAGAGAAATGCTCACTTAGGTGCACTAAAGAGCAGAAACCATCATTGATACAAAGATAAGGGGTAAGACTGAGTGACAACTCACTGTGATAATCAATTGTGTATCCAATACCAAATAACCCGCCAATTAATGCAAGGAGGGGAATTCCAGAAGCATTGGCACCGTTGAAGAATCGGCCTTTGATTCCAGAAATACGCGCAGTGGCAGCACCCTTCGGCAGTTTGGAATAAAAGTTAACGAGAGGACCTAAACCGTCGCCAGAACCTCCAGACTGAAAGGAACGTTGAGGCATCAAGAGTGGCTGCAGCTATCTACACGTACTACAGACTTAGGTGTAGCAATTTTTGGAGGTACCAGTCCACCGAGCTGGCGGCGAATGAGAGAGGCGTGCATGATAAGTGAGAAAAAGGACTAGAACAAACAGCGTCTTCCGAATGCGTCCGGGTGCGTGATACTGTTTAGCGTTGTTTGTTTGCGAAGTTCGGCTAAGAACCCGGACTGAAGCTGCAAGAGATCTCTCTTCGCGACACAACGCTTGCTCTTCTCTGAACGCGTTTCCATTCTATAGCCTCAAACCTTGCGATTTCTCATGAACCTGCTGAAATTATCTGGCCATCTTCCTTAGTGACAAGCCGATGCACTCTGTCTACTGGATAACTTTTATTGCCTCCCCCATCTTCTACGACGCGTGGATAGATGTACGCTCCCTTATTCAGGAGCTATGTACATCAGCCGGACAAAATGAACTCATAATGCCATCAAGAAACATCTTTAAGATTTTACTCAGTGAGATGATGGTATGTGTCTTTCGTCGAGCGAGACGTTGAAATTTTGGCGGAAGTTTGTGTCGTTCTTGTTTAAGAAATCTGAAAAGTTGACGCTCTGACAGCCTTGAACCCCGCCTTCCATCTTCTGTATATCAGCTCAAAGACCCTAGGTTATTGGTCATATACTTCAAAGGACATCAGCGTCTGAAAAATGGACAATGCCACTTGTTTGTGCTTTCCGGTACTCTTTGCTGAATCTATTCGGTGTTGACCTGGCTGAGCAAGCGTTCTGATATTCGGAAAGAAGGGGAGCGCGGTATGTTCCTACTCGGAAAATCTCATCAAGGTTCTGCTATGGCAGATTCTAGAGATGATTGGTTGGGATGTCCTTCATCAGCAAGACTAATTGTAGCTGGCTGGTGACCTTTTCTCGAATGTCGTGAACGGATGCATCTGCAACTGTTTGCCTTAATGTTACCACAATGATTTTCACATTTCTCCTGTGTATTTTGATTTGTCCTAACCGTTTACAGACCGAGGTAGGGACTGATGGTCTCAGTCTCCGCTTCGACATTGTAGCTATACGGAAATGTATGTTCCGATAGAGGTCATAACCTTTATAATAACTACTAATTTATGTTCGAACATTTACAGAATAACATGCTCAAGATCTTCCATTCAGTGTAGTTAAACAAGTTCGAATAATCTGTCAGTGGTCACCATCGACCGCTGCATCATTTTCTCAACCCCACCTTCATGCATACCAATCAGTAACGAATTCGAGATGAATCTTAAATCAAGCCTCTCTCAAATCAAGCATAATTTGCTCATTACCAACATTTTCATTACAGCCCGTATCCAAAAGCCACTCTTTCAAGGGTTACAGTTGTTATTAGGTTGCCGTTCTTATTGAAACACTCGAACAGATCACATATATCCCGAGGCTGAGATGTAGCCTCGACATTCCTGAGCCAGCGCTTGGATCCCGCTCGGTGATGCTACGGCAGCTCCTGGAATGTTTATTGCAGTAAACATTTGCCAAAAAATGATTTGAATTCGTTGGCAGTATCACATATTTATAGAATATTTGTAGGAAAATATAGACAGCAGCGCACGGTCTACTGAGTTCCCAAAAGTCAAGTTCTTTGCTTCGTCATGTCTTCCCGGTTCCTTGTGTTCGAGTAAGGCATCGACAGAACGAGAAATAAATACAAGTGCTGCTTACACAGTCTTCAACACATGATGACACTGGATTGTTGTTGTTCCCATTCGAGATATTCATTTACGTATCATATATATATGGCGGTGGGTATGTTTGTCTGGTGTAATGTTTGTGATATTTCTGATGATCCTAAATCTGTAGATGTTTTGAAACTGCATTCGGGCACCGCGGAATCTTCTCAGATTTAGAATTTGTACACCCTTCAGCGATTAGCTCGATTTTCACCCCTATGTTCTACGAGACCATTAGTCCTTTTGACACGGTAGCGTTATGTTCCAAATGCAGTCTAGTGGCTTTTTGATGTTACCATTCGAGCTCACCGACAGCTCACGACCTAGTTCCTGCTATTTTGGTAACTCAGGCCGCAAAGATCAACTGCCAAAAAAACTCCGAAGAAACTGCAGCGAGTACGGTATGATAGGAATCTGCGATTTCTCTCCTCTTGATCTACGAAGTTCAAGTGTTTATTATCTTAATCAGACACTGAGTACCCTCCAACAGACTGCATGGCCGAGGGTGAGGTATCATTCGCGTCTTGAAAAGGCCCGTCTAATTTCCCGTACTGTACAGGTAATTGATCGACTGCAGCGGGGGAAATGGATTCGAAAGCGCAGGCAATGCGTTCCGGGCGGGGAGAGTCATAACCGGTTCGAAATTGTTCGGCTCGGGAGATAGAGGAGAGCCATGATGTTTGTTAATTCCTTCTAGGCTATAGTCTTACATTCAAGTTGAATAATCTTTAATTGTAGAAGGTGAGTGCTCGAAGGATTTTTTGGACCCTCGTGATTTGACAAAATTAGAAATTAAAATTATGATTTTGAAAAAAGGAAAAAAAATTTGTGACCGGGGTTTGCCGAGTCACAACTACTGATTAATGTAAAGGCAGCTCAGTTGCCCTCGATTTATCATCTGAACACCCACCTTAGCTTGGCCTAGCCGCTCCCTCTTCCTCCTCCCCTTCCTCCCCTCTTTCCGTCTATCCCTCGCCGGGAACAAGGATACCGCTTGGAATTCTCGCGACCCTTGCCGGCCTCTCATTATCCGCCACTAAGTACGCTTGAGCTCAGCTCGCGACTTCAATCGACTTTTTACCGACTATCTACCGTTTTTGGTGTCTGCTGACTCTGTCGCGCATCCTGCCAGCTATGAATCACAATATGAACCCTCCTTCGCCTAACTCTGGCGCCCCTTCTCCCGTCTCCGATGACTCCTCGATACAGCCCCATTCCCCAGCATCGTCTGGCGACAATAACCAGAACAACAGCAAAAATGTAGGGGGAAAACGTAAAACGAATCGTCGAGCCAGCACCGCTGAACGCCGTGCTACTCACAATGCAGTCGAAAGAGCCAGGAGGGAGACCTTGAATGGAAGGTTTTTGGTAAGCATAATTAGCTCAACTCACTGCCGGTTCTAACATAGCATATCCCAGGACCTTGCAGGGCTACTCCCTAATCTTTCGCAACTTCGACGTCCTTCCAAATCCGCGATTGTCAACTCTTCTATTGCCCATATCCATGCTGCTCGCCGTCACCGCTTTCTTGCCTCTCGCGAACTTCGTTTGTTGAAACTTGAGTCCGATGCTCTTCGTCGTGAACTTAACGAATGGCGAAATAGGGCCGGTATTCCCCGTATCGATGAGCCCGTACGAGGCGAGGGTTTCAGTGTGGTTCTCAGCGGAGAACCTGAAATCATCCCAATTCCGGGAGGGGCTGGTCTCCAAGAGGAGGGAGACGAGGACGGTTTCGGAGAAGAAATGGATGATGATTACACACCTGCGACTGCAATCTCGATGCACAGTGACGAAGAAAGTAGAGTCGCTGCCCTTTTAAAGTCTCAAGCGCAATCCCCCTTTGTGCCTGCAATCAACACTAACGTACATCCTGTGATGCGTCCTGCCACCATGCATTCTCACCCTCGTGTGCACCCAATGGGCTCTCCTGCCGGTGGGCCTATGGTCGCTTCCCCTACCGCCATGTCTTTTGAGAATCCCGTCATGGGTAGGGTGTACGAATCTGTTCCCTACCACACTGGCGATGCTTACTCTGGCGCTTATGGCACCGTACAGGATAAATGGAGTCCTGTTGGATACGCACCCGGAAATGCCCATGATCAGGCGTACCTCAAGTCTCTTGCTCAGAATAGGAGATCAAGAAGCGGCAGCCGGTCGAGCGGTAGCGCTAGTCCCTTATCGGTGTATTATGAACAGACAGGATGGAATGGAAATGGAATGAGAAGCGGAGGCAACATGAACGGCGGGATGAATATGAGCGTGAGTATGCACAATGGTAACATGGGAATGTCTGGAGGTGGTGGATCTACCATGGGGAATGGAGGCGTGGTCTTTGCGATGATGTGAATCATCTTTTGACCACACATCGTTCGCTACAAAATCACCGCTCTTCGCTGTCCCCTTTCCGTTATCTGTTCTTGTCTTTAATCTCCGCTAAACGGCCTGCCTTTTGTACTCCTATCTTTTCTTCTTCCCTTGTATCCATGTTCATATACCCTTACTTCCCACAGCCTTTCCGTAATGCCTCGAAAAGGTTGTTGTCATCGCTTTGCAGTGGGCCGTGGTGGTTCTGTACCACTCAGTTGTTCAACACCAGAAATCTTTTCCCCGCAAAGTACACCCTTTGTTACATTCCACACCTCCGCTGGTTGGATAGACCTCGCTGTTACGAAATTTTCATGACCTAACATCCCTTACCCAACCTTCCTTCTATCCGACCATCCTTCTCCCACCTCCCTGCCTCATACATACTTCTGCTTTGGACTCTACGCGCATGGCTGATCCACATTCATTACTATACTAATACGTAGATGTGCGTGCTGCCAAACCTTAGGCTCCCAGTGTACTTATTTTTTTATTGGTTGGGCTGGCGTGCATTTTGGTCTGCGATCCACATTATCGTTATCCACTCTCCTTATTTATCCAATATCCTGTAGTTGATATAGGTTGGCTTTATCCGCTACGTTATCGGAAATATTTAACTTTGGTCTTTCTTTGCGAATACAAAAAAATAGTGTACACAATTCATGTATCACTTACTTTGACGTTGTTCGTTGGGTCTGGTTTAACTTGCCCAGAGTTCCGGAAATGAAACCTCATCTAGAATGGGTGTGACTGTAATACTAAAAGGTGGGAATGACGGAAAAATATCGACGGACTTTACTGTGACATGTTACAATATTTTGACTTCGTCCTTCATCGAATCTGGAATCCGGGCAAACCTTGTTGCCAGTGATGCCTCTATGAACTCACTCAGACTGGATGGAGCCTGAGGGACATTTGCGCGACGGCAAGCAATCGTATCCGGTTTCCCTAGTCTGGATAACTGATACAGGAGATGGGCGCTGAGTAGCTAACGCCAATCAACGTCCCTCGTCATCAACGTTTGAGGCGTGCCACTATCCAATGGACGACACCTGAGATTCAGAGGCTGTCGAGGATTTTACAATATAGTTAGATCCTTGTGATTCGTCCCCCTTCTTTATACTTCTCTTCTCGACGTCGTGTTTTATATAGTCGGATCTCGAGAGATAAGAGATAACCAGAGAAAATCATTTCTATACATAGAAGGTGACCCAAGAGGTCATATAGAAGTTTCGGAAAGGATATGGTATCGTCACTTACCCAGACCGACGCAGGACACGACTGTACTTTGGTCGCCACCACTCTCGAGGGACAAGGTGGGAAGGAGCGAATGAATTTTCTCGTCCTGTGGCGAGATTGTTAGGAACCGCAGTGACGTCGCATTTCTAGCCGACAAGACCTCAAGGAGAATGACAAGCCGTCAAAGCATACATCACAGGATGAATAAGTACATGTGTTGCTGACGAAACTGAACATACGTAGATCCCTTTAGCATCAGTGATATCGAGCTTAGCTTGGGAAAATCCAGTAAACAGATAAAATTCAGCTGTGCTGTCGAGGTTGGTCTGAGTAAACGAAGTTGGATTTGAGAACAAGGAACCACGCTCAATGACACTAGAAAAGGCGACGTACGTCAAGCACACCTATATTAGGATGTTCGTCATGCTCCCGTTCCGCTTGTATGCTGGGGTGGTAACAAAAACACCCATCCGAAACTTTTGACTGATTCCCCTTTCGTTCCAAAAAACATGTCTGTCTCGTAAGTCCAGTTTAGAAATCCTATCATGCAGTCTTTCAACGACCGAACGTAAAGCGCTATGTCATGCGCCTGGAATTCGGTGATTGATGAGCGAGGGTTATTGAGTTTTTGGGTTTCCGAAAATAAATCAAAGCTGAACCATGATTTCAAGGAAGCTGCACTGGTTTTACTGGCGGGAGCTTGAGGTAACTCTCCTACTGATGAAAGCAGGGATTTTTCAAGGGATTTAAAGGAACTGAGCCTTTGCAAGATAAGGTCACCCGCGTCTTTGATAGAATGAACCAGTGCAACTTCTCTCTCGGATTGTAAAAGCGACACAATGTTCAGTTTATTATCCGTAAACTGATCGATGTTGTAAGAAAATACATCCTGAAATAGTAGAGCGGATCAAAAACATTTTTTCGTCGGCGTAACTGAGGCTCACCCAAGACAAGACAATGATTTCTCCGACAAGGCGTCGCAGCGTACACAAATCCTCGTCGTATATTGGGATATCAAACTTCAGTCCTCCGACAGGCTCAATCAAGTCAAGTATGATGGGCATCCCACTGAAGTCGCGTCGGAAGTCAATATACTCATCTATCCCTAGCTGTGCTAATGCAGGTCCTTCAAGACGATAGTCTATAGCTTTCTGTTGCGAACGTCGAAAGGCGGCAATAGAAGATGCGAAACGCTGCTGCCAAAAATCACTTGTGCTATCTTTGAGCCTGGAGAGCCGAGGCACAAGTCTGCATTGAACAACGGTGAGTAAGAGGCCCGGCTAAGTTGCAGATTGACACCAACCGCTGTAGAACAGGATGGGTTCGTAATAACTCAATGTAGCCGAAGTGAGAGTTTTCATCTACAAAATCCCAACGTGACATGGTAGGAAAATCCGACCTCAAAAGGAGTTGTGTATCGAGAATGATTAAGGTCCAAACATCCATCATGAGGACGAGTTGGGTCAGATCGCAGCTAGGAAAGCTGCATGCTCCCAGTAAGCCGAGCTTCATGCTCGCAAGCCTGTCGGAGGCGAGAAGTACAGAAGGCGAATCTGAGTGTTCTTCATCGCGAACCCATTTTCCGGAAGCAAGACTAGCCGCGTAACAGTGACTGTTGATGCTTAGTTCATGATAATCTTGGAAATGCGACAGCAGGTCTGGCAGCTGGTAGCTGCCAGCAGTACCAGGTGGCGACATTGGGATGTTCCGCTGCTAGTGCCAAGGTCAGAATATTAAAAGGCCACGTGCCACTTGCATAGAACGCGGATTTCGGATTCCGCACATCACCCCCTCCTGTCTTTGTCTATTACATCCACTAGTAACTACAATGAAAACCTTTGCCACTCAGCTCACAGATCTTCCTACCGAACTCATTGTTCTTATCCTCTCCCACCTCCCTGCGTCTGATTTACTAGCATGCAATCTCGTGAATCGTCCGATTTATACAGTTATCTCAAACTCTGTATTCCTGCAGTACAGTATCGAGTTGTACAAGGCTTGTACTTTAGATAACAAGAGCTGTACTCTCAGCTACTTAGAGAAGCTGGAAATGCTTCGGCGACGGGAAGAGGCCTGGTCGAACTGTAAACCGACCTTTGATCGAGTTGTCCCACTCAATTTTACTCCAGGGAGTGTCTACGACTTTTCAAATGCCGTGTACTTGCTCGGGGACTATACTCGCCAACGTCTTCACTATCTCCACCTTCCGAAACATCCTGACGAAGTACCGCAGTGGTCCGTCTTTCCTTCCAACGATAATCGCCACATTGTCGATTTTGGGCTAAACCTACAGGAGCATGATCTAATTGCCTTGGTCACTGCGTAAGTACCTTAGGGCCATATCTCTAATCCATCCAATGTGTTCTTAATATTGCCTCTATACTGCTAGTGAACTTCAAACTTACTCCTCCTCCCCCTCTATGCTATCTATCGACTTGTCGTTGCGCCAATTCTCGACGGGCAATTACCATCCTCTTGCCAAGGTTCCGTCAATTCCCATTGTTGTCTCCGAGCTTAGGTGGGGGAGTCCATCCGTAAATTTAGAGATCGTCGGAAAACATCTCGTTCTGGTGACCACTTTTTGGAGAAACCCAAACTCAAAATGCACGGTCAATGTATATGAATGGGAAACCGGAAAAATGGTAATGGTAAGATGTCTGTTTACTTGTAAATTATGTCTCACGCGTCATACTCGTAGGAGATCAATGGAAATCCCGAGTCGTATTCCGGTGTCGTCTTCGTTTCTGAGAACATCATACTTCTTCCAAACACCGAGACACGCGCATTGGAACTTTGGAAAATACCTGGTCCGAATGAGGATCCGCCTTCTGCTCCATTGCGACAACTCGCACTTCCTAGGCTTATGCCACAAAATATACTCCGCTTTATATCCTGCCGAGGAGAGCCCAATCCAATTGTGATCAATAACCAAACACACTCTGACCGGCCTTTCCACTACGATCCGCCCGAATCCGTTCTTCTTCTTCACCTTCGAGTCCATGGCATTCATCTATCATCTCTGTTCACCATTTTCATTCATCGGCGATCGCTTCTGAATCTTCTGCCTCCTCATGCACCTTTCGTAGACATCGACATCGAAAAGCCCGTGCCATGGGCCGAATGGGCACCGCCAATCACGTTCTGCATTGACCTCGGTGGTGGCGCACCTTCACGCTGGATAACCACTACATGTGGACAACGCTTCGTCGTTCTGCCTGGTCCAGGGGACGACCCCGATGAATTAGACACACATGAAGATGATCTTCGGCGTAAACCTCGTGCCATTGTCGTTTTTGACTTCAACCCTCACAACATTCGCAAGGCGGAGATAGAGTTGGAAGCAGATCCCAATTTATCCAAGGTCGTTAATCGAGAGAAAAAGGTGATGGATGCACAAGAAATATTCGCAGAAGAGATTGTCTCATATCTACCTTATGTCGTTACGTGCGTATTCTTTGCTTTTGTAGTCCTTTCTTCTCTGAATTTCTGCTTCCATAGTGCAACCGCTAAAAGGTACCGCCTGGATGGGGTCCTCATGGACGAAGATAGGGTTCTGGGTTTACAGGTAAGCTTGAAAGTGCTTTGTTTCTGCACCGCTGCTAATTGAACATTCATCTACAGACGGATGTCGATGGTCATATCAAATATGTGGAGGTTTTTCATTTTGGTTGAAGTATTGGATGGAGGTCAAACTATCTACCATATCTTCATCGTCAACTAGCGCTATCAATCTTTTTTCCCATTGGAACGGAGTCATATCTCTCAGTAGCTGTATCTACGTATCTGCTCAATTGTGGCATCTAACCCCGACCCGATACGAATAATCCGAAACCCTCCTCGACAATTTGGGTATTCTTTGGGAGATTGCGTTCCCTGATCGAATCAATATTTTCTGCTGTTTTCTGCTATACACGACTCCCGGCAAATCATTCACAATCACCAACCTTCGCAATTTTATCCAACCTGTCAAAAGCTGGCGTCGTCCATGTCCCGGGATGCTCGACGCCGTTCAGATGAAAAAGAATTTTCATGTCGCCAAGTTACTTAATTCGAAGTCGGTGGGTTCAACTTGATGTATATATATAATCAAACTGGTTCTTGAGTGGTAATGACCGCTGTGGTGGACCCTACTAGGAACGAGGAGAATCAACCGCCAACCTTTAGTGTCGGGAGGTTCAGTGTAGAGTATGATCGAGGATGCAAATTTCGCTGGTCCAGAGTTAAAGAAAGAGGAGTTGACAAGATAGCACCGTGGGTAACTGTGAGAAAATTTGAACGCGTTCAGCGCGGACATTTTCTTATCTTGTATATTCTATTCAAAATGCGATCCCGTTTTTTAAGTTCAGGCATAGATATAGTGCTTGTTATTCTTCTGCACAACCTCTTACTAAGGCCACAACCATGTCCGATGAGGAGAAAGCACCTATCTCCACAACGGATAAAGACGAGGCGGAGCTGGCGAAGATGGGATACAAGCAAGAACTCAAGTAAGGTTTCAACTTTCGACTATCACTTCGAAGCTTAGCAGATGACACAGACGAGAATTAGGCTTGATGCAGGTATGTATATCCTCTGACTTCTAGGTTGTCGAACCAAAATGACTTTTAAATGATCATTCAGAACTTCGGGGTACGATTACAGTTTCGAAGATCAACATACAAGAATCTGAGACTGCCTGCAGGTTTCCTTTTCTATTATATCTGTTATAACAGGGATACCATCGCTCTTCTTGTATGGATTGAACACGGGAGGCCCTGCCGTCATGGTTCGCAGCTCTCCGTTCTGATTCTTTTAACTCACATAATTTTTTAATTAGGTATATGGATGGATCATTGTTTGTGAATCTGGTCTTGTTTTGAACTTGGAATAAATTGTTGAAATTATTATCAATCTAGCGTTCTTTACTCTACTCGTTGGAATGGCTATGGCAGGTGCAATCATTTCTTCGTTTGATCAATGTCCTGTATTTGACGTGCTTTTGATTAGAGGTCTGCAGGTATCTGTGTCCATACCTCTAGTTTCACATCCAAGCCTGATTCCCTTCAGTGCTCATCCCACCTCTGGTGGTCCTTATTTCTGGGCTGCCATGTTGTCAAAACCCAAAGATGCCCCACTCGCATCCTGGATAACTGGTATACGATGCTGGCATCAAGAAGGCTCCTAGAGGTTCTAACGCCCGATCTTAGGTTGGTTCAATCTTCTGGGACAAGTAGCGGTCACCACTGGAATCTCGTATGTCTCATCGGTTCTTCCGGAACCCCGAGTAATGGTGCCTATTCCGAATTAGGTTTGCCTGTGCAAGCTTTATCTCTACCCTAAGCACCTTCAAAACCGGTTTCCTTCCTACTGCGAATACACAGATAGGTATGAACAACTGACGATGCTCTTCAACTCGGAGATGTAGTGATTCTTCCCCAGGTGTCTATGCGGCAGTCCTCTTTACACAAGGTTCGTGCATTGCGCCAATCTTCTTATTTCTGGTGTTTGAGTTTTCAAACGTCTTTATAGGACTGATTAATACGTATGATATCAAAGCGAATGCAGTTTAGTGACCTGCTAAATTCTCACATTCAATACAGGTTTGGAGTTCGAGTGCTGCATTATCTGAATAATGTTTCTGTTTGGTGGCATGCCATTGGGACGTTTTCTCTGGTAGTCGCCATCTTAGCCAAAGCACCTACACATCAATCGGGTCATTTCGTATTCCAAACGTTCATCGACGGCACGGGTGGTTGGGCTGAAAGAGCTAGTCCTGCCTATGTCGCTGTCACCGGCGTAAGGCTTATATTTTCCGTATCTGCTCTTCTGTTTGATAAATATCCCTTTCTCGCATAGATTCTCATGGCTCAGGTACTTAAATCTCATAACTGCCACTTCATCATTTGATGTTTACCTGGTATCATAGTATACCCTCACTGGTGGGTATAGATCTACGTTCCTTAAATTCGGCCGGTTAAACTCGTCCCTTTTTATCCAGGCTTCGATGCCAGTGCTCATGTAAGTTGGACCTTTCCATCCTAGTCGAACATATTTTCTAGTTTTTTAGATGACGGAAGAAACAACCAATGCGGCGATGTCAGGAAGCATTGGTATCCACAATCTTCAATCTATTGAATGCGCTTCTTACATAGAATTGTGTTATAGGAATCATAATGGCAATCGGAGTGTCTGCGCTTCTCGGAATGTATCTTCTATTAGGGTTGCTCTTTTCGATTCAAGACTTAGATAATACTATCAACTCTACGACGGGACAACCCGTAGCACAAATCTTCCTGGATTGCGTTGGGGAGGACGGAGCTATCGTACTAATGGTGCTATTCTCGGATTCAGACAAGCGAAGCTCACTAATGGTTTATCATCTACAGATCATTGTGATTGGTGCAATGTATTTTTGTGGGTACGTCCGTTTGCGTGAGTTGTCAAGAAACTGCGCGACAATTGAGAGCTCGAAATGATATCAGAACGTTCTCCGTCACATCTAATTCTCGCATGATGTATGCTTTCGCCCGTGACGGCGGTTTACCTGGGTCCAGGTTCTTCGCATATGTGAATACCAGATGGAAATCTCCGATTCGCACCGGTAAACCTTCAAGTTGTGCGCAATATATAGATCACTGACCGTTCCTATAGTCTGGCTTGCTTGCACACTGAGCTTCATCCTGGGGCTCCCTGTAAGTGAAAGCATTGTCGCAGTGCAACATCTAAGTAACGGAAACGTTCTGTAGAGCTTGGGGAGCGCGGTCGCTTTCTCTGCTGCAACTAGTATTGCTACCATCGGGCTCTACATTTCCTATGGCACGTTTAATCCGTGTTGAATTGCAGCCAGCCTAAATAATTCAACAGCGATCCCTATCGCTCTGCGAGTAATCTATCATGCTGACTTTGTTCGCGGGCCTTTTCACCTGGGGATCTTCTCCTTCCCGATCGCCATTACTGCAGTAACTTGGATTGCATTCATAGCTATTGTCTTCATCCTGCCTCAGGAGAATGTTCGTATTTCCGATCTTCCTTTAAATGCCTATTACTTATCCACTTCCTAGCCCGTAGATTCACAAACACTCAACTACGCTATCGTGGCTGTGGGCATTGTCATCACATACAGTTTTGGGTACTGGTTGATTAGTGCTAGGAAATGGTTTGTTGGACCTGTAAAGCAAAAAGCAGGTATGGCTTAGCTCTCGTTCTCCGTCACACATGGGTCTAATGATAGATCTAAGCAGTCGAAGAAATGGGTATCAACGTTACAGAACCGGGATTAGCGGAGAAGAACTGATATCTGTAGAGTCTTAACTATATCCTATCCGATTATGGACGGACATTTATATTCCCACGGCGAGGCGAATTCATGCTTGTACTGATTGTTCTGTACATGTTGTTGATCCATGCGAAAAAATCTGCGAATCCTTCCGCTCCTTATGGGATTCATTGACAGACCTTGATGTGAAGTTTTTTGGCCGAGCAAGCAGACCGGACCAGAGTGATTACGGGGCCTCAAATGTTACGTGTTTACTGTTAATGCTAGAAATGGGAATGCTATCCATTGAGCTTCGGCTCTCCAGGCAACTGATTAACCGCTCTATAGCGTTCTCTGCTCTATTTCTAATTCCATTCGTTACTCATCCTGATACGTTTACGGCATGCTGCTCAATCGGCGTTACTTTTTGAGAATCTTTGGCCGGTCCAATATTCCGAGAGGTATATTATAGAAGCAGCGCTTGATTTCTTTCCCCTTTTTTATCCCTGTTCTAACCATCATGTCCACTGATTGGAAACCGAAGCGCGACTTTGCGGAAGGTGTGTATCTAAACACGAAAGTCGATTGACTGTTTTTGACTTGATTCTACCCTGTCTTAGTGGAAAGATTGCTATGTGCACCAGGAAACTTGCATGAGGTCGAAACACGCGTGAGTGTCCAGATGGTATTTCTATCATGTTTGATCTAACGCATCATTCTATGAAGGTCATCGACGGTTTGGTGCAACGCGTCTATAAGAATTTGTGGCCATCCATCCGGGCCTTTTGGTTAGCGGCCGTCCAGCTTCACGGAGACAAAACGTATGTCGTGTTTGAGAAACAGCGGCTGACGTTCCACGAAGTCAACGAACGAGCAGCCAAAGCCGCAAGCATCTTTCGCCAGACATATGGTATTTCTAAAGGTAAATTACATACGGCCTTCTTTCAAAGTTACATACTCAAGGTGATATAAGGGGATCGAGTTGCGATATGCTGTCGGAACTATCCAGAATTCCTTGTTACGTTTTGGGCTTGTCGTAAGTCTACGCACCTTATACCACTGTTGGTGATTGACTCATGGCTGAATATGACTGCTCATCATAGATATGATCGGCGCAGTGACCGTATTGGTGAATGCGTATGTTATACATCCACAATTCTCAACCAAGTATTCCACTGAGGCCTTTCACGCAGCTGGCTGCCCGCAGAGCCACTGCGCCACTGTCTCGTCCAAACCCAATGTGCTCTGGTCATCATCGATCCTGAACGAGCAGATAGGCTGGTTTCTTTTGTTCATGAGTTGAAATTGAGGGGCGTAAAAGGTGTCCTTGTATTGGAAGGTCATGAAGGCAAAGGGTCATGGCCTGGCATGCAGGACTGGACGACAATTTTCCAGAACTACAAGGGCGATTATCTCAACGTAATCCGACAAGACCCCGGAATAACTCCTGAAGACAATGCTACCATTATATTCACATCTGGGACAAGTGGCTTGCCAAGTAAGTCTAGAGAAGTTGTGCTCAACTTTCTATTCTAACTGTCTATCTGAAGAGGGTGTTTTGAGCACACAGCGGGCATTCCTGTCGAACGCGCCTAATGTGAAATTCAATTACAAGGTCTTCGGTTTAATTTTGCTAATCAACATGCAGAATCTAGTCGGGCGTAGTCGTGCATTTTTGCGACGTGGTGAGGATTTAGTCATGGCTCCGCCTCCCGGTCCACAATCTGGCATCCTATTACCAACTCCTCTTTTCCATGTTACCGGTACTTCCTTCACAGTACGCGACCTCGAATTATTGACGTACTGGAAGTCACAAATCTCACTGAAAAGAATCCTCTAGCTGACGGGCACTGTGTTGGGTGCCAAAATTATTTTAATGCGCAAATGGAATGTTGAAGAAGGTAAGTGCAACACATTTTGTAAATTTCAGAATTACTCATCCTTTGCAGCGGCTAGGTATCTTTCTGAATCTCTGAAAAAAATCATGAAAATGTTCTAACTCATCTAAAGATTAATCAAGGAGGAAAATGTGATGATAGCTGGAGGGTGAATAAACTTCCTATCTAGAGATCGACTCTCATGCCTGTATAGAGTCCCTTCTACAGTATCCGATCTAGCTGAAAGCTCAGCCTACGGCGCACCTTTGCAAACAATACTGTACGGCGGTTCTGCAGTTTCTGTCGCTCTGGCAAAGCGGGCAAGAGCAGCGTTTCCTATGGCGATGATGTAGGTTCACTTCACGACCTCGATGTTCTTGTTAACACTGACAACGACCGTGAATAGAAGTCAAGCATACGGTTTGACAGAGAGTAACGCAACATCTGTTGGTTTCAGTAAGACATCTTGCGCAATGGATATAGAGTTGAACTAAATTGCATGGTTTTTAGGCGGTGAAGATTACGAGGCAAGTACCAACGATACAGTGACTGAGCTCAAATTTTTGAGACGATGCTCTTTCCATAGCAAAGGCCCGAAAGCTGGTTAGAATACGGTTAAATCTAATTTTTGCCGAGTTAACGCAATCTCATCTAGCGGGCGTGTTTTACCTACTAACGACATCATGATAGTAAATGATGATATACCGTGCCCAACTGGATCAGCAGGCGAAATTTGGATACGAGGGCCAAACGTCATGAAGGGATACTTTGGGGATCCTGGTACGTGCACTAAAGCTAATCCCTCAGCTCCGCTCATATATGATCCAGGGGCAACTAGCAAGGTATTCCTTAGAATTGAGTTTGTATTGTCTTAACTCTTCTTTAGGTGCTCACGAAGGATGGGTGGCTCAAAACGGGTGATGTAGGATACCTCGACCAGGATGGTTTCCTATACATCAAGGACAGGCTCAAGGATATTATCATTCGAGGTTCGTGGATCCCATTTTTCTCATATGTGTTTGCTATAAGTTCAACATAGGTGGAGAGAATGTGGTGAGTTACTGTAGCTCTGCAGAATACTCAGTTTTCAGAGGCCGGCTCTTTAGGATTCTGTTGCCGTTGAAAATGTCTTGTACGAGAATGAAGGTGGTAAGTATGTTATTTTCATGGGAACACTTCCCCTGGAAAACCCTTCAGCATTGAGGACGCGTTATTAATTGTTTCTCCAGTTCTAGAGGCAGCCGCTGTGGGAGTGCCTGATAATAGACTTGGGGAACTGGTTGCTGCGATTGTCACTGTCAAGCCTGCTTTCAAAGGTAAAGTCTCTTCAGATTCTTTGATGGCGTTAGCGAAGAAACGGTAAAGATTGTCCGACTTGCCTGCACTATAATTTCTTGATGCTTTTGTTGGCAGGTTGCCTAAATTCGCGGTACCTGTGATGATCCTGGTTAGAGATGTTGATTTTAGTAAGTGCCCGATGGTTTCATCTTGTGCAATGCATCGGTTGATCCAAAGTGATAGGCCACACGCCTTCCGGAAAGATAATCAAAACAGAGCTGCGGAGGATTGCTACTGAGGAGTGGTCAAAACGGTCTCCAAGAGAGCCGGAGCTTATCATGCACAGAGCAAAACTATAAACGGCACTTCTGTATCGCAATTCCGCTTAGTACCAATGGAAGCACATTTAGACTCCTTGTGAGCGTGACTGTGTACATAGTGGTACATACATATTCAAGTCGTGTCGCCTCAAAGTCTAACATTACAAGGAGGAGAAAACTTTTAGGGCTGTTCAATTCCAATGATTTCGAGAGACGAATGAAAATCACTTTACGTTGCCCCGATGCTGCCAGTGCCGACAAACGGCCGACAACAGGGTGGTGAGCAGTTTCTAAGCATAGGATCGCTCCAGGATTTACTAGTATAGGTTTGAGGCTGTCAATATGGGAGCTTTGTAATCAAATGAGGTGTATAAACAGCATTCTGGAGCTACTATGGTTGTTCGGGATCTTTCCCACGTCGAGATCTTTCACTTTCCATAGTATTCGATTCTGAGGGGTATATAGCTCAAATTTTCCCCCTGTGTCTTGTGGTAGAGAACATACACATATTGTACTCAACCACTATCTATTCATCCGAGGCCCTTGCGAATGACAAGAATTTAAAAGCATATAAATTTCATTCCAACGCGCTACAATAAAATGTCAGGAACGGCACAATATATAAAGTAACAATGAAACAAACTACATGTACAATTGAGAAGGTTATGTAGAGTAACTGCCCAATTTTCCTAGTCTACAATAAACAGATCAAGTCACAGAGAGCGTCAAGTGTGACACCAGCATCTCCAGCAACACTCAAAGAGACAAAGATCAGGCTATGTATGTTTAGGTGTGCTACAAATCCAATGGTGTACTCGGATTTTTGTGAAGGTAAGTAGTTCTACATTTATCAGAGTAGGGAAAGATCCCGAGCAATCATAGTACTTTGAAAGTTTTCGGAGGATCCTGCTGTTGAGGTTTGTACCAGATTTAGGTGACAGGTCTCATGTAAGCACCGACGGCATCGTCGGTTTAAAGCGATCTTCTCAAGATCGTGTTTCTTGTAACGGATCTTTTGCTCGCGTATAGATATGTATCGTATCTACTTTGGATACAGAGTTGGCCTTGAGAGATGTCTCCATTTAATAAAGGGGAATCTTGAAGCCTTCCAGTGCAGTTTTAGTGTAGTTTGCTTGACCGCCAGAATAAGTAACAAGGGAATAATCACTACCTGTCTGTACGATTACAGCCCTTTAACATATTTCTACAAGGAGAGCAATTGTATATCATATAGATTTGAATAGATATGCGTCTGAAGGTTTGTTGTGCAGATTTGAGACTCATGGAAGAAGGATCTAGACATCCGAGCTCTTTGAATAGACAGAAGTAAGACGGCTGAACAGAATCGTCGTATGACCCCAATACTATTCTCACAATTCGAAGTTCGGGTAAAATAAATAAGTGAAATATATCTTTTGCGGAGTGACAGATCCAATAAGTATATACATCTGCACAAATGAATGCTATGTGAATTTCGGAGAAGAGCTAGCTAACTATCGCTACTTGTATAGGTGCTTTAAGCTTCCTATATTTCCGACCGTGACCGATAGCAACCTACTGCAATTCGGGCGCGAGAGCGTTGTAATCAGGACAGAGATCCTCCCAGTCTTTGGGGGTGGTTTGAGAGAATGGGGTACCTTCGAGGTTGAGTGAAGGCGATTCCGCGAAAACGACGGCAAGGCCAGCTTCCAAATGCCAGTCGATGTGGCTAGTGAAGGTCATAAGCAGCAGCAAGGAAAAAACTCGTCGACGGTTGGCTTACCAATGCAAGAACCAAGCTCCGGGGTTATCCTGTACGACATCGATCACTCAGATTATTTTTTTGACAAATCATGGTACACGTACGGCCTTAAACCTGAAAGTGGTGTTTCCTCCGTTGATTGGCGTGACATCTCTCCTCGGGGGGTTCACGAAGTTGGTGACGTTGGAGTTGGGTTGACGAATGACATCAAAGTTATGACCGTGCACTGCACATACTTCAGTCACAGACAAACCTTGTTTAGAAAAAACTTACAGTGGAAGGGGTGAGCTGAATAAAATGTGCTTGAGTAAACAAATTCCCAAAGAGCATTTTTACTACATACCTCCAGTTCCAGGGATCGAGACTTCAATTGTGGCGTTCGGGGTGATGAGGAGAACCTTGAGCGAGCATATTCAAAATCTGCTGATTACAAGAACCAACGCTTCACTTACTTGGTTCTGGGTTAACAATCAGTAAGATAACATCGGCGATTATCAAAACAACGTACAGAAGGCAAGAAGTCAAGTGGTTGAGCTGCTCCACTCAATATTTGAAGCAAGAGAGGAAGAGTGGGTGAGATGTAAGAGATGTTGTTGATGTCGAAGAATGGCGGGTTAGGCTAAGGAAGACCGGCAAGTAAGTCAACACCGTGAAAAATACAAGTTGCTGAAAGGGATATTTACCTGGGCAATGTTAAGCTCGAAGAAAATGTCTGGTGGGCCACTTCCGAGCTTCCCGGGATCCTCAGAAGCGATGGGCTATCAGATTTTGGGCTAATGAGCGATCCAAATGGATGTTAGCGAAGAGAGGCAAATTTACATGCATGTTGGCATCATCGAGCTTGGTACCAAGAATACCAGTGTTGTTGGAGGTAGGCTCTGCATCAGGAGCACCAGCATAACGAACGATGGCGAGTGTCAAATTCGGGTTGACTAGTTGAAATTAGTGAACAGATTCCGATAAACTTCGCCGGTCAACTTACAATTGGGGTTGCCAGCAGCGCCACCTACTCCACCAGTGGGTGGGGCACGCATCCAGTAGTTGTCGACGGGTTGGTTGGCCTCAACAACAGCGGAAAATCGTTGAGCTAAGTTATACGAGTCAGAGAAGAATCACATCACGGAAGATATATACATACCAGCGTAGATATCAACATTCTGAACAGTGACGGGGTCGTGCTCAACACCATCAAGTTCCATAACTGTCAAATTGTGGTTGTCGATACTCCATGTAAAGAACGGGCGGCAAGACAGAGCAAAAACACGGAATCGGTAACGTTTGCCCTGTTCAACGTTGATTACGGCGAAGGGAACCTCGGGCTAAAATATTTGGTTAAAAATAAAATAATGATAGGTCAGGATACTCACACCGCCGACGTAACGACCAACACCATTAATAAGACCAGAGTCGGGAATTCTTCAGAGATGTCAGCACCGCATACAAGGGAATCTGAATAACGATACTCACGGGACAGTTCCACTCTGGAAGAAATCAGCTTGAGCGTCAGGAGCGACCACGTGATACCAATCAGAGAGTGTGATGATGGTAGTTTCTTAACGAATATCGGAATAAGATATCACAACTGTACAAGAAATAAATTTTGTTGCTCACCATCGTCCACATCGTAAAGATCACCCAAAGGATCCTCAGGATCTACACGCAATGGGTTTCAGCAACGGTCAACAATGAAGCTCAACCGATCCATACCGTAAACCGCAAAGGCTCCACGCAATCCATCACAATATTGCGTAGAGAGGTGAGAGTGGTACCAATAACTTTGAGCTAATCAACAAGCAAAACAATACTGTTTGACGAGGACACGAACTTTCCAGTCTGACCAGCTGTGTCGAAGGCGTAGTGGAATGTGGTGTTCGGCGGGATGGGGCACTAATTGCAGCTGTTGTTCAAAGCGTTCAAACTAAAATTTAAAAATCGCAAACCTGGTTTACAAATCTGTTGTGTTAAATTAAAATTGAGTAAGTCGAAAGAAGGTTCAGCGAAAGGAGCAGACTTACGCAGGGCCGTCAGCATAAGAGGTCCTTGCTTGGAAGAATCCATGCCAATGCTTCGAAACAGATTAGAACTTGTGACTACCAAGTTTTAAAAAATCACATACAATCGAAGTACTACGCCTCATAGTGGGGTCGACTAATAGATTGTTCATCGCAATGTCGACACTGTCACCTTTGTTGACCATGAATGTCGGACCAGGATAAGTTCCATTGGGAGCAATAACCCTGTAAATATCCAATACCCAAATTTATTCATGATTTGACAAATGAAGTACTTATACGTACTGCCGTTCAAAACCGTCAGGAGCCAGTGGAGTGCTCACAATGTTGAGTTCGAAATTGCGCAACTCCGCAAATGCAAAGGGCAGAAGACTGATCAGGCCGAGAGCGACGGGAAACATGATTGAGGCTGGAAATAATGATCCCTGTAGCAATTAGAGCTCATACTAGGCCTTTAAGTACCCCGAGGCAATTTGGCGCGGTTGTGAGTCGTGAAAGAAAGGTCGCCAATGATTTTAGTGCATTTCGTTAACGTGGGATGTGTTATAGCCAAAATGAATTCGTCTTTCAAGGCCCTCTCACGAGGAGAGGATTCACTGCCTATTGACGTCAAAAAGAAAGATGCTCAGATGCTGGATGAGGAGGGAAAAGGCGCACAACCCAGGCTTGTGGGACAGGTGCGTTCAAAACTGATGTAGAAGCCATAATATTCACGTTACAGCGACGGCTCTTGGCTAATATACTTGGCTTTTGTTTTACCAAGTGGAGGTGTCCTGTAACAGACGAGTAAGTAGCCTGCTTAGTGCTTGCTAGAAAAGCTTACCTGTGTGTAGCTTGAATGACCTGCTAGCAAGGTAAGCGTAGTGCACTTGTGTACAGCCATAATCTACTGGAGCGCAAGACCTTCCCAAGGCGATATGCAAACGTGAGAGGAATGTACCTTTCTTGAGGATTACATGGATGTCCTTTCGATCAGGATTGGCTCAAAACAAACCAAAGATGGGCTTGGTTTCCTTCGACTTGTATGGCACCTTTTCAACGTTGAGAATCATGATATGATGGAGCCAATGCGCGCGCGCATTTTGGAAGCAAAGAGCGAGAAATTGAAATGGGAAAATATGATTGATGACGGCTCTCGGGGCTACAACTTGAAGTTCGCACGCCTTCATCTCACACCCAGTGTAAGGTGAACTATCTGGGCACTTATTAGCTTTCCAAGGCGTCCCCTGATCGCTTAGAGTATATTTACAGTATCTATTTATGCTAGAATGGTGATTGACTCTAGGCCACTCTTACCAAAATCCAAAACCCTGATTAGCTTCACTGTCGCCGATGCGGTATATATATATCGTCTGTAGTCTCCTCTAAATAGACGTTATTTGCAGCTCGCAGGTGTGCTATACTACCTTCTTCCAAGAAAATAAGATGTGGTGATGAGAGCGGGCGCTTATCGCTTTTTCAACGTACGCTCTCATCGTCGAAACTCGTTTATATATACTGTTGAATAGTGAACAAAAATGCTCAAGCCATATTTGGTGAGCCGACCCTTCCTTCCCTCTTTTACTCTAGTGTCCAGTCTGTTGACAAGGATCCAGCAGGCTCAGCCTATTCTGCGTCTCGTGTGTATTGTAGCTTCCCGCGCGGGGTTCTGCCCCAGGAAAAAAACATCATTGTCAGTATAGAGCATCGTACTAGGTAAATATTCTCATTGAGCTGCAAGTGAAAAGTTATCACAACTTTACAAATTTACAAGATGATATCCATCTGCGTCCTAAAGGACTGCTCCTAATGCCCCGCTGGCACTCTCCGCATTCCGGCTCCTCCTCTTCACCGGGCCGGGATGCACACCCCGTCATGGTTTTGCTGCCCATCTCTGCTGTGCCCAATCTTAATGTAGACAGCGTATGATTGTTTGCCACATAGTTCGAAATATAATTGCCATATTGTACCGAAACTGTTATATCTCTATGTCAACTTTTTCCTTCTTAATGATGTTCTCCCGGGTAAAGGAGATGATTTACAGTGTGATTTATCTATCATTGAATCAGCAAAAGTTGAACTCGCTCCGTTCTCTCAGATAGGCAAAATTGTCCTGATTATTTCAACCTAACATGCAAGGAACTTCTTTGTAATGGCTCCGAAGAGACACTATTCGGCACCATCGACTCCAGCCCAGTTGCGAATACAGGTGTTGATACTCAGAATCAGGATTCGACTCCAGCAGGAAGCCCGCCGAGTCCAAAAAACAGGAGGAAGAAGAAGAAGAAATCCAAAATCAAACGAAATCTCAGAACCGAAGTGTCAGCAGAACGCACCGCCAATTCCGCAGGTAACTCATGGCTTTCTGCGAAGCACAAAATCGATGTTGCGCCCACTGTAACTAGCGGATGGGGGGAAACCACGTCTGCACAGATTACTTGTGCGCTCCCAAACCCACATTCGAGGAGTGGTTGAGCATGCAGGACGTCATGTCAAGGCGATATTGCCTCCTGTAGATCAAAATGCAGCCACATGCAAGCGGGAAGACGAGATGACACTGACTTGCGTGGCACTTGAGGATGAACTGAAGCGATGTTATTGGACGGCAATTCTCGAATCGTGGTCGATAGAGGGGGCACAAGAGTCTGCGAGTATTTTGTCCAATTCCAAAGGGAATGTAAATGTGCATGCAGCAGGTCAGTTCATTGTAGAAGAAGGCTCGGTGAACGATCTGTATATTGGCAATGTTGCGCCGCACGTTTGTCTTTCAGAGGTTATCATGATTTTCATTGAGGATGAAACAAGGAAAGTTTTGGAAGTGAGAATGGGACTCGAAGCAAGTTGGGGGCAGCTTTTACGTGCATCAGATTGTATTCCAAACGACAAAGGGGATGAGGAAGATAAGGGTCCTAAAGAAAAGCGTTATCAGTTCTTACTCGGGTTGTTGAGGATATTGCCAAGTTTGAGTATAACTAGTCACGAATTGTAGATAAGAATCATACAATGTTACCTCGGTTGATGAATCTGATGCCGTCGACATTCGTCAATTGGTGCCGCTGGCCAAAGTACTTGTAGTATGAAATAACCTGACTCAGAGAATGAAGCTCCATTCCTATCTTATCATCAGCCATGTCCGACTCAGAAGACTTACCCGCCGCTTTCAAAAGGAAACGCTCTTCTAGAGCATGCGATACTTGCTTTAGAGTAAGTCGAATTGATGTATCTTATCGATAGCTGACTTTCACTTTATCTTCCTTAGCGAAAGGGTATGTTTTCAATAACCCTCTGGGAATCCTAAAATCCTAATAGGGGTTAATTGCTTTCACAGTAAAATGTGAGGGTTCCTACACTCTATGCAGGCAGGTTCTGAAGATAGTTTCAGGCGACGGTGATGAAATACCCAATAATATATGTTCAGTCTGTTTGAGTTTGGGGATTGACTGCACCTATCTGGTTCATAAAAAGGCGCGTGGTTACTCTTCGAACATCGCCTTTCCCGACTCACGAAAGCCTTTCTAGAAGCGAGGTCCCAAAGCTAGAAATCAACGGGGAAGGAGCGACGCGAAAACCCTGATCCCTACTATTCTTTCCGCTCAGACATCTGCCGTTATTCCTAAGGATGAATCTACCGTCCGTGAAATGCTTGTTGATCTTGCTTCGTACGCCCGAGACCTAGAAAGACAAATAGAGCAACTCCTGGAACAAAGCACGCAACTTCCGTCTACATCTTTACCAGTTTCCAAATCAAGTCCCCTTTCCCAGCTTTCAGAGGCTCAAGATGACGCTGAAGCTGAATCCCTTGTTCTTCAAGTTCAGAGTCTGAGTCTTGATAACGAGCTGTACAATAGGTTGCTTTCTATTTCCCTCTCATAAATCGCCCTCTTAGATGCTAACTAAGATACTACATAGGCACGTCGGGAAGAGCAGTCATTATATGCTTTTACAAACTGCACTGAATATCCGTGATGAAGCGGGTGCCGGCAGCAAGGGGATAATCTCAGTAGGAACAAAGAGAAGCGAATTTTGGACACGAGCATCTGTGCGTTCCCCTGAGTACCCTTTCATTTGTTTTGCTAACATCTGCAGTAGTGGCATCGATTTCCACCCGAACCAGTGGATCCTCCATACATATTCCCAGAACCAGACCTGCTTCGCACACTTCTCAATCTGTACTTTGACAAGCATCATCCCGTGTATCCTCTCCTACATCGCTCTAGTTTTGAACGTCATGTATACATTGAAAACCTTCACCTTACGGACCAACGACTCGGCGCTGTTGTCCTTGCTGTATGTGCCTTAGGCTCACGGTTGACTGACGATCCCAGGACTTTTTACACTGGATCGCAGGACCTACGATCAGCGGGATGGAAATACTTTGGACAGATTCGGTTGGTGAGGACGAATTTCACAGAGCCTCTGTCTTTGTATGATGTGCAACTCTACGCTGTATGCACCTCCTTTTCTTTCGCATCAATCAATGATACACTGACGCTCATGCTTTGTAGTTGACAGTAGTTTTTGTATTCCCTACTCCAGTTGCTGATGTTGCCTGGTTCGTACTTGCGCTAGGAATGCGAGCCGCTCAAGAAGTTGGAGCATATCGGAAAGCAAGCTTCAGGAAACCGATGAAAAGTCGGTTAGAGGAGGAGCTATGGCGAAGAGCATTTTGGAATCTCGCATCAACGGATCTTTACATGAGCGTTGCCATGGGTCGTCCTAGATCTACAAGAGAGGATGAGTAAGTTTTATCTTGTATTCGTTTTCTCTTGTTACATTTTGACCTTTTCAGTTTCGACCTCGAGCTCCCCCCGCTATGCGATGACGAGTACTGGGAGATCCCATCAAATCCAGAGCTTGAATTAATTCAGCCGATTGGCAAGTTGTCTCATATGTCCTACTGGCATTATTTCATCAAACTTCTACACATTGCTGGCCTTGTGAAAGATCATCTTGTAAAACTCTTATCACCAATAATCATATCCTACGTTTCTGACTTTTGTTTGGGATAGTTTACGACGCGGAAATCTGCCCCCTGGGTAGATTCATCGCCCGATGGCAATGACAAGATTGTTATGGAATTTGATTCTGCGCTGAATAGTTGGATGGACGAGCTTCCGGATCACTGTGAGTTTCGCTTTCCTTTCCTGTGTCCTACTGACGCGGCGGTTACACTTTAGTAAAATGGGATCCGCATCGCCCAGACGATGTTCTCTTTTCGCAAACCGTGTGTCTACATTCAAATTACTACGTTGGTACCACTGTTCCATCATTCCATCTGTTATCTAACATGATTTTTGGGACAAGTGGGTGCAGATACAGTTGCATAAGCTGTTCGTCCGCCCAGATCCTTTAAACACATACAACTTCCCGTCGTTGGCTATCTGCACTAATGCGGCGAGGTCGTACATCCATATATTGCAAGTGTATCATGCTCGTCCTGGGATGCCGGCGGTACCAAATTACATTGTGGGTGCTCATAATTTCTGATTCCAAGTCAGTATCAGTTCAATCTGCAAGCAGGCTCCCACGTTCGTAGCTGCAGTAATTCTCCTGATAAATCTATGGACCAGTCTGCGCCACAAGACGTCGTATGATCCTAGGAGGGATATAGCTGATGTATACTCCTGTGTAGATCATTTGCGCGGATATGAACAAAGGTGGGTATCCAAGCTCTCGTTGATGTGTATCCACACTAATCATGATTTAGATATGAGAACGCTGGACGCTTGTAGTATGTAAACAAATCCTGTTTTGATACCATTACATTGACTTGATTCCCGAAGTGACGTTCTGGAAGCAGCCATATCAGTTAGCCAAATGCCACCGCCTCCGCAGAAGGATTCTCTCAAACGCTCGCGAAATTCTCAGTCTCACCAGCAGGATCTTAGCATGCAAGACGATTCTTTACGTCAGTTCGCTGGCACCCGAAGAGTATTGAATGCGCTGAAGCCAACATCGACAACCCAAGGAGGTGATATATCCGGTGTCGCGACGGGCAGCGCATTCCAGGAGCCTCCTCCCTCTATGGATGTACCTGGCTCCATGTTCGATCCCTTCTTCGGTGTTAACATAGCTCCTTCAGAGCAACAGATCTCAAACTTCGATAGCGAACGCCAATCTTCCCAGATGTATACCTCGTCGTCGTTCGCTTTTAACCCATCTGTTACGCCGTTATACGGTACAGGCTTGGACGACAATGATTTTGCAGCTTCGCTAGCTTCTGCCTGGGGTGATACAAAGTAAGTGTTGTTGTCGAGCATTGGTATGATGAGCCATGTCGTTGACCTTGATGCTTCTGCAGTCACGAGGATTGGACCTCGTTCATGTCCAAAGTAGATGAATTATTGCATGTCGTGAATACAGATGGCTTGTAGAGTACTATTACGGCGACAAAACTCGTACCAGATTTCTCGAGTTTAGATACACATTATGATAAAATATAGGCATAAGAATAACTCAGTACAGTTCCCTCTTTGATCTGTAGCTTCTGAGATGTTCGAGACGAAAAGGTTCTTGCATTAAAATGCAAGATTTTAGTCCAGTGAAAGAGAACCGGATCGGTGTCCGGGATCCGAGTGCTGAAAGTTGTATGTATTTAATTTCTCTTGTGACCACCAGCTCTGACAACTACAATGTTGTTCGTCCCTTTTTTGTTCTTGGGACAACACATTCTAAAACCTCGCCCGACAATTTTTTGCTCTTGTGTTGACTGATCTAATAAATTGCACGCGCATATCTACATTTCCTTGTTTCTTCTTCTCTGACGGCTGACCTCTCAAGAAATGGAGGTCCGCTCAGATATCGAGAAGGCGAGCGTTGAATACAAGGTTGATGGATCCGAGCTCTTTAGCATCGATCCTGTTGCAGAGCAAAAGTGAGCATTTTGCAACCTTTTCCACACATTGTAACTAATAACGGACTTGCAGGCTCGTCCGTCGTTTGGATCGTCGCGTGGTCCCCTTGGCCATGATCATCTATCTTTTATGTTCCTTAGATCGCTCCAACATCGTCAGTATCTCTTGATTCACAAGAAATGAGAATTCGTTCACACTTGCCTCCCAAGGGAAATGCCAAAGTCTTAAACGATATCACTGGTAATGATCTTCAGCAGACTATTGATCTCACCAACGAAGACTACACTACTGCCCTCATGGTCTTTTTGGTTGCATACTTCATCTTCGAGACGCCCTCCAACTACATGCTCAAAGCTTTCCGACCAAGTCGTTGGATTGCTTTACTGATGTTCTCCTGGGGTACAATGACAATGTGTTTAGGTGCTGCTTCAAGTTTTGGCAGTTTAACCGCGGTTCGATTTCTACTGGGGATGTTTGAAGCAGGACTGTTCCCCGGTTTGGTATATTTCTTGACGTTCTGGTACGTCTTTTAGCGCTCTCCACTTCTCCGAGTGCATTGTTCATGTTTTATTGTAGGTATAAACCCAACGAACGCGCTATTCGTGTCGCTCTTATCCTTGCCTGCGCAACTCTCGCCGGTGCTTTCGGTGGGGCTATCGCATACGGAGTTGGGAGAATGAACGGTTCTGCCGGTCTTGAAGGCTGGCGTTGGCTTTTCATTCTTGAAGGCATTCCTTCCTGTCTTCTTGCCCTCCTGGTCCTTGCCTTCTTTCCGGACTACCCAGAAACTGTACGTTGGCTTACCGAGGAAGAAAGGGAGCTTGCTACGAAGCGACTACAGGGTCTGGCTTCCGTTGGACATTCAAAGATAACCTGGGAAGAGGCAAAGTGTACATTAAAAGAGTGGAGATTGTATGTCCATTATGTCATGTTCGTTTCTACCTCGTATTTTTGTTGAGCATAAGACTAAAATTTTCCCCCAGTTACATCTGTATTTCGGTACCCTTTTCTAGTATCTCGCTTTTCACGCCGACCATCGTCTCTGGACTGGGATACACTGGCCTCGACGCGCAACTCTTCACCGTCCCTCCTTACGCCGTTGCATTTGTCGTGACCGTGACAATTTCCTGGCTTAGCGACAGATATGAAAAGCGGTCTATCGCGACTTCCGCTTGTCTGTTCATAGCCGGGATCGCGTTCATCATTGAAGGTGATTGCTATTGATTTCCTGCAATGATATTGCTCAACATTTGAAAACGTATGTAGGTGTGCTTGCTCCAACGGCGTTCAAAGCTCGGTATGGAATCCTTTGCGTGGCGGTCTCCTTCGCGTTCGCAAGTATACCACCACTCCTGTCCTGGCTTACTGCAAACCTGCAAACAACGGGGGCTGCTACGCTCGGAGTGCCGATGAATGTCAGTATGGGAGCTATAGGACAAATCATAGGTAAGGACTTAGACTAATCTATACCCCCCAAGTCATCGATATATTTTTCCAGGTGTCTACATCTACAAAGCATCAGAAGCGCCAGGCTATCCTACTGGGCATTTCACCAACGCTGCATTCGCATTACTGGGGTCATCTTTGGCGTTGGTGTTGAGGTTAGTTTACATTCGGTGGAATCGCAAGCTCGATCCCACTGAACGGCAATGGAGAGTATGATTATGATTTTAGGTTTCACGATGGAGAATCCGTTGTTTGTATTGTTTCGATGGGCAGATTGCGTACATACTATGTATGACCAAGTTAGTTTCCTTCCGCGATCTCTTTGCTGTGTGCAAGAGACCCGCTTGCACGAACAGGAGGTTCAAATTGGGGACAAGTGCCGTACATTTGCTCGTCTTCGCCTTCCGAGGATCCAGGTGCGCCATAACCCCCACCACCTGGTGTTTCTATCCAATCAAAGTCGAGTGTTTAAACACGAAAATCCATATCAAATTCCAAGCTCACCTATCCGAATACGATCCCCAGCCTTCATCGGAGCCTCGTTCTTTCCACCTAAATATATTTTGTTATATGTTCCATCGTCCAACTTCTGCAACCACCAATTCCGGCCGCACTTTCCTGATTGCCCGCCACGCATACCATATGGAGGTATGACACGTCGTTCAGAGAGGATCGAGACATCGAGGTCGCGCGTGAATTCAACCTCACGAACACAGCCATCTCCTCCTGGGTGGCGCCCAGAACCTCCAGATTCAGCTCTGATTCCGAACTCGTGGATAATGACTGGATACCGACGTTCAACGTGTTCAGCGTCACCCATGCGAGTATCTAATAACAGGTAAGTCGAGTACCTCCAGCAACGAGAACCCCAGAGCTCACTCGACATGTGGACATGTGTCCCACTTTGGCCATCCCAATGTGGTCCTAGATCTCGAGTCAGAAACAGATAGATCACAATCGCAATGACTCTTTGAAAGGATTGCATACCACCACCTGAACCGCCCGCAATCGTCTTCATTACCCTTGTCAGCGGAGCAAGAACTCATACAGTCAATGCAACACACCTCGTAGTACCCAAATCCCTTCCTCGAAGACCCCGATATAGAATTTCCGCCATAGCCAAAAGTCAAGTTGTTGCAGGTGCCTTGACTTGCTCCGCAAACTTCGAGAGCTTTCAGAACAAGATCTGTGATGCTTGACAGAAGAGTCAATCCACTAGTAAGAGAGAGAAAGTAAATGCGAGTTCACCGTTGAGAGGTCTCTACATTACCACCGACAGTAGCAGCTCCGGGTCCTGGAGATAGCAGAGTGTGAGGGGGTAAGACGACTTGGATCGGCGTAAGACAACCATGGTTAAGGGGGATGCTGGTGGGAATGAGAGAACGGAGAACATATATGATGGCGCTGTACACGATTGCTGTTGGAGCATTGAGGTTGCAGTATCTGGAAAAGAGGTCAGCTTATCTAGCAGTGACGAATCGTAAAGTTAACAATCTTACGATTGAGGACTGGTTCCTGTGAAATCAAAGACGGCGTCTCCTTCTGTTGCATCAATTGTAATTCTAAGATGAAGTTCCTCCCCTTCATCGAGATAATCAACTGCGTGTAATGGTCGTCCAGCAAACTTCCTGTCGACAAATCGAAGCAAATCGCGAACAGCGTTTTCGGCAGTTTTCTGAATAGCAAGCATATAGAACTAGGAATGGATGAGTGAGCTCCACATATAACAAGGTAGGATCAACACTACCTGGACTACTTCCAGCGTGAACTCATTGACTAGAGCACGGATTAAAACTGCACCGCGATGATTGGCAGATACTTGAGCTTTCAGATCGGAGATGTTCTAGGTTCACAAAGAGAAGAGGCGGTCATTTTTCTGAACGATCCACAAAAAACATAGCACACGTCACTCAACGTCCTAGTGCCAGAACACCCTGGATATTTCGCGGGCTGATAATACATAAGATCGGTAATTCCTTCCTCGTCAAAAAGTCCTTCTTTGACAAGCTTGAAGCTGAGAATCTGTGTGCCTTCCTGCTCTATTGTCTTTGAGAAGGGAGGCATAGATCCAGCGCGGATTCCCCCAATGTCAGCATGATGGGCACGAGATGCTGTCTAGGTAGAAATTGAGTTCCATGCGAAGGATTCCCTTGAGTTCGGACGCACCCAAAACACGATCTTGCCATTGTGGAACGCCGGGGTCATTACAGTAATATCTGGTAAATGAGAACCTCCTGCATCTGCAAAAATCATGAATGAATATCGGGACGTAGGACAAATTACATCACATACCTGGATGATTGGACACAAGAACGTCACCATCTTGTATTTGATCTCCTAACAGTTCTACTTGAAACCGAACGGCAGCACTCATCGCCCCCAAGTGAACAGGCATGTGCGGAGCATTCGCAACCAGATAACCGTTTGGAGAAAATAAAGCACAAGAACTATGAACAGGATCAACAAGGTTTCCTAAAGCGAGAATTGTTAGGACTCACTAATCCAACCTCTCCTTGATATTCGTCGAAATTGCTGTCTGCTGTAATATAGTGCCCATCTGTTCCGCGATACCCATGAATCGATGTCCGAACACCGATAGCTGAACGGGATCAACGTTTTTGGGGTCCAACGGAGGTTTGGGAGGGAGACTACCTGCGCGATCCAGGATGATGTGCTTTGAAGTGGCAGTAGCGATATACCCTGGTTCGACGAGTATCGTCTGGGTTTCGTCGAAGATAATAGCAGGAGCCTGAGGGATGCAGGCTCAGAGTAAGGAAATGCAAAGCAAAAGACAAGCCTACCGGGATCTGTTCTCCAGGCGTGATCTCCTCCAGTGGAACGACAACAGTATCTGTCCATCCGGCCAAATCGAAGTAAACTTTTTTCCTCTGACACCTCTTTAAAATCTCTGCTTCTATTTTGGGCAATTCCTTCAGCTCTTGGTATGGGCTCTTCTGTTCTGGAATGTCACTATGGGCAATTGCTCGAACCCTAACATCATCCACATGAATAACTCGATTCTGCAGTGTGAACCCGAACAGTTGTTCATGTTGTTTCATAAAACTACTGATGAACTCCTTGTCCTCGTACTCAGCCTTTCTGACCATTATCGTGGTGCTGGTACCTTGAAAACGGCAGTTATATGAGAGCTCCGTCGTGATGTCCGACATCGAAAAGTCTTGCTCGACGAGCGCATCGACAGCACGCTGAATGAGTGTCTCAGACTGCATACGGAGACCCGAGAACGATGCAGTGTTGTCTGCCTCGATTCGGGTATCCAGTACAGAGGAAGAGGGTTCTTGCACTTCTACCACAACGTCGGCGAGCGCCATACCGTATGCAGAGAGGATGGATGAAAATCGAGGGATGAGAATGCGGGATATGCCTAAGGCGGTAGCGATAGCAGCTCCATGCTGGCCTCCAGCACCACCTGTGGTCATAAGAATTAAATTAACACCCAAACTTCAATGAAGGACAAACATACCGAAAACCACAAGATTATGGCTAGCACTTTCATAGCCTTTTGCTTCGGTCAAACTGTGGCACTTAGGATATCTCCCATCTCCGAACAAAGGAAACGTACCTACGGATCGGCCTACACATGGCTTCGTTCGCTACCCTTAAGAACCCAGAAGCAACTTCCTCCGGACTCATCTTGATGCCCTTGATTTCTGCGATGGTTTCTGTTAACTCAGCAAATTTTGCGCGTGTCGCATCGATATCCAATGGTTCATCCTCATTAGGTCCAAAGATCTTCGGACTAAACCAACATAAGTCCACGAATCCTTTGATTCACAGTCTGATTACGCACAATGTTTCGGGTAAAAGCCGTCCCAGAAGCAGATTGGCGTCAGTGACAGCGAGGGGACCGCCTTTGCGGTAGCAGACAGGGCCAGGATGTGCACCGGCGCTCTGCGATCAGCATAAAAACGAGTTGGTAAACGCAAAGATACATCAAAACAAACCTCTGGTCCGACAACGAACAAGCCGTTTTCCTGTAACAACCGACTTCCTCCACCAGCTGCAATAGAAGAAACGTCCAAAGATGGGGAAAGAATTGTCACTTGAGCGGTGGTGGTTTCGAATACGTGCTCTAAGTGGCCGGAATATCGAGACACATCGGTGCTAGGTCAGAGATGAGAATTTGAGATAGTGGGTGAATTGTAGTCATACGAAGTTCCTCCCATGTCGATCGAAACAAGGGGTGTCCCGTCTTCAGGATCATAACACTACAGATAATAAATAAATTGGATTTCAGGATAAACAGAATACTTGCAGTTTTCGCATACCCAATGACACCTCCAGCAGGTCCTGAGAGGACAGCACGGAGACCCGAGAAAGTCTTGACAGAGCACAGTCCACCATCCGAACGCATGAACAACAGCTTGTTACTCAATGCAGCAATACTACCCTCAAACCCGTCTGCGAAGGTCTCTATATACCTGCGGGTTACTGGCGAGAGATATGCGTCCGCAATAGCTGAATTGGCACGTGATACAATCTTGACCATAGGAAGGAGTTCGGACGAGACAGATACTGCGAAGCCCATTTGACGTGCGATATCTGCAACAAGATTTTCATGGTGTGGAAATATATATGAATGGAGGAGTGCAATGGCAATTGAACTGAAGCCAGAGTCATGAAGGGATTTTAGTTGCGCTTTGATACGAGACGAATCCGGACGCCTGATAATTTGCACTATGTCGCCAGTTAGACCGCGTACAACGGAAGTGTTGAAGTTGAAGTCGGACGATGATGGAGATTCCGGGTCTTCTGAAGAAGTTGGGATAGTGACGCGTTCATCGATTTCAACCACAGTTTCATAAAGTAACGATAGCTTTTTGACTGAAAGGTCGAAGATGTTGGGTCGAGCTGGAAATATATAGTTTAGAACGGAGAAAGGGATACCTGCCACATACCTTGAGCACCAATACGCAATACATCCTTGAATCCTTTTGTAGTCAAAAGCGCGCAACGAGCTCCTTTCCTCTCAAGAAGAGCATTTGTAGCCACCGTTGTACCCATTCTAATACTTTCGACCTGATACAGTAATGATATCAATATCAGGGGCAGTGCAGGAATCGATGAAGGCTAACGCAATCCAGCTTCAACTTGGAGGATTTCGGTATGGATCGCCCAAAGGAAAGCTCCAAAGCTCTCCGTATACCTTCCGTAGGAGCATCGGGATAATTTGTAGGATCAACAGACAACAGCTGGGATGAACAAATCAACCGATGTTTGTTATCAGAATTGAGGAAAGAGAACCTTGACAACGATATCGGGCTTCCCAGGCTGCGAACAATGGACATCGGTGAACGTCCCTCCTCTGTCTGAACCTTGAATCAGACTCAGCCTCCTGAAGCAAGTTGGATTACTCACCAATCGCGATCCTGACCAAGGCAGACATCGTGGAGAAGGGTATGGTTTAAGTGTGAAAGTTTGCAATGATATAAATTACGAAGACCTCATGTCGAGAGCAGTATTTAAGGAACTTGGGAATCAGGATAAAATGTTCGGAAACTGTTCGGAATCAGATTGGATGAAGGTGAGAAGGATAGATAAGATAACCATTAGCTGATTTCTTTCCGCTTCTGTGAGTGCAATGGAAGCACTGAGGTACTCCTTCACAGCAGCCTATAAACCTGGCTTTTCTCAAGAGAAATCTCTCACTTCAACTAATGTTTTCCGTCAATCCTTCATTTATTGCCTGAGATCTCTCTTAGAATTGATCATATGATGTAGATTATGCTCTGCTATCCTGCAGTTACTACGAATCAATGCATGTCTCCGTGTAAGGGGTTACATTAAGTTGTCCACAAACACCTACGCCGACCGAACTGTGATAGACAATTTCGTCCGCTGGTCAGCGTCAATGTGATTGAAAAATTAGCCTCCCTTTAGTACAGAGAGATACAACTACAACATAGGTACGTAAAGTGAAAACGAAAATTCATGGATGTCAAAATCCGTTAATGCATATGATCACGACGTTCTTCAAAAACCTTCTCTTCGTCGATGGTGTATCCAGCTCTCTCAGAAAGGTCGCCGGGTACGAATGTGCCTAACGAAATGGAAAGAATGAGTATTCGCTGAACAGGACCAGAGAGCGACAATATATACCTTCGCGGAGCTCCTTCTCGGCAAGGAGACTGAGGATATATTTCTTTAGGGAAAGAAGAAGGAAAGCTGATAAGTTCGTACCGATCCTGTTTTTTGGCGTAAGGCGTATTTGCAACGAAGACAGGGGCATCGTGGAAGAGAGCATCCATCTCTGTAAATCTCGTTAACAACAATTACTCAAGAAAGTAAACGTCTGCTGACCTTCCAATCTGCGACCAGTCGTTTCCTAGAGGCCCGGATTGAACCGATGAGCGAAACTCATCCATTGCATAGGACCAAATGTTTACGTACTGGATAAAATGCCCAAACGAAAAGGGCGCTATAGGGAAAGCATGCAGTGACCATAAGCGAGCCCCTGAGCGAATCACTCACTTAGTATGGCCACAGATAGCAAAGACGAGGTCTGCACGAGAGTTAGCTTGATGATTGCATGCTGAAAATTAGCTACTAGTACGAACAATATCTAGGCGATGTCAATATATATAAACAATATAGAGGGCTATTGAGCAGACTTACTTCCATCCAATGTGGGAGAAAGCGACAGGCGTAACTTGAGCGATAAAGCTAAGGGGCTTGAGTACAAGATGTTGGGCTGCATCATTGGATACTCACAAATTGGAGATCCACGAAGCAGAACTTGTCACCGCAGTAGCCTTTGCTCTGGTTCTTGTAGAGCTAAGAAATATTGAATTTGTGAATCAATGAGAGGTACGGTAACTACTCACTAAATCTCAGCTGGGTAGGCCCATGATAGTGGACCGATACATGCGCTGAAGAAGAAATTGAAGATCCATGTACTGATTAATACAGGAGATTCAGCGCGTAGACAGAGACTCGATTTGGTGAAAGACTGACGTTACTAAAGACCATGAATCACTGGTCATTTTCCAAAATTTCCAATGCAAAGTATTTGTACGTACTGATGAAAATCTAAAAAGAAGTCAGTACACGTAGCGCGCAAAATAAGTAGAGATGCTCACATAATGAGCCTGCAACGACATTGGACGTCGATACAATGAGTCCTTGAACAGACGAGGGAAAATGTGAACATACAGCATCACTGTGGATCCATCCAGATAAACAATTCTGATCCATGCAAATACTAAATCACTTACTTGTCCACAGTTCCCGGCCATCGAGCCATCAGGATAGAGCCAACGACAAACGACATTCCGGACACGACATTCCCAACAATCAAGGGCAATCTTCGGCCGGTGTTGTCTACCCACAGCACACAGCACGCTTCTCCGATGAGCGCGATAACACTGTTGATGGATTGGAATAAGAGCACACGAGTAGCTGAGAAGCCCATCGTCGTGAAAATCTACACTTCAAAAGGTTCATGAATTATTGACAGCGCAGATTCTCAAGCGGTAGCATACCGTTGTGGAGTAGTATTGAATAGCGCTGACACCTATCAGAAGCTTAGATTAACGCAGCCCGCGCGGAAGAACTAACAAGAATTACCAGTCATTTGAACGGAAAATTGCAGAATGTATCTGGACGCCTTGGATGAGCAACTACTTTTTCTCAATCGTACGTACTACTCACCCAAGAGAAACACGGCGGAAGTTGCTAGAGTCCGTGAGAAGCTCGCTCCAGCTACGCACAGTCAATCAAAAAGACCCGACCAGATTGTCAAAGAGACATACCTGGCAGATCCAATTTCTTTTGCTCTCTGAATCTCGGCCTTGATGTCTTCCATCTGCGAAACTACAAACAGCTCGTTGACATTTCCATGTGCATGAAGCTTGGCAAGTGTCCTAGTGGCTATTAACAACGATACCAGTGAGCTCATATATTTAGTACAAAACGCGAGACCTTTACCCTCATCAAGGCGTCCTTTCTCCGCAAGCCATCGGGGCCTTAGTTTGAGGAGTAAGTCTCCAAAACCAAATTAGACAGCCATCAATGCTGCTTACGATTCTGGAAGGAGCAAAATAAAGGCGAAGAGAGGTACAGCTGGGATGATCTATCCACAGGAGTTCAAGTTCCCATGTTATCGCATAGGTATAAAACAAACCTGAATGCCCAAAGGTATCCTCCATTCTGCTTGCGTACCCTTCAGTCCTGCGGATGTACCATATGTCTAACAACACAATATCGTTTGAGGTCTTGAGAACCGGGAGTGGAAAATGTGCAACTCACGATCCAGGACGCAGCGAAAGCTGTAATGTTAACGTTTAGCTAGAAGCGAAAGAAAATTATGACGACATACCGCCAATACCAAGCATAAACTGCAAGAGAGAATATTTCAGATACCGCATACAACAGCCAGAGAGATGTTCACGCACTTGTTGCAGAGTGGTAAGACGACCTCGGATGCTCGGATGAGCGATCTCGGCCTACCGAGATCGCGTTGAGTACTATAGACGTTGTGGCTAAACTTAGAGACACACCTGATACAGAGGGGCTAAGTCCGCCATTATCCCAATACCAAAGCCCGCGAAAAAACGACCAGCCCACATCATATCCATATTGTGTGCACCAGTCTGCAAAGCTCCTCCAAGGCTACAAAGTGAACGATGCCATTGATCGCTTCGTCAAGGAAGAACGAATGTTCAAACTCACATGTACACCAAGGCTCCAATTTGAATTGTTTTGCGACGGCCCAAGGTGTCCGCAAAGTAGGCGACTGGGAACATGCCAGCGAAACTGTTGGAAGACATCAAATCTAACATCAAACATATTTATGAAACACGGCTCACCAACCCAGAACTGTAATACAAGTAAGTCAGGTTTTTCGAAGTGAAGAGGACTAAGGTGGTATACGGAGGATACTGGTGATCAGTCCTTCTAGATTGGGATCGTCGAAACGGGAACCCATCGTGCTCTGAAGCAGGAATCAGAATTCATTCCGAAGAGTTTTTTTTGAAGAAACTTTACGATGAAGTCAGTCGCAGAGAGGACTCCGGCCATAACACCGAGATCATATCCGAAAATGATACTACCCAAACCTGTTCACAATATAAGATGAGCATGGAACAGGAGACATTTGACAGAGAACTCACTAGCAAATAGTCCACACAACCATGTATAAACTTTCGGAGAGAGAACCATCACGAATGCTTGATTCCTGAACTAATCCTTGGGGACAGATTTCACAGAAAGAAGACAAACCATTCTATCCTTGATTGTCTTGCTTTTAAGCTGCATGCCCTGGCCCTGGATAATGTGTCTCGTGAACAGCGAAGTGAATGAAAAGAAGAAATTCCATCATTTTGTGAGTATGAGGAACTCGTCTGACATGCGGGCCGCCTCGAGCCGCTGGATACTTCCACCCAACCCCGCAATATATGGACTATATTCGATCGTTGAAATTCAAGTCTTGACTGACGGACTGGTCAGGAACGCATCATAATGTACAGGTTATTTCTTAGTCCCCGTGGGACCTGTTTGGCGCTGCGGGGAACTGAGGAAGCGGGGAAAGGTATGGAGAATTTAATGCGGGGCACCAGTCTCAATTGGTGAGGCCAGGTTTGTACTGTCTACTGTTATCTAAATTTAAAAGACTTTACAACAACCTTACCTTAAAGACAAGCACTGCAAACAACATTAGCCCTGTGCTAGAACAAATAGGGAATAGGAGACTGACGCTGGAAGGAATGTTGTTTCACCGAATATTCCCCGGACCACGGTACTTCTCTCTCAATAGTCTGGACGCGTTCTCCATCCCATCCGTTGCTATCTTTGAGATCTGGGCTCCAGACTTCGTAGACATTTACCTTTCCGCCTGATACTTCACAGGCAGGACCGAATCGTATGGGGATGGTATACTCCTCCGTAGCGTGCCGGTTGACAATAGCTATCCTGACTTCGTCTTTGGATTCGTTGAGAACAGCACTAACATCGATATACTTAGTGAGTTTTTTATCTCCGCCTGCGTTCTTTTCTAGTTTTTCCACCCAGTCGGGAACAGTTTGACCCATGTATAAGGGTGACTCGACGTGCACGTCGAGCGAAGTACCATGCATAAGTGTAGCGAATAGTTTGAGAGGATAGAAGGTTGTCTGCTTGAAGAGGCCTTTCGGGGAAGTGATGATGGGAGAGATGACGTTCACGGATCTGCAGTTGAGAAAATTTCAGCTAAGATAGACCGTTGATCAAAGGACTTCGATTTACTGAGCGATGCAAGCAATTTTGACAATGTCTGCTTTCCTTACAAAAACGTTCAACCAGGATGCGACAGCGAGAGCATCACTAAGGTCATAGTGCTCTTCAGCACCCTTCTCCCCAGGAGCGCGAACAGGATCCCAGACGTTCCATTCATCGAAGCAGCTAGGTGAGGAATTAGAATTCCGTCAGACTGTTTCGAGTTGAAACTTACATGGTGATTTGCTTGTCAAGTCCCGCCTCGATTTTCGCGAGATCGATAAGCGACTTGCTGATTTCGAGGGCTTTCTCCGCAGCGGCGGGACCCATAACGTTCACGGCGTGATTTCCCTCGGAAACAGTGTAAACTGAAGACGTTGTCAAAGAAGAAATTGCCAGTCAGCACGAAATGACTGACTATGTATGGAATGGTAATCCACTACTGGGGCCAATTTCTTCAGGGTCACACGATCCCAGTCAGCGTACCCAGTCTCTAAAGATGCTTCAGAGGGAGATACACGTAGCAAATCGACTATCTTCACCTCCACAAGAGATAAGTTGGATTGAAGGATCTAGTAACTTGAGTGCCTTAGCCCATTGGAATGCTTTCTTCGCGTAATCCTGCGATTCCATTTGTCCTACTTGCCAAGGGCCCCAAACCTCATTCCCCAAGCTCCAATATTTAACTGTATAAGGTTCAGTATGTCCATTGTTTCTGCGGAGATTAGCATAATGCGTGTTGGCAGAGCTATAGCCAAGAGTTGTCAGTGCGATGCGAGCAGTCAAATAGGATGAAGATGCACCTGTTACAATATTCGAGCCACGCTAACGCGTCTTCCAGCGTCCCAGTACCCATATTAAGACAGATATATGGCTCCGCGTTCATTGCTTTACAGAACTGCATGAATTCGTCCGTTCCAAATTGGTTGGATTCTTCTGTCAGCCAGGCGAGTTCCGGTCGTCGAGGACGGAGATGCTTTGGTCCAATACCATCTGTTTAGCTTTGATAAACGGGTCATCGGGATGACAATGATATAACATGCCTACCTTGCCATCTATAGCTACTAACAAAGTTTCCCCCAGGATACCTAAAGATAGGGACATTGAGTTCTTTGAGGACGTCCAGTACATCTTTCCGGAAGCCGGTATTGGGGTCCGCAAGAGAGTTAGGATTCTCTAATGAGATGATGAGTACAGCTGATTTCTTTCACTCATCACTGAAACTCACCAGGCTCGTAGATTCCACCGTATATACACCGCCCCATATGTTCCGTAAAGCCGGAATAGATTCGAGGGTCGACCTGACTAATACTGCGGGCAGGATCAACATGGATCATAGGGGACGAAGGGTCCATTGCTGCAAACTCGTCTTCGAAGTTCGATGCATATCTTTAATCCTTTGGTCGGACCGGCGTAAAGGATCATGGGTCTACTTGTTTTCCCGCGAGCATTCTCGATGTCGCACAAAGATGGATAAGTGAACGTGCCTCCACATCCTGGCGAAAGCCAGGGAAACCGACTTGGAAAGGTCTTGTATAGTTTCTGGCAGCAACGTGGCCCTTTTGAGTTCAACGAATCTTGCAGTTATACGCCTCTCAGCCTTGGTACCTTCCTCGCGTATCATTCTGGGTGTTCAATTTGTCCACTAATTGTCATGATTGCAACCCCATCGTTCTTCAAGTTCTTGCCTTGGTCAAGATTGGACGGTTCGCATGTAAATGGATGAAAGTTGAGGAGGAAGAATGCTTATTGGGTGCGATAAACATGACATTATTTCCAATGAGCTTTCTTGCAATCCTAGACTACGAGACTATTCCTTAATACGATTTTCCAGTACCAACAGCAAGTACGTCAACATGGGCATAGCAGAATCCGATTCCATATCTACACTGGCACGGTCACAAGGACCCTCGTATACCTAAGCTATAGCACAGCACAAAAAAGACGAAGAAGCCAGACGTGCAGCAACTGAGAAGCTTCTCAAGACCAAAAACCAGAGAGTAAGAGGTGTTTTCCAGGTTTCCAGAACATTCGGAGGACCTAAGTTAGAAAACAGAATTGCGAATGCTGGAAAGACGCGGGCCGCAAAACCAGCACAACACCCTCAATTATCCATCACATCTTTACATCGGACCCTCACCTTAGGATCCGGAGAAGGATGGCGAGGTACCGGTAAGAGGTTGAGTATACGAAATGAAATCGTTAGACTAGCTATCGATTCTGAAGCCGTGCAGGAAGGCATTGTTCAACAAAGTTCACCGGCTGCTTCCGTATCAGCACGCTGTAGGATGAACGCAAACTCGAAAGATGAGGTTTAGATCGCGCAATTGGATTCCACAACTAGCACAACAACAACATGCTTCCGCCGCTATCCTCCCGCTTCATCCCTCCTTCAGTCGTCATCGAGTCCTCAGCTTTCTCGAAACGAAATACTTGCTCGGAGAAGAACACCTAAAATCAGAAGGCATGATGTCGACGTAGTATTCTCCTCGTTCATACGATACATTCTTCAAAAGAAAGCGCATCAAGATCGTAGCTCCAAAAATGGCTGAGCACTCAAGATTGCTTGTGTCTTTCATAACGGGAGAGGGTGGTCAACTTTCGCCAATTATCACAAGTCAGGCTAATTGGGTGACGAAGAAAACTTCAGCTCTCGCTGAGATTGATGTTCAACTGGCGAAAGTGAACCAAATGGAGTTGTTTTCCAGCTAGGTCGACTGCTATTGTACCTGACAATGAGATGACGGACACTCTGGAATCCTTACTGAGGGATGAGCAAAACACCATGCACTCGCAAGCTCTAGACTATTTTATTCACAGAACAGTTTTGTCCAGACCTCTGCTGATGATGAAGAATGAATACTATCGACGATTCAAAAATATCTCGCTCGGATTTTTGCGCGCTTTACATGGCATTCTTCCTCGCGGAAATCTTAGCTATGTATACATCTCTTAAAGCTTGATTTTTCACTGTGCACCCAAATTGACAAGACTTGAATCTCAAAGGCAGAGGGCCCGAGCTCCGAGTGCGCTAATTTATGAATCCAACACAGCTGTGTTCACCCCAAAACCTTCATGGAAAATTTGCATCGCACTGGAACTATGATAGGCAGGTTCAAATTAGCACATACCAACATTGGAAACTCCCTTGGTTATTATTCATAGAGATTTCTTGGCCCAAACCTAGATAACTGACGTTAACTTATTCGACAACACGCTGGACGAATTGTTCTTTCCAGGCCGGAATGCTTCAACTAACCAGGCAATCACGAATGCTAATCATTTATTGGAGTGCTTAGTACACAGGATTCAGGATTAAAGATATGATTCATGCACAATGCAGGCGTTATTTCCGGGAGGTACCGGTCATGATGAATGTAGGATTCATTCTTAGAAGTAGCACATGGCGTGTTCTGCACCGCGAGCCTTGAGGTCGATGGACTTGGACGATGTTCCCAAAGTTAAACTTGCATCCACTGCGCGAAAGTACAGCGCTGATCTGCTCCTTTGGGTTCACGGACTAATTCTAGAGAACTTGATGAACTTTCACTTTTGTACCACATGCGAGAATTGACATCGCCGCCGTTTTTTTCGCCCAGTCTTTTCATTTTCTCGCTGGAATATAAAGATAATATTCAATTCAGCCTATAAAAGGTCGACGTAAGTGTGCAGTCTAATCAGATCCCACATTTTCCTCGCAATGGCCTTTAGTATTGAACCATTCTCCAAAACTCTCGAGCTCCCGCTCTTCAGTGGACAACAACCTCAGGAGGTTGCAGCTGTTCTCGTTCCCCTCCCAAAGAATACCACTGCAACTGTGTTTGGTGTGAGTCTGGATTGTGCGCATGATTTATTGTGCACATTACTGATGCATTTGCATTCATTCAAAATTTAGCAACGCATTGCGCTCTGGCCTCAGCGCTTCAGTACATACCTTCTCGATTCTAACGAGCTAGTCGTCAACCCGCAAGCCATCTGGGATGCCCCAACCGAGAGTAGCTCATTCTCGATCACCGGCATTGTTCCCTCTGGTTTTGCGCCGGACACCAGGGTCCTGTCGGTAGGCCCTTTTACGAGTGAACGCTACATCGCTGTTGTCTGCTCCCACAAGAGAGTTGGTCAAAGTGATTATACATCGAGTGCCCCTCAACACAGCTTTGTGCGTACTTGACCAAGTCATCCCGACTGTATTTAACGAAGGAGTATACGTACAATCCATAGAAATCTTTCGATATCAAAGGCCAAAACGCCATGTCTTTCACAATGGTGAGTCCAAAGGGGCATAGAGAAGGTGTTCCTCATATTACAAATACAGGTCAATGCGGAAGACGGTGGTGACAGTGACTTCCATGACACTGTGGTCGGAGTGGCCGTCACCTAGTATGTCTCAGAATTATTGAAGTCGGATTCACTCATTTATACCATATCATGCAGCACGACGAAGAGACGAAACTAAGTCCCTGCTAACAGGCTTGCCTTGATTTTTGAGTAGAGACTACTCATCGTGAAACGGGCGTCTTTGAAATCCGAATGCGTGTACTTGTAGTTTATCGCGAATTTATGAAGTCTTGTTCAATCTTTCTCATGGATCCTCCTCCCGTCAGTCGACCTTTTACTATTGACCAAAAAATTCCGTGTTATGTAGGTAGAGCAGCAAGATGCTTCCTAAAAGTCTTAGAAGGTTTGGACCTCCGACTGAACAGAAGTAGTTGCACTAGTTCTGAACATCAAATCTGTATGATTCGACCCAGGCTCGAACTGAGGACCTTCTGTGTGTTAGACAGATGCGATAACCAACTACGCCATCGAATCAGTTGCCTGAGCACCATAAGATGAGGATCATAGGACGTCTGCAGTGTTGCTAGTGGGATGCGCGTGGCTTGGCTCTGTTCGCCCCTTCCTGGCCCTTTCGAATAATAGACCTTGCGCGGCCAGCACTTTGTGCTACAGCGTTTTGGGAAAACCGTGGCCGGACCGAGTTTTGATGTATCATAAAAGAAAATACTCAAAAGGATAATTTTGAAAACGGAAATCTCGTGCTTGAGTTTCATGCACTCATTGTTTCTGTTCTTCTTTTTGTATATTTCATTATGGCGAGTAACAATAACTAACAACTACTCTCCTCAACAATATGGTCCGCTTCCTCGCTAATGCTGCTAGCTGTTTGTCGATATCAGATCTTTGTCAAATGGACACGGGATGCAAAAGTACATAAGTTTTACCTCTTCTGGTAAACTTACAGGAGATTTACTCAAAACTTATGTAGGAAATGGTAACATAGTGGAAAATTCTGTATAAATCCCTGTAAGTTCTTAGAAAATTTTACCGAAAGTTATTCATAAGTAGTATAATTTATTGACTTTTGTACCCAGTTGGAGAGCCAAATGTGCAGGAGACAGCGAACACCTTCTGTTGATTCGTTACCAGATCCGACAGTTCTTGTGGGGGGTGATCAACCACAGTGTGGTCTTGACTTATCTTGCAGAAGTCCATACAGAGATGGACAACAAGCACAATGAGGCATTCCCGTTTTCGGAATTATACATTTTGGTATTTTCTTTTATGATACCGAAACCACTAAAATCGCGTGAGTCATTGACAAGACACCACGTGCACCGCGTTGTTGACGGTTGAACGAAAGCGCGAGAATTTTTTCTGGTTTAAAAGCAAACCCAGGTCCTCATTTTTGTGCCACCACTATTCCTCCCAACCTTCACAGACTCTCTCACAACTTCGAAATGGCTACCACTCCTTCTCGTTACCCTTCTCCTGGCCCTACTCCCAGCAAAAAGGTGAATCCTTTTTCTGTTACCTATGTCTTTCGCGAGGACTTATCTGTTTTCATAGGCTGCTGCTGCCTTAGCCTCCTTTACTCTTGACTCGCCCACGAAGAAAACTTCGAGGAAGCCTGTCATTGATGATAAACGTCGTTCTATGTCGCCTGCTTCTCTCGAAGACGACGAAGATGAATTCCAGAAGGCTGAAGAACAAGAGGCTGAGGCTACACCGGCTGTGTCTGCTGCCGCCGAGCTCGCCGCATTAGAAGAAAGATTCGTTGGAGAGGTTCAGCTACCAGAAAGTACGCGTCGCTTTCTGCTTCACGCGTCATTTGCTCTAATTATCCTTGTCTCTAGATGAAGAGCCTCTTCTCCAGGAGTCAAGGCGTCGTTTTGTATTATTTCCCATCCAATACCACGAAGTATGTCGAATTCCGCGTCTGTTTTGCTTTCAGTCATCTCATACGTTGTTTAGATTTGGCAAATGTACAAGAAGGCCGAAGCTTCCTTCTGGACGGCAGAGGAGATGGATCTATCCAAAGATCTCCACGACTGGAATAACCGCCTGAACAACAACGAGCGATTCTTTATCTCCCGTGTTCTTGCGTTCTTCGCCGCATCTGATGGTATCGTTAATGAGAATTTACTGGAGCGTTTCTCGAACGAAGTGCAGGTCGCTGAAGCGCGTTGTTTCTACGGGTTTCAAATCATGATGGAGAACATCCATTCAGAAACTTACTCTCTTCTCATCGACACCTATATTAAAGATCCTGTCGAGCGCGACTATCTCTTTGACGCTATCGAGACCATTCCTTGCATCAAGCGCAAGGCCGAATGGGCTTTGCGCTGGATCAGCGACGAACAGTCGGCTTTCGGCGAGCGTCTTGTAGCCTTTGCTGCTGTCGAAGGTATATTCTTCTCCGGCTCTTTCGCATCCATTTTCTGGATGAAGAAGCGTGGATTGATGCCCGGCTTGACCTTTTCGAACGAACTCATCAGTCGTGACGAGGGCATGCATACAGACTTCGCTTGTCTTCTCTTTAGCCACCTTCGGCGTCGCCCTCATCCTAAGAATGTGGAGCGTATTATTGGAGAAGCGGTAGCTATTGAGCAAGAGTTCTTGACTGGTGCGTGCCATACATTTACATTCATCCTCTATCTTGACGTTTTCCTATTCTTTTTTCAGACGCGCTTCCTGTCAGCTTGATTGGCATGAACGCGAAATTGATGTGTCAATATATCGAATTTGTTGCTGACCGACTACTCGTTGCTCTGGGTAATAAGAAGAAGTATAACTCCACCAATCCCTTCGATTTTATGGACATGATCTCTCTTCAAGGCAAGACCAACTTTTTCGAGAAGCGAGTATCCGACTATTCGAAGGCTGGTGTAAGCCATTCAGGTGACAACACCACAACGCAGGCTTCGAAGACATTGTGAGTTTCATAGTCTCCTTGCTCTTGAGCGTCGCTGATTATGTTATGTCCTATCAGTGTACTGGATGAAGACTTTTAAGCATTGGCGCTGCTGATGCATCTGAATTTCATTTTCTAATTTATTGCTTACACATTGCTATCTCCTCAGTCCATTTTGTACTTCTTTGTTATAATTAGATATGTATGTTATCGTTAGCTTTACCACCAATTTCTGGGCTTATACAATTCAATTACTTGAAAGTTCTCGAATGAGCAGAGCGTGGGTGCTCTGAAGCGCTTATTTGAATTCAGTTCCATTATTTTTCGTCACAATCATGATGTCTTTCCACCATGTCCACTAAGTCTGACAATGCTCCGCTTCCACCTCCTAGTGCGAATGTCAAACCCCTGAACTACAGGGAGCAATTCCAGGTGCAGAAGTGTTCCTCTTGTGTCCTTTCTTGCGTATTGATGTATACGTAGGGCCGTGAAGTTGTTTCGAGGTTCATCGAGTAAGTATTTGGTTTTGTTCGCTTGTTGTAGTAATTTGGAAACACCATAATTCATTGATTTATGGTAGTCCTTGTGAAGCTGCCTCGAAGGCAACCTTGGCATGTATGAACAAACATAACTATGACAGGGAAAAGTGTCTGGATTATTTCCAGGCCTATAGGGAGTGTAAAAATGCCTGGGTGCGTATTTTTTCTGTGATGTTCCTTGAGCATTTCTTCTGACACGCATTCCTTTGCTACGGTCAGATTGCGCAAAGGAAGGAGGACCGCAGGAATGGCAGGCCGTCCTCTTGAGAGTGTTCATGTTCATTTTACTGCATATGCGGTGGACGGATTTATCATCAGTGGAGACTATGATCTGTTGTACGATTTCGTCTTATAATTTGTTGTGACCGTCTTGTCTCTTGGACTCCATGCATTGCAGGAAATTCAAATCATAAATACAACACGCAAGACAGATCACTCGTAGGGCTACGATATGCACGTTTTGAACTCTTTGCCTTCCATTTCCTACGACAGGCTTGAAACTCCGCTGCGTTTGAGGTCTGCAGGAGTTACACGCTGTCAGTTAGTTTGTCTACAGAGGATGGGTGGGTTGAATGAAAAACATACCGGATAGATTGATGTTAGGCTGAATCACTGCTTGCCAGACAGTTGTGTATCCACTTCAAGTGTTGAAGGGAGTCGTTTTAGAAAAAATGTTTAGTGCAGGATAATCCTCATCACTTACTTCGGGCCACCTTCTTCATCGAGCTGACCTGGTTCGAGGCTTCCGACTTCTGGTCCGCAGCAAGGAGAGTTTGTCCCCCAGACTGACGAGGGGGCAACGTTCATTCATAAACTGGGTAAGAGAAGGCTGGCAGGAGTGGCACTCACAAGGACCCGCAGCCCAGGCAGACCAGCCAATGTACACGTCGTTTTCAGAAAGGTAGTTGATCAGTTCCGGTACCATCTGTTGAGGAAGAGCTTAAGTTTCTTTTTCCATCATGCTGAGGAAGGGCACACTCGTGCGTACCTCGAGACATGTAGGGTCATTGGATCCACCGAATTCACTGACGATAGCCCTAGTTGAGAATAGGATCTGATGAATTTGTTGCAAGAAAGTCAAAGATACGGAACCCACTTGAGGTTATTCTCTTGAAGCCAGGTTGTAAGAGCCGCAAGGTTGGTGGGGCCTGGCATCAGAAATCATTAATGTGCCTCAGGGGATGTAATCATAGATTCTCACCAGGCTGAGTGCAAGTGTCGTGGCTACCCGAGAAATCTTCATCTACAACTACCAATCAGCATCTATTTCACGAACTTCCGAAGCTATAATTGCAGACCAAGATATTCATGAATATCAATCGCCGTGTTGTTCAACGGATCAACAATTTGATTCAACCACTCGCTCGAAGGATCGTCGTTAGCACCAGTGACCTGTGTCCATGAATGTCCTCCAGTAAAGCCGTTTCCGGGTGCAAGGATGAGTTGTGTAGCGCCAGTAGAACGGATTCCGTTGATTGCTGCTTGATCGTTCTGCAGGATCAGGGAGGTGGCCTGAAGCTCCTAGGTCAGAGAAGATGATAAAAGGAAAGACAATGTAGAACAGACCATGTCGTGAGGCTCATTGTTAATGCCAAAGACAACGTTTGGATTGTCGACAAAGCGGGTAGCAAGCTCTGTCCAGAACTCTTGGAATTGTTCGGTGGTGGCTGCGCTGGGGTCAGTAGTGTCGCCAATGATCTGTAAGATGAAGAATCAGCGGGCGAGAATTTGGTAAAAATGCATCGACTTGCGCTTCCACTGTTGGGTTGGGAAGAAGGGTCACTATAGAATATACGCCCTAAAGGTCAATCAAAGACACGATTTGATCATGAAAATTCGTACTTGTATCTCTATCCACTGGAAAATCAACGCACATACTAAGCAGACCCAAGTAAGGGAAACTGACCATGTAGTTATGAGGATCAATCAATGCATATGCTCCTTTCGTGACGGTGATATAGTTAATTGCATCTTCGTACTCGCTGAAATACTGTCCATTTGAACATTAGCTGTGTGCCAAAGAAGTGTGTGATGGGAAACTACTGAACAGTCTCATTGAATGTACTCCCGAGACCGGTCGCTAGAGGACACATTCTTTCCATCAAGAACGTAACCCGGAAAAAGTTGATTTGGTTCGTGTCAACGAACGTATCGACCGTGCTCTATAGGACCTGTTAAGAAAGGGATGATACCAAAGACATCGCGTACTTCGGCAATGAAATCGTAAGTGACGCCGAATTCTCCAGGTAAACCAGTCCCAGGTGATCCAAAAACGCCGAATTCACCGCCAGACTATGGGTAAGAGGCTTAGCACGGACAAAATTAGTGCTTTATCATGATGATACGCACCTCATTGACTCCTGCATAGAGAATTGTGGCTCCCACACAGGCCGCGAGGACGACCACGAAGCTAGTGGACTGTAACGTGAATCGTAGTTGTTTTGTCAAAAACATGATTTCAGCAATGTGGGGGTGGCTAAGGCGTCACTTGAAGGTTGAGGGAGGTGATATTCCTTCCTTATAAACTAGAATGAAGAGCTCAAACGTGTCAATACACAGGCAACCGCGGTAAACTTGACCACACCTCAATTTTGGCGGACATTTTTCGGACAGAACATTGGATTTTTGAATGCTACCGAGGCGAGCGTGTGAGTGTAGCTGCCGCACAGAGGCTGACTGCGTGGTTTGTTCGTCAAGAATCAGGCTTGGAAGAGTCAGACGGTACGTGGACAAACTAATTAAAGCACACGGGTTTGCTGACAACTATGATTAGTTAGGAAGATGAAAATGGGGACTTAGGGATTGAGTGCAAGATAAAGTCTCGTCTCGAGCATTATGAAGTGATACCTTCGGAGGAAGTACCGAGAGTCAGGGAGATGTCAAGTTTAACATGCTAGAGAGATCTCTAGTTACTCTGTCGCTGAATTCTTCAGTGTAAAGAAAATCATGCCCTAAAAGGAACTTACTCTAGTTCATGCTTCAATCCATGCCACCTTCGATGCTTCTTCCCACTCCACGGAAAATTCTCTCTCAATTCTCGATGGCTGCCGTTGATTTTATTGTCAGTACTTTGTGGATGCTGGCCCGGGGAACGCATGTCGGGCGGAAAGTTGCTATGAATAGACGCCGTCCATATAAGCGCTTCAAATTTCGATTGTGTTTCGCGATCTCGTGTACATTCCACTGGAATTCAGTCTGAAGATGAACTTTTTTTTTTTTTGGAAGGTGCGCTTAAAGAACTCCAAGCAGCCAACATCGTCACGATAGCCACAATTAGATACAGTTTATAATATTTTCTGATCCACTGTCTTGAATCTAAGCCTTTCTCCTCCTCCGAGCAGTGGTTTCGATCTTCTTAGCAGCTTTTAAAAGGAGGTCTTGTACATCTTTTTCTCACTTTCTTCGCTTCTACCGACAACGAACTCCTACCCAATCAACCATGTCGGACCTTAACAGCTCTCTTCACGACGATGCTATATTCATCAGTCGTCTATCCCCCGAAATTCTTGGCCATATCTTTGCTATATACTGCCAATCTCAAAAACTTCTCATCACGAAACATGCACCACAGCTCATCATAACTCAGATTTCATCTCTTTGGAGAGCGATCACGCAGCAAACTCCCGACGTTTGGACTACGCTGTCTGTAACGTTAACCAACATCGACGACACAGATGCCCTCCGTGAATGGCTCACAAGAGCCAAGTCCCTTCCACTTGATATCACTGTCAGGCAACGCGATCAAACATTTCACCCCAATAATCTTGCGTGCCTGACATCCTTTACGCTGTCCTGTCGGTCTCTCGACTTGAGCTTGCCATGGGATAGCTGGATGCAGCCCCCTTCCAAGCGGGCGCTCAATTTCCTCATTTAGTGACAGCCGGTGTCGCTATCACCGACTCGCCGAAACAAATCATGACCTCTCATAGCCGACGCGTCGCTGCTCAATTCGTGTTGCTCTTTTCTGCTCCGCGTTTGCGTGGTGTCTCTTTTTGTTCACTCAAGAATCAGGCGAAAGGTCGATTTGGTCTACAGAACTCCGTATCATTGCCAGTATCACATTTGACTTCGTTGAGTCTTGATTTGGAGCTCTACAACTTGGATATACTCGACGGTTTTGCGGCTATAGCCTCTTGCACTAATCTTGTGGCCTGTAAGGTGTTGTTACCTCCTGTCGCGGACATTAATCAGCCCAGAAAACCTATCGTCATTATACTCCTTCACCTTCAATACCTGACAGTCGCCTACAAGGGTGATTACGGTGCTCTTGTTTTTTTTGAAGAATGCCACTCTCCCTGCGCTCGCCGTACTCGACTTACACTGTAAATTAGCGGGCAAAAGATGGATAGAATTTGTCTAGAAACATCTTTCAGTCCAACTCAAAGAAATGGCCAAACACACCAGACTTCGGACCTTGAAGCTTTATGGAATGGTCGAAGAAGTCATCCACTACTTAGGCATTTTTCCTACTGTGAAAAACCTTGTCCTTTCCCATTGCAAATTTTCTGTATTCACGGTATTGAACAAGATGACAAACAACTTGTATTCGACCCGAATGTTTCTACCAAACCTTGGAAGGCTGGAGGTTATTTTGGGTGCATGGCGCGAAGGGAAGGAGTCTCCGAGCTCTGTCCAGGTGTCGATAAACGCAAGCGGAATGCTGAAGAAGTGGCCTGGCAAAACAGACCTAAGCCTTTCACTGAAAGTCGTTGCGTTGTCAACAGAGGTGTTACAAGTGGTTGTTGGTTCCGGGCGTGTGGCTTGCGAAGAGGCAGAATTCTTGAATCTGGCTGGACCCGTACCACATTATCTATGATTGGCACTCAAAAACATTGTACGGAGCTAAATGGCTTGAATGTCGGCAAAAGAGAGATACCAGGATAGGATAGGATAGTATCTCAGGGCAATTTCGCACAAAAGGCTAGTGAGATTAGTTTGCTACAGTTGACATATATATAGGAATGTTTGCTTGGGAAAATGATTATGCAGTATCCTCATCCTCAAGACTTTCTAACGTTGACCGTCTAAAAAAATAAAAGATGGTAACTATCAAGAAATCGATGGAATTCTCCGGACTTACAAGCTTTGGTGGCCCAAGCACCTAAAAGAAACATTTAATCAGTGAGATGAAGTCACTTTGCGATGATACCACATACCGAGGCCAACAATGACATCTGCAGGCTCTTGTTCCCTGCCTTCGAAGTAGTTTTCTAAGATGCTCTTTGTACCAGCGGCATATCGGGCCTGAGCATCTAGGGTTGTTCCAGAGTAGTGGGGAGTCATGCCATTTCCTCCACCAAGAGGGTTCTTCATCGTACGCCACGGGTGATCCTTTGGAGCAGGTTGGACGTTCCAAACATCACCTATGACGAGAATTAATGCGAGGGCGAGCAAACACAGGATACTTACCGGCATAACCACGAAGCTGACCACTTTTCAACGCAGCGGCAACATCGTCTGCGTCACAGATGGCACCACGAGCGGTATTGACGAGCCAAGCACCAGGCTTGAACTTAGATAGCAGCTTCTCATTAATGAGCCCGCGAGTACCTTCGTGTAATGGCGCATTGACGGTGACAACGTCGCATTGCGAAACGAAGTCCTACAAGAATCTCAGACGCGGGACTCGATAAGATAAAGAACGGCGCACCTCGATATCCTCTACCCTCCGCGCCTTGATAGCTTGTTCACGCTCCGTAGAAAGCTTAGCGTAATCATAGTACAAATGCTCTTTGCAGTCAAAGGGAACGAGACGTTGTAGAACACGGTAGCCAATTCGGCCTGCCCCAATCGTCCCGACTACTTTGCCTTCGAGGTCGAACGCATTACGAGCGACATCGGAAACTTGCCAATCGCCGCGTTCGATCATTTCATGAGCTGGGACAAAGTTACGAACGAGGGCTAGGATATTCATGACGACATGTTCTGCAACAGAAACAACGTTAGAGCCTGTCACCTGCAATGAATGTTAGCGTTGTACATAGGCAATGTCATTGGTATTGCAGACCTCGAGGACTTGAATTTTGTGGTCGACAGCGGCGTTGAGGTCGATATGGTCGGAGCCCACTCCGGCAGTAACACAGATCTTCAAGTTCTTTGCTTTTTCAATGAGCTCTCGAGTGAGATATCCAGGATGAAATGGCGTTGTTATAAGGACCTTTGAGTGAGAACTCAATGCTCAATTACACTGTCAACACATGAGATCTAACAGTGATCTACCTCTGCATCCGCGATATGCTTCTCAAAGTCACTATTGGGTCCTTCTTTGTCACTAGAAACCTTCAAACGCCGCTGAATGATTCATATCTACTAGCGACACAAGGAGACTCACTAAAAACAGTTGATAAATAGCAATAGGAGATAGTAGTAGTTGTAATACGTACCGATGTATTCATGTCCACGCGATGCAAGCCATTTGTCTATTCCTAGCTGTACAACTTAAGGACACCTTAATCGCTACCCTACACCAGAAAGGTTTACCTTGTTCTCGACGGTTCCCAGCAAGCGAGGTTCTTTCACCGCAGCGTTGAAACCGTTGTATAATATGGCAAGGACCTGATCATCAATCAGAAACTGTAACGCATCGAAGAGTGGTGTATATTGACCTTCATATTGGTAGAGCTTTATAGAGGGGGTGAGGAGGTTGGAAGGAGGGCGACGATAGAGATGATGGGCAAATAGAGTCTGAGAACCAGCCTTTTATACCCGGTTTTCCTTGTGACTTCATTGAAATCAAAGTGCCTATTACCGGGACAGTGCGGGGACAAGCTTCTGTATTTCCATGGCGCCTATTCGAGGAGAGCATGTGAGCAGAGAAGGAAAGATTGTGTTCCCGGGTTTCGCGAAGTGTCGCGTCAATGATGAAGCGAAGGTATTTCCGTTTTCGGCCACCTTTCCTTGTTTTGCCGAAGTGTGAACGTGCAATTCCGGAACGTCCCGCTCGCGCAATCGATGGGTACCCCGGAAGTACTCGGATAGTCCTCCATAAGGACATAATTCCAATAGGTACTTATAGTTACAACGACCGTGCTTGATACAATACAAGCTTCGTCTTTGATTCACAATACTTCAGCCAGTTCCATCTGGCAAATTGGGCAACGCAAAGTCTTTCTCCATGTGTTCACTCTGAAAAGTGGATTAGTATTGACAACGGTAACTACAAGAAGACACTACTCACGTAATGCCTGAAGTGTACAGTCTTCCCGACGCTCATAATCTCCTGAACCTCCTCTTTGGTCAGAAGATCTTCTGGTAGGTAAGATATTTCTGCAAGGAGCTTGATACGTTTCTCATTCCCACTGGCGGTAACAGCAACGACACCCTTGGCGCGCGTCCACAGGAGAAGGATAACAAACTCATCTACTGGAAGGGGAAGACTCGGATTGGATTCCGAAACGCGTTTGGCAATCTTTGTTAGGACTGGCTTCAGTGGTCCGCCAGTGGGATGACGGAGGAGCGGAGTAAGTGGACCGTAGGATTCTGTCAAGATACCATGCTTCGCTTGGATAGCCAGGACAGGCTCGAGGTGAGCGAGTGTGTATGGATGATATTCGATCTAATATACGATCAATTATTTAGATGGGCCATAACTCCGTGTTCAGGGTAAAGCTGACCTGATTCACAGCTGGTTTGTACTTGGCGCCCTCCAAGACAAGTTCAAGATCCTGCGGACGGAAGTTGCTGACACCAATCTCTTTGAGCTCACCGGCATCTTTCATTTCCTCGAGTACCTGCCAAGTCTTCTTCAAATCGGCGCGAGTTACGACATGAGGGTTATGTATCAAGAACAGATCCGGAACAAATCCTAACTTCTTGATAGATTCCTGGATAGCTGGACGAACTTCATCTACTGGTACAGTATATCCTTCGGCAGTAGGATCAGAGTCTGCCTTCCGACCCGACACTAAGTTTATCAACGTGTTAATGAATTTAAACTATTCTTATCTTTGAATAGCACCTACGCTTAGATGTAACGAAGATTTCGTCTTTCGATAGACCAGATTTGGCCACACTCTCTGCAGCGGCGCCTTCATTTAGATAGTTCTGCGCGGTATCGATGTGACGGATTCCAGCCTTGAGTGCAGCCAACCCAGCTTGCACGGGGACCTTGCGCGCTTCTCCGGAGCCATTTCCCCAAGCAAGCCAAGGTATTTTGACGCCTGAGGCCAAGTTGAATGTCTGTACGGTGCGAGACATGGTGGTTGAGAATAAAGAGAAAGGAAGGAATTCAAAGGTAACGAGATAACCAGCGGGAGGGCGGACCGAACAATGCGTCCAGGAAGCCAGTGATCACGAGAAGGCGTTAGATTCAAAGCCTTGAAGAGGTATACATACATGTACTACTATACATTAAGAATCCCGCTGAAAAGCTACTGGCTTTCCCCAGGCAAGATCTGTCCACTCTCAATGGCCGCATCATGTCCTCGGGTAAGATATCCATAAACAGAAAAATATCTGGATACCGAAATATACAATGTTGGTTAATGGGACCGCGACTATAATGCCACTCACCTGTCAAAGAACGGCAACATCTGTGGTGCTCCAGGGGTATAGGTCCAATTCCTCATCAAATCGCAGGCAATGGCGAACATCGACAGAACGTGGACGCCCGCTTGACGCATACGGGCGTTAGCTTCGTCTGCGATACGGCGAGAGGCGGCACCGGAAGCTTCGTGGTTGGCGAAAACGGTGTAGCCTTCCGCCACAAGCGACAAAGCGAGGAAGGTCGTACAGACCTAAGAGGACACATTATCAAAGCGCAGACATGTATATATGACACGAACGTCGGTAGTGATCCCAGCCATGATGACTTGTTTTTTACCAGTAGCTTTCACAGCGGCACGGAAATCTGCATTGTCCCATGCATTTACCTCACCTTGACGTTTGATGAGCGGGGCGCTGGGGTGCATTTCTATGATTTCTTTTGGCAAGGGGCCATTAGGACCTAGATTTAGCAGGTGCAACGGTACCTAGAGTGAGACGAAAAAACTGATTGCAAGGTTTGAAGAAAGTCTCTGACCTTGTTGCGTGCTTGTAGTCAAGATAGTCGGCAGGTTGAACACCTTACCCAGAGCAGCATGAGCAAGGATGTTGTTCTTGTACTCATCGAACTGATAGTCCCGGACGACCTCGAACAATCCTATCTGCATATCAACGACCAACAACATAGCATTGTCTTTGTCAATTCGCTCAAACGTAGTAGAATTCGGTGCTACTGAAAGGAATAATGAATAAATGGCAATAGAGAGTTATTGATTGCGGAAGAGATGAACTGTTTTGGAATATAGTAATGCTTACTAGACATGGTCCGAGTTGAGCTGAGATTTGAGAGGATAGCAGGGGATAGAACTTGGAGCTATCTGGAATTGTCGTCCCAACGATCCCAGAGGGTGGGCTTTATGCTCTTGCGATAGTATACAGTGGTCGGCGGAAACAAGGGTACTGGTTCGGTCGTGAAAAGGTATTCCTGGCGAGTTGTCTTTGTGGCTTCAAGTATTGGCAAGGAAGAATACAGAGCATTTCGGGCATTGACAGGCAATCCTGGTGTCGAATGACTGAACCGATTGAATAAAGCCTCTAACACCAACGTATTGAATGAACGATATGATTGGGTCCGGATAGAGTCTATACCAATTCTAGTAGTTCGCTCCCCACAGCTCCCCGCCATGGTCCAGGCTCGGTGCCTTGGGGATAAGAGAGGATACCTTGGGATACGGCTAAGGATACGACGCAAAAACTTGGCATCTACCAACGAGAACGGTATGTTTGGTTAGGGTAATTTAACAGATAATTAAGGCGATGATGCATATCAGTCATTCGTACGAGATTGGGCAACGATTTAGTTGGTTGAGATTGTTTATCAAAATACGCTGGACAGCGTGTTTGAACTACATTGATCTCGAAGGAAAGAATGGTGGACACCTAGCACCACTTAAAGCTGTGATTATTGGACAGCATTGAGCACATTGAGCAAGCACCATCTACCCAAGGAGGATGCAGAATTCACCCTTACACATGATGCGAGTCAAATTAGTTTCCATACCGCTGGATACTACTTTCCAAGCCCCAATATTTTCTCATGCGTCAAAATTTCCTTCATTGCAACTGCTCTTCCAAACACGACGTCCATAATTGTGGAGCATGCACATTACTTGCTTGGTGCTTCCCAGACCCTCTATGAATCCTCGATAGGCGCAGTGGAACTGATAGCGCTCGATATTTTAGGAAACTAGGCATCGTACCGAAACCATTGAAGCTCGATATCCAATTGCCTAAGCAGTCGGACTTGCTAAGAATGCAAAAGAATACATGCTCGCAGCTTATACTCGACTTCTTCCACTATAGTATACCATTCTCTTCCCTCTCACGAATAACGACTCGGAGGACAAAAAAAAAAACAAGAAATGCACATCCGTATACACTCCCTTCCTTTTTTTTTTTTTTTTTGCCATTTCAACGCTTTGCTTTCGTCTTTTTCTTCTCCTGAGTGTTGACCTCTCTCCTCTTGCTCTTCTTGACTTTCCACTCGGAATCTCGGATGAAATGATTTTCCAATTTCGCATGATCAAAACTCCCGAGCGCAACTCCCAGCTCATAAATCAGCGAGCCGCATCAGATCGCGTTGGATTCCCTACAAACATAATTTCTGAAACAAGGACGGTTTTTGACGGACGGATCTGTCCATTGGAGCTAGCTATCACCATCTTGGCGACCTTCCGGGATTACTTCACAGTAGTAACAACAACATAAGTTACTTATACAAGGTGGTACTACCGGATCAGCCTCACGAAAAAAGAGCGAGTCACTTCTTCTTCTCTCCATAACAAGAAAAATCCTTGCGGGCCAAGGAATAATCTCTTCTTATAGCATCACGGCCATCCCACATACTATCCCTCCTGTACGCGCTCCCCGAACCCCTTTCTTCTCATTCTTGGCCTTGGTTCCTCACTGTTCTTGATGAATATTCATACCGCTTGGGCCATGCCTCTCTCCGTGAGTATGCTATCGTCTTTTTTTTTTTTTCCTCTGAGAGATGTCGATTGAACTCTTTGTGGACTAAACTCTTTTATATCTCCATTTTCTTCCCTATTCATTGTCCTTTTCTGAATGTTTCCATAATTTTATAGATGGAGAGCAACATCCTGAACACAAAGAGGAAGTCCTAAGGTAGTCAAGGTCTCCTGCAACATCAGATATCTCCAATATGTCGGACGTCCTAACCTCGTTTAGGACTACCTCGCCAAAATCACACCCATCTCAGCAGTGCCTACAGTGTATGAAGTTTATTTCGCTGTCAATGGCCGTCAGTTACACTGGATGGCTTGATACTGTCTCCAATTCACAGAATCCTAATGACTTCAGAAGAGGGGAATTGATCGTTTCAGATGACGAAACAAAGGAGGTGGTACTAGCAATTTGTTAGGATTCAGGCGGTCCTAAGGGCGAGAGCACGATGGGAGGAAGTAAAGAGTTGATTCGACGAGTCTAACGAGGGAGGTACAACGCTCTATATATGATACTAACTGTACCTAGGAGTAGAATAAGGAGAACTACATGAGTACATCAATCGGAGAGGAACTAAGATGTGTAAGAATTGAATGCGGGCGTACGAGACGTCTTGGTTTGCTAAGTGGGTCTCGGAAGTAGGGCGGAGTGTTTCGACACAATTGGGCCAGTAGGTGGATCACGTTATGATCTTTTGGGTTTTTTTGACCTGGGTTGACTGAAACTGACTTGGGGGTATTGGGGTCATACATATGGAAAGCTGGAATGGTATACCACCGAAAATGTGACGCTGCATTGTTGCCATTTATAGATATTGCTGGGGACCCTAGAGATTAATAGTATAATATATCTTGCTATTAAATTGGAGTGTTAGCCTGAGCAAAAACTTGAATAAAATCCTTCAGCACAGAATGACTATTTACAGTTTATTGCCATCCAATTCTGCTTGATTCATTGACCCTTGTAATCTCTGTAACACCAGGGACAAAGTTTAAGTCACCCGGAATTCAGGTGATTCCCATTCACCAACAAATGGGGTCTAATGCTCACTTTAGTGTTCACTCTCTACCAGCAAAAGAAAAATGCAATCATCAGAGTCAAACATATGCAAAATGTGCTTCTTTTGATTGGCCTGGGCTGCCTTGTTTTGCCAGATATTCTAGAGGATATAGGACAAAGGATAAGGATATAGGGATAAAGATAGAGGATAGAGGATAAAGATCACACATCATCTTAGCATCTCCACTTCACCATTGCTTCCTCTCAGGGTTCAATCCCATGCAAAGGCTGCAATCCCATCAAATACCAGGGGTAAATATTTTTCATGCAAATATCCAGAGATATAAGAAAATATCAAACAGAAATAGAAGAAAAAAGAAAAACAAAGGGTTCCGAAGGGGGCTTGGGGAAAAGCGACGGGTGAAGGGAAAAGCGATGGGCGAAGTTTCTTTTTCGGGAGTTTTTTTAAATGCTTTTTTGAATTTTATTAGTATACACCCTCAGGGTTCACCATTGTGGTACCCCTCTTACCTTGGTTCGTTCCTTGGTTCCTATGTTGTGATTTCGTATCCGGTATTCAATTCAACAGAAATTCATCCGTTTTGTCCGATTATTCTGAAACTCTGTGTGTGTGAGAGAGAGACATTGTGTGAGACTTTGAAAACTTACTCTCTACTCTACTCGAGATACTCCTTCGTCCGTCCTGTGAGTCTTCTACACAGAATTTCACCCTATAACAGCTATAATAGCCGTAACAGCTTATCAACTACACCTACAACTGCACCTACACTACACCTACACATACACCTACACCTACCAGCTACCAGCTATCGTGGACTACTGTGGACAGGACAAGACAGGACCAGGACCCCCGGAACAGATTGTGGACTGTGGTCGAAATTGACGGTCAATTTCAACGGCAAACGTTAAATTATCCAACGTTAACTTTCCGACGTAGCTCAAACGCTCAAACGTCTAACGTTCGTTCATTCATTCGTTCGTTCGAAGAGGAAGAGGAAGAAAAAGAAAAGAAAGGGCAAGTCAGTTTGATTTCTCTGTATTTCTTTCTTCCATTTCTTACTGCCTTTCGTATCTTCCTATCTTCCTTTCTTGCTGTCTTGCTTTCCTTTCTTTGCACGGCTTGTGTTGTGTATCCTTGAGTGGGAACCGAGTGTATTCGTGTTCGTCTTTCGTCTTCCTGTTTGTCTTCTGCTCTTCTGCTCTTCGTTCGTTCCGTGAGACGGTTAGACGATATGACCCAGTGACTTGGTTTTACCTTGTGACTGACCTCTCTGTTGACTATCATAGATACCGCAATATCGATATAGGCGGAAGAAAGGAGATCAGTAAGTATTCTGTGATTCTTGGTTCTGACCCTTTTTTTCTTACGTTCTTCCAGACCTCCACATCCTCAGAGACAGTCATAAAATGTTTTCTTTTCGACACGCAAGTCGACGAGATATGATATTGATCCTGGTTGGAGCGAGTGTGGTGCATATTTTATCTGTTTATACTGGGAATAAAATTCGGATTGATACGGTTGCTGATGGACTGGATTTTGTTCCCCCGCATGTTGGAGGCATCGCAGCAACAACGATACTGCACCACGCCCCAGGATATACCTTGTTCCAAAACCTCTACATGTCCAACGGTACATTGCACATTGTTTCCCCCAATCCCTCATCATTCCCGCCAATCCGACACATCATCAGTACCTCCCTCCCAGCCACGTCCTCTCCAGAAAACATCGCTCTCCGCGAACCCACTCCTCAAATTATGGATTTCCTCGATCTAGACAAAGCCGATACCCGCTGGGGGAGGGGGCGAGGTGTATTTAGTGTAAAAGGCAACACAGTGTTGTTTAATGACCCAGATCAGTTTCTGGGACATTATTATCATTTTGTTGCCGAGCTTTGGTTTGGGGTACAGGTTTTTTGGGACGGGGCGTTTGGGAGGAGGGAGGAAGAGAGGATTCCAAAGTGGGGGGGTATGGATTTGGGTGATTGGAATTGGAATGCGTATCCTATTTCATCTCAAGTAGACCATCCTGCTTTTTATGAACAATGTCCTTCCACCTCCTCCCCCCCAATCAACCGAGCAATATTCATGCACACGTCTTCCTCAGGATGGAGAGATACACCAGGATTCAACGCTTATTTTTTACGAGCTGCGTTTCCTAGTATGAGTATCGAACATGAAGAGGATTGGGAGGACAGGGCAACCACAGATCAAAAGGCATTTCACTTCCCCCTTGTCCTCCTAGTCGACCGTAGTGCTGCATTCAGAGACGACATGACCGGCTCACATACCCAGAGAACGGCTGCTCAGGCATGGGAGTATATGAGGAATACAGGAAGGTTGAGGGGCGAAAAGGTCGGTGGTTGGTGGCATTGTTTGAGGAAGGAGGTTTGGAGGTTTGCCGGAGTGGAAGAAGACGGTGTAGAGGGAAAGGCGGCGCTGGCGGGAGGAACCCTCCCAAAACCAAACAAAATCCTCATCACGTATATAAGCAGACAAAGTGGATCACGAAGGAAATTAACAACTGATTCACATGATGGGTTGGTGCAAGTGTTGAAGGAGTTTGTGGGGGTGTGGAATGCTGAGAGGAGGGAGAGGGAGGAGAGGAATCAAAGAAGGGAGAGGAATCAACACGAAAACACAACAGTGGAAAGGGAAAAAAGGCATCGGGAAGTCAAAGATATCGAAATGGAATTAATAGTAATGGAAGCTGAAAAGTTGACAAAGGATGAACAAATTCAAGTTATTTCAAGGACTACGGTGTGTGTTTTTTAAAAATCCCATTCCCCTTCTGACCTCCTCCCTCCGCCACAGATCCTCCTCGGTCCCCACGGCAACGGCCTAACCCATCTCGTCTTCATGCCCCCAACCCAATACTCCACAATAATCGAAATCTTCTACCCAGGAGGATTCGCACATGATTATCATTGGACAAGTAGAGCATTGGGTATGCGTTGGGTAGGCGTTTGGAATGATAGGTCGGTTTTATTCAAACTAACTTTTATTCAAACTAACTCTAACTCCAACTTTTATTCATACTAACTCCGACTCCAACTCCAACTCTTATTCATATAGTTCATTCACATACCCCAACGAACCAAATGTAGACTATCCAGAGGGTTTTCAAGAAGATTATATTCCTGTTCATGGGAAGACCGTTGTTAACGTTATTGAGGATGTTTTCAGGCGTTAGTGGGGGTTGAAGTTGAGGCCACCCTTTTCAACCCTTAAGAAAGGGTGATAGAAGAAAGATAAAATAAAAGACGGGTAGACGAAGAAGAAGCAAAGATGGAACGATTACCCTGGGGACGACGACGACGGCAACGACAACAAACACGGCAACGACAAAGACGACGACAAGGCCGACGGTGGCAACGACGACTACCACGATCAAGACGAAGAAGAAGGGTCAAATTCGAAATCATCAATTCATACAAGTCCTCCTTCAAAGCGCTAAACCCTCCTTCCAAGCTCTAAACCATCCTTCAAAGCTCTGCCCTCCTTCAGAGATCTCCAAGTCATTCCTTGTCCTTGTCTCCTTGTGCGTTAATCTTCTTCGTATTCTTCTTCGTATCCTTCTTCCTGGAAAAGTGTTCTTGCCCCATGCTTCGGATTCGTGGGTTGTAATTCGTGGTTGATGAATTTGGTTGTGTACTCGTGGTTGTGTACTCGTGGTTGTTACTCGTGGTTCGTGGCTGTGTTCATGAATTTGGTTGTACTCTTATCATCTATCTATCTGTTCATACTATAACTGGGTTCATATCATTGATATCGTCGGTTTATATTTATACTGTTCATACCTATACCGTTCATACCATTCACTCAAATATATCGTTCATATTGTTCATACTATCCCTACTACTGCTACTTTTTCACCTCTCTTTTGGCTTTTTTTTTCTTTCGTACCATCAGAAAAAACAATTTTTTTTTTCGTACTTGGGTTTTGCGATTCTCTGTGGTTTTCCAATTTCTCTCTCTCTCTCACCATAGCTTTTCTCACTTTTCTCACCATAGTTTTTCCTCACTTGTCTCATTTTGGGAATTTTTTCTTTTTTCTTGTTTCTTTTTTTCTTTTTCTTTCTTTCCTTTTTTTTTTTTCTTTTTCTCGGTGTTTCATTAGGGTTCGCATACTGGAATATTGAATGGAATATTGAATGGAATCTGATGTCATATAAAGATAACGGATGCTATAATATATATACAAGCTTTGAAACCCAGGGTCCTAACCATAGTGACATACTTTTATTTCAACTCACATTCTCACAACTCAACAGTTATCTTCTTGATAAGAGACTTTTGGGGTGGTACAAACAAAACAATGTGTATTCTGAATAGATGAATAGAATAGAATAAAATAATATCAATCAAGAATCATTTCAATGTTATGCGATATTGATATTCTATATTTCACATTTTACATTTCAGTATCACCTTTCAAAAAAAAAAAAACAAAAAAATAAAGAAAAAGGGATTTAATTGAAGAAAATCATGATTACATTTACCTTCTAGAAGTTACCTTTTAGAAAAATTGCAAAATTGCTTTCAACCTTCTTCTTTAGTTGTATGTATTCTGTGAAAAAAGTTGCACATGCATACAGACATACAGTTAGTTAGTTAGTTGTCACGAAACACTCTTTTTCTATTATTCTTTTCCTTTTCTTTTACTCACCTGATCATTAAAGCGCTTGCACTAGTGCTTATTATATCTTTATTTCCATTTAGATTACATGCGTCAACCTTATTGTTCTCGTGTTGTCGTTTCACTTAGGCGCAACTCTCTCGTGCCTGTCAGCTTATTGACAGGATGACGTCACTATTGTTCTGCATCCATGCTTCTTTTTATATTGCCTTATTGTTTACTCACCAAATACTTACAGCTTTACTTATGGATATGAGCGACTCTTATTGTAGATCCTCACGGTTATGGTGTGAGACATCTCTCATGACTTCATATCCCATACGTATATAAGACCTGGTATTTTGTAGTTATGTTCCTTAGCTCTATTCTCGTCTATACTCCTTGGTAGCTAGACCTGTAGTTGGGTTGTTTTATTCATCCTCTTCACTTTTCCATCCTCTTGCTCATTGTTGATCGTGTGACACCTGGTTATCTCTTGTGAGAGCTAGCAAGTCGCTGACATTAGTTAGTTAGTTAACTGACCATGTGTAAATACTAGAATTCAAAGCTTTAAACCTATTCATTTCTTCTCACTGATTGTCTTCGAACTTGGAACTCAATTTAAAGATTTATCACCAATATATTCATTGCAAAGGCCAATCCAATCCAATCATCCAGGAAATTCAACAAATGTCTTTAGAATCCAAATGGGAAAGACAAAATCAAATACTAGGCTCAGTTTATAAAATCAAAATAATGTTGACCTACATTTTCTTCTTCACCTATAACTCTGGCCTTCCCAGAAACCCCTTAAAGTACAACATAGTAGGAATTGAAAGAATTGAAAGAATTAAAGAATTTCTTGGAGTTCCCATTACATACTCTATTAGAAAAATCTAGAAATCTAGAAATCAGATTGATACCAAAAAAAAAAAAAAAGAAGAATCATAATAGGAGTCTTAGACTTTTGATTTAAGATATGAAAGAGGCAGAGCCAGCTAGATCTAATGATTTTATTGAGGAATTCAATTGGATGATGGAAATCAATCATTGGCTGCTGTATTTGTTATTGCAGTATCTGTACTATCTATGATAAGTTGAAGATATCACTTATCAATGTATTTAAACACTTGGTGGCTGAGATCATCTATATCATCAATCTTTGGACAAAGCATTGATTGAGCTTACTTAATCTGAGATAAATTACAGAAATCAGAGAGAGTCAGCAACTCACTAGCTCTCATAAATGATAATCAGGCATCATGCAATAGATAATGAGCAAAGAGGATGTGAATGTGATAAGATGGAAATGACTCAGATACAAGTCTAGCTACTGAGGAGAATAGATGAGAATAGAGTTAAGGAATATAACTAGAAAACTATCTTGTCTTATATATATATATACTAAATCTTCAAGCCATGAGAACTATCCCTCACCATTTATGTGAGGATATAAAATAGAAGTTGTTCATAACCATAAGTAAAGCTGTAGGTATACAATGAGCAAACAATAAGGCAATATAAAGGAAATGGGGATGTAGTATGGTAATGCCAATGATCTGTCAACAGCCAGACCAACACAAGAGAGTCACACCTCAATGAAATAACAATGTAAGAAAAATAAGGTCATCACATGTAACTTGAAGGGAAATGAAGATATAATAAATGCTGATGTAGCATCACACTGTATGCAAGGTCCTATAAATTCCCATGACATATGGGAAACTTATCAGAAACAAGCACAAAATTTCAAGAGCAAGGTCCCAGACTTATTGGAAATGTTATGATTGTGAGGTTAATCACAGGGGATGAGTAATGAAGGAGAATACTTCATGAGGGTTAACAATCCTAAGACATTAGTTGGACCTTGACTCCACTATTAGTAGAGTCCTTGATGCTTCACATGTCCAATAGAGAAGAAAGTTAAACATGTTCTGTTTGCGATGACCTTTGCTGAACATACTGACAATAGGGATGTTAAAATGATGATATGGATAGATGGATAGATGGTATCACTATTGAAGTGCTATCAAAGTTGATATTTAAACTAAGGAACTAACTATTTGATACCGTAGCTTTATACTGTAGGTAAGTCAGGATCTGTTATGATCATGCGCACCAGTCGTATACATTGCACGGAGCACTTCACACTGACACATACAATCTCACTTTGTTCAAGTCCATCATTGAGGCAACACACCAATGATATGGATCAAGATAGTTTGCTTCTGTGATCTCTATCCACCCATCCTCCTTATCCCATCGCTATCCCTTCGGATGGGCTATGCACCCATACCACCTCCCTCACCTTATTAGTTAACCTTCTTCCTATCCACACTTGTTATCTTTACTCCCATTCACTGTAACTACTTTAGGATACTTAGTAGTGATACTGGAGATAGCAGACTTTGTACATAGGACCTGCAGTCATAGGTAGAAGCCTTAGTTTTAATATTGAATTGGTATGACTGTTATGATTATGCACTGATGAATCATTGGAAAGGGGTCACAGGGTTAATTGCGGGAAATAGTGAAGAGGATTACTTCACGAGGTAAGATGATCCTAAACAATGTAGTTGGACCTTGACTCCACTATTAGTAGAGTCCTTGACACTTCATGTGTCTGCAAGAGAAGAAAGTAAATGTGTTCCATTTGCAATGATCTTTGCTGAATGTACTGACAGTAGAGATGTTAAAACAATGATATGGATAAATGATTAATTGGTATCACTATTGAAGTGCTATCAAGGTTGATATTTAAACTGAGGAACTACCTATTTGATACTGTAGCTTTATACTAAAAGTAAGTCAGGATCGGGAAGCGATGCCATGCCCAAATGGGTTAGCTCATAAGTAAAGAACAAAGGAAAGGATATAAAAGGAATAGTGTGAATCCGATAAGGATGATAAGAGATAACGAGTAATTGCTTCTTATATCTATGCAAGCTAAGTCTTTACAAAGCTTCGTGATCCATTCCACTACTTAGATATTACTTATATCCTTTTACTACTATGCAATTACTTCGTGAAGCAATTATTCTTTATCTCTTATCATTCTTATTGGATTTACACTATCCCTTTTATATCCTTTCCTTTGTTCTTTACTTATGAGCTAACCCATTCAGGCATGGCATTGCTTCGCGATCCTGACTTACCTTTAGTATAAAGCTACAGTATCAAATAGGTAGTTCCTTAGTTTAAATATCAACCTTGATAGCACTTTGATAGTGATACCAATTAATCATCTATCTGTATCATCGTTTTAACATCCTCACTGTCAGTACGTTCCGCGATAGTCATTGTGAATGGAAAACATTTACCTTTCTTCTCTTGCGGACACGCGAAGTGTCGAGGACTCTACTAATAGTGGAGTCAAGGTCTGACTACTTAGTCTAGGATCGTTTTACCTCGTATTTCCCCATGATCATCCCGCGATCATTCCTGATGATCCCTTTGTGCACAATCATAACATTGCTTTACATCATAATTTCTTTGCGAAGTAATTGCATAGTGGTAAAAGGATATAAGTAATATATCTAAGTAGCAGAATGGATCATGAAGCTTCATAAGGACTTAGCTTGCATAGATATAGCAGAATGGAAAAGTAAAAAGCAAAAGTGAAATTTTCAAAATGCCATGTGATTTATGATCGAGGTAAACAAAAAATTTGGAGTTGAACTTGCCCTCAATGAGGAACAAGTATAAAAGGTGATGGTTTTCTCTGTTTTTCCTAAGTTCTCATCCTCCTTGACATGTCTCTTACTGTCACCGCTACCAAGACCATTCAAGAATGACAAGCACATCTCATTCAAGAACAGGCAGAACATGCCCACCTTTGTCAAATTGAGATTGAGGTGCAGGAGGCTGCCTTCGAGGAGGAGTTGGTGAGGTTGGAGGAAGAAGCTGCTTGTGAGGTGGAGCGCAAGGCAGAGGAGAAAAGACTCAAGGAAGAGAGAAAACTCGAAGAGGAGAGACAGGCTGCGAAGAAGAGAGAAGAAGAGCAGCTCGTCGAGGAGAGCATTGTGAAGGCAAAAGCTGATGCTTTGAGAAAATTGGCTGAAGAAGAACAAAGCTGGGATCGTCAGAGGGCACAAGCCCTCACTGAGTTGCAAGAATGACAAGAGTGTGCAGCTCGTGCTGCATCGCGAAGAACAGGAGCTATGATGAGCTAGTGGGAGCCTTTGGGCTCAAAACAAAGAGTTTACAAGTCAGCTTCCATGGTTTGCGATACCCTGGACATCGAGATACAGGTTTTGAAGAGGAAACGAGTAGTTCCTCAGGTGAGTATTAATTTTCTTTGCAATGATATAGCTGATTGACATGATATAGGTGGGTTCGGCTCCTGATCCAGATGATGAAGACAATGACCATGACAATGAAGACAATGAGGATGACGATGAGGGCGACATCCCTCCCCCCATGCCTTCATTGTGTTACCCAAGGTAACACTTCAAATTGTATCACACAACCCGGGAAGTCCCAGACTCAGGCCTGTCTGGCCTGTCACTTCCAATGACAGAGGTGTAGCTGGGCAGGGGATAATGCAGCCCATAGGTCAAGGAGAAAGAGGCCGCAAGTGGACAAAGAAGGTTTATATGAGGGTCCCACGAGGTGTGTCATGGAGAGAAGACTTGGCGGGGTTGATTTAGGAGGAAAATTGGACTTGCTCATGGAGCAAAATGAAGAGATGAAGAGGAAGATGGGAACTCTTCTCAGGTTCATGAGTTGAACAGCCTTCACGATGGAGGAACTCATTCATCTTGTTCAGCAATGACCTGGAGAAGAAGTGGTAGAAGATGAAGAGAAGGACGAGCAAGAAGAGGAGGAGGAAGATGAGGAAGAGGAGGATGAAGAGGTTCTGGTGGTCGGTTATGACTTCGAAGGGTTCCGGGGATCTTTCTAGGAAGCTTCTTCAGTCTTTCAATGCTTCAATGATGGCCAGCATTTCCTGGTCATAGATTTCATAGTTTTGCTCGGCTGGATCCATGGAGGAGGAACGATATGCAACAGGGTGCCAAAGATCATCCTCCTGTAGTTGTGAAAGTGTACCTCCAGTAGTGAAGCCTGAGGCATCAACTTTGATCTGAGTTGGCTTGGAGGGGTCCCATAGTGTGAGGATTGGTGCAGATGTGAAGGAGTCCCTTAGTAATTCGAAGGCTTCCTGCTGTTGTGATCCCCAACTCCATTTAGTGTCTTTGCAGGTGAGGTTGTTCAGAGGTTGAGCCTTCTTTGCAAAACCTTCAATAAATCTCTGATAGAAGTAAGCAAATCCTAGGAAACCTCGGAGATCATGTAGCATTGTAGGGGCCTGCCAGTTACTAACTGCCTCTATTTTGACTGGGTCCATTCACACTTCTCCTTCACTGATTACTAAGCCTAGGTATTTGATGGAAGACCATTTGAACTCACATTTCTCTAGTCCCAGATATAGGTCATATTTGCTGAGACATGTAAGCACATCATTGACTACCCTTCGATGTTCCTCGAGGGTTTCAGTAAACACTAGGATGTCATCAAGGTACATGGCCACCTTCCCAACAGCAATGAGGTCAGCAAATATGGAGTTCATGAGGGCTTGGAACATAGTGGGTGAGTTTGTTAGGCCGAAGAACATGACAAGGGGCTTGAAGAGTCCTCAATTTGTTGCAAATGCTCCCTTCCATTTATTGCCCTCTTTAATCCACACATTGTTATACCCCCAGCAAACATCCATCTTAGAGAAGACCTTGGCTTTGCACAGCTGGCTAATGATGTCCGTGACAAGGGGAAGTGGGTACCAATTTCTTACCATGTATTCATTGAGTCGCCGGTAATCCTGCACAAATCAAAGTTAACCATCCTTCTTTTTGACAAAGAAGACAGGCAATGCCAATAGGGATTTGGAGGGACGGATGTAGCCTTTGCGCCAGTTCTCTTCCAAGAATCGATCAAGCTCTTCCTGTTCATTTGGGGACATGGGATAGATTTTGGTCTGCATGGTTTCAGGAGCATCAGGTTTCAGGTCTATGGCATGGTCCCAAGGTTTATGTTCTGGTAGTCATTCTGATTCTTTCTCTGAGAAGACCTTTGCATGTTTCTGATATGATGAGGGGACCATCTCTTCGAATGACTTTGATGACTTCTCTTTGTAGGCAGCCTCTGCAAGTTGCTGTGAATACATGTACCCTGCGGAACACCAAAGTTCTTCCAACATATGGCCAATGATCCCAGCTCACAGTAATGCCCTCCTTCGCTTCCTGTTGCCTACCAAGTGGTACAGAGGTGTGCTTTCAGTGTACTCATGTATCTCTGGATTGGGTGTGGGGAGTGGAGGAGTTTTTTTGGGCAATTGGGGTTGGTCATCAGGCTCCAGGATGGAGAAGTGAACTTGTGGAGCTGAAGTGGGGCTGTCACAAAGAGGTGACGACGGTGGCAGAGCAGAGGCGGACAGATACTGGTCCCAACGACAAAGTTATATTGATAATAAATACAAGTAAGTAAGTAAAAGGCATACCTGGTCCCAACGACAAAGAGGTCAAGATAAGGGACCGGGTTGTGGGGGCTGGCTTATATATACAAGGTGGAGTGTGGGAACTATGAGGTAATACTGTATAGCTCAGGCACAAGGAATGGAACGGAACTAATAGAATGGAATGGAAGGTTCTGGAATGCTTATTGTAGGTAGGAGGGCTTGGATGGTGTATCGTAAAGAAAGGAAAATGATAGGGGGGGCTCACTTCATGACATTACCCCCCTCCTTATGACCATTGCCCTCAATGGTCAAGCTTTTGCCGCCTGAGGGTGCTTTTTGTGGAATTTTCAGATAGTTGTTGGGGCATGTTCAAGATTTGGTGCTGGTTCCCATGAGTTGTGTCCTGCATCGTAGCCTTTCCACTTTACCAAATACTCTAACTTCTTCCACCTAATCCGACTATCCAAGATGTCCTCGACTTCATACTCTGGCTCATCCTCATCCTCTAGGTATACTGGTTCTGGTGGGGTTGCAATTTCGCCATTGACAGTGTTCCCTCTCCAAGGGTACAATTTATCGATGTGGAACACAGGGTGGATGCGGTCCAGTGATAGTGGGAGGTCTAAACAGTAGTCCAGGGGCCCCACCTTCTCCAAAATGGTGTAAGGTCCTAGCTGTCGATCCCCAAGTTTCTCACTGGAAAGTTGGAGCTTGATGTCCTCTGCGCTTAGCCAGACCTGATCTCCAACTTGGAATTGATGTGCCTTTCGTTTTCCCCGTTCATAGTTTTCCTTTTACCGTCTTTTCCCCAGGTGTAGCGCTGCCCCAGCATCCTGTCGTGCATCCCACAGTATCTGGATGTGATCATCCACCGCCGGAATCCCACTCCGTTGTCCAACTGGAATGTTAAATAGAGGCAGGTAACCATAGGTGAGTTCAAATGGGGACGTTCCAAGTGCAGAGTGGGTGCGGGAGTTAATCACAAATTCCGCCATAGGCAGGTGCTCTGCCCAGTCATCCTGGCGGCGTCCCACATAGAGCCTGAGGTACTTTTTGACTTCTTGGTTTGCCCGTTCAGTCTGTCCATTCACTTGGGGGTGGTATCCGGAGGTGAGGTTTGATTTGATTCCTAGGCGGGAGAGTAGTGATCACATGAGTTTTGCTGCAAACTGGGGTCCCTGGTCTGATACAAAGTGGAGGGGAAGGCCATGGAGGCGAAAAATTTCGCGATAGTAGATGTCAGCCACCCCTGCTGCTGTGATTGAGGTTGTACAAGGAATTGCATGGATTTGTTTACCATAGAGGTCAGTGCAGACTAGAATCACATCATACCCTTGCAAGTTGGGCAGCTGTGTGATCAGTTCAACTCCCACTTCTTCCCACAAGCCTGCTGGGACGTCTAGGGGTAGTGTTACTGCTCGTGGGTGTCTCTGTATCTTCTTCCTAGCACAAGTCTCACATCCTTCAACATATTTTTCTACAAAGGATCGCAGGGTGGGCCACCAAAAGTGGGTACTGACGAGGTCAAGGGTATTGTGAAGTCCAGGATGGCCAGCAGAGGGGTTGTCATGGCATTGTTTGAGTATTTCTTTCCGCAAGTCATCGTCTGGTGGGACGTATACCCTCCCTCGGTGGTATACTAGTCCATTGTCTTCTTCCCATTCTGCTATCCCATTGGCCAAGCGTTTGAGACCGCTTCTCCTAAGCTCTTCCAGTCCTTCCAGTACTTGGGCCTCCTTTTGAGATACCTGTCAGATGCGGTCCTCCAGTGGATTCTGTAGTGAGGTTGCTGCCACTCACATAAAATGGGCTAGTTTCAGAACAATCTGTTGTCGATTATCTTCGCTATCCAGAACTTGATGTGCTGCCATACGAGAGAGAGCGTCTGCCTGAGTGTTGGACTTGCCCGGGCGGTGAGTGAGCTGGAAATCGAAGCGGGACAGCCATAGTGCCCATCGCGCCTGCCGTCTACTAAGGTCCTGAGCAGAACACCAGAATTCCAGGTTTGCATGGTCGGTGAGAATCTCGAACGGTTGTGGTGAACCTTCCAGGAAGCTTCTCCAGTCCTTTAATGCTTCGATGATGGTGAGCATCTCTCGGTCATAGATTTTGTAGTTTAGTTCGGCTGGTTGCATGGAGGCTGATCAAAATGCTACTGGGTGCCACTGGCCATTGTCTTGTTTCTGCATTAGAGCTCCTCCCGTAGCAAAGCCTGATGCGTCTACCTCGAGTTGTGTGAGCCTATTAGGGTCCCAGAGTGCCAGTACCAGTGCTGTGATAAATGTTTCCCTTAGAGTGTCGAATGCTTGTTGCTGGTGTGTCCCCCAACTGAAGCCTGTATCCTTTTTTGTTAGGTTGTTCAGAGGGCGTGCTATGCGGGCAAAGTTCCGTATGAATCGACGGTAGAAGTTAGCAAAGCCTAGGAATCCCCGTAGTTCTCGTAGATTCTTTGGGGTAGGCCAGTCGCGGACTGCAGCTACTTTTACTGGATCCATGCGCACTTCACCTTCTGATATTACTAGTCCCAAATACTCAACCTGAAGCTCCTCAAACTTGCATTTCTCTGGTCGCAGGTAGAGGTCGTGTTTCTCTAGCCGTTTTAGTACCTCCCGCAACACCTGCCGGTGTTCTTGCAAATCGTTACTGAAGATGAGGATGTCATCTAGGTAGACCACTACCTTACCAGCCGCCACTAGGTCTGAAAAGATGGAGTTCATGAGCGCTTGGAAGGTAGCTGGCGAGTTGGTAAGACCGAAGAACATTACACTGGGTTCAAATAACCCTCGATTGGTTGCAAAAGCAGCCTTCCACTCATCACCCTCCTTAATCCAGACATTGTTGTAGCCCCATCTGATGTCAAATTTGGTGAAGTACCGTGCCCCCTGCAGACAGCTGACAATGTCAGCGACCAGTGGGAGAGGGTAGCGGTTCTTTAGGGTTACTTGATTGAGTTTCCGGTAATCCTGTACGAAGCGGAGCTTCCCATCTTTCTTCTTAACAAAGAAGACAGGTGAAGACAGTGGCGACTTTGAGGGGCAAATGTAGCTTTTTCAGAGGTTGTCATCCAGAAAGCAGTCAAGTTCGCCTTGTTCATTCAATGACATTGGATAGACTTTTGTGCGCATGGTTTCCGGTGCACCTGGGATCAATTCAATGGCATGATCCCAGGGTTGGTGGTCAGGAAGGCACTCTGAAGCAGTTTCGGAGAATACTTGTCACGAAACAATCTTTTCATTATTCTTTTTCCTTTTCTTTTATTTACTTACCTAATCACTGAGGCGCTTACACCAGCGCTCATTATATTCTCATTATCATTTAGGTTACACACGTCAACCTTATTGTTCTCGCGTTGTCGTTTCACTTAGGCGCGACTCTCTCATGCCTGTCAGCTCATTGACAGGACGACGTCATTATTGTTCCGCTTCCATGCTTCTTTTTATATTGCCTTATTGTTTACTCACCTAATACCTACAGCTTTACTTATGGATACGAGCGACTCTTATTGTAGATCCTCACGGATACAGCGCGAGACATCTCTCATGGCTTCATATCCCATTAGTATATAAGACTTAGTATTTTGTAGTTATATTCCTTAGCTCTATTCTTGTCTATACTCCTTGGTAGCTAGACCTGTAGTTGGGTTGTTTTATCCTCATCGCTTTTTCATCCTCTTGTTCATCAACTATTGTGTGATGCCTGGTTATCTCTTGTGAGAGCTAGTGAGTCACTGACAATACTTTTTCGAAATCGCGGTAGGGGTCTGGGACCATTTCTTCAAAGGTTTTCACGGGTTTTGTTTTGTGGGCCTGTTCCGCTAGCTGTTGGGAGTAGGTGAGCCCTGCAGCACACCAGACCTCCTCTGTTTGTTCATGTAAGATTCCTGACTTCACCCATGCACGTCGGGTTTGTCGGTTTGCTTGAATGCGGTGTATGGGCGACTCTTCTGTCTCCTCATCCAGTGTGTCAAGTGGTGGTTCGGGGGTGATAACAGTTTCAATTTCCTCCACCGTGTCTTGCTCTTCCACCTCCTCTATCATTGTTTGTTGTGATCTGACTGTGAGTCGTCCTTTCTCCCAGTCAATATCTGGATTGGCCTTATGTAGCCAGGGGAGTCCTAAGATTAGGTCTTCACTTCCCAGATTAGTTACTAGCAAGTCTGTCCACCATTCTTGGTTATCAACAGTCAGGGCTAGATGTGCAAAGTGTGTGATCTGCCCTGCTTGGTTAGCAGACCCATCAATGTTAAAGATGCCAATGGGTTTCCTGAGTGGGAAGGTCCTTACATGGTGGCGGGTGACAAACTCTTGGTTCAAAAATAGAGCAGTGGCTCCAGAATCAACCATGGCTGCAGTTGCTATACTGTGATTTCTTCCTCTTAGTTTTGCGTTAATTCGGAAGTGAGATGAATTGGAGTTCAATTCCGAAATAGTATATATTTTACAGGATGGAAGAGAATCATATGCAGATGTGGAATGTATAGCAAACTGGTTTACGGGTACTCTTGATGCAGCCGAGACAGGCACCCGCTTTAAAAACCCTCCTGAGAACCTAGTGCTGGGGCCATGGCATTAGCTCTGTTAAGGAGCTCCTGGAGCTGGGCAATCTGGGTGGAGAGGTCAGGCGTAAGTGGGGACGGAGCAGTGGGGGCTGGAGTGGAAGTGGCAATTTGGATGGGTTTGTTGAGGAAAAGGGTGAAGGGTGTCGAAGAGGAAGCAGCGACTTGTTGGCGCTTACCCCGGCCACGTTCTAGACCCATGAACTTGTCTTGGCAGACTGATTCTAGGTGGCCTCGTCGTCCACAGTAGCGACAAACTGTCTCCTTGTATGAGCAGTTCCTCTTTTCGTGACTCTGCGAGCCACACCCATAACACCTTCCTCTCATCTGAGCCACAAAGCTTTCTCTGCTGTTACCACTAGTGTGCGTGGCATCGACATCCATAGCATGGGAGTTGGCAGGGGGGAAGGAGATATGGGAGGTGCCTGGATTGCGACCTGTCATGGTGGGATTGTGCAGGAACACATCCACTGAAATTGCTCGCCTAATAGCCTCCTCCAGGGTGGGAGCTAGTCCCTGGGCTATATTGACCACAATGAGATTTTGTCAGATCTCTGGGTTGAGGCCGCTATGGAAGCGTTCTTGCAGGTCGACATCTGAAAGCCTGGTCCGATCACCAATTGTCATGAAACAATCTTTTTCATTATTCTTTTCCTTTTCTTTTATTTACTTACCTAATCTTCAAAGCGCTTACACTAGCGCTTGTTATATTTTCATTATCATTTAGGTTACACGTGTTAACCTTATTGTTCTCGCGTTATCGTTTCACTTAGGTGCGACTCTCTCGTGCCTGTCAGCTCATTGACAGGACGACATCATTATTGTTCCGCCTCCATGCTTCTTTTCATATTGCCTTATTGTTTACTCACCTAATACCTACAGCCTTACTTATGGATACGAGCAACTCTTATTGTAGATCCTCATGGTTACGGTGCGAGATGTCTCTCACGGCTTCATATCCCATTAGTATATAAGACTTAGTATTTTGTAGTTATATTCCTTAGCTCTATTCTCGTCTATTCTCCTCGGTAGCTAGACTTGTAGTTGGGTTGTTTTATCCATCCGCTTTTTGCTTTTTCGCCCTCTTGCTCATCGTCTATTGTGTGACACCTGGTTGTCTCTTGTGAGAGCTAGCGAGTCGCTGACACCAATGTCCTTGAAATTCTGTGCAAATTCCGCTACCGTTTGACCTTTTGCCTGCCTGAGATGCTGGATTGCATTCCGGGCCTCCATACCTGCATCAATGGATTCAAATTGGAGGGTGAAGGCTGTTTTGAAGTCTTCCCATTGTCCATTGAAGGGTTGTTGGTTATGGCTGAATTCTAGGAGGTACGGTGTGGCCCAATCAGCAGCCTTGCCTGAGAAGAATCCTAGCACTGCCTTGATCAGCTTCCCTTCATTGCTGCTCAAATCTGGTTGTTCCATTGCCCAGCTTTGATACTGAGCAATGAAGCGACGTGCTTCTGCACTACTAGAGCCTTTGAAGAGCTCAGGCTTATTCATACTGGACTTGGCTGAGGCTTTGTGGAGGTTGGCTGTGAGCTGGGCCACCTGCTCAATGAGCTGTGCCATGAGCTGATTGGTGTTGACTTCGGGGGTTGACATAGTGGGTGGGGGTACAGTTGGAGCAGGGGTTAGGATGGGTGTGATCACAGTACCATCAGAAAGATTCTCTTCTTTACTGATGGAGTTGGCAGCGGCGTTTGGACAGGGTTGAGAACTGCAGTCAGCCCAGGAATTGCTTTTGCTACTGTGGATGTGAGTTTGGTCTTTAGTGTCAAAAGTGTGTGGATAGGCCGAGCAGTCAATAGCTTGGGCGGACAGGCTTGGTGCGGCAGCGTCTGTAGACGTGGTGAAAGTGGAGCCTGCAAGGATAACCTAATCGGTAGGCTATCGGTGCAGTAAGGGATCTTGACCTAATGTCACAAAGAGGTGACGACGGTGGCGGAGCGGAGGCGGACAGATACTGGTCCCAACGACAAAGTTATATTGATAATAAATACAAGTAAGTAAGTAAAAGGCATACCTGGTCCCAATGACAAAGAGGTCAAGATAAGGGACCGGGTTGTGGGGGCTGGCTTATATATACAAGGTGGAGTGTGGGAACTATGAGGTAATACTGTATAGCTCAGGCACAAGGAATGGAACGGAACTAATAGAATGGAATGGAAGGTTCCGGAATGCTTATTGTAGGTAGGAGGGCTTGGATGGTGTATCGTAAAGAAAGGAAAATGATAGGGGGGGCTCACTTCATGACAGGGGCCACAGTCTGGGTTGGCTTCTACAATGTGTTCGGTGGTTCCTCCCACATTACTTTCCTTGGGTTCTGGGACTTCTTCAATGGTCATGGGATGTGGAGCCATTCTGGGAGGGGTAATAGCCAATTTCCCTTCTCTCCAGTCAATGTCCGGGTTGACCTTTCGGAGCCATGGAAGTCCAAGAATGATATTTTCAGAACCGGGGTTCATGACAAGGTATTCGAGGAGCTGAGGTTTGTTTCAGTCTATTGTGGAGAGTGGGCATGCAGAGTGTGTGATCTGTCCTGCAGTGTTAAGAGACCCATCAATGTTATAGAGGGTAATTGGATGGAGGAGGTGATGAGAGAGGATTCGATGTTGTCTCACAAAATGGTCATGGATGAAGAGACCTGTGGCACCAGAGTCTATCATTGCTGCACTGTCTGTATTCCTGAATCTGCCTTGCAACTTAATCAGTATGTGGAAGTGAGAAACATCACTAGATTGAGTGGAACCAATTGTACACAAGGGTATGAATACATAGGTAGAGGTAGATGAGGAATACAGACTAGAGAACCAGGCAGCAGCTGTGGCGGGTTCCCACTTTAAAAATTCGAGTGCAATTCCACCATTTGCTCTGCCAATTCTTTCTGTCCAGCAGTGAGCATCTGAAGGATCTTTGTGAAGTCGGTGGCTGGGGCAGGCATGGGAGCAGCAATGGAGGTGGAGGGCTCAGCAACAATAGAAGTAGCAGCAGCAGAATAAGGGAGGGGTCTTGGAAGTCCCAAGAACTTCTTATGGCAGATAGCTGCTAGATGATCAGTTAGTCCACAGTGATTGCAGACATCCCATTCATGGTACCCATCTGCCTTGCAATGTTCTCTGGATCCGCACCCATAGCATCTTCCCGTCATGGATTGGCAATAGTCTTCTGCAGATCATCCCATAGTGGTGGCATCCACATCCATTGCATTTGGATCGTGGGCTGGAACAAAGGGAGTGGGGGTATAGGAACTGAAGTTGGAAGTGCTCTGGGTGTATTGTTTCCCTTCCTCATTGGCCCATTCATTCTGCCAATTGTCAATGTGAATCGCTTCACTGATCAGTGCATGCATTAGATCTGTGTTGGCCTGTGAATTGACTAATCCATCCTTGATTCGCTTCGAGAGGTGGTTATAGAACTGATCTCGAAGGTCAGCATCCGAGTATCCTGTCCTACTAGCATACTGTTTGAAGGTTGCAGCATATGTTGCTACCTGGTCCTTTCCCTGCCAAAGACTTTTCAGAACTCATTTGGCCTCTACCACTGGATCTGCTGTTTCAAACCGTTGCCTAATGGCACCAGTGAAATCAGCCCAGGTGGGGTAGAGGAGGGCAGGAGCTGGTACTCCTGCAGCATCTGCCTGAGCAATTTGACTAATGTTCTCCAAGGTGGGAGTAGCCCAAATAGCTGCATCACCATCGAGGTATGAGATGGCCAATTTGATTTTTTCCTGTTCATTACTAAGGGAACAGATACCCTGTGCCCATAGTTCAAAGGCAGCGATGAAGCATTGTGCATCGTCACTATGCTTCCCATCATATGTCTGGGGTTTGCTAACACCTTTGTTGGTGCTTATGTTGTTGGCAATGCTTGTTACTGCTGATTGTAGCACCATCTGTTGTGTGGCAAGTTGTTGAATCAGCACTGCAAGGTCTTGGGTGGTAGGAGGATGAGCCATGATGGAAGTGTTTCCGGCGGGGATGGGCTCAGGAGATGGGGATGACAATTCTGGTGTAACTGAGATATCAATGATAATAGGCTCTGGAGATGGTGTGACAGGGTCGGCTTCGGTTTCTAGCTCAGGTTCTATGATGGCAGTGGGGATAAGCACAGGAGAGGACCTAGCAGATGGTACAGCACTGGTAGGGTTTGAAAGTCTACCAACCTGGCTCGGAACTCGGCTTGGAATTCTAGGGATGACTATGAATCGTCTGTATTCTGAATCACTTGGAGCGATGGGAGCAAAGTTACAGTATTGGTTGGGACACGGATTTTCATTGCAGTCAAACCAAGTGTCACGTTCTTCATCTGGATTGTATTTAGAATGGACATCACACTGTTCTTTAGTATCAAATGCATGCTGAAATCCTGAACAATCAATGTCTGGTATAAATGAAGGCATAGTGGCAATGGAAGGTGGAGAACCGGGTAAGTCTGATTTCCACTCCTCATAGGATCAGTTGGAAAGGCTGATGGTACGAGTAAAGATCTTGACCTAATGTGGTGACGAAGGGAGAAGGCACAGAGGAGGCACAGGCTCAAAGCACAAACTGAGGTGAGGGGTGGGGCTAGCACCACACACGAAGGCTGAAAGAGATAAGGATCAAGACAACAGTGATAGCACAAGGGCCAATCACTAGGGTCACACAAGGAAAACTAGTTCCAAAGACCAAGTAAGTATATTGAGTGTAAACAAAGATACAAGTACTAAACTAGTTCCAAAGACCAAGAGGTCAAGATGGGGAACTAGGTGTCAACTACTGTACTATATATACAAGGGTTTGGATGAGTAAGTGACAATGTGGGAAGCCAATAGAAGTATCTAGAATGTGATAGAAAGCTTTGAAAGCTGATGGAAGGATACAGAAAGATGTAGAAGGGTCCCAACAGTAACAAAGGTAGAGAAAGGAGGAAGTATAGGAGAAAATGAAGTAAGTACCATATCCCGTATAGCATGTCACGACATACCCCAAGAAACTTTGTGTATGGGTCTGACTTGATTAGTGTCCCACCTATTCTTACTCCTGGACCTTTTATCCTTCTGGTTTTGCCTGGGGCCTCTGGGTCCAGTTCTCATTTGCAGCTGAAATCTACTAGTTTGAATTTGGGGACCCCAAACTGGCAGTTGTGAGACTGCGCACATTCCAGTACTCCTTCTTCTTGTTCCATCATCTGTTCAATGTTAGCATGGACTTCTGCTATGATCGTACCCCATTTCACACCCACTAAGTCATCCATGAATGCAAAGCCTTCTTCTTTTTGGGTTTCTTGTAAGCTTTCCAGTAATCCTGCTGCATAGAGAATGTATCCTATTGCTGAGAATGGGTCTCCTTGGTCCTCTCTGCCTGGTACTTCAAAGGGTTCCAATAGATAGTCATCGAATGACAGCTGTGTGACCCTCTTTTGGTAATGTTTCTTCATCTAGTCTGTGATGGCAGTTGGTACTCCTATCTTCCTCAGCTCGTGGTATAGCATGTCAAGGTCGATGCTCGGGAAGGCACCTTTAATGTCCATGTATAGTACTGCTACTGTTTGTCCTTCATGCCATAACTTTTTGATCTTGTCGACCATTAGGTGTATGAAGTCAGTTGTGTTCCTTCCTGGTCTTACTCTGAATTGTATGGTAGGTAATAGTCCTAGGAGCTCCGCCTGTTTTGTAATTTCTTCAGCTATGCAGCTGTTCAGTAGCCTCCCATGACCATTGGATAGGGTGATGGGCCTCTATGCATTTGGGTCTCTGTAATCTGACTTGCCTGGCTTTTTCAGTACAATTGTCTCAGTTTTGGACCAGTCCTCTGGGTATGTGTTCAGGGTGAAGGTGGCTCTGTATGATGGACCTAGGTGGGGAACTATTAGTTCAACGATCACTTTGAAGACATCATTGGGTATGGTTCCCAGTCTCATTGCTTTTCCATTTTTAAGCTGCCAGATAGCTTGTAGTATCTGCCAGTCTGTGGGTGGGGCAAAGTTCCACTTTGGTGGTGGATAGCTGGTGTTTGTTGGTATGTTGGTCATGTCTGGCAGTGGCGGGAAGAATGTGTTGCAATATACCCTCTCTTTTTCCATGTTCTCCTCTACTATTCTGTTATATCTATGCAATCTAAGTCTTTATGAAGCTTCATGATCCATTCCGCTACTTAGATATATCACTTATATCCTATTACCACTATGCAATTACTTCATGAAGGATTTCCGATGTGAAGCACTTACTCATTATCTTTTCTCATCCTTATTGGATTCACACTTTCCTTTTATATCCTTTCCTTTGTTCTTTACTTACAAGCTAACCCATTCAGGCATGGCATTGCTTCGCGATCCTGACTTACCTTTAGTATAAAGCTATGGTATCAAATAGGTAGTTCCTTAGTTTAAATATCAACCTTGATAGCACTTCAATAGTGATATCAATTAATCATCTATCCATATCATCATTTTAACATCCCTACTGTCAGTACATTCCGCGATGGTCATCGCGAATGAAACACATCTCCTTTTCTTCTCTTGCGGACATGTGAAGTGTCAAGGACTCTACTAATAGTGGAGTCTGTCATGAAGTGAGCTACCCCTATCATTTTCCTTTCCTTACGATACACCATCTGAGTTCCCATACCTACAATAATCATTCCGGAACCTTCCATTCCATTCCTTGTGCCTGAGCTATACAGTATTACATCTCAGTTTTCACACTCCACCTTGTATATATAAGCCAGCCCCCACAACCTGGTCCCTTATCTTGACCTCTTTGTCATTAGGACCAGGTATGTCTTTTATTTACTTACTTGTATTTATTATCAATATAACTTTGACGTTGGGACCAGTATCTGTCTGCTTCCGCCCAAGTCTCCGCTCCGCTCCGCCACCGTCATCACCTCTTTGTGACATTAGGTCAAGATCCCTTACTGCACCGATAGCCTACCAATTAGGTTATCCTTGCAGGCTCCACTTTCACCACATCTACAGACACCACCGCACCAAGCCTGCCTGCCCGCCCAAGCTATTGACTGCTCTGCCTACCCGCACACTTTTGACACTAAAGATCAAACCCACATCCACAGCAGCAAAAGCAATTCCTGGGCTGATTGCAGTTCTCAATCCTGTCCAAATGCTGTTGCCAACTCCATCAGTAAAGAAGAGAACCTTTCTGATGGTACCGTGATCACACCCATCCTAATCCCTGCTCCAACTGTATCCCCACCCACTATGTTGACCCCCAAGGTTAACACCAATCAGCTCATAGCACAGCTCATTGAGCAGGTGGCCCAGCTCACAGCCAACCTCCACAAAGCCTCAGCCAAGTCCAGTATGAATAAGCCTGAGCTCTTCAAAGGCTCTAGTAGTGCAGAAGCACGTCGCTTCATTGCTCAGTATCAAAGCTGGGCAATGGAACAGCCAGATCTGAGCAGCAATGAAGGGAAGCTGATTAAGGCAGCACTAGGATTCTTCTCAGGCAAAGCTGCTGACTGGGCCACACTGTACCTCCTAGAATTCAGCCATAACCAACAACCCTTCAATGGACGATGGGAAGACTTCAAAACAGCCTTCACCCTCCAATTTGAATCCATTGATGCAGGTATGGAGGCCCGGAATGCAATCCAGCATCTCAGACAGGCAAAAGGCCAAACAGTAGCGGAATTTGCACAGAACTTCAAGGACATTGGTGATCAGGCCGGGCTCTCAGATGTTGACCTGCGAGAACACTTCCATAGCGGCCTCAACCCAGAGATCCGACAAAATCTCATTGTGGTCAATATAGCCCAGGGACTAGCCCCCACACTGGAGGAGGCTATTAGGCGAGCAATTTCAGTGGATGTGTTCTTGCACGATCCTACCATGACAGGTCGCAACCCAGGCACCTCCCATACCTCGTCTCCCCCTGCTAACTCCCATGCTATGGATGTCAATGCCACGCACACTAGTGGTAACAGCAGAGAAAGCTTTGTGGCTCAGATGAGAGGTAGGTGTTATGGCTGTGGCTCGCAGAGCCATGAAAAGAGGAACTGCTCATACAAGGAGAGAGTTTGCTGCTACTGTGGGTGACGAGGCCACCTAGAATCAGTCTGCCAAGACAAGTTCATGGGTCTAGAACGTGGCCGGGGTAAGCATCAACAACCCTGCTGCCAACAAGTCGCTGCTTCCTCTTCGACACCCTTCACCCTTTTTCTCAACGAACCTGTCCAAATCGCCGCTTCCACTCCAGCTCCCACTGCTCCGTCCCCACTTATGCCTGACCTTTCCACCCAGATCGCCCAGCTCCAGGAGCTCCTTAACAGAGCCAATGCCATGGCCCCAGCACCAGGGTCTCATGAGGGTTTTTAAAGCGGGTACCCATCTCGGCTGCATCGAGAGTACCCATAAACCAGTTTGCTATACATTCCACATCTGCATATGATTCTCTTCCCTCCTGTAAAATATCTATTATTTCGGAATTGAACCCCAATTCATCACACTTCTGGATTAATGCGAAATTAAGAGGAAGAAATCACAGTATAGCAACTGCAGCCATGGTCAATTCTGGAGCCACTGCTCTATTTCTGAACCAAGATTTTGTCACCCACCACTGTGTAAGGACCTTCCCACTCAGGAAACCCATTGATGTCTTTAACATTGATGGGTCTGTTAACCAAGCAGGGCAAATCACACACTTCGCACGCCTAGCCTTGACGGTCGATAGCCAGGAACGGTGGACAGACTTGCTAATAACCAATCTGGGAAGTGAAGACCTAATCCTCGGACTCCCCTGGCTACGCAAAGCCAATCCAGATATTGACTGGGAGAAAGGACGGCTCTGGGTCAAACCACAATGGACAATGACAGAAGAGGTGGAAGAGCAAGATACTGAAGAGGAAATTGAAGCAATCATCACTCCTGAAGTCTCACCAAGCATAGCAGAAGAGGAGGCAGAGGAATCACCCATACACTGCATCCGAGCCAACTGACAAACCTGACATGCATGGGTGAAGTCAGGCATCCTACACAAACAAACAGAGGAGGTCTGGTGTGCAGCAGGATTCACCTATTCGCAACAGCTAGTGGAACAGGCCCACAAAGCGAAACCCCTGAAAACCTTTGAAGAAATGGTCCCAGAACCTTATCATGACTTTGACAAGGTATTCTCCGAAACTGCTTCAGAACGCCTCCCAGAACACCAACCCTGGGATCATGCCATTGAACTGATCCCAGGTGCACCTGAAACCATGCGTACAAAAGTCTATCCGATGTCATTAAATGAACAAGGTGAACTCGACCGCTTTCTGGATGACAACCTCCGAAAAAGCTATATTCGTCCCTCAAAGTCACCGCTGTCATCACCTGTGTTCTTTGTAAAGAAGCAGGATGGAAAGCTCCGTTCCGTACAAGACTACAGGAAACTTAAACAAGTAACCCTGAAGAATCGCTATCCCCTCCCCCTGGTTGCCGACATTGTTAGCCATCTGCAGGGGGCACGGTATTTCACCAAGTTTGATGTCAGATGGGGCTATAACAATGTTCGGATTAAGGAGGATGATGAGTGGAAAGCTGCTTTTGCAACCAACCGAGGGTTATTTGAACCCAGTGTAATGTTCTTTGGTCTCACCAACTCCCCAGCCACCTTCCAAGCACTCATGAACTCCATCTTTTCAGACCTAGTGGCCGCAGGAAAAGTAGCAGTTTACCTAGATGATATCCTCATCTTCACCAATGAAATACAAGAACATCAGCAGGTAGTGCGAGAAGTACTCAAATGGCTAGAGAAACACGACCTTTACCTACGACCCGAGAAATGTGAATTCGAGGAGCTCCAGATCGAGTACTTGGGACTGGTTATATCAGAAGGGGAAGTGCACATGGACCCGGTAAAAGTAGCTGCAGTTCGTGACTGGCCTAAACCAAAGAATCTGCGAGAGTTATGGGGATTCTTAGGTTTTGCTAACTTCTACCGTCGATTCATACAGAACTTTGCCTGCATAGCACTGATGCGAAGGGTGAATGAAAACAAACACCCAAACACTAAGTTCAGGGGGCTTGGTAGCAGTTGTATGTAGAGTACTGTAAAAACTTGATAAAATCAAGTATAACACCAAAAATCACAAGTCAATAAACCTAATAGTAACCTAAAGTAATAACCTAATAATAAACCTAATAAACAACCTAATAATAGAGGCTTGTAGCGATGGGGGTGCTGCAACCTGTCCTTTCTCTAAATCCCCCCCCCTCCTTTTATACCCAAAATCTCGGAATATCTTCGCACCTTCCTACTGCGGCCGCAGACTATTATTGTCTGTCGATCCTCTGGCTCCATATTCCCACTCCTGCCAAGTCTACGATCACTTCTACAGCTTTTCCTTACTAAAAATCCGCATTTTTCCCTTTTTGGTAGTTCCACTTCAAATAAATGGTTCCCCTCGATCCACTAATCCCAAATTGAGTGGTTAACGGAGTCTAGACCTCCCTGCGTCTGTTTGACTTGTAGTTCAACTAATTTCTATCCTTCTAGCCAGTCCTAATCCGAAATCCGGTGTTTTAGCCCCTAAGATATAGACATCTCCGAGCACACAGCATTTCCAGGTCCCAGACCTATCCCTTCTGTCAGGACCTGCTTCAGACCTCTCCCCATCCATTTGTCTCTTTACTTATTGTATGATACTGTCTTTAGCACGCATATATCCAGCATTCTCGCTGGAGCCACTAGTTTTGATGGGCCATCAATCCCATCAATATATACTGCTTTGACTGCCGAACTTAGATATTCTGCTCGTTTCTCTTAATATAGCTGTGAAATAAGTTGCCAAACAAGTCATAAAATATATTTACACCTGTTCTGAACATTATTTCAATTTAGCCTGTTCATTTTACTGAGACAAGTCTAAACCTATGTAAACTTCAACTGTTTTCTATTTCTCAGTCCAAGAAAATGGTTATCAATTATCCCAGACTGTAAATTTGTCTTGTAGACCTTCACTGACATCAACTGGACCATCTCTTACTCATCCAGTATTTTCTCCGCCACCTTAAACATGCTCCTATGACTTTTATTGGTGGTGGTCAAAGTTGTTTTGATTGCATCAACAATACTACTAACTTTGACCTTCTCAATTAAGGACTTTAAGTATTTTAAGTGCAATATTAAGTTTGAACTTGTATTTTAAAGTGTTGTGAGTGTGCATTGCAAAGAGTAGTAATATTTTATAGACTTTTTAATTGTCTTTCAATAAGGAAAAACACTTTAGATTTAAAGTATTTGAGTGATATCAACTGCAATTTGGCAGTCATATCAGCACACCCTCTGAACGACCTAACCAAGAAAGACTCGGGCTTCAACTGGGGAACACATCAGCAACAAGCATTCAACACCCTAAGGGAAGCTTTCATCACAGCACTGGTACTGGCACTCTGGGACCCCAACAGGCTCACACAACTCGAGGTAGATGCATCAGGCTTCGCTACGGGGGGAGCTCTAATGCAGAAACAAGACAATGGTCAGTGGCACCCAGTGGCATTCCGATCTGCCTCTATGCAACTGGCAGAATGAAACTATGAAATCTATGACTGAGAGATGCTTGCCATCATTGAAGCACTAAAGGACTGGAGAAGCTTCCTGGAAGGATCACCACAAACCTTTGATATCCTCACTGATCATGCAAACCTGGAATTCTGGCGCTCTGCTCAGGACCTCAGTCGATGGCAAGCACGATGGGCACTGTGGTTATCCTGATTCGACTTCCAGCTCACTCACCGCCCCAGCAAGACAAACACACAGGCTGATGCTCTCTCTCGCATGGCAGCACATCAGGTTTTGGACAGTGAAGACAATTGACAACAGACTGTTCTGAAACCAACCCACTTTATGCGAGTGGCAGCAACCTCACTACAGAACCCATTGGAAGACCACATCCGAAAGACATCGCGAAGGGAGGCCCAGGTACTGGAAGGACTGGAAGAGCTTAAGAAGAAGGGTCTCAAACGCTTGGCCAATGGAATAGCAGAATGGGAAGAGGACAATGGACTAGTGTACCACCGAGGTAGGGTATACGTCCCACCAGATGATGACCTACAGACAGAAGTACTCAAACAATGTCATGACAACCCCTCTGCAGGTCACCCAGGACTTCACAATACCCTCGACCTCGTTAGTACCCATTTTTGGTGGCCCACCCTGTGATCCTTTGTGGAAAAGTATGTGGAAGGATGTGAGACTTGCACAAGAAAGAAGATGCAGAGGCACCCACAAGCAGTAACACTACCTCTAGATGTCCCAGCAGGCTTAAGGGAAGAAGTGGGAGTCGACCTGATCATACAGCTGCCCAACTCACAAGGGTATGACGCTATCCTAGTCTGCACTGATCTTTATGGGAAACAAATTCATGCAATTCCTTGTACAATGTCAATCACAGCAGCAGGTGTGGCCGACATCTACTATCGCGAAATTTTCTGCCTCTATGGTCTCCCCCTCCATTTTGTATCAGACCGGGGACCACAGTTTGCAGCAAAACTTATGCGATCACTACTCTCCCGGCTAGGAATCAAATCCAATCTCACATCGGGATATCACCCCCAAGTGAATGGGCAAACCAAACGGGCAAACCAAGAAGTCGAGAAGTATCTCAGGCTATATGTGGGACGCCGACAGGATGACTGGGCAGAGCACCTGCCCATGGTGGAGTTTGTGATTAACTCTCACACCCACTCTGCACTTGGAACATCCCCATTCGAACTCACCTATGGTTACCTTCCCCTATTTAATATTCCAGTTGGACAACGGAGTGGAATTCCGGCAGTGGATGATCGCATCTGAATACTGCGGGATGCACGACAGGATGCTGGGGCAGCACTACACCTGGGGAAAAGGCAACAAAAGGAAAACTATGAACGGGGAAAACGAAAGGCACATCAGTTCCAAGTGGGAGATCAGGTCTGGCTAAGTGCCGAAGACATCAAGCTCCAGCTTTCCAGCAAGAAACTTGGGGACCGACAGCTAGGACCATATGCGATTTTGGAGAAGGTCGGCCCTTTGGACTACCATTTAGACCTCCCACTGTCGCTGGACCGCATCCACCCTGTGTTCCATGTCAATAAGTTATACCCCTGGAGAGGGAACACTGTCAACGGCGAAATTGCAACACCACCAGAACCAGTATACCTAGAAGATGAAGATGAGCCAGAGCACGGAGTTGAGGACATCCTGGATAGTCAGGTTAGGTGGAAGAAGTTAGAGTATCTGGTAAAGTGGAAAGGCTACGATGCAGGACACAACTCATGGGAGCCTGCACCAAATCTTGAACATGCCCCAACCATGATCCAAAAATTCCACAAAAAGCACCCCCAAGCAGCAAAAGCTTGACCATTGAGGGCAATGGTCATAAGGAGGGGGGTAATGTCATGAAGTGAGCTACCCCTATCATTTTCCTTTCCTTACGATACACCATCCGAGTTCCCATACCTACAATAATCATTCTGGAACCTTCCATTCCATTCTGTCAGTTCCGTTCCATTCCTTGTGCCTGAGCTATACAGTATTACATCTCAGTTCTCACACTCCACCTTGTATATATAAGCCAGCCCCCACAACCTGGTCCCTTATCTTGACCTCTTTGTCATTGGGACCAGGTATGTCTTTTATTTACTTACTTGTATTTATTATCAATATAACTTTGACGTTGGGACCAGTATCTGTCCGCTTCCGCCCAAGTCTCTGCTCTGCTCCACCACCGTCGTCACCTCTTTGTGGCAGAGTCAAGGTCCGACTACTTTGTATAGGATCATTTTACCTCGCAAAGTATTCTCCTTCATAATTTTCCCATGATCATCCCGCGATCATTCCCGATGATCCCTTTGTGCACGATCATAACAGATGCACCTTATGCCCTTTATGGTCCCCATTCATAGTCCACTCGCCACTTCTCTTCTCCCCTGTTCTATTGTGCTGTTGATAAGTGTTTCCACAGGTAATGCTTCAACCACTACTTCAGCGTAGTTGGGTCTTAGTGTGGCTGACAAGCCCCATGCAGCTGCCAAGTGTTTCATTTTTGTGCTGACAAAGGGAAAAAGCACCAAGGAAGTGCAGGCTCAAAGCGCAAGCCAAAATGAGGGGTGGGGCTAGCACCACACACAAGGCTGAAAGATATAAGGATCAAGACAGCAGCGATAGCGCAAGGGCCAATCACTAGGGTCGCACAAGGAAAACTAGTTCCAAAGACCAAGTAAGTATATTGAGTGTAAACAACGATACAAGTACTAACCTAGTTCCAAAGACCAAGAGGTCAAGATGGGGGACTAGGTGTCAACTACTGTACTATATATATAAGTGTCCGGATGAGTAAGTGACAGCCCAGGAAGCCAATAGAATTATCTGGAATGTGATAAAAGGCTCTGAAGGATGATAGATGGAAGTAAAAGGATATGGAAGGATGGAGAAGGGTCCAGGCAGTAATGGAGGTAAAGAAAAGAGGAAATGTAGGAGAAAATGAAGTAAGTACCATATCCCATATAGCATGTCACGACAATTCTGTCATCCTCCTTAATCCACTTCACCTCTTTGACATTTCTCAGTAGTAGGAGGGCCCCTTTGTTGGTGATTTTTGTGGCTGCTAATACTACCGGTTTCATTGTCTCTGCACCTTCTTCATTTACGATTTGTTCCATAGCCATGTTGGCCTTTGCTACCAATTCTTTCTCTCCTAGCATCCAGTCCAATGGTGTTTGTGTGGTTACAACTGTATGTCTGTCTTTGATCTCTACTTCTTTGACTGCAGTATTGTGTTGGTGGTGTTGTATTCCATGGGGGAGGGGGATGTTAGTTTGGACCACATGTGCATATGACGTACCCAGTGGTCCTTTCACGGCCTCTTCATTTCTGTCATCCATCTGGGTTTGTCTGTCTGGAATTGTGTTGCCTAGGGTTGCTATTTTGGTCGAGATTTCTGTTACCTTCCCTGTCATTTCTTCTAGCTTCTTCCAAGTTTCCTGGGCCTCCCAAGCGATACCATCAACCATTAAGCTGATGTTGTTTGTCCTTGTCATGAGCTCTTCCTCCATCTGTTCCATCATCTCTTTTCTCCACCCATCCGGCCTGTCCTTCCATGACCATTCCTGGAGGATCTTGGCTATGAGGACTATTTTGTCAAGGATTTCATTTAGAGATGATTTCACTCTGCCAGTTTCCTTTGCTGAGGCAGCTAGTTGGAGTAGTTTGTTGGGTAAGACTGTGGTGCAGTCATCTCCTTTTGACATCAGCTTCCAGTTTGTTGCTTTCTCTATGAGGGCTTGGAGTTCCTCGTTTTCGCTTTCAGTGATTGTCAGACTTGTTGTTCTCAGGTGCATCATTGTCTTTGTCTGGAAGCTTAGCTTGGGTTGTGTCGACATGGCATCCTTCCCTGCACTTGTGGAACTTCTTGTCATCATATGCTTCCATTGTTCTTTTCATTTTTGCATGTGGTGTGCAGTTTGGGTAGTTTTAGGTTATTGCAGGGGTTTTTATTTCCTCTTAATCTGAGGTACTTTGCCTACCAAGGCCTTATTCCTCACTTCTCAGCATGGGAATATTCATAGGTGGTGGCAGTACTAGATCAAGATTGGTCCCACTGCCCAGAATGATAGTGCCAACTCTGCATCATTGAGCATTGCCCTGGTGCTGCTTACTACTGTTCGATTTGCACATTCAGCCATTCCATTTGATGATGACAAGTAGGGCAGCACTTTCTCAATAGTAATGCCATTGTCAGCGACTCGCTAGCTCTCACAAGAGACAACCAGGCGTCACACGATAGACGATGAGCAAGAGGGCAAAAAAGCGAAAGAGGATGGATAAAACAACCCAACTACAAGTCTAGCTACTGATATGACTGCCAAATTGCAGTTGATATCACTCAAATACTTTGAATCTAAAGTGTTTTTCCTGATTAAAAGACAATTAAAAAGTCTATAAAATATTACTACTCCTTGCAATGCACACTCACAACACTTAAAATACAAAGTTCAAACTTAATATTGCACTTAAAATATTTAAAGTCCTTAGCCGAGAAGGTCAAAGTTAGTAGTATTGCTGATGCAATCAAAACAACTTTGACCACCACCAATAAAAGACATAGGAGCATGTTTAAGGTAGCGGAGAAAATACTGGATGAGTAAGAGATGGTCCAGTTGATGTCAGTGAAGGTCTACAAGACAAATTTACAGTCTGGGATAATTGATAACCATTTTCTCGGACTGAGAAATAGAAAACAGTTGAAGTTTACATAGGTTTAGACTTGTCTCAGTAAAATGAACAGGCTAAATTGAAATAATGTTCAGAACAAGTGTAAATATATTTTATGACTTGTTTGGCAACTTATTTCACAGCTATATTAAGAGAAACGAGCAGAATATCTAAGTTCGGCGGTCAAAGCAGTATATATTGATGGGATTGATGGCCCATCAAAACTAGTGGCTCCAGCGAGAATGCTGGATATATGCATGCTAAAGACAATATTATACAATAAGTAAAGGGACAAATAGACGGGGAGAGGTCTGAAGCAGGTCCTGACAGAAGGGATAGGTTTGGGACCTAGAAATGCCGTGTGCTCGGAGATGTCTATGTCTTAGGGGCTAAAACACCGGATTTCAGATTAGGACTGGCTAGAAGGATAGAAATTAGTTGAGCTACAAGTCAAACAGACGCAGGGAGGTCTAGACTCCGTTAACCACTCAATTTGGGATTAGTGGATCGAGGGGAATTATTTATTTGAAGTGGAACTACCAAAAAGGGAAAAATGCGGATTTTTAGTAAGGAAAAGCTGTAGAAGTGATCGGAGACTTGGCAGGAGTGGGAATATGGAGCCAGGGGATCGACAGACAATAATGGTCTGCGGCCGCAGTAGGAAGGTGCGAAGATATTCCGAGATTTTTGGGTATATAAGGAGGGGGGGGGGATTTAGAGAAAGGACAGGTTGCAGCACCCCCATCGCTACAAGCCTCTGTTATTAGGTTGTTTATTAGGTTTATTATTAGGTTGTTACTTTAGGTTATTATTAGGTTTATTAACTTGTGATTTTTGGTGTTATACTTGATTTTATCAGGTTTTTACAGTACTCTACTTACAACTGCTACCAAGCCCCCTGAACTTAGTGTTTGGGTGTTAGTTTTCATTCACCCTTCGCATCATCTGGAGCCCACCGCGAGGGGGCACAGTTGAAAACTCTTTCTTATATTTTTTTGTTGAAGTCAATTTTTTTTTTGACTTTAACTCTACTTTTACTTATACAAAATTCGGAGAAGTCCCAGAGAGGCAACTAGACAAAGTACAGAGGCATCTGAAGAGCATAGAATTAATCTAGCTCAACAGATTGCCAATAGAAGAGCAAAGAACTACCAAGAAGAGCATCCAGAAGTTGTTGTACCTACTTCAGCAAATACAGCTGCAAGAAGTATTTCAAATTCTGAAGAGCAGAGCACTAGTAGAACCAGAGATCAAGTAGAAGAGCAGACTAGAGAGCCTAGCCCTATCAGTGTAGAAGGACAAGTCCTTGCTAGTTTGTTGCCAATACCAGAGGATTTTACAAGTTCAACTGGAAATTTATTTGATACAAGTTCACAACCTGCTCAAGACAGCGATCTGAACTCAAGCCAAATGACTACCAATCCAATGGCTAAGTTACCACTCAAGGGTTCTGGCAAAGGTCCAAAATTCCCAGAGTCAGTAACAGGTCAAGGGGTTAAAGACTTTATTGATGATGTTGAAGAACTAGTTAGAGATGTACCAGAGATAGTGACAGAGTCACAAAAGAAAGAGGCGTTACTCAGATATTTGGGTAGTGAAGTTAAAAATACTTGGAAAGCAATTGATGGTTATGAAGGCACTGGTTCATATACAACTTTCAGGGATAATATCCTTGCTAGTTATGATCACACAGAGTCTGCTAGCATTAAGAAGCTTGATGAGATTTTGAAGAAGTACAGACATTTGAGGGTTAGTGACTTAGACAGAATCCTTGATCTCAAAAGAGAACTTGGTCCTCTCAAGAAAAGTCTTATACCCAAGAATAGACTGTCAAACAGAGAGTTTGTTCAGAAAATTCTAAAGATATTGGATGAAGAATTTTGTGCAGAAGTGTGGAGTGAGTTAGCTAGATCAGCAAGACAGAAGGCAATTGAACTGGCAAAAGCTGCAATTGCTAACCCAAATGCTACAGCTACAGCTACCACTCCAGGGCACAAAGTCACTGAAGATGATCCTATAGGATTAGATGAATTACTAGATGAGTTGGAGTTACAAGCTAGAGTTCATGACAGTGAACATACTGTAATGGGACTCCATATTGTTAATAGATATCAGAAGAGTGCCAAAGTAGGTAGCTCTCCTGACAGCAAAGTTAAACAAGAACAGAGGGAGAATGACATGGCACAGTTGAGAGATGTGTTTATCCTTCAACAAAAGGATACAGACAGAAGACATAAAGAGTTATTGGATGTAATGTTGAAGTTAGCTCAGGAAATGAAAGTTGCTCCTGCCTATCAGCAGAGGACTTACAGTAATAATCCTAGTAGCTATCACACTCATCCAAATTCATCATCAAGTCAACCTAGAGGGATTAAGAATGTGGAAGCCATCATGAGAGATGTTATTTGCTGGTTCTGTGGAGAACCTGGGCACATGTCAGGAAAGTGTCTAGTCAGACAGACCTATCTTGATGAAGGCAAAATTATTCTCAAGGGTGCTACAGTTTGTTTGCCAAGTGGGCAGGGCATTTATTACTCTTCAGGAGGAGATTGCCAAAAGTTACAAGTTGACAAGATTGTCAAAGACACAAAGCAAAGTAATATGTGTGGAGATGTGTTCTCAGAAGAAGATTTGGTAGCTACTCCAATTGAGGAAGTAAAAGCCTATCTTGAGGCACTTAATGAAAGAAGAAAAATTACAGTGATGATACAAAAGATGAGATCTGCAAGTCTAGATGACACAGATGATGAAAGTGGTGAAGTTCAATCCACTAATATTCAGACCCGTCATCAGGCTAAGAAAAGTCAACAGGACTCGGATTTCTAGAGGGTCCAATGAAGGGAAACAAGAGGTTGGCAAAGCAGTTGAAGGCTAAACCAACAGTCCCGGAGGACAAAGTGCAAAAGTTTTCTAAGGCTGAACAGAGCCAGAATTGGAGAAGTGAAAAACATAAAAACCAAAAACAAAGTGTTTCGGTTCCTATAGACTCAGTTTCTCCTTCATATTCACCATCTATTTCTATGTCTCATGGGTCCAACCCCATTGTACAATCTGATGGGCTCAACCCCATTGTAACACCAGTTAAAAAGAAACAAGTTCATTGGACAGATGAAAACTCTGGTGATGAATTTGATTTCTCCAGTATACCAGAGATACCCTATGCAAGTGTGCCAAATGTTACAGATTCTCCTACAGCTAAAGAAAGAGCTGAAAGGACTATCAAACACAAAGGTACTACTTGGAAGTTGAAAGAAGAGAGAAGTAGAAGTCTTGATGGAGAACAAGTGATAGAGTCTGACATTGAATTGAAAGGCAAAATCATCTCCAGGATTAGAGTTGATGTAGATAAGTTGAAGTCTAGAAAGACAGATCTAGAGGAACTGCCATTTATACCAAGTGAAGAAGAAGTTACAATTTTTCCTACAAATGCTATTCCAATAGAGAAGTTGAATTCAAACATTGAAGTGTTTTTACTATCAGAAGCAGATCCTAAGGCAAAGTTGCCAAAAGGTGCAATTGTTGTTGGAGACCCAGTGCTACAGTACTTAGAGACTTTGACACCAGGGGAAGAACCAAAACAAGTCTTTATTGCAAATCCTTCAGAACAGTTGAGATGTGTATTTCCATTAGTAAATGGAACAGCAAAGATAGAGTCACTATATGACACAGGTTCACAAATAGTGTCTATTTCTGAGAAAAAGGCTATGGTGACAGGACTTAGTTGGGACCCAGATGTGGTCATTTATATGCAATCTGCAAACAAGGGAGTAGAAAAATCATTAGGTTTGGCTAGAAATGTGCCATTCTTATTTGGTGAAGTCACTCTATATATGCAAGTGCATGTGATCAGGGATCCAGCTTATGACTTGTTACTGGGAAGACCTTTTGATACTTTGACAGAAAGTGTAGTAAGGACTACAAAGGATGGGAATCAGACTATTACAATTAATGATCCCAATACTTTGAGAAGATCTGTAGTGGTGACTTATCCTAGAGGAAAAGGACCAACTCCATTAGAAAGGAAACCAGACTTGAATCAGGGTTTTCTGCTAACCTTGAGGAATTGATAAAAGATCAAGGAGAGGTGGCATTAATAGTGGATTTTGATGGAAGAGAAATTGAGAAAACAAAAATTAGACAAGTTTCTATGCCTACAAAGGCCGGGAACTTTAACAAATCAGAAGTTCAGAATTTATTTCTTAGTGCTTTATTCATTTCAGAAGAAAGCATGGAGAAGAAAGATAGAGAAGTGTTGAGTGTGCACTTGTCCAAAATTTTTGGAGCAAAAGACATAGAGAATTCTAACTTGAGGGATTATGACTTAGTACCAGTATCCAACAGAGATGCAGGGGGTCACAAATCTTACAAGGCAAAATTAGAACAGAAGACTCAAGTATATGCAGCAAATATGCAAATGGAACTTGATGGTCTAGATTATGAAAAAGATAGTTATGAACCTTTGGGAGTGTTCAAGTACAAGCCAGTGGCAGTAAAAGTTAGACCAATTATTGGTGAACTTCCTGCTAAGTATAGAATAGAGAGACATATTACTGGGGACCCTTTGGCAAATATGCCTAAGTTAAATCCAAACCCACCAGATTTTGTGTCTACAGGAAGATATACAGATGAGAGAAAAGAAATTATTGACAAAGTACACTCAGAAGATTTCTTGTGGCCAGAGGAAAGAAAGTTGATGCATCACTTTATGATGTTGCATGAAGCTTCTTTCGCTTGGACAGCGGCTGAGAGGGGAGAATTCAAAGAAGACTTTTTTCCACCAGTAGAGATGCCAGTTGTACCACATACACCTTGGGTTGAGAAAAATATTCCTATCCCACCAGGTATTTTTGAGGAAGTGTGCAGAATTATTAAAGAAAAGATAGATGCACAAGTGTATGAGCCATCAAATTCTTCATACAGAAGTAGATGGTTCTGTGTAGTTAAGAAAGATGGAAAAAGTTTGAGACTAGTGCATAGTTTGGAAAGACTTAATGCTGTAACTATACAACATTCAGGTGTTCCACCAGCAACAGAAGAACTTGCAGATAGATTTAGTGGAAGATCATGTGGAGGAGTACTTGATTTATTTGTTGGCTATGACAATAGGGTTTTATCACCTAAGTCAAGAGACATGACAACATTTCAAACACCATATGGCCCACTTAGACTTGTTAAGTTACCTATGGGTTGGACAGACTCAGTACCAATTTTCCATGATGATGTTAGTTATATTGAGCAAGAGGAGACTCCAGAATGGACTCAGCCATATATTGATGATGTTCCAGTTAGAGGGCCCGAAACTAGATATGAGTTGAAGGGAGGTGGATATCAGACTATTCAAGAGAATGCTGGTATTAGAAGATTTGTCTGGGAACATTTCCAGAACATGAATAGAATAGTACAAAGAATGTTTTATGCAGGAGGTACCTTTTCAGGGTTAAAAGCAGTCTTATGTGCATCAGAATACATGGTTGTTGGCCATTTGTGTACCTATCAAGGGCGCAAAATTGGCAAGGACAGAGCTGCTGTGATCATGGATTGGCCACCTTGCACAAGTTTAACTGAAGTTAGAGGATTTTTGGGAACTGCAGGACTTGTCCGCATGTTCATCAAAGATTATGCTGAAATAGCAAGTCCACTTGTGAAGTTGACTAGAAAAGATGTACAGTTTGTTTGGGGAAAAGATCAGGAAGAGGCTATGGCAGAAATTAAAGAAGCTGTTAAAAATAGTGGTGCTATAAAACCATTAAAGTATGACAGTTCTATCCCAGTGATACTCAATGTGGATACTTCATACATTGCGGTTGGGTTTTTCATATGCCAAGCTGATCCAGAGTCACCCAAACTTAAGAAGAAAAGGATTTATTCCAGATTTGGATCAATGACTTTGACTGATAGAGAGGCAAAGTACTCACAACCAAAAAGAGAATTATATGGGTTGTTTAGAGCACTTAAAGCTTGTCATTATTGGTTATTTGGAATTAGAAATCTGATAGTTGAGACAGATGCAAAGTATATTAAAGGAATGCTACAGCATCCAGACATGATGCCTAATGCTACTATTAACAGATGGATAGAATCAATTTTGATGTTCCATTTTAAGTTAGAGCATGTTCCAGGCAGAGTCATTGGATCTGATGGTTTGTCCAGAAGAAGACAAGTTTGGGAGGATGAAAAATATGAAGTACCAGAGGAGGGTATACCATTTGAACCTTACCAGTTAAGAGATTTCATTCACAACATAGATACCAGAGGGGGTTATATTAATGAAGTTATTGGTGCAAGTGATCAGTATTGGACAATGACAGTAGAATCATTGCCTAAGTCAGAAGAGTCATTCATTGAAGAGTTAGAAACAACAGTGAAGAAAGAGAGACAGTGGAGGGATTTACCTGAAGTGTTGCAATATGTGAACTCAGAAAAATATCTACCAACTCCAGCTGATCCACCATCAGAAATTGAAGAATTGGACTATGATGAAAATCATAGATCACAAGGTGCAAAGAAGTTAGATGAAAACATTGAAGTCATTTATGAATGGTTGGCTGATACTTCAAAAAGGCCAATTAATTATAAAGATGAATATAAGTTCAAAAACTTTCTTAGAATTGCAAGAAGTTATTTTAGAAAAGGTGATGAGATGGCATAGGGAAGTTTATATTCTGAATTGGAATAGCCCCTAAAAAGTCATAAGCAAAGATAAACGAGCTACAAATTATTGCATGAGAGCATGTGGTATGTCTCGGGTCTACTTAGGTTTCAGATAGCCTTAGTTAGACATAGGAATCTAAAACATCAAAAAAGGAAAGATCAGTGATCTGCCGCATCTACCTTGTTTTTGATCCTGACATGGAATTGCGGAGCATGAAAGAAAGACTTGTGTTCAAAAAGTGTTGTGCTAGAATGGAAACCCACCAATTTTTACCCAAATTTTTCTTTAACTTTTCCGTTGACTGAAACAGTCAATTTTTATCCAAAAAAAAAAAAAAAAAAAAAAAAAAAAAAAATTTATTAAACCTTTCTGTTGACTGGGACAGTCAATATTTGGTGTGGGGGAGATGATATGACTGCCAAATTGCAGTTGATATCACTCAAATACTTTGAATCTAAAGTGTTTTTCCTGATTAAAAGACAATTAAAAAGTCTATAAAATATTACTACTCCTTGCAATGCACACTCACAACACTTAAAATACAAAGTTCAAACTTAATATTGCACTTAAAATATTTAAAGTCCTTAGCCGAGAAGGTCAAAGTTAGTAGTATTGCTGATGCAATCAAAACAACTTTGACCACCACCAATAAAAGACATAGGAGCATGTTTAAGGTAGCGGAGAAAATACTGGATGAGTAAGAGATGGTCCAGTTGATGTCAGTGAAGGTCTACAAGACAAATTTACAGTCTGGGATAATTGATAACCATTTTCTCGGACTGAGAAATAGAAAACAGTTGAAGTTTACATAGGTTTAGACTTGTCTCAGTAAAATGAACAGGCTAAATTGAAATAATGTTCAGAACAAGTGTAAATATATTTTATGACTTGTTTGGCAACTTATTTCACAGCTATATTAAGAGAAACGAGCAGAATATCTAAGTTCGGCGGTCAAAGCAGTATATATTGATGGGATTGATGGCCCATCAAAACTAGTGGCTCCAGCGAGAATGCTGGATATATGCATGCTAAAGACAATATTATACAATAAGTAAAGGGACAAATAGACGGGGAGAGGTCTGAAGCAGGTCCTGACAGAAGGGATAGGTTTGGGACCTAGAAATGCCGTGTGCTCGGAGATGTCTATGTCTTAGGGGCTAAAACACCGGATTTCAGATTAGGACTGGCTAGAAGGATAGAAATTAGTTGAGCTACAAGTCAAACAGACGCAGGGAGGTCTAGACTCCGTTAACCACTCAATTTGGGATTAGTGGATCGAGGGGAATTATTTATTTGAAGTGGAACTACCAAAAAGGGAAAAATGCGGATTTTTAGTAAGGAAAAGCTGTAGAAGTGATCGGAGACTTGGCAGGAGTGGGAATATGGAGCCAGGGGATCGACAGACAATAATGGTCTGCGGCCGCAGTAGGAAGGTGCGAAGATATTCCGAGATTTTTGGGTATATAAGGAGGGGGGGGGGATTTAGAGAAAGGACAGGTTGCAGCACCCCCATCGCTACAAGCCTCTGTTATTAGGTTGTTTATTAGGTTTATTATTAGGTTGTTACTTTAGGTTATTATTAGGTTTATTAACTTGTGATTTTTGGTGTTATACTTGATTTTATCAGGTTTTTACAGTACTCTACTTACAACTGCTACCAAGCCCCCTGAACTTAGTGTTTGGGTGTTAGTTTTCATTCACCCTTCGCATCACTACCGAGGAGAATAGACGAGAATAGAGCTAAGGAATATAACTACAAAATACCTAGTCTTATATACAAAATGGGATATGAAACCATGAGAGATGTCTCGCACCGTAACCGTGAGGATCTACAATAAGAGTCGCTCGTATCTATAAGTAAAGCTGTAGGTATTAGGTGAGTAAACAATAAGGCAATATAAAAAGAAGCATGGAAGCGGAACAATAATGACATCGTCCTGTCAATGAGCTGACAGGCACGAGAGAGTTGCGCCTAAGTGAAACGACAACGCAAGAACAATAAGGTTGACGCGTGTAACCTAAATGATAATGAAAATATAATAAGCGCTAGTGTAAGCACTTTGGTGATTAAGTAAGTAAATAAAAGAAAAGAATAATGAAAAAGATCGTTTCATGACATTACCCCCTCCCTAGAGCGCGAGTTCCACGAAGCGCTTGTTGTCTAACGAAATTTTCGGAGGGTAATTGTGATGGCATGTTTTCGGTGTCTGGCGGAGGCATAGGGCGGAATAATTCAGTCGGAAATAAGGAAATAGGAATTTCGAGTCTACTTAGAGTGGCGGGTTTGGGTTTGGTCGGGTTTTTGTCATGGAATTCCTTCAACAAATCGGAGGAATGTGTGATGTTGGACCGAGGTTCCCAAGTGTCTTCATGTGGTCCGTATCCTCTCCACCTGACCTTGTACTTGATTCCTCTTCCTACCTTTCGTGAGTCGAGAATCTCCTCGATTTCGAATTCTTCTTCTTCTCCTACGACAACAGGAGGTGGGCGAGTGTTTCGTGGTTGAGAGGGGAATTGTGGTTCTCTATAGGGAGTGAGAAGGACTTCGTTAAAAACGTTATGGATACGTTTCCATGTGGAGGGGATATCTAATTTATAGGAGCTAGCGCCTATCTTCTTCTGAACTGTAAACGGTCCAAACCGTTTATCTCCTAACTTTTTCATCGGCTGATCTGTCAATAAATTAGTTCCCTCAAGCCAAACCTTATCGCCTGGCTTGTACTCTACTCCAACTCTTCGCTTCCGGTCATAAAATTTCTTCATATCCTCATTGGCCTTTCCTAAGGCCGCTCCTACCTCCTCTCGAACCTTCCTCATTCCATCTGCAAACGCCTGTGCTGTGGGGTTGTCCGAAGTCATTTGAGGTGCCGTACCTTTATAGGGATGTCTACCATTGTCAGCATAGAAGGGGGAAACTTTCGTCGCAGAGTGTACTCGATTGTTATAAGTGAACTCTGCGAGCGGTAACCACTCGTGCCAGTCGTTTTGATGGTAGTTGATAAACAGACGGAGATAGTGTTCGATCTCCTGATTCGTCCGTTCTGTCTGGCCGTTAGTCTGTGGGTGATACGCCGTGGTGTAGTTTGCTTCTATTCCTAAAAGACGGTAGAGTTCCTTCATGAAACGAGAATGATACTGAGGTCCTCGATCATGTATGATTTTTCATGGAATGCCATGGATAGAGAAAATATGATCCCGATAGATTTTTGCCATTCCCTCTGATGTGACTGTAGTGTGCGACGGAACAAGTCGTAATCTTTTGGAAAAATGGTCAACAAACACTGAAATAGCGTTATATCCTCCTGACTCCGGTAGTTCTCCTATCATGTCGGTACCAATTATCTGCCAAGGTTCTGATGGAACTGAGTGTGGATGTAGTCATCCTACCGGTTTGGTACGATGAGCCGTCGTAGCCTGGCATTTCTCGCAACCTTCAACGTACTTCCCTGCATCCCGTGTAACCCCTGGCCACCAGTAGTCTCGAGTAATCAATTCCGTAGTTTTATACTGTCCAGGATGTCCCGCTAGCGGCGTGTCGTGGTACTGAGTGATTATTTTAGATCGGAGTAGGCGGTTTTTTGGTACATAAACACGCCCTTTCCATGTAATGACTTTGTCGGTTTCAGTCCACTCTGGGTTTTTTGCAGTGAGGGCATCCTGTAGCATCCTGTACGGTTCGGTCTACTTGGTTTCTACTCTTTCAGATCTCTGATAGCAGGAGATCTTCAGGAGCCAATAGGTCGAGAGCATGGATGAAAAATTCCGGTTTCAGGAGAACAATGTTCTCGTTGTCCTTGTCCTCTGTCTCAAGACCTGTCATCCTCGACAGGGCATCAGCTTTCGTCATCGATTTACCAGGCTTATGAACAAGATCGAAATTATACTCCGCTAACTCCAGTACCCAGTGCGCTTGTCATCAGTTGAGCTTCTGCGGCTTCTTGAAGTACTGGAGGTTTGCGTGATCCATAAAAATTTCAATCTGTTCCTCCGCGCCCAACAAATACTGTCACCAGTTGTCAAGTGAATCCATAATCGCCATGAGTTCTTTGTCATAGATTTCATAATTACGCTCAACCTCGTTGAGGGAACGTGAACGAAAAGCAATTGGATACCACCTATTGTCAACAAGCTGTGATAAGACTGCGCCATTGGCATAATCAGATGAATCAGCCTCGACTTGGAATTGTCCCTGGTTATGAGGAATCAATAAAACGACTTCCTCACAAATACGGTGTTTCAACTCTTCGAACGCCTCCTCCTGGTCTTTCTCCCACATCCAAGTCCCATTTCCTGTGAGCTGTGTTAGAGGCTTTGCTACAAGACTGAATCCACGAATGAATCATCGGAAGAAGTTGCAGAATCCTAGAAACTGCTGGACGTCACACTTCTTTTGTGGAGTAGTCCATTCTCGAATGGCTTGTACTTTCTTGGGATCCATGCGAATAGTTCCGTTACCAATGATGATACCGAGGTAGTCAGTAACCGGTTTTTCGAAAGAGCGTTTTTCAGGTTTAAGAAATAGTTTGTGCTCCCGTAGAATATCGAGTACTTGCTTTACAATTCGTCAATGCTCTTCTATACCATTGGTAAAAATCAGTATGTCATCCATGTAAACGATAACATGACCTCTATTGATGAGATCTCGCAGGATATGGTTCATAAAACCTTGGAACGTCGCAGGAGAGTTAGTGAGTCCGAAGAACATAACGGTTGGTTTGAATAACCCCTGGTTAGTTCGAAAGGCCGCTTTCCATTCGTCACCTTCCTTTATGCGGATGTTGTTGAATCCCCATCTGATATACATCTTCGTGAAGATTTTAGCGCCTTTTAAACGATCGATTAGCTCCTGAATGAGAGGAAGTGGATACCGGTTTTTAACCGTCATCTTGTTCAGTTTACGATAGTCTTGTACTGGTCGTAAGGTGCCATCTTTCTTTTTGACGAAGAAGAAGGGAGATGCCATCTGCGAGGTCGATGGTCGGATTCGTCCAGTTCGAAGGTTTTCTTCAAGGAACTTGTCGAGTGCTTCTTGTTCCTTTGGGTTTAGCGGGTATACTTTACAATCTAAAGGTTTGGAACCTGGCTTTAGATCGATAGCGTGGTCCCAAGGACGTCGTTGTGGCAACTGGTCGAATTCCTTCTGACTGAAAACATCAGGATACTCTTCGAGGTAGGGTTTGGAAGTGTTGAACTCTTCGACTGTTTCTTTCTTGGCTTGTTCCTCCGTCCTCTTCCATGACTGTACCTGCTCATGAACATATCTATCCCAGTCGAACAAGAAAAGCTGTTCGCCTTCCTGCAATGCTGCTCTAGAATGGGTATCCTCTGGTGTCCAAAAATGTGGGTTGTAACCGCATCTTGTTGGACACCTGTCAAAAGTCAGTTCAGTTGTTTTCCAATCAATGCTAGGGTTATGATGTCATAGCCAGTCTAGTCCTAGAAAGATATTATTCTTTCCTAGACTTACTACTCCGAACTGGATGATCTCTGAATGATCACTGATGGTCATCCAGATCTCGACGTACTTGTCTATTGATCCGGAGTCGTTGAGTGTACCGCCGGCATTGTAGACAGGTGTTTTGATTGGTAAATCTTCCGTGATGAGGTTATGCCGTTTGACGAAGTCCGAGTCAAAACATGAACCGGTAGCTCCACTGTCGAGAAGTCCTTCTGTGACGATTTGTCGACTATCCTCCAGTGTTTTGAGTATTGCCGGAAGTTTCAGACTTTTGCCACATGTCCCGCGAACATAACTTCTTTTGTTCTTGAGACTTCGGATGGCGTTGACTGCCGTTTTCCAGTTCCGTTTTCGTATATCCATGACGGTTTCTTCCGAGGCTTCCTTCTCCCTGGAAGAGGGCATCCAAGTTCGTAACAATCCCACTGCTCTCGGGACTTGATCTTCTCTAACTCTCTGAGTTAGCCATTCAGCAGTGTCGGGTTCGTACCGTATAGGTTTTTCGGTTTTTTCGGTTTTGTGTGTGAAGGTGGACGCGTTTTTCTGTTTAGTACCTGTACTAATTATATAATCAACACCGTTATCAACAAAACCCGAAATGTCCGTGTTCGAAGGCTCCTGCAGACCTATATCTACTGAGGAGCCTTGGGAAAACCCAAGTCGTTAATGAAATCCATACGCTCCTGCTCACTCATATTCAGCATGATACCTCGGACTACCGCCTTTCTCTTATGCGGACAATTCCTACTCATGTGGCCTGGTTCGCCACAGTTGAAGCACAACCGCTTCTCTCTAGCCTGGTCGATGTCCATCGGCCTGCCTGTTCCTCCGAACGTGGTACCAGTAGCATCTCTTCTTGGCGCTGCAGGATACTCTGCTCTCGGAGCTGCTTTCGGCTCCTGTCAGTTCTGCTGAGTGGACGACTGTCCATGACTCTGTCCCTGTGGGTTAGCGTTCCACCACCCCGCATATCCGTATCCTCTCTTCTGTTCGGCCCACTGCCGCCTTACGTTATCAGCCCCTGTAACTACCTTCTTCAACTCCTTGTAGTCTTCAAAGGGCTCTGTTCATCCTTTAATGATGTCGTACAGGAGGGTGTGATCAACTGCTCTCTCCACTAGGGTAAGGATGTGCGACTCGTTTTTCTTGTATCCGGCATCCTTCAGCAACAATTCAAATTCTTTGAAAAAATCACCAGCCGAAGACTTCCCCTGTCGGATATAAGTTAGTTTGTCGCGGGCCTCCTTCTCCTTTGCGACGTTTGTGAACTCCCTGTCCATATTGTCAATAAGCTGCTTCCCCGTAATGTCCCATGTCCCTCTGTCGATATCGAAGTGGTCATCAGAGTAGACCTGGGCCCATTCGTCGGCCTTTCCTCCGACCAAGAAGGACATAATAATAGTGGTGACTCGGTGGGAGTTGTCGACTTGCTTTGTCTCCGTCAACTCGGAAACATAAGCCATCATCCGTCGTCGCCATGGTCGGTAGGTGGCAGGGTCACCATCGTAGTTCCCTGGTGTATTGACAAACACCTGGCGTGGACTAGAAGTGACGGTAGCGACTTCTGCTGGGTTGGGCACATGTATCGACCGATCAGTCATGTTGAGTTATAGTAGGGGAGGAGATGAGCGTGTTTGGTAAAAATGAAAATGTGTAACGTATCGAGAAAACTAGTTTCCAACGGCGTGTTGAATCCTAGGCAAGTTTGTAAAAGTTTGTTGTGATGGGTGGTGTGTGGTAGAAGCTCTATTCTTCTGTCAGCGACTCGCTAGCTCTCACAAGAGACAACCAGGCGTCACACGATAGACGATGAGCAAGAGGGCAAAAAAGCGAAAGAGGATGGATAAAACAACCCAACTACAAGTCTAGCTACCGAGGAGAATAGACGAGAATAGAGCTAAGGAATGTAACTACAAAATACCTAGTCTTATATACGAAATGGGATATGAAACCGTGAGAGATGTCTTGCACCGTAACCGTGAGGATCTACAATAAGAGTCACTCGTATCCATAAGTAAAGCTGTAGGTATTAGGTGAGTAAACAATAAGGCAATATAAAAAGAAGCATGGAAGCGGAACAATAATGACGTCGTCCTGTCAATGAGCTGACAGGCACGAGAGAGTTGCGCCTAAGTGAAACGACAATGCGAGAACAATAAGGTTGACGCATGTAACCTAAATGATAATGAAAATATAATAAGTGCTAGTGTAAGCGCTTTGGTGATTAAGTAAGTAAATAAAAGAAAAGGAAAAGAATAATAAAAGAAAAGAATAATGAAAAAGATCGTTTCATGACAGCCATGTTCTACACAATAGTGTTCCATCAGTGCATTATCAAGTTCTTTGCTGCTGTCTATTTTTATGGTGCATAAACTCATTCCAGTTGTATTCTGTACCTTGACTCAGAACTGGTGAAACTCTTTCAGTGTTGTTTCTGCATTTTGTTGGCAAGGAAGAATGGTGATTTCATTGTCGACCTTCCATCAGTGCAGAGCTGTTATATCTATGCCAGCTAAGTCTTTACAAAGCTTCGCAATCCATTCCGCTACTTAGATATATTACTTATATTCTTTTACCACTACGCAATTACTTCGCGAAGGAATTCCAACGCGAAGCAGTTACTCATTATCTTGTTTCATCCTTATCAGATTCACACTATTCCTTTTATATCCTTCCCTTTGTCCTTTACTTATGAGCTAACCCATTCGGGCATGGCATGGCATCACAATCCTGATTTACCTTTAGTATAAAGCTATGGTATTGAATAGGTAGTTTCTTAGTTTTAATATCAACCTTGATAGCACTTCAATAGTGATACCAATTAATCATTTATCCATATCATCGTTTTAACATCTCTACTGTCAGTACATTCCGTGACAGTCATCGCGAATGGAACATGTTTACTTTTTTCTCTTGCAGACACATGAAGTGTTGAGGACTCTACTAATAGTGGAGTCAAGGTCCGGCTACATAGTTTAGGATCATTTTACCTTGCGAAGCAATTCTTTTCACTATTTCCCGTGATTACCCCATGACCCTTTCCGACAATCCCTTTGTGCACGATCATAACAGTATATTTAAGCTCTCACTCGGCACATTCGTCCTCATTACCTTTCACATTCCACTCAACAATTTTACCTTCTTTAACAATGGTCTATACAAGGAGCAGAAGAAACCACACCAACACTGGAGGGTCCAACCAGTTGGTAACAGAGGAACCAGAAATGGTTAATCCTTTCACATCAAATGCAACAGCCTTCATGCCATTTGTGTCAGCGACTCGCTAGCTCTCACAAGAGACAACCAGGCGTCACACAATAGACGATGAGCAAGAGAATGAAAAGGCAAAAAAGGATGGATAAAACAACCCAATACTAGTCTAGCTACCGAGGAGAATAGACGAGAATAGAGCTAAGGAATATAACTACCAAATATCTAGTCTTATATACAAAATAGGATATGAAACCGTGAGAGATGTCTCGCACCGTAACCGTGAGGACCTACAATAAGAGTCGCTCGTATCCATAAGTAAAGCTGTAGGTATTCGGTGAGTAAACAATAAGGCAATATAAAAGAAGCATGGAGGCGGAACAATAATGACGTCGTCCTGTCAATGAACTGACAGGCACGAGAGAGTCGCGCCTAAGTGAAACGACAACGCGAGAACAATAAGGTTGACGCGTGTAACCTAAATGATAATGAAAATATAATAAGCGCTAGTGTAAGCGCTTTGGTGATTAGATAAGTAAAGAAAAGAAAAAGAATAATAAAAGAAAAGAATAATGGAAAAAGATCGATTCATGACAATTTGCGGAATCAATCTCGGGAGCAGGACATTCTTGACATCGAGCTAACATCTTCAGTCCAGCTCCAGGACAACCTGCTAGTGCACGGGTTTCAAGTCATCACGCTCTTGGTTAACCTGACCATTCCAAATTTGAGTATCAAGTACTTTATACAGAAAACGGTGACCCCATTACTGTTTGAATGCCGTGAAGAAATCACATGGCGATACCAACAACAGAGATGGAAATCCCACCATCTCCTACCACTTTTACCCTTGCTGACAGAATGCATAAGCAACTAGCAAACACTCCCAGCCCTTCGCGAGGTCAGATACTGGTTACCACTGTGGAAATTCCAGAGAACATTGAGGAAGCGGAAATTGATGAAGAGGTAGGTCCTGATGAGTCAGGAAATCCCGGAGAACCAGGGGGATCTGATCCCGATAGTCCTGGAGGTCCCAGAGCACCTCGTGGTTCTTGTGTTCCTAGTCATTCTAGGAGTCCAGTGGAACGGGTAGGTAGTGTCCATCTGGACCCTACTGAACAATGCATCCTAGATGTGTTTCATGTGTTTAAGGGTTCACTTGATACCCTCGGAACAGTTCTCACAGGCATGAATGCTAGCAGCCCCGCGGAATCCCAAAGATCAAAAGTCAAGGATCCTGAGGTATTCGATGGGTCTGACTCACAAAAACTGAAAGGTTTCCTAGTTTCCTTATCTTTGGTGTTTATTGATCATCCTTCATATTTTACTGATCAAAAGAAGATCAACTATACTTTGTCCTACCTCAGCGGTTCCACAAAGGAATGGTTCAAACCAGATATTCTGGATCCAAATCTTTCCGCGATGCTGGCATGGACGAGTTCCTTCACAGCATTGGTGAAGGAATTACAGGATAATTTTGGTATGTACGATGCACAGGGGGAAGTTGAAGATAAGATCGGAATGTTAAGGATGAAGGAATCTGATAACCTATGGAAGTATAACATCCATTTTAATACCCTTGTGACATCTACTAATTGGGATTCACATGCCCTTAAATGGGCTTGTCAACACAGCTTGGCAAGTCATATCAAAGATGAGATGGCTTGTCTTCTGGAACTGAAGATGCTCATGGAATACCATTACAAGGTACTTCATGTAGATAACAGGTACTGGAGATGAGAAGAAGAACGGAAAAGAGAAGCCACTAGATCGACAGGTGTTTCCTCAGGAGGGAAGGCATCAAACACATTGAAGAAGAATTCGCCAGGTTCTTCACAATCTCCCACATCTACCACCACCACAACCACGAAATTGACAAATAATTCGGGGAAGAAAGGTAAGGCTAGTGGAGGTGAAAATTCCTCATCATCAATGAGTTCTGTGGTATCTCGACATGCATACATGAGCAACCTTGGCTCAGACAGAAAACTCCTCTCAAAGGAGTTGGAATGTCGAAAGAAGTTGGGGCTGTGCGGATTTTGTGGGGGAAATCACAAGTTCAATGACTGCAAGAAACAAAAGGCTCGTGAAGCTCGCAGACGTGCCGCAGAAACACAGGAATCAGTGGCAAGTACCTCTTCAGTATCAGAAAAATAGTCCACAACTTCTGTACCCCAGTACAAAGTGGGAGTTGCATTGACCAGGTTCATACTACCAGGGAAGTTAAATTAAACGCATCCACTCTTTCTTATGATGAACAATCTTTTACAATACCTCTTACTATAGATTTTCCACTTCGCGATGTCTCCATGAAGCTTTCTTTTATCTCGTTACTCAATTCTGGTTCTACTGATTGTTTCATTGATTCTCGTTTCATGTATAAACATGCTCTTTCTACTTCTTCTATTTCTCCCATCAATCTCCGACTTTTTGATGGTTCTTTATCTCCAAAACCAATTTCCAAGACTATGTCTCTTAATGTTCAGTTTCCCTCTGGCAAGCTAGTACTACTGACATTTTATGTCACTTTACTAGATTCCTCTTGCGGAGCAGTTTTAGGTTACAGCTTCTTGACCCACTACAATCCGTTGATTGACTGGGCATCGAGAAACATTACATTCCACTCCACTAAACAAGTTGAGTTTCCCTCGATGTCCTTGCTTCCACAAACACCCATTCTGGAAGAAACTGTCCTCTCGCAGGGTCAGCCTACCATTAGTTCTGAAGAGGTTCCTTTGTGACCATCTTCGCAAGCTTGTTCTCGCCATTCACCTCATCCTTTATTAGACTCTTTTTCCTATGAATCCATCTATTCCTATCCTTTGGTGGCTCAATTGGCTGCTTTGTGACTTGAAAACCCAGAAATTGACATTGCTCTTGTCAACATGGAACTATTCAACCGTGCTTGCAAGAATGCCAAGTGTGAACCATTGCTTTTATGCGTGGTTAACAGTGAAGTTACAGCATGAACTGCTTCAACAACTCCGGCAAACAAGAGTGATCCCTCATCATTACTGAAGCATTATGCAGACTTTGCAGATGTCTTCGACGAAGTTGAGTCAGAAGTGCTGCCTGAGCACTGACCCTATGACCTCAAGATTGAATTGGAGGAAGGCGTGGAACCACCTATTGGTTGTCTTTACCCTCTTTCTGCCAAAGAATTAGAGGCTCTACAGGATTTCATTGATAAGCACCTCAAATCAGGCGCTATTCAACCTTCATCCTCTCCTCACAGAGCTCCGGTATTATTCATACCAAAAAAGGATGGAAAACTTCAACTTTGCATAGACTTTTGTGGTCTTAATAACATCACAAAGAAGGATCGCTATCCTTTGCCTCTTATTTCTGATTTACTAGATGCTCCAAAAAAAGCTAAGTTTTATACCAAACTTGATCTTGCTCATGCATACCATTTAGTTCAAATTGCGGAAGGCAACAAATGGAAAACGACATTCAGAACTCGTTGGGGTTCCTATGAATGGAAGGTTATGCCATTCGGACTTGCTAATGCTCCTGCAGCTTTCCAAAGGTTTGTTAATGATATATTCACTGATCTTCTAGATGTTTATGTTATCGTCTACCTCGATGACATACTTATTTACTCCGATGACGAGGCATTACATCGCGAAGTTCTCCATCATCTTTGTAAACATTGACTCTACACAAATCTCATGAAATGTGAATGGGAGGCTGATACGGTAGAGTATCTTGGTTATATTCTTTCCCCAGAGGGCTTAATGATGTCAAAAGACAAAGTACAAGCTATCATTGACTGGCCAGTACCTCAGAAAGTCAAAGATGTCCAGTCTTTTCTTGGCTTTGCCAATTTTTATCAACATTTTATTTATAATTATAGCAATATCGTAGTTCCGATGATGCAACTCATGTGAAAGGAGACACCTTGGAACTGGAATACCGATTGCCAGGAAGCCTTTGAGAAGCTCAAATACAGCTTCACTCACACTCCTATTCTGGCACATTGGGAACCAAATTGACATCTAATCGTGGAAACAGATGCTTCAGACTACGCATTAGCTGTGATCCTCTCAATCCTACTACCTGATGGAGAAATTCATCCTATCACATTCCTCTCAAGGACTTTTCAAGCTGCAGAACTCAACTACGACACTCACGATAAGGAGCTTCTCACGATCTTTGAAGCATTCAAAGGCTGGCGACATTACCTTGAAGGATCGGGAGATCCTATCGATGTCATTACTGATCACAAGAATCTCGAATACTTCTCAACGACAAAAATCCTTACGCAACAACAAGTTTGTTGGTCGGAGTATCTGCATCAATTTAATATGGTGATCCGATTCAGACCAGGTAAGCTTGGTGAAAAACCTGACTCAATGACTAGACGCTGGGACATCTACCCAAAAGAGGGGGATATTGGCTACGCGCAAGTTAACCCACAGAATTTCAGACCTATATTCACTAATGAGCAACTAACTACTTCCCTTCGGGCTACATTCCTAGAAGGACTGGCACTTCATGCCTCCGTCATTATGGATATAGAGGCACTTCATTCCGTTATTCACAACTCAATCGAAATGGATCCAGAATCAATTGCAGGATTGAGATTCATGAAGGATGGTTCAAACACTCATTGGACAATAGGTTCTGATGGACTGTTATGACTTGACAATTGCATTTATGTTCATAACATTTCCAATTTACAACTTCAAATTCTACATTATTTTTACAATCACCCACTCTCAGGTCATTTTGGTCAAAATCGGACTCTGGAAGCTATTCAATGACAGTACACTTGGCCAAAAGTTCGCGAATTTGTTCGTGATTACATTAATTCATGTACGGTTTGCGGATGCAATAAACCTCATCAACATAGGCCTTATGGTTTACTTAAACCACTTCCGGTTCCTGTCCAACCTTGGGATTTCATATCAATGGACTTCATTGAACAATTACCCGACTCTAATGGACATACAGCTATTTTAGTAATCGTGGATCGAGCCTCAAAACAAGGCATTTTCATTGTGACACATGACAAAATAACATCCGAAGAGCTTGCGGAATTATTCATCCACCACGTTTTCTCGAAACATGGAGTTCCTAGCCATGTCACTTCTGACTGAGGCTCAGAATTTGTTTCAGCTTTCTTTTGTGCTTTAGGAGAAGCTCTCTCGATCAAACTACACTTTACCTCTGGATATCATCCTGAGGGGGATGGGCAAACAGAACGAGTTAACCAGACTCTGGAACAATATATCCATTGATACACCTGAAAACAGGCTATGCATAAAAACCCTTAATTTCCGAAACTTTGTACATGCCAGCAGGGAGTCTTTGTACCATGTCTACAGTACCTTGTGCAGATGTTAACCACAGATGAACTGGGAGGGTTCTCAGTGGCAAGGCACAGTCACAGGCAGTAGATATATATACTAAAACCAGTTCTTTGTACATATCTTGCTTTTCCTGTTGTTCAAAGAAACAGTATGTGTATTATAGAAAACTGCAACCTAACCTAGGATTGCTGAGGAGTGTAGAGAAAGTCCAAGACTGTTCAAATTTTCATATATCAGTTGCTACTTGACAACATGATAGGCACAACAGGAATATATGAGGTTCTGTTTAGAAAGGTTCCAGACCAGAATTCTGACAGTTGACATAGTAATGTTCTAGAGCTGTGGAGCTATTGAGCATTCTAGAACTGCGGAGTAATTTAGGTCCCTAGATCTAGATCTCTGCCCAGGACATAAAAAGAGCTCAATCCCAAGAATGAATGAAAGCTTTCTTCCCCCCCCACTTTTGTAGTGACTCCTAATCCTACAGAAAGGGAGAGAGTTTCAGCACAGAGAGAGAGAGAGAGAGAGAGAGAAACAGTTCTGAGATTTAGACAGACTTGTATAACAAAGAAAGATTGTACTTTTAACTCAGAAAGAAAGTAAAGTTATTCAAAAGTGCAGTTTAGTAAAGTTATTCAGTCAAAGTCAGATTAAAGAACCAGTTAGCCATAGCAAGCCCAAGTTTTATAGAACTTGTGAAAGAAAATCTATTACAAAACTCCTACTCTACTAGACAGAGTTAGATTCAAACAATAAATTCTATATCTTTTCTGCACCCCTCTGAACTTAGTGTTTGACTTAGTTTTGTGTGTGTGTGTGTTGGTGTTGGTGTTGGTATTTCTGCACCTGCATTTTGCATTCACCCCCAAGTCAGCATATCACCATATGTATTGTGCGTATCAACAGGACGATTGGGCAAAGCTTCTGCCTATCACGGAATTTGCATACAACAATGCTCCAAATGCATCCACTGGTATTACTCCATTCTTCGCGAATAAAGGTTATCACCCTAACATTACAGTGAAACCTGAAATTGACATCCATTCCAATCGCACAATTGACTTCGCAACGAATTTAGATGACATTCGTGCTTTCCTATGCAAAGAAATTACTAATGCGCAAGCTCAATACAAAGAGCAAGTGGACAGAAAACATTTTAATCACCCAGATTTTCCCATTGATTCACAGGTATTCATACTAGCGAAGCACATAAAAACCACTTGACCTACTGCAAAGTTCTCCAAGAAGTATCTCAGACCATTCAAAGTTCTTGAGCATGTAGGAACTCTCTCGTACAAGTTACAACTCCCTTCATACCTTGGTCGTATCCACCCAGTCTTCCATGTATCCCAACTCAAACCCTATACTCCGAACTCAATTCCCCATCATGAACAAACTCCTCCACCTCCAGTGGAAGTTGATGGCGAAGAAGAATATAATGTCGCAGAGGTACTAGATTCAAAGTTGGATCGTTGATACAAAAAATGTCCACTACAGTATTACATACAGTGGGCAGGATATGAAGGTACAGATGAAGAGTTTTCCTGGGTCGCCGCAGACGAGCTGGTTCCAGCTTTCCATCTTTGTTACCCTCACAAACCTGGACCATCATGATTTACTGAATACTTAATTTTTCATTCATTCACTGGAAATACTAATTTTCAATTCTTATTTTTTTTAGTTAACAAACTCCTCGCGAAATGATCGTGATCCATCACAATCACATTCTGGTCTACCTACTTCATTACCTACTAATTCCAATCCCTATGCCAAGGAGTTCCACGATTGATTATTTGCGAAACTAACTGAACTCTCACATTTTCCCTTCCTTCCATAATCAATTGCTACCCTTTCCTCACAGAACGAAGTTCACTCATTGTACTATTAACAAATTTTCACCAACCAATCCTTACGAGTTTCAAAAAACACAAAAAAAGTCAAATACTTATAAAATCAAACAAAACACAACAAAAAACAATAAAAGACAACTACTTATAATTAATTACAAGTCCAACTAACCACTTACTACAAAATTGTCACAGAAATTACATCGCACGTCGTTTTCCTTCGCAAACCCTTCTTCTTTTTCTCTCCTCCTGTTAAGATCATGCAACTCCGGAATCGCGGAATAATCGCGGAATGATCGCAATATAATCGCGGAATGATCGCGATGTAATCGCGGAATTGGTTGGGAATGCGAGGGGATAATTCCCTCGCGAAGTGAGGAACGATTCGCGGAGTTATGGGAAGGTAGTTGGACATCGACACTACTATCGGTAGTGCCCTCAACACGTCGATGGTCCAATATGAAGGTAGTAGCAGCATCAGTTCGCGAAGGTTGCTTCGCGGAACGTCAGAGCTGTGTTGAGAATGTATCACAGATAGTAAACATCTGTAATACGAAGAGAGAGCAGATCTAAGTCGATATTAAAACTACAGAACTACCTATTCGATGTTGTAGCTTTATACTATGCATTACATAAGCGTCGCGAAACGATACTAACTCCGAATAGACTAGCTTGTGGAGTAAAGAACAAAGGAAGGGATATAATAGGTATAGTACTCATCCGATAATGATTAGGAAAGATAACGAAGGATTCCTGAGCTTAGGAACTCTTCGCGAAGTAATTAATTAAAGAGTCCTAGCTTAGGAACTCTTCGCGAAGTAGGTAAATGGATCGCGGAATCGCAGAATAACTCGATCCGCATACATATGACACCTCCTCATCTTCTTCCTCTTCCTCTTCTTCCTCATTCTTCTCTTCATCAACTACTTTGTCTATAGGTCGTTGCTGGACCAGATGCACCAACTCCTCCATCGCGAGAGCTGATCGGCTGGCAAACCCCAGAAGCAATTTCATCTGCTTATGAAGCTGATTGTTCTGCTCCGTGAGCAGATCCAACTTCTCCCTAAACTCCAACCCCACCAAGTTCCTCTCCGCAACACATTTTGCGGGACCCTGATACATCTCCCCTTCATCGACTCTCGATTTCTTTCTCCTTGACCTCCGAGCAGCATTCTCCCTGGACCAACTACACCATTGTCGTTGTTGATGACAGTTGAGGCAAGCCTGGGTGTGTGGCTTTCCAGGTTGTGCGATGCAGTTGGTCATGTTACCTTGAGTAACACAACAAATACAAGCTTTGCAGTTATGCAAAGGAGTAGGGGGAGGGGCGTCACCCTCATCATCCTCATCATCATCGTCCTCTTCCTCGTCATTGTCGACATTGTCATCTCCAGGAGTTGGATCGTCATCTGGATCCGGGGCTCCACCAATCTATAATTCATTTTTAAAAAAACCCGGAAACAATCACAAATGACCATAACTCACCAGAGGTACAGGATGTTTCCTCTTCAAAACCAAAACATCCACTTCCGGGGAATTGCAAATGACAGAGGCGGACTTGTATGCTTTTGATTTGGAGCCCAAAGGCTCCCGCGATGCCAGACCACTTGAACATCGCAATGCAGCTTGAGCTGCATAATCCCAATGCTCTTGTAACTCCTGCAGAGCCTGTGCTCTGCATTGACTTCAAACTCGCTCTTCCTTTGCTAGTTCCTTCAAGGTGTTGGCCTTAGCCTTCGCGATGCTCTCCTCAATGAGCTTTTCTTCTTATCTTTTCTTCGCAGCCTGTCTTTCCTCCTCAAGTCTTCTCTCTTCCTCAATTCTCTTCTCCTCTGCCTCACGAGCAGCTTCCTCCTCCAATTGCAACAGCTCTGCTGCGAACTCCGCCTCTTGAGCTTCGACCTCCAGTTGATGGAGGCGCGATTGTTCAGCCTGTTCATGAACAAGCCACGCTTGTCGTTCTTGGGTGGTTTCAGTGGCAGTTATGGTAAGTGACATGTAGACAAGAAATGAGGACTTAAGAAAAAACAGAGAAACAATCGCATTTTATATGCATTTGTTGTTGAGGGCAGGTTTGACTTCAAATTTTTTGTTTACCTCAATCATAAATGGTGTGGCATTTTGAAAATTTTACTTTTCCTTTTTACTTTTCCATTCTACCTAATTTTAGATTTGTTAATCATTAACAATTGCGTAGGCTTTTGAGGGCGAAAGCCTAAGAGGGGGATACTGTTATATCTATACCAGCTAAGTCTTTATGAAGCTTCGCAATCTATTCTGCTACTTAGATATATTACTTATATCCTTTTACCACTACGCAATTACTTCGCGAAGGAATTCCAATGCGAAGCAGTTACTCGTTATCTTGTTTCATCCTTATTGGATTCACACTATTCCTTTTATATCCTTCCCTTTGTCCTTTACTTACAAGCTAACCCATTCGGGCATGGCATCGCTTCACGATCCTGATTTACCTTTAGTATAAAGCTATGGTATTGAATAGGTAGTTCCCTAATTTAAATATCAACCTTGATAGCACTTCGATAGTGATACCAATTAATCATTTATCCATATCATCATTTTAACATCTCTACTGTCAGTACATTCCATGATGGTTATCGCAAATGGAACACATTTACTTTCTTCTCTTGCAGACACACGAAGTGTCAAGGACTCTACTAATAGTGGAGTCAAGGTCCAACTACATAGCTTAGGATCATTTTACCTTGCGAAGCAATTCTCTTTGCTATTTCCCATGATTACCCCGCAACCCTTTCTGACAATCCCTTTGTGCACAATCATAACAAGAGCATGAGGCATGTGGCTCCCCCTTTGCTTTTGGTCCTGGTCTGACTGAACAAGTCAATGTGTACATGTTGCAGTACATCCTTCTCGTGTTCCACCTCCTCATCAAATGGCCATCTTGTTGCTTTGCCATATATGCAAGCCTCACACATGCCATAGACTTTCTTCGATGTGATTGATAACCCATCAACCAGGTTCTGGTTTGCCAAGCATAGGATATGAGGGATAGATATGTATCCAAGTCATCTGTGCCAGGTGAGTATGTCTGTCACTTTCTGATGTGATCTAGCTGACTGGGCACTGCTTTCTCTATTTCTGGTGTGGGTGATTAAGACCTTGTACATCTGTTCTCTCCCATGGCTGACCATCATGGTCTTTTCTTGTCTGGTCAGGACTACAATCTTGCCTTCTCCCCACTTCCCATTGTATCCTTTCCTATCAAGAGTGGTCAGGGAAATGAGGTTATTCCCAAACTTTGGGGTGTGCTTCACCCCCTCCAGCTGTATTTTCCACTGTATGCCTTCCACCTCAGTGATGAACTCCACTGACCTTCTGTCCTGGCTATGGCACTGTTCCCTCTCTGTTTCATCTTGCGGTACTCAGTGAACTGCAACCTATCAACCCAGCAATGATCTGTGGCCCCTGAGTCAATGAAGGTTCTGATTAATCAGTGTGGTTTTATATGTGATATGTTGCAGGTTATACACTCGCTCTGGGGAACTACTTGGTAGATAGGTATGTCTCTTTTCTCTCCACTCACCCCCTGCTCTGCTCCACTCTCTGAAATGGCATGAGCCACTCTGGTGGTTGTGTCAGAGGGTGGGAGGGGAATTATTTGTTTTTGAGACATACCATTCTCTCCAGCTGGGGTTCAAGCAGATCCTATGTATGTGTCCATAGGTGCGGGGCTGGTAGTGCTTGCACTTGCTGTTGCTGACCTCGCTGCCTGTCTATCTTTCCAGCTTTTTGGTGCCTTGCCTTCTGCTCTGCCTCCCGGTAACCAGCACTTCTCCATAACATGGCTGACCTTTGTGGGACAGTTAGGGTTGGTGCAGATAGGACATTCTCTCTTTGGCTGGTGGGTGGAGGTTGAGGATGATGCTGCATGGATAGCAAGGTGCTGCACTACCAGGGCAGCCACTCTATTCTCAATAGCACTTTCCTGCCCATTCCTTCTGACCTTGTCAATATAGATGTGGTGGAGATAAGGAAATGCTTTGGCACTGAAGATTCCTGGTACATTCAACACATAATCCTTCCACTTGCTAGGCATTGATGCAATAATAATCATCTGGAACTGGTAATTGTTACAGGTACCCCCGAGGTTATGCAGAACCTTGAGTAGGTTCTTCATGTTCTTCTCATGTTCTTCCATTGTGGTTAACTCAGGGTTGAATTTGTGTTTGTGCAGGTTGGTATCGGCAATGTGTATGCACTGCTTGTCCTTGGCCTCATACTTCCTGACTAAGAACTCCCAGGTCTTATGAGCTTCATAGATTCAGTCGATACCAATACTGATGGGGTCGGTACAGTTGAGGAATATGATGGAGGTGACCATTTGTTCCTGCTGGTACCACTCTCCAGGGGATGGTGTTATACTGTCTGTGTGTGATGGGGATTGTGCTGTGTAGATGTATGTGGCTGTGGTTGGTTTGGGGATGGATCCGTCGAGGTGTCCCTTCAGTCCCCTAACCTGTACATTCAGCTCAACACAATCTTTGAAGGCTCTCCAGGTGTCCTGTCCCAATAGCTGAAATGCTTCGGGGAACGATGGCACATTCAGGGAATTACCTGATGTCATAATATTCCTGGGTTCTGGTGAGTTGTTCTGAGTTTCATTCTGAGTTTCATATGACTTCTGATTAAGCTCCTAGGGCACCAAGTCCCATAATCTGTTGTAGAGTAAGCTCAGTTGAGATAGGACAACTGAGGGAATTAAACTACTACTCCTTGCAGGTATATAAGCCAATCGCTTGGTCATATGTAAGCTGAGGAGTGTGACTGGAATAAAATGATAAGTAATTGTCAAATATATCGAAATAGGAAATGTCAATGCTGGTCTTATGGGGTACTGCTCAACAAGCAATAAGGTTGTCATGCATGATCTAATGGATCAGTCAAACAAGCAGTTTGACTGAGGTCTATGAGATGAGCATGTGCTTGCTACATCGCACTTGGGCATTGCTTGAATGTTGGTTAGCTTGAACATGTCTTTGTCCAGGATTGAGGCTTTTCATTGTCCTTGAGAGCATAAAAGCCATCACTGTCATGACATATATGGGTACCTACTTCATTTTTCCATATCTTTCCATAAGCTTTCCATATCCTTCTATTTCTTTCCATTGTGTAAGACTACAATAAGTATATGATCCTCAGAGGCACACTAATATGTGTGAGTGACTGTCTTGCATTACCTGTAAGATTACAATAAGTATATGATCTATGATAGATAGTAAGTATTGTAGTTCAAGTAATATAATGTATGATACTCACCCTCAGAGGCACACTAATACGTGTGAGTGACTGAGGGTGATAGTCTGCTAGATATCGACATATAAATATGCTACTGTAAGGGGCTTGAAATGTGTCAGATTGTTAAGGCCGTGCATCGGAAGGAAATAGATCAAGGTTCCAGAGCTCTGTTCAAAGCTTCGAAGTCCAGAAACTATAGTAATGGCAGAATGAAGTAATGGAAAGGCTACACGTGTCACAAAGAGGTGACGATGGTGGCGGAGCGGAGAGGAGACTTGGGCGGAAGCAGACAGATACTGGTCCCAATGACAAAGTTATATTGATAATAAATACAGAGAAGTAAGTAGTGACATACCTGGTCCCAACGACAAAGAGGTCAAGGTAAGGGACCAGGTTGTGGGGGCTGGCTTATATATACAGGGTAGAGTGTGGGAACTATGATGTAATACTGTATAGCTCAGGCACAAGGAATGGAACAGAATTGATAGAATGGAATGGAAGGTTCTGGAATGATTATTGTAGGTAGGAGGGCTCGGATGGTGTATCATAAAGAAAGGAAAATGATAGGGGGGGCTCACTTCATGACAACACGGGCCTTGGAAAGTGATGGGACTTCAGCAAAGCTTTTGGCAATGCTCCCTACATGTTATCTGGGTGTCCCTGCGAAGTACGAAGAAGAATGAAGTTCCAGAGCATCAGAAGAATCCGATCAATTGATCCAGATGTGATTGGGCATAATAGAGAAGGAATATAGAAGGTAACTTTTATTTCAAGCTGGGGAACCAAACTAAACAAGTTGACCTAAGTACTAAACTGCCTAATTGTTAAATAAAAGACAATAAGTGAGAAGGATTCAAAATAATACAATAACGGTGTTTTCCAAGAGCTGACAGGCGTGAGAATGCATCAGTCATGACGACCAAGTGTCATGTGATGTATCCGAGGTTGTTCCGAAGTTATTGAGCCAAGGAACGGAGTATGAAATTGATCGAGATTCGAGTTGAACTTGGTAACAAACACAAAATGGATCAAAAGGATGATTGATTGACCGGAAGATCAGCCGGAATGCCGGAATGTTCATATAGTGATCGATGACCTCAGAAATCGGTCCGGAAAGCATAGTGGAGCTTGGCATATATATAACACAGATATAGCTAGCCATTGGGGAAAATAAATAAATATCAAATACGGAGTGCAACCCGAAGTCTGATCAGGACTCTTTCCCTTAATCTATATACTCTTGACACATCAGTTTCTCACACTGTCGGTTACTCATCCAGACACTCATATATATAGTACCATAGCTGACACCTAGTTCCCCATCTTGACCTCTTGGTCTTTGGAACTAGGTTAGTATTCGTATCTTCTTTACAGTCAATATACTAAACTTGGTCTTTGGAACTAGTCTTCCTTGTGCGACCCTAGTGATTGGCCTGTGTGCTATTGCTGTTGTCTTGATCCTTATTTCTTTTAGCCTTTGTGTGTGGTGCTAGCCCCACCCCTCACCTCAGTTTGTGCTTTGAGCCTGTGCTTCCTCTTGTCAGTGACTCGCTAGCTCTCACAAGAGATAACCAGGCATCACACGATGAATGATGAGCAAGAGGATGAAGAAAGCGATGAGGATAAAGCAACCCAACTACAAGTCTAGCTACCGAGGAGTATAGACGAGAATAGAGCTAAGGAATATAACTACGAAATACTAAGTCTTATATACTAATGGGATATGAAGCCGTGAGAGATGTCTCGCACCGTAACCGTGAGGATCTACAATAAGAGTCGCTCGTATCCATAAGTAAAGCTGTAGGTATTAGGTGAGTAAACAATAAGGCAATATAAAAGGAAGCATGGAGGCGGAACAATAATGACATCATCCTGTCAATGAGCTGACAGGCACGAGAGAGTCGCGACTAAGTGAAACGACAATGCGAGAACAATAAGGCTGACACATGTAACCTAAACGGAAATGAAAATATAATAAGCGCTGGTGTAAGCGCTTTGGTGATTAGGTAAGTAAATAAAAGAAAAGGAAAAGAATAATGAAAAAGAATGTTTTGTGACACCTCTGTGCTTTCTCCCTTTGTCACCACAGTCACTTTTACACTCTCAGCATCTCATCTTTCTTCACTTATCTCACCTACTGTTTGATTTGCCTCTTCTGAGGTTCATTTTCGCCCCACCCTTTCCACTGTCCCAAACATGTTTTTCTTTGTAGTATATGGTCTCATCCATGTAGTATGTACTTCACCCAGTGCCGGCTTGAGCTTTGGCCCCCTTCTTCGGGTCCATGCGAGAGAGCATTGGGTGACCAAACATTGTTTGTTTGTCCCCAATTCATCAGCAGCTTGCTTCCTCTCTCTCTCACATTCTCCCTGCTCGCGAGTCAGCATCCTATACTATAAATTAGGGCGGTGCGCCTAAACCAGCGCTTTTTCTTATTAGTCATTATTTATGTCAGCAAAACTGTCAACGTTTTAGTGCTGCGGCGGCAGCGGCAACTTAAGTTTTTCCCACACATTACAATACACAATCTTGCGACGTGTTTGCTGCATGTTTGCTGAGTTGACTTAGGTTTTTCTCACACATTACTTCAAGCTTGCAATGTGTTTGCTGCATGTTTGCTGCATGCATTGCATGATAATTATGCTCTCCTTTGTTTCCCTTTCCCATCTTCTACTATAATTTCACACTATAATTGAAGTTCCTGATAGAGGAAATTTGACTACAGATAAAATGTTTGGTTTCTTACAAGCTATTGACCTGTGTGCAGGCTCTGACTACTATTCTCACTTTAAGGGATTCGGAGTCACCTCCCAATACACCTCAACATCGACAACAAAATGCTGATCGTGAGAGGGAACAACAAACACGTACCCTAGGCAGCCCTGAAAATCGATGTACACCTCAACCATCACCACATGGTGGACCAATACCATTCCAACTCAATATACCTCAAAATTATGTACCTTCCCAGCATTCACAAGATGATCTATTTCAAGTAATCAACCATAATGGCCAAGAGTTTCAATTGACTCAAGGAATTGCTAATCAACTCAGAAATTTACCTCCACTACTACCAACACGGGGCCGTGGCCGTGGCCGTACTTCAAATCAAGCAGTTGTAGGTGTAAAAATTCAAATACATAGTGCTGTGGCCACCAATCAATATCTTTACCTTATAGTCTCTTCATAATCAGAATCAGAATGCCCATGCAGGACCATCAAATTTGGCATATCAAAATGAGGTATTAGCATACTTATTTAGAGATTTTAAGGCTCATTTATTCTCTTGGTAGTTTCCTCACTTACCTGCTGAGCTACAAGCTCAACTAGCATTTGTACAGCCTCACCCTGCAAGACCAACATTGAGACAGAATCATAGAAGAGCCCAAAGTCATATCCATAATACATTCTTTTCTATATTACACTATTTATTGCTGACTATCTTTACTTTCAGAATCTATATCATTTAATCCAGAAAGGCTGACCCATGAGCATGAGAATAATGATCCTCCACAAGATGACTTTGAGAATAGCCAGAGACTTCCACCAGGTCCTGGCTATCTCACACCAGAAGGCCATGACATGCACCAACAACATGAACAGTTGCAAAATGTGATGCACAACTCCCAAGAGGTGCATGAGCAGCACTTGCAACAGCAAGAAATTGATGTGGGAGATCATGAACATCAAAATGATGCTCCAGATGAGCCTATTCCAATAGGTCTACAACCTATTGAGAATGATCGGATTTATGACTTCTGTTCTTTGGGAAAAATGGATATAGAGTGTCCATTTTGTGGTGCATTGCATTGGCAAGCAGAGAGACTTACACATTCCTCTGTAATAAATCCTAAATTTGGAGCATGCTGCAAATCAGGGAAGATTCAGCTACCTATGTTACAAAGTCCACCTATTGAAATCAGGAATCTCTTTACTGGAGTTGATCATAACTCAAAGCACTTTTTAGACAACATAAGGAGTTATAATTCTGCTTTTGCTTTTGTATCATTGGGCCTTAAGATTCAACCACAGAATGATCCTGAACTTCCAAATACTGGGCCAAGGCAGTTTAAAATTAAGGGTGCACTTTGGCATTCTCTAGGCTCCCTTTTGCCTGAGGGTGACAAACCCCCAGTATATGCACAGCTTTACATAGTTGCACCTGAGACTGCTTTAGAGCAGTGCTTAGCCAATAACAGACATCATGGTACTGGGTTACTGTCATCTGTTATGCAAACAATATCTGATTGCCTTCACTGCAATAATAACTTTGTGAATCTCTACAGATCAGCATACCAGAGAATACAAAACCTTCAGGCACAGGCTCCAAATTCCCTAAATGGTGCTTATATCAAACTGCATTTCAGTGATACAAATGATCCTAGGAGATATAATATGCCATCAGCTGATGAGGTTGCAGTTGTTCTTCCAGGCCCAGGTACTGCCACAGATCATCGAGATATTATCCTTCAATGTAAGGAGGGGCCACTGAAACGTATATATGAAACCAATCCTGCATATGCACCTTTACATTATGTTTTACTGTTTCCCAGAGGTGAACTAGGATGGCACCTAAATATCAAATATGCAGATAGACCTAATGAACCAGCCTCTAATGATGATCATGTTACCCAGATGGAGTACTATGCATATCGCCTTCATCAACGCAATCTAGAGATTGAATCAAACCATCTGTTCTATGCCAAAAATCTTTTTCAGCAATATATTGTTGATGCATGGGCCCAAACTGATCAGTCACGCTTATCCTGGCTTGCATGCAATCAGAAGAAACTCAGAGCTGAGGTTTACAGTGGTTTAGTAGATGCTGTTCATTCAGGAGATGTTCAGCTGCAAGATATAGGGCAACGAGTTATCTTACCCTCTTCTTATATTGGAGGATCAAGACATATGTTCCAGCTCTATCAAGATTCTATTGCCTTAGGAAGAGCATTTGGAAAACCTGATCTATTTCTGACAATCACTGCAGATCCAAATGCACCTGAGATTAAAGAGGCTCTCCTTCCCGGACAGACAGCACAAGACAGACCTGATTTAGTTGCCAGAGTTTTTCGTGAAAAAATACGGATCATCTTGAGGGCTATTGACAAAGGGTGTTTTGGAAAGTGTAGAGGCCGTGTTTACACAATTGAATTTCAGAAGCGAGGACTACCTCATATACACATTCTTATTTTTCTCTATCCCTAATCACAGTATCAAGAGGCTCATCAGATTGACAAAGTAATCTCTGCTCAGTTGCCTGATCCTGAAACACATCCAAATTTATTCATGTTGGTTGAAAAGCTGATGATTCATACACCATGTGGTGATCTCAACCCAAGTGCATCCTGTATGAAGGATTCAAAATGCTCCAAGGGTTATCCTAAGGTATTCCAAGAGCATACTGTTTTGTCAGAGGATGGCTATACCCTTTATGCTAGACCCAAGAATGGAAGGCTTTGCAAGAAAAAGGTCAATGGCATAGAAATTGATATTGATAACAGATGGGTTGTACCTCATAATCCTTGGGCTTTGATGGAGCTCAAATCACATGCCAACTTAGAGTGTTGCATTTCCATAAAAGCTTTCAAATACCTTCATAAATACATTTACAAAGGCCATGATCATACAACCATGGCAATTGGGAAAAATAAAGATGAAATACAGCAATATATAGATTCCCATTATGTATCTGCCTCTGAATCAGTTTGGAGGCTTTTTCATTATGATATGCATGAAGAAATCCCAAATGTTGTCCGCCTTGCAGTACATACAGAAGCTGGGCAATTTGTAGTGTTTGATGCTGATGCACCAGTAGAGGAGGTTCTTCATGCTGTTGGGTCAAAAGACAGCACACTTACAGCTTACTTCAAAGTTAATGCAGCAGAGAAGAAAAAGGCTGAGGATGATCCTGAACATGCAGTAATGGTTGCATGATCACTTTTGTACCAAGAATTTCCTACAAAATGGGTCTGGGTAAAAACTACAAGAAGATGGAAGATTTGTGAGGGTAAAGCTGCTCTTGGGCGGATGTATTTTGTTCACCCTGCAGCTGGCAAAAGGTTTTATATTCGACTGCTGCTTACAGTTGTCAAAGGTGCTACATCATTTGCAGATCTACTGTCATGAAACGATCTTTTTTCATTATTCTTTTCTTTTATTATTCTTTTCCTTTTCTTTTATTTACTTACCTAATCACCAAAGCGCTTACACTAGCGCTTATTATATTTTCATTATCATTTAGGTTACACGTGTCAACCTTATTGTTCTCGCGTTGTCGTTTCACTTAGGTGCGGCTCTCTCGTGCCTGTCAGTTCATTGACAGGACGATGTCATTATCGTTCTGCTTCCATGCTTCTTTCTATATTGCCTTATTGTTTACTCACCTAATACCTACAGCTTTACTTATGGATACGAGCGACTCTTATTGTAGATCCTCACGGTTACGGCGCGAGATATCTCTCACAGCTTCATATCCCAATAGTATATAAGACTTAGTATTTTGTAGTTATATTCCTTAGCTCTATTCTCGTCTATTCTCCTCGGTAGCTAGACTTGTAGTTGGGTTGTTTTATCCATCCTCTTTTGCTTTTTCATCCTCTTGCTCATTGTCTATTGTGTGACGCCTGGTTGTCTCTTGTGAGAGCTAGCGAGTCGCTGACATCTACGTACTTATGAAGGAGTGGAATATCCTACACACTAAGAAGCATGTTTGGCCCGTGGGCTTTTGCAGAGTGATTCTGAGTGGAAGGACTGCCTAGAGGATGCAAGACATATGCAATCTGGATCTGCACTCCATTCACTCTTTGCAACAATTCTTAAAGATTGCCGTCCTGCTCAACCTTTTTTACTGTGGGAGCAGTTCAAAGAACACATCTGTGATGATATCAACCACCATTTACAGACCTCAGGGATTATTGCCAACCCAACACAGGATCAAATTGAAGATTATGGTTTATATCTTATTGATAAAATCCTTTTCCATGCAGGAGTACATGATGGATTAAAAGGTTTTCTGGGCATGCCAGTTCCTAATTATGAATTTTGGGCAGGGGTTGAAGGCAATAGGTTGATACGAGAGCAGCGTGCCTTTCATGCTGAAGAACAACAGCAAAGAGCATCAGAGAATATTGCAAAGATGAACAGAGAACAAGCAGAGGCCTTCAATACAATTAAAGCTGCAATATATGAGAATAACCCTCAGATGTTCTTTCTCCATGGTCCAGCTGGAACTGGAAAAACATTTACATATAATACACTCTGTTATGCATTGCGTGGAGATGAAAAGATTGTATTGTGCTGTGCTTCATCAGGGATTGCTGCTCTTTTACTCCCAAAGGGGCGAACTGCTCATTCCACATTTAAGATTCCTATTGAAATATATGAAGGAAAATTATGCTCTGTCAAGAAGAACTCTGATCTGGGTGAACTACTGCGTGAGACCAGTCTTATTATTTGGGATGAAGTTCCAATGCAGGACCGGTATTGTCAAGAGGCTGTGGATATAACTATGAGAGACATTAGGGACACCCCTAGCAAGCCATTTGGAGGTGTTACAGTTGTTTTTGGAGGAGACTTTCAGCAAATACTTCCTGTGGTCCGGAAAGGACACCGAGAGCAAATTGTGGGTCAGTGTATCCAGCGATCTTATTTATGGCATGACATAAAGATCCTTTATCTAAAAGAAAATAAAAGATTAAGTAGTGGTACAGCAGAGGACAAAGAGTATGCAGAGTGGTTACTGAAGGTTGGACATGGTTCACTTAATGGTCCAGAAAGCCAAATAAAGCTTGACCCTATTATGAAGTGTGGGGACTCTGTTGACTCCTTGATCTCTGCCATTTATCCAAATCTCAATGTTATTGACTGTGCAGCAGATAATGTTGATTCATGGTTTTCAGAGTGCACTATACTCTGCCCACGAAATGATACTGTTGATGAAACCAATCTCATGTGTTTAAATACATTGAGTGGCAATATCAATACTTATCATAGTGCAGACAAGGCTGTCATAGATGAAGCAGCAGATGGGGATTCTCAGTATCCTGAGGAATTCCTTCACAATATCAATGGTTCTGGCCTGCCACTGTCACAACTACAGTTAAAGATTGGTGCACCAATAATGGTTCTTAGGAATCTTGATCCATCAGCTGGAGTTTGTAATGGAACCCGTGCAATCCTTACCCGATGTACAGCAAGAGTACTAGAGGCTAGAATACTGGGTGGAGATAATGCAGGCCAGATTATATTGATTCCACGTATTACACTCAGCCCATCCAATCTTGATTTACCTTTTGTCTTTCAAAGACGCCAGTTTCCTGTGAGGTTAGCATTTGCAATGTCCATCAATAAGTCTCAAGGGCAATCAGTTAAAACAGTTGGGTTGAACCTTCAATCCCCAGTATTTACTCATGGTCAACTCTATGTTGCTCTTTCTCACTCTACAACAAAGCAAGGAGTCAAAACAATTTTTCCTGAAGGTATGTTATATACTTATAAGTTTGTGTTTTATTTACTCAGAGCAATCTACAGGAAATACAGAGTGCATAACACAGAACATTGTCTATCCTGAGGTTTTGCTTGATTAGAGTTTAGTGCTGTTAAATTATATTGTATATTTGAATAATGTATTGGCTCAATACAATCAATATTATATGTGTTGTTAAAAGTCACTGTCCCCTGCCCGTGCCGAAGGCACGGGTCAAGCAAAGCTTGTAGAACAGAAATGAAAATATAACTGGCGCTGGTGTAAGCGCTTTAGCGATTAGGTAAGTAAAAGGAAAAGAAAAGAATAATAGAAAAAAGAATGTTTCGTGACAGCCAGTGAATCCTTTCCTGGGCTACCATATATGGGGGACAAGATTTATTTGTGGATTGACAAACTGAGCCCAGGAGAAAATAAAAACAGAATGTAAATGGAAAATGAGACCCAAAACCAGGATAATTTGCATTGTGTACCAGTAGGAATATACAACTAGAAGGGTATGTAAATCTTCTGCTTCATTTTTATGTGGATGCTTCAATATTTGTCTTGACAAATCGCAATCATGATAAATCTTCGGTGTACAGCTAAAGTTGTGGCCTTGCAATGGGAGAACATCAGCATCTTGGACTAACAGCACAAGTAGAGCATCACACACATGTGTTTGATGTTTTCCCTCCATTACGTGACTTCAGGATGATGAGGCCCAACTACCCAAAGAAAACCCGACAAACAATACTGGCCCTAGGGTAGTATGAGGTTGCTTTTATAGGACCCACTCGATTCAAGTGATTTGCGTAGGCTGCCTAAGTGCACGAGAGTCCGCAGCGAAATCAATTGACGCCCAACCGGGCGCTTAATATTGTTGCCAAGATTTCTTCCACTAAAACCATCAGTGATAGCCAAATAGATTCGAGGACCTCCTCGATGCCTCGGTGTATAGGCCTGACTTAACTGTATGATATTGTACATCAAAACCCTCTCAGTCTGCCGGGACTATATGAAGTTGACGACGTACGATGATATCCGTCCATCAGCAGGATGACAATGATATTGTTTGTCGTTAAATACGCCTCTTCCTCAGAATAGATTGCATCCAAATAATGTCTACTAACCAAGTTGACCCTTTGAAAGCCCTCATTGACATCATAACTGCTCAGACCACGGTCCTACAATCCGCATACTCCAATAATAACCTTCAAGTCCCTTCTATCGATGTCCCCTTTCAATCTACTCCATTAGAATTCAACCCCGTCGTTACAGCTTCCCGGCATCTTATCGTTGCTGCTGCTTTGCAGCTTATTGCCACTGTGCAGTCCCCGATCGAATTCATTCAGGGTAGATTAGGCGGGATTTACGATACGGCTACTCTTGGCCTCTTGGTTGACATCAATGTTCCAGAAATTTTGAAAGAGGCGGGACCACAGGTAATGTTTTGCGTTCAATGTTTATATCAGTATGCTAATGTCGTGTTTGGAAAGGGTCTTCACGTCAACAAGCTCTCTTCTGCTACAAATGTTGATTCGTCGTACCTTGGTGAATATCCTCAATCTCATCACTTATACTCGCGCTCTTCATTGAATATATGAATGTTAGCTCGTGTTTTGCGCTACTTGGCAACTCGCCACATATTCAAAGAGGTATCTCCGGATGTTTTTGCCCACAATCGTCTATCGTCGCTCTTGAACAAGGCCAAATCTATGGAGGAGATTGAAGAAAAGTTCGTTTGATTTCTGTCGCTGCTACTACTTGTCTCGGCCTCATTTGTCCATTCAGTCCTATCGGTCGATTTGACAACGCACCTCTTGCTGCTTTCATACGCATAGCGTATGCCCTCACTCAAGATTGATTCTTCGTGCGTTGAGGTTCTCTACTGTAGATCGGACGAGCTCCTCAACGCCTCTACTGCCTTTACATCTTTCATCAAAAATCCCCAACAAGCTTCTGCCCCTTTCAACATCGCCTACAACACCCCTAAGAAGATGTGGGAGTGGACCGAGGAGCCGGGAAGGGAAGTTGTATCACGAAGGTTCACGTCGGCTATAAAGGACACTGCTCGGGCGATGTATCCCCCAGAAATTTTTACCTCTGGTATGTCAATATAGTCTTCGCCTGCGCCTGCGGTTCACATTTATGTCGCACTTAGGTCTCGACGGTAATATACTCCAACCAAACGATGTCATCGTCGATGTTGGCGGAGGTGTTGGTTCTGTGACTTTGACTCTTCAAAAGGCTTACCCGGACTTACGCTATGTAGTCCAAGACCTTGAGCAGCAAATCGTGGCCGCAAGAAAGGTGAAGTTCTCCACTGCACTTCTCAGGCTGTGCCATTTTATCATCAGAATATATCCGCGCAGTTCTGGGACGAGAACAATCTGAGAGCGATAACGACGGGGCAGGTCCAACTACAAGGTCCGTAGCTAGTTCAATCATACTATGCCGTAGCTTCGATACGCTGACTTGTCACTCCAGCACACGACTTTTTCAAACCCCAACCTGTCAAGGATGCCGCTGTATACTTTCTCCGCCAAATCATTCACGACTGGCCTGATGAGGAATACAGGAAGATTCTTACCAATCTTCGTTCTGCTGCCGGTGCTCATTCCAAACTGGTCCTTTTCGAAATGCTAGCAAAACATGTTACTGAGGATCTGGATTCCGGACCAAGCGCACCGTATCCTCTTTTGCCAAATCCCGGCGTCGGGCAGGACCCCCCACAACCCCTGATTTGTCGGTGTGTGTATTTGCCAAGTTAGACTGCGTTAGTCCGATAAATGATTGATGAAATATGTTCTAGCTGCTAACTATGTACAATGGGAAGGAGAGGACGTATGAGGAGTACACTCAGCTAGGAAAGGAGAGTGGATGGAAACTGGAGGAAGTGAGGCCGGGGAAGTTATCAGCATTCATTTTCATTCCGATCTGACGTGAATACATATCATCGCGAAGCAACTTCGATGCAGGAACTTTAGAAAATGTATTTACATGGCAGAAGATTCATTCCCGGGATAAATCGGTGAAAGCATATGCTTGCAAAGCAAATAGCGTTGCTACAGGCTAACTCTCGCAACAGTAATATAGTGGCAGCTATGCAGGACAGTCTATCAATCCGCAGTTTGAGGCGTATGAGGAGGTGAGTATCAGATGTTTCAGAGGACAGTCACGATCAGAACTGCAAGGGGCAATGCGGTTAAGCGGCACTGCAATTTTTACAGATGCTTATCCTTGACGATCATGACGCTCATTATAAATAGCAACCCGGGAATGACAATAATCCAATGGATTCACCTCCCTTCTACACCGAAATGTCTACGCCAGTAGTTAGTACAAGGGAAGATACACCTACTTCAACTTCTTCTGGCATCCAATTAGCCCGCGATGCAGATTTGTTGATACGGACCTACATCCCTTCATCTCTTTCTCTCAACCAGCCGCAGGTAGGCCCGCCAATTCCTCTTCCGTTGTGCATCCCCCAGGCCAGCGTCAACCCAAATGACCAATCGACTTTTGCTCGTGCATACAACGATACTTTGAAGGACATTGGAATTCCCCAAGATGTGTTTTTGAATTTCATCGATGGACTGAATATGGCAATTATCGCTAGTCCGCCGCTGCGTGTTGTGGATATGGCGGGGAAGATTATTGGGTTTATGTGAGTCACATCATCGATGGTGTTATATACTTACTCACTGGTAAGTTAGTCCGTATCATTGGGCCATGATAGCAGGAGCTCTGATAAGCACCGCAGCCGGAGTCGCTACCCATATCCTTTCCAAGACTCTTACAGATCGATTCTTACGTGCTGCCAATCTAAATATCTTCAAACCTCGTGGCCTCTCCGCCCGTCTCTGTACCACGCCCGCCATGCTTTCCCTTCTCACTTCATCCGAATCAAAAGCTCGGTCAAAGCTCAACAAATTCGGACGCGGGGTAGGCTCTGTACTACTAAAACTTCCTCTCCCTGTTATCAACCCCATAGCAAGCACGATCATCCATGCCATCTCGGACAAGCCGCCTGCTATCTCTCCATCAGGCAGTGAGGGCGATCCAATCAAAAGCCCCGTGCTGAGAAGGAGAATAGCTATAACGGAAGGTTTAGCACTACCTTTGAACATGGATAACCTTCCCCCACCTGCGAAACCAGAAGGGGTAGTTGATACGATGGCTTCGTGGGGTGTGAGATTTGATACTGCGAGAGAGAAGTTTTCGGAAAAAAATATCGAGCGAAGAAGGAGGGCGTTGGAGAGTATCAAGCAGGCTGGTATCGAGCCTCCTTCTAGGTCTATGGGGATGTTGGGTTCAAGTTCATCAATGACATCTGTCCTTCGTCCCCCTTCCAGTAGTACCGGTCGATCCGATTCTTCTTCCTCGTCTTCGTCGGGTTTCAAAAAGATGGCTTCTACGGCGTTCAACGCCGCCAACGACTTGAGGCTGCAAATGGAGATTCGCAATGAGCGAGTTGAGCAACAGCGGAATGCGTCTTTCCAAAACTTCGGAAGGGGAAATGTAGGACTAGGTTCCTTTCTTGGACCGAAGAGGACACGCATGGAACAGAAAGTTGCTGATGCTGATTTGTTGGAGTATTGGGGCGAGGAAAAGTTTCTCTGGGTTGTAATCATGGCTTCGGACAAAGGTGAAGTCAAACTCAAGGTGTTTTCCTACTCTTCGCTGACATATCTCTTTATTTGCGATTCTACTCGAGCAGATGAAGAAATTGCAGATATTGCTATCGCTGAGGATCCAGCTGATGAAGAACGGATTGATGATCGGACCTGGAGAGAAAGGATGGCATTTGAGCGGGACGAGATGGAATTAGAGGATTTGCAAGAGCTCCAGCAGCAGCAGCAACAGCAACAACAGGGGTCTAATGCATCAGCTAAGTAAATGGGAGTAGGTCTTCAACGTAAATAGAAGGCGGAAGCGTTGGATATCGATAGAAAACCGTCTCAGAATTTTGTATAATACATGCTCCACCTTGTAGAAAAATCCAATCCTTCATCCCACAAGCAGTGCCCGATATCCAAGCCGGAAACATTGGTCCCATGCTATTATTTATAGTGGAGCGCGTCACCTCACTGACCCTTGAGACTAGCCGGAGAGACAGTTCGTTGAGGATAGATCTCTGCCATAGCCAAAGTACTGCAAATTTCAGTGTCCTGTGATCAACTTCAACAAGTGATAGCTTTCTCAACCCGGTCACTGCTTTCATTATAATCAAGTGGTAGTCGTTGATCGCAGTCTCGACAACGCATCGGAATGATACGCCGAGCTATGCTCAGTAAGTTCATACGACGACTTAGCTTTTATTCGTGGATACAACGATGGCCTTGAACAATATTGGACTTACGAAAGATGTGTTCTTGAATTTCATTGATGGAAATAACGTGTTTATCATCCCCAGTTCACCGCTGCGTGCCCTTGATACGACGGGGAAGGTTACTGGGATGGTATGAGTAGTTATGTTTTTCTTGTTGCAAACTGCGAGTAATAATGAGCAATTAGCCCGTACCATTGGGCGATGATAGCAGGGCCCGTTATAAGCACTACGGCTGATATTGCCATTCATGTCCTCTCTAAGATCTACCGGATCGTTACCTCCGAACTGCGAACCTGAACTTCTTCAAACCTCGTGGCCACTCTGTCCGTTTGGTGTACCACGTCGGCGATGTTAGCCCTCCCCACATCATCGGAATCAAAAGCTCGTTCAAAATTTAATAAATTCGGGCGCGAAGTAGGATCGTTACTTCTTAAACTTCCCCTCCCAGTCATTGACCCAGTTACCATCATCCATGCGATCTCTCCCACAGGCAGAGAAGGTGATCCGATCGATAGTCCAGTGCTCAGGTGAAGAGTTGTTATGACAGAAGGTCCTGGCGTTGCCTCTGAGCATGGATAATCTTCCTCCGTATGCCAAACCAGAAGGAGTAAGCGAAGTGATGGCCTCGTGGGGTGTGAGATTTGATACTGCGAGAGAGAAATATTCAGAAAATAATATTGAGCGAAGGAGGACATTGGAGAACATCAAGCAAGTATCGAGCCTCCTGCTAGGCCTATAGGGATGTTGGGTTCAGGTTCATCAATGACATCTGTCCTTAGTCCCCCTTCCAGTAGCCTGGTCAATCCGCTTACTTTTCGCCGGGTTTCAAAAAGGCGGCTTCGTCGGCCGTCAGCACCGTCAACGACCTTCGGCTGCAAAAAGAGGTTCGCACCGAGCGGATTTTGCAGCAGCTGAATGCCTCTTTGCAAAATTCAGGACTTGGTTCCAATGGTTGGACCGAAAAAGACATTTATGGACAGGAAAGTTGTTGATGCTTTATTAGAGCATTGGGTCGCAAAAAAGTTTCTTTGGATTGTGACCATTGTTCCGGATAAAGGTATGTACAGTTCTATAAAGTTTCAGCACCTTCCTTACTGCATAATTTATTGATTGACTTGTTCATTTGTGATACAACTCGAGCAGATGAAGAAATTGAAGATATCGCCATCGCTGATGATCCAAGTGACTAGTAAAATTCGGAGAGAGAAAACGACATTGGAAAGAGATGAGATGGATTTGCAGGAGCTTGATTCTTGAAGCTCGCAGCCGGCTTGAAGTTAAACTTGAATGTCGGAGGTTTAGGCGACATTGGCGCTGGAGACTCCCACGCTTCGCAAAGAGTATTAAAGTTTTCAATGCTTGCATCTCCTCGAAGTAAGGGAAGTGAGAGGGGTTTTTGGGCACAATAAGCGATGTATTGGGGTCTAAAGCTCTCAAGGCTGGCCCAAGAATGGGAACAGCCTCAAGCCAAGCTACAGGAGACGAATGAAATGAAGTAGTATGTAGGTAAATAATGAAATATGTGTATAAGGGAGGAGGGAGGGCGAATTTAATTGTAATCGTACGAAACCGCTGCGAGCGATAGTGAGAGGACAGAGAGACCTTCACCACGCTGCAGGTTTATATATATGTTATATAGGACAAAGGGGAAAATGGAAGAAAGAGAAACGTGGGCTCGTCGCTGTGTAATAGACCACAACCATACACAAATAGTCGAAGCAGCTTGATCAGAAATAATAACGTCCGAGCCAACCCCAATAGATTCTCTTACTCCCACAACAAAATGCCTCCAGTACCTCAATCCTCGAGACAAAACGATGATGAACACGTCTTGCGATTAAGTCTTTCAAAGACTCACAGTTGTGGAGTCTATGGCGTTCGCTGGCCGCCCAAGTCTGAGTTTCAAAATTGCTCGGCAGTCAGAGTGGACGGATTCAAGCTAAGTTACATAGCACTTGATAATATATTCTATACGCTCATCCAGAGCTCAACTTCAGTATGCCGAATTCTATATATGTCACCCTGACAGTCGAGGCTGTGCTCCTGAAGATACAACAAGCACGTATGGTGTGCGCTTGCTTGTGAAGATCATGACTTAGTACTATGTTGGTACTCACATTTGCTTAAAGGCAGACAAGCTACTTCGTGACTCTACAAAGCTCAAGCTTCGCTCCATTTGGCCAAAAAGGAAACTCCATTCCAAAGATCGCCACTCTAAGTATCAACGGCGCTCGGTTTTTTCCTTTAGTAATTCCTCCGTCGCGATAACCGGGAAAGTCATCTTCTATCGCACGGAGAGTATCAGTGTCTCCGACGTTGATCAGAGATTATGCAATTTGGGTTCAAGGTGAGTGAGTGTAACTAAAAACCTGCCACGAATTTCATGGCAGACCGAGCTCAAACATATTACATAGATAAGCAACATCTATAACATTAGACGTCTTCTTGATGCAGACCCGTCTGTCTAAGACCGCTGAATGCTACACTCTATATAGTGTACTCTTCGCTCCAGACTACATGGGGTTTTGTTTCTATAGCCTCTACTAGTAACTGATTCCATTCAGGCAGCCAAGATAGATCTGAAGTTGAATTCCTGCAAGCTACACATCCCCCCTTGACATATCACTCTTAGAATCGAGCCGTCAATAGATCAAGTCGATATCGTTTTCAACTCGAACGTTGCGATGTCTTTCCTGCTCCGCTGTTCAACGCAGATTATCTTGTGCTTTTCCGGAAAATGTTTGATCTTCTGTTCTGTTGTGATGAATTCTGATTGCAAAAACTTCCCCACCTTCCCGCCTTTGGAGGACTATGAATTATAATTACATAGACAGCGGCAGCCCTACCCGCAAATAGCAATTTTCAGCCGGCCACGATTGTATCTCCAGTAAGTTAATTTGATTTTAATTTTGGGTGGCTCTGACTCGGCATATTCTTTGTATCCTTGGTCCTTACTGTCCGGACACCATATGTTTAGCCGCAACGTAAATATAACTGGTATATAGATGGAGTGCAAGAAAGTGTACACCCTCTCTTTATCTCCAAAACATTTCTCAAAGCAAACGTCCATTGATCTCGCTATGTTGTACAGAGAACGTCGATCTTGGACAGAAGAAGAAGATCAACTCTTACGAGATGCAGTCGACTTGGGTGAGCTAGTGCTCAGACACGGTTGAGCTCGAAAGGCTAAAACTGATGTGTGTGTGCAGAAGAGCCAGGTTCAAACAACCCTTCGAAATGGCATGCTATCGCTAAACATGTTCCAAGTAGAACGAACAAGGATTGTCGTAAACGCTGGTTCGCAAAAATGGCATCCGATGTAGTTAAAGGTGGATGGGCCCCGGAGGAAGACGAAAAGCTTGTCCAAGCCATTGAGAAATATGGAACTAGGTAAGGGATCTTTTGCCAATGGTCGTCAAATGTGAACGCATTAACACCACCCTTAGGTGGTCTCTGGTATCTGCGTATGTGCAGACAAGGAACAGTGATCGTAAGCTTCATTCTACACCGTTTTACGATCATGAGAATTGATAATAGGTTGAAGAATGCGCTAAGCGCTGGACAGACACCTTGAATCCAATCATTGATCGCACCCAATGGTCTGCTGAAGCTGTATGTACCTTAATGTCGTGCTTTTGATTTGAAAGCAACTGACTTTGATCCAGGATGCCTTACTTCTAAGCGCTGTCCAAGAGCATGGCAAATTCTGGACGAGAATAGTACGCATGTATTTTCCAGGGAGGACGGGGCTCGCCGCAAAAAATCGGTAAGCTCTTGACCCTAGGATCTTGATCGCCACTCAATCTCGCCCAGATATAACAGTATAACACGCTTTAATACAAGAGCATCACGTCGAAAATCCTGTAAGCCACGCTTCCGATCTGAAAGTGGCTCTTCAACTTCTTCAAACTCGCCAAACATTTCTTCTGCCTCGGATACTTCAGAACCACTGAACACACCGCCTAGCTTTGAATTGAATGCTCCTCTCATATTGACAAATCTCGAAGGCGTTCCTTCAGAGCTCATGTTTGATCCTACGATGTGGTCTCCTACTGAAAGCTTGACATGTCTTCCATCCCCGGGGCTCACATATGAAGATCTTTGTCGTGCTATGACATCTCCATCAGATATTATCTCCAGCTCGCTGGAGGCCCAGCAAATCCAATCCTCCATTTCTACTCCCTGGGAGAGCTTGAGTATGGACGAAACATATTCACAGATCCAACATGCAATCGGTTTATACTCAGACTCGGCTTTCACACCTCTAGAATCGTTCGATGCTGTTCTCTCATACCAAGACCTGGGCCACCCAAACCCAGCATGCAGCCCTCTTCCCCTGTCGCCCATCTCTGATACGTCTACCCCCGTCAACGCGTCCGAATCTTCCACGGTTTTACAATCTGATGAAGACACGAGCAGATATTCCACTGTTGCATTCTGGGACCTACCGACTCCTACCCCCAACTCATTGCTCGCACAATGGACTAGTACCTATTGACAGTCGGTCATCCGTTACCCTTCATCCCGATAAACTTGTATTACTATTGAACGTACGCATGTGAGCCTTCTTTCAGAATGTAGAATTAGAATATTGTTGTTGTATGTATTTCGACCGTAGAATATAGAGTCCCGGTGACAACGCATCAAACACTTGCCTGAGTGGAGAGCGATACAGTGACTTTTCGTGCCGATGCGACAATTTGCGCGAGTAATCTGCATCACTGCGACAAGCTATTCACTAGTAAGCAATACGCTGGGATATAGACTAATTGCACTTGTCTGACAACTTTCCAATCTTCTCGCACGTGAAAGGACTTTAGAAGTCTAAGAGAACTGTCACTTCAATCTCACGAAAACGACGAAGACCGATATCTGGGTCGTGCGATCATTCGCAGAACAGAGATATCTTTGACTGTCCCTGGTCTCAACGACGGATAAAGTTATTCCTATCTCTATGAAGCTGACATGGTTCTAGTGCGTTTGCAGACAACAACAGAGTCCTTGTTGCGGTTGATTTTCAACAACAGAATACCCGTGATTTTTTGTGCTTCTGCTTGTCAGGACATATGGAAGTTCGGCGGTACGGACAACAACAAATGACAGAATACATATGTATTTACTGTGAATCAGAAAAAATTTCAAATTTGCGCAAGACGATTTAGTAGTGATTATGCCGTTCTGCTGCTTGCTTATAGACTGTAGTGCCTTCCTATTGGATGTAATGCATCCGGACGAAGGCTTCAAATCCGTGCGAATTCAGATTCAGACCGGTAAAATTGCGGACCCATTCTCTGCACATAGATAATAAGCGGGCGGTGGAGGCAGTAACTTGTAAGTCTAAGGATGGCTTCGAATTAAAGTCGGAAGACTGGCTCATTGCTTGCTCTACCTCTACGTGGTGAGCAATTCCCAAAGGCTTCATTGTTCGACTCATCTCGGACGATGCTTCCTTTGCAGTGATAGTGAATGCCGAGAAACATGAATATCCAAGCGGGAAGGAGACAAACGGCATACATTCAAGTCCTTCTTCTTTCTGTGCCGAGCGCTACAATGCGTTCCTCCTAGCTTTTCGAGTTCTAGCGCATTTCTCAAAACGAATATACCATCTGCTGCATCCTGCCCACCATATCTTCAATAGTTGACAAGGCGATCATCCTTGGTGAGATCCCATCAGGACAGGATAGGATAACCTGCAACAATGACAAGCGTAACATAGCATAGCATGATAGCCATTGAGCCGCGGAAGGTAACCAATAGGAGGGACGAGGACAACGATGGTCACTGCTTACGGTCAAATTCACCAGTAGTGCAATGGATTGGGGAAAACAGACGCGGAATGACATGAATTTTAGAATTAGATTTCAGATGTGTGCTCGGATCACTTACCTGAGATAGCAGTAAATAGTGCATAGATGTGACTGATAACTTTCTTTCAGCGGATATAGAGAGATGCAGTGGAGGCATAACTGCGCATGAAAACTTTCAATGAATATGCTGAAACAAAGGATATTAAAGAGTAGGTCCCCTGTGGGGAGGAGATAGAATCAATGATAAGAAAGGGATTAGCAGCAGAGATATTTATTGCAGTTAGTAACTGCGACTACGACGATGAAGGAGATTGATGAGGCGACGATGCCTTGAAAAGGCCTCGTGATGTGCATAGAGTGCAATCCACAGTTTTGGTCAACTTTCCTGTTTAAACGCCAATCTAAAGTTTCGTCCAAAGCGAATGTGAAACTATAATAAGTATTCCCTATGTAGATATAAATAAATCATACTTCTCGAATACTGTAGGACTAGGAACCACTCACCCTCAGAGGCGCACAAGTAAGTGCAAACGACTGAGGGAAAAATAGGCCCACCGATATATAAATAAGGAAACGGTATCTCGAAACATGTCCGATCGCCCCACTAGACAAGCGGAAGTATATCTCAACCTTCACTATAACTACCCAGGGATGGACTTCCGACTGCGATCAGCGTTACTGCCTTGCTCTCCGATCGGGGCTTCTGGTCCTCCCTCTCTCTCATCTCTCGACAGCGAAGAATCAAAAGGCGCTTACAGCGGAACAACACGCAGAACATATAAACGAATAAAATCAAGCCACCCCTCAAACGAAGGAACATTTTGAAGTTCACCGTGGCGCACTGTTGACAAGAATGTCAAGGATGGTAGAGATAGTGACTCTCTAATAATTTATGAGCGCGTTGGTTACTTCCTCCGCAACGCCGTTGAGGACGATGGTGCCGATTGAGTTGAAATAGACTTCGGTAATTGCGATAGTGTTGCAGCCGCTTGTTCAGTGGAGCCGGAAGATAAAATAGAAACAATTGGGGACAGTGCCACTTTCCCTGGTCAGTATCATAACCAGCTGATGCAAGGTTTTCTCGCGGAGCTAGAAACAAATTACAGGTCAAAAGATGGGAGTGGATGCTGGACATTCTTCATCTCCCGGCAGACACGGAAAGACCGTAAAAATACGTTCTATAGATACCAGCGAGGCAAGCTTGGATCAGTCGACCTGGGCTCCCTCTGCGCGTTACATAAGTTTTAGAAATGAACGGCACAGCGAAGAACGCGACGGCAAATTGGAACTTTTTCAGCGGTTTTCGCATAATTTTGATTCATTTTATTCAATGATGACTGGAACTGAATCCAAGTAGAATAGGCTGAGCTTTACTATAGAGCTTCTTATGTATCATATTTCCCTTGATAAGTCGGAAATCTGCCGCAGGTAGTTGATAAATGGGGTGCCAAAAGGGAATTGCGGCCTGCTCAGGTTTTTAAATTCCAGGGCGCTGAGGGCCATCGCGCTAAATCTCCACCACACGGACGATAAGTAGGTTGACAGGTTGCACTAAGACCATCGCAGAGATAGCAGACCTATAGAATAGGTACAACATCATTTACGGGTCCGAGAAACCGAGAAACTAATACACAATTGTTATGCTGGTTCGTAATTTGGCCGTATGGCGATGGCAAAAGATAGATATTCGATGAAGGCGACGAAAAAGCCTTTCCTGCATCAAATCAAGATAAGCAAATGTCGTTCAAGGGTCAAAACCAATTTGCCTGCGATGAGAAAAATTTTGTCCAACCAAATGTCGTTAGAACGATGCCCCTTGAAAATAAAAATGTCTCGTCGTTATGAAGGACAAACCAATACCTAGATAGGTATAGAAGACGTCGACCAAGCGATGGTGAATGGGAAGTAGGCCCGCACTAGCAGTCGGGCAAGCCTTGCGTGATGTAGGGCGCCTGTGCTGCTACTATAAAGTCGAATTTAGCGAGCGATATATCGATCAGAGACTCGCCATATGACAGTACGCTGACTTCTGTTAAGGTTCGGATCGGAATTTCTCTAGCTGCAATAGTTTGGAAGCAAAGTCGGAGAAATCGTTCTGCCACGTTGATTTGTTCTTGGATCAGGTTAAAGCGGTTAGTTACTGTTACGAGAGTCGCATAGAACATGCACATACGAGAACTTGCAGTCTAAATCATCCACTGCTCCGGTGTTCGGATTGGTACCAGAAGAGAATAGATAGTAGATTAAGAGGAATTCGTGAGGGATAGATGTACATTGTTGTTACCTCCGTTCGGTGATGGTCTAGAAGCAAGCAAGCGTTCTCTCGATCTCTGACGTGCTTAGAATGGGCGGTACTATCGTAGAACTGACGGCTGTCGCTTGAAATGCTTTGAAAGGGGAAGAGTCTTTCAAAGGCACGAAGGAAATTCGTTTGATTCGGAGGCATTTGTATTCAGGCATGATATAACGTGGAGAGGAGTGTTGAAGAGGCTAAGTTTTTGATTGTCTGGGATAGTAGGAAAGAAGGGTTGGAGGAGAGTCGCCGGGACCTCGTCGAAACGCAACGACAGGGCAGGCATAGGCAAAGTCATGCGAACCCTTCGACAATGTTTCTCTACAAGCAACGATTCATTACCGCTCCATCAAAAGATCTCTCATACCAATCCAAGGCCTTACGGAAGTTGTGCGTAAGATTCAATATGCTGAACCTGCTACTAGTAATAATACTATAATTAAAGTAACCCTCAGCCAGGAGCTGAAGAGGAATTGCGAATGGAAGGTGCGATGAAGCAGGATTAGAATGACATGACCATGAAAGTAGTCGAAAGCGTAGCGGAAAAAGGACACAACTAATGGAGAGTAATGATCCGAACACCGAGACGACCTCGACTCTCGAGAACCGGTATGTACTTCCTAATTTGGCAAGCAACGAGGCAACGGCAAACACCGAAGGTAACGCGTGTCATATTGTGGATTACCAAAACAGGCGAAATATCGTTGGACCTGCTTTATTGTTCGCAGACGAGCCACTTGTGGAACCACATTGGCCTATTTTCCTTAAAGGTTTTTGCCTTGAATCCCTCTCCATCTGACGAAATTCCAACGCAAGATTGATGAATTGCAATGAACTTAAGATCGAGCTCTTTCAAAGGAGTGAACTGGAAGAATTTTTGACTCCAAATTGAACGAGGTTACCGAGACTTTGATGGAATGAGTTACCGAAACCACTTCTTCGACCCTGGATTCGAAGGCTTGGATTTTCCTATTTCGAACTCCTTTGACCACATCCGACGAACAATGCATCTACATAGCGTACTATATAAACAGTTGTGCCACTTTCTGGTTTAGGTGAAATCGTTGCTCGAATTTGTGCTTCCCCTGGCTCTCTTATTCATATCAAGGCAATCATCATCTGTTTTCCTTCGAGGAATCTACTGCTGCTCAATCTGCTGTATCCTCGGCGCGACGAAAGCACTACAGACAGCATACTAAGCCGTTCAGCCTCTAGAATCTTCTCACCAAATCCTCTCCACTGAATCACCGTCCTTCCTTGAATCCGGCCCCTAATTGAACATGTTTGCGCTACCCGATTACGGAGAAAACACCATCTTCCCTCCTGCCGTGAGTCGTTGATTTAATTACTCATCTACTCATGTGTAATGTTATACTCGTGCGCTCTGCTTATTTAGAGGACTATGCCTTCGAGCCGAGTTGACGCTATCTGCATGCAGATGATGCAGAAGTTGATGGCAGACAGTTACATCGAGGGGCGCAAATACTGGGCCGAGAATCCCGACGCTGAAGGTGGTGCTCCTAACGAAGTTCAAGTGGTAAGTCGCTTTCGTGTTGTCAAAATCTTAAATCTGCAGAGATCCATCACTTCCCTAGGAAATCGAAAAGTTTCTCGAGTTCACTGCGTTGCTCCCTAAGCGTACAAGGCCATCCGAAACGGACCCTGTCGTTCCAGAGTCTGATGAAGAGAGTTCCTCTGCTTCCTCTAGCAACTCTGAAGAAGTACTTCCCAAACCCACCCAAAGCAGGCCTCGCTGGAGAAGATATCTATCCTTTGGCTCAGTGTCCACTTCGTCGCAGTCGCGTTCGGTGTCTTTACCGCTCATTGGAAAAATTTCCAGGCCCTCTTTTCCTCTTCCCAAACGTCTACGTCGTTTTTCTAGGACCATCACTGTATGCCTATAATTCTAAGCTTATCCTTCCAATGTCTGACCTCTCCATTAGCCTCCTGCCCTCAGACGAACAGCGTCTCAACCAAACAAGCCTTTATCACATCCCAACTCGTCACTTCTTCCAAAACACCGCCGTATGACTCTTGACGAGTCGCAGGTCGCGTTAGCCAAGTCCCGACTTGACACTGACATTCACTGGGCGCAACCTCTCTCCCTTCCCTCCTCTCCGCGTACTCCTCGCTTTCCTTGCGACTACCTTCCAAAAGTCTCCTCTACACCTACAAGGAAGCGCAGGCGACCAGCGAAAGCTTGTAAAACCAAAGTCAACGACAGATCGAGGGAATCCCTTGCGATAACTGTTCCCCGCCCCCCACTTTTCATCTTTGACCGAAATCCTCCTCTAGGCTCACCAGATTGTGTTCGGAAATTTCCCCTCCCCCCTCCGGAATGGTTCGATACTCCGTTACCCGAGGAAGAGAAACCAAATGAGGACAAGGACTTATGTATTAGTACAAGCCAACAAGAAGAGGATGAAGAAGCCTTCAAATGGTATAGAATTCTCCTCGCGTTGCTTGTTTTGCTTGCTCTTCTCATCGTTGCTCCTGTTTTTCTCATTCTCTATATTCTTATGGAGATTCTCCAAAGTATGCCCTTCTGAGTCCTCTCCCGGCAAGTGATTCTTAACACAACTTTGAATCTGTTCTCTCTTTACGACTTTATCTATATCTAACGTTAACATCCTTGTGCAAGCATCTTTTGTACTCTGGTAGACACGCCCTTCCCCTCCTTTGTGCATTTATCGAACACTGGCATTTATTGTAGCTATATGTATACCACACTCCTTTGTATGGATTATACAAACGTTCATTTGAAACCAGCTAAGCCGTTTTGCTCTAGTCAATTCTAGTCTGTATTGACTCACCGACACCGCATGGTTTCCCTCATGATTAGGCAAGGTAATGGTCGATGGATCGATAACGAATGTTGAACGATTTAACTCAGATATCATTCAGCTGATAAGAACCAACAATAAGAGCTCCTGGGCAGAGAACCGTCTGCAGAGCCCCCAGAACAATCTTCTATAGTATCGAGCGCAAGTAAAAACCTAAGAGCACGAAGAATATAAAGAAGAATGTCAAAGTATGCTCTCAGAGGTTGAATGAATAGAATGGTACACAAATAGTACATACATACACATTGTCGATGTATGATACAAGTGGGAGAGAACAGAGCTAAACAAAAATACAACTACGCGAACATGTTAGAAAGGACAGAACACTGGAGCGAGCAAAGCGTATCCTTTTACAGATAACGCGTACCGTAGGAAGAAAACAAACAATAACAAAGAAAAATCGGCCGTCAAAAGTATTTGCACTGTACACTGACCATCGATAAGCAAGCCTGCGGAGCGCAATGTAACCATTATGAGCTTACCTGGTACATAAAATCTAGATTTACAGCAAAAATCAATCAAACCTTATGCAATTCCTCCAACACCAATGTGGAATGAGATTTAGTGGATTCGGCGGGGGAGGGAGGAGGACACTCCATAACGCGGTTTACTTTCTTTGCAAGCCCCCAGACAGCCCCAGCGCCGTATCTACTCATTATGAATTGACCCAAGCTCAAATCAAAAGGACCCATTACTCACACTTGCGTACTCATCAAAAGCACGGTAAGGATGACCAGAAGGACAGATAATGCGATGTCATCCGAGGATGAGTGGAACTGAACCAGGTGCTGTGCCCAGAAAGCGAGAAGATATGCCGCGAATCCCAATTTGAACACACTGGAATGAGTGTGCAAGTAAGTGGACACGGATAAAGTCTGAGTGCCTTGCTAAATTACTCACAGCGACTGAATTGCTGCAAAATACAAGACATTTCGAGTCAATTTAGGTGAACAGTCTAGTCGATCTTTGAGAGAGTCAGTGGAGGTACATGTCGGTAGTGTGACGGATCACATACACATTAACAGTCCAACGAAAACGCTTTGCTCCGTCGTAGCTTGGAACAACCAGATATTACCCGCTCCCATCAGCGCCGGATGCCTCGTATAAGATAGCACGCTGAGCAAGAGTACGATGGCGAAAATGGTGCAAAAGTGATGCGTCATCAGAGGCCATCTCATTGAGATACGGTACGTGAGCTCGAATATGTACAACCCGGATATGATTAGTGCTGTGACTTTGAGCATCCCGGACGCGGCAAAAGTATACCGGTTGTTGAGAACGGGAGAGGAAACGAGCTGTAGAACGAGAGCTCCTGTGGTTAAGAAGATGTCCATCACGTATGTCACTGAGTTTCGTTTGTTTGTGATTGACATGGCCCGGTAGTACAGGGAGAAACGGCCCAAAAGAGATTCCACTAATTTTGCCATGACATAAAGCAGGAGCATATAGAGCACACAAGAGACGGAGTACTACGAGGTGCGCATATGCAAAAAGTGTCATGATCATCCAGTTTCTCGATTGGGGCATTGACTTACGAAGGCGACCGTGGTCATATAAACCACCTCAGTTCCGACGTGTACCAATTCCATTCGATTGTTATCTGGAACATTTTTTACGTCGAGAGCATTATAGCTTGCGTTGTATGAGAGGAGAGTGTTATTGAAAGGCATATCTTCTGTGACCTGGACGTAGTCCCTAGCAATGCACATGTCGCCTCCAGTAGGGCCAATATGAGGACAATGCACTTCAGGCCGATATTTCACCATATCTGGTTGAGTATACAGTTAGTAACTTGAATCTTCTTGATGAAGGAGGTCAATTAAAATACTTTTATGAATGTACCGGCACCAGCCATTGTCCATTCCTCCTTCCCAAGGATTTCCAAACGGAATCTGGGTCATAAACTCCATGCAGGCATCATTCGAGTCGTAGACCTGATTCGTACCAGTGCAGTATTCTGTGGACATCCCGCACACGTCTACCGCCGTCTTCATCGAAATTAGTTCGGTGGTATTCGTCGTCGTGTAGTTAAGCTCTTGGGCGATCTGTGGAGCTATCAACGGGACCAGATAAGTGAAGAACTCACTCCAACGGCGAAGGGTAGCGTCGTAGGAAATGATTTTCATGTCATCGTCGAATGCTATGAACAGATCGATTTGGAGGGGAAAGGAGGAGTTGATAGTCGGATAGCGGAGATTATTAACTAGGCTAACAGCAACGACGGGGGGTTCGACTACGAGCGACTGGGTGGTATACGAGGAAGGGGAACCGATGAGCTGCGTGGAGGTTTCTGATGCCCCCTCAACGAACAGACCGAACAAGTATTCTGTGTTAAGCTCTTGCCCAACGAATGTCGTCGTGACGTCGATGCGTCCTACGACTTCCTCGGCAAGAGGAGATGCGATTGAGCTATTGATAACGGAGGAAGGATTAGTGAACCTGGAGTGAATAGTAATTCAATGCTTCTTTGTCAACCAACCGAATATATCACCTACGCAACAGCAAATGATTGGATCGCTTCCAGATACTCGTAGGGTTGTCTGTATGCTGCTGTAGAGACTAGTAGTTGAGAAACTATAGAAGCCGTCAAAGCCCAAAGCAACATAGCAGATGAGGACGAGTTCTGAAAATATCAGCCTGTAGAGCTGATATAAGGGACTTCGCCACAGGATGGGATCAAGCAATCTGTACACTCACCTCAGAGATACTAGAACAATATCTGAGGCGGCTGAAACGAATTGAAAGGTCATTTAAAGCAAACGTACGTCCTTATGATAACAGATGTTGGACAAGGTACGAATCATGATTGCGATTTCGTGAATGATAAGGAATGATTTCGGACAGTCAAGACCAAAAGGAATAACTGAACGCGACTGGGATGGACGTTACCCGACGCGTTCCTGTGCATGTACGCGCCCCCCGTCGGTTGAGCCGTAATAAATTATTGAGACATATACAGGCTCATCTCGCCATATTGTGGCACATGCGGCCGAAAGCCAAACAGCCAAAAAGAAAGGAAAAAACCTCAGTCAGTTGAGCACTTTGACAGATCATGATGATCATAATCTCGACGCACTCGCTACACCCTTCAGCAATAATTATGATGGTAGATCATACATATCAAGAAGATGGCAGGGAGTGGGTCGCTGGCTATCGGACTTACTGCTATACACTTGAGTCAACCTACCAGTCCATGTAGGCTCACCTTGTCCCCAATTTTGGCGCAAACAAAGGCCGATAAACCGTGATAAATCTCGCTTTGACCTTGCCCTCGATGAGCGATTTAGTTTAGATTGTTATCAAATGTATGTATCAGTCTTTGAAACCACAGAGCGTCTTTAGCCTCGGACTTCGGGGGAGGGATTAATGGTAGAACATTTTCTCGACCGATTGGTTCTCGTAGCAAGTCTCCATCTGTCCCCATGGTGCGCAAGCACCCGTCAAATGCGATATTAGGAATGAGTGTAAATAAGAGAAGTGAGCAGAAATGCATCAGCGATTGATAGATAGATTTACAACATAAATACTCAACAATCCAACAAACACACTCCACTCCATCGTGGCATGAAACAACTAAATTTTATATACTCCAATCAACGCTGGATGCATCGTATACACCAAAAATCACTGAGCAACAGCACCATCGCACAGAAATGAGCTGGGGTGGACAGGGCCCTAACATACAGAGGGAAGGTGCGTTACTGCCGTGGTTAATGTCACTCAATCTCTGGAGAAATAGTATGTATAACGAGGCAAGGGAGCGGATGAGCTGCGTGGAATTTTCATGCCGAATAGATAATGTATGTTATGCCGTCACCGGATGAAGCAGCAATAGCATATTTATGGAAGGATCTCAAACCCTTCTCCAGAAGGTTTTGCGCTGTTTTGCGTTCATTTGCTGGCTTAGGCGAGAGGTATTCCAGATATCACGATCTGTTCGGTGATTCTTACCCTTCCTTACCTGCTTATAAGAAAAGGGCCAGATACTAAAATTCCCATGCACCTCATTCGCAAACTTTGGAAGCAACAATTGTTCACTGCTGGCAGAGAACCCCCTAAAAAGAAAAACACATATCTTTTCGCCGCCCTCGCCTTTTCGAGTTCATTACTTTTGATCCTTCACTATCCACCGACTTTCACTCTCAGCGAGCAATACCTAGCCTAGACAAGAATCATGCGTCCCGCTTCTGATCTATACTATGTTTTGGCTCTTACGGTCCTTAGATTGTTTTCTCTTGCGTGTGCGGTGCCTCTCTCGGTGAGACGCGTTCTTCCAATGATGACAAGTTCGGGTTAATAACTTACCACATCACCTTTTTCTCTATCTCTCGATCGCCCTCTTTGTACTATCCAGGTTGACAGAATTGTGGACTTAGGGTCTACCAAAGATCCTATGGAATCAATTATGCATGTCCGATCCCCTAAGCTGCTCCGCAGTCGAGCCTCGCCAAATCTTCATTCCCCTCCGGTTTGTCATCAATGGAAGGACCCAAACCCATGGGCGGACGCAGGAATAATCGTGGAAGACACATCAGACCTGGTAGGTCACGAATTCACAATCAACTTCTTAGTGTCAAAAGAAACAGCTCAGATTCACTCTATGTCACATTCCCAAACTGCACGTCCCAGACTGTAGTAAAATTCCCACCTGTTCCCGAACTTAACGAGTATGCGATGAGCATAATTAGACTATATTTATCGACGTCTAGCCGCTTTCGTGCACCCGACGGCCATCCTCCTCACAGGGTCACGTTCACGAATGCTTATTCCCACCCGGTCCTCTTAACCAAATTTGGTGTGCAATTCTCATTGAAGGATCCTAGCGTTCGGGGACCGGAAGGGGATCTTCATGGTCAGGCGGCTTTCGTGAATAATTATATTCATGGTCTGCTGTTGTCGTTGGAGCACCCCAGAACTCTAGGACAGACCCAGGCTGGATGGGATCATCAATACCCATTGGTTGATTTCGAAGAGGTCCATAAATTGAAGTTGCTAGGGAAGAAGCTGCAATGGAATCCAGAGTCGCCCCCATTAGGGCTTTGGTGTTGTACTGTAGTTCCGGTACTTCCACAGTAGCTTCCAAGTCAATTCTGCTCTCGCCACCTATGCATCCATATATTGATTCGCTCCGAGATTGACCATGCTTGAGTTGTTGTCAATATCTGCATTTACAACCCCTTGTTCTCTGGTGAACGTCTTTGGACTTATTCAGCATGTATAGAGCAAATTGTTGATTTCGAGCTCTGCTATGGTTATATAATTAGCGAAGAAATCTTTGGATTTTTGCCCCTGTGAACTGAAGAGACCTAGACTAGAAACAGGGAGTATCCGAACATGAAAATACAGGGAGATGACATGTAAAGAAGCAGGATTGTTCAAGCTGCAAGTAGACCGCAGCGAAGCGAGTCTCTCGAAACTTCCTCTGATGTTTCAAGTTGTTACTCTCCCCACTCTCCATCGAGTTAGATCTTGGAGACATGCAAGCGCATTGTCAGGCATTAATTACCGTTGCTCTCGATTTTAAAACATTGCGAAGAAAGGCAGGAAAAAATTGAAGGCAGAGTTAGTGATCTGCAGTACACTAAGATCTCCCGGTGGCACGAGGATGATCAGGTTTGACGAGTCGAACGAAGAAGCACAGAAAGAGTCAGGGCAGAGCTACAATTGCAGCAGAAAGACGGTAGTACTGATCATCACATCCTGGGAGGTATCGCAGCGAAAAAGGAAAACGGATGGAGAACAGCAAGAGTGAGAGAAAGTAAGGATACACCAAAGAAAATGGGGGAATTAAAAGACAGACTTGTTTGTCCCCGTTGATTTCTTGCCCAGTGGCTGAATCGTTCATCCTGGACTCGTTTGAATCACGTCTTGTAGGATATCACTATAGTGTAGTGGGATCGGTGGAGGGAGAGCTCCGCATGAAATACTCAAATAAGCAATAACCCGGGCAACAAAAGCCGTGCGTCCGGAGGGTGTACCGCATGTCGACGGATCGTCTTTGTCAGCCAAGGCACCCGTAACACAACTCTTGTTCTTTTAGCGGAACGAATACACTCGGGGCTTGCGCAGGACCAAGAAGAACTAGGATCGCCTTTTGCTCATCGCTCGCCGTGATTGAATCAGCACGAAGCAGTTGAAACTGATTTCTTCGGTGGTGATCTGTCGATTGATTGTTTTTCTGATTGACAGTCGTAACGACGGAAGGTGGTTGGTTACGAACGGCTTGCAACATCCTACGCTGGTTCTGGACAAGAACGACTTGGACGCTCTCGGTCGTCAACGTTGCCGAGGACTCCTCTTCTCATTTCATTCAGTTACACTCAGAATCGGCTATCACTTGAATGTCGTATCTTACTCAAACGGCATTAACTCCTTCACGACCAGCACCTAAACCCAGTGGCCCTGATTCTACTTCCAACATGTATACACCCAATTCTTCCTTGGCTTCTTCAGGCTACAACAGCGCCATATCATTCTCACCATCAACACCCGCGCCATCGAGCTCGGCGTACAACTCAAATTACTCGGGGATTGGAGGAATGCCGAGTCGAATGAACTCAATGGATTCTGCTGGATCCAATGGGTCTATCGGTGGTGGATTAGGTGGAATGTCGTCTCCTAGTGGACTAGGCTCGCAGGGGTACAACGGTGCTGGTGGTTCTGGACAAGGCAGAGGCGGCGGCGATGACGGGAGTATTATCCGGAGTGGTTTGGCGAGCGTCAAAGAAGACGGGACGTTCGCTAGCTGGATATGGAAGGCCAAATGGTTGGTGTTGAAAGAACAATCGCTCAGCATGCACAAAACGGAACATTCACCCGCACAAACGATGATCATGCTCAAAGATGTGTCTAACGTCGAGCGCACAGACCTCAAACCATATTGCCTGTTACTCGAAGCGTCGCCCAACAAACGATATTATCTTTCTCTGAAATCAGACGAGGAATTGTATTCATGGCAGGACGATATATACTCTCGCTCTCCTCTGTCTTCGTTCTCCCAGCCGACAAACTTTGTGCATAAAGTACATGTAGGGTTCGACCCAGTGTCTGGAGCGTTCACAGGGATGCCGGAGCAATGGAGCAAGTTGCTGACAAAGAGCGCTATTACTAGAGAGGATTACGCGAAAGACCCTCAGGCTGTCCTTGATGTACTCGAGTTCTATACCGATGGGTTGAAGAAGAGGGAAATGGAGGAGATGGGGATGGGTGGGCCTGTTAGTATCTCTTCTTCGAATTCGCTCGCCACTCCAGCAAGATTCAACGCTGGGACAGGACTTGGCGGAGCAGCAGCGACGACGCCCAGCACACCACTTTCATCTGCTGCCGCTCGAGCTGCCGATATTGTTTCCCAAGGTGTGACCAACGGCGCCACGTCACCCCAACGTACAGTTCCAGCCGGCACTCTTCAAGCTTCCCGCCCAGCTCCTCCTAGGCCTCTACTTACAGGCCAACGCACAGCTCCTGCTGCTCCTGGTGGCGGTCACGCGCATACACCGTCTTCGGCCGATTTGAGAGCCAGACAGAAGGCTATCGGCCCGAGGGATCCTGTTAATGCTACTAATGGTAATGTGCCTCCACGACAGGATTCGTTGGCCTCTGCGGAGATTAGGGAGAAGGAGAAAGAAGAACAGGACAGGAGGGACAGAGCTGATAGAGCTGAGCAGGACAGGAGGGATAGAGAGAAGGAAAGGGAAAGGGAGAGAGAGAGAGAACGTGAAAGGGAGAGGGAAAGAGACAGAAGAGAAAAAGAACGTAGAGATCGCGAACGCGAACAACGACAGCAAGAGCGAGAGCGCATAGAACAACAACGCGGAGAGGCTCTTGATGCTCAGCGTCCGGATATCACTACATCGAGATCCAGAGATAGGACTCCAGAGCCTCCGGTAGGTGGCAGACCCCCAGCCAATCCTATGGGTGGGAATGGTCCATCGAAATCTAGCCCGGCGACGACGTATCCTGCTACGCAGCCTGTCGGTGGAGCTGCTGGTGCAGTTGCTGGTCCTCCCCCGGTCAAACCACTTCAACCTGCGAAGAAGGTGCAAATCGAGGAAGGGAAGAAAGGTGAGTTGATAATCTACAATCTCAGAATTTCACTAACTTTCTAGAAAAACCCCCCAACTCAGCAGGCGTAGCAGCAGCTGCCGCCGCACTCGAACATAAACCCGCTGCGTCCGCTCCCGGCAAGGTGGAAAAAGAAAAACGCATAAGCACGATGACGGAGGTACAGATTATGGAGAAATTGAGAAGTGTGGTCAGCGATGATGATCCGAAGACGTTGTATTCGAAAATCAAGAAAGTTGGGCAGGGGTAAGTACGAGGTTTTCCATTCTTGTTTTTTTAAATTCCTTTTTCTAAATCCCGTTGTCTCACCCCCATGCTCACAGCGCCTCCGGCCACGTCTACGTCGCCAAAACGCTCGCTACAGGTCGTAAAGTCGCGATCAAAGAAATGGACTTGTCCCACCAACCGAGAAAAGAGCTCATCGTGAATGAAATCTTGGTGATGCAGGAAAGTCAGCATCCGAACATCGTTAATTTTTTGAATAGGTGAGTGGGGGTTTTTTTTGGTTTCCTTGAATTTTTGGTGTTTTTATCGGGATGGTTGAGTTTTTGGAGCTTGGAGTTCGAGCCTAGAGTTCCCGTCGTGTCAAGTAAAACCACTGGTGCCGGTTGAATGCTAACAATTATCCTTTTAGCTACCTCGTCAAATCCAACGAACTTTGGGTCGTGATGGAGTATATGGAAGGCGGTGCGCTGACAGATATCATCGAGAATAATACATTGGAGGAGGATCAAATCAGTAGTATCAGTCTAGAGGTGAGTGTTCGCATTCATCATCTTCTCATCATCGCCACAAACTAAACTCAACTAACTCACTCCCTCACATTCCCTCCCCACCCACTCAGACCTGCAAAGGCCTCGGTCACCTCCACTCCCAGCACATAATTCACAGAGACATCAAGTCCGACAACGTCCTCCTCGATGCCCAAGGCCGTGTCAAAATCACCGATTTCGGATTCTGCGCGAAACTCACAGAGACAAAGTCCAAAAGAGCGACGATGGTGGGCACACCGTATTGGATGGCTCCAGAGGTGGTCAAACAAAAGGAGTACGGAGCGAAAGTGGACATTTGGAGTTTAGGAATCATGGCGATTGAGATGATTGAGAATGAGCCGCCGTATTTGGATGAGGAACCATTGAAGGTGAGACGAGATTCTCCGTTGTTTGATGATCCGCTTTTGTTTCTCTCGTTCTTTCGTCGTTTTCTTGTAGACTGACGCGTAGAATGCTTACTGACAAACAATTGCAATTGACAGGCTCTATACCTCATTGCGACTAACGGAACTCCGACGCTTAAGAAACCCGAGTCGCTTTCCAGAGAGCTCAAGAGCTTCCTTGCGGTGTGTCTTTGTGTGGATGTAGCGAGTCGGGCGACGGCGAATGAGTTGCTGGAGGTGAGTGGATTATTTTTTTCGTGTTCTTCAAGAGTTGGTGAATTCGCTTAATGACGACGACGTCCCACTTTCTCCTCTCTTTCTTTCTCCGACGTACAACGATCATTGTACGGTCTCGAATCATCAGCACGATTTCCTCAAAAAAGCATGCGCACTCAGCGGGCTGGCGCCGTTGTTGAGGTTCAGGACGAAGCAGAATTCATGAAACGTCAAACGTGATTCGGAAATTATCGGAATTACTTGTCTTCTTTGCGGTGGAATTCTCAGCCGAAGGATTCGAGAATTAGTATCTGTATTTTGGAGGTTCGAAGGTGATGGGGGGTGTTGGGTGCTTTGATTTGCTGTGATGTCGTATCGGTGGAGCGAGGTATGAGCGAGAGAGCCTGAAGCGGAGGGCCCAGTGCGGAAGGTCCAATGTGGATGTCTCCTGGGGGAGGTGAAGAGAGTCCACGAAGTAGGATGGCTGAAAATGAAAGAATGAAGAAGTACGATCATGATTAACGAACTACACTAAATTTGTTTCCTTTTTTCTCTTGTCCGATACTTCAAAATTCTATTTGCTTTCTCTCTTCGTTTCGTGTTCGTGTCCTTTTCAAATGCCCATCTTCCGCTCTTCTGCCTCTTCCGCCTCTACCTGTCCACTAATGTCATTCATTTCTTTTTCCTCTTCCGTTTCTTCTTTTTCTCTCCTGTAGTAGCTCTGTCTTCTCTGTCTCTGTCTTCTCCGCCTACACTTTCTCCATCTCTGTCTCTTCTTCCTTTCCGTTCTCACTCGTCATGTCCCATACTTCCATATCCAACCACTGCGCTCCAACCAAAGTCCAAAAGTTTCTTCTCCCGAATATCACCTATTGCTTTTTCTTTGTCACATATATATCTGTTCTCCGTTTCTTCGTATGGTTCAATTGACGGTCTGAATCCCTTGGCAGTCTGAGCTTTGAATTGGGACATATATTACTCTCCAACACCCAACGCTGACCTTGACAAAGCCCGGAAGGCTTGGTGCTTCAAGGCATCAAATGTGTGGAAGACTAGAGAGACGAGTTCCAAAATCGTTATCCTCTAGCTATGGGACCGACTGATCAGGGACTGCTAAGCATTTTTGGAGCTTCTGCTCCTTGAAAGGCTTTCCAAATTAAATCGTCTGCTGTCTCCTTCAGCCCATACACACTGTGTATACTCTGCTACCAGTGCGTTGTATTGTGTGGGGAGCCCGTCTTTCATGTTTTTCCCTCATGAAAATTCTACATTGACTGCAAGATACCATTAAATTTCATCGAAAAACTCAAGTTTCAAAAGCTAGGACGCGAGAATTTTAGGGAAACATATCGTCAATCTCATTGGCGGCTTTCTTGGCTGTGGTGCGCACGCGAACATGATCGGTTTCATAAATTGAATATTTCTAGTATACAACACCCTCAGCCGTTCCTAATACTACGTGGACGTCTGAGGGTGAACAGTATTCTCAAACCAATCATACTATGTATATATACTAACTACCTTGTAGATACTTATAGTATCGAATATCTACACAAACAGTACCAGTACAATCGGACCAAGCGAAGAGTTTGATCCTACAGATAAAGTTTTGTTTAGTTTTTGGCAGCTCCGTGAGCATGAACTCTTCGATGACATTAAGTTACCTGTAGACCTTGAAGTAGGGTTTGGTAATGTTCGGGTACCTTCAAAGGTGCTATCACAGCATCGAATCGCGTACTCAGTGGAGTTCACTCACCTCATTACTCCAACTTCAAGCAATCTACGCTCGTGGAGTGTAGTACGTATAGACATGAAATGAGTAGAAGCTCCGGATTGTATCCATAAAGAAAGCTCACTCGTGCTTGGACCAGAAGTTCCAGAAATCAGTGACTGTTGCCCCAGACCATGCAACAATCTTGGCGAGCGAGTCGATATCGAGCTTCGAGTCGTTCCTGATATCCGGATCAGGGCACGTCTGGCCTTCCCACCAGGTCATAACCTTCACAGGTTGGAAATCAGAGATTCTTAGGGAGGTAACAAAAACCGACCTTTTGGACGAGTGAGGGATCAGGAGATCCATCGAACTTGAAATCGGCCGAAGTCTCTGAGAAATATTCCTTCACTACCTCCGTAGGGCTACTATCAGCGACCAAACTGGTGTTTTGGTTGAAGCATCCCTGGATGTTTACCCAAGAGAGTGTGTGTTTCTTTTAAGATCGAGAAGTTTCTTCATCGAGACTGCAATCATAAGCTATCAATCCTTAACCCTCAGATTTAGAATGAAACCATTCGTAACAATGAACACGGCTACCTTCATCTCATTGTCGAGCTCTTTAACAGACTCGCTAGCCTTGCTGTCGCCAAAGGACGGAGCAAGATTTTCATGAATCATGGGCTCTTCACTCTTGACATCAATCTTTCAGTGCTTTGTTTGATCTGGGGTAGGTTGTTATGAGCGCTGTTGTCCATTCAAGAACAAGAGACGGACTTGTACTTTGGAAATAATGCCAAGCTGGCATCGGAGTGTTAGTACTGCATCGATCTGAGCGTTCTTCAAATTAACTTACAACAGTGAGGACAAAACTGTCGGCATCGAGCACAAAGATTTGAGCCAACTCGTTCTTGGGATTCAACTTGACACCCATGGTAGTGATGCGATGTGTTGGGGTGCAGGATATAGATGTACAACGGGGGACGTAGAAGGCCTATCAATCGAGAATAGTCCAGGGTGACTTCCTTCATATCTTTGGATCAACCTGGCGCGAACTAAGTGTACTACTAAGTGTATGCTAAATAACACTCCGTGAGTTCATGAGTCTATTTACGTGGTAATAATTAATAATACCGACTTGACATACCGTTGAGTTGCAGTTTGAGCGCCGACTCCAATCTGAATTGAGACAACGATTAATCAAAATCTGGGTCAAGTAAATTAACGTTGGCCTACGCGGAAGTAACTTTCAAAATCCAGGAAACGAAAAAAAAAACCGTTCATTCAATCGTAAATCCAGATTTCTTCTCCGAGACTTACGAGGCAAACGCCGAGGGCATCGTGAGTGGTTCAAATCTTCGATTTTGAAATAGATTGACCGAGCGCTTTCGGTTATATCCAGACAAACCTCAAGCCCAACACGGTCGCGAAAGCGATTGCAGAATATGAAAAGTTCGTGGTAAGATCTCTTTATTCTGTAATGTAGAAGTCACTGAGTCAGATGTGATTCAGTCGGAAGTTCATGAGTTCGTCAAGAATCGTTCAGACGCATGATTTAGGCAATCTGTAAGAGAAATCATGGAAGGAAAGAAGAGAAGCATAAGTACCATAGCTGTAGGACTATCGACCCTGGGAATTTGTCGATTTCGTTTGTGTAATCATGAGAATTTCCATGAATCTTCGTTGGGATAGTATAGGATAGGATAGTTAGTTATATTATCGTTGGGGGTCGCGGATAGTCCTTTCGCTCAGTACCTCAATCCATGCGAGCTCAAATCCGATGATGTCCCCCTGAGCGCCCAAGGCACCGTTAGAAAAATTGACTTGGGAATTTGCGTCAAGTTCGGCACAAGATGCACCGTATCAAACTTTGAATAGCACCACCTGAGGTAGTTAACAGGACTTGGAAGAGTCTGGTGTGAAATCTGATATTTGGAGCTTGAGAATCATGCCAGTGGCGATTGAGATAGTTGCGATTGAGCTGCCGTATCTGGACAACAAGCTGTAGAACTTCAAGATGAGATTGTGATTATGTCCTTATACTCTGGCGCATGGAATGATGGACCAGTTCTTGCGCTCTCGTTGATAAATAAAATGTTGATGACCATCAATTATCTATCCTCACTCAACCTGACATTCTGGATTTTGCATTCTCAACAGCTCCAATATGCTCTTGGTCTCTGGGTGGATGGTTTTTTTTTGGTATCCAAGTGTGTTTTTATCATGGTCTTCCTATGATACAGTAGGGGAGACGGGTAGAGGCGGGCCCGAACAGATGAGCATATAAGGAAAGGGGAGTGAAAGGGGATTTAAGAGAAGGTAGAGAACCCAAAGAACGAAAGATGAAACGGACTACAATGTGCTAGTTGTTTCTCTTTTTCGTTTTTCTTTTCCCCGTCCTCGGCAATGACCTAACATCTGAGAGAGGATTTCAGGCGGCAGAAAGAGCATATGCTCTATTCGAGGATTTCGCTCGTGAGATTTAGTTGATTTTATTCGTATACTTCAAGGCACTATGTTATTTGATTGAGACTAGGAAGGATTTTGCAAAACGTAGGCGGAGGACCTCTAGGGAAACAAATCGTCAATCTCATCGGCAGCTTTCTTAGTTGTATCCTCCTTGACTTTGGACTGTGCAAAATCAGTGAGACATTCTGATGCGGGTGTTCATTAATTCACTCACGAGAACGTCGTCGTTAGGCCTGAAGGTTTGAGAAGTAATGGCTATATAGGAAGGCCAATCATTAGCCATTCGAAGTTACAAAGATGCAAAGACAGTATAGTACGTACTCGACTTGATGCCATTCTTGTCCTCCTGATGCCACACAGTACGGGTAGAATCAGACCAAGCGAAAAGTTTGATCCTACACTATTCAGTGAGTTCCGTAAATCATTCAACAACCTTGTGTCCTTACCTGTAGATTTTGAAGTAGGGCTTAGCAATGCTTGGGTACCTTAAAGAATCTCAGCAGTAAGTTGACCACGCGGTACAATTAGCTCGCCTCATCACTCCAACTTCAAGCAATCTACGCTCGTGGTGTCTAGCCGATACAGACAGTGTTGAGTGAGGCCGGACTATACCCGCCAATAAAACTCACTCGTGCTTGGACCAGAAGTTCCAGAAGTCAGTGATCGTCGCACCAGACCATGCAACAATCTTGGCGAGCGAGTCGATATCGAGCTTCGAGTCGTTCCTGATATCAGGATCAGGGCAAGCCTCGCCTTCCCACCAGGTCATGACCTTCACAGATTATTTGGAAGAATCAGACTTCATCGCCCGTTGGTAGGTAGCAAAGACCGACCTTTTGAACGAGTTGTGGATCAGGAGAGCCATCGAACTTAAAATCGGCCTCAGAATTCGAGATAAACTCTTTCACTATTTCCGTAGGACTGCTATCAGCAACCAAGCTCGTGTTTTGGTTGAAGCATCCTTGGATATTCTCCCAGGAGAGGGCATTCTGCTTCTTGAGCTCGATGAGTTTCTTCATGGTGAGGACGATCATGAGCTAGTGTCATTCCTTTGCTATCAGTTCCAGATCGAAACCATTCGCAATGATAAACACTTACCTTCATCTTATTGTCGAGCCCCTTAACAGACTCACCAGCCCTGTTGATGTCGCCAAAGGATGGGGCTAGATTCTCTTGAACGATTGGCTCGTCGCTCTTGATATCGAACTGGTCAGTGCTTTGCTTGATCTGGGCAGGTGGTTATCAGCTGTTAGTCCTGTCTGGAAAATGAAAGAAGGTTCCGATACTTTTCCAACAATGTCAAGCTATGTAGCATCGGGGTGTTACTATCGCACCGATCTGAGAGCTCTTGATTTCGACTTACAGCCGTGAGAGCATAACCGTTGGAATCAAGGTTAAAGAGTTGGGCCAACTCGTTGTTTGGATTTAACTTGACGCCCATGCTTGTATGTGATATGTTTGGGAGCAGGATACCAATGTGAAACGGGAGCATAGATATGAAGGCAGAATTCAGAGTATGAATGCAGGTTGAGTTTTTTTATATCCGAAGATTAGATGGCTGCCAAAGCTATTAGCGTTCATGATATCGAGTCGGCGACTTGAAAGTCCGTTCAGCGCCAACTCCAATCCCCCTGATAAATGAATAGAAAATTCAAGATGTCTGTCACCAAACACTAGAGATGACTTCTGTGGCGGCGTAGAACAGTAAGAACAAATGTACTCCACCTGGGCATAATTTCTGAGCCGATAGCAGTGTCAGCCTTTCGAAATTGAAGACCAACCTGAAGACTCATTTCTGCCGTTACTGCCCTCTTGGTTCAAGTTTATCACCCTAACATCCCGCATTTGAGTATATACATACTAGCTGAGCTTCCTCTTGTCCACTTATAACCGACCGGGCGGTGTGCATCAAAAGACGAAATTGTTTGTGTGCCTGCCTGAAAGAAGCCCTCAAACATAAATGTCTTTACAAATTTAGACTTTGTGACAGAGATTTGACAAGTAAAATGGAAGAGAGCTCTGGAAATAATTGAGTCCTGATTGAAATGAAAGATGCACCCTCGATCTGAGTTGAATTCAGTAAGGACGTTCGTATAGTGGAACTTAGGGTTTTACAGACATCGACTCGTGTTCTGCGTATTTATCCTTTCGAATTCTTTCAAAGCCAAGCCAGATTGACAATTGATCATCTTATCCTCGTATTCCTGCTTTATTTCCCCCTTATTCCAACGTCCAACCTGCGGTTCCGTAAATTAGCACTCATTCTTCACAACGAAATAGCGCCGTTCTTGAGGTGACTTACAACAGAGCAGAGTCCTATTGTCTCTCCATTGCTTAACCCACTCTCTTCTTACCTATTCTTCTTTTTCGGGTCGTATTCATCCAGTACAATTCAACCATAATATATGAAAATTTTTCTTCATTATAGTCCTCACTCCTCAACCAGAAATTTAACAGTTAGTTAGATCTTGATGGAATTCTTGTTTTCGAATCGTATCTACTTCAAAGATACCATTACATATACAAAGTTTAGGCATTTGATTGCGAGCACGTAAGGGGCTAGAACTCTAGGGGAACATATCGTCAATCTCATCAGCAGCTTTCTTGGTTGTCTCCTTCTTGACTTGGGCCTTTATTAATTAACCGAGTAAGTGGACTACTCCGATGCGGGTGTTATGAATTCACTCACGAGAACTTCATCATTAGGCCTGAAGGTTTGAGAGGTGACGGCTATATAAAAAGTCAACCATAGGCCACCGAAGATGCACAAGCATGATACGTACTCGACTTGATACCGTTTTTGTCCTCCTGGTGCCACACAGTACGCGTGCAATCGGACCAAGCAAAAAGTCTGATCCTACAATAACGGGGTTTTTTCTGTCAGCTCCGTGAACTTTTCGCAAACACTTTGGTTTGTCTTTACCTGTAGACTTTGAAGTACGGCTTGGCAATGGTTGGGTACCTTTGGAGGCGCCAATTCAGTATGACATTGGTCACTTGGTACAATTCTACTCTCACCTCATTACTCCCACCTCAAGCAAGGTACGCTCGTGGCGTCTAGTAAACACAGACAGGGAATGAGAACGAATTTCGAGCTATACCCAGAAAAAAAACACACTCATGCTTGGACCAGAAGTCGACGAAATTAGTGACCGTCGCACCAGACCATGCAACAATCTTGGCGAGCGAATCAATGTCGAGTTTCGAGTCATTCCTAATATCCGGATCAGGGCAAGCCACGCCTTCCCACCAGGTCATGACCTTCACAGATTATTTGGAAGAATCAGACTTCATCGCCCGTTGGTAGGTAGCAAAGACCGACCTTTTGAACGAGTTGTGGATCAGGAGAGCCATCGAACTTGAAATCGGACGAAGTCTCTGAGACGAATTCCTTCACTATCTCGGAAGGGCTACTATCAGGTACCAAACTCGTGTTCTGATTAAAGCATCCTTGGACGTTCTCCCAGGAAAGGGCGTTCTGCTTCTTGAGTTCGATGAGTTTCTTCATCGAAATGGCGATCATGAGCTACAATGCATTCTTAGAACACCATTCCTGGATTGGTACCATTACGATGAATACGATTACCTTCATCTTATCGTCGAGCTCCTTGACAGACTCGCTGGCCTTGTTGATGTCGCCAAAGGACGGAGCTAGACTTTCATGAACGATTGGCTCCTCACTCTTGACATCAATCTTCTCGGTGCTGTTTTTGATCTGAGCAGATGGTTATAAGCTGTAGTCCATACGCAAACACGAAAAACGATCTCGTACTTTCTGGACGATGTCGAGCTAAATTTGGGGCATTACTATCACACCATCAATGTGAAGGTTCCTTGGTATAACTTACGGCGGTGGCTACATAACCGTTCGCGTCGGGGTTGAAGAGTTGGGCCAACTCGTTCTGTGGATTCAACTTGACACCCATGGTAGTGATTGATGATATGTTGGAGTGAAGGATACGAATGTGAAAAGGAAGTAAAGAGAGGATAGTTCAAGGCGAGTTTCTTTATATCTTTGGATCACCTGGCAAGTAAGTGCATGCCAAATCCCGATTAATACTCCGTAGGTTCGTAAGTCTATTTGCATACCGACTTGAAATTCCGTCCAGCGCCAACTCTAATTCCCCTGAGGAAAAATAATCAAGACGTCTGTCGCCAGACAATGCATAGAAAGAGAGAAAACTGTGGCAACATCGATGCCTCTTGTCAAGTTAACCGATCTGTCGCTTGTCAGTCGGCGGATTGTTTTCGCCAACGGACCACAACCAAATCCAGATAGAAATAAACATTGGACCTGAATTTGTGGACTTCCACGAATAAGAATGTCCATACAAGGTTAAGCAAAATCCTGCAACAAAGAATCGACCACGAAAGGGAAAATAGATTAGAAGACTGAACTGGAAATATGAACGCGTCGAATTCACATCTTCTGTATAGAATATGACATATTATTAGGACAATAGAGGAGAGTTGATGAATAGATTCTGACACCTCTCCAACAAGACTTAAGTCTCATGGGAAATAATGAGACGATGTGCGGAGGGGGCAGGAGGTGGTGGAGTTGGCAAACCCGGTGAGGAGCCTTCTAGAAGCCATAGAAAATCTGCTTTGCAATTTTGAAAGTCAGTATACTCTTTTTTTGCTCCACAATGTGCGATATATGATCCAAATGACCTCAGAAGTGAAGAACATAATGAATTGACAATATGATCTTATTTCACTCTTGGGCACTGCCGCTACAAGAACATATCGACTGCCATGCTTCAAGTCAAACTTCAGCAGGAATTCAGGAAAGGAAAAGGTATAGTGGGGCGTACTTTTGCGTGATTACGAGTAAAAGTGCGAGGAGATTCCTGGGGGGACCTGATCTGCCTCAAGTCGGAAGATAAATTCTGCCGTGTCTAATGAACAAGCTGCGAGAGCTATTTGCGTCGACGTCCAAGTCCAAAAGACCGGAGACTCAAAATACGCGAAACGCAAGAGCTGACTTCACCTGGAACCTCATTCTCGAACCCCAAAAACTAAGCGACAAACATTGAGTCGAAGTCCGCTCTGCAAGCTCCGCGTTCAGCATTCAACCCTTCAGACCCCTATAGCAAATTAGATTGACAACTCCTAAATTGATGTCAAATTGACGTGCCAATTGAAACCTGTACTCAAGTTTGTCCTTTCCCCGCAAAGAATGAATTTAAGAACAGGTTAAGAATGACAGCCTTAAAGACGCACCTTTTGGCTTTCTCTGAGCATTATCTCAATATTCTAAACAATGGCGACTCCAACCACCGTGTTAGCTCTCTGGCAAGCAAAAGATACCATTGTCGAAACAGCGGCAGTTGTAGTCAAGAATTTCTTCGCGCCTGAGGTTCGTGGCTCCCCCTAATATTATCACTGACGACATTGACTATTTTCCCATCGATAGCACGTTGAATCTACCGTTGGTCCAGTCAAGTTCGAATGCAAACTCGCGCCAACCTTCCCAAACAAAGAAACCATCGACAAGGTTTCCGATAATACGAAGGTAAATACCCTCATCATCAAATCTCCTCTCGTCTAATGCCTCCACTTGTCAAGGTCATGGTCGCCGCTGCAAACAAGCGGTTGCAAAGCTCCCTCCCCGGCATCACCAAGTTTCAAGACGTCCAAGGGATATTTAACGCTAACCTTCAACTCCTGATGTCTCCCAAGGGTCAGGCGGAAGAGCGCGTCAAGACTTTTACTACAGAAGATAAAAGTTTCTTTGATTTCAATAACTCGCAAGGGCCTTCAGAGGCGAGCGTGACATCTGTTGAGTACAATTCCAGACCGTTTCTTACGAAAGACGGTACTGATTGTTATGATGCCTTGGGCGTTAGATACATAATTGGATCTCCACAGAGCTACTCAGTGACCATGGTGTCCTGGCCGCTTCTGGTCTTGACAGCATCAAGACCATTCGTGGGTTGATCACCATTTCGAAGTCGAACTTTGACTTGATCTCGAACAAGTATGTTTCTAGACTTGAAATTTCCTCCGACTCGTCCTTACAAGTATTGCAGGGTCCAAGATGAGACGTTGGTCGCCGACGTTGGTATCCTGACGTACGTTCTTCGTTTCTAGTGGTTCTCGAACGTGAAAGTTTAGGCGGGGCTCTAGGTATCCCTCCGAGGGTGACGAGACCGTGCGTCTTAGCGACATCAAGATCTACGTCTGGATTAAGGAGGTCAACATTGGGCACGGTACCATACGCCAGTACGAAGTTGGCCTTCGCGGAAGTAAGCTTTGATATACAAGAAGCTGAGAATCTTCATTAATCTGTCGGTACAGATTACTTTTGCCAGGCCTACCAAGCAAACGTCGAGGGCATCGTGAGTAGTTCAAAATATATGAGGTCAGAATGGACTGACCAATCATTTTTGGCTATGTTCAGACAAACATCAAGCCCACCACGGTCACGAACGCGATTGCAGAATATGAGAAGTTTGTGGTAAGATTGTCCTTTTGTGTGGACAAAGCAGACCCTAATTCGATTGTGTTTCAGTCCGAGGTTCATGAGTTCGTCAAGGATCGTCCAGAAGCCTAATTTCGGTAACTTGAAAGACGCGACATGCGTCTCTAATGAGAAAGATTGGAAACAAGCAAGATAGGAAGGAAGCTATTGCTCATATCTAGAACTTCACCGTTGTACAAAAATTGAAATCGTCAATTGTCCCCGTCCTCAAAGTTGTCACTGACCATCAACAGAGAAAAAATTCCAGTCCTTTCAGCAAACATAACGATAAATTAAGAAAATGGCGAGGCCCCCAATATGCGCACTTCAGCAAAAGTGTACGCAGAATGAACTCTTTCGCAAGCCGAGGAATCAAGCGCATGCAAGTAAACATGTCGTTGGGTTTGTCCTATATTAATGCCAATTCCTCTGGGTATTTTTTGAGTGCCCATTCGTAAAGTTAATTGTAGGTGAACATCGCCAGCCATAGTAACAGAGAACATTATCACGTTCCTTGAGTGGAGGAAAGAAGTGCGCTGGAAGTTCCCGGGCAGGTGTATTGGCCAGAAACGGTTTAGGGGACTAAAAGATATTGAGTTTTGAACTGAAGTGACGACTGAAACAACACACACCTACCACTCTTGCAATAGGGATTCTTGACAATTCGACGAACTGTCGGAAAGGTGAATGTCTCGCAGTTTCAGTTAATGACATAGGTCAGGAAAAGCCTCCTTTGTCATATAGTCTTTCAGCGCTGGTAGACTAGAGGTATACGCTGCAGACAATGCACAGATCCTCGAAACTATGGACCAAGCGAATACCTAAGCACAGTATATCTGAAGAATTTTTATTGACCATAGGGCCTTCCCTATATATACTCTTATGTTCTTTGGTTCCTACATGTTCGTTATACGTATAGAGGCACCTCATTACTTTCCCTGGTTTCTTCACCACTGCCTGGCATGCCCCCAAAAATGCACTATCCACACGTTCGGCTCTAGTAGCTGAGGAAATGGACATCAATATTTTAGTGGAAGAGGTGGAAGATGTCGTCACCTACTCACCAAACTCGGGATATGAAGTCTCGATACATATCAGAACTAAAGAGGGCCGTATTGCGCTGCTCCTCCTTGCTCATTCTCAGGTGATCTCTCAGTTATCAAGCTCTATTTCGAAGGTACCAAGGCATTGATAGTTCAATCGATTTTAATCAGGAGTCTAGTCGATTCTTAATTCCAGAACTTGTGGTGGAGATACTCTAGGGAAACAAATCGTCAATCTTATTGGCGGTTTTCTTAGTGATATCCTCCTTGACTTGGGACTTCATCGGTTGTGTAAGTGGACTATCCTGATGCAGGTGTCATAAATTCACTCACGAGGACTTCATCGTTAGGTCTGAAGGTTTGAGAGATGACGGCTGTAGACAAGGTCAATCATAGTCTATCGAAGTTACAGGAGGACGCAGAGGCAGTATACGTACTCGACTTGATCCCATTCTTGTCCTCCTGATGCCACACAGTACGAGTAGAATCAGACCAAGCGTGGAGTCTGATCCTACGATAATGGTTTTTGTCAGCTTTCAATAAATAACCTTGTGTCCTTACTTGTAGAGCTTGAAGTAGGGCTTAGCAATGGTTGGGTATCTTTGAAAGCACTATTTCAGCATTGAATTGACCACTCGGTGTATTTTGCTCACCTCATTACTCCAACCTCAAGCAAGGTACGCTCGTGGTGTCTAGTCGATGTAGGGAATAAGTAAAAATTCGAGACTACACGCGTAAGGAGAAACTTACTCGTGCTTAGACCAGAAGTTCCAGAAATCAGTGATTGTTGCGCCAGACCATGCAACGATTTTGGCGAGCGAATCAATGTCGAGTTTTGAGTCGTTCCTAATATCAGGATCAGGGCAAGCCTCGCCCTCCCACCACGTTTTAACCTTCACAGATTGTCGTTCAGGATGAGCAGACGGTGGTAACGAAGACCGACCTTTTGGACGAGTTGAGGATCAGGAGAACCATTAAACTTAAAATCAGCCTCAGAATTCGAGACAAACTCCTTCACAATCTCCTGAGGGCTGCTATCAGCAACCAAACTCGTGTTTTGGTTGAAGCATCCTTGGATATTCTCCCAGGAGAGGGTGTTCTGTTTCTTGAGCTCGATGAGTTTTCTCATTGTGACTACGATCATGAGCTACGCTATCCCTCAGTGGATTGAAGAAGTTTCGTAATGATGAACACGTTTACCTTCATCTTGTCATCGAGCTCCTTGATAGACTCGCCAGCCCTGTTGATGTCGCCAAAGGACGGGGCTAGATTCTCATGAACGATTGGCTCGTCACTACTGACCGTAATCTGGTCAGTGCTGTTTCTGATCTGAGCAGGTGGTTATAAGTTGCAGTCCGTCTAGAAACAAGAGATGGTTTTGTACTTTGTCAACAATGTCAAGCTAGCATTGGGGTGTTAATATTGCATCTATCTAAGGGACATTAGATTTAACTCACAGCGGTGAGAGCATAACCGTTGGAATCGAGGTTAAAGAGCTTGGCCAGCTCATTGTGTGGATTTAACTTGACGCCCATGGTTGTATGTGATATGTTTGGGAACAGGATACCAATGTGCAACGGAAGCGCAGAAAGCATACAGAGATGAATTGGGCCAAGACGAGTCTTTTTATATTTGTGGGTCGACTTAGCGAGTGAAGTGCATGCCAATCTCCGCAGGCTCATACACTGTTAGTGCACCGACTTGAAATCCTGTCCAGCGACTTCACCGAATACAGGAAATAATTAAGACATATACTGACACATGTCACCAGAAGATGCAAGAAAATGAATGAATTTCGTGGCAACATCGATGTCTCTTGTCAGGTCAACCAACCGGTCACTTGTCTGTCAGTGAATTGTTTCCGCCACCTGACTGGGGATTCCAGAGGAAAATCGCGCATTATTTCGTCTGTCTCCTTTCTTCATTCGGCATGAACCCTGTTGTCGACTATGCGTTGCCTGATCTAATAGGTGAAAATGACTCAGACGATGGTTGAAAGGTGAAAAATGAAGAAATACGATTATTATTCTATAATCCACACCTCTCAAATGCACAAAATGTTCTTTCTCTCATCTCAATGAGTAGTATGAATCTAGGACTAACAAATCAGAGAAGGGTAAGGGAGGGTAATGCTTCACTAGGCTTCACTTGATTGCGCGATAAAACGTGCCCTTACTTTCTCACTCCTGCACCCCCTCTCTTTCCTCTTCTTTCTTCTGTGCTTTTCCATAAGTGTTTTACCGCTGGACCCATTGCAGCAATCTACAAATTCGAATTATGCTTTCGGCTGAGTAAAGGCCTATGTTATTCATAGGTGCAAACTGGGAAGGAAAGAATAAGGAAGTTTATTTCGACGCTGAAGCACTGGAGCTTTGAAGGCTAACCACACTGACTACCATGGTCAACTCTGAAGAATTCGACTCTCACTTAGCGGCGCTGTGCTCCTATATTGCATCTGTTGCCGACCCCTTCCTGCAACGCGCCACGGCTTCAATTCCCAGAATTCCAACAATCCTAGTCAAGAACATTGACTGTGTGTTAACCTCGAGCGACAATGCCGACGTACATCACAAGACTACCTTCTGGCAGCGGATAAAATGTCGTGCCACCCTTTGGACTCAAGTCATTGATGGAGTCGGGGGATCGTTCTTTACCACGGCGATTCAATATTCATCTCTTGATTATCATATCTTGTTTCTATCACTAAGCGTCAGAGTAGTAGACCAACTATTTGGACTCGGCCGTATTGATCAAAAGATTCCATAGTATTTGGCGATTAAGATGTAGTCTGCAGCTCTGTTCATGCGCTCCTTTCCACCGAGCCATCCTTCTTCCATCAATTCCCTCTCTTTCGCTACAGTCTGTGCAAGAATGAGAAGAATTCGAGGAGAGAAAGAGCTGCTGTAGGAGTTGCAGCGATTGAAGGAACGTCAGTGTAAACGTGAACGGAAGAGAAGCAAAATGTATGCAAGAAGAAAACGAAGGCAGAATTCACGTCCTGACAACTTCCTCTTCCCCCTGTTATCACTACGCAGTTTTACAAAGTACAGCCCTCTCGATCCCATATACTGTGCAGGCGCTTACAGGCCACAGACCTGTTTCGATACGCTTCTTTAAAACCATCATGAGTCAACCTTTCCAGACCTTTCCTCCTCAATGCCTCACCCTTCAATGAAATTGTTTGTCGGCGATGGAGAAATTAGCCATAACATGTCAACATTGCTGTCAAAATTGAAGAGTCGGCTCTCCCAATCTAATGGCGCTGCATTTCTGATATCTTTTTTGTCAAAATCCTACTTCGTTGACAGTGCCAAATTGTTGGTCCTTGGGTCAATCATCGAGACAGGTATATAGGCCCACTCGTTGCCTAAATATCCATTGATTTGTTCTCGTTTCATGTTAGGCAGAAGATTGTGTCGATGGTTTTTGGTTCGATTCCGGATACGTGAGCTCAATGTTTATTCAATGATTCTCGTCAACACCAACACTCGAATTCGTAATTTCCTTCTATAGAGTATTCAATCACTGCTCAGTTTAACCAGGGAGATCCTGCATATGAATGGATGTTGCATTTCTTGGTGTGTGATTCTCACAGTCACTATAACGTGTTCTAGAGCGCAAGATAATTGCTTATTAGAATGATCAACAGGTTTGGAAACGTGCTTGTGACTTCCAAGTCAGCGCAAAAAGTTCTGCCCGCAAATGGGGCATTAACTCAGGAATCGCGGTCAAATCTCATAGTGTCGATTATGTTCCAACATACGCGCTACCTCAGTTATTTCGATGGCAAGGGTACTGGCTTGAAATCATGCGGCCAAAATCCCAGAATAATACACTGTTCGCTCACCCTGAACTAGGACAACTTACGGGTCTGGAGTCAATCTTCATAACGTGTGTCGCCTTTCTCTATAATCGTTTATCACAGTCCATCAAATTATATTCTTTCTTCAGCGTCTACACGTTAGACATGTCCGTTTTGTCCGCTATAGTGGAACAAGCTCATCAGCGCTATATCGAAGTCAGTAGGCCGGATGTTATAATTCATACGGCGGATACGGTAGGATTACAACGATTTGCTTCTGTACAACACTCGGAAACTGAAACTGTTTCCATAACAGTTGCGCTACCATCATCATCCATGGGGAGGCGTCAAGCGCCAACCTCGTAGATCGTTCAACTCCATCATCCTACAAGAAGGAGTTCTGGATTCTATTCGGCAAGATGCAAAAGAGTTCTTGGAAACACAAGCTTGGTATACCGAACGAGGAATTCCTCATCGGAGAGGGTATCTTCTCTATGGCCCTCCAGGAAGTGGGAAAAGTACGAATTCATCTTCTGTCCTTCCTCTCAGCCTTTAAGCATTCACTCCCTAGGTTCTACAATATTTGCATTGGTGCATATTCATATCCGTTCACTCGTATGAAGCATACCTGACAGAACTGCTGTCATAGGCTGGAGAACTTGGTATGGAAATATACTCACTTTCGTTGGCTTCAAATTTGTGCGTGCGAATTAGGAGATGCACACCTATAAGTTCATCCTTTTGTACAGTGTCGACGATTCTTTCTTGCAACACGCTGCGGCCTCGATACCTAAAAACTCGATCTTTTTAATTGAAGACATCGACTGTGCATTGCCCTCGCGGGCGGACATTGACGAGGATCAATTGAATTCGACAGGGTCTATTCCGCATATGCTCTCGACGAGACGGCGGGCACCTCAGAGTCGCGTTACGCTCTCGACTTTGCTCAATGTCATCGATGGAGTTGGGAGTGAAGAAGGCAGACTTTTCTTCACCACGGTAAAAATTCATATCTCATCATACCACCTTGCTCGTGTCATTAAGTATGAGCACTTGTAGACAAATCATATAGACCGCCTCGACCCAGCTAACGTTACTTCGTCCTGGGCGTATCGACCGGAAAGTACAATGCCATCTAGCTACCAACGAACAAGCTACAGCGCTTTTCAAGCACTTATTTTCATCAGACGCTAATAGCAGCACCTCCGCTAAGATCAGCGAGGCAAATTATGAGATGCGGCTGCAGAAGAACATCAACGAGCTTTCGAATACATTCTCGTTGCAAGTCCCTCCACATGAATTCTCCATTGCTGAACTTCAGGGGTATCTCTTGGGGTACAAGAACAAAGCAGAAAAGGCTGTTGAGGGATTTGCAACATGGGTCGAAGAAGAACGTCAATATAAACGCGACCAGAAGGAGAGGGAGGATGTTAGAAGAAAGACAAAAGAGAAGAATGAGAGTAAAGGTTCATCGACCTGAGGGCCCTGCACATCACCAATTATGCGTACTAGATGCAACCGAGTCGTATGTGTGCCGGGACCTAGGATTATTTCTAGACAGTACAAATTCCGAGTCCGTTTGGACATATCTTAATGCCCAAGCTAGGGGACATATGCATACCCGAACAGCTCCATGTGTATCAGATGCAAATTTACACCTTAAGGCTTCTTATCGCGTGGAAGTCGGTTCAAAGAGATTAGTACCCTCAAACTGTCGTCAGATGGACATCGAAAAAAGGAAAACGGCGGGATGGAATATGGATCCGGAAGACATGCTGCCATTCGGCGTTTGAACAAAGCCCATGCCAAAAATATCGCCGGCGTGAATCTCGAAACACTGTCGCCATTCTCAATGCTCGTGTCGCGTTACAAGTTCTCCGAAGAACTAAATTCATACTAGTTCATACCGTCAAGACAAAAAGGCAGCTTAGAGGGCTAGGCTGACGATGCTTAGATATGTTTTTTTCGTATTATCTGATCGTCTGTCGTTAAATACTCAAAACACCGCGAATGTCCTGCAGGTACTTTGTTACTGAGGATTTCGAGACGCCTTCAAACGTTCTTAGCTTCTGTTACGGCGTCACACAAACGCTGCTTGGCAGTGTTGGCATTTTGTCATAGTTCACTCTTTATCAACCTTTGATCGCAAGTATTAGATTCAGTTCTATCTTCCATCCTCAACTTGAAAACTTTGTTCAGAGCACTCAATTCAAACTCTCTTCGCAGAAATTCCGAACCAAACCAGTGGGAATCAAGAGAGACCAGTGGTACTGGAGCTCTTATCTTAAATTTACATCATGTGGGAGATGCTACACCGAGGCACCCTTTCGGTGCCTCTACCTCTTTTGTTGCCACTCTCACAGATGTCCGTTTGTATCTCAATATCGGCGGAACGATATATAAGTCGACGCATGCTTCTAGACCCCTGAGGTTCCTTTTCCTTCTATCCCATCTTCGTCCGTCTGCAGCTGTCTGCTGAATGGCAGCAATTGGAGTAGTACCAACACTTCTTGACGACTCCAAAGAGCATTCTTTTGAAGAGAAGACTCCGAGTCGTTCAAACTCATTCGTCGACGAGAAGTTTGAGAAGCATGACAAGGTTCAGGCAGCTGGCGGTGTTCTCATAGACACCGATGATATTGGGGAGGTCTTCGATAGTCCGCGTCTCATTGACTTAGGCGAAGACGGTAAAGAGAGGCCAATTCGTCAGTTCCTAATTCTGTCTTGTCAACCTTATACTCACCCCATTTTTGTATAGAGACCAGCAGCGACTATGCGGTCCGTCTCGTATCCTTGGAAGACGACCCCAAGCTTCGGATTTTTACATTCAGGGTGTGGTTCCTCGGTCTAGGTCTATCTTGCTTTGGTGCTGTTCTTGGGCAAATTTTTGTACGTGTCAATTTTCCCAAAGTCTCCATTGGAAGCTTATCCGAAGTTAATTACAGTACTTCCGTCCCCAGACGGTTAGTCTGGGTTTCTACTCTCTCTGAATAATATTGATCTTGCTGCAGATTACCGTTAGCTCGCTGTTTCTTCAGGTAAGTAATGATCTCTCAACAGATTCTTGATGTATCCATTAATTGAATCTAGATTATATCGTTTATCATGGGTAAAGTGCGTACTCTACTGCCTAGTCTCAAAAGGACTTGTGAACCAATGGAATGTGCGTAGGCTATGGAAGTGATTATTCCTGGTCCTAGCACAACTGCCCGTTTTCGAACTTCGGATAACCAATTTTGGAGGTTAGCGTCGTTGTCTTTGTGTGCTAAGCTTCAGTTTTTCTTATCCTCTTTTCATTAACACAGGTTCTTCAATCATGGTCCATTTAGTAAGCAGTCCGATATTGCAGTGGTAAAGCCATTGACGTTCTATGCCCAGACCTCAAGGAGCACGTCGCGATTACCATAATGTCTTCTACGGCGTCAGCATCTGCTCTAGCTATTAGTATTCTTGCTTCCCAAGACTTGTACTACAACGTGGAGGTGAATGCTGGGGTTGGTATCTTCACGTCAGTGTACCATTTCTTGTTTCGGCTCGTCTAATACTCAAAGAGTTTGACAGCCTAATCTCCTCTCAATTGCTTGGTTATGGCCTTGCTGGTGTCATGCGTGATTTCCTTGTGTACCCGACATTTGCCATCTATCCTCAAATCATGCCTCAGGTACAGCTGTCAGTATCGTTCTCCCTCTGCATGATTATGATGCTGAAATTGGACATCGTGTTTCAGTTATGACACTCTTCATCGCGGGCAAGAGGCCATTATGCAAAAGAAACGTATGAAATTCTTTTGGTTCATATTCATAGGAATCTTTATATGGGAATGGTTTCCGGTACGCTGGAAATCACTCCTTTGTTTGCGGCGTTACTCACTGCATTGCGTGCATAGGAATATATCGCCCCGTAAGACTCTTATTCCCTGATGATAGCCGGGATGATAGCCGGGATGACTGAACACTATCATAGGACACTCACCGGGATCAGTATTTTTTGCCTCGCCGACCGGAAGAGTGCCTGGGTTACTCGGATATTCGGTCAGTGCATCCCTGGTAATGCCGAAACGAGAAAAATATTGACAGGTCCCTATTCAGGTGGCGCGAATAACAACGAAGGTCTGGGCGCATTAGCCTTGTGCTTCGATTGGGTTTACGTTGGGTCTGGAGGTGGCACCATTGGGGCTATGTTTACCCCCTTATCGACGATGCTTTCGCTCTACGCTGGTTGCGCTGTCTGCATGTACGTTCCTAGGCGCATTATCTTGGATACCGTACTGACGAGGTTAATTTAGGATTGCCTTTTGTGCGTGCTATGCAGTAAGTCCTAGACTCACTTTCTGCATTGTGTTCGATCTATACGAGTCATTATAGATGAACACTTGGAATACGCAAAACTTCCCCTTCTTATCTCAACTTTTGTACTTCGAGAATGGTGCGAGTAGTTGTTAAATTCGCATTGTCTTCTTTCGCTAAACGTTTGAGCAGGGACAGAATATGATCAGCTTTCTATCTTGAATCCCGACCTGACCTTGAACAACACGCTGCTTGAACAACAGGTATTGTATACTTATATCATACCAGAAGATAATCTCCTATTATCCTTCTTTCAATTAGGGACTTCCTTTCTATGCTGCTTCACAGTTGTTGTTCCAAGTCAGCCGGACTATTTACATTGGAGGTAATCACTCTCATATTCCTCGACATCTGATTTAGTGTGAACAAATTCCTATAGCATCTGTGACCCACTTCTTCGTCTGGTATTGGCCGACGTTCTCGGAAATAATCAAGAATTACATGGCGAGTATGCGAGTTCCTTGCTGCCTTCACCCAACTGAATTTGTGTAGACCAAAGAATGCGACGACCCCCATTACCAAAAAATGAAGGCAAACCATAGCTATTCTGTTATCATGACGATAATCTCATTATGGCTCCCGTATTTTTTTCTCAGGTTTATAAAGAAGTCAGCAACTGGTACTATGCCGCCATTTTTGTAATTTGCTCTGCGTTGGCCATTGGCTTGGCGTACGCTGCAAACTCAGGACTTCCAGCATGGGCCTTGATCATTGCGCTCATATTCGCCGCGTTTTTCGTTCCCATCATTGGAACGGTATGTATTATCAATACTGTTTGCAATAGTCATTAAATACTTGATGCAGCTTAATGCTACTGTCGGATATGCTCCTCTCATCCAAAACCTCATGCAGGTATTTATGTTCGTGTCTGATGTCTGCTTTGATTCATTTCTTTTGTTGCTGACTAGATGCTTTGTGGAGCTCTTGTTCCCGGAAAACCGGTTGCAAACATGTACTTCACATTGTATGGCGAAAATCCTGTAACGCAAGCACTTCTTCTGCTCCAGGACTTGAAAACAGCTTGGTCATCCGTTACTTCTCACTCATTCATACTAATTTTGAATCTATAGGGTCAATATACTAAGATTCCTCCGCGAGTAACTTTTACCATTCAAGTCTGCGGGACCGTTGTGGTACGATATACTTAGACCACATCTTCATGCTCTGCGACTAATCACATTCTTAGGGTGGTATCCTGAACTATGTCATCATGAAGGTACCTCAACGTTTCTACATGGATGGCACAAAGATCCAACCACGTTCCCTAGATTGTCCTCCGTGCACAACGAACCATTTTGCTAGATGTCCAAGGCTCCAATATCTGGTCAGGACAACAGGTTCGACAATACCTTATCCGTTAGACTCACTCCTCAACTGAAGAGCTATATTAGGTACAAAGTTATAACAGTGCAGCTATTGCTTGGGGTGCCCTTGGAAAGCCTTTGTACGCTCCAGGAACCCAATATGCGGTGAGTGAATCTTAAAGGGAATAGAGCTTTGACGCTAACACCTTCAATCTTCCTAGTTCGTTCCGTACATGCTACTCGTCGGCCTCGTATGTCCTATTCCATTCTGGCTCCTACACAAGAAATGGCCCAAGTTTGGATTTAATTATGTCTTCACCCCTGTATTGGTTGGTGAGTGAACTTCGACTAAGAAGCATCGAATACAGCTCTTAATTTTCGTGACAGCTGAGCTTGGTTTTTTGAGCGTCGGTATCAATTCCAGTGTCTTCACAACCTTACTTGTGGCACTCTTTTCGCAATACTACCTGCGAAAGTGTGTAGTCATTTCATCCGTTCATTTGATAATGTCTAATCTCAAGTTCGGTTGTACCTAGGTACCACGCCACCTGGTTCCGCAAATATAACTTCCTCCTTTCGGCCGCATTAGACGGGGGCAGTGAGGTAGCATTCCACATTATTTTCTTGTTACATCTCATCCCTTATATGACATTTAGATCATGATCTTTGTCAGTACGTTCGCCGTGAACGGCGGTAGCGGAACTGCACATCCATTCCCAAATTGGGCTCTTGTAAGTAGTGTTATCTCGAGTTGTCCAGTAACCAGATACTGACGCTTACCCCTCCAGAACCCGGCACCTGGAGAGGTTAACATTGATTATTGTCAAGCACTAAATAATTGAGGTTGTAAATTATCCGTTTTGACTATGTCGGGCTGAAGTTCGAGGAACGATCTAAAGTAAATCACATTCAATGGCTGATTCAACAGGCGCTTGGTAGGATTCATGGTATTCATAGCGTTCTGAGCGCATAGCTCGTTTGTGAAAGCATCGTCTGGGGAAGGAGATAGCGAAAGACTGACGAGGATAGCTTCAGAAGCAGGATCATTTCGATCACATTACTGGGTGCAAAAGTCAATAAATTATACTCAATGCTTGCGTCTCCTCGAGAATGAAGTAGGAGGGCGAAGATATTCGAGAGGGTTTGGGGACAATAGCGTTTATCTATTGAGGTCTAAAGCTCTCGAGGCTGTGCCAATGAAGGGAACAGCCTCAAGCCAAGCTACGGGAGACTAAGTATGGGAAGGCGCGATCTAGTTAATAGGTAGAATAGATATGGTAGGTAGATGTTTGATGTATATGTGAAAGGGAGGAGGGAGGGTGAGTCTAATTACACGTGATAATCGTATACTCGCTGCGAGCGATGGTGAGAGGACGAGGATATCTCAGCCATGCTGCAGTATTATATATTGTAGGTAGAGACAAAGGAAAACGAGAAGAAAGGGAAAACGAGGAGAAAGGGAAACGAGAAGAAAGGAAAAAACCGAAAACGTGAGGCGTGACGTGGCTTGTTGACGCGTCATAGACCCTGGGCATACATACAATGTCCAACCCATCAATGCTTGCGTCTCCTCGAGAATGAAGTAGGAGGGCGAAGATATTCGAGAGGGTTTGGGGACAATAGCGTTTATCTATTGAGGTCTAAAGCTCTCGAGGCTGTGCCAATGAAGGGAACAGCCTCAAGCCATAAAGGGAAGGGAATGTAGGGCCGGAGGCTCGAAAGAGAGTGACTCATGAGGATGTGCCCAATGAAGTTGAGAGGAAATGTGCAAGCAACGTGCTTCGTCGATCTCAATATACAGCTTGTAGGCGTCGCTCCGCCATCGACCTAGAAGTTGAATTTCATACTCCGTGAATCCTGCTGCGAAGGCGGATGTGGCGGCTCCACGACGGAAGCTGTGGCCTGAGAAGGCAGACTGGTTGAATCTGTCAGGAACGACTAACACTACGAGTAACTCTTAGCGCGTAGGCGCCTGTCGTAGGGCGCTTGTGTCCTGTGACTGGGCGTCTGGATATTCTAGTTCTTCATTTTCCTTTACGCATTCTACATTACTCATCGGGTCCCGTACTCGGTTACGACCCGCTGCTGACATCCTCTTGATTACTTATACTCGGTTAGCATCCGTGCTCGTATCTATCACAGACTTGTTTGTCATAGCGTTTGACCAACGACTCTATTGTAGATTAGATTCGTACTTTTGTATATAAGGTCAGCTAAAGTCTTGTAGTGACCTTAGCTTCGTTATTCAACTTGACTTCTGGGTTTCTTCTCTGAGACGTCTGAGACACTTAGCCGCTTGTGGTTTTGTGTGTCGACATCGACCTCTTACATAATAACGAAGCTTGTACAATACTCCACCGGCACTCACTACGCCCCTGGTCTTCTACTCTACCACAAATCTTTTTAACCCCACCCTATCATTTTTTCTTGCTTCTAATCCTACGTTTAACATGTCGACATCCTTGGACGTTCTTTCGGTCAAGATCGACACTCTTATAAACACCCTCAGCGAGGTCGCCGTGACCTTGAGAAGCACTACAACAACCTCTACCGCAACGCCTGTTCCCAAGAAGAAAGGGAAAAAGGCGGCTCCTACACCTGCTGCTACAAGCAGCGCGCCTGTTAAAGCACAGCTACGCCTTCCTACTACTAGTGCAGACCTTGAGAAGCTAACGATCCAGATTTCGGTGCCCGACGCATCGGCTGGTCATTTAGTTGGTCGTGCAGGTGCGGGTCTCCAGCAGATCCACAACTTCTCTCGTGCTCGTATCTCGGTTCCACCATCGGGATCTTCTGGGGCACGACTGGTTACTATACGGGGCTCCCGCCGTGAGGTGGGAGATGCGCTCGTCGCTATTGGTAAGCGACTCGCTGGGAGGCGAGTTCGCGTGAACCGTCCGGTGAAAAAGACGGACACTAAAGGTAAAGCATCCGCTTTACCTCCCAATCCCCTTCCTACACCCACTGGCACTCGCCCCTCTACCACATCCGTGTCAGTGGACACACCTCTTTCTAGCACGGTGTCGTCATCCAGATCGACGACCCCAGTGCCGCCAGAACCAACTTTGGTTTCCACACCGGTTGGAACTGCACCACCCACTCCTATGTCGGTCTCAGTACCGACTGCTCTACCGACGACGGCACCGACCTCACGAATGGACGTAAGTAGGTTGGTTGTTCCGTCGCAGCGAGATGTCGACTTTTGGACATCTTTTCCTGCGGAAGTTGAGGGAGAGACCCGACTTCGGCAGATGGCTCGTCGTTCCAGACCGTTTAGGAGAGGTCGAGGACGACGAGGGGGAAGTCAAGGCTAACTCGAGGACGAGTTGTCTGGTGAGGGGGTAATGTCGGGAACGACTAACACTACGAGTAACTCTTAGCGCGTAGGCGCCTGTCGTAGGGCGCTTGTGTCCTGTGACTGGGCGTCTGGATATTCTAGTTCTTCATTTTCCTTTACGCATTCTACATTACTCATCGGGTCCCGTACTCGGTTACGACCCGCTGCTGACATCCTCTTGATTACTTATACTCGGTTAGCATCCGTGCTCGTATCTATCACGGACTTGTTTGTCATAGCGTTTGACCAACGACTCTATTGTAGATTAGATTCGTACTTTTGTATATAAGGTCAGCTAAAGTCTTGTAGTGACCTTAGCTTCGTTATTCAACTTGACTTCTGGGTTTCTTCTCTGAGACGTCTGAGACACTTAGCCGCTTGTGGTTTTGTGTGTCGACATCGACCTCTTACAGAATCCTGCACTTTGTAAGGCTTGACGAATTCTCTTGATGAATGAGGAGCGATCGAGGGGTGTGCCAGCAGCGTTCCTAAACAGGGGATGGGAGGGATTCCAGCCAGGCTGCTTCCGAGGGTCGAGACTGCCAAGGCATTTCTGGAGTGCTGTAACGGCACAGGTTGGTCGACCTGGAGCTGCTGCAATGACGATGGTGATCCCTTTCCGGAAAGGGTCGGTTTTGGAAGTGGGCAGTGTGATATGGACTCGTGTTGCACTGTCGAAGTCTGGGAGAAACTCGAGGCATCCTGCTGTGAGGTTAATGGAGGGGTTGAATTTTTCGCTGTTATGAATGGTGAATTCGCCGCATCTGAGGAAGCCTGCATATGCGGTGCATGCAGCTGCAAGGATGTCGCAATCGCCAGGTACTGTGGCCGGCTGGAGATGGGTAATGAGTTTGGTGAGCACTGATAGTGTGATTGGCTGTTTGGGATTGCGGCCGCGCTTGCCATGGTAACGCTTGATTCCTCAAATGACACGTTGGACAAGGGGTGATTTGGTGGCAGTAAAGGGGAGGTCGATGTCAGTGTGCATGGACCGGAGATGGGTGAGGTAAGCTTTGATGGTTTTGGGCTCAATGCGTCCACCGAGGTGAGCAACCCAGTGGAGTATTGAGTTCTGGGATGCTGGGAGTATTGACCCATCATTGTTGAAGAGGTTGTGGAGCTGGACGTGGCTGATGAATGATCGTTGGCCTGTGGAATAGGTTTTTCGGGTGCTGGAGGCAAGGCCATGCCAGAGATAGAATGCGACGGCTTTATTGAGTTCTGGGTGCTGGTTGTACCACCAAGCTGGAGGCGCTTCGAGCTGGGCTGTTTGTTGAGATATGGCGCCAGTTGGAATAATCGGGAATATGCAAAACGGGAGGCAGCGTCAGCGAGCGAATTCTCAATGGAAGAAAGCCAAACGGAAGAGAAAGAGAAGTCAAGGCGGCAGGATAAACTAAGAAAGCTTCGGATCAGGGCCATCATATCCTTCGACACAATAGTTTGATTGTTGATGCCATTATATACTGCATCATTATCAACGTGAAAAACGATGTGCTTGCTGTGAAACTCGTCACCCCAGCAGAGGATTGCGTAGATGACTGCGTACATCTCCTTGACTTGAATATGAGCGTGTCGATAGCAGCGAGGGGTGCAGATTGAGAACCAGCAAGTGTTAAAGATGCCGCCTATGCCTTTGGATCCACTCGCGTCTGTGAAAATGTGAATTTGCTCTCTGTGGGGAGATAGAAAGCGTACGCCATTCCAATTCAGGGCAAAAGTGGACCACCACTCTATATCGTGTTGAGCTGGGCGTGGAATGTGGCGCCGGGAGAATGGTGACGTGAATGAGGATTGGAAGTCATACAGTGATCGAAGGAAGGCGCGTGAGGTAGGGATTACTTGTGAAGCAAACTGCAGGTATCCCGTGAACTCCTGAAGTTCGCGAAGTGTACAGTGTGTGCGCATTGCCCAGGATTTCACGAGCTCTGTGAGGAATTCCAGCTTCTCGTTGCTAAGGCAGGCCTCCATGGCAATAGAGTCGAGGATGATGCCTAAGAACTCCATGCAGGTTGATGGGCCTTCAACTTTGGTTGGCTGAAAATGCAGTCCTAGCTGTTCTCCCAGCGCAAGGACCCAGTCAAGTGCCGCCTGAGCAGTATTCAGGGATGAATCTGAGGGGAAAGTGGCGAGAAAGTCGTCAAGATAGTGGCGGAGTCGGGCTGGGATACAATGCTGTATTATCCAGTGGAGGGCCTCTGAGAAGAGGTTGAAGATGTATGGTGCCGAGCGCAAACCGAACCCAAGGACAACGTCGTGATAAAAATTTCCCAACCATTTAAACCCGAGCAAATGCCAGTCCTCGCGTCAGACAGGGATATGGCAGAAGGCTGACTTAAGATCAACTTTCACCATAAGGGCGCCCGGGCCAGATTCTATCAGGTCTTGGATTGCGGGAAGGATTGTGTCGTACTTTATGGAAGCTTCTGAATCCGGTATCGCATCGTTGACAGATGACCCGCGTGGCCATGAAAGATGATGTATTCAACGAACTTTTGTAGACCATTTGCGAGTGACGGCCCCAAGGGGTGAACTGCGGAAGTTCTCTGAAGGGGGTGATGTATATGGCCCAGCAGTGCATCCGTCGATGACCTGAGAGGTGATGTCAGTGGAGATAGCGTTGGCATGCTCGAACGACGACGAGAGGTTTTTGCAGCTTTGAGGATTTGTGCGATCCCCAGTGAACCCTATGTTGGTGCCACAGCGGATGATGTGTAGCAGCGAATTAATGAACTTCCGATCGGGATAGTCCTGAAGATGGTGATCCCAAGCAGCTTCATTCAGAATGCTTGAAATGGACGTAATGGAATTATTAAATGGATATGAATTACAGCGTGGGTCAGTATTAGGTCGTATTGGAGGTAGGTTTAGTTTAGGGAATAGATCGTTATGTGGAAGCGAAAAACTGTCTGAAGGAGGGCGAGGAGGAAGGCTGGTGATAGCAGGACCTCCTTCCTCGCTGGGACCCTAGGTACACTTGTGGGAGCCATCGGCGATAGTCAGCTTGCATTTCTTGCACACGTGAGGGCGACCGAATGGGCAGGGAGTAGTGAGGCATAGCCCTTGGTCGAATTTTCGGCATGGCTCCGATTTGTTAGACGTAGAGGGTGGGTTTTTCCTGGAAGATTTCGAAGATGGGTTGGATGGAAAAGAAAGGCGCGGGGCGTTGTAGAGGTGCTCGCCTCGAAGCTCCATATCCACTTTACCCCAACCAAAGTAATCCCCATTCTGCATTTCGCGGCGTCTCTTGTTGAAGAAAGCCATGTGGTAACCCACGACCGCTGACCACTCGTACTCTGAAGTGATCTTAATCAAGTGCGCATTGTATTTGAAGAAATGTGAGGCAATGAGCGACACCTTTCCGGCGGCTTCAGCGTGAGTTAGGAGGATGGAGAAGTATGTGCTGAGTGGCACCGCGATTGCGTTGAGGGACTTGTATTCACGATACACTACATCATTGGTGGTGAGCTTGAGTGTTTCGCCTTTGAGTGAAAGGATTTGACGCTCTGTTTTGTCGCGGTAGCGTGAGTCTAGTTTGTATAAGTCGCTTGCTCGAAATTCGTGGTTGATAATGGATGTGATTGTAGCCGCCTCGACTTTGGGGAACAAGGAGAGAAGGGAGGACGCACCCGCTGCCATGTTACTACTGAGAGGCCCTACGAAGGGGGAAGGGTTCGCAGGAGCAGTGGGCAGGGCTGGTGCTGATTGTGTTTGCGGTTGCTGTTGCACTAAGGCTCTCTGAATGAGTAATAATATGCTCTGTTCCATTTCGGGAGTAAGGCCAGAGGCTATAGGAGAGCTTGGCAAATCCGTTGCTCCCGGAGGGGACATTGTGGCTGCGGATGTTGAAGGTAGTGTTGGAGGAGTAGGCATAGGGCGATAGTCTGGTGGAGGTTGAGACTCGCATTGAAAAAACCTTCCGGTAGCTGGGTCGCGTAGAGGAGCAGATTTCTTTGCCAGAGCGAGGGAGTAAAAAGAAATCTTAAAGTGAGTCTAATTGTCAGCGACTCGCTAGCTCTCACAAGAGACAACCAGGCGTCACACGATAGACGATGAGCAAGAGGATGAAAAGGCAAAAAGCGGATAGATAAAACAACCCAACTACAAGTCTAGCTACCGAGGAGAATAGACGAGAATAGAGCTAAGGAATATAACTACCAAATATCTAGTCTTATATACAAAATGGGATATGAAACCGTGAGAGACGTCTCGCACCGTAACCGTGAGGACCTACAATAAGAGTCGCTCGTATCCATAAGTAAAGCTGTAGGTATTCGGTGAGTAAACAATAAGGCAATATAAAAAGAAGCATGGAGGCGGAACAATAATGACGTCGTCCTGTCAATGAACTGACAGGCACGAGAGAGTCGCACCTAAGTGAAACGACAACGTGAGAACAATAAGGTTGACGCGTGTAACCTAAATAATAATGAAAATATAATAAGCGCTAATGTAAGCGCTTTGGTGATTAGATAAGTAAATAAAAGAAAAGGAAAAGAATAATAAAAGAAAAGAATAATGAAAAAAGATCGATTCATGACACTAATTACACGCGATAATCGTATACTCGCTGCGAGCGATGGTGAGAGGACGAGGATATCTCAGCCATGCTGCAGTATTATATATTGTAGGTAGAGACAAAGGAAAACGAGAAGAAAGGGAAAACGAGGAGAAAGGGAAACAAGAAGAAAGGAAAAAACCGAAAACGTGAGGCGTGACGTGGCTTGTTGACGTGTCATAGACCCTGGACATACATACAATGTCCAGCCCATAATTATGGTTAACTTTTGATGAAACTTTTTGGAAACTTATAGGGATTTATACAGAAGTTTACACTATTCTACCATTTCCTACATAATGTTTGAGTAAATCTCCTGTAAGTTGTACCGGTCAAAGCCAGTTGACCGCGGTCTATGCCACGAGCCGCCAATCAAGTCTTTGTGCTCAATTCCTTTGATCTATGCCCTTTGTCTGCTTTGACCTTTCTTTCTTCTCCTACACTTATAAGGCGTCGTTTTCATCCATACGTTTTCTCTTGTGTCCTCTCACTTTGATATCTCTCACTTAGAGCTCGATAGCGAGCGTCTCTGTTTTTCAATTTTAGGACATCATTCCCTCTGTAACAGTTGAAGGCTTCTCCGTGGAGCGCGTTTCCACTCCCGGCAGATCTGTTTCCTACCGCTGGCGCTTGAACGGGCATTTTGTATCTGTCAAGAACGTTCCTGGACCCATTCAATTGCGTCTTCTAGCTCTTTCTGGCCCTCTTTCCCCGCCTCCATCTACCCCTGTACCACATTCAACTCGTCCTCTTTCCCCTGAACCATTCATGTCTGACCCGGGTGCTGATACCTCAACCACTCCTTTGCTGTTCTCTCCTGAGCAGTTGCAGCAAATTGCTGTAGCGGTTGCTTTAGCTAGCAAAACACTTGCCTCTAATCCTCCAACCAACCTTCCAATTCCAACGCCTCCTCCCTTTGTCTCGGCCAGTGAGGCACCTCCATGTGAGTCCCTTTATGCTTCTTATCCCAATGTCAAAGAACGACATATTCTTGACATTACTCGTCATGAATTCCGTCCAATGAGCCTTCAGAAGCTGGACAGCCGTGTTCGCGCCAAAGCAGATGCTATGGATGGAGGGTTGGACTTACTTGAAAAGAAGCAGGGCTCTTTGAAGGATTACCCTATGTTAGATTCTTTGATCGTCCCGTTCCTCACTTATGTCTCCATTCTGGTTGAATATGCCCGTATTGGCGGAAACCCAGATATTGGATGTGCTCTTGCAATGGGGTGTCAGATGTATGTTGCATCTCTGATGGAGATGGGCAGGGAATTTCAGTGGTCATATGTGCTTGAGTATCATGTTTCTTACATGAATATTTGCCGTCAGGAAATGAAGCGCAGCATCTATCTGGGCTGGGGCCCCATTGATGCCCAACTTTACACTCGTGTTACCGCGCATCCAAAGCCTTCGTCTTCTTCATTTCCCTCCTCTACAAAGTCTAAACCATCAACTGATTTGTCTAAACAGCTCTGTTTTGACTGGAATGATGGTTCCTGTGATGCGTCCCCTTGTCCTCGCTTGCATATCTGCAAGGTTTGCCGTTCAAAGGGTCACAAAGTAGGGGATCCTGCCTGTTCTGGGAAATGTGCTTCTGCACCTTCTCGCTCTTAATTTCTTGGCAGGGTGAGCCGACGAAGGCACCGTCATTCTCGCCACAGATCGGCTTGCCTGGGCCTCCCAGTGCCTCTTAATGATATCCCTGTAACGGTTCATCCTTGTTTGGACTCTCTTTCATTTCCTCCTTTATCTCTCCCACCCCAGCGTCCCAATTCTGACCCTCGCTGTAACTTACTGGGTAACGAGGTTCTTCCTCCTATTGTTTCTGTTTTAAAGTACAGCGCCTGGGAGTCTTATCTAACAGACTACCCTGATCAGACGTTTGTATCAGCTCTCCTACATATTATCCAGTTTGGTGCTAATATAGGATTTTCCGCTCCTGAATCTGTTCAATCATGCAAAAATTTGAAATCGGCTTTTGAACACCCAGGTTTCATTGATGACATCCTTGCTGAGATGGTGCGATGTGGTCATTTAGCTGGACCTTTTGACACTCCCCCTTTGCCTAATTTTCGCTGCTCTCCGATTGGTATTGTGTCTAAAAAACACAACTCCTCTAAGCTCCGTCTCATTAATCACCTTTCTTGGCCTCACGGGTCATCGGTTAACGATGGAATTGCAGACTCAGAGGCACAGATCTCCTATGACATGTTTGAAAGAGCTGTTCAGGACTTGGTGGATTCAGGATGTGGTTCCCTTATGGCAAAACTGGACTTGAAGGATGCATTTAGACATGTTCCGGTGTGTGCTGCTGACTGGCACTTACTCGGTATATCATGGGGTTGCAAGTTTTATTACTTGCTGGTTCTCACTTTTGGTTTGAAGAATGCTCCTTATATCTTCAATATGTTCGCTGAAGCAATTCATTGGATTGTGAAACGTCATATTCCTGCTGCTTTGCGGCATTATCTTGATGACTTCCTTCTCATCCTCTCTCCTTTATACGAGTCTTCCAAAGCATTTGCTGCGGTAGATTGGATTATGGCCCTTGGTATGGAACTTGGGCTTAACTTTCAACCTTCGAAGACCATTTGGCCAACATGAGAGATTGAATTTCTTGGCCTGATTCTTGATTCAGTCAAGATGGAGGCACGCCTGCCTGAATTCAAATTGGAGATTTTGCGCAGCCTATTGGTTACGTGAGCATCAAAAAGCACTTGCTCGCTCCGTGAAGCTCAGCAGCTAAGTGGTTACCTCCAATTCTGCTCACAAGTCATTCCCCACTCTCGTATTTTCCTCCGTCGACTCTTTGATTTTGAAGCAAAATTTGTCTCTCCTTTTTCTCACCGTTCAATTCCTAAGGGTCTCCGTTCTGATCTTGCTTGGTGGCATGTTTTTAGTGCACACTGGAATGGGATACAGATTCTTTCTCCCTCAACTTCCTTCTCAGTTTGGACAGATGCGAGTGGTGTAAAGGGAATTGGCGGAGTGATTGGGGATGCTTGGTTTGCAACTCGTGTTCCTCGTCGCTTTCGCACCCGGGATATCCAATTCAAGGAGCTTTATGCGGTGCTTCACGCTATCCTTTGCTGGGGTCATTGTTGGTCTGGGCTTCATGTGGTATTTCATTGTGATAATCAGGCTGTGGTGCAATGGTTGATTACCGGAACTTGTGGCTCGCCTCTAGCTATGTCAATGTTGCGCCTAGTATCTATGATGGCTGCATCACTCCATTTCTCTTTCACTTCAGTTTGGATTCCCACTGAGAAGAATGCTATTGCTGATGCCGCTTCTCGTTTCCAGTACAACCGCCTATTTGAACTCGCTCCACACCTTCCATGAACACCCGTCTTGACCCAGTCCCACCTGAGTGGTTTGAAACAAACTCTCACCTCTCTCCACATGTCACCTTCTATCTCTTCCATGGAATTGCATCCAGCACTCGAAAAACATATACCTCCTCCCAACATCAGTACATCGACTTTGTCTGCACTTGCCCCCATCTTTGTCCCTTGCCAGGGCAATACTTGCCCAAAACAACCAATGGGATCCTTGAATGGGTCGCTCACCTTGGTGACCGCGCCCTTCAGCCTAAAACCATTAAATCCTATGTCTCCAGTATTCGCTCCCTCCATGTCGACGCCGGTCTTTCTTTTGCCGCATGCGAGTCACCTACCGTTCAGCGACTCATTCGCGGAATCAAGCGTTTCTACGGGGAAAAGGCTCGCAATCCCAAACTGCCTATCACCGCAGTTCTAATGGGCCAGCTTGCTGATGTTGCAGGCGATGTTTCACTTCTTGATAATGCAAATTTCGACGCTGCATCAAAGATGGCTTTCAGTGGTCTTCTACGATGCGGAGAATTCACTGTTGGTGAAAAGGAGATGTTCAATCCAGCTGTACATCTCACTCGGGCCTCTATCCAGTTCATCCCTTCCATTGAGAACCCTTCTTACGTTCATCTTAATCTTCTGGATTCAAAAACTGATCCATTTCGCAAAGGTATTACAGTCATCATGGCAACGGCTCCCGTTTTAAAAACCTGTGCGGTCACGGCTCTCAAACATCTTTTCATTCAGCGTCCTTTTCCTCTCACTTCACCTCTTTTTGCTACATCTCACGACTCTCCCATGACTCAGAACTCATTTATCTCCACTCTCAAATCCCGATTGATGCTCATTGGGCTGGATTCCATGCTCTACTCTGGTCACAGTTTTCGTCGTGGGGCAGCCACTTCTGCTGCCACAGCTGGATACTCCGATTATGAGATACAACTGTTGGGTCGCTGGCGTAGCGATGCATACAAACTTTATCTTGACGTTCCTGTGGATCGAATCCTTCACTTGTCCGCTCGTCTGCATGTGGCTGCTGCCGCTCAGGCTCAGCCTCCCGAGCCTCTGGCTCTCCCCTTTGCCCCTGGTTTCATGGCTTGAGCTTGGCGCCCCTTACGGGTTTCCTTGCGAGAGAGCACAGGTGACCAAACAATACATCTTGTTTGCTCCCAAGTACGGCTCACATCGTTCCTCTCTCTTTCTTCCCTCTCCCTCAGCAGCCGAGCACGCATAGATTACCAGAAGGGGCAAAACTTACGTACTTTTGCATCCAGTGCATGGAGTGTCTTGCAGAAAGCTTTATCTGTGTTCCAATCTATTTAGACACAGACTAGCATGTCACAGTGAATTGAGAAGAAGGGCACACAATACAGACCTGTTGACATTCTGAATGGTAGAAAGCGAGAGGAGTGTGACGATGTAAGACCGTTTGATTGAACACACATCTGGCCTACAACACGCCACGCTACGACACTTTGAGCAACGAGAAAGGTTTACCTCTTCCGATCGCTCGTTGAAGCATGAGTGACAGGCTTGTCCGACTCTAGCAGCCAGTGGAGGAATCCTTTTGCCGTTTGGAACCATATTGAGTAAGAGAGTCTGCAAACTTTTGGCACCGACGAGCTGAAATTGTGGGTCACACGTTGTGACCTGCCCTAGAGTCAATCAAATCACAATTTCTTCCTCTTCTTCAATTTCTTCACTCATTATCAAAATGGTGGAAAACACGGCTGGTCTAGCCGTTGAAGACGTCGAGCTCGACATTACCTCTGCACCATCACCTCCAATCATTTCTTTGGCTCAATATCCTCATTTCGTCAGCGCCCCAGTTATACCACTCAACCAGGTCCACTTTCCACCCCAATCTGCTAGTGTTACACGACGATCCTCGCGGCTCAAAGAAGCGCCATCAACTACCCTTCGGAATACGTCGCAGAAATTGCGTAAAAGGACTATTTCGACGACAGAGTCAAGCACTGCGGCCCGCAAAAAGGCAAAATTGGAGGATAAGAAAGCTGTTAGTTGATTATTTTGTCGTTTATCGCGTCTTCACTTATATTTCAAATACTAGAGCACTACGCTTAACAATGCGAAGAGGTCTGAACGAGATTTGCGTCGCAATCAATGGTTTTTGCGAAACCAGAATCTATTCGGACCACTGTTACCACCGTCTAGTAACTTTTTCGCTAATTTGCAGGCCGCTGTACCTGGAAGATCGTCCTACGCTCCATTGCACGAAATTGAGCAGCCAAAGAGCATCAATAGCTCTGTTGGCTCCATGAAGGACTATCAAGTCCGTGTTGCTTTTTTGATTTATAGAAATTGTAATTGAATTTCCGCAGATTATGGGCCTATCTTTCCTCGTGCACATGTATGAGAATGGTAAGAGAGCATGCCTCCGGCTATCATTCATCTTGTTGAACGCAGTTTTTAGGTATGAATTGCATCCTCGGTGATGAGTGAGTCGGAAGTTGTTGCTTTTTGTTCAGCAACACTGGGGCTAATGTGGATCATTGCCAGAATGGGGCTCGGTAAAACTTTGCAGGTAACTGTTGATCAATATTTTGGCATTCATATCTGTGACGTTCCTCTTAGACTTTGTCCCTTTTCGCTTACATCGCTGAGCGCAGCCCCGGTACGCGTTTGCCCGCTCGGCTTCAAGCCCAGCGCTGATCAATCTGTAGATCGTATTGACCCTCATCTCATCGTGTGTCCGCTGTCTGTCTTGTCGTCATGGGAGGCAGTAAGAGCTTTTCAAATTTCAAACACACGTTACTCACTAATTCACAGGAAGCTGCCCGTTGGCTTCCTTCCATGACTGTTGTTCGTTTCCACGGTACGGCCAACGAACGTCTGCGACTGCGAAACACTCTACGTGAAGGAAATTATGACGTTTTGGTTACAACGTACGAGGCTTATGTTATTGAAGATAGCTGGTTTAAGTCTCGTCGGTGGACGTATTGTGTCCTGGACGAAGGTCACAAAATCAAGAACTCCGATACTACGGTCGCGCAGAAGCTGCAAGGACTGAGTGCCATGTATCGTCTCAGTCAGTCACCATCAAATTATTTGGTCTGTTTGTTCAAGGCTGATCGAAGGCATCAGTTTTGACTGGAACTCCGATTCAAAATAACATGGTCGAATTATGGAGTCTTCTTCGTTTCCTATATCCCGCCATTTTTACACCTACTACTACTCAGCTTTTCGAATCTTCATTTGACCTTACTAAAGGCTCATACTCTATCCCTTTCGTCAATGCCGCTCAAAAATTACTCTCTGTAATCATGATCCGCCGCACAAAGGCTAACGTCGATATTGATGTTCCAGCCCGAGAGGAACAGACCATTTTCATCCCGCTCACCGAGATTCAACGGTTCTGGATGTATCGGATGATCACTCGCCTTGACAACATGAATTTCCAAGAGATTTTCGATTCGGCGATGGAGCTGCAGGAAAATGGCGCTAAAAATGGCCGTAACGAGGTCCTCTCTCTTTTAGAAGATAGTTCCAAGAATATGGGAAAGGAAACCAAACGTGAGCAGAATCCTTTCGAGTGTCGATAATCAACAATTTTTTGCTATGTAGAATGGACGAAATTAATGAATCTTCTCATGCAATTGCGCAGAATCTGTGATCAGTACGCCCGATGATGCGACCGATTGATGGCCTACTCACTACCCCTGCTTAGTCCTTATCTCTTACCAAAAGTGGAGCCAGAACGATATTACATTGGCGAACACATTATTGCTTCGTCTTCCAAACTCATTGTTATTGACAAGCTCCTCGCAGATATTCTGCCAAAAGGAGAGAAAGTTCTTATATTCTCGGTACGTCCCTTAATGATCTTCTCGGGGCAGTGCGAGCTGACTGAGAATCGGATTCCAGCAATGGACAGGGTGACTCCTCTTCTCTTATAGCTATCGGTGATGCCACTAATTTCCTTCATGCTATTTCACAGGATGCTGGACGTACTTGAAGATATGATGCATCTAAGGGACATTAAGTATGCTCGTTTGGACGGATCCACGTCGCGTCCACGGCGAGCTTTAGATATTAAACTTGTATGTTTTACATGAGGTATTTGTATTGAGTAGGACTAATGTCTCGATTGCTTTAGTTCCAACACGAGAAATCGGGTAAACTATATTTATCGAAGCTCATGGAAGTATAGGTCAATCTGATGAGACTCAGAATTGCAGGTCTACCTCATCTCAACTAAAGCCGGTGGCTTAGGTATGGCATTTGACTGTACAATTTCTTTTTAAGTTTGATGTCTTACCCGTTCTAGGCATCAACCTCACCAAAGCTTCAACGGTCATTATGGTCGACTCTGATTGGAATCCACAGAACGATCTTCAAGCAATAGCCCGGGCGCATCGAATCGGCCAGAAGAAAACAGTCAAGGTTTGTCAGACGTCAACAGTGTTATGTTGTGCAATGCCCTTATGAGTCCGTAGGTCTACCGTTTAATTTGCGGCGGGAGCGTTGAAGACCAGATGCTTGTGAGTGACTCATGGTTTCGAAGCACGAATTATTTCAACCTGATTGTACCAGGATCGTATACGACGTAAATTATTTCTCTCAGTCAAAATTATGGGATCCGACAATCCTAGTTCTAGCTGCTCTACCTCCTCTACATCTGACATGAGTTCTGGCGCTCTTATGGACATTCTGCGAAAAGGAAGCAGCGCCTTGTTACCAGGTTCTGAAATGGAGTTGGGCAAATTCATTCAAGCACCCATCGCCGAGATTTTAAGCTTGTCAAAGGCTCGTGAGGATGCACGAGATGCAAAACTTGAAAGAACTTTTCAACCGCCAGGAGGGACGGAGCTTCAACAAGGCAGTCCTGATACTCATGCGCAACAACTTTTGAAGGATGCAGAGGAGGAAGAACAACGCCTCTTAAGCGGAGCGGCACAGGTTCGATGTCATTTGTTCGAGGGCCAGATGCTTGAGCGGGGATCTTCGAGTAGTAATAAGCAGATTGCAGAGGAGTGGACGAACTTGCAGAAGAGAGCTTCGAAGAGCCGCGAGACGGTGGTTGTTGATGGTATGACATTCATTGTCACTCAACCACCGCCTGTTGTCCAAGAGGTATAGTGACTAGTCTCTTAGATTCTACGTTTGATATAATGTTCATTATTCTAGATCTCTCTGAAAAGCCAGAGCACGTCAAAACCGAAAAAGGAACCCATAGGCTCGGAAGATTACTGTAATGTATGTCAGGATGGTGGGCAACTTTTCTTGTGCAAGTTTTGTCCTCGAGGTGTGGACTTACTTCCATCAGTCTTCCCTGTAATTTCTGAGACACATAACCTCTTCTCTAGTCTTCCATGCTGCCTGTCGAGGCGTGAAAGCTCATGAATTAAAGAGAGGCTTTCATGGGTGTCATCAGCATGAATGCTGGGATTGTTCTAGGGGAACGTCGGACGCAGGCGGAATGCTTTTTCGGTATGTTCTTTGTCCGTATGGCTGACGTGAAGATGTTGATGATACAACTCAGATGTCGAACATGTCCTCGAGCCTTCTGCGAAGACTGTCTTCCTGAACCGTTTGACCCCATCGGAGAGACATTGCCAGAACTGTGAGTGCTGTTGGTTTTCCATTGCCTGCTCGTCTTAGATTCGATCTTTTTAGTCTTCTACTGAATTTTCAGGAAACTCCATCAGCGTACTTCATCAATTGTGCACATTGCAAGAAAATGGCAGAGGAAGACTTGCAATGGAAGTTGGAATGGGACAAGACTATCCAGGTTGCAGAAAATGCATTAGAAAAGATCCAAAGAGAGAAACCGTCAGCTGAGTGAGGAGATTTCAAGATCTTGAAAAGTACCTATTATGAGCCAAACAAATCGCTTTGAATAACCTTGTAGCATAACCTGTATCCGTACATATAATTGCTCACGAGCTTCATATGGTGAATGGGCTCTAGATGTCGGGCTCTCTCAGTACTTGTCAACAGAGTTTGGCTATCAAAATGCACCAGTCAAAACCACTGTGCCGGAAGAAAGAATGTTGCGAGGGTATGAGTATCACTGTGAGTGGTCCGGGGGAGATAAAGGAAAGAGGAAAAAGCCTGTAAGAGAGGCAAGGGAGAGGAAAACGAATGTGCTTCCACTCACGACGGTGTTTGTGTCCGTCCAGTTGTCTCACAAAGTCTTGGCTTGACTTTAGTCTTTTGAAAGCACCTTGAATGGTTGAACTTGAGGTGCGAACAGCAAGATACATCAAGATTATGATAACATACCCTTCCTGCGTGCTCACCGTTATTGGAAGTTGTATATCATGAACATCGAATAGTCATGCATAAATTATCATATGTACAGTACATGAATGTTAAATAATGGTACGTTCTGCCTCTTCCTCTTCTCACCGTAATTAGACTTTAGTAGTATGCACGTTAAACACCAAAGTAGAATGGGATAAAGACAACGATTCGGACGTTGAGGAAGGGCCGATGATAGAGCGTTTGCGCATCGACCGATCGACTTTCAACGCAAGTCCCCATACTGCCCAGGCGCCATATCTACGATTGAATAAGAGTTTAATGGCTTGACCCAGTCGTGATTATTTAGGACGAATGACTCACACTTGCGTACACATCAACAGCACGGTCATAATCACCAGAAGAACAGATAATGCAACATCGTCTGAGGAAGAGTGAAATTGAACAAGGTGTTGCGCCCAGTAAGCCAGAAGGTATGCGGCGAAGGTGAGTTTGAAGATACTAGGATGAGAGTATGAGTTGAGTTCGATTTAGTAGTTAGTTTATGTACTCACAATGATTGAACAGCGGCGAAGTAAAGAACATTACGGGTAAGCTTGGAAGAACAACCTAGTCGATCTATGAGAAAACGAGTCAGTGGGAGGGTAATATAGGTGACGGATAAATAACAACATACACATCAAGAGCCCAACGAAGACGCTCTGCTCTGTCGTAGCTTGGAACAACCAAATCTGACCTGCTCCCATCAACGCCGGATGCCTCGTATACGACAGTACACTGAGCAGCAGCACGATTGCGAAGATCGTACAAAAATGATGTGTCATCAGAGGCCATCTCATCGAAACACGGTATGTTAGTTCAAATATGTACAGTCCCGAGATGATGAGTGCTGCGACTTTGAGGAGAGCGACCTGAGTGAAGGTGTAGGAATGTGTGGTGAGGATGGGGGAGGCGATAAGCTGGAGGACGAGGGTTGTGGTTGTGAACAAGATCGCTATGACATATGTTACTGTGTTTCGTTGGTTTGCGAAGGACATGTCGTGATAGGCAAAAGAAAATTGGCGGAAGATGAATTCGACGGCTTTTGCTACGACGTATAACAGGAGCATATAGAGGACACAAGAGACGGAAAACTATTGAGGAAACACACAGTTAGTACACACTAGGTCAAAGTCGACGCTCGATTTGGTACTGACGAAAGCAACCGTGGTTGTGTAAACCACTTCCGTTTCCACTTTGACCAATTCCATTTGATTCTTGGCAGGGACATCCTTCACATCAAGAGCATTGTAACTTGCGTTATACGCGAGAAGTGTGCTATTGAAGGGCATAGTCTCCGTAACTTGGACATAGTCTCTGGCAATGCACATATCGCCTCCCGTGGGACCAATATGAGGACAGTGCACTTCAGGGCGGTATTTAACCATATCTATTCAGATCAGGTTCTCTGAAGAATTTTAAAAGTGACGACAAATACATACTTTTGTGGATATACCGACACCACCCATTATCCATTCCTCCTTCCCAAGGCTGTCCGAACGGAAGCTGGGTCATGAACTCCATACATGCATCATTTGAGGCGTATACCTGATTCACACCAGTGCAGTATTGCGTGGACATTTCACACACGTCCACCGCTGTCTTTAACGCGATGAGCTCCGTAGTGTTCAACGTCGTGTTGGCTCCACTAGTCGTGTTCGCTGTTACTGTATTAGTCGAATTCGGATCCAAAGTAACATTTAGCTCCTCTGCGATCTTTGGAGCCAACAACGGTATGATGTAAGTGAAGAATTCACTCCATCTGCGGAGGATAGCGTCGTAGGAGATGATTTTCATGTCATTGTCGAATGAGACGAATAGATCGATTTGTAGTGGGACGGAGAGGTTGATGGTTGGGTAGAGAAGGGTGTTGACCAGACTTACTGCAATGACAGGAGGCTCAACCACAAGTGATTGAGTAGCGAACGAGGGGATTGGGGAGCCGATCAGTTGGGTGGTGTTTGATAAAGAGCTTTCAACGAATAGGCCAAACAAATATTCCGTATTCAGCTCTTGCCCGACAAATGTGGTTGTGATATCAATGCGCCCTACAACTTCCTCAGAAAGAGGGGATGAGATTGAGCCATCGATAACGGAGGAAGGATTAGTGAACCTGAAGGAGGTAGTGATTCAACACTTGTCGTCAATAAATCAAAGAAGACAGTATCACTTACGCAATAGCAAATGATTCGATAGCTTGTATATAGTCATAAGGTTGTCTATATGCTGTTGTTGAAGATATTAGTTGAAGGATCAGAATGAAAGACGTCAAAGGGCGCAGAAACATTAGATAAATAGAAGAAGACGAAGGGTAGAAGACAGATGGAAATGGTAGGATACTGGAAAGGTAGAGAGAGGATGATGAATCAAAACTGAGATCTTCTTATACTTACTCAGAGTCCAGATACCAGCTTCTTAGAGAGCTCTCGATTCAATGCTAATTGATTGTATCGGATTGCCCAATTTTGCGTACGCCGGGGCGCTGTGACTCTGACACGATTCGGGAATATTAAGTAGTATTCAAATACTCATTGTGTTCCCGCAAGTGCTCCAGCTGGAGTGCTCCTGTCTCGATGAACACGGAGAGGGGTTAGATCATGAGCTCAAGGCTATGCAAGTTCTTCCGTGTTGCGAACCCAAGTCGTTTTTCCGGGGAGTCTCGAAATCATGGATCCCAGTGGACCGATGGTACGCCGAGCTTGAGAACAGAGCGATTAACAGTGTAGGATAAAATGAGCTCAGAGTGCCCTCATATACGACTCTCTTCTGTGACACCGGGTTTTTATGTAGATGTGAAACTTGGAACAGCTGAACCTGGAGCAGTTGACTCAATTGCACCAAGCTAACATACCCGGCGATATGACAGTGAATAGAGAAGCTGAATGGCCACGCCTGTTGCAGCCTGGCGCCCAGAATCGTGGACAAGTATTGACAGTCGCGTACACGAAAAAAAGTTGTAAACTTTTCTCGTTCTTACGTGACACACTCAAGCATGTGGCCACTGCCGTGACCGTTCTTTCTGCAGTACCACCAGCATGTCTCTTCACGAACGTGAGCAATTATCTCTCGACCACCGAAGAGTTATAGCACACAATCGTCCCCAGCTTCCCCCGCTTCCAGATCTTCGTTTCGAATTGACTTACCTTCGAAGCATTCAGCCCTATGTTTACTTTCACCGCCGTCCATCCAAAGCAGAATTATCAGATTGTTCTCATAAAGAAATTACACCAATGAATAAACCCGAAGCCATTCTTCTCCCTCAATCACAGCCTGTCGAGGTAATAGAGATAGAATGGATGCATGTGCTATGGGTTACGGTTCGAGACCAGATTATAAGTCCTTTGATACAAGGAACGCTTTGGTGAGTGTCATCGTTGAATTTTCATGCACGTGTAGTTTAAATTTTATCCAGGGCACTGGTATCCTTTTATCTTTCTCCGTTCTCAGCTCGGGTTGGACATGGACTTGTAGATCATCTGCCTTCACGTTCAACTTGGACTAGGAAGGAAGGACGAGGGGCAGGACTATTACGCGATTAGGCAAAAGGTCTAGGGCTGTCCTCAAATACCAGATAATTGGGAAAGGTTCACAGTTAGTTGTTCACGATCAAGTCAAGGCAATGCTTTCTGGACTCTGCTGTTCTTTATAAACTTTCCAAAGTTGGTTTGCTGAGTCTGTTTTCGAATGAGGAAGAAGCTCTGCTTGATAGTTTCGTACATCGATTATAGAACAACTATATACACTTCACTGACGTTAACAACCCCTTCTTCTGGCCAGCTTTTACTTGCGTGATGAAAATTGATGGTTCACGTGAATGGGATGAGTCAGCGTGAGGGAATGTCTTTCGACTGCTTAGTACGAAGTGACATTCTGGATCGCAGGGAAGAGGGAATTTCGAGTTGGGGGCAAGATCAGAAAGCTTGAATGCGACGCCCGGTGCTTGCTCCTCGACCTTGGTATGAGAGCCTAAATCACCATCCTTCCGATCTTCTGCAAATATTCTACCTTAGGGGATTTGGTGATCCTTTTCAATCTCATCCTTATCCAAAAATCTGATTGAAAGAGTAGCCTCAGGCATTTCGGCCACATTGGAAGGGAAAACAAGCCAAGAGAAAAGGCCATGACAGAGAATGCATAGTTGTTGAATTGGGTGGTATAGAAGAGGTGAATGAATCGGGTGTGACAGCGAATATGGTGTTTTCTCAATGCAATCACCTTATTGCTCTTGCACTATCATCTTTCTTCAATCCAACTCTCTTGTGTTTGTCAAACTATTAACAGATTGTCACTGTTTATCTTCTGCAACCACATTTTCTTTATATAGCCTTATTTTTCACTTGATGTATATGAACAGATTTACTTGATTATGAGCAACTCTTATTGTATATCCTTGTGAGAATAGTGCAAGATAGTTCTTATGGACTCATTTACCATATATAAGATAAGGTATTTCATAGAATGATCCTTAACTCTAATCTCATTTACTCTCCTCAGTAGATAGTCCTGTATCTGGGTTACTTCTCTTCTGCTCTATTAACATCCTCTTTACTCCTTGTTGACTGTGTGATACCTAGTTATTATTTGTGAGAGCTAGCAAGTTGCTGACAGTATGTCTTTACTTATTTCATTTATTTGAACTGTCAATATAACTTTGCCATTGGAATCAGGAACCATAACCAGCCTGTCTTTCAACAATTAGGAATACTGGTATATAAGCCTTAGTGTTTAGTAGATAGTTCTCTAGTTTAAATATCAACTTAGATCATCACTAGAACTCTGTCCAGGACTCTTCAGTCTCACTCCTCAGTTGTCCAAACTTATCTGGTCAACTTCTGGATGTCCTTACTCTACAAAGGTAAATGGAACTGTATGACATAGTGGGGGCACTACCGATAGTGGTGCTAAGGTTCTTGTTTGACTTCATTAATATTTCTACCTACTAACCAATCATTAACCATATGATACTGTACGAGCTTGGGTCCAGCCATACATATTAGGATTCAGGACGGTCCTAAGGGTGAGAGCATGATGGGAGGAAGTAAAGAGTTGATTCGACAAGTCTAATGAGGGAGGTACAATGCTCTATATATGATACCAACTGTACCTAGGAGTAGAATAAGGAGAACTACATGAGTACATCGATCGGAGAGGAACTAAGATGTGTAAGAATTGAATGCGGGTGTACGAGACGTCTTGGTTTGTGTTATGATCATGCACAAAGGGATCGTCGGGAATGATCACAGGATGATCGCAGGAAAATACAAAGTAAAATACTTCGCAAGGTAAAACAATCCTATACAAAGTAGTCAGACCTTGACTCCACTATTAGTAGAGTCCTCGACACTTCGCGTGTCCACAAGAGAAGAAAAGTAAATGTGTTCAGTTCGCAATGATCATCGCGGAACATACTGACAACAAGGATGTTAAAACAATGATACAGATAGATGATTATTTGGTATCACTATCGAAGTGCTATCAAGGTTGATATTTAAACTGAGGACTACCTATTCGATACCATAGCTTTATACTAAAGGTAAGTCAGGATCGCGAAGCGATGCCATGCCCGAATGGGTTAGCTCGTAAGTCAAGAACAAAGGAAGAGATATAAAAGGGATAGTGTAAATCCGATAAGAATGATAAGAGATAACAAGTAATTGCTTCGCGAAGTAATTGCCTAGTGGTAAAAGGATATAAGTAATATCTAAGTAGCGGAATAGTTCGCGAAGCTTTGTAAAACTTAGCTTGCATAGATATAACAGTTTGCTAAGTGGGTCTCGGAAGTAGGGCAGAGTGTTTTGACAATACACTTCCAAATCTATCCTACTCATTCAAGACATTACGGAACCTCACCAGAACAATCTTAACACTTACCTATAGTATAAAGCTATGGTATTGAATAGGTAGTCCCTCAGTTTGAATATCAATTTTGATAGCACTTCCAATAGTGATACCAAATGAATCTACTATCTGTATCATCATTTTTAACATCCCTCTTGCCAGTACATTCCACAAAGGTTATTGCAAATGGAAAACATTTTATCTTCTTCTCTCTTGGACATGCAAATGTCAGAGGTCGATGTCGACACACAAAACCACAAGCAGCTAAGTGTCTCAGATGTCTCAGAGAAGAAACCCAGAAGTCAAGTTGAATAACGAAGCTAAGGTCACTACAAGACCTTAGCTGACCTTATATACAAAAGTACTAATCTAATCTACAATAGAATAGTTGGTCAAACACTATGACAAACAAGTCCGTGATAGATACGAGCACGGATGCTAACCGAGTATGAGTAATCAAGAGGATGTTAGCGGCGGGTTGTTAACCGAGTACGGGACCCGATGAGTAACATAGAATGCGTAAAGGAAAACAAAGAAGTAGAATATCTAGACACCCAGTCACAGGACACAAGTGCCCTACGACAGGTGCCTACGTGCTAAGAGTTACTTGTAGTGTTAGTCATTCCTGACAGCAAAGTCTTGAGGACTCTACTAATAGTGAAGTCAAGGTCTGACTACAAGTCTTAGGATCATTTAACCTCGCGAAGTATTCTCCTTCACCTTTTTCTGTGATTAACCCCATGACTCCTTTCCAACAATCCATTAGTGCATGATCATAACACATCCCTGGAACCAATAGAGTACTGCCAGAATACACATTATTTGATGATAATTCAGATAACACACACTGGGACCTTCACTCCATGTATTTGCCTGTCTATACAGGTTTGTAGGTGCATAGCAGATGCATCTAAACTTGCAGAACCAGTGGATACTGGGTGTTCCAAAAATTCAACAGAATCTGTTGCTGTTATATCTATGCAAGCTAAGTCTTTATGAGGCTTTGCGATACATTCCACTACTTAGATATGTCACTTATATCCTGTCACCACTACGCAATTACTTTGCAAAGGATTTCTGACACGAAGCATTTACTCATTATCTTTTCTCATCCTTATTGGATTCACACTATTTCTTTTATATCCTTTCCTTTGTTCTTTACTTATGAGCTAACTCATTCAGGCCTGGCATCACTTTGCAATCCTGACTCACCTTTAGTATAAAGCTATGGTATCAAATAGGTAGTTCCTTAGTTTAAATATCAACCTTGATAGCACTTTGATAGTGATACCAATTAATCATCTATCCATATCATTGTTATAACATCCCTACTGTCAGTACATTCTGTGATGGTCATTGCAAATGGAACACATTTCCCTTTCTTCTATATTGGACACATGAAGTGTCGAGGACTTTACTAGTAGTGGAGTCAATGTCCAACTACCTAGTCAGGATTGTTTTACCTTGTGAAGTAATTCTCTTCGCTGTTTCTCGCGACTAACCCCGTGACCCAATTCTGATGATCCATTAGTGCACAATCATAACAGTTGCCAGAATGGATGGTTGGTTGTATACACTTTCTGGGGCCTCACTAACACAAATAGGAGGATGTAATTACTCAGTGTAATACTCAGTCAGCAGCTTCAGACAGAATTTCAGACTTTGGTATGAAAAATGGACACAAGAGAAATCACCAACATTCTTTCTCCAAGCTCATCAGTGCCAGGGATGTGGCCAGTGTACTCATGGAAGGAAATGTGGCTTTGTGGAAACATCTCATCCCAGGATTTGTTGAATGCTGCCACAATTCTTGGACCCACAAAGAGAACTGCAAGTACAATGTTTGAGACAGGAAACTGCTTTCTAAGGAGATTCATCCCCCTCTGCGGCTGCAGTGAAGGAAAGGATGTAGATGAAATGTCAAAAGTTTGAAAGTTTAGGTATTGTGGCCCTGGATGTCAGAAGAAGAATTGAACAGCACACAAGAAGAAATGGCTTGATACGGCGAAGATCTGTTTCACAGGCACTGGGATGTATTTGACTTTTGGTAGGCCATGTGCAGCTGGCATTTACCTCCCTGTTTTCATCTTGCTAAACTCTATCTTCATGTTCACCATGTTTTGTTGTATGTGAGATATTGTATAAGAGAAATACACAAGAAACAATTCATGTACTAGGTATGAACTTCTCTGTTTTTCTCATCTACCCTTGCCTCTTAGCTCATCTGTCTCTCCTACAAATTGCCAGAGCTTGAGCTCGGTACTCCTTTAGGATTCCCATAGGATTATCTTGACCTTTCTGTTGCTCCAAGCAGCCTAGCAATAGATGGTCATCTGATAGAAGCTAATAGACCACTTTTCCAGGTGTTGTCCAATGAAACCCCATCACTAATTGTCGGCCTGATGGTCTAGTAGTATGATTCTCCCTTCGGGTTGTTGCCGCTCGTTATTTCGAGTTCATTGGGAGAGGTCCCGGGTTCAATTCCCGGTCAGGCCCATGGTGGTTCCTGCTTATTTTTGTGGAGTTGACGACCACCTACACCAGTGATATTAACCGGACTTTTTATTCTTGATACACGCCTATGTTGCTGCCTCTAGCTTTCCACATCCGATCCGCCGCCACTGTTGCGTTGCAATGTTCACGTATCAGGTCCCCAATCATAAAATCACGCTTGAGCTCGAAAACAGCACGCGTCTGCTCCCAGTACATATCCTCATACGAATTGCGCTTCCTTGAGACAAAAAAACAGTAAAACAACGGGCCTGACCGGGAATTGAACCCGGGACCTCGTCGAACGTTCTTCTCGAACCCTAACAACGAATCATACTCCTAGACCATCAGGCCGTTGGGAACGAAATAGCAGTTGCCCTCAGATCCATCTTCATGTGCGGCGATTCAAATGAGTGTCACTGTTGCGAATTAAACGTAGCATCAGTGTATGTCTGCCCAAGCCCTATCACGGTGCCTTCCCCTCCCACTAATCGAAATGGCCGCATAAGATACGAGTTCCTTCCTAGACCTCCGAGCAGCTTCTCTGTCGGGCCCCTAGGTGGCCGGACACAGAAATTGAACTTGAACAAAGGGTAAAGAACAGTGTACATGGCCGGAATCAATTCATGATCCATTGTCGTACTGCTTTTGAAGCGCCGACGTCCGGGTGAAGTAGGACAGCGGAAAGCCAGTATTCGAGCTGTCTACGGCGTTGATCAAGAAAAGCTGGTCGGTAACGGGCGAATGGTGCTTTTGGGGGAAGTGGAGGGACATATCGTTGTTGATGACGCTGACGATACAGTCAAAAAAACTATCATTGATCGCGCTGATATAGATCTCACGGGTAAAGAACGTTTCAACCCAGCGTGGAGCTGCACGAAGGCGTTATAGCGTTTGTGGGCGTGTATTGTTGTACCCTTAAGTCAAGAGTCTGTGAATGGATAAAGGATACTGATTGAGACGAACGTACTTGTTTTGTTTTCACAACGCAATCGTATACTGAGGGACCCCTTAATGAGCACAAGAAGGATATCATAGCGTTGAAAAATCGTACCAACGTATGCTCCCCCTCCGAGTTTGTCCTTGTCGCCCACATTCGTCCAGCCACTAATCTGCACATCCCGTGCGAAAGCTAAACTTTCTCCAACATTATCACCAAGCCAGATGCTCGTACTCTCGGAAGCCGAGAATATAGAGGCTGGTCTCTCGTATTCTACTGAAGGTCTGGCTCTCGAAGGCATCCTTTCCTCGAAGCACATTTCATCGTACAACCTGGCCTCTTCTTCAATGTCGATTCCGTGGTTGCGTATTATCTCTAACCTCTTGTTCGAGTTGGCAAAAGGATGAGAATAAGTATTCTGAAAATTGGGAGTGCCCGGTGTTTTGGGCATTGTAGGGGTTAAGGGGGATGAGCAAGCGGAGGAGGATAGAGAGGACATGATGATGGAAAAGAAGGGACTGAAATAATTTGTGCCGCTCCACAAACTTGTCCTGACTCGGAGTTCGGAACGGGTCTGGAATGTCACACACAACTACAAAAGCTCAGTATCTATAAAATTCGTGTCTTGAAACAAAGAAAACCCGTCGAACAATGCGCTAAGAGTTGAATTATAACTAACACGAAAGGACACAGACTAATCGTACTATACAAGTGATGAACGATGTCTTATAACACAATACAGTCCAAAACAAAGATAACACGGTCGTATAACGTCGCTAACAGCCTTACGGCTGCTCTGAACTGGAAGATCCTTCCTGCAAGCTTTGAGTAGACGAGGTATCTATGGGTATTATAACTTCAGCCATCCCCACTTCGACATGCGGAAGGTCCTCTTCATCAGCACCTTCCTTTGACCGACTAGCCACGGCCGCCAAAGCACCAGGCATAGCAATTAATACGGCAACTTCCAAATGTGTTGGAGCGGTCATTTCTGCGTGCGGTAGTGTTTGATGTGGTTTCATCTCAACAGTGTGGAAGTTGTTCAAAGCAGGAGAGTTAGACTCAGAGTCGGAAGGGTGGTGCGAGCCAGGTGAGATAAGTCTCCACATTCCTACAACTACGCGTCCAGGAGCAGTAGCCACGGAACGTAGACGGCTAGCTGTTGTATCAATAGAAGTTGAATTTCCGTTGATGTTACCGCCACTAGAGTCGGACGTAACACCATTGTGTTGAAATGTGTTAGACTGCGGTATTATGGCAGACGATATCGAAGCTGATACTGGAAGAATATCTGCCCATCCACCTTCTTTCCCATTCCATTCGCTACGGGCCGTTGCTTCCCACATCTTTGGTTTCATGGCCAGGTCCACCCTCCCTCGAGCGGTTGCTATCACACTTGGTGGAACATACGTGCCATTTCTAATCGCTTCCTCAACCATGCGACGATGACGCCGTCTAAGAAGAAGAGAGCGAACAACGATAGCGGCGGAAACGCCGAGGAGCAGAACAAGCGTAGCAAGGAAGGTATAGACTATTGAAAACTGTCTAGTATAGGCCATTCATTTGATACAGAGAAAACGTACGGTAGAGAGAAGCAGAGTTCGCAATATTGTCGCCCCCAGAGTCCGAGCCTGAGTTGTTGCTCGTGGAATTTCCACCGCTAGGAGTGCCGGATTGGATAGATGTAGTCGAAGAAGTTGCAAATCCAGTGGTAGTTATTGAGGCGAAAGTAGAGAGGCTGGAAGATGAAAGCGATGCGGTCGAAGCCATGATGGTTAACGACAAGATGTGGATATCTGGAAGAAGAGTAAGCCACCTAAGACAGGCGAATAGAGTGATACTGAAGGCTTGTAGATTTTCCAGACTTACTTTACAAAAATAGTTGGTCGTAAGAGAGTCGTTAATTGGCCTTCGGTTCACTAGGACTTTGAAGTCGTCTTAGTCGATGACGAGATAGTGACAGTCCAACGACAAAGGTGATGCCAGGGTACAGGGCCAGTTATAACGACGGGTAGATGTTACTGGATTGGTTGCTCGAGAAGTACACGTCCCGCAGCAGATTAGACCGGATTTGGATACAGCTGGACACGCTCAGCGTTGACAGCAGAAATTAAGATGAGAGGAGGAACTTGTTTCTCAGGTATTATATCAGTGTGTGATTGTCCGGGATTTTGCACAGCCTCTGGAACTGGCGTCTCCTGCGTCACGTGCCATACCTCGAACAACCCATGGGTGATTTCGGTGTTCGCAGAAATGGAATCCATCTGTCCGGAAAGTGTTGCCACCTCTGGGTTGACACTGTCTGTACAAGCTACCATCCCCAGGGTGGCCATGCTTGGACATCAAGGTTGCCACGACGCCAACAATGATCTGTAACCCTCTCAGAACTAGCCCCAATTGAAATGATCGTGACAGGAAGTGAGGTAACATAGTCACGTTCTAAATACTTTACATGATACAAGGTCAAAATGATAAGATGGAGTGTTGATAGAGTGCCATGCAGCGGCACAGTTGACGCACTCGAGAAGGGCATGGTTGATTTTCCTTTTTTCTTTTTTTGATATTTGATTTTTGGTCCGGCGGGTTCGTTCCGGCATTGTTTTAACTTGTCGATGGGTTGGTCAATACAGTGGCAAAAAGACTACCAGTAAATTTCTTTGACAAAATCATTGAAGATTAATTCATAGGTCCAGGATTATACCTTAATTAAGACTCTTCATCCTCTTCCTCATCAAAATCACTACCCAATCTCTTTAAACTCAATAATCTATATGTCACGAAACAATCTTTTCATTATTCATTTCTTTTATTATTCTTTTTCCTTTTCTTTTATTTACTTACCTAATCACTGAGGCGCTTACACCAGCGCTCATTATATTCTCATTATCATTTAGGTTACACGCATCAACCTTATTGTTCTCGCATTGTCGTTTCACTTAGATGCGACTCTCTCGTGCCTGTCAGCTCATTGACAGGACGATGTCATTATTGTTCCGCTTCCATGCTTCTTTTTATATTGCCTTATTGTTTACTCACCTAATACCTACAGCTTTACTTATGGATACAAGCGACTCTTATTGTAGATCCTCACGGTTACGGCGCGAGACATCTCTCACGGCTTCATATCCCATTAGTATATAAGACTTAGTATTTTGTAGTTATATTCCTTAGCTCTATTCTCGTCTATTCTCCTTGGTAGCTAGACTAGTATTGGGTTGTTATATCCATCCTCTTTTTGCTCTTTCACCCTCTCGTTCATCATCTATTGTGTGATGCCTGGTTATCTCTTGTGAGAGCTAGCGAGTCACTGACACTATAATGGTTAACACATTTATGCACTTTGATGTATTTATCAATTCCATTCTGCCCATAATCTCTTGCATCACTGTCCCTAAATCAAATCTGGTAAGTTTGTGTAGCTTGGAATTGAATCATCAACAAGCTTACCCTTGAGACAAATTGTTATGATTGTGTACTAATGGATTGTCAGAAAGTGGTCACAGGGTTAATCATGGGAAATGGCAAAGGGAAATACTTCGCGAGGGTAAACAATCCTAAGACATTTAGTTGGACCTTGACTCCACTATTAGTAGAGTCCTCAACACTTTGCATGTCCAATAGAGAAGAAAGATAAATGTGTTCCATTTGCAATGACCTTCATGGAATGTACTGACAGGAGGGATGTTAAAATGATGATATGGATAGTTGATTAAATGGTATCACTATTGAAGTGCTATCAAGGTTGATATTTAAACTAAGGAACTACCTATTTGATACCATAGCTTTATACTATAGTTAATTCAGGATCGCAAAGTGATGCCAGGCCTGAATGGGTTAGCTCATAAGTGAAGAACAAAGGAAAGGATATAAAAGGTATAGTATGAATCCAATATGGATGAGGAAAGATAACAAAGGAATGCTTTGCATTGGAAATCCTTCACAAAGTGAATGCATAATGATAAAAGGATATAAGTAATATACCTAAGCTGTGGAATGGATTGCAAAGCTTAGTAAAGACTTAGCTTTGCACAGATATAACACAAATGGAGTCAGAACACAGTGGTCATGGCTGACATTAAGGATTCAACCTAGTACTATTTATTACCTATTAACTAGGTTGTTACATATTAGTATTAGTATTACTATTACTGTTAGGCCCTATGCCTAACAAGTTTTTATCTTATTTTGAATAGGTATTTAATAGTCTCTAAACTTAGGGGCCATCTCAGACTACTGTGAAAAGAGATAAATAAAGACAAATATGGCTTGCACAGACATCAATTAGAGAGTTATTCCAGTGAGTCTTCAACCATTTTTCATGGTCAGGGACTCATCAGGACCATCTCTAGAGCCTCTTTCTGTGCATATAACTTGCAGCCTAAATGCCTTGAGGCATCCCAGCAAAACCTGTCTACCTCTGTATCATTAGCAAGGAGCTTCTTTCTGCACATATAACTCACATCCCAAATACCTGAGGTGTTCCATCACAATCTCTAAATCTCTGTATCACTAATACAAGGGGGCATGGAATGGGTTACTCTAGTGAATCATCAACCACTTTTTATGGTGAGATACTCATCAGAATCATCTTCAGAGCCTCTTTTTGCACATTATATTTCCGGAGAAGGAGGAGAAGGAGAAATCAATAGACCACTCAACTGATGGAGAATAAGTTGCCTTTACCTATTGCACACAATGATGATCTATTCACTGAATGCATTTTAGGTCCACTCAAAAAGCAGAGAGGGTATACTTGGGTTTTCAGTCATTGGGCACACTGCTTGAGACTTCCTTGCAGTTCCAGGTGCTAGTGTTGCTGTTGAGCACCTTTTTATGGGTTCACATTACCTATGCTAAGATCTTCATTCTTCAATGAAAACAGACACTATGTCATATGTATGTGAATCGAGACATTCTGCGATTCCGCGATCCATTCACCTACTTCGCAAAGAGTTTCTAAGTTAGGACTCTTTGATTGATTACTTCACAAAGAGGTCCTAAGCCCAGGAATACTTCATTATCTTTCCTCATCATTATCGGATGAGTACTATACCTATTATATCCCTTCCTTTGTTCTTTATTCCACAAGTTAGTCTATTCGGAGTTAGTATTGCTTCGTGATGCTTATATAATGCATAGTATAAAGCTACAACATTGAATAGGTAGTTCTGTAGTTTTAATATTGACTTAGATCTGCTCTATCTTCATATTACAGATATCCACTATCCATGATACATTCTCAACACAGCTCTGATGTTCTGCAAAGCAACCTTTGCAAACTGATGCTGCTATTACCTTTATATTGGACCATTGACATGTTGAGGGTACTACCAATAATAGTGTTGATGTCCAACTACCTTTCTGTCACTCCGTGAATCATTCCTCCCTTTGCGAGGGAATTATCCCCTTGCATTCCCAACCAATTCCGCAATTATATTGTGATTATTCCGTGATTAAATCGCAGAATAATTGTGATTCCGGAGTTGCATGATCTTAACACACTACCACCAAGTCAATGTGCATAAAACACTGACTGCATGATGGTTTATTTGATTTTCATGCTTTCAAGGTAATTACTGGCCAGTTCAAGAAGAGCTCAGAAAACTAATTAATTACCTATCATTATTAATTACTAGGTCATCTGTAATAGTAATATGATAAGTTGGAGCCTTAGCTGACTGTTACAGGTATGCTTCCGCTACCTTGTATGGAACATCCGGAAGTTACGGAAACAACAATTATAATTCATTCCTATTCTTTCCTTATTGGTTCGGGACCAGACCGTATGACGACATCTGATGTTAACGGATATGATTACTTTTAATTCCCACCCTATTATCTTTTAATTATATTATCGGGAACTTTTTACAATACTTATTGTTTTATTCCAGATACTCATTGTTCTTCTTTTAACAATTAGGATTACTGGTATATAAGCATTAGTGTCCAGTAGATAGTTCTCCAGTTTAAATATCAACTTAGATCATTCTGATCTAGAGAGGTTATCCCTATAACTCCATCCAGGCTTTCCAGTCTAACTTGATAGTTGTCCGAACTTATCCGCTTGACTTCCGGACGTCCAAAATCTATGAACATCCACGGAACCACTACGACATAGCGGGAGCACTACTGAAAGTGGTGCTAAGGTTCTTGTTCGACTTTACCATTCCACTTTTCTACTGATTGGTAGTTACCATTCGAACCCGGAAACTATCGGAACACTGTATACTATACTATTCATACTAGACCTCATGGAACCTCACCGGAACAGTCTTAACACTGACATTCAAAGTGAGTACAATTCTTTTCTCATAAATCTTGCTCAATGTATGCTTAGCCACTGTGGTTAGTTCTAAGCATGTTTTGTTTGACATGATGTTCCACACTGGTTGAGGGTAAGTTTGTGTTAAGATCCTCCAACTCTGGAATTATGGAATAATCACAGAATTGGGTGGGAATGCAAGGGAATGATTCCCTCATGAAGGGAGGAACTGTTATGATCATGCACAAAGGGATTGTTGAATTAGTATTGCAGGGTTAATCATGAGAGGTGAATGAGTGAAGGAGAATACTTTGCAAAGGTAATGATCCCAAAGATTTAATAGGACCTCAACTCCACTATTAATGGAGTCCTCAACATGTCATGTGTCTGAGGAGATGAAGTAGAATGTGTTCCATTTGCAATGACCTTTGTGGAACATACTAACAAGAGAAGAGATTTTAAAATGATGATACAGGTAGATGATTAATTGGTATCACTATTGAAGTGCTATCAAGGTTGATATTTAAACTGAAGAAACTACCTATTCAATACCATAGCTTTATACTGTAGGATAGGTCAGGATCACAAAGCAATACTAGACCCAAATGGGTAAGCTCATCAGGAAAGAACAAAGGAAGGAATATAAAAGTGATAGTGCTCATCTGATAATGATGAGGAAAGATAATGAATAAGTACTTTGCTTCAGAAATCCTTCATGAAGGAAATACATAGTAGTAGATGATGTAAGTGATATAGCTAAGGTGCAGAAAGAATTGTGAAGCTTTGTAAGGACTTAGCTTCACACAGATATAACAGGAACAATTCATGGAGTTTAGGAGAAGTAATGGGACATCAGCACTATTATTGGTAGTGCCCTCAACATGTCAATGATCCAATGGTAAAGGAGGTAGTAGCAGCATCAGTTTGCAAAGGTTGCTTCACAGAATGTCAGAGAAGTGTTGAGGATGTATCATGGAGAGTGAACATCTGTAATACAAAGAAGGGCAGATCTATGTCATGATGCATGACATGTGATATGGGTACTTACTTCATTTTTCCTACATTTCCTCCTTCCTTTCCCTTTGCTATTTTCCGGATCCTTCTACACCTTTCTGTATCCTTCTACTTCTTCCTATCATCCTTCAGAGCTTTTTATTATGTTCCAGATACTTCTATCTGTTTCCCGCACTGTTGTTTACTCATCCGTGTCAGCAACTCGCTAGCTCTCACAAGAGATAACCAGGCGTCACGCAATGAATGATGAGCAAGAGGATGGGAAAGCGATGAGGATGAATAAAACAACCCAACTACAGGTCTAGCTACCAAGGAGTATAGACGAGAATAGAGCTAAGGAATATAACTACAAAATATCAAGTCTTATATATGTATGGGATATGAAACCATGAGGATCTACAATAAGAGTCGCTCATATCCATAAGTAAGGCTGTAGGTATTCGGTGAGTAAACAATAAGGCAATATAAAGGGAAGCACGGAAGCGGAACAATAATGACGTCGTCCTGTCAATGGGCTGACAGGCACGAGAGAGTTGTGTCTAAGTGAAATGACAATGCGAGAACAATAAGGTTGATGCGTGTAACCTAAATGATAATGAGAATATAATGAGCGCTGGTGTAAGCGCCTCAGTGATTAGGTAAGTAAATGAAAGAAAAGGAAAAAGACTAATAAAAAGATCATTTCGTGACAATCCGGACACTCATATATATATAGTACAGTAGTTAACACCTAGTTCCCCATCTTGACCTCTTGGTCTTTGGAGATAGGTTAGTACTTGTATCTTTGTTTACACTCAATATACTTACTTGGTCTTTGGAATGAGTTTTCCTTGTGCGATTCTAGTGATTGGCCCTTGTGCTATCACTGTTGTCTAGATCATTATCTCTTTCAGCCTTCATGTGTGGTGCTAGCCCCACTCTTCACCTCAGCTTGTGCTTGAGCCTGTGCTTTCCTCCATGCTTTCTCCCTTCATCACCACAATCTAAGTCAATATTAAAACTACAGAACTACTGTTACAAAAACATCCTTTTTTTATTATTTTTTTTTCTCTCCGTTTCTTTTAATATTTTCTTGCTTAAGCACTAAAGCACTTGCACCAGTGCTTGTTATATTTTCATTTCTGTCTAGATTACACATGTCAACCTTATTGTTCTCACATTGTCATTTCAGCTATATGCCATTCTCTTGTGCCTGTCAGTTCATTGACAGGACATCATCATCATTGTCCCACCTCCACACTTCTTTTATATTGCCTTATTGTTTACTTGTTGTATACTTACAGCTTTACTTATGGATATGAGCAACTCATATTTTATATTCTTGCAGTAACAGTGTGAGACACTTCCCACAGCTTCATTTCCCATACATATATAAGATAAAGTATTCTGTAGTTATATTCTTTAGCTCTATTCTCATCTATTCTCCTTGGTAGCTAGACTTATGTTGGGTTTTCATACTGCTTTACCATCTTATTCATCCTCTTGCTCATTGTCTATTGTGTGATGCCTGGTTATCTCTTGAGAGAGCTAGTGAGTTGCTGACAACTACCTATTTGATACCATAGCTTTATACTATGCATTACATAAGGATTGTGAAGTGATACCATCTCTGAATAGACTAGCTTGTAGAGTAAAGAACAAAGGAAGGATATAAAAGGAATAATAACTAATTGGATAATGATGAGGAAAGATAACAAAGGAGTCCTTCACATAGGAACTCTTTGTGAAGGAGTTAATTGTATTGCAGAATCTTGGAATAACTCAAACTGTATACATATCACAACACCCCTTTGAACTTAGTTTTGACTTAATATTGTATGTGTATGGTGGTGTTAGTATTACTGCACTGGCATTTTGCATTCACCCCCAAGTCAGCATATCACCATGTAGAACCTGCCTGCAGTTCTTGAAAGGTACTGGTTTTTGCTTTTTTGGTGGCAAGTTTTTTGGTAGATGATCAGCTTGATTCATCTGGATTGTGCTTTCCAGTAATATTGGTTGAAGTGCAGCTCTAAGTATCCATCAATGATGTAGGTAAGAATAAGCTCAGTCAACAGGTGATGGTACAACTGAGGGAGGTAAAACTCTGGGCTAGTATATATGTCAATTGCTGGGTCAGAGTATGTAATCTGAAACACCGGAAGTATAATGAGGAAAAACAATGAGGAGATTGCTAAACAGGAAATGTCAAAGCATACTGTAACATGCAAAGCACTTGCCTAACAAATGAGATTTGAGATGTAGCTGGAACTAGTGTTGGACAGTTCAAAGTATGCATTGGAGAAATTTGAGATGCAACAACTGTGGATAGCTGGCTTGTGAATGTAAATGGGCCTACAGGTGGCTTATTCATTAAAGCAATAGTTCCATTAGTGTCACGACATAGACTAGAGCAATGAAGTGTTTCCCTTTCTTCTATATTGGTGTTATATCTATGCAAGCTAAGTCTTTACAAAGCTTTGTGATCCATTCTGCTACTTAGATGTATCACTTATATCCTTTTACCACTATGCCATTACTTCGTGAAGGATTTCCGATGCAAAGCACTTGTTATCTCTTCTCATCCTTATCAGAGTCACACTATTCCTTTTATATCCTTTCCTTCATTCTTTACTTAAGAGCTAACCCATTCGGGCATGGCATTGCTTCACGATCCTGACTTACCTTTAGTATAAAGCTACAGTATTGAATAGGTAGTTCCTTAGTTTAAATATCAACCTTGATAGCACTTCGATAGTGATACCAATTAATCATCTATCCATATCATCATTCTAACATCCCTACTGTCAGTACATTCTGCGACGATCATCGTGAATGGAACATGTTTTCTTTCTTCTCTATCAGACACACGAAGTGTCGAGGATGCTACTAATAGTGGAGTCAAGGTCCAACTACTTAGTTTAGGATTGTCTCACCTCACAAAGTAATTCTCTTCGCTATTTCCCACGATTAATCCCACAACCTATTCCCAATGATCCATTAGTGCACGATCATAACAATTGGACACACAAAGTGTCGAGGACTCTACTAATAGTGGAGTCAAGGTCTGACTACTGTTATGGGTATGCCTCCGCTACTACTTGTGGAACATATGGAACCAACATTTCTAATTCATTCCTTTCCTTGCCATACCGGTTTGGGACTGGACCATATGATGCATCCGATGTTAATGGATATGATTACTTTTATTTCTCACCCTATTATCTTTTATTTATATTATTGGGAACTTTTTACAATACTTATTGTTTTATCCCAGATACTCATTGTTCTTCTTTTTAACAATTAGAAATACTGGTATATAAGCATTAGTGTCCAGTAGATAGTTCTCCAGTTTCAATATCAACTTTAGATCAATCTGATCTATTGAGATCATCATTGTAATTCTGTCCGGGACATTTCAGTCTTATCCCTCAGTTGTCCAAAATTATCCAGTCAACTTCTGGATGTCCTACACATACGAACATAAATGGAACCACTATGACATAGTGGGGGCACTACCAATAGTGGTGCTAAGGTTCTTGTTTGACTTCATTAATATTCACAACTACTGATCGATAGTTAACTGTATGATACTGTATGCTATTGGATCCACCCATACTATTCCAATCACCCAAGACCTTAATGGGACCTCACTGGAACAGTCTTAACAACTACCTAGTCTCAGGATCATTTTACCTCGCAAAGTAATTTTCTTCACTGTTTCATGTGATTAACCCCGCAACCCATTTCTGATGATCCATTAGTGCACAATCATGACAGACCTTAGCTAACCCTATATACAAAGTACAAATCTTATCTACAATAGAATTATGGGTCAAGGGTTATGACAAATACAAGTCTGTGATAGATATGAGCACAGATGCTAACCAAATATGAGTAATCAAGAGGATGTCAATGGCAGGTTGTAACTGAATACGGGACCTGATGAGTAACATAGAATGCGTGAAAGGAAAGTAAAGAAATAGAATACCTAAGTGCCTAATCATAGGACTCAAGCGCCTACTCACAGGCGCTTATATGCTAGGGGTTACTCATAGTGTAGTCATTCCTGACATTTCCAAGGTACATGTAACAGCCTTATTGCTCTTGCATTATTGTTCTCCTTAGGTGTGACCATGAATGGCTGGCAGAAAGCAGTGAGAAGGAGGCAGAGAATGCATGATAGTGGCAAAAATAATTGCATGGGAAGATTATTTCCAGACAAAGGTAAAAGTGTAATGAGTGGAAGAGGTAGGAAAAACCAAGATAAGAAAACAAAAGGATATGGAGAAAGTGTGTGACCAAAAAAGGAAATAGTTTTGCACAGCTTAACAGCTTCAAAAATGGCGCAAAGTTGTATACCAAAAACTCATTCTATAAATAGAACTCATAATGGCTGTATTTCATTTCTGCTTTGTGCTCTCATTATGCTATTTGCTCTCATTATGCTATTTGCTATTGTAGTTTGCAGTGCATCTCTTGGTCTGCATGCAAATATATGTTATATTTAGTTACACATTATGATCATTCTTAACTCACTACAGGCTGTTTACATGACTCACTGTAACTCTTCTATTGTCATGGGGCATAACTCTAGTCAGATGTTCTTTTGTAACAAGGAAGTCTCTAACTCAGAAGTTTTCTGCATTTCAACCTCTCTATCATAGCTATCACTCATCAGCAGATAGTAGGTAGATACACTGCCAACTGGGGTCCCATGAGGGAACTGCCAGGCCCACCTGCCCCATGACCATACCCCTCCAACACTACTTGGACATAACTTTATACTATAGTACCCCCCTGAGGCCCTACACCTTGCTTGGTGGCATCCGACACTTCCCATGTTGTATGTTCAGTACTTGCACTGGGAAGTTACTTTTTCACCGAAGTCTAGTGTTCACGTACTTCAGTAACTCGGTAATTCTAGAGGACCTCCCCAAGGGTGGGCCACTCTGGCTTCAATTTCTTTCGGAGGAAACAACACTGAAAATAGTCACATCTTGAAAGCCATGCACGGAACAACTGACAGTGCCTCCAAAGGCCGCTCACGGGTTAAGGGACTGAAAACGCAAACGAGCTCTAACCACCGTGGTAAAATTTTCACGCGCGCTAATCCGGGCGGAACGCAGAAGGACCCTATGCAAGCAAGGTGTACCCGCATTGACCGGCTTACTGACAGACACAACTGCGATTTGTGTGCACAGATCGTTCTCATGTGAAGCCCGGCTGTTCCGCAATGTCAACAGACATCCTCTCCTCTGTACCTCTACCTTTACCCGAGGCGTAGATTTCCGGCAACAATTCAGCGATGGGGAACTTCCACGACGAGATCCCTTCATTTCTCATCCCTTGGATACAAAAGCAAGAGGTATTCTGGGTAGCCACCAGTCCTCTCAGCGCCGATGGCCACGTCAATGTATCCACCAAGGGTCTCAAAGGAACTTTTCATATCGTCGATTCAAAGAGAGTATGGTATGAGGACTTGACGGGAAGTGGTTCGTGTAGTTCCTCATCTCACGGATCTCCAAAACTCACCAAAGGTCTTTCGTTGATATCATAGGTGTGGAAACCATTTCGCATTTGCGAGAGAATGGTCGCATCACTGTACTTTTGAATGCCTTTGAAGGTCCTCCGAGAATTGCACGACTTTTTGGAAAAGGTGAGATGGTTTGATTGTTGGGAGTCTTGGAAACGAACCACGTTCGTACAGGTTCTGTATACGAATTCGGCACACCTGAATACAATGAGTTACTCCCTCCTGACTTGCGGAAACCCGGCTCACGAGCGGTAATAATGGTGGATGTAGAAAAAGTGGGAACCGTGAGTCTGATATTTAGTCGTTATTGATCACTGGCCACAATCAATGCGATTCTCTAGTCTTGCGGATACGGAGTCCCCTTCTTCGAGTTCAAAGGGCATCGTGATACTTATTACAACGTCGCGTCACGCTTCGAGCAAGCAGATTTCTCCGCACAACAAACAGAGACGATGCCAGAACCGCCACCCAACCTTGATTCTTTACCGCCAAAGGGCTTACGACATTACTTCTTATCCCATAATGCGACTAGCATCGATGGTCTTACAGGCTTGACCACTGCACACGAGGCTCCCCGTGCTTGCAACATCACTGCTGTGAAGAAACAGTCGGAGATCAGACGCCTTTCGATTAGCCTAGCTAAGAGACTCAGTATAGATAGCTCACCCGAACTGTCTAAAATGATTCACCTAGTCGATTTGCGATTCCTAACAGGTACTATCATGGGGCTCCTCCTGGCAACATTATATACCAGATTTTCACAAGTATTGAATGGCTAGGGTATGTATTGTAGTAGTGTACCATTTCGAAACCATGTTCCATAATACAGCCTCCTTAACACCCAAAAGTGCCCAAACGTCACTCCGAAGTCAGTGCTCACACACCAGAAAGAGAAACAATTCCGACATCAACTGTATCTTATACATGCAGCAAGTTCCGGCCGCATCCGAGGAGTTCCGCACATCTTGAATCAAACCACCATCTTCAACCATGGGCCAATTCTTCGATGAGATCCCTGATTTTCTTATTTCGTGGCTTCAGAAACAGCAAATGTTCTGGACTGCTACAGCTCCTCTTAGTGGAATTGGACATGTTAATCTTTCACCAAAGTGCACGAGAGGAATGTTCCATATTGTCAACTCACAGAAGGTTTGGTACGAAGATATGAGCGGAAGCGGTACGTTTTATTTATCTCGTCTCTGAACTTTTCACAAATCTGGTCTGTTCTTATGCAGGTGTAGAGACAATATCCCATCTCAAAGAGCCTGGAAATGGACGTATTACGATTCTCTTCCATGCTTTTGAAGGTCCTCCTAAGATTTGTAGGCTTTTTGGCACAGGTGAGTAACAAATGTTTTTTTATGATCGCTTAAAAGATCTTGTTGAAGCTATCTCACTGCCTTTATCAAAGGCTCGGTCTACGAATATGGGACGCCCGAATATAACGAGTACATCTCTCCGGAAAATCGTGCCCCTGGGTCACGAGCTGTCATCGTTGTAGATGTTCACAAAGTCGGGACGGTAAGTAAATACTTAACTACTACTCGTTTACAGGAAAATCCCATTCTTACTCCTCGCCAGTCTTGTGGATACGCTATCCCGTTGTACGAATTCAAGACACACCGAAACCAATTGCTACAATGGGCTCAAAAAAGGGAATCTGCAGACGACGACGCCCTACGGGAGTTCAATGAACCTTCCTCGAATGGCTTATATTCGTATTGGAAAAATAACAATGCTCGAAGTATTGACGGCATTCCGGGTCTAGATAGCAAAACATTTGAGGATGCAGTCGACCTTTTCAAGACAAGAAGTCTGAGTTATGCAGATGATAAAGTGATAGCCACGTTTGGTCCTTCCGCTTATCTGTTCAGGACCAACGGCAAGTTCGACTCGAAATTTTTGACGGGTCTCATCCTTGGAGTTCTTGCGACCACAGTGGTGATGCGGTATGTATAAAAGGCTCTAGCCAAATGCTATTGTAGAAAGTTCGTGTACTTTTCATCGTGTTGTATCATTGTGTTTGTAGTTGTACCATATAGGAGTTTCGGTTACACAGGATGTTCCACCTTAACTTCGAGTACATTGGCAAAGTCGAAGGCCCACTCTTCCGATGTTATACATTCATCAAATTGACAATAACTGACCACAGCTACATTGCACAAACTCGAAGACTCAAGGCGTATATGCGTGCGACTCAGAGACCACCATCAAAACGTGATCCTCGAATTGCCTTTGAATGGTGGACCCATTTCGGCGAGCTTTGCCCTCTACCGTTATCGCAGTATTCCACACGCGGTGATTGCGAAAGATGGGCCGAATTACCCACCATTGGTCTATGCAAATCCATCAGGCGGTACTATGTAATGTCTATATGATTTATTCCTACTTCCTTACATTCTTCCCGCAACGGTCTCGGCTGATGGCTTCTTATGAATAAGAATTGGGTCAGCCATAGAGCAGTATATATCTAGGCGGGTTGAAGACATTCGACTCTGAGTGTCTTCCTTCCCTCCCTCTTGTCCCTACTCCCCCTCGTTCAGAAGATTCCTAGGTCTCCCCGACTTGCATCCGATGACTTTAAATTCTACCGATGCTTCCGCTGGCATTGATATGTCAGGTATATTTGCACCATTTTTCTGGGGTGAGTCGCCTTGATTGTCGTGACGTACGCCAACATTAACGATGCTGTTCACTAGGATTTTTTGTTTCAATATTGTGAGCCTTACGGAAAATTACCTTCATCTTCCAAATGCTTGACAAAAACGAATCGAATAAAGCCTGGGTGGTATTACAATCGTACAAGCGTATATGTACTTCCCCCATCCAAGTGATAGGATGACCGTTCAAGTGATAGTGCGTCTGCCAAGATCGTAGTTGTTCTCGCGTTGATCAGTGTACAATAGGCCGCGACCATGCTGTGAGTCTAGTATTCAAAGTCTTCCCTTCATGCGATATACCTCTTGACGCGCGACACTATGTAGTATTCTGGACTTAATTTCTTCGGCACTCGTAGCGGAATCACTGTATTACTACTTAGTCAGTGATTCCTACTTATCGCTAGGTTCAAATTTCCAACATTCATCTGACTTGACAAGATTCCTCACTTTGGATCTCTTGCGCCATTACAATTCATCACACCGTAATTATCCTACGTCCATCGCGGTCGGAAATCCCAGTCGCTCTATCATCTTACCACTCTCGTTCTATAGGGAGTTGTCCGCCGAGTGCTTGATATCTGGGATCATAACGTTCATGTGAGCATTGTAATGCTATTCCGAGTCTGCGCTCTGTCTAAATTCCGTAACAACTATTTTAGTTCCCAGATGTACTTCGTCTATCAGATTTACTCAGGTAGGTCCGGTCTTCTTTGCTCCACATATGAATTATCCTGCTGAAATATTGGTAGTAAAACGTGTCGGAGCACTGGCCTGGACCGTTATTGGGGTTTTGGTGAGCCAATAGCCCTGGATTTGGAATCCCGACCATCGCTGAGAAACCTACTTCGTGGTGATCCATAGTCTCTGTTCGCGATTCTTACATTTGGTACGTAAATCAGACAAGCATCAGAATGACTCTAACTCGATGCCTGTTCCGCCATCAACAGTCGGGGGTATAGGTGAGCTCCGTCTATCTCCTCCAACATATGTGCTTTCATTGAAAGACACGATGCTTGTGTTTTTTTCTTCGAAATTCTCATGGCACAGGTTGCGTGGTAACAATGTACGTCTTTGCATATGGTGTTCTCGCAGATCGTGACAAGGACTTTGCGGTACGGCCAAACGGTTGCATGGTTTCGAGCATTACTCTGATTGATATTATTCCTTCATGCAGATATTTTTTGGTCTTGCAAAAGGATTCGGAGCTGCAACCGATATCATGGCAACAATGGCGATGTGCACATTCCTTTCGAATGCCAAGACCGGTATTAGACAGTGAGCCGCTAACCGGACTCGCACCATCTCGCCTCTGGGAACTGAGTTTGACTCTGTAGAACCGATAATCTGATCAAGACTCTGATTCAATATATTGTCGAGCGAGGGGGGGTGGTGACGCTCATTCAGACGCTTCTCTTGATCACTTTTTACGCTGCTCCCAATAATCTCTACTGGTCAGTTCCTTTTTAGTGTTGAATTGGTTGGAGCGAATTGTCTTGACCTTGAGAACAGGTTAGCTTTCCACATCAACGTCACTAAGCTGTACGCCAATACCTTCTGTGAGTGCTCGAATTCCCTTTGATCACTTTTGTTGAACGCTGACATGGGATGCCCATGAATTTAGTCTGCATGTAGGTTGATCAGACTGATTCTGTGTTAGTGAGCTTATTATGTCTTCCTTCAGGCTTAATGCACGAAAAAGTCTATGGGACAAACACTCAGCAAACAATAGAACGACTGCAATGGCCTCTAGTATAGTGACCAACGGAATCGAATTCAGAACTACTGAATTTGAAAATGTGTCCAGAAGATCATTCGCACTTACGCCCATTCAAACAGACGTAAGTTGTTTCCTTACCTTGGTTGAATGATCCTCATTTTGCCTTTCTTTGTATATGAAGTATGAAAAGGAATACCCTGAACTGCCTACAATCACCAAAACAGCAAGAGTTTCAAATCCGTAGTGTTCCATAGGTATACGCGAGTATATCTTTTCTTGTACATATATACATGACATGTTGTATAATTTATACATACTGCATAGTACTAATATTTACCCGACTCCGGGTAGTATTACAGATATACCATCGTTCTCTTTTTCCCGATAGCCAAGCTTGAAGGCATGTTGCGAATCCTCGATCCACTCAATATCTCCCTTCCTTCTCTGCACAGCTGCAACTTCACGACGCACTCGATCGAATTTCGATTGCGGTCGACGTTGATTTAGCTACGTAGGGCCAGCGACACAACTGAGATTTAGGATGTCGCTGCAGCCAAAGGATGTGGATGAGAGGACGAAAAGCGCGTGCAGGTTTCTCGATGTCAAACGATACCAATCAACGATGCACAAATGTTCAAACTTCTGAGAGCAAAATTGGTGCTCGAGGGCAACAGATAGTAGGGAGCCATGCATCAAACCAAGCATCGATATATGCATGTAAGTCCAAGTAGATTACACCGGAGTATGTGAGATGATACAAACCTCCCCCAGCCACTTCATGGAACCCAATGCAGACAACGCAAGCTTCAGACGGAGTTTACACGGCACTACAAATCCATATATAAGGAAGTTATCCAATACACCGAGTCTCGAAGAGTGACCAGGAAATAACGGTACCAGAACAAAGACTGCTCAATATACGACATCCGATAACTTATTCGCGTTCGAAGCGTCTTGTAGAAACTTGAGTAAATTTCGATCTAGTTTGAATCCTCTCTGCCATTGTTGGAGTCTAGCGACGTCGGCAAGGAGTGAGCTGGGGTCGATATGAGTATGGTCGGAAGAGACCGAATGCCGCCTGAGGAGATATATATATATATATATAGCAATCTCCTGGAAAGTGGAGATGGAGATGAAAAGAGATGGAGCTTCAAGTTGTTTCAAGTCCAGCTGACGGTGGTTATAGTGCATGTGCTAGCAAAGCTAAAAGTCCCAAAAGACCCGAAACGCGACGAGGCAAGAACATGAACCGAAGAAATGTCCCATGAGAGAGTCACCGTTACTAAGCGCCCGCATGTTTTTTTCCCTCCGCCACCCGAGCACCGAATTTGGACCGACCAAAAACCCAGCAAAGCATAAATACGATAAACAGCAACGTCTTCAACAAATTATGACACGAAGAAATAGGTGAAATAGCCGCAGATGAGTTTACCTAAATCAAGCTTAGGTTCAAAGCTATATGAAAGTCCCAGCTCAGCCCTTCCGTGACGAATGTCAATTTGAAGACGGGAATAGCCTCCTTCCGATATCAGGACTATCTGGAAATATGCGTCGATTGTGCTTGCGAAAAGTTTGACCGACTGAACGTTTCTCGCTTAATTTTAGGGCCCAGAACTATTTCCAGGCGTCGAAAACCACTTGAAATGGGGCTACGTACCAAGAGTACACTCGGCTTTTTGAATGCTCAAGCGAGGCAGGCTGCTCATTGCTCAACTTCGGTTTACGAGCTTCATCCAGTACTCTCAGATCATCTCCTTTTTGATTATCACAAATACATATCAGTATCATTCCGAACATCATATTTCCATTCATGCAAATCAATCGAAATGAATACAGACTTTGTAAGGCTTATCGTAACTTTGTTTTGGAATATAGATGGGCTTCTCTTCGTCGAACATCTGCTGAATGGCATCGTCAGACTGGCTCAATCCTGCTCAGTCCCGGGAACCCTATTCAGGTATGTAGACATCCAGTTATCATTCATTCCCATCTCTCTTTCTCGGTCTCGTTTTTGCCTTTTGCCAATTCTCGTGCGCGCGACCCGTCAATTGGACCTCCGATAACGATTTTTGCTACGACGACACCAGCTCCATACTTTATGGCAAATTTTTACCATTTAAATGATTTCAATCTTCCGGGAATCTGACATTATTGACAGTTCATTATCCGATGGAAAAATCCCCAGTGCGACCCTTTTGTGCTCTTAGACTCAGCTAGATTGCTTTAAGAGGGGCCGCCCCGAACTATCCTGAATCATTGCCATTTTCCAATCGACCATAATGACTCTCGGAAAAAGTTTCCCTTCCAAAGCTTTCCTCCAGCGTCCACTCTTCCGAGAGAATGGGACAACAGAGCAGTATTCCGTCAGCCAGCATATCGAACGATCTTACGCAAGAGCAAAAGTCATCGCACGTGCATATAGTTAGTACCTTTTGGTATGTTTTGAGTTTCCTGCACTCATTGACAGTGACCTTGCAGACTTCTCCTTGGACGACATTCTCCGAATGAGTGATAAATTATGGGACTTACATGCCGATCCCATATCATCGATAGACGCAGCCGCCACAACGATATTAACCATTCACTACAACCTCGCACTTGGGACCCTTGGGCCACTTCTTACTACTCGTCCGGACCTTGCTCCGTTGACGAAGAAGCTTTTGAACTTTGAAGTAGTGTGAGTGGCTCCGCGGTTCGCTGTATTTTCTTTTTGCTATGGATTGAGTCCAATCCTAGTGGGCAGTTTATGTTGACTGAAGTCGAGCATGGTCTCGATGCTCGTCAAATAGAGACAACTGCAACGCTTCTCCCCGATGGCTCTCTTGACCTGAACACTCCCCACCCAGGTGCAGCAAAGTAGGTTAATCCGTCAATATTTATCCGTCGTCAGGTGTGACAAACGGGTTCATCAGGTATATGCCCCCTGTGACAACGATTTCGGGGATGCCCACTATAGGCGTAGTGTTTTCACGCCTCATCGTGAACGGAAAGTTCTATGGCATTCGACCAGTCATCGTTTCCCTAACTGATGGCGAATGTATGTGTAAAGGGGTTAGCTCGAGGTAAGTCAAGCAGACTTCTGACAACCTGAATTATGAAGCTGAAATTTCCTATCTAAGAATGGTCCCTCCGCGTTCAGGTTCAAAACCGCTAGATCATAGCATGACAAGCTTCGACCATGTTCGACTACCTCCGGGGAGTGTTATCGGCTCGCTCGAAGAGTCCACAGACGTACGAAGAGACTTCTTGAAGAGCATCTGGAGAATCACCACCGGAGGCCTCGCCCTGTCTTTGGGCACCATATCGTTCTTATCCGTTGGAGTCTATATCACTGGTAAATACAGTCTTAGAAGGATGGTCAGTGGACCAGAAAAAGGCAGCAAAATGCCAATCATAGGTTTCCGAACACAGCAGCTTCCTATTCTTCATGGAATAGCACAGATACATGTCTTACAAGCTTTCTCGAAAATCGCTATTTCGCTTTTCCGTGATCAGAACCTTCATATGTTTGTCAGACATGGAATATCGACGATATTCAAAGCAACCGCGCTTCAACATTGTCAGTCGACGTTACTTGCGCTTGAAGAAAGGTGTGGAGCACAGGGATTATTTGGGTACAATCAGATTGTGCGGGGTCATGTTCGTATTTCGCTCCTATACTGAGCATAGACAACAGACAACTAACCGGCATCGCAGGCTGATATGAGAGGTGTATGCATTGCGGAGGGCGATATATTGACTATCAGCATCAGTAAGTTGGCGTTCATTCTATCACTCAGAATTCTTACTCGGTTCCATTTCAAAGGGCTTATATCGGAGCTCTTACAAGGCAAATATCGCCTTCCAGAGCCTAAATATCCCGACACTCTGCTGTACAAGCATGAACAAGGGCTCTGGAAGGAAGCAAAGGATCGCTATTCTAAAATCAGCGGGACCCATCGAAGTGAAGAGTTTAACAACGCAATACTCCCACTGTGTCGTCCTCTTGTAGAATTTATCGGCCATCGAATGGCGTACGACGCAGCCTTAGACCTAGGTGTCGATCCCACACTGGTCAAGCTTTACGAAGCGGGCGTTATCAAGCTCGATTCTTCGTGGTACGTGGAGAACGGGCTGATGAGCCGTGCTGAGCAGTATGATTTGGAAAGCGCCGCTGCAAACCAAGTGTTGCCAAATTTGGAACGCTTTTTAGATCTTTTGGATGTGAAAGAATATGTAACGGCTCCGATACTTTCTCAGAGGAGCTGGAATGAGTTTGTAGTCAGTCTACCGCAGTTTGCAGGGAATTCTGAGCCGTTAGAAGAGCTTTGGGGTAGTTCGTCGTAGCTGTGATCATTCTGAGTAGATGTAGCGCTATATATAATAAAACACTAGACGGTTCACTCAAGGCGGCATCCAATGCAATTGCATAGGTAAAACTGAAGCACATTTGGCTGCGACGACAAAGTATTGATATCAGAACTTGTTAACAGCGACTTTCATGACAATTTGAATCGCTAAGAGAAGCTCCAATCCATTCAATTCTGCGTCGAAAAGTGGTTCTGTTAATAAGCTCTATCATGATGGTAGAAAAGAGGAAGAGGAAGTGTACTTAATATGAACATGAACGTGAAGGAGGCCAATCAAGGAAAGTACTCACATGCCACTTGATAAAAACTGAAATACGTCTCCGCCCCATCTACTCGCAATATCGTGCCAGTATTGTAGCGAAAAAAGTCCATCTTTTTCATAACAAGAATGAGCCCTTGCTGCCATGGCGAGGGCTTCGGGAGCTCCGGCTGCTGGGTTATCAACTGATGGATGTGGAGAGGCGGTACCCATCCATGAGCCGGCAGGGATGCGAAGTGCCGCGACCGATTTCCCAAAGAGAGACGACTGCAGGCTAATGGAGCTGATGTGGAGGCAGTCATAGGATGGCTGGTGTAGCGCTAGCGTGGGATCACGGTAACACGACACGAGAGATGGGGGACAAAGTAGGTGCTCAGGCAATAACCGTTGTAAACTGGGGTAGATTTCGAGAGAACCTAAGGTAACGAATACATGAGCGTCGCCTTATATACTGTACGAGTGCATAGGGTGTCCATAAGTAGAAATATACGAGGTTCGGCATAGGGCATAGAGCATACTGATAAGATATGAAGGATTTGTCATATATAGAGATAAGGAAATACTCGCGGTTCGTTCACGACCGCTACATACGCCCTCCAGATATCCTCTCGAGGGTATCTCATTCTTCTTCGGCAACCTACGCGTTAGATCCTTCGTTCATTGGCTGGCTGTCTCCTTCAAGAATCATAGAGTCAGGATCCGTAAATCCAAAGTCATTGGTGGAGGCGGTGGAACCAGAGGCGGTGTTATTGTGGCTCAATGCACTGAAGAACACAGTCAAATCCGACTCGGAGATGCTAGGGTTAGATGCAGGTTGAGAATCGTTGGGAGATGCTGTGCTGACAGGAGTGTTGTTAGGAGCATGGAGTGGATTATGGGCTGCATGTGGACCGAGTTGGACAGCGGGATTATTGGCGGGGATGGATGACATAGAACCAAAGATGAATGGAGAGGGTAGACTGCTGGTGGTACTGGGACCAGTGGGCATCAGTGAGTCCTGTTTTTTGACGCTGTAGTCAACATTCATCTGTCCATTCTTCTTCCCTTTCTTCTCAGTTATAGATACCCCTACTCCTCGTTCAGCACTATCCAAGAGTAGTTTTCCGTATAACGTTTGTTGTTTGTGCGATAGGTTAGACAATCCGAGGGTTTTCATAATCGACGGTTCTGAATTCGGTCCACGAACGAATGGCGCGAAGATAGAACGATCAACCGGATTCGTAGGAACGTGGATAGTACCCGCGTCGGGGTCCACGATGGCCATCTTCATGGTTCCGACAAGTGGATCCGAGTTGAATCTGGTCGCAAGGTAGGGATAGGCTATAGGGACATGGAGGTTCCCCAACACGGCACCGGGTCTTCGAAGAATGGCATCGAAATCGAGACAGGCAGAGAGTTCAGCCGGGGTGATGCTATAGGTGATCCCGTCAGACGATGAGATGGTATTTCGGTTCGCGTTGACTCGTTTGAGCCATTCAAGAGGTTTCGTTGGTACAGATGGGGTTTGCTGAGTGGATGACATTGTGTATTCTGGGGAATGAGGTGCGTAAAATTTTTCTTTTATATCTTCCTCCCATTCTAACCCTGAGTTATCTAGGGGCAAGAGGAGGGAATTCATTCGTACGGTGTACACGTCGTCAACTCCCAAATGTGGGATTGAATTCGGATCTGGGACGTCGCGCCCTCCATCCCTCAGCTCGGAAATATCTGAGATCCCAAGCGCGTCAAAATACTCCCCAACTGCGTCCAGATGGTCAATCTGGTGGTACGGCAGCCAGGTCAAATCTCCGGACTTCCACTTGATATGGAATAGCGCGTTCGAGCGCGTTCCGGAGTGGGCGACGATACGGTCAACCGCCCATTCTCCTTCTGTTTCTTCAAAGTCTGCAATTTGGGTTTCCAGCCGTCCAGGAAAGAGACGGTCATCATTGGGGATGTGGATACGAAGTAGCGAGGCGTGAAAAGCGTCGTGTACTCCTCGCTGCTTGAGACGAGCAGGAATATCAATTCTGAAGGTAGAGTTTCCGAAATCTTTCAGGATCTTGTAGGGTCCAATAAATTTCGGTACTAATTTCCTTGCGTAACCCTTAGGGAACGAAATATTCTTAGTGGAGATATAGGCTAAATCCCCTTCTTCAAAGGGAGCTGGACGACGACGCCTATTAGCATCGCGCGTCTGTTTCACTCGGGCGTTCAGGATGCTATCATGAGCTTGCATTACTGCTTGCTTCATCTTCTGAGCATAAACTCTGATACCTGGGTACTCGTTTTTGTCAGCTGAATCCCACAGGAATGAACGCGGCATTCGTCCGGTATTCAGGAAGAATGGTGAGTATCCTGTTGTTTCTGATCTGGCGGAGTTTATTGCAAACTCAACTGATGGTAGCTTGATGACCCAGTCTTTCTGGTCGATAGCAACACACTGACGTAGCATCTGAGTAACCGTCCGGTTGGCTCGTTCAGTTGAACCGTCGGTTTCGGGATGGTAAGCACTCGACATTTTGAGTTTCGTACCAATCAGGTTGTGTAGGTGAGTCCAAAACGTACTCGTGAAGTACGAATCTCGATCACTCACTATGTTCTTAGGCAGTCCATGATGTTTATAGACTTCCGCAAACACGAGTTCGGCAACTTGTTTTGCTTTGTAGGTGGTTTTACTAGGTACCAGATGTACCATACCCGTTAATAGGTCAATGACAACCGTTATCATGTCGTATGTCCCGTTTCGGTCCTTCGACTCTGGCAGAGGCCCCACGAAATCCAATGCAATAGATTCCCAAGGATATGAAGGAACCGGTAATGGATTCAATAGTCCATAAGGTCGGGCATTGTTAGGCTTTGCACGCTTACACGTTCGGCATGAATCGCAGTAAGCTTTGACATCCGATATCAGGTCTTTCCACCACACATAGTCTCGAAGGTAATTGATTGTCTTCTTAGGACCAAGGTGAGCTAAAAGTGAGTGTGCTTCATTGATGATGCATTCTCGAACATTCCGTCCATTGACTGTGAGTTTTGGTATGCAGAGAACCTTTCGGTCATGTTGCATAAGATATACCAGACCATCGGATACCTCAAAGTTTCGGTATTGTTTCGGTTTGTTAACAATCTTGCTGAACATCGTATCATTTTTGTACTGATTCTTTAGCAGGGATTCAAGATCGAGTTTCGACTGACTTGCTGCCAACGCAGTAAGCAGTGAGGTGTCCGTTGACACTTCTGGCACCTCTACAGTTGGGTTAGCGGCGGTATCAGTAGGTTCAGGCTGAACACTGCTGGGTTCGACTTGATTTGGAGTTTCGGCAGGATTTGGATGGGTACTCCCGCCCTCCTTTCGTTGTTCACGAGGACCGTGCAAAATGAAACGTTTCCCGAGCATCCGTTTAGCAAAATCGTGGCTGGTTTCAACTCGTTTCCCCTTGTTACGCGTGGACATTGCAAATAACTCGGGCGAATCAAAGGATGCCTCAATATCAACAAGTAAAGGCATGGAGATGTTGTGCGAGAGCAAAACATCATTATTAATGACATCGTGGTATGTGTACTCACTTCTCGCGCGTACAGTACCAGGCTTATCGTTTGAATAGATTCGCGAGAGCGCATCCGCGAGTATGTTCTCGATACCAGGTACGTATTCGATTTTATAGTTGAATTCTGAGATCTTCTCGAGCCATCGAGCTTGCCGTCCTGACAAGTCCTTTTGCTTGAGAAGATGCTCGAGACCTTTATGATCAGTTATCCAGGTGAACTCAACACCCTGGAGTATGTCACGATGACGAAGCATCGTTTCGACACCTGCCAACATCTCTATTTCATGGACAGGGTAGTTTTGTTGTGCTGGGTTTAATTTTGCGGAGTAGAAGGCTGCTGCCTTTGCATCCTTCCACGATGGACCTTGACAAACAGCGCCACCTATTCCCGTGGCACAACCATCAGTGATCATCCATACCGGTGGTGCATCATCTGTATAATCAAGTGGAACCCGGTGATGATCCCGAGCCCCACTGGTGAGTCTTTTCACGTTTTCAAATGCTCGTTGCTCAACATGAGTCCAACGAAAAGGTACAGTATCGCCGGTGATGGTACTCAAGTGCCCCATCGGAATTCGGACAAGACCAATATCGTCGGCAAGATATCCTACCGATCCCAAGAAACCACGAAGCAGATCGCGATTAGTGGGTGTTGGCCATCGAATGATGGCGTCGACTTTGTGTGGATCCATCCGGATACCCTTATCATCGATAATACAACCAAGTACTTTGAACTCCTTTGGCAGGAAGTTCAGTTTTTCTTCACTAAGGTAAAGTCTCTCTCGCTTGAGAATATCAATGATCAATTTAACATGTTTAACATGATCCTCTAGAGACTCAGAATAGATGACTATGTCATCCAGGTAGACGTCCATAAATCTCCCAATATATTCTGAGAAAAGGTAATTCATCAGAGCTTGGTAAGTTGCGGGCGCATTGCAATCGCCTTGTTGAATAACAAGACTCACCATGTTTCCATCAGGAGTGGTCACCGCCGAATGAGGTACATGTTCAGGTACAATCCGTATCTGTTCGTATGCATCTTTTCCATCAATAATCGACCGGTACTTTGCACGGGCAACTCGTCGTTTGATGCCTTCGATATCTGGCATCGGCGATGATAATTTCTTTGTGTTGGCATTCCGTGCTCGAAGATCCACCACAACGCGCATCTTCGAACTTCCTGGTTTGGGAATCAACATCATTGGTACAGTGTTTCCTGAACTAGTCATCTTCCACCTACCTGATTTCAGATAGGCATCCCGTTTCTCCGCCCATTGGCTCCGAAACTTCTCGGGACATTTGGATGGACGCCAAGACAAGATTTTCGACTCGTCTATCAGCGGGATTGTATGGTTGATGGCTCTGAGAGGTGGTAAGTCAGTTTCCGCCATTGCTCTGCACAAAGGTTTAGCGTACTCAACTAATTCTTTTCGTACAGATTCCAATTGGTTCTGATAGAGATCCATAGCACGAGAAGACAGTTTCGCAACATTTTCACCTTGAATGGGTAAGGATTCGGTGCTTCCAATGATCACCTTAGCATCATTGAAACCAACCATGACCTTGTGTTGAAACAGGAATGGGGTACCGAGTATGATATCATAACTTGATAGGTTTGCTACATCGAAGTAGCGTTGCTCAGATATTCCTTGGTATTGGAACTGGGTTTTCACCCCCCAATTTATTTTTGATCGAGACCCTTGGACAGCAAGCTGCAAAGGTAACGGTTTCGTCAACTCCATCTTTTGAATACCAAGCTGATCAGCAAATGTAGATGATACGAAATCACCTAACGAGCCTGTGTCAATCAGTGCTCGAGCTGGATGACCATTCAATTTCACCACCACAACTAACGGTTTGGGAATTCGACGCGAGAAATCCTTCGTTGTTGCAGCATTCCGTTGAATAGCAGGATAAGTCCCTCGAGGGACTTGTACACCATTGATTTCAATAGATGGCCACTGATCTGCATAGGAACTTCGAGTGCTGATATCCTCAATAGGGTCAAACAGACATCCAAAAACACATTCTGAGTCTTCGGTAGACTCATCCAAGGCTTCTCGGATCCCTCGGTATCCATGAACGAGTTGTTTTTGATACCATCGGGAGAGGTCAAAGTGAAAAATTTGCATGTACTTTTGTGGTAAGAGTACTTTGAACTCGTGTACCAGATCATGAATTTGATAATGGTCAGAATTGTAGCTTCTAACTGCGAAATGAGTGATCCTTCGGTCACTCAACACATCTTCAAGTGTGTTTCGGGGATTGGTTTGTCTATTGGACAGCCAAGTTTCAATGCCCTCAATGTAAGTAGAGTGCATTTGATAGAATTTATACACCTCAAGCTTCTTTGAATTGAGCCTGACGTGCATTTTCTTAGCACGTTCAACAGCATACCAATACGGGAGTGCAAATCTGGGATCCTTGAGTTGGGCTTGTTGTACATACACCCACTCAATTTCGTCCATACCCTGATATGGTGAGTCAAAATAATCTGAATCACTGACACAATATTGAGTATCACTAATTGGATACACGTAGAATCGACCGATGTTATCTTTTTTGTGCACCAAGTCAGTTGGATAAGGTGCTGCGATATCAAGCAGATACATTGCCCGTTGGGCCAGCATGTCACCAATACATTGCGGGAGTTCTTGCGATGCATACCCATGATTCGGGTGATTGAGTGACTTGTACATCCAAGGTCCTTGATGACCATTCTTGGATTTCGGGGGTAAGTACTCGAGATTATCAGTGCTTGAGGGTTCGAAACTCATGCAATCACTATTGTGCTCAGACTCCGAGTCACTAATAGGTTCCAAATCTGGCATTGAGTCATGACTCGAGCTTTCTGAATCATGGTATGATACTTGAGTCCATGCATCTGTATCCTCATTGAACAAGTCATTTAGGTCAAGATTCATCATCCCAATCCCTAATTCGGTCAATTCCTCTGTAGTCTCAGCAAGATTTCGGAGATGTTCTGAATCACTAATACTGATATGATTACTCACCATTCCAGGTGGACCATGCGAGGATGTAGAAGGTACAGATTTTCCTTCAGGACATTGGCGGGCCATGTGTCCTTGACCACCACATCGGAAACATTTTCCTGCAGCACGATACTCATCTTTCTCCTTGTCAGTGAGATCTCGGCGCTGAGACTGGAGTTTATTCTTCTGGTTTTTGTAACCAAATTTCCCCTTTGAGTGCGTAGAATTATCCTGATTCTTTTTGCCTTTCCCAGAAGAGGACTGCCCTGAATAACCACCATTTTTCCCGTTAGATGTATTGGTGGGTTTTTCGGACTTGCCAGTCTTCGGTTTCTTAGGCTCATCACCAGGATCAACATTTTCAATAATCTCAATGAGTTCAGCTGTGCTCGCAATCTCCTCATAGCTGGATAATTCTGGATTGAGTTTTTCTCTCCAGAGACCCTTCTGGATCTTCTTATTGAGACTGGACCACAGTTTGTGAGCTTTTTCGCGCTCATCCATTAGACCAATTGTATTAAACAGATCGTTTAATTCAGCTAAATGTTCCCTAACAGGCTTATCATTCTGGAAGCAACGTTTGAGTTTTCGCCGCTGATCCAAACGGTAAGTCAGAGGGAAACAATAATTGTACAGCTCCGTAAAGAAGTTCTTCAATCTCCAATCAAATGGAGAGTCCGCAACCGTAGTCAAGTAAAACTGATATGCTTTACCCTTCAGGTACTTTGACAATTTCAGAACACGGCGGTTCTTGGGTACATGACCATCACGAACATAGGCAGTACCTTCAGTAACAAATTTAATGAATGCCCTGACATCGACTGAACCGTCATAGGCCTCTGAGGGTGGATCTGGCTTCAGCAACATTTTTCGTCTCTTGTGAGACTTCTGCTTTTTATGGTGCTTTTGATGTTCCTTTCCTTCATCATTTTCATCCTCATCGGATGCTGATGATGATGAACTGCTATCTTCCGAAGAAGAACTCGAATCTAAGCTAGAGGGGCTCAAAGAATCAGATGGTCCCCCAGGATTGCCCTGACCCTTCTGATGGCTCTTAGCATGTCTCTTGTACTTGCTCGGAGCTAGCAGTTTGAACAGATGATTGGTAGGGGGCAACATTTGGCTTGGCCGTACAATCCTATCAATATCTGGTTGAGGTTTCTTACTTGCCAGGGCTTTTTGCCTTGGGCGTTGCTCAACAATATCTCTGATGTGATGTTCCACTAAGTCGGTAAGTGCTTCAGATCCAGCGCGATGCTTGGATTTTTTCTTAGGCTTTTCCAACGGAACAGTATTGACTGGTTTCTGTTTCACAGGCTGTTCTTTAGCCTTACGGATTTCCCTGAAGTTGTTCAGGGCTTCCTGCTGCTGATTCATATCAACATCAGAGAGATCTACGGCACCCCAATTCTCTGGGTCTGCGCCTTTTCCTTTGTCAATGGTAGAGGGTCCTTCTCCATTGGATACCTCAGACTCGGTACTATTCTCAGCGTTGTCCCGAGTGGGAGTTTGCTCAACAATTTTCATGCGTTTAGCAATCATCTTCTTCTGAGCTTGAGAGAGCCCTTTTTCGGCCTCTCGAATGGCTGCTCCTTGAGCCATAGTGATGGTTACAGGTGCTTTCTTTGCACTGTATCCGGGTTTCGCATGCTTAACTTTGACAGATTTCAATGGAATTTTATTCAATTGACTACTATCCAGACTGGTGGCTCTACGACGAGCGCCGACCTGAACCCATTGATTCGGGTTTTCATCATCATCAGTGAGCATATTGCCCTCAGGCTCAACTGACTTGTGTTGTTCGTCCTTTAGACTGCCAACAACACTTTCTCCATCTGATGGAGTATTGCCATCCCCTTTCGGGGTCATCCTTCCGCTTCGAGCGGCCTCGTTATACAAGATAGGACGATGCTGAGCCTGTGTCTCATCATTGACACTGGCAGCACTGACTGAAGTCCCCTGTCGCTGAGACTGACCGGGACGTCGAAGGTTGTAACGGGTGTTGTGGATAGTTGCGGTAGACATTTGTTGTAAGAGGTGAGAAGATAAGTTTGTCGAGATTTTCGTTGTCCAAATCGGGGTCCACGTTGATCAGACGAGGAGGTTGCCGTTGGGGACGATGTCGAGAGGGGTTTTTAGAGAGTAGAAAGCAGTTGTTGAGGGTTAAAAATATGTAGCGCTAGCGTGGGATCACGGTAACACGACACGAGAGATGGGGGACAAAGTAGGTGCTCAGGCAATAACCGTTGTAAACTGGGGTAGATTTCGAGAGAACCTAAGGTAACGAATACATGAGCGTCGCCTTATATACTGTACGAGTGCATAGGGTGTCCATAAGTAGAAATATACGAGGTTCGGCATAGGGCATAGAGCATACTGATAAGATATGAAGGATTTGTCATATATAGAGATAAGGAAATACTCGCGGTTCGTTCACGACCGCTACAGCTGGGTAAGCGAGACTCTGGAGATTGTCCGAGAGTACACGTAGCAGAATGGAGAGGAGACGCGAGAGTATTCATTTCATTCGTATTCTACCCCTTGCCAACGCAAGTTGAAAACTCAAACTATGCTATCCACTGCATAAGTACCGTATACGAGAAGATGCCCTTGTCATGACTCTTCCCGAAACCAAACCCCGTTTTTTCCAATACCCGCGAGTATTAAGCTATAAGAGGGTGCATCGATTATATTCTGGAGCTGTACCTCCCTGTTACTTATTATTTGCTACTTACTACTGCTGCTCTTGGCCACTGCTACTCGTTGCTCAAAAAATTTATGTACATATAAATCAGAACCAGTTGTTGCACTCGCCGGCTGCCCATTATGAGCTTGAGTTGGATCAGCATACCGGAAAGTAATCAATCCACACAAGATCCAAGGAAGGTAAGCTGTACTCGAGCGAATGCAGGGTTTTATCTTTACTTGCTTTGAAGGAGGTCTGCCAATTTTTCTGCAGTTGCTATCACCGCCGCTGCCTTAAGATCCGTCAAAACTCGGCTCGATATCACTCGACATTCGAGCGGAACTCACCGTATGACCAGAAACCATGGAAGGAAACACTGATGCATCACAAATGCGGAGACCAGTGACTCCATACACTCTGAGTTCACTGTCTACAACACCTTCATCTTCAGAAGCAGACATTCGACAGGTACCCATCGGATGATAGAGGGTCTCCAGTCGCTCAGCAATCTTTTCTTTGAGCTGATCGTTACTGCACTCGTTCAATTTGCCATCGAACTCCGGGTCCTCGAAATCGATGTGTGAAGCCAGTGGCTCAGTTTGTTGAACCCGAAGAGCAAACCTGATTCCTCGCAATATCCTTTCAATGTCGTCGTCGACTTGCAAATATCTGGAACGCTTTGGTGAGAGTCTGCTCAATGATCTAAGAGGGGAATTCTCGACTTACTTAGGATCGACAGAGGGATCAGTCCATGGCTCAGAAGACTTCAGGCGAACGAAACCTTCGCTCGAGGGTCTGAAAGAAGATAGCATCAGTTTCTCTGATAGCAAAGATGAACGAAAAGATCACCTCAAAAGGCAAACATGTGTTGCAACTGTGTGTTCACTGAAGAAGAAACCGCCATGATCTTTGTATGACAAGGGAGTAGAAAACACTTCAATGTCGGGGCTGTCGGGGCCAGATGTGGTGTCAGAAAGTCTTTCGGGATACTCATTTCGTGGAAAAAGTTTGGGATTATCAGTTCTGATGAAGGCAGCTGTCTCCCCCCACTGAGAGAAGCGAGCCGTTAGCTCGGCTAGAAATGAAAATGGCACCAACTTACATTGATTGCTAGAGGGCCAGTGTGAAAGATGAGATATTGTAGGGTAGCCAAAATATATCGGAAGGTTTGTATCAATCCTTTTGGCATGAGGAACACAGGGGCAACCTTCAATTTATCTTTGAGGTGGATATCAAAGACAGGATGGTCTTGTAGATGTGCGCCAACATTTTCAAGGTTTTTGACGACTGATATATCATGCTCACGAAGCTGAGATGCTGGTCCGATACCTGAGAGCATTAGAATCTGTGAATGGGGGGCACTTAGCAGACTTCATCTCTTGAAACAGACGATCGTACATGAGGAGTATGAACGGCTCCGGCTCTATGAACGTAAAAGGTTATCAGGAGCGTGACAAAGAAGCAACTACACTCACGCCAATATGACGTCTCTATTCGTATAAGCATAATATGTGGTCTCGCCCTGGTTATTTTGCATCTGAACTCCAACAGCCCTCGGTTGACTGTCAGTTGATGAATCGAATATGATTTTCGTTACTTTCACTCCAGTAACGACCTTGAGATTGGTCCTCGCAAGCACTTCAGAAGCAAGATATGCGGTTTCGGTGGATACTCGTGTTGCCTTTTCATCGATGTATGTCACTGACACAGACATGAAAACAATAAGCGGAATTTTCAGCGAACTACTCACTCAACTAGACATCAAAGGGTGAGTTTGGATATTCATCATTCATAGAAAACGGAGATATGCTCACTCGATTTACACCTAACGTTCCCTTTCCATTATTAAAGTCAGCGCAGAATGGAACACCCAAAGCTTGAGACGATTTGATAAAATCTTGCCCAAAGTGGGAGCTATAGTTGAAATACCCCACTCGTACAGGCCCGTCTGATCCTCGCAGAGAGGTATCAACTTGAGGGTAAGCTGTGTCCGCTACAACACGTTCGAACTTTCGAAAATAACTGGAAAACCGATATCAGATTCCGCTTTCAGCCGGCTTCGAAAGATCATATTTACTTACCGGCCAAATTCATTCCATGACCATGTTTTGTCTTTGGTGAGGGTAGCCCATTCGTCGTAATCTTCTGGAGATCCGTAATGGGCACTATAGTAAAACGGAGGACTATATTGTAGTCCGTGAATGACAAAAATGTGGCGAGCCTTACATTTGGGCATTAATAGATGAGGCTGATAAATTAGTTAGTCACATTGCATTTCGATATCAAGGACCTAGATATGCGTACATCCACCCAGCAGCTTTCCTGCGTATAAACGTTAGGAATTGTATTGAGACTGATCATGCAATATACATACCACGGGGCCAAAACTTGGCTTTTCCTCCCAAACGCTCTTGAGGCTCAGTGAATATCTGGTACGCATGCTCCGTCCTGAACAGTTGACCATATGCTACAGGCGTTTGAGTGAAGAGTATGGGTTTGCCGCTGCTGTTGCATTAAGGTACGTTAATTGAGAATTGAATAAGAGACTGACCTGCCGCCTGTTTCGAGCAAGAGAACCTTTGTCGCATTGTTCTCGGATAGTCTTGAGGCTAACACGCAGCCAGCGGTACCTAAAGGAGCGGGTTATGGTATGGCCTATACTACACTTAAATAAGTCTGACCTCCACCCACAATAATGAAATCATAGTCAGCCTGACGTTTGGTCGAATCCGTAGTAGCGACCTAGTCAATGAATTACCCCAAGAAGTAAAATATCGGCGGCTGGTCTGAATACCTTCGCTAGGTCGGTGATCAGGGCCATTTGGGTTGTGCTAGAAAGAAAAGACGCGCCGTTTAATGCATCCGTTCACTTATATAAGATCAGAACACACCACGCGCCACGGTCGCTTTCGTGAGTTGTTGAAATCTAAGGGTTCTATACATTCAAATGACTTGATAAAAAATAGTACTGTCTGCGGGAATCAGCGATCTTTGAGCTTAACATAGTACAGTACTTGTGTATAATTCTAATGGTAGGCTAGAGTCATAATAGTTTTCACAGCTGGGAGATGAGGAAGAAAACACTCAGTTAGGGCATTCGTTGAAAACAATTTTAAAATGACTTTCGGTGTTATCGGTTGATGGCTGTCCCGGCGCGTTTTACGGCTAGCCCTCCCAGCTTCTTGTGCCGCCTTCTCTTTTAACTTCCTCAGTTCCCAGGATCTCCCCCTCATCATAGCAGTGTGTTAATCTCGGAATGTGACCTCAGCCAACATAGTTTCAAAGAGTTTCGTACCTTGATACCTTACTTTACATCGTAGTAGTCGGTACATAGTTTCCCCCGCTCTTGGCTCCGAAATGTTGACTTACGGGGGTTAAATCTCTCTCTCTCTCTCTTAGGTTCCGAGAATGATACTTGTCATCATTCGAACTCTTCCGTTTATTTCTGAGTAGTAGACATAAGTACCAGCAGAGTTGTGAGCTCCCATTGCCAGGTAAGTTATGGCTGTTCAATTCAGTGTCCTTGCAACGAAGAATTTATCAGATTTTGTTGATCATTGGTGTTAGACCACTGGACTGGTTTGCAATCTTCGCGATCTTTGTATGTGATTCTTCTTCTGATTTCATCTATCCTCATCAGTCTTCGTCCATCGTCCCAGTGTATCATGGTATCGGCTAGCTCCGATCCAATGTTTTTCCTTTCTATTCGCTCCAAATACACTCCATCCAATGGTCTATCGTTTAAAATTACACGATGAGACCGCTCTCGTGGCTGCTTGTGGCTCGTATTATTTAAATCCTCTGACGAAAAGGACATCTGCTGCAGACAATGAGTGACCTGAACTCCACCGTTGGTGCTTTGGAAATCGGAAATGTGCTCGCCACCTATTTTTTCGGGATCATCACTCTACAAACTTACTTCTTCTTCCGAACATTTCCTGATGATAAACCTCTTGTCAAGGCTGCGGTGAGTAATTCGCTCTATCAATCATTCCATGACACTGAATTAGATCTTCAAAGGTCGCTGTAGTTTTGTGAGCATGCTTCCTCCAGACTATGACAGAAGGACACCGATGCTATACATCCAATCAGTGCCTTCGAGCTGGGACACACCATTACTAGCTTACATGCATTATACATCGTTACGGTGACAGATTTCGGCCAACCTCAACTCTTTGTCAAATTACCAAATAGTATCGATATCACACTTCTGTTCGAAGGTTTGATTACCATTGTCGTCCAGGTCCGTTCAATGAACAATACTTCAGTCGTAAAAGATTGACCAAGGATCATTTTGCAGGGGTTTTTCATAACGCGCGTGCAACGGCTTTCCAAAATACACAAGATAATCATATATCTCTTCTGGATCTGCGCCATCTTGCGGTTCGCAGCTAGTGTTGCTCTCACTGTCTTCGGGATCCAGACTCCAAGCGCAACAGCCTATGTTGCAGATTGGTCGTGGCTTTTAACCACTCTTTTTACCCTGGGCGCGTTCGTAGACCTTGGCGTTGCTCTGGCTCTCTGTGCGTATCTATATTCTCAACGCGCTACCTCAATTGCCAAGTTAGTTGCCATGTAAATGTCCAGGAGTGTGAAATGGTGATGTTCACTTCTTTTCAGGACCGGAATCCTGCTAGATCGTTTGATTGCATTCACACTGAGTAAGTGGTTCTAACGTTGTTGACCCTTTCCATCGCTCATCCTTTGAAAAGCAACTGGCCTTTTGACGAGGTTGGTCTATTTCTTGATTTGATCATTACCAATGCTCACATCATCTTTACAGCGTAGTTTCTGTGGTCACTGTGATCAGCGTGCGTGTATTTACAATCTACTTGAATCCGTCGTTTATTCTCAATTTCGGTGTAGTATGTCACCATGCCGGACAATTGTAAGCAGTTTCGTCGAATATCATCGACATCCTCTGACTTGATTGTGAACTCTTAGCGGTTTGGATATTAATGTACACATTACTTGCCAAGTGTGAGCAAGTTCAGATTGACATATACAGATTTTCGAATCACTCATGCGCTCTATTGCCCCTTCAGCATATTCCAACTCCATGATGGTCTCGTATGGATCTTTTACTTGTCATTCTAATGTTCTGCTGAACAAATTATCAGTCTTAATTCTCGGCCGGCTCTGAAGGGGTCATCTGGATCCAACGTTATTACACTATCTACTATGATTGGCGGATCCGTTAACCAGCCAGTCCATGGTAACAGTAGACGGCCCAACTTCCAATCAACCCATTCTGACGAGGACGAGAATGTAAGTACCATTGTCCAGTGTATACATTCCTTTTGACGATTTCCCCAAGCATCCTGTCAGTATATCTCAGGTTGTCGAGACCAGAACCGACTCGGATGATATTTTTCCACCACAAAAGGGGAATTTCAAATTTGCAGTTGAAGCTTAGTCGGGGAAATAGTCTAAAATAGACCTGTCTGTCACGGATAAATTATATTTGCACTAATCGTCAAACTCTCGAACCTATTTGGTCGCTTTTATGTATGCTAATGTTCTGTGATATTTATGGACTCGCTAGTCTCTATTGGGCGGGCCAAGAAATATATATATCGAGTTAAAGAACTAAAGCGGTGACTCGACCAAGGTTTCCATTAAATTCAGCGATTTGTTATGTATAAATTGGAGCGCCCACTCTTAACTGGAGCCAAGAGCCTAAGGACATGACCCAAATTCTCATCATACTTATAGATCTATCACAGCCCCAATAGCAATTCTCAAAACGGTCTGTGAATTCCACGAATTGACTTGAGCTCTTTTTCTGTTCATCTAGAACTTTGGGGGACATCTGATGTTGGGAGACAGAATGGAAGACACACGGTTCTACCAGTATAAAATAGGCCCATTAAATCGTTCCATTCGACAATGGCTCAAGGCAAGGAATTCCCCTCCAAAACATTTCTCCACACACCGCTTTTCCGAGACGATGGAACCACAGAGCAGTATACTGTCAAACAGCAGATTGAGCGTTCTTACGCTAGAGCAACTCTTGTAGCTCGGGCATATAGTAATGAGGTCTTTCATCCATTTAACTTGGTCTCTGTATTGACCAACAATTTCACAGAGTTCTCTTTAAATGACATCCTTCAAATGAGCGACAAGCTATGGGACTTACACGCCGATCCCATAGTATCGATGGACGGGGCAGCCACGACGATGTTATCTATCCACTACAACCTCGTGATTGGGATGATTGGACCCCTTCTTCCTGCTCGACCAGACCTCGTTCCATTAATTCAGAGGCTCTTAGATTTCGAGATAATGTGAGTGCGAACTTCATATTGCGACCATAATCTATTAAGTCTGCTGATAAAGAGGACAATGTATGTTGACGGAGGTGGAACATGGTCTGGACAGTCGTCAGATTGAGACAACCGCGACGCTCTTGCCTGACGGGTCGCTCGATCTGAACACTCCCCATCCAGGTGCAGCAAAGTAAGTTTGGGTTAACAAATTGATCCTTTGATAGAAGCAGAAGAGTTGGATTTACATCAGGTATATGCCTTCTGTCACAACAATTTCGGGAATGCCTACCATAGGCTTGGTATTTTCACGTCTGATTGTCAACGGAAAATTCTACGGCATCCGACCAGTCATGGTTTCCTTGACTGACGGAAGAGGTATGTGCAAAGGGGTCAGCTCGAGGTGAGTGAAGCCTACTATCGCAGACTTGAAGCTTAATTTACTGTTCAAGGATGGTTCCTCCGCGTTCTGGTGCAAAACCGCTTGACCATAGCATAACCACCTTCGATCATGTTCGACTGCCTCCGGGAAGTGTCATTGGCTCTCTAGAACAGTCTACAGATATACGAGGGGACTTCCTGAAGAGCATCTGGAGAATTTCTACCGGCGGACTGGCGCTATCCATTACCACCATCCCATTCTTACGCGTCGGGGTGTATGTTGCAGGAAAGTACAGCCTCAGGAGGATGGTAACCGGGGCGGAGAAGGGCAGTAAAATGCCGATCTTACGTTTTCGAACTCAGCAGCTTCCCATCCTCCACGGGCTTGCACAGATACATGTTCTGCAGGCCTTTTCAGAAGTTGTGATACCGCGTTTTCGGGACACAAGCGTGAACATGTTTGTCAGACATGGTATTTCGACAATATTCAAGGCAACGGCCCACCAGCATTGTCAGTCAACTCTGTTTGTTCTAGCAGAGAGATGCGGCGCACAGGGATTGTTTGGTTACAACCAGATCGTACGGGGACAGGTTTGTCTTCCACCTACGTGTGTATGTGGATGAAGAGACCAATCATTATTATAGGCTGACATGAGAGGTGCATGCATTGCGGAGGGCGATATTCTAACCATAAGTATCAGTAAGTCTGCGTTACAATCATGAAACAGGGCTCCTGCTTACCCATCTGGAAAAGGACTTATATCGGAACTCTTACAAGGAAAATACAGTCTTCCGGAGGCGAAGTATCCAAGCTGCCGGCTTCACAAACACGAGCAAGGGCTTTGGATGGAGATGAAATCTCGTTATTCTCGGCTCAGCGGAGCCCACAGAAGCGACGAATTTAACAACGCTATACTTCCACTCTGTCGACCCCTTGTGGAATTCATAGGTCACCGAATGGCGTATGAAGCAGCCGTAGAGCTGGGTGTTGATCCTGCTCTTGTTCAACTCTACGAGGCAGGAGTCATCAAGCTGGACTCTGGTTGGTATGTAGAGAATGGTTTGATGAGCCGCTCAGAACAATATGATCTGGAAAGCGCCGCGGCGAATAAAGTTTTGCCAAACCTGGAACGCTTCTTAGATCATTTAGGTGTAGCAGAATATGCTACTTCTCCCCTACTGTCTGAGAAAAGTTGGGATGAATTTGTCACTGGTCTACCTCACTTCGTAGGGAATTCAGAGCCATTGGTCGAACTTTGGGGTGCTTCGGGTGTTTCGAAATTCATCTCTACCAAACTATGATATATTGAACTTTTTCCATTTCTTACCATATGTCCCCTGAAAAATTTGTTCAGCATCTTTCTCTGATGATAATGAGCATATTTACTTACCTCACTCCAAGGGCTATCAAAGACTGAAGCTCATGAATTAGACCAAGACACGTCGTATCTCAGTTTACCTAATTATTAGATAGTCCTACATATTCGTATTCATGGAAGTGCTCACAGGGAAGCTAGTATGTTCAGCATTTAACAACAGGATCTCAACAAGTTCATCACATATTCAGCATGAATATGCACACCAGGTCTTCGAAAGAATTTGTTTCGCTGGATGCAAAAGTACTTAAGTTTTACCCCTTCTGGTGGACTTACAGGAGATTTACTCAAAACTTATGCAGGAAATGGTAGCATAGTGTAAACTTCTGTATAAATCCCTGTAAGTTTTCAAAAACTTTCATCAAAAGTTATCCATAAGTAGTATAATTGATTGACCTTTGCACCCAGTGTTTCGTGCTTAAGAGTATCTCTTGTTAGTCAAACACGAGTGACTCGAAACTGTTTGTCAAAGTAAGAGGTTTCGGCCATCTGCGAGGGTTGAAATTTTTTCTGTAGAAAACGTCAGCGCCAGGCCAAGAGGAGGTTCCGTTTTTCCAAGCTTATCTACAGGGTCAAATTTTTCTCTCGCCATTTCACACTCTTGACCATCCTAGCCATAGACTGTACGGAACATATGATTTTGTCTATGCAGATCTTCATGATGCCTAGTAACATCTCCCGCTGGACAGGTCAGGGAACCATTTATACGATGGATGAGTCGTGCCTCGACCTCAGCTTCCTCTCGTGAAACTTACTCCGCGGCTGTTCTAATTCCCTGATTGATACGATGGACATCAACATCATCGTCTTTTAAGATGATCAGAGACACGAACGTCGAAATTTCCGCGGGCAGGTCAATCTTATGACTTATTCTCAGACTGGTTCATCTATGAGAGAGTATATAGTACTCATTTATCTTTCAAAGACGGTCTAGATAGACAGGAATACGACCACCAAATCATTCCAAAAAGGTAAACGGCGCCTACATCGGTCGATCTAGATACCGTTAGAAACTTATAGGATAGAAAGACTCTACAATGATATTAATTGTGACACCGTAGAATTTGAGGGAGTCACCTGCGATGAAATGCTGAAGTTTGTCTGAGGGGAGCGAACACGTGTCACGTGTGGTAAATCGTACATGCGTACATACTCCAACGCCAGCAGAAGAGATGGGCATACCGTTAGGAGTACTATTTTCGGTCCAACAGTCCTGTCTATAGGACAATGGAAAATGTACGAGAACAAAAGACAATCTGTACGAACAATAGACTGGCAGCTGACTCAGCAAATGTTTTCCGTTTTTTGGTTTTTTCTGCCCATTGTCCTCTGTCCTCTCTTTTTGGTACTACGGCCAGCATGGGTATAAGAGCACTCTTACTCAAACATTTACGTCTCCCCACCTCAAAGCACACTCAGAAAATCATTCTGTAACACTCTGCTCGCGACATCGTCTCTTCGCAGCCTGCGTACTAGATCAACTTATTCTTGAATTTCGCTCCGCCCAATACCGTCTCTTCTATCGAAATGGACTCTTTCACCTCGTTATCTTCCTTTTTTGCTTTGGCTGCCACCGACACTGCGGAAGTGCCCATGCAGTGCCACACCTCCGACTGCGTAATGGAATCACCTTCCACATTACCGCTCGACTCAGAACACGATGGAGAAGGTGTGGCAGACACTGGATTCTGTGTTGTTATTTAAACACGCCAGTGTACCCTCCACTTGGTTGTGGTTACTTCTATCTTTGGTAAGTTGTGTTCCGTCCTGCTTGCTGCGTTAACTGTAACTGTTGATATCTTCAAGAGCCCAGCCAGCTATTCTGGTCCCTCGCGATCCCCTGTGCATGTTTGCCTTGCTACATGTTCCACATTTTAAACGCATCCTTTCCTGCCACCTGCGTCCGTTCCTCTTCAAGTATTTGTACATCTCCCTTGCCGCTGTCGACCAGCTCGTTCCCCAAATCTACGCATTATGTTTCAAAACTGGGTCGAAACTCCATCACTGGCGGTCCACGTTCCTTCCTGCCTTCATATCCAGATATAAAATGTCACCCTCTTTCGCTTAGGTTTTCTTCGATCCTGTATTCCTGATGTAGCCATACACCAAATCTACTTTCAACTTATTTCTTATTGTAGTTTCCTGCGCTTGCTCGTGTACTACGTTTCGACCTTCATCTACCTGCATTTTACCAATAACTTCTGTGCATTTCTACTACGTGATCGAGAAGCCGCACGTGTGTTATACTGGTGTTATCTCCAGATTCGTAATAAGTCGAATCCACGCACGTGATGACACTAGGTGCAAAAGCCTGCTACTTATGGCTAACTTTTGTTGAAAGCTTTTGAAAACTTACAAGGATGTTACCATTTTCCTGCATAAGTTTTGAGTAAATCTCCTGTAAGCTTACCAGAAGGGGTAAAGCTTACGTACTTTTGCATCCATTGTGAGTGCGCAGGCCCCATCCTTTTGTGGATTATCCTATCCCGGGTTATTAAGTGCCTCTAAGCGCCTAATTTGTCCGACACTAGTTAATTGTATTGTGTCTTGTTTGCATTGTTCTCCTCTTTTGGAATTATGGCTAGTTATGAGTATAAAGAGAATGCCAACTTTTGCCTCGGTTGCTCAAATTTCAATCCTCGCCTTATCGACAAACTTTTCGCTCCGAAAGCGACGCTCACTCAACCGGTCTATCACACACTCTCCCCTGGACTCATTTATCTCATTCGAAACTATCCTCGTTCGGGCTGGGAAAGTAATACAAATCACTATTCCTTTGAACCCACCCCAGGAAAACCTTCATACAGCAGCCTTCCGTGTGACGCTGAACATATCAGTGAATCGTCAGGCGTGGCAGATACCGGATTTTGTATAATCACCTAGAGAGCGCTGCTTCATATTCAATATAACACCCGGTATTTTGATTGTGAGCCATTCATATTAGTATTTTCACTGCCAGACTACGCAATTAACATACACGACCCATCTATGACTGGCCTCATTGTCTACATCATCCTCTATGTGTGCAAGTATTTACCAGTCCTGCCGCCATTATCAACCACCAGACTCTCTTTGTATTCGGCTTCAATCTTGAAAATGCCATACTGCTTGTGGTGTAGCACAATCTTTCAAGTCTCTCCTTCTCTCTGAATCCATCTCGCGTTGTATTTATTATGTATCTTAACTCACAATGTACTGCTAATCTACTTGGTATCACAAATCGTGGTACGCTTGCGACGTACAAATACCATACGACGTCCATCCACTTCTAATTGCGCAAAACCAACGTTGTAACTTCTCCAACATCAACTCGTAGCAACTCAAAGAGCAGTCAATCATTTGGTGGCGGATGGTAGATTCGTCCAAATCTTCCAAACCCCAAGCTCAAAAAGTCATGGTCGAACTATACCAGGTGCAGTATGGATTGACTGGGTATTGCCAAGAATACACAGCGTATGTATGAATATGGATATTAATACAAGCGTGCGCGAGACAGGAGCTCGAGCGAGTACACTAAGGCCAAGAATATAGCGTCGCCAGGATCTATACCAAAGTACAAGACAGGGGAGTAAACGAAATATTGCACGGGTATGAGTGGGTCGTGTAAAGTCATTTTATGTAAAGTATGCGTGTTATCGATGCGAGATTGCAAGCTAGGGATACAGGAGGGGAAGCGAAAAATGAAGAAAAGGATGGAGGAACCATAACAGGGGACAAAGAACGATTGGGGGGAAGCGTAAATAATATCATCGGTCGTCGTTAAATGAATGCGGGAAAAGAGTGATGAATTACAGCCGTACGGGTTCATGGTGACCGGAAAAAGATGGACGAGAGGGATCAATGAACGTATTTTTGACTCTTTGGGGAAAGAGAGATGTCCGGCATCGAAAGATATGCTGAAGCCTCGAATGGTAATCAACATGCACTCGTTCAAAGCGACTCTCGAGATGATTGCATGTGTACAGTCACTGCAATTCCATTGCGCGAGCCATCCCTGTCCCTGTGCGACTGAGCCGTTGGATAAATACTTGGTGGTGAAAACGGTCTGTGAAAGGCAAGGGCAGGCGGAGGCGGCGTTGGTAATTGCGACGCAGCAAACGGTATCGGCGTAGGGACACGTAGCGGAATGGAAGCTGGCGCCGGGGACGTTGACCGCGAGTCGAGATAGGCGTCGGAGATAGATATACGATCTTCCTCTCGCTCGTCGTCGGGACTGCGCTGAGATGACATGGATGCATGGCTGTAAGAGGAGGAACGGCAGGTGTGCTCCAAATTATCACCTATTATGATGTTTGGAAGGGATACCAATGAGGCGCGAGGGTCTTCCCGTTTGGAGGGGGTGAATGTAGTCACGTCGAGGTCGGCATATGACGGGGGAGCAGAAGCTGGAGTAATAGGCGTACGAGGACCGTAAGTAGATGTCGAAGAGGATGGAGAAGACGGTATGTCACCCGAGTTCATACGGAATGCATGGCGGTAGGGTCCTAGTTCGACATCATTGTCGTCAGGAAAACAGATAGTTGAGCGGGAATCTGCCTCTAAGATGCTCTTGCGTATGTTTTTCCGTGCGGAGGGTATTACGGTGTTTGTACGGTTTACATAAACTGGAAGTGAATCCCTGTTGTCTGATTGGAGCTTTAAACCCTTGAGCCTGAGCACAAATATAGATGTGAGCACAGAACATAATAAATGCAACGAATCGACATACGCAGAAAGTGTACCTTTTCCCTTGCCATCGTTGATCCTTCCATTCGTAGCTGGGTTGTAGCCAAAGCGTCTGGCAAGGGGCAACAACATCCGGCGATAATTCTTCATTGCTTCCTCAGCAAAACCGAAAAGGACGAAGAAGATGAAGGCACAAGCAATTGGGAGCCATCGTGTGATTTGAACGGAGGTATATGTTCTGAAGTCACTACGCCAGATGACAGCTGGTATCAGTTGGACAAACCCAAAGTCATAGTGAGTGTCCTCCCATGAAATCCAAGGGGCCAAAGGCAAGCCCTTCAAGCTGATATAGATGGTGTATGTGCCGATAGGAAGGGTGCACATAATGTCGATGAGAGCAAGAAGCATCAACCGAAGATATCGGCTGGGGTTAATCATGCCGTTCGTTGAGAGAACTTGATTAAAATGAATTCGTCGCATGTAAAACGTTCGCAGAATAAGACCTGGCCGTATTGTATGATCAGAGCGGCAAAGATAAAGAGCGCAAATAAACAGACTGGAATAAACGAGGGACACAAGCCCAATCGCGATAGGCCACATGTAGTACAGGAAGTACGCCGGAAGCGTATTGTAAGTAACGCTAGTACAACCATATTCCTCGAGAATGTCGAATCTATGACCTTGAACGACTATATCTACAAACACAGATTAGTATGAAGGTGAATGAAAATTATTTGAAACCAACGCACGTAGGATAAGAAACAGGACTGGAATTCCGAGCGCAATCGAAATGTCAGTGTATATAGCTCGAACTTTCTGGATGAATATATCATGAGCATGTGAAGATAACATGTAATTTTGAGCTCACATCATCGCGAGTGATTGATACGGTCTGGGCGGAAGTTATACGATACAGACGTCGGCTGATGCACAAGGTGGAAGCCGGTATCCCAAGACTTGCACCAAGGATGATCTGACTAGCTGTAGGCGCGTCAGTGTTTTGTCCAGCGATCTTGATGGAGTTTGCGACTCACATATATCACACCAGACTGGAGAGATATTAAGGGCGTTGTCAACCCAGATAATCGAGTTAATTCCGGTTATCAGGCAGGCGAGTCCAGTCCAGATCATGAAAGCGCAAGTCCCAGAATTCCATGCTTGAAGATGCCACGACAGAGGAACAGCGCAAAGAATGAATCCAAGAAAAGCGAGGCTTGGGAAAAGTGGAAATGTAGGATCGGATGCAAGCATAGTCTGAGGGAGCGGATAAGAGAAACCAATGGCCACCGCATGCTTTTCAAGTGGCCGTTCTTTGTTCCTTAGAATGGAAAGCCTCATTGTTCATAAACAATGAAGGTTGGTCGTGGGAGAGTTGCAGCCACTGTGGGAAACCTCCGGTTCGTTCGTTCCAAGTTCTCAGTTTCAACTAAAATACGGAGCAGCTACATCATTAACTGGTTTTCCAATTTCAGGTGTGAAATCCGAGATCCTATATTCTGTGTTTTGCTCTGAGTAAGCGGTGCCGACCGGAGTCCTTGTTAATGTTGACAGTCTGTCCCGCATTATTCTCTCTTTTTGACCCGCATTGTTCTCTCTTTTTGTTCCGAAGAATATAAAAACCCTGTTGAAGTTAACATGTCTTCAGTCTTTACCTTGCTGCAAACTATCTGCTCGCGACACTCACCACTTACCACACAAGGCGGATAGCATCTTGCACCCACCCAAGTCCATCGACTTCACTCATCGTCTTCTTCACCAATCTCTCCAATGGACTCATTCACATGCATCCCCTTCATCTTCACTTCAGAAATTCTGAATTTAGAAATAACTCCTTGCTTCGATTTAATCCAAGTTGGGTCAGAGTCAACGTGTTCGTCCACTCTCCCGTCCGACAGCGAACATGTTGGGGCTAGTACCGTTGAAACAGGATATTGTGTCATCGCCTAGAGCAGTTTATGTGCCACGATTATTATTGCACTGCTCTCGGGAAAGATATGTAAGTAATAGTTCTTTCTGTGGTCGTACATATTTGAACCCTTGTCCTATAGGTCGTTCAGATATCTATGTTAGTTTATCGACGCTGTTGAACAGTGTGATGCATTTTAGGATTCGCTCCCCCGTCAGCGGGCTACCGCTCATTACCCGTTCTTGTTTTGCTTGTTGTATTCTCCGAATGTTCACTGTAGCTGTAGCACATTTCTCATTTTTATCGCAATGTTATCTCAGTACTGCGCATAGACTCGAACCCAATAGCCGGAGTGACTAACTTTCATTTGATGACCAGTCGATAAACCGCGCACGTGGCGACTGGTAAATCTTGACCGCAAATGGGTCGACATTTTTCCTCACATTACTTGTTGTGACTTGAAGCTTTTGTTTTGAGATTGAGAATTCTATAGTTTCCCTTAAATAAGACGTCCGAAGACACAATTCTCTGCAGATTTAGAATACAAGAGACTTGTTGGTATCGAAGATTGAAAGACACCGCGAGCATTAGTTGTGTCACGTCGCGTTAACGGGATCACGTACCTTTCCTTTGTTCGATATACGCGTGTAGGCAAGTGTCGATCTTTCCTCAGTCCGAATACTATCGACTGAGGTGATGTTAAGACTGTTCCGGTGAGGTTCCGTAAGGTCTCGAATGAGTATAATAAATTTGAAAGTATATAACTGGACCCGAGCTCGTATGGTATTGTACAGTTAATGATCGGTCAGTAAGTAAGAATATTATTGAAGTCGAACAAAAACCTTAGCACCACTTGTCAGCAACTTGCTAGCTCTCTCAAAAGATAACCAGGCATCACATGGTAGTGTTATGATCATGCACTAATGGATCGTCGGAAATGGGTTGCGGGGTTAATTGCAGGAAATAGCGAAGAGGATTACTTTGCGAGGTAAGACACTCCTCAACTAGGTAGTTGGACCTTGACTCCACTATTAGTAGAGTCCTCAACACTTCATGTGTCCGATATAGAAGAAAGGAAATGTGTTCTGTTTGCAATGACCTTTGCGGAACATACTGACAGTAGGGATGTTAAAACAATGATATGGATAGATGATTAATTGGTATCACTATCAAAGTGCTATCAAGGTTGATATTTAAACTGAGGAACTACCTATTCAATACCGTAGCTTTATACTAAAGGTAAGTCAGGATCGCAAAGTGATGCCATGCCCAAATGGGTTAGCTCATAAGTAAAGAACAAAGGAAAGGATATAAAAAGAATAGTGTGAATCTGATAAGGATGAGAAAAGATAACGAGTAAGTGCTTTGCATCAGAAATCCTTTGCAAAGTAATTGCGTAGTGGTAACAGGATATAAATGACATATCCAAGTTGCAGAATATATTGCAAAGCCTCATAATGACTTAGCTTGCATAGATATAACAGTATCCCCCTCTTAGGCTTTCACCCTCAAAAGCCTACACAATCTTTAATGATTAATGAATCTAAAATTAGACAGAATGGAAAAGTCAAAAGGAAAAGTACATTTTCAAAATGCCACACAATCTATGATCAAGGTAAATGAAAAATTTGAAGTCAAACCTGCCCTCAACAAAGAATGAGTATAAAACAAGACAGTTTTCTCTGGTTTTCCTAAGTCCTTATCACTCATCAATGTCTTTCACTGTTACTGCTACCGAAACCATACAAGAACAACGAGCATGTCTCATCCATGAACAGGCGGAACATGCCCACCTTCATCAACTGGAGATCAATGCACAGGAGGCTGCCTTTGAGGAGGAGTTGGTGGGGTTGGAGGAGGAAGCTGCTTGTGAGGCAGAGGAGAAGAGGCTCAAGGAGGAGAGAAAGCTTGAGGAGAAGCATTTTTTGGAAGGATTTGTTAAATAAAGAATTTTTTGATACAATTTTGTTGAATTGGTTGAAAGGACTCATTCAGATTGAAATAATCATTTTAAAGAAGAAGTTTAAATAGTGTTTAGTACTCTTAACACAAAAAAGAGCTAAGAATGGTTTGAAGTGAATACTTTTTTGAATTAGAAGGATAAACAGAGAGTGTTAAGGCTGTGCACCGGAAGGAAATAGATCAAGGTTCTGGAGCTCTGTTTGAAGCTTTGAAGTCCGGAAACTATAGTAATGGCAAATCAAAGTAATGGAAAGGCTACACGGGCCTTGGGAAGTGATGGGACTTCAGCGAAGCTTTCGGCAATGCTCCCTACACATTATCTGGGTGTCCCTGCAAAGTGTGAAGAAGAATGAAGTTCTGGAGCATCAGAAGCATCTGATCGATTGATCCGGACGTGATTAAGCGTAATAGATAAGGAGTATAAAAGGTAACTTTTATTTCAAGCTGGGGAACCAAACTAAACAAGTTGACCTAAGTACTAAACTGCCTAATTGTTAAATAAAAGACAATAAGTGAGAAGGATTTGAAATAATACAATAATGGTGTTTTCCAAGAGCCGACAGGCGTGGGAATGCATCGGTCATGACGACCGAGTGTCATGTGATGTATCCGAGGTTGTTCCGAAGTTATTGAGCCAAGGAATGGAGTACGAAATCAATCGAGATTTGAGTTGAACTTGGTAACAAATACAAAATGGATTGAAAGGATGATTGATTGACCGGAAGATTGGCCGGAATGCCGGAATGTTCACCGGAATGCCGGAATGTTCATATAGTAATCGATGACCTCAGAAATCGGTCCGGAAAGCATAGTGGAGTTTGGCATGTATATAACAGAGAGTGTGTTGTTTAAATGCTCGTTAAGAGTAATTCTGGATTGAAAAAGAACAAGATTCACAAGAACAATAAGAAGAACAGTGAATAATTCCAGTTAGATCATGATAAGAATGATGGAATGGATTAGGAAAAGAAAGAGCTGGTGGAAATCTGAGCAGTGGTAAAGGATTTTAGTTAGAAGAAATTTGTCATGAATCAATCTTTTTATTATTCTTTTCCTTTTCTTTTCTTTACTTACCTAATCACTAAAGTGCTTACACTAGCACTTGTTATATTTTCATTTCCATCTAGATTACATGCATCAACCTTATGTTATGATCATGCACTAAGGGATCATCAGAAAGGGTTTGTGGGGCAATTGCGGGAAATAGCAAAGAGAATTACTTCACAAGGTAAGATGATCCTAGACTAGGTAGTCGGACCTTGACTCCACTATTAGTAGAGTCCTTGACACTTTGTGTGTCCGCAAGAGAATAAAGTAAATGTGTTCCGTTCGCGATGACCATCATGGAACATACTGACAGTAGAGATGTTAAAACAACGATATGGATAGATGATTAATTGGTATCACTATCAAAGTGCTATCAAGGTTGATATTTAAACTAGGGAACTACCTATTCAATACCATAGCTTTATACTAAAGGTAAGTCAGGATCACAAAGCGATGCCATGCCCAAATGGGTTAGCTCATAAGTAAAGAACAAAGGGAAGGATATAAAAGGAATAGTGTGAATCTGATAAGGATGAAAAGAGATAATGAGTAATTGCTTTGCATTGGAAATCCTTCACAAAGTAATTGCATAGTGGTAAAGAGATATAAGTAATATATCTAAGTAGTGGAATGAATCACAATGCTCCATAAGGACTTAGCTTGCATAGATATAACACCTTATTGTTCTCGCATTGTTGTTTCACCTAAGTGCACCTCTCTTGTGTCTGTCAGCTCATTGACAGGATGTCATCACTATTGTCCTGCCATCATGTTTATTTTATATTGCCTTATTGTTTACTCACTGAATACCTACAGCTTTACTTATGGATACAGGCGACTCTTATTGTAGATCCTCACAGTTATGGTGCGAGATGATTCTCATGGCTTCATATCCCATTAGTATATAAGACTCGGTATTCTGTAGTTATATTCTTTAGCTCTATTCTTGTCTATACTCCTCAGTAGCTAGACTTGTAGTTGGGTTGATTTATCCTCATTGTCTTTTCATCCTCTTGCTCATCAACTATTGTGTGATGCCTGGTTGTCTCTTGTAAGAGCTAGCGAGTCAATGACAAAATTACTACTAATTCTCCATCAATTACTCCCATGGATTCAATCAATAGTTCATTAAATTTTTTTCCTGTTTCAATTGATTCTTAATTGAATCTTTTTAATCCAAGATAAGGAGGACTGAATGTTATTTTTTCAATTCATTGAGAAAGACTATTCATTCTGACTTCTTAAACTTCTTTTTCTGTTAATAAATTCGAATCTAAAATAATTTCTTTAGATCCATTCATTTCAAGTATTATTTCACTGATTAAAGAAAGATTTCAATATTGATTATTAAATATTAATTTTCCTTGATATGTGTCACGAAACAATCTTTTCTTTTATTTACTTACCTAATCACTGAGGCACTTACACCAGCACTCATTATATTCTCATTATCATTTAGGTTACATGCATCAACCTTATTGTTCTCATGTTGTCGTTTCACTTAGGCGCAACTCTCTCATGCCTGTCAGCTCATTGACAGGACGACGTCATTATTGTTCCACTTCCATGCTTCTTTTTATATTGCCTTATTGTTTACTCACCTAATACCTACAGCTTTACTTATGGATACGAGCGACTCTTATTGTAGATCCTCATGGTTACGGCGCGAGATATCTCTCACGGCTTCATATCCCATTAGTATATAAGACTTAGTATTTTGTAGTTATATTCCTTAGCTCTATTCTTGTCTATTCTCCTTGGTAGCTAGACTTGTATTGGGTTGATTTATCCATCCTCTTTTGCTTTTTTGCCCTCTTACTCATCATCTATCGTGTGACACCTGGTTGTCTCTTTCGAGAGCTAGCGAGTCGCTGACAGAAGAATAGAGCTTCTACCACATACCACCTGTCACAACAAACTCTTACAAACTTGCCTAGGATTCAACACACTGTTGGAAACTAGTTTTCTCGATACATTACATATTTTCATTTTTACCAAACATGCTCACCCCCCTTGCTATAACCCAACATGACTGATCGGTCGATACATGCGCCTGACCTGCCAGAAGCCGATAATGTCACCTCTAGTCCACGCCGGGTGTTTGTCAATACACCAGGGAACTACGATGGTGACCCCGCCACCTATCGACCATGGCGACGAAGAATGATGGCTTACATTTCCGAGTTAATGGAGATGAAACAGGTCGACAACTCCCATCGTGTCACCACCATTATCATTTCCTTCCTGGTCAGAGGAAAGGCCAATGAATGGGCCCAGGTTTACACTGATGACCACTTCGACATCGACAAAGGGTTGTGGGACATCACTGGGAAGCAGCTCATTGATGATATGGATAAGGAGTTCACAAATGTCGCGAAGGAGAAGGAGGCTCGTGATAAACTAACTTATATCCGACAGGGGAAGTCTTCGGCCAGCAACTTTTTCAAAGAGTTCGAATTGTTGCTGAAAGATGCCGGATACAAAAAGGACGAATCACACGTCCTTACCCTAGCGGAGAGGGCAGTTGATCACACCCTTTTATATGACATCATTAAGGGACAAACGGAGCCCTTTGAAGACTATAAGGAATTGAAGAAGATAGTTACAGGGGCTGATAATGTAAGGCGGCAATGGGCCGAACAGAAGAGAGGTTATGGATATGCGGGGTGGTGGAACACTAATCTACAGGGACAGAGTCGGGGACAGTCGTCCACTCAGCAGAATCGACAGGAGCCAAAAGCAGCTCCGAAGGCGGAGTACCCTGCAGCGCCAAGAAGAGATGCTCCCGGCACCACATTCAGAGGAACTGGTAGACCGATGGATATTGACCATGCAAGAGAGAAGCGGTTGTGCTTCAACTGTGGCGAACCAGGCCACATGAGCAGGAATTGCCTGCACAAGAGGAAGGCAGTGGTCAGAGGTATTATGCTGAATATGAGTGAGCAGGAGCGTACAGATTTTATTAACGATTTGGGTTTTCCCAAGGCTCCTCAGTAGATATAGGTCTGCAGGAGCCTTCGAACACGGACGTTTCGGGTTTTGTTGATAACGGCATTGATTATGTAATTAGTACAGGTACTAGACAGAAAAATGCATCCGCCTTCACACACAAAACCGAAAAATCCGAAAAACCTATACGGTACAAACCTGACACTGCTGAATGGCTAACTCGGAGAGTTAGAGAAGATCAAATCCCGAGAGCGGTGGGATTGTTGCGAACCTGGATGCCCTCTTCCCGGGAGAAGGAAGCCTCGGAAGAAACCGTCATGGACATATGAAAGCGGAACTGGAAAATGGCAGTCACAGCCATCCGAAGTCTCAAAAACAAAAGAAGCTATGTTCGTGGGACACGTGGCAAAAGTCTCAAGCTTCCAGCAATACTCGAGACACTGGAGGATAGTCGACAGATTGTTACACAAGGACTCCTTGACAGCGGAGCAACCGGTTCCTGTATCGACTCAGAATTCGTCAAACAGCACAACCTAGTCACCAAGGACTTACCAGTCAAGACGCTTGTCTATAATGCCGACGGCACGCTCAATGACGCCGGATCAATAGATAAGTATGTTGAGATATGGATGACTATTGGCAATCACTCGGAGATCATACAATTCAGAGTAGTAGGTCTAGGAAAGAATAACATCTTTCTAGGACTAGACTGGCTATGACACCACAACCCGAGTATCGATTGGGAGACGTCCGAACTAACCTTTGACAGGTGTCCAACAAGATGCGGTTACAACCCACACTTTTGGACATCAGAGGATACTCATTCTAGAGCGGCATTACAGGAAGGCGAACAGCTTTTCTTATTTGACTGGGATAGATATGTTCATGAGCAGGTACAGTCAAGGAAGTGGACAGAGGAACAAGCCAAGAAGGAAACAGCCGAACAGTTTGACACTTCCAAACCCTATGTCGAAGGGTATCCTGATGTTTTCAGCCAGAAGGAATTTGACCAGTTGCCACAACGACGCCCTTGGGATCATGCTATCAATCTAATGCCAGGTTCTAAACCTTTAGATTGTAAGGTATACCCATTAAACCCAAAGGAACAAGAGGCTCTTGACAAGTTTCTTGAAGAGAACCTTAGAACTGGATGAATTCGACCTTCCACTTCGCAAATGGCTTCACCTTTCTTCTTCGTCAAAAAGAAAGATGGCACCTTACGACCAGTACAAGATTATCGCAAACTGAATGGGATGATGGTTAAAAACCGGTATCCACTTCCTCTCATTCAGGAGCTAATTGATCGTTTAAAAGGCGCTAAAATTTTCACAAAGATGGACATCAGATGGGGATTTAACAACATCCGCATAAAGGAAGGTGATGAATGGAAAGCGGCTTTCTGGACGAATCAGGGTTTATTTGAACTGACTGTTATGTTCTTTGGACTCACTAATTCCCCTGCAACATTCCAAGGTTTCATGAATCACATTTTGCGAGACCTTATCAATGGTGGACATGTTATAGTGTATATGGACGATATTCTGATATTCACCGATGACATCGAAGAACACTGGCGAATTGTAAAACAAGTACTCGACATTCTACAGGAGCACAAGTTATTCCTTAAACCCGAAAAATGTTCTTTCGAAAAACCAGTTATCGACTACCTCAGCATTATCATTGGTAATGGAACTATTCGCATGGATCCAAAGAAAGTACAGGCCATCCGCGAATGGATTACTCCCCGCAAGAAGCGTGACGTTCAGCAATTTTTAGGGTTTTGCAACTTCTTCAGACGCTTTATTCGTGGGTTTAGTCTTGTAGCAAAGCCACTGACACAGCTTACTGGAAATGGAACTTGGAAGTGGGAGAAAGTGCAAGAAGATGCGTTCGAGGAGTTGAAATGCCACATCTGTGAGGAAGTGGTTTTACTCATTCCTTGAAACCATGGAAAGTTCTGAGTAGAAGCTGACTCATCTGATTACGCTAATGGCGCCGTTTTATCCCAGTTTGTCGATAGCAAGTGGTATCCTATTGCCTTTTGCTCCCGTTCCCTCAATGAGGTTGAGCACAATTACGAGATTTACGACAAAGAACTCATGGCAATTATGGACTCCCTTGATGACTGGCAGCAGTATTTGCTGGGCGCAGAGGAACAGATCGAAATTTTTACGGATCATGCAAACCTCCAGTACTTCAAGAAGCTGCAGAAGCTCAACCAATGACAAGCGTGCTGGGTACTGGAATTAGCGGAGTATAATTTCGATCTCGTTCACAAGCCTGGTAAATCAATGACGAAAGCTGACGTCCTGTCGAGGATGACAGGTCTTGAGACGGGGGACAAGGACAACGAGAACATCGTTCTCCTGAAACCGGAAGTCTTCATCCATGCTCTCGACCTATCGGCTCCTGAAGATCTCCTGCTATCAGAGATCCGAAAGAGTAGAAACCAAGTAGATCGAATTGTACAAGATGCCCTAGCTGCCAAAAACCCGGAGTGGACTGAAACTGACAAAGTTATTACATGGAAAGGGCATGTTTATGTACCGAAAAACCGCCTACTCCGATCCAAAGTAATCACTCAGTACCATGACACGCCGTTAGCAGGACATCCTGGACAGTATAAAACCACAGAGTTAATCACTCGGGACTACTGGTGGCCAGGGGTGACATGAGATGCAGGAAAGTACGTCGAAGGTTGCAAGAAATGCCAGGTGACAAAATCACATCGTACCAAACCAGTCAGACAACTTCATCCACATGCGGTACCAACTGAACCATGGCAGATAATCGGCACTGATATGATAGGGGAACTACCAGAATCGGGAGGATATAACGCCATATCGGTGTTTATCAATCATTTTTCCAAAAGATTGCGACTTATTCCATCACACACTACAGTCACATCAGAGGGAATGGCGAAAATTTATTGCGATCATATCTTTTCTATACATGGGATTCCACGAAAGATCATACATGATCAAGGACCTCAGTATCATTCCCGATTCATGAAGGAACTCTACTGTCTCTTGGGAATAGAAGCAAACTATACTACGGCATATCATCCACAGACCAATGGCCAGATGGAACAAACAAATCAGGAGATAGAACATTATCTCCGTTTGTTCATTAGTTATCATCAAAACGACTGGCATGAGTGGTTACCACTTGCAGAGTTTGCCTATAACGATCAAGTACATTCTGCGACAAAGGTCTCCCCCTTCTATGCTGACAATGGTAGACATCCCTATAAAGGTATGGCACCTCAAATGACTTTGGACAACCCCACAGCACAGGCGTTTGCAGATGGAATGAGGAAGGTTCGAGAGGAAGTAGGAGCAGCCTTAGGCAAGGCCAACGACGATATGAAGAAGTTCTATGACAGGAAGCGGAAAGTTGGGGTAGAGTATAAGCCAGGCGATAAGGTCTGGCTTGAGGGAACTAACTTGTCGACAGACCAGCCGATGAAAAAGTTAGGAGATAAACGGTTTGGACCGTTTACAGTTCAGAAGAAGATAGGTGCTAGCTCCTATAAACTAGACATCCCCTCCACATGGAAACGTATCCATAACGTTTTCAACGAAGTCCTTCTCACTCCTTATAAAGAGCTGCAATTCCCCTCTCAACCACGAAACACTTGCCCACCTCCTGTCGTTGTAGGAGAAGAAGAAGAATTTGAGGTTGAGGAGATTCTCGACTCACAAAAGGTAGGAAGGGGAATCAAATATAAAGTCCGATGGTGAGGATATGGACCGCATGAGGACACTTGGGAACCTCGGTCCAATATCACACATTCCTCCGATTTGTTGAAGGAATTCCATGACAAGAACCCGACCAAACCCAAACCCGCCACCTTAAGTTGACTCGAAATCCCTATTTCCTTGTTCCCCACCGAACTATTCCATCCTATACCCCAAGCAGACACTGAAAACATGCCCTTACAATTACCCTCTGAAAATTTTGTTAGACGACAGGCGCTTCATGGAACTCGCACTCTAGGGAGGGGGTAATGTCACAAAACAATCTTTTCATTATTCTTTTCTTTTATTATTCTTTTTCCTTTTCTTTTATTTACTTACCTAATCACTGAGGCGCTTACACCAGCACTCATTATATTCTCATTATCATTTAGGTTACATGTGTCAACCTTATTGTTCTCGCATTGTTGTTTCACTTAGGCGTGACTCTCTCGTGCCTGTCAGCTCATTGACAGGACGACATCATTATTGTTCCGCTTCCATGCTTCTTTTTATATTGCCTTATTGTTTACTCACCTAATACCTACAGCTTTACTTATGGATACGAGCGACTCTTATTGTAGATCCTCATGGTTACGGTGCAAGATATCTCTCACGGCTTCATATCCCATTAGTATATAAGACTTAGTATTTTGTAGTTATATTCCTTAGCTCTATTCTTGTCTATTCTCCTTGGTAGCTAGACTTGTATTGGGTTGATTTATCCATCCTCTTTTGCTTTTTTGCCCTCTTGCTCATCATCTATCGTGTGACACCTGGTTGTCTCTTGTGAGAGCTAGCAAGCCACTGACATCCGGTTCACAAGTTCTCTTTGAGAAACTTGTTGAGTGCTTCTTGTTCTTTCGGGTTAGGCAGATATACCTTACAATCAAGAGGTTTGGAACCCAGCATTAGTTCAATAGCATGGTCCCAAGGGTGTCATTGTGGTAATTGGTTGAACTCCTTCTGGTTGAAGACATCCAGATACTCCTTGACATAGGATTCAGAGGTATCGAACTCTTTTACCGTTTCTTCTTTAGCCTGTTCCTTTGTCCAATTCCTCAATTGTACTTGTTCATGAACATACCAGTCCCAGTCAAACAAAAAGAGGTGCTTGCCTTCCTGTAATACTGCCCTAGTATGAACATCCTCTGGCATCCAGAAGTTGTTGTATCCACATTTTACTGGGCACCTGTCGAATGTTAGTTCTGATGTTTCCCAGTCAATACTTGGGATATGGTGTTGCAACCAGTCCAACCCCAAGAAGATATTGTTTTTACCCAGTCCCATTACTCTGAACTGTATGACCTCTGAGTGATCACTGATAGTCATTTGCACTTCAACATATTTGTCAATTGATCTAGTGTTGTTAAGTGTGCCATCAGCATTATAAACTAGTGTTTTGATTGATAAGTCTGTTACAGGTATGCTTCTGCTATTTCGTATGGAACAAATGAAACCAACATTTCTAATTCATTCCTTTCCTTGCTGTACTGGTTTGGGACTGGACTATATGACACATCTGATGTTACTGGATATGATTACTTTTAATTCTCACACTATTATCTTTTATTTATATTATTGGGAACTTTTTACAATACTTATTGTTTTATCCCAGATACTCATTGTTCTTCTGTTTAACAATTAGGATTACTGGTATATAAGCATTAGCATCCAGTAGAGAGTTCTAGTTTGAATATTGACTTAGATCATTCCGATCTATTGAGATCATCACTATAACTCCGTCCAGGGCATTTCAGTCTTATCCCTCAGTTGTCTGAACTCATCCAGCCAACTTCTGGATGACCTATATCTATGAACATAAATGGAACCATATGACATAGCGGGGGCACTACCGATAGTGGTGCTAAGGTTCTTGTTTGACTTCATTAATATTCTTAACTACTGATCAATAGTTAACCGTATGATACCATACACTATCGGACTCACCCATACTATCCTACTCATCCAAGACCTTACGGGACCTCACCGGAACAGTCTGAACAAAGTCTTTGGTGATGAGATTGTGTTGTTTGATGAATTCTGAATCAATACAGGAGCTGGTAGCTCCACTGTTGGGAAGTCCTTGAGTGACTATTTGTTGGCCGTCCTCCAGAGTTTTGATTATTGCCGGAAGTTTCAGGCTCTTGCCGCATGTCCTGCAGACATAGCTCCTCTTGTTCTTCAGACTACTGATTGCTGTTGATGCAAAGGGTGAATGAAAACAAACACCCAAACACTAAGTTCAGGGGGCTTGGTAGCAGTTGTATGTAGAGTACTGTAAAAACTTGATAAAATCAAGTATAACACCAATAATCACAAGTCAATAAACCTAATAATAAACCTGATAAACAGCTTAATAACAGAGGCTTGTAGCAATGGGGGTGCTGCAACCTGTCCTTTCTCTAAATCCCCCCCTCCTTTTATAGCCAAAAATCTCGGAATATCTTTGCACCTTCATGCTGCGGCCGTAGACCATTATTGTCTGTTGATCCTCTGGCTCCATATTCCCACTCCTGCCAAGTCTCTGATCACTTCTACAGCTTTTCCTTACTAAAAATCCGCATTTTTCCCTTTTTGGTAGTTCCACTTCAAATAAATGGTTCCCCTCGATCCACTAATCCCAAATTGAGTGGGTAATGGAGTCTAGACCTCCCCGCATCTGTTGGACCTGTAGTTCAACTAATTTCTATCCTTCTAGCCAGTCCTAATCTGAAATCCGGTGTTTTAGCCCCTAAGACATAGACATCTCCAAGCACATGGCATTTCCAGGTCCCAGACCTATCCCTTCTGTCAGGACCTGCGTCAGACCTCTCCCCGTCCATTTGTCTCTTTACTTATTGTATAATATTGTCTTTAGCATGCATATATCCAGCATTCTCACTGGAGTCACTAGTTTTGATGGGCCATCAATCCCATCAATATATACTGCTTTGACTGCCAAACTTAGATATTCTGCTCGTTTCTCTTAATATAGCTGTGAAATAAGTTGCTAAACAAGTCATGAAATATATTTACACCTGTTCTGAACATTATTTCAATTTAGCCTGTTCATTTTACTGAGACAAGTCTAAACCTATGTAAACTTCAACTGTTTTCTATTTCTCAGTCCGAGAAAATGGTTATCAATTATCCCAGATGGTAAATTTGTCTTGTAGACCTTCACTGACATCAACTGGACCATCTCTTACTCATCCAGTATTTTCTCCGCTACTTTAAACATGCTCCTATGACTTTTATTTGGTGGTGGTCAAAGTTGTTTTGATTGCATCAACAATACTACTAACTTTGACCTTCTCCATTAAGGACTTTAAGTATTTTAAGTGCAATATTAAGTTTGAACTTGTATTTTAAGTGTTGTGAGTGTGCATTGCAAAGAGTAGTAATATTTTATAGACTTTTTAATTGTCTTTTAATAAGGAAAAACACTTTAGATTTAAAGTATTTGAGTGATATCAACTGCAATTTGGCAGTCATATCACCATGACTGCCGATTTTCAGTTTTGTTTTTGTATATCCATGACAGTTTCCTCTGAGGCTTCTTTTTCTTGGGAAGAAGGCATCCAAGTTTGTAATAATCCCACCACCTTTGGGATTTGATCTTCTCTAACTCTCTGAGTTAGCCATTCAGCGGTGTCAGGTTCATACTGTATAGGTTTTCCAGGTTTTTCAGTTTTGTGTATGAAGGCAGATACACTCTCCTGCCTAGTACCTGTACTAATTACGTAACCAATGCCATTACCAACATATTCCAAAAAGTCCATGTATGAAAGCTCCTGCAGACTTATATCTACTAAGGAGCTTTGGGAAAACCCCAGTCATTAATGAAGTCCATTTGTTCCTGCTCACTCATATTCAGCATGATACCTTGAACTACCGCCTTTCTCTTGTGCAGGCAGTTCCTACTCATGTGACCTGGTTCACCACAGTTAAAGCACAACTGCTTCTCCCTCACCTGGTCTATGTCCATTGGCCTGCCCATTCCTCCAAATGTGGTGCCAGTAGCATCTCTTCTCTGTTCCGCAGGGTACTCTGCTCTCGGAGCTACATTTGGCTCTTGTTGATTCTGCTGGGTGGATGACTGTCCATGACTCAGTTCCTGTGGGTTAGCATTCCACCACCCCGCATACCTGTAACCTCTCTTCTGTTTAGCCCACTGCTGTTATATCTATGCAAGCTAAGTCATTACCAAGCTTCGCGAATCATTCCGCTACTTAGATATATTACTTATATCCTTTTACCACTACACAATTACTTTGCAAAGGAATTCTGAAGTGAAGTAATTACTTGTTATCTCTTATCTTTCTTATCGGATTTACACTATCCCTTTTATATCCCTTCCTTTGTTCTTTACTTATGAGCTAACCCATTTGGGCATGGCATTGCTTCGCGATCCTGACTTACCTTTAGTATAAAGCTACAGTATTGAATAGGTAGTTCCTCAGTTTAAATATCAACCTTGATAGCACTTCAATAGTGATACCAATTAATTGCTTATCCATATCATTGTTTTAACATCCCTACTGTCAGTACGTTCCACAACAGTCATCGCAAATGAAACACATTTTACTTTCTTCTCTTGCGGACACACGAAGTGTCGAGGACTCTACTAATAGTGGAGTCAAGGTCTGACTATCTAGTCTAGGATCATTTTACCCTGCAAAGTAATTCTCTTTGCTATTTCTTGTGATCATCCCGCGATCCTCTCTGATGATCCTTTTGTGCACAATCATAACAACTGCCACCTTACATTATCAGCACCTGTAACTACCTTCTTCAGCTCCTGATAATCTTCAAAGGGCTCTGTTTGGCCCTTGATGATGTTGCATAGGAGAGTATGGTCAACAGCTCTCTCTGCCAGGGTAAGGACATGTGATTTGTCACTCTTGTATCCAGCATCCTTCAGCAACAAGTCAAACTCTTTGAAGAAGTCACTGGTGGAAGCTTTCCCCTGTTGGATATAAGTTAGTTTGTCACTGGCCTCTTTCTCCTTGGCAACATTAGTGAACTCTTTGTCAATATCATCGAAGAGTTCCTTTCCCATGATGTCCCATATTCCTTTGTTGATATTGAAATGGTCATTGGTGTAGACTTGGGCCCATTTGTTGGCTTTTCCTCCCACCATGAAGGACATGATACTGGTGGTTATTCAATGGGTATTGTCAACCTGCTTTGTCTCCATTAGCTCAGACACGTAAGCCATCATCCTTTGTCACCATGGTTGCTACATAGCAGGATCTCCATTGTAGTTCCCTGGTGTAGTATCGAACTGTTGGTCATGTTGGTTTATATAGGACTAGTAAGTTTTTGTAAAATAAAAAATGTGTAATGTATCAAAAGGAACTAGTTTCCAATGGTGTGTTGAATCCTAGGTAAGTTTGTAAAATGTTTGTGACAGGTGGTGTGTGGTAGAAGCTCTATTCTTCTGTCAGTGACTCGCTAGCTCTTGCAAGAGACAACCAGGTGTCACACAATAGATGATGAGCAAGAGGGCAAAAAAGCAAAAGAGGATGGATAAAACAACCCAATACAAGTCTAGCTACTGAGGAGAATAGACAAGAATAGAGCTAAGGAATATAACTACTAAATGCTAAGTCTTATATACATATGGTATATGAAGCTGTGAGAAGTATCTCATGTTGTAACCATGAGGATATACAATAAGAGTTGCTTGTATCCATAAGTAAAGCTGTAGGTATTTGGCGAGTAAACAATAAGGCAATATAAAAGAAATGTGATGGCAGGACAATAATGATGACATCCTGTCAATGAGCTGACAGGCATGAGAGAATTGTGTATAGATGAAATGACAATGTGAGAACAATAAGGTTGACACATGTAATCTAGACAGAAATAAAAATATGATGAGCACTGGTGTAAGTGCTTTAGTGATTAAATAAGTAAAGAAAAGAAAAGAAAAAGAATAATAAAAAGAGATGCTTTTGTAACAGACAGGGAGTTTTGGGAAAATACTAGCTTTAATAACTCAGATAGCATGTGGATATTGACAAGACACTGCCGAACCATATGATACCTACCCCAATTACACATGGGGCATAACCCAAAAGAATGGTAAGCATGTGTAGTGGCCCACAGCCCTGGTACAGCCTGAGATTTGTATCAGGACCCCAGCAGATAAAAACAGCCCAGAATAGAGAAAGAAGAAATGCTTTCTCCTCCCCCCCCCCACCCCCCACTTCAGTAGTGATTGCTAGTCCTACTTAAAGGGAGTTTGCTTCCAGCATAGAATAGTCAGATTTGGGCACTTAGCCAGAATCAGACAAAGCACAGAATAAAAACAGAAGTCAGAGAGAATTGATAACTCAGAAAGATTGTACTTGTTGACTTAGAAAACAAAGAAAGCAAAAGTTAATAAAGTGTCAGATCGAGACAATAGAGGACAATAGCACCATGGGGAAATTTGTTTTTCTGTAAATGAAAATGAACAATAACAGAAAGTCCTGTTACTGGATGCAAAAGTACTTAAGTTTACCCCCTTCTGGTAAACTTACAGGAGATTTACTTGAAACTTATGTAGGAAATAGTAACATAGTGTAAACTTCTGTATGAATCCCTGTAAGTTTTTAGAAGATTTTACCAAAGTTATCCATAACACTGGGTACAAAAGTGAATAAATTATACTACTTATAGATAACTTTTAGTGAAACCTATCAAAAACTTACGGGGATATATACAGAAGTTTACACTATGTTAACAATTCCTACATAAGTTTCAAGTAAATCTTTGGTAAATTTACCAGAAGGGATAAAACTTATGTACTTTTGCATCCAGTGTGTCCATAGCAAATTTCAAAATGTTTTGTACAATGATAGATGATAAATTTTTAATCATCATTTCTCACAGTGTGTGAATTCTCGCATGGCACGCCCGGAGCCACAAAAGACCATATCACTGGGTACAAATGCCAATAAATTATACTACTTATGGATAACTTTTTGGAAAGCTTTTGAATATTTACGGGGATTTGTACAGAAGTTTACACTATGTTACCGTTTCCGATATAATTTTTTATCAAATCTCCTATAAATTATTTCAGAAGGGGTAAAACTTATCGACTTTTGCATCCAGTGTAATATTAAAATGGCAGTGTCCTTCTACCTGCCCGTCTACCTACCTTCAAGGCAGTCACATTCACTGCCCCGGGGGCCTTTTTGAATTTCGAAAGCTTCACGTGCGTTTTGTCAGAGATAAGATTAAGATCATCCACATTCGATAGAATAATCAGATAATCAACGGTTCACTTCCGAATCGTCTTTAGGTACTTAAGCGCGACCTGCAGAAGCCTTTTACGATGTCTTCTCTGTCCTTCATCACACGAAGGACAAAAACTCGAAATTTGGTCACATTCATACCTGCGCCCGCCCAGAACGCCAATTCTCAACTGAAAATCCACAGACAATCTCAGTGATTCCTTGATTGCTTCGTAAATACTTGTTCGTTGACGAAATACTGATACGGACATAGCAATCATCGTTGTATCTAGACTGTAGATAATGGGAGACAGCAATCCTTCTAACTTGTCGGCTCTAGAAGAAGGCTCTTCACCACCGCCGACCATCACTAACACTCCTCCTCCTCCTACGACCTCGGAGCGAGAACCATTGGGAGAGAAGGTCCATTCGGATCCACCGTATAGTATCTACACGAAGAAAGAGAAATGGCTTATAGTCCTGTTAATTGCGATATCTGGGCTGTTTAGGTACGTCTATACTTTCCTCGTGCTCTTGAGACATGTTCGCTCATGTTTACCGTTGTTATAGCCCCCTCACAGCGAATGTTTACTGTAGGTTAAACTCTCCTCGAGGTTCACCCTTTATAGCACTCATATATATAAACCTCTTATTAGTCCCTGCTATACCCAGCATCGCGGATGCGTTCCACAAATCGACGGAGTTGATCAATCTTACAGTTGAGTTTCGTCGTGTCGTGTTCTACTACTATGCATAATCATATCTGACAGCTGAGTGTGATTTTTTGGTATGTAGGTTACGATGTACATGGTATTTCAAGGAATTTGTACGTACACACCTCTTTCAGTTCAACGTCCAACACACGGTTCCACTGATACCCTCAATGTCGTTTCGTTTCAACAGCTCCAATGCTCTTCGGGGCTTTGGCAGATAATGTAAGTGTTTGGAATTTACGTCTTGTCTATCTACTCCATAAAGTACGGTGATCACTAATGTCGATACATACTGCCGCGGCTCACCATATCAGGTCGGAAGACGAATCATCTACGCCTCCTGCCTTCTCATCCTATCCATCACCTGCGTCGGTTTAGCATTGACCCCGACATCGGCATATTGGCTTCTTCTCTTGCTTCGGTGCTTCCAATCAACAGGTTCGGCTAGTACGATTGCATTGGGTGAGTATCTCACAGAACCCCTTACTATCGTCGTATACTTATCCCATTCGTGTAATATAGGCGCAGGTGTAATCGGAGACATTGCAGAATCTCACGAGCGGGGTGGATTAATCGGGGTGTATCAGAGTGGACCATTGGTTTGTTAAAAGTGCCGCGTTGAATTCGTTTCTAAATAAAGATGTTGTTTTTCCTAATAGCTCGCCCCCGGGATAGGACCAGTCATTGGAGGGGCTCTTGCTGGATCTCTGGGATGGAGGTATTCACGTCTTTATTTTCACTTCTCCTAAACGGCGTCCTGACGTGTTGGTTGTTCCATGTCTTTCATTCGGATAGGTCAATCTTTTGGTTTCTTTGTATATCATCAGGGGTCGCGTTTGTAGTCGTGATCATGTGAGGACTTTTGTTTCTTCAATGAGGTTTTTCAGAATACCTTGACTGACGTTCATGTTTCCTCATACACAGCGTTCTCCCTGAAACCCTCAGATCCATCGTAGGCAACGGAAGCCTTCTCACAACACCTATCCACCAACCTCTCATCCGGATCGTCGGTCGAGGCCGCGCCAGAACTGCACCAGCACAAAAGACCAAAACTCACAAGAAATTCCAGAACCCCTTCTTAATTCTCAAAAACCTCGACATAACTCTTATTCTCTTCTTCAACGGTATCATAAACGCAGTGTACTACGCAGTCACTACGACTATATCCACTTTATTCGCCTCAGCGTACCCGTTTTTAGATGAGACGAAGGTAGGGTTGTGTTTTTTGAGTATTGGGGGTGGGATGTTCTTGGGGAGTTTGATGAGTGGCAGAGTGTTGGATTGGGAGTTTGGGAGGGTGAGGAGGGAGATGGAGGAGAGGACGAAAAAGTTGGTGAGGAATAGGAAGGATGGAGAACGTGGGGAAGAGAAGAAGACGGGAAAGTTTGACGAGGATTTCCCGATTGAGAAGGTGTGATATGATATGATATTTTCTCTCAATGTTCTTTAAATCCTACTGAACATTCCTAATTGCTAAAAGGCTCGCCTCCGCCTTGTCCCTCTGTTCATGATCTTCTTCATTGGGGCAAACCTAGGATATGGATGGTGCATTGAACGACAAGTCCATATTAGTGGACCGTTGATCCTGCAGTTTGTCGGTGAGACTTTGTTTTTTGTCCTGTTATTCATGAGTCAATATAATCCATCTTCCTCAAAGTCACCCTTGATATGTACTAACTTGACACTGTTCACTACTCTAGTGGGATGCACTGCTATCATTATGATGAACGCATCTGCAACATTTGTTGTAGACTTGTTACCCACTCAAAGTTCTTCCGTCTCCGCTTGTGTGAGCTCTCTTTCTTTCTTTGTGTGACTTTATTGAAAATTTTAATCTACATGATTAATCCTCTGAACTCTTTTGTACATACATACATAGAACAATCTCTTCCGAGGGTGTCTCGGTGCGATCCTCGTCTCGGTGATTGATCCTATAGTGGATGCACTGAGTCCGGGGTGGACATTTGTTTTGCTGGGTTGTGTATGTGCGGCAATGACGCCGATTGTGTATGTGGTTATGAGAATTGGACCCGGGTGGAGGGCTAGGAGGCTTAAGAACTCAACTAGAAGGGGGGTTTAATCAATGGCTGGGGCTTAGAATGGCTTTGACCGGAACTTTCACTCACTCCACTCTCCCTAGTCTGCTCAATGACAGTTTCTTGCTTCTACTCCCTGGTACTCGTCTTCCCATTTATCTCTTTGCCCTCTTATCGCTTTGCCACTTATCCGAACCGATGGATATCAGAACTCTGACCTGCTAATAATCAAGGACTCTACCTTCCTCTGCTATATTCATCTCTCGTTCCTTCAGACCCACGGTCTCCCACCAGGAATTTCCGGCATCCTCAAGAATTCGAATTGTTTCCAAAGTCAATCCTGCGGAACTTGAGAGCGTTGGATATATCCGCTGACGAGAAAGAGATCATGTGGATTGGATGTAAATCTAATCTATACGCGGAAATTCAGAGCATAAACTCAGCATAAATATCTCCTGAAAACTCTATTATACTCTTCGTCCTCCCGAGATCCCATTCTTTTTGTGAATATCAGAAAGTTCCAGTTCCATTCCTATGTGCATACTCCAAGCGCAGGGCCTCCTCAATCCCTCGTAATTGCACTCCCTCCTAGACTGGTCTTTGAGTAAATTGGAGTGGGAATGATCGCGCTAAGCTTTCCGGATGCGAAATCTTATCTTATCGAGTACATCATCGTTCCAACTTCTTCGAACCATTCCGTTACTTATGTACCTCTTATCCTTCCAGATCCGCTAAAACTCTCTGCCAATCGGCTGTTGGAGCAAACAGCTGCAATGCACAACTAGTTCTCTAACAAAGCGTTTTTAATTCATCTTTCAAATTACAGGGGCTTAACGAGACGAGTCTTCAGCTGATTTCATGAATTTCCAATTCATCGCATTTCTAATATAATCAGGTTGTGGAGAGGAGGACCGCAAAAACCTTCTATCAACACTTCCATGGCGCGTATTTTGCTTACCCTCCTAGCCGTCGTCTTTGCCTTGCTTGCAATCTTATTTCAAATATATCTAAGCCCCTTACTTAAAACTTTGGGTATATTCCGCACTGTGGAGACTTTCGGACTGGACGCTGCCAAGTGTAAGAAGATACCAGAGTTACAGGCATGCGAAAGTATGTATTTGTTTCTGTAAAACGGCTGGTTGAGTACTGAACAATTTGTGTGCTTTTTTTTGTTTTTTGTTTTGCAGAACTCGTTTTACACCAGCCTTCTGGTATTATATATCTAGCTTGTTCGACTCCGGAAAGCAGGCTTGCATGGACCCCTGCAATGAGTCAGCTTAACGCTCAAGGACGGTCTACTGGTGATTATATCGCCACGTTTGATCCTGTCACTTTGAAAATCAAACATCTCCGACTTGAGAACTACACCAGTGATCAACCTCTATCTGTACATGGCATGGACGTCGTCGTATCAACTTTCAACCCGAAAGAGCTTTTCGTGTATGTAGTCAATCACCGTGCTCCTTCAAACGGTCAAGATGCCCGAAATGTCGGTGCGGATTCGGTTATTGAGGTGTTCAAGACGACGGTATCAGGAGACAGGTTGACACATATAAAGACTGTTAGAGATTCGGTTATACTCACACCGAATGATGTCGCTGGAGATGCTGACGGGAAGGGGTTTTTCTTTACTAATGATCATGGTTCCAAAATTGCACATGTATGTTCGTTCCCGCTCCGTCCCTCCCTTGATATCCACTAACCTCAACATCTCCTCTCCTATATTTTTTTCCCCAGGCCCGCCTTCTCCGAAACGCATTTTCAGCAACAACCTCCGTCGGATACTGTCACCTAGATCGTGGTTGCAAAATCGTTGCATCTGGGTTACACGCTAATAATGGAATCGCTAAAACAAACACAAATGACACGGTATACGTAGCGAGTAATCTAGGAGGGAAAATATCGGTTTTTGAAAGACAGGTAGATAATTCGTTGGTTTTGTTGGATGTTGTATATGTTGGTGTGTATTTCTGAGGCTTTTTGGTTATTATTGAACATTCAGGATGATTAACGAGCTTGTTTTTTTTTTTTACGATTCACGGAAAATAGGTCAAGTTTTGGATAATCTCTCTTTGGATAATGAGGGAAACTTGTGGGCTGCAGGTAAGTGTCGAATGGGTGGCTAGGCTGCAGTGTAGCGCCGCTAGCCCTAGGGGGGCATGGTTTTATAATAATATACTAATAACGCCCAACTGAAATTGGTGGTATTTCAGCCTTCCCAAAAGCTCAAGATATAGTAGAACACTTGACGAAAAATCCACACCATCTCTCTCCTGTTGCAGGATTCAGAATCTCAACAAATATAGGTTTGGGTTCGTTTTATGGGGAGAAATATAATGTCGAAAAGGTATTCACTTGAGAAACCGTTCATGGCGTTGATTCTTTTGCTAATCGATTTTCTTTCCTTTCCTTTTCCTTTTCTTTCGACACCAAACAACTTACACAACTTATTCCAGGTCTTCGAAGATAACGGAACAATCGTATCAGGTTCTACCTCAATCGTTTATGATTCCGAACGAAATCTACTTTTCGCTCATGGTGAGTATTAATAATTAGTTCATTGGCTTGATATCCGAAAGAAGAAAAAAAAATTTATTATAGGAGTAGCTGCTCAAGAACTTGTCATGTGTAGGATATAAAATTGAAAGTTGTTATTGATCGCGTTTGTGGGCAAGAGGCAGATATACCCAGTGAAATGTCGGGAATGTCGTGACATGTAAGATGAGGAGGAGGAGGAGAAGGAAAGCTTATTACAATTATAATTACATAGTTGTTTCTATACTACTTCCATCCAGCAGCTCAATTTCTGAATTTTCCCTTATAACAGCAGTACACGCATTAATGGGGTAGTGGTAACCTGGGTCGTTGCCATAAGTTGAAGATAACACATACCAGCTTGTATTGTTTGTTGGTCATTCGACCCGCCGGGGGTTCGATTCCCTCTTAATGCATGGATTGTTTTTATTTTTCTCTTCTCTTTGTATATTGTTTGTTTCTCTGGTTTTGTTTTATCATTTTTTGAACTTTTGCACGGATATATATATATATTCATAGGTATATAAAATGTCTATAATGATCAATGTTATCTGTTTTTTTTTCGAATTTATTTCTCTTTTAGTTGATTTTATGATAAATGCACAAAGAGGAGTCAGGAGTCAGAAAAGATAGATAGATAGATAGATAGTTCCTATTTTGTGCTTGAGAATAGAGTTCGGGGTTTGTATTCACTGGATGGATGGAAGTTCCTCATACCAAAGTCGAGGAGCAAGCACAAACCCTTCTGGAATGGTGGGCCTTTTGGCAAGAATGGTTAAAGCTGTATACTTGATTTTGAAAATTCTTATCCCTTCTTGACCATCACTGACTCGGGCGTCGCATTCGAGCATTCTGATCTTACTGCCAAGTCGAACCTCCCTCCTCTCTGCGATCAACCAACTGTGAAGCGTTCACAATTATCTGGAATTTGAAGACAGCCCTAGACAAGCCCAGTGTACCATCAATTGAACTGGGATCTGAGGGGGCATACCACATATTTGTCGGGCACGGAATATTTGTTTGGGCCGATCCGAGATCCTTGATCCTTCCGGATGCAGACAAAAGTCTAGATTTGTTATCAATTTTTATTCTTACAAATTCCACAACGAAAGGCAAGCAAGATATGGAACAAGCACAGTCGAGGACGTCTACGTCGTTGGAATCGTTGTCGTCGTCGTCGTCGTCGTTGCCGTCGCCGTCATACACGTATACGTTCACAGAACCATCCAACTCGTCCCCCTCGTCCAACAAGGATACATTCTCAACGATCTCGAATGACAAAGATGCTAGTGGAATGCATTTTTTATCACTTCCACGACCTGCTAATACCCCTTCGTTTGGTACGAAGCCTGTGACATCCACTCCAGCCATCGTGGACACGACGACACTAGCGGCACATGATTTCGACGTTGATCCTCGGACGGGGTTTATGCCACCGCAGCCACCGTTGGAAAGACTTTTTTCGGTTGTAGTACTGGATGGTGGGGTGGAGGAATGTATTAGGTATGAAGTTTGGGAAGAAGTATTAGATGAAGCGATGAAAGGGGGGTTGAAGCTTGCGGATGGTGATATGGAAGAAGAAGAGAGGAATAATAATGAATTATGGAGAAAACGAGTGAGAGAGGTGAGGATTTGGATTGGATTTTTCTCAACTTTCTAGCTGATGCTGAGTTATTTTCTAGATGGAAATCCTACGAATAAATGGATTAGTACAATCAGAGATTATGTTGAGAAGGGCACATCATGTTTTGGCTTGGATTTTACATTTTTATGTTCATACTACCCCGACATTCGACTCTGCAATACACATACCCCCTTCCTTGACTCTACCTCTTCTTCAAGTTGGTAGAGAGTTGCAGCTTCCACCGGTGTTGACGTATTCAGACGATGTGTTGTATAATTGGGCGTACGACGGCGACAAGGGCACCGACGACGACAAGGACACCTCCAACGACAAGGGCACCTCCAACGACAAGGACACGATAAACCCAAACAACCTCCGAATCCTAACCTCATTCACCTCCACAGCCTCTGAATCCCATTTCTACTTGACATCTGCGCGGATAGAGATCATTGGTGTGCGAGCGTTGAAGGTTATGCAGTTGATGATGGATGAATTGTTTGTAGGGGATGCAATTGCGGTCAAGAGGATCGCAAGGTGGCTGGACGCGCTGGGAGGCATACTCGGTGAAATGCAAGCAGAGCTGAACAACATGTACAGCGGATGCGACCCTCGTGTGTTCTACGAGGAGATCAGGCCTTGGTTCAACGGCGTGGATGTGGACAGACCATGGATATTCCAAGGCATCTCCCTCGATCCAACTCTGACTATACCTACAGAATTATCAGGTCCTTCCGCAGGTCAAAGTTCTCTCATCCATGCTCTAGATCTCTTTCTCGGTCTTTCCACCTTTTCTCATTCCCTGCATGGAACGAACAGTTTCTTATCCAGAATGCAATTATACATGCCTCGACATCATAGGAATTTTCTTATTCATCTTCAACGTCTTCAAATTCCAATCCACGACCACACCACCCAGCACAAAACAAGGTGTTTACGGGATTTAGTTCTGCATGCGACATTATCTTTACAACATTCCGACACCGTCCCTTCCTCCTCCACAGACGCCCTCCATCTACTCACCGCATACAACTCTTGCATCACCTCGCTTAAACATTTCAGGGATGCCCATTTTGTTCTTGTCGCCAGGTATATTATTGGGCCTGCTGCCAGGGAGAGGGGCCTGAAGGGTGCGAAGGGGGGAGAGGAAGAGGGGGAGGGAGAGGAACGATTAAAAGGAACAGGAGGGACTTACCTTGCTCAGTTCTTGAAAAATGTAAGAGATAGTACAAAGGATGCTGTTATTCAGATTCGGGGGGGGGGGGGGGGGGGGGGGGGGGGGGTAGGTTTTCCCGAATCCTAATAAACCCCCAAACAAATGCAATCAGTAGTGACAACGAGTGTCTTGAGTAAAGAATTTATGTTGGAGGTTTCAAGTAGAAAATTTCTGATTGAATATATTTATTTCTCAGGTTGAGGTTATATGCTTTTACTTTTTTTTTGGCTTTATACTTTTATCACGAGTTGTAGAATATTAGAAGTAAAGTGTAGTGTTTGCCATATCTTGATTTTATCACTTTCCCAGGTTCTGTTGTGATAACTTGACTTTGTCTATCCATCCATCCATTCATGAATATATCCACTTCACATAGCATACAGAACTGACTCTACACCTGTTGCTGACGGAGTATACTATAATTATCTATCCCAGAGACTTGGGTTGAATGGTTCCTGTTCTGCGTACTTCTGAGGGGTTGTTTGTCCTTGGAGGTAAATCAATCTGTAATTGATAGTACATTTTGGTGTATCCAATAACATACATTAATCTACTTACCCCAGGTAAGCTAAACCAACTAGGAACCAATGCTAATAGGGTGCTTGTTATATTCATAGAGATTTGACTTTTGTCATATGTGCAATTAATTCATCTACCAAGCGTGTTAGGAATATGAGCTAATTGTTCCTGTCTAATGTTGGAATAATATGGATAGGGATGACTACCTCAAAAATGGGACACTGTTTATAATAAACCTGACTGAGTTGTTACTTCTGTGAAACTTGAATAATGTACATGATTGAAGATATCAGATTAAAACTTCAAAATGCTAAAGTTTCAAAGTTGGGGGAAATTGCTGTAGTAGTGCGACATTGAATGATTACTTACAGTTATCTTGTTAGAACTTGCAAAATTCGACAACTGGTTCTATGGGTCTTTTGTCATACAAAGACTTTGGCGAGTTGAAGGGTCCACAGTCCCTCCATTGCACAAACTGTTAGTATATAAATAACATGATATTATATACGCTGCGACCAAGATCTACTATGTACTCTTCTCATTCAAACTTGCATCCCTTTCGTGATTTTCAAGGTCTGGATGTGAACCCATTCTTTCTCGCTCACCGGGCGAGAAATCGAATAATATGCTCACTTGCTCGATTGTACGTCCTCTACAAAGCAGATGAGGGGGGGTTTTCTTGAGATCAGTTGCAGCCAAGAATAAATAGAAATGTCTTGGTCTCACCTCGTCTCGATGAACAAGAACCATATCGCAATCAGAAGTGCTGAAAGCACAGCGACGAACACAAGGAAATATCTCCACTACAACAACGAACCATAAACTTCAACCCAGAGGACTCAAGGGTTATGAGCTGAATGAATTGAACACGCACCCCAAGATGCTGGAACGCAACAGGATGAAGCCACAAGTTGAGAGCTAAAACCGATGTTTCGAGGAACGTGAAATATGAAAGCGCTCTTGCTCGTATAGAATACGGTAGAATTTCCGCAGGGTAGTTATGTGTTAACGGCGCCCATCCCATTCCGTTGAATACACGCAGGATGAATAGGACTACGATGAAGGCGTAGGCGGCGGGCATAGAGGAGGTTTGAGCGAAAACAGCCTAGAAAAAGAGAAAAGAAAAAAAAAATTTTTTTTTTGGGTTATTGGTTTCGTCTTTCTTTTTTTCCTTCGGGAATACAGTACCGGAAAAGGTGAAAACTTACTGCTAGAGCGGTCATGACCGCGAAACACACAAGTAACCCAGCAGTCGAAATAATCCAAAGAGGTCTTCGACCCACGGAGTTAACGCATAGTGCACCACCAATCGCAGAGATGAAGTCGCAAGTTGTCAAGCATCCATTGATAACGGCTGATGATTTAGTATTGGATCTGAGTAGATAATAGACGATGAGGAGAAATCTACGATTCACTTACCTATCTTGTCTGGATTGACAAATCCAACGAGGTTCAAGATAGGAGTAATGTAGCTTGCTATAGCTGAGGCTAATCAAATGGAAAGCAAACAGCGTTAATCAAGGATGTGACTTGAAACCGCATAAACAGGAGGAAGAATAGAGCAAAGGGAAATTAGTAATAGTAGGAAAAAAAAACTCACTTCCTTTCAATTGCGATCCAGCACCGATAATTGTAACAACAAGCATTCTCCGCCTCAATCCTTCTGTTCTCCACAGATCTTTCCACCCTTCCCATATGCCCTTCCCGACAGCTTCTTCCCTCTCCTTAACCAAACAATCCTGAATCTCTCCCAACTCCCCCAATACCAACTCGTCCTCCATATCTCCATTAGCATGAACCTGCGCTAAAACTGAATGCGCTTCGGTAAGATGACCATGTGCTACAAGCCATCGAGGAGATTCCGGGACAGCAAACGGTGAATGTGCACTGGTTCCGGTGGTGTAAGATAACCTGCCAGGAAGAAGAGATGCAGATGTAAAGCACAATAGAATCGTAGGTCCGAGAGCTTGGAAGAGTATAGGTAGACGCCAAGCCCATTGATCTCCTGAATAGACGGACTCGGGAATACTGGGGTTTTCTGACTCAGAGATAATGCTAGAAGCAGATTGATCCCAATGGAGAGTGGCGAAGGTCAGCCATGAGACGACGACGACTCCGCCGAAATACATCGAGCTGTTAATTGTGGCGCAGATCCTATGTGGAAAACAGGTTTGTTGTGAGCAGTCCCGGTTGTATTTCGGGGATGGAGCGGAGAAAAAGAGTCAAAGATGTATTGTGCTTACCCACGAAGTCGGGGATGCGCGAGTTCATTGACGAGACAGACGCATGCCACGGACATAAAGGGAAGCGCAAGACCGACAACGACGCGACTTGCTATGAGCATTCCTGTAGTTCTCGAAAGCGTGCCGAGGATGGTTCCTGATATCTAGTAAGCGTGCTTGAGTTTATCCCAATCTCATCGGGATTCAAGGAGAAAGCAGGAGTTTCCCTTACTTACCACTATCAAACTCCCAATTGAAATCGTTCGTTTCCGGCCTAAAACATCATTTGACCATGGGATTGCTGGAGCGAGTCTGAAATGGACAAGGGGAGGGGGGGGGGGGGGGGAAAGTAGAAAGCGGGCTTTTAGATATCGATCTCAGGAAGGCAATGTCTATTTGACCAACTGACATCACGGTCGGCAACGACTGGCTGGCATAGATCAAACCCAATCTTCCGCCCGAGGGATTGTGAAAGTATTCATTGAACTGAGGCAGGGGTTGGAGACAATTGAGCAAGGCCGTACTATATCCCCAGGTGAAGCTGAATTGTAATATGAAAAAGAAGACAATTGACTATCAGATTCAGAAGCAGTAAAACGATACGAATTCATTGACGATTGAACGAAAAGTGATTTGATCGTCGAGAATCGAGACTCTCCGGGGAAGCAAAAATAACAAAACAGAACTTGAAAACGATTGGACTTACAACCCAAAGTAAAGCACGGCAATCCAGAATACATTACGCCGTAGTCCAGGATCTCGCCACCACTGCGGATGTGTGTTGTTCTTCCATGTGGTCGGGTTTCCTAGTCTTGTACTAGGAGAGAGGGCTTGAAGTTGGCGGGAAGTAACTTTCTCCGATTCGGAACCTGAGGACCGGACGCGTACGAGAGAGAGAGAGAGAGAGAGAGAGATTCAATCTTCAATTGTGAAAGCGCCAAGGCAAGGCAATAGAGGCGCACCCGCATCATCGTGTTTGAACTCGAGGATATCTGAAGTTTGTGTCTTCAGTGACATAGAACCGAGTTCAGTCCGACTGTTGTCTTCTGAAAATTGAGAGTCCATGTGGACTATGGTACGAGTAGACAGAGGAACTAGATTGAGAATTAGAAAATGGGGGGACGGCGATAGTTAGTGTAACTGTTCGAAGCACTTTATATAGTATTCAGGAATATGGCACCTGCAGCCATCTGCAGTGGCGATAGCTAAAATGACGGAAGTTTGCGATCGTTGATGTGTTGAATAATTCCAGGACTAGAGGAAGCTTCCTTGAGGTCCGTGGTCCGCTTACTTCAGTGCTGTAGTCGCCGGTTACGCCATACATCCCAGGGATTATGTACAATTCAAGATAGTCCATGAATCTCGCTGCTTCGATTCAGTTAGTGACCATATTGTATCGGAGTAAATTCATACTCAGACTGGCTAACGAAATGACCATCGAGCATCTTGAATGGGATCCATAACCCACTCTCCATATCTGGCACCTATTGAAAAGCATGTTTCCTGCATTCCAGTGGTATGAACGGTAAGGTTCAAGCGGGAGAGTATTCGATGGTCGCACAACTAAGCATTTCCGAAAGCTTGACATGACCAAGAGAGTTTATATAATACAATCAGCGCTGAATTTCTGCAAGAAAAAAATTGGAATATACTCAGGACTAATGTCAGACTAAGAGAACATCAAGAAGGGGCCCGAGACCTGAAGCCTGAGAACCCGTTAATTCCGTTGACACGACACATATACACATTCTCCATACAGGTAGCGGCGCTTCAAATGCTTTCAGAACTTACTCGATCCGGAAAAGAGCGTTTAGTATTAACTGTTGTGGTTAGCAATGATTTGTGCCATGCGTATACGACCCTTATCGGGTTGTGGGCGTCCAAGTGCAGTGCTATAACGAGGCAAGTGCAAAATGACATGAATATCCTTTCCAAGGCTCACGCGTTATAGCTTGTGGGACATGTTTCGAAAAGAAGATGAGAAAAGATAAAATGAACGGCATATTTCAATGGAAAGAATTTGGGAGGTATGTGAGGCATTCACAATTTTAGGTAGGTCGGGATTCGCACCAGTGAATCATTTGAAGATAGGCCCAAAATCGAAGCAAAAGCAGTTCGTACCATCAAAAAAGACATGATACTTGAGAAGCTGCCGAACACGACCAAAGGCCACGCGCGCCTAGCAGTCAGGTTGCCGGAGCAGTTTAGAAGGCACCAAGTGAACCCAGATAGATTTCCTAGCACAGACACAAGTACAGCACGCAATAGGAATAATATATCACCTCTATCAATGTCGTTCTCTAATCGACCTTTCTCTCCCATTTTCTACTCGAACCCTCGGCATGGTCAACCCGTTGCATCGGCCTTGAACGTCTCTGACGTCCGTTGGAGAGGAAATACTCCTGTGAGAGTGTTTCGTCCATAAGCTCGGCTTCAGCCGGTGTGGCTTTCTTCTTCTCTACAGCAGCAACCTTCTTTGTGGCGGCTGGTGGCGCGCTGCCCCAGTACAACATCATTTGAATCCCAAGAATGAGATTAAGGAATAGAGCCAAGCCAAATCCAGCCTGGACGACAGAATCACCAACTTCGGTAGACGTCGTGTAAACTCTAGCAATGCATCCGACAATTTGTGAAAGGACGGCAAATGCGGAAAGTTGGCCAGTCGATTTAGCTTTATGATTGGCGGTGATTTGGGGAATCTTGGAAAATAACGAGAGCGGGAGCGTGGCAAGCTGAAGATAGGCCAAGTTCTCAATAGACATAGAGTATAACGCGGAGATACTGGCGATGAAGAACGCAGTCAAGAGACCGAGATCACCAGTTCGACGCGAGGGATTAGGGGACTCGCCATGCAAGAGGATCAAAAGCGAGACGACGATGTCTTGAATACCGAGGAACAAGTTCTCTCCGTACGTTGAAAAGGGGAATGAATTCCGGTAGGAATAGAAAAGGGTGATAAGATAAGAAAGCGTCTCTAGAACGTAGGATGGGAGCGAAAGACCAGCGGAATCCTGGGTTCGAAGGACTAGTGAAAATTAGCTTCACGATAGTCTAATGTGGTAAAGTGACTCACTGAGCGCAATCTGGGGAACTTTCACTATCGATCCTCCAACAACTATACCGATGCCGAGTCCTTTGCTCAGAGCAAGCTTGACACATTCAATATCAGAAAAGTCAAGCTGTTCAATGAGTTTGCCATAACATTTCTGGGGGAATGAGTCGGTAAGTAGAAAGCCTCCTACATGCCACCACCTTATTACGCAATCTCACCTCCTCAATAAGAGAGACACCTAATTCCCGTATGGGAGCAGGAAATTTTTGGGTTATCAGTGTGAGCTTTTCGATTATTGCGTCCATTGTAAGCGTGATTGTTGGTCGTGAAATAGATACAGATGTAGCAGATGGAATACTAGATGCTTTCTGAACTTGCTGCAGATGTTCGGTAGAGCTGATGGAAGGAGGAAAGAAAGCAAGGCCAACGCGTCCACTGCTTACCTGGGTCAGCTGTCGGCCTGATCTTTATCTAATCGCAAGCCCTAAATTGAGGTCGCACCTTGGTCTTCACTTCTCTTTCATTCCTGCGTTCATCTCAAGACATAAACTTTACTCCGGGCCTCGGGGACAAGGGTTCAAAAAGCTTTCCTGCATATGTATATGTCTCTCAGTGGATTTTCACACATCACTTGTTACAATGCTGTTTGAACGCGTGCGGGTAAATGGCTTGTCGCTTCACTGGTCGAAAGTAAACTCAGCGAAGCTAAGCAGCCAACCTTCCTACCTTTGAAACATCAACTTACTTGCCTCAAACACGACGAGAACGCGACGACGACATGAAAACAAATGAAAACTCAAGAGAAACACGCTATGCTTTCAATTGCCGGTCGCGTATATTTTTTTGAAAAATGCTTTCGATGGGAGTAATTCTTACACGGGGCACGGTGTTGTACATTCAATCGTTGTATTGCCTAATTTCATAAAAGCTGCAGTGCCTTTGGTGGGTCCTATATCCGAATTCCAGCATTTCATGCTCTGGTACCGATCTGGTATGCACTGAGTCTTTAGCATGATGAAATTAGTCGCTCGTCCTCAGTTCTCGAAGTCATGCAAATTGAGATCAACATACGCCATATAAGAGACCGTAGCTATTGCAAGAAACATGCTAATCTTCAATGTTTTTACCTTCATGCTTTTCTCATGTGCTCAACACTACTTCAAGCTCATTAAAATTCTGCACGTTGTCTGAACAATGACAAAGTGGGTCTCGACAGTTGCAGGACAAGAATATTTCATGTCCGCGAGCAGGAGATGTATGACTGCCCGGAGTTCCACCTCCGCGGCCTTCCTCCTTCATTTACCATTGACCTCTTGTTCGAGTACAAACTACCATGTATATCCGCTGCAGGCACTCCTAACATAAGGATTTCTTCCTATCGGATCTTCTCTCTATTTCCTCAACACCTCCGAGTTTGAGCACTGTATCAGGCGTTCGAGCTTTTAGCACTCAAAAATGAACACATGAAAACTCAAAATCGTTACAGTCGCGATCGGTGACCGATATCCCAGGACGAGCCTATGTCTAATCCAGTTTGAACAAATGCGAGAGATCTATGGTAAGATTATTTATCGTATAAATCTGTATTCAGCTGAAAGTACGAAGGAGAGAACCTAATTTAGATTGGAGAACCATTGGACATTCGCTGCCAACTACAGAGCTTCCCGTGAACGAAAATGTCAAGGGAATTGTGATTGTTTTTTTGGTGGTGGAACTTCGACTTGGATTTTCACCTTATGTAACAAACTCTTAGCTTCGGAGAGGCAAGTTTCCTGGATTGTGAAATACAGAAAGAATGCCATTCCTACACGCAAGTGCCCAAGAAATCTAGGTTTTTCTAGGAAGGAGACCTAAGTAGACTATTTTGAATTCTCGTGCATACGCCGACCTTGTCTTCCAAGTTCAAATACTGGACATAGCGCTCGATAGAGGGCGGCATTGCTCTCCCCGTCATGTCGATAGTTAGGTGCTCAATTTCTCGCGAGCAGCTGCAGGCAGATGTGAAAAGGACGGTATCAAAGAAGCACCGGTCTCGAGTGAAATTGCAGGCTTCTTTCGCCCTCTTGAAAATTCAAACTCGTAGTCCGGTCCAAACGCGATGTGCCCAACCTCAGGCAATGAGTCCTTTACTGAACACGGAGCGAGATAATTCTGGCGCGACTTTTGTTCCTCTCGCAATGATTGATAGGACACAGTAACAGAGTCAACGAATCAAGATCAGTATCCACCCATGTTAGCCCATGCTTTTCAGGTATATTGCCTATCTTAAGAGCCCAAATCCGATGCATGTGTCTGTGATAAAGCATTCAAATGCACAAGCTCAGCGGTGCCTGGGCATTTCTGCATGGTCACCAAAGGCTGGAATAAGTGATAACCAAGACCAGACGGTTGAAACCGATATTCGAGGCGCACTACGCGTATCGACGAAGAGTGTGAAATATTGAACGAAATCTGCCTGCATATATACCTTGGGTCTTTCATTCAGACTGGTGACTGTGGTCACAAATTCTCGTTGACAAAAGTCGGACACTGATGTTTCTCAATCTAAGCGGTATGTACCAGGTGGGTGCGGCAGTTCATGTTGAAGGTATGAAATTGGACAATGTACAAGTGTACAATCGATGAGATAGCAATAGTTTATGAATGATAAGAAGATAAGGATCGACGAGTTTGAATGTTACTAGAATGTCCCCTAAGCGATTCATGATCATCCATCAATGCTAAAGAAAGCAAGCGAACTCACTGTATCCAGACAGAAACGTGCACGAGATGTTCGAAAATTGTGAGCCCAGTGAAGGCGATGCACACTACGATTCGCATGATTATCAAGTAAGGGTGGGCGAAAATAAAAGGACTGACAAGGATAGCCATCGTTTCCGTATAGATTATAAAGGCGAGGACTGGAGCGTTAAAGGATAGTGAATAATCGGTTGGAAAGGTGTCGACAGAGAAAAATGCAATGGCGAAAAAACTGGAACGGGAATGGATAATGATAATCCACCAGCAAACATCGAGGAATATTGTTTGAGTACGGGTGGTAAGAAGAAAATATCCGTCTAAAAGAACATGTTAGATCTCTGAATACTGAAGGGGAACGTCTGAGCTTACGATGTCTGAGTTAACACGGAAGACGGTGGAATAACATGTTAAGCGACTATACAGTATCCTGTGTAGCCACTGTCGTCCGTGTCGTGCTCCGTATCAAAAGGCAGAGCAAGGATCACGGATTCAGACGAGACAGGCTCGCCGTTCGCTGAAGCAGTCGAAGTGGGTGCAAAGAGTTCGAGGGGGGTGAAGGTATCCATCACGGGGAACTGGTGACTGTTGATGGGGCTGCTTTGGGCGGTCGAGAAGGTACTTTGCAAGTGAAGGGTAACTGAGGAAGAGGCGTTTTATAGCCGTAGCCTGAAACTGGCCTGAGAACTGAAATGTCAGAGAACAATGCCACTCATCAGGGACAATGGGAACCAGACGAGAACAATGACTGTTGCCAGGCGAACGCCAGTGGGTAGTAGGCAGCTTCTCCGGTGAGTTAATGTGCAAACCTCATAACAATTGCTATAATATCATTCGAGCCCTCTGCACTCAGCCCGCAGTACTAAGGTAGCAGCTCGACGCTGAGCGTTACATGTCTAAATTGGGAATTTAAGGAACAAAACGTTTAGCGCTTGCAGTTTGCTATTGTTCTCCTGACCTTTGTCCGTGTCAATTTCCCAAACTTGGCAAGAACAATGGACGAGCATTTCAAAGTCTTTTAGCCGGAGTATATAAGTCTCTCACTGCAAAAAAATTCGGTCTAATTCGAAACCTCACTCGACAACCTCAAAACACCGGTCCAACGAACCTCTTTCTCGATGGACACCTTTTCTTTATATGACCTCGGTCATCCCTCGACCTTTATTCCACTATGCTGTTCCTTTTTCACAAAAAATAATACCTAGTTTTTGATGTCCGCAATCCAATATTTCCGCAAACATATAGCAGCCATATGTGCCGCCGCAAAAAGTTCCATGTGCCGCCGCACGCAAAGAGACTTTTGCCGCTCCAAAGAAACTGTTAGTCCCGCCGCAAAGAGTACAGGGCTGCTGCGCCATGCATTCAGTTCATGTCCTCGATCTCTGTTCAGTCCTTCAAATATCGAGAAGCATACATTATAGAAGTGTGTATTATTAGTAGCAAGCAAAGTGATCAGAAACAAAGGCACTTGGGTATTACTTGGTACGATTAGTAGGTATTATGGCCAGGGATATAGAAGAATCTACAATATCAACACACGAAACATGAATACGCAGGTTATTGCAATCTACAAATCAAGCGAGTGTGGGTATGTATCTTTACCATACTTTGTCAGAATCACGCGTGCAAGCAAAGAAGAAAAGAGTGTTGAATGTCCTAAAACTTGAATTGTCTAGGACGGTCAAGCCTAGAAGACATATTCCGTCCTTGAAGATAACCTACTGAGTCCTTCAACCACTGCGGTCGGTTATGATTGAGCTGAGAGGATAATGAAGCTGATGTACTTGGTCCACTTGGGGTAGCAACTGCAGCCACCAAAGACGAAGGGCCTGCAACAGAGGATGCAGATGTAGACAAAGATGACGAAGCATTTGTCCCTACCGCTGCTGCAAAGCAATGAGAATTCCCTTAGTATATCTGGCAACTGAGGTACTCACAATGTACAGCTACTTGGGCCACACCTTCTTTGCGGCGGCATTGATTTTTTGTGCAGCTTGAACACCATAGTGTTCAATATCACTCGGCCCGTTCTTTAGATTGAAAGCTGGTTGTGGCGCCCTACTCCTCCGTTGACCAGAATTTTGGCGACTCTAGTAATTTCACGCTCCTTCCGCATTGTAATTCTGCCCACTGTTTCACTGTTGAGCAGTTTCTTTTACCAATTCTTATCCCTTACTATTATGTACGTCTTGTATCTATAGCTCAGAACAATGTTACTCTCTTTATTCCCATTCAACTGCTAAGTTCTGAGTTGTAACATCAGTCGAACATTTTGTCAGTAGGAAATGTAGGTCGACTAGGTTCAATAGCAATTAGGGCGGACTCATGTAGCTTTATTTCTCGCCGCTAGAAAACAGAAATAGGCTTGCTGGGCTTTTCCGTTACCCTTAACGCATTAGCGCCCGTTTCTTTCGTCTACATGAACGAACAGACAACGACGATTGGGTGAACCTTGTTCTACCTTTTTCGTGTTGCGCGCAGTTTGCAGTTTGCCAACAGATAAATAAAATTACAAGGAAGCGCTTAGCCGACACAGTAGGTGATAAAATTCACGAAAGGAAATTACCAGACGCAGGCGCCTGATGGCACGATGGGCGCTAAAGGCCCCATTGTTCCTTTTGCCCATTGTCCGCACAATGCTTCGCCATAAAAGAGAACAAAGAACTGACAAGCCATGAAAACATACAGTGCGATATAGCACACTAGCAACTCTTTCCCGTCACATCATGCCCCCATCCGATCCAACTTTTCCTTTTTTCTCTACCTTCGCTTTTCTTGGATTCGTACTCAGTGTAATTCCTTTACCGTGGCATTTTCAAGCATGGAATTCAGGAACCTGCGCCTTCATGCTCTGGGTTGGAAGTTTCTGTCTGGTACTATCTATAAACTCGTTGATCTGGGCAGACAATGCCCTTAACACTGTCCCCGTCTGGTGTGATATATGTACGTTTTTTTTTCGTCTTTGCACGTGGAGGTCTGCTCACTGCTCCTTAGCGTCTCAAATCTTGGCAGGTGCTGGGGTCGGTATACCAGCCTCCACCCTCTGTATCACTCGGAGACTGTATCGTCTTACCTCCACTCAGACGGTGTCTATCACTCGCGATGATGTACGCATATTCCCCATTTGAATCCTCTTACGTTCTCTCATACTATACCTATAGAAACGGCGGGCGATCTATGAAGACCTAGCTATCGCAGTTGGTTTGCCCATCCTGGTGCTGATCTTACGTATGTGGCTCTGAAATCGTTGTTCGCAGCAATCTGACTTCTTCTTAGATATCATCGTACAACCGCACCGCTTCGACATTATAGAGGAATACGGATGCTCTGTCGCTACGTATAACACGCTGCCATCATATTTTCTCTTTTACATGTGGCCCGTTCTACTTGGCTTAGTCTCATTTGTTTTTTCGAGTACGTTTTTTTCACATTTCTCTTGGTACGCAAAGCACTCATGTTTCGTGTATCAGGTCTTACACTCCGAACGTTCTACATGCGCCGTATTCAGTTCAACCAAATTCTCTCCGCAAACACGTCCATCAACCCTAGCCGTTACCTACGACTCATGCTTCTTGCCCTCATCGACATTATGTGCACCATACCACTTGGTATCTATATAATATACCTCGAATTGCAAGGAGTGCCTCTTCAACCGTGGATTTCCTGGGATGACACGCACTTTGACTTCGGGCGTGTTGTATTGGTCCCAGCTGCTGTATGGCGTACCAGTTCTACAAGCATTGCTTCTGTTCAGATCAACCGCTGGTTGCCTGTCGTGTGCGCGTTCATATTCTTTGCTTTGTTCGGCTTTGCAGAAGAAGCCATGAAGAACTACAAACGCGCATTTTGGTTCCTTGCCCGGCCTCTTGGCTTTCGTCCTTCGGCCGAGAGAGGGTCCAGAAACAGTCAAAAGAAAGGTAACATGTTTGCTGGGTATGTAGTAATATTAACTCTCCATTTTGCACGCTCCATGCTTACCTTATCACTTGCTGTTCTTATCGTCTAGTGTCAAAAACCTGAAGCTTCAATCAGACGATGGTGATACGCTTCCTGTATACATCGCACCCACAGGACCCGCGATTCCTTCTGCTCGAGAGAAATATAGAAAGAGTTATACGGAAGCCGAGTCGCGTTCGACAATTTGCTTCCCGGACGATGATGTCGAACTTGGTCCTTATCGCAAATCTTTTTCTGATGGAACTTTGCATGATGTACCTTCTTCTCCATCATCTTCGACGTCTACGTATGATCCGGCCACTCCGCGTACACCTGTCACTTCAAGTCTGGCTCATCCGAGTACTGCTCCTCCAAGTACTGCACCTCCATCCTACGTCGATGCTGCACATCTTGACGCTGCTGCTTTCGCTCTGAATAAACACGATAACGAAAATGATTCTGGCTCGGTCTCTTTGAGAGCTGCTTCCTGGGTGACACTTCCGGATATGATTATAGGAGAATCGGAACAAGTTAGTCGACCTTCGTCGTACTCCCGTTCGTCTATGGTTTCGCAACGAGCGTACTCGTACTTGGAAGATGGTATAATGCATGAAGACGAAGATGATATATCTATCACTGATGCGTATATGGATTCTCGACCGACGTATCCTGTGGTTCATCCTGTCCCTGTCAGAGCGCCGACACCGATTTCTTTCGTTCCATTAGACCTACCCACCCCTCCACCTCCGGCTTTGGCTCTGGCATTTCACCGACCATTCTCGCCTCCGAGTATATATCCTATCGCGCAACCTCATACAGCGAGAGAAGTCAATAATTCTAATGGAATTATAGTCACCGTTCATACTCAATCGTCTCGGGAGTGTTTGTGATTTGATCGTGGACCCTGCTGTGTAGTGTGATGTTCTTACTTCCGATTACGGCGCTTTTGGAAAGTTGACGAAACAAAAGTTCGGGGAGCTTTATGTGCCGTCCGATGATGATCGAAGGGTATAACTTTGCAATTATCACCACTCGTTTTTCGCATTATTCAAGAACGAATGAAACGATTCATTCATGGTCTCGTCAAGACCCAGTCGCTCTTTGACTCTTCATGATCGCGTTATTTGGTTTATGTTTTCATGATCCATCTTCTTATTATCATTCTGTTCTCAACAAACCCTTGTATCACTAGCTCTCTCGCTCTACCTTTACACTTTTCACTCATATTTCGTACTTTGATATCATGTATCTACTTACAGAACCTATTCGCACTTTCGCATCTCAAGTTAATCATCCCATCCAACTGATAGATCCACAGTATCTGATTCTGTTTCGACGGTTATCACGACTGTTGATCTCTGTGTACGATGAACAATTCCGGCATAGATCCTGCCGACGCCGTATTATTTGTTGTTCCCATACCTACGTCGCATACCACATTTATCTCTGTCCTGTATTTATATATACGATGTACATTACCTTGTGGAATCGCCCTGATTGCGTTTCGATAGATCACCAATATTTGCGCAACACGTCTCGCAAAGACGAGTGGTTCCTTCAAGTGGATTAGAAGAGGAGGAAAACACTGGATGGTATACACAACCTCGATTAGAAAGCCAATCTCTGCAGAGTTTGTAGTATCACTTTGAATAAGCTTCCACAGTCTTTTGACCTTGTGAGGAGAAAACCAACCCTTGGGGAGGCATATATATCTGTGAGGAGAGTTGGTGTACCTCTTGATTCGGTCTTTCCATCATGGGTGTGGAGTGTTACCAGCTTTCCTTCATCTTTCATTCTTCGAGACCTACCTGCAAGGCGGAACACGTACTAACAAATACTGCAGAATACATGACACAACCTCGCGAGCGATCTGTAACTACATCCCTCACAGACCCGCTACTAACCGCGACCGAGGAATGGTGTCGGACAACATAGAGAGCTGATAGCCTGTCCCGACTTCCCCGCGCCTCAGGCCTCAATACTTAGACTTGAGTATACCTACTTTGGGTATATACCTCGAATGAAGAGCTGAAAAGTGCCGTAACACGGCAACAATGCCGAATTGATCCCAAAACATTTCAAATCGACACATGGACATAGGGACCGAGTAACTAGTACCTCCCATAACGTTGAGCCGGTATACCTCATCGAGCTTGACGTCTTCGGCCACCTACATTGCCTTGTCAGTTATCTTCCCTTGTTTAAGTTGGAATCAAGATATCCTCGCTGACCTTCCTCCAATTCTCTCATCCCAATTCTAGGACGACATCCGGAACTTCGTTCACTCAAACGAATACTCGTCTTCCCCATCTACCGACAAGATATCATGGTGTATTGACAGTCTTCGTCAATCCCTCATGTGCACTGCGGATATCAACCCTATGGTGTATCCGCGCAATCCAGATACAGAGGAATTCGAGCTTTCCGATTCAAATGCATATACGTGTCGTGATTTCGAGGCGATCCGGGAGTGGGGGAAACAACTACAGCTAAATCAAGTTATGGAGAAGGAGCTTCAGTTCTCTGAAACGGAATATTGGTAAAAAAACAAGGATCTGTAGCGTGAATGTTGGTATATACGGAAAATGCATACATGAATGACGCTTGCAAAAGGTTCGCAGTAGGAGTTCTGCTCTCCTAAACGCATGCTGAAACACTGCCCTTGACTCCGAACACTGCATAAATACTTGTGTTCCTTTTCTACACAGGCAAGTAATACTATTAAACTGAGTTTAAACGTAGACCCTTTGAACCTGGGTCGGACCTAGCTCGAGTCAGATATGGAATCCGTAGGTCCGAACCTAGGATCAAATGAGCTCAGGTTTGAAAAATATCAACTTAGGGCTAATCAGCCCCGCCACGCTCAGGACAAACCGGTACCGGTACGAGGAGAGGCCGGGTCTCTTCCTTTGTAATCTGTGCCCGATCCTTTCCGTAATCAGACCCGATACATTCCGTACGAAATATTTTATTGCTGCATTGAGGAGAGCTACACGGACGGTACGTAGTACAAGACATACATGCTACGAAGAGAGAAAACCCTTCATGTACCTGCTCCATTCTGTGTCATATAAAAGACTGCTTTTGACATCTTCAAAAATTGAACGGAATCAGTTCAATATCTCAGAAAACAACGGAAAACTCACCTGACTGTCACCTTGAGATTGAAGCCCGACTCAGCCAAGAATAGACCTGTAAATGTTCAGAAGATGAGTAACAGATTGTAATATGTGTGCTGGTGAGCTTGAGGGAATGATGGAACATGATGAAGGTTGAGAAAACTTGGATAGGTTTGAAGAGCTGTCATGAAGTGAGCCACCCCTATTATTTTCCTTTCTTTATAATACACCATCCGAGCACTCTTACCTACAATAATTGATCTGGAACCTTCCATCCCTTTTTATCAGTTCTGCTCCCTTCCTTGTGCCTGAATTATACAGTATTACATTATGGTTCCTGCACTCCACCTTGTACATATAAGTCAGCCCCCATGACTTGGTCCCTTATCTTGACCTCTTTGTTGTGGGGACCAGGTATGTCTTTACTTACTTCTCTGTACCTGTTTCTGTCTAAGTCTCCACTCTGCCTTACCACCATTGCCACCGCTTTGTGACAGGACCTCCATTTTGAGAGCATGAAAGAGAATTGAGGTGTTTGTATAATGCATAAGAAACTTGAAATTTGATTGGGATTGAGGAAGTGATTGTTTGAGGAACAATTGAGGAGTTCTTGAACTGGGGCCTGTGTGTCTTGAAAAGCCAGGATGTTAAGGCATTGCTTGCAGCAAAACTCTTTTGCATCTTGAAGGCAGTTGGGTGTGGTGAGCTGGGTAAAAGTGTTGAGGATGGGGGCATCATGGACATTGAGTGAAAAAATGAACCATGGCCAAACAAAGGCCAACATCATGTTAGCTGCATTATTACAAAAGCATCTTTTTCTATTATTCTTTTCTTTTCTTTTAATATTCTTTTACTTAAGCACTCTGGTGTTGACATCAGCACTTATTATATTTTCATTTCCATTCTAAATTACATGTGGCAACCCTATCATTCTTGCATTGTTGTTTCATCTAGGTATGACTCTCTCATGCTTGTCAGTTCATTGACAGGTCATCATCATTATTGTCTTGCATCCATATTTTCTTTACATTGTCTTATTATTTACTCATTGTATACCTACAGCTTTACTTAGGGATACAAGCAACTCACATTATATATCTGTCAGCGACTCGCTAGCTCTCACAAGAGACAACCAGGCGTCACACGATAGACGATGAGCAAGAGGATGAAAAAGCAAAAAGCGGATGGATAAAAACAACCCAACTACAAGTCTAGCTACCGAGGAGAATAGACGAGAATAGAGCTAAGGAATATAACTACCAAATATCTAGGCTTATATACAAAACGGGATATGAAACCGTGAGAGATGTCTCGCACCGTAACCGTGAGGACCTACAATAAGAGTCGCTCGTATCCATAAGTAAAGCTGTAGGTATTCGGTGAGTAAACAATAAGGCAATATAAAAAGAAGCATGGAGGCGAAACGATAATGACGTCACCCTGTCAATGAGCTGACAGGCACGAGAGAGTCGCGCCTAAGTGAAACGACAATGCGAGAACAATAAGGTTGACGCGTGTAACCTAAATGATAATGAAAATATAATAAGCGCTAGTGTAAGCGCTTTGGTGATTAGATAAGTAAATAAAAGAAAAGGAAAAGAATAATAAAAGAAAAGAATAATGGAAAAAGATCGATTCATGACAATATCCTCATTGTTATGGTGTGAGAGAGCTCTTATAGTTTCACTTACTATATGTTTATAAGACAGGATACTTTGTAGTTATATTCCTTAGTGTTACGGGTATGCTTCTGCTACCTCGTATGGAACATATGGAACCAACAATTATAATTCATTCCTTTCCTTTCCATATCGGTTCGGGACCAGACCATATGACACATCCAATGTTAACAGATACAATTACTTTTAATTCTCACACTATTATCTTTTATTTATATTATTGGGAACTTTTTACAATACTTATTGTCTTATCCCAGATACTCATTGTTCTTCTTTTAACAATTAGGATTACTGGTATATAAGCATTAGTGTCCAGTAGATAGTTCTCCAGTTTAAATATCAACTTAGGTCATTCCAATCTAGAGAGATTATCACTATAACTCCATCCGGACTTTCCAGTCTTACCTTCTAGTTGTCTGAACTTATCCAGTCGACTTCCAGATGCCCGAAATCTACAAACATCAATGGAACCACTACGACATAGCGGGGGCACTACCAAAAGTGGTGCTAAGGTTCTTGTTCGACTTTGCTATTATCCATTACTACTGATCAGTAGTCAACTGTACGATACCGTACACTATCGGATCCCTCTACACTATCCTACTCACTCTAGACCTTACAGAATATCACCAGAACGGTCTTAACACCGGACATAAATCCTTCGAGCAATGGCAACTCACAGAGGAAGCTCGTTTACTCAATACCTTCCAGAATACCTTCTGGTAATTGCTCCGCTACTTCTACATATCCCACAATTGCTACTTCTAATGAACAAGCTTTGCTTGACCCGTGCCTTTGGCACGGGCAGGGGACAGTGACTTTTAACAACACATATAATATTGATTGTATTGAGCCAATACATTATTCAAATATACAATATAATTTAACAGCACTAAACTCTAATCAAGCAAAACCTCAGGATAGACAATGTTCTGTGTTATGCACTCTGTATTTCCTGTAGATTGCTCTGAGTAAATAAAACACAAACTTATAAGTATATAACATACCTTCAGGAAAAATTGTTTTGACTCCTTGCTTTGTTGTAGAGCGAGAAAGAGCAACATAGAGTTGACCATGAGTAAATACTGGGGATTGAAGGTTCAACCCAACTGTTTTAACTGATTGCCCTTGAGACTTATTGATGGACATTGCAAATGCTAACCTCACAGGAAACTGGCGTCTTTGAAAGACAAAAGGTAAATCAAGATTGGATGGGCTGAGTGTAATACGTGGAATCAATATAATCTGGCCTGCATTATTTCCACCCAGTATTCTAGCCTCTAGTACTCTTGCTGTACATCAGGTAAGGATTGCACGGGTTCCATTACAAACTCCAGCTGATGGATCAAGATTCCTAAGAACCATTATTGGTGCACCAATCTTTAACTGTAGTTGTGACAGTGGCAGGCCAGAACCATTGATATTGTGAAGGAATTCCTCAGGATACTGAGAATCCCCATCTGCTGCTTCATCTATGACAGCCTTGTCTGCACTATGATAAGTATTGATATTGCCACTCAATGTATCTAAACACATGAGATTGGTTTCATCAACAGTATCATTTCGTGGGCAGAGTATAGTGTGCTCTGAAAACCATGAATCAACATTATCTGCTGCACAGTCAATAACATTGAGATTTGGATAAATGGCAGAGATCAAGGAGTCAACAGAGTCCCCACACTTCATAATAGGGTCAAGCTTTATTTGGCTTTCTGGACCATTAATTGAACCATGTCCAACCTTCAGTAACCACTCTGCATACTCTTTGTCCTCTGCTGTACCACTACTTAATCTTTTATTTTCTTTTAGATAAAGGATCTTTATGTCACGCCATAAATAAGATCGTTGGATACACTGACCCACAATTTGCTCTCGGTGTCCTTTCCGGACCACAGGAAGTATTTGCTGAAAGTCTCCTCCAAAAACAACTGTAACACCTCCAAATGGCTTGCTAGGGGTGTCCCTAATGTCTCTCATAGTTATATCCACAGCCTCTTGACAATACTGGTCCTGCATTGGAACTTCATCCCAAATAATAAGACTGGTCTCACGCAGTAGTTCACCCAGATCAGAGTTCTTCTTGACAGAGCATAATTTTCCTTCATATATTTCAATAGGAATCTTAAATGTGGAATGAGCAGTTCACCCCTTTGGGAGTAAAAGAGCAGCAATCCCTGATGAAGCACAGCACAATACAATCTTTTCATCTCCACGCAATGCATAACAGAGTGTATTATATGTAAATGTTTTTCCAGTTCCAGCTGGACCATGGAGAAAGAACATCTGAGGGTTATTCTCATATATTGCAGCTTTAATTGTATTGAAGGCCTCTGCTTGTTCTCTGTTCATCTTTGCAATATTCTCTGATGCTCTTTGCTGTTGTTCTTCAGCATGAAAGGCACGCTGCTCTCATATCAACCTATTGCCTTCAACCCCTGCCCAAAATTCATAATTAGGAACTGGCATGCCCAGAAAACCTTTTAATCCATCATGTACTCCTGCATGGAAAAGGATTTTATCAATAAGATATAAACCATAATCTTCAATTTGATCCTGTGTTGGGTTGGCAATAATCCCTGAGGTATGTAAATGGTGGTTGATATCATCACAGATGTGTTCTTTGAACTGCTCCCACAGTAAAAAAGGTTGAGCAGGACGGCAATCTTTAAGAATTGTTGCAAAGAGTGAACAGAGTGCAGATCCAGATTGCATATGTCTTGCATCCTCTAAGCAGTCCTTCCACTCAGAATCACTCTGCAAAAGCCCACGGGCCAAACATGCTTCTTGGTGTGTAGGATATTCCACTCCTTCATAAGTACGTAGATCTGCAAATGATGTAGCACCTTTGACAACTGTAAGCAGCAGTCGAATATAAAACCTTTCGCCAGCTGCAGGGTGAACAAAATACATCCACCCAAGAGCAGCTTTACCCTCACGAATCTTCCATCTTTTTGTAGTTTTTACCCAGACCCATTTTGTAGGAAATTCCTGGTACAAAAGTGATTGTGCAACCATTACTGCATGTTCAGGATCATCCTCAGCCTTTTTCTTCTCTGCTGCATTAACTTTGAAGTAAGCTGTAAGTGTGCTGTCTTTTGACCCAACAGCATGAAGAACCTCCTCTACTGGTGCATCAGCATCAAACACTACAAATTGCCCAGCTTCTGTATGTACTGCAAGGCGGACAACATTTGGGATTTCTTCATGCATATCATAATGAAAAAGCCTCCAAACTGATTCAGAGGCAGATACATAACGGGAATCTATATATTGCTGTATTTCATCTTTATTTTTCCCAATTGCCATGGTTGTACGATCATGGCCTTTGTAAATGTATTTATGAAGGTATTTGAAAGCTTTTATGGAAATGCAACACTCTAAGTTGGCATGTGATTTGAGCTCCATCAAAGCCCAAGGATTATGAGGTACAACCCATCTGTTATCAATATCAATTTCTATGCCATTGACCTTTTTCTTGCAAAGCCTTCCATTCTTGGGTCTAGCATAAAGGGTATAGCCATCCTCTGACAAAACAGTATGCTCTTGGAATACCTTAGGATAACCCTTGGAGCATTTTGAATCCTTCATACAGGATGCACTTGGGTTGAGATCACCACATGGTGTATGAATCATCAGCTTTTCAACCAACATGAATAAATTTGGATGTGTTTCAGGATCAGGCAACTGAGCAGAGATTACTTTGTCAATCTGATGAGCCTCTTGATACTGTGATTGGGGATAGAGAAAAATAAGAATGTGTATATGAGGTAGTCCTTGCTTCTGAAATTCAATTGTGTAAACACGGCCTCTATGTCAGCGACTCGCTAGCTCTCACAAGAGACAACCAGGCGTCACACGATAGACGATGAGCAAGAGGACGAAAAAGCAAAAGAGGATGGATAAAACAACCCAACTACAAGTCTAGCTACCGAGGAGAATAGACGAGAATAGAGCTAAGGAATATAACTACAAAATACTAAGTCTTATATACTAATGGGATATGAAGCCGTGAGAGACATCTCGCGCCGTAACCATGAGGATCTACAATAAGAGTTGCTCGTATCCATAAGTAAAGCTGTAGGTATTAGGTGAGTAAACAATAAGGCAATATGAAAAGAAGCATGGAGGTGGAACAATAATGACGTCGTCCTGTCAATGAGCTGACAGGCACGAGAGATTCGCACCTAAGTGAAACGACAATGCGAGAACAATAAGGTTGACGCATGTAACCTAAATGATAATGAAAATATAACAAGCGCTAGTGTAAGCACTTTGACGATTAGGTAAGTAAATAAAAGAAAAGAATAATGAAAAAGATTGTTTCATGACACTCTACACTTTCCAAAACACCCTTTGTCAATAGCCCTCAAGATGATCCGTACTTTTTCAAGAAAAACTCTGGCAACTAAATCAGGTCTGTCTTGTGCTGTCTGTCCAGGAAGGAGAGCCTCTTTAATCTCAGGTGCATTTGGATCTGCAGTGATTGTCAGAAATAGATCAGGTTTTCCAAATGCTCTTCCTAAGGCAATAGAATCTTGATAGAGCTGGAACATATGTCTTGATCCTCCAATATAAGAAGAGGGTAAGATAACTCGTTGCCCTATATCTTGCAGCTGAACATCTCCTGAATGAACAGCATCTACTAAACCACTGTAAACCTCAGCTCTGAGTTTCTTCTGATTGTGTGCAAGCCAGGATAAGCGTGACTGATCAGTTTGGGCCCATGCATCAACAATATATTGCTGAAAAAGATTTTTGGCATAGAACAGATGGTTTGATTCAATCTCTAGATTGCATTGATGAAGGCGATATGCATAGTACTCCATCTGGGTAACATGATCATCATTAGAGGCTGGTTCATTAGGTCTATCTGCATATTTGATATTTAGGTGCCATCCTAGTTCACCTCTGGGAAACAGTAAAACATAATGTAAAGGTGCATATGCAGGATTGGTTTCATATATACATTTCAGTGGCCCCTCCTTACATTGAAGGATAATATCTCGATGATCTGTGGCAGTACCTGGGCCTGGAAGAACAACTGCAACCTCATCAGCTGATGGCATATTATATCTCCTAGGATCATTTGTATCACTGAAATGCAGTTTGATATAAGCACCATTTAGGGAATTTGGAGCCTGTGCCTGAAGGTTTTGTATTCTCTGGTATGCTGATCTGTAGAGATTCACAAAGTTATTATTGCGGTGAAGGCAATCAGATATTGTTTGCATAACAGATGACAGTAACCCAGTACCATGATGTCTGTTATTGGCTAAGTGCTGCTCTAAAGCAGTCTCAGGTGCAACTATGTAAAGCTGTGCATATACTGGGGGTTTGTCACCCTCAGGCAAAAGGGAGCCTAGAGAATGCCAAAGTGCACCCTTAATTTTAAACTGCCTTGGCCCAGTATTTGGAAGTTCAGGATCATTCTGTGGTTGAATCTTAAGGCCCAATGATACAAAAGCAAAAGCAGAATTATAACTCCTTATGTTGTCTAAAAAGTGCTTTGAGTTATGATCAACTCCAGTAAAGAGATTCCTGATTTCAATAGGTGGACTTTGTAACATAGGTAGCTGAATCTTCCCTGATTTGCAGCACACTCCAAATTTAGGATTTATTACAGAGGAATGTATAAGTCTCTCTGCTTGCCAATGCAATGCACCACAAAATGGACACTCTATATCCATTTTTCCCAAAGAACAGAAGTTATAAATCCGATCATTCTCAATAGGTTGTAGACCTATTGGAATAGGCTCATCTGGAGCATCATTTTGATGTTCATGATCTCCCACATCAATTTCTTGCTGTTGCAAGTGCTGCTCATGCACCTCTTGGGAGTTGTGCATCACATTTTGCAACTGTTCATGTTGTTGGTGCATGTCATGGCCTTCTGGTGTGAGATAGCCAGGACCTGGTGGAAGTCTCTGGCTATTCTCAAAGTCATCTTGTGGAGGATCATTATTCTCATGCTCATGGGTCAGCCTTTCTGGATTAAATGATATAGATTCTGAAAGTAAAGATAGTCAGCAATAAATAGTGTAATATAGAAAAGAATGTATTACAGATATGACTTTGGGCTCTTCTATGATTCTGTCTCAATGTTGGTCTTGCAGGGTGAGGCTGTACAAATGCTAGTTGAGCTTGTAGCTCAGCAGGTAAGTGAGGAAACTACCAAGAGAATAAATGAGCCTTAAAATCTCTAAATAAGTATGCTAATACCTGATTTTGATATGCCAAATTTGATGGTCCTGCATGGGCATTCTGATTCTGATTATGAAGAGACTATAAGGTAAAGATATTGATTGGTGGCCACAGCACTATGTATTTGAATTTTTACACCTACAACTGCTTGATTTGAAGTACGGCCACGGCCACGGCCCCGTGTTGGTAGTAGTGGAGGTAAATTTCTGAGTTGATTAGCAATTCCTTGAGTCAATTGAAACTCTTGGCCATTATGGTTGATTACTTGAAATAGATCATCTTGTGAATGCTGGGAAGGTACATAATTTTGAGGTATATTGAGTTGGAATGGTATTGGTCCACCATGTGGTGATGGTTGAGGTGTACATCGATTTTCAGGGCTGCCTAGGGTACGTGTTTGTCGTTCCCTCTCACGATCAGCATTTTGTTGTCAATGTTGAGGTGTATTGGGAGGTGACTCAGAATCCCTTAAAGTGAGAATAGTAGTCAGAGCCTGCACACAGGTCAATAGCTTGTAAGAAACCAAACATTTTATCTGTAGTCAAATTTCCTCTATCAGGAACTTCAATTATAGTGTGAAATTATAGTAGAAGATGGGAAAGGGAAACAAAGGAGAGCATAATTATCATGCAATGCATGCAGCAAACATGCAGCAAACACATTGCAAGCTTGAAGTAATGTGTGAGAAAAACCTAAGTCAACTCAGCAAACATGCAGCAAACACGTCGCAAGATTGTGTATTGTAATGTGTGGGAAAAACTTAAGTTGCCGCTGCCGCCGCAGCACTAAAACGTTGACAGTTTTGCTGACATAGATAATGACTAATAAGAAAAAGCGCTGGTTTAGGCGCACCGCCCTAATTTATAGTATAGGATTCCGAAGTATAGGATTCCGATGTACATTACCTTGTGGAATCGCCCTGACTGCGTTTCGATAGATCACCAATATTTGCGCAACACGTCTCGCAAAGACGAGTGGTTCCTTCAAGTGGATTAGAAGAGGAGGAAAACACTGGATGGTCTACACAACCTCGATTAGAAAGCCAATCTCTGCAGAGTTTGTAGTATCACTTTGAATAAGCTTCCACAGTCTTTTGACCTTGTTGTGAGGAGAAAACCAACCCTTGGGGAGGCATATATATCTGTGAGGAGAGTTGGTGTACCTCTTGATTCGGTCTTTCCATCATGGGTGTGGAGTGTTACCAGCTTTCCTTCATCTTTCATTCTTCGATACCTACCTGCAAGGCGGAACACGTACTAACAAATACTGCAGAATACATTACACAACCTCGCGAGCGATCTGTAACTACATCCCTCACAGACCCGCTACTAACCGCGACCGAGGAATGGTGTCGGACAACATAGAGAGCTGATAGCCTGTCCCGACTTCCCCGCGCCTCAGGCCTCAATACTTAGACTTGAGTATACCTACTTGGGGTATATACCCCGAATGAAGAGCTGAAAAGTGCCGTAACACGGCAACAATGCCGAATTGATCCCAAAACATTTCAAATCGACACATGGACATAGGGACCGAGTAACTAGTACCTCCCATAACGTTGAGCCGGTATACCTCATCGAGCTTGACGTCTTCGGCCAGCTACATTGCCTTGTCAGTTATCTTCCCTTGTTTAAGTTGGAATCAAGCTATCCTCGCTGACCTTCCTCCAATTCTCTCATCCCAATTCTATCCGGAACTTCGTTCACTCAAACGAATACTCGTCTTCCCCATCTACCGACAAGATATCATGGTGTATTGACAGTCTTCGTCAATCCCTCATGTGCACTGCGGATATCAACCCTATGGTGTATTCGCGCAATCCAGATACAGAGGAATTCGAGCTTTCCGATTCAAATGCATATACGTGTCGAGATTTCGAGGCGATCCGGGAGTGGGGGAAACAACTACAGCTAAATCAAGTTATGGAGAAGGAGCTTCAGTTCTCTGAAACGGAATATTGGTAAAAAAACAAGGATCTGTAGCGTGAATGTTGGTATATACGGAAAATGCATACATGAATGACGCTTGCAAAAGGTTCGCAGTAGGAGTTCTGCTCTCCTAAACGCATGCTGAAACACTGCCCTTGACTCCGAACACTGCATAAATACTTGTGTTCCTTTTCTACACAGGCAAGTAATACTATTAAACTGAGTTTAAACGTAGACCCTTTAAACCTGGGTCGGACCTAGCTCGAGTCAGATATGGAATCCGTAGGTCCGAACCTAGGATCAAATGAGCTCAGGTTTGAAAAATATCAACTTAGGGCTAATCAGCCCCGCCGCGCTCAGGACAAACCGGTACCGGTACGAGGAGAGGCCGGGTCTCTTCCTTTGTAATCTGTGCCCGATCTTTTCCGTAATCAGACCCGATACATTCCGTACGAAATATTTTATTGCTGCATTGAGGAGAGCTACACGGACGGTACGTAGTACAAGACATACATGCTACGAAGAGAGAAAACCCTTCATGTACCTGCTCCATTCTGTGTCATATAAAAGACTGCTTTTGACATCTTCAAAAATTGAACGGAATCAGTTCAATATCTCAGAAAACAACGGAAAACTCACCTGACTGTCACCTTGAGATTGAAGCCCGACTCAGCCAAGAATAGACCTGTAAATGTTCAGAAGATGAGTAACAGATTGTAATATGTGTGCTGGTGAGCTTGAGGGAATGATGGAACATGATGAAGGTTGAGAAAACTTGGATAGGTTTGAAGAGCTGTCATGAAGTGAGCCACCCCTATTATTTTCCTTTCTTTATAATACACCATCCGAGCACTCTTACCTACAATAATTGATCTGGAACCTTCCATCCCTTTTTATCAGTTCTGCTCCCTTCCTTGTGCCTGAATTATACAGTATTACATTATGGTTCCTGCACTCCACCTTGTACATATAAGTCAGCCCCCATGACTTGGTCCCTTATCTTGACCTCTTTGTTGTGGGGACCAGGTATGTCTTTACTTACTTCTCTGTACCTGTTTCTGTCTAAGTCTCCACTCTGCCTTACCACCATTGCCACCGCTTTGTGACAGGACCTCCATTTTGAGAGCATGAAAGAGAATTGAGGTGTTTGTATAATGCATAAGAAACTTGAAATTTGATTGGGATTGAGGAAGTGATTGTTTGAGGAACAATTGAGGAGTTCTTGAACTGGGGCCTGTGTGTCTTGAAAAGCCAGGATGTTAAGGCATTGCTTGCAGCAAAACTCTTTTGCATCTTGAAGGCAGTTGGGTGTGGTGAGCTGGGTAAAAGTGTTGAGGATGGGGGCATCATGGACATTGAGTGAAAAAATGAACCATGGCCAAACAAAGGCCAACATCATGTTAGCTGCATTATTACAAAAGCATCTTTTTCTATTATTCTTTTCTTTTCTTTTAATATTCTTTTACTTAAGCACTCTGGTGTTGACATCAGCACTTATTATATTTTCATTTCCATTCTAAATTACATGTGGCAACCCTATCATTCTTGCATTGTTGTTTCATCTAGGTACGACTCTCTCATGCTTGTCAGTTCATTGACAGGTCATCATCATTATTGTCTTGCATCCATATTTTCTTTACATTGTCTTATTATTTACTCATTGTATACCTACAGCTTTACTTAGGGATACAAGCAACTCACATTATATATCCTCATTGTTATGGTGTGAGAGAGCTCTTATAGTTTCACTTACTATATGTTTATAAGACAGGATACTTTGTAGTTATATTCCTTAGTGTTACAGGTATGCTTCTGCTACCTCGTATGGAACATATGGAACCAACAATTATAATTCATTCCTTTCCTTTCCATATTGGTTCGGGACCAGACCATATGACACATCCAATGTTAACAGATACAATTACTTTTAATTCTCACACTATTATCTTTTATTTATATTATTGGGAACTTTTTACAATACTTATTGTCTTATCCCAGATACTCATTGTTCTTCTTTTAACAATTAGGATTACTGGTATATAAGCATTAGTGTCCAGTAGATAGTTCTCCAGTTTAAATATCAACTTAGGTCATTCCGATCTAGAGAGATTATCACTATAACTCCATCCGGACTTTCCAGTCTTACCTTCTAGTTGTCTGAACTTATCCAGTCGACTTCCAGATGCGCGAAATCTACAAACATCAATGGAACCACTACGACATAGCGGGGGCACTACCAAAAGTGGTGCTAAGGTTCTTGTTCGACTTTGCTATTATCCATTACTACTGATCAGTAGTCAACTGTACAATACCGTACACTATCGGATCCCTCTACACTATCCTACTCACTCTAGACCTTACAGAATATCACCAGAACAGTCTTAACACCGGACATAAATCCTTCGAGCAATGGCAACTCACAGAGGAAGCTCGTTTACTCAATACCTTCCAGAATACCTTCTGGTAATTGCTCCGCTACTTCTACATATCCCACAATTGCTACTTCTAATGAATCTGTTGGTAACATAGCTACTAATTCTATTCATCAATATCCTTCCAATTTGACTCCACTACCCTTGTTGTTGCACCCACACTGTGCTGCTCGTGAACAACTGATTAGGTGGAAACCTGCAACTGCACAGGTCTTTCGAGACAGCAGTGGAGAACCATTGACCCTACCCAATGAGTTTGAAGAGCGGGTGCAACAGGTATTGATACACGGTTATGCTAGCAGCACACTTGCCACATATGCAGCTGGCTTGTTGGCTTTTCATGTCTTCTGTGACTCGTGCAGCATCATGGAGTCTCAACGTTCACCATGTAGCAGTGACTTATTCAGCTCATGGATAGCCACTATGGCTGGTCACTATGTGAGAACGTTGGTGAAGAATTATGTGCATGGCACGTCTGTCATGAAGTGAGCCACCCCCTATCATTTTTCTTTCCTTACGATACACCATCCGAGCACCCTTACCTACAATAATTACTCTGGAACCTTCCATCCCATTTTATCAGTTCTGTTCCATTCCTTGTGCCTGAGCTATACAGTATTACATCATAGTTCCCACACTTTACCCTGTATATATAAGCCAGTCCCCACAACCTGGTCCCTTATCTTGACCTCTTTGTCGTTGGGACCAGGTATGTCACTACTTACTTCTCTGTATTTATTATCAATATAACTTTGTCATTGGGACCAGTATCTGTCCGTTTCTGTCCAAGTCTCCACTCCGCCTGCCACCGTCGTCACCTCTTTGTGACATTAGGTCAAGATCCCTTACTGCACCAATAGCCTACCGATTAGGTTATCCTTGCAGGCTCTGCTTTCACCACATCTACAAACACTGCCACACCAAGCCTGCCCGCCCAAGCTATTGACTGCTCTGCCTACCCACACACTTTTGACACTAAAGACCAAACCCACATCCACCGCAGCAAAAGCAGTTCCTGGGCTGATTGCAGTTCTCAACCCTGTCTGAACACTTTTGCCAACTCCATCAGTGAAGAAGAGAACCTTTCTGATGGTACCGTGATCACACCCATCCTAATCCCTGCTCCAACTGTACCCCCACCCACTATGTCAACCCCCAAAGACAACACCAATCAGCTCATGGCCAACCTCCACAAAGCCTCAGCCAAGTCCAGTATGAACAAGCCCGAGCTCTTCAAAGGCTCTAGTAGTGCGGAAGCATGTCGCTTCATTGCCCAGTATCAAAGCTGGGCAATGGAACAACCAGATCTGAGCAACAACAAAGGGAAGCTGATTAAGGCAGCGCTAGGATTCTTCTCAGGCAAGGCTGCAGACTGGGCCACACCGTACCTCCTGGAATTCAGCCACAACTAACAACCCTTCAATGGATGATGGGAAGACTTCAAAACAGCCTTCACCCTTCGATTTGAATCCATTGATGCAGGTATGGAGGCCCGGAATGCAATCCAGCATCTCAGGCAGGCAAAAGGCCAAACGGTAGTGGAATTTGCGCAGAACTTCAAAGACATTGGTGATTGGACCGGGCTCTCAGATGTCGACCTGCGAGAACGCTTCCATAGCGGCCTCAACCCAGAGATCCGACAAAATCTCATTGTGGTCAATATAGCCCAGGGACCAGCCCCCACACTAGAGGAGGCTATTAGGCAAGCAATTTCAGTGGATGTGTTCCTGCACGATCCCACCATGACTGGTTGCAATCCAGGCACCTCCCATACCTCTCCCCCCCTGCCAACTCCCATGCTATGGATGTTGATGCCACGCACACTAGTGGTAACAGCAGAGAAAGCTTTGTGGCTCAGATGAGAGGTAGGTGTTATGGTTGTGGCTCGCAGAGTCACAAAAAGAGGAACTGCTCATACAAGGAGACAGTTTGCCGCTACTGTGGGCGATGAGGCCACCTAGAATCAGTCTACCAAGACAAGTTCATGGGTCTAGAACAGGGCCGGGGTAAGCATCAACAACCCTGCCACCAACAAGTTGCTGCTTCCTCTTCGACACCCTTCACCCTCTTCCCCAACGAACCTGTCCAAATCACCGCTTCCACTCCAGCCCCCACTGCTCTGCCCCCACTTACTCCTGACCTCTCCACCCAGATCACACAGCTCCAGGAGCTGCTTAACAGAGCCAATGCCATGGCCCCAGTACCAGGTTCTCAGGAGGGTTTTTAAAGTGGGTACCCATCTCGGCTGCATCGAGAGTACCCGTAAACCAGTTTGCTATACATTCTACATCCGCATACGATTCTCTTCATCTTGTAAAATATCTACTATTTCGGAATTGAACTCCAATTCATCTCACTTCCGAATTAACGCAAAACTAAGAGGAAGAAATCACAGTATAGCAACTGCAGCCATGGTTGATTCTGGAGCCACTGCTCTATTCTTGAACCAAGAGTTTGTCACCCGCCACCGTGTAAGGACCTTCCCACTCAGGAAACCCATTGGCATTTTTAACATTGATGGGTCTGCTAACCAAGCAGGGCAGATCACGCACTTTGCACGTCTAGCCTTGACTGTGGATAAGCAAGAACGGTGGATGGACTTGCTAATAACTAACCTGGGAAGCGAAGACCTAATTTTAGGACTCCCCTGGCTATGTAAAACCAATCCAGATATCGACTGGGGGAAAGGATGACTCTCAGTCAGATCACAACAAACAGCAATAGAGGAGGTGGAAGAGCAAGATACTGCAGAGGAAATCGAAACAGTCATCACTCCTGAATTCCCCCCGAGCATATCAGAGGAGGAGGCAGAGGATTCGCCTATACACCACATTCGAGCCAATCGACAAACCCAATGTGCATGGGTGAAGTCAGGTATTTTACACAAACAAACAGAGGAGGTCTGGTGCACTGCAGGGTTCACCTACTCCCAACAGCTAGCAGAACAGGCCCACAAAGCAAAACCTGTGAAAACCTTTGAAGAAATGGTCCCAGAACCCTACCATGATTCCGAAAAAGTATTCTCTGAAACTGCTTCAGAGTGCCTCCCTGACCACCAACCCTGGGATCATGCCATCGAATTGATCCCAGGTGCACCTGAAACCATGTGCACAAAAGTTTATCCAATGTCATTGAATGAACAAGGCGAACTCGAACGTTTTCTGGACGACAACCTCCAGAAAGGCTACATTCATCCCTCAAAGTCACCACTGTCTTCACCTGTCTTCTTCATTAAGAAGAAAGACGGGAAGCTCCACTTTGTACAGGATTACAGGAAACTCAATCAGGTAACCCTAAAGAACTGCTATCCGCTCCCACTGGTTGCCAACATTGTCAGCTGTCTGCAGGGGGCATGGTACTTCACCAAATTTGATGTCAGATGGGGCTACAACAATGTCCGGATTAAGGAGGGTGATGAGTGGAAGGCCACTTTTGCAACCAACTGAGGGTTATTCAAACCCAGTGTAATGTTCTTTGGTCTCACCAACTCCCCAGCTACCTTCCAAGCGCTCATGAACTCCATCTTTTCAGACCTAGTGGCAGCGGGGAAGGTAGCGGTCTACCTAGACAACATCCTCATCTTCAGCAATGATTTGCAAGAACACCGGCAGGTAGTGCGGGAGGTACTAAAACGGCTAGAAAAGCACGACCTCTACCTGCGACCCGAGAAATGTGAGTTTGAAGAACTCCAGATTGAGTACTTGGGACTAGTGATATTAGAAGGGGAAGTGCGCATGGACCCAGTAAAGGTAGCTGCAGTCCGCGACTGGCCTACCCCAAATAATCTGCGAGAACTATGGGGATTCCTAGGTTTTGCTAACTTCTACCATTGATTCATACGGAACTTTGCCCGCATAGCACGCCCTCTGAATGACCTAACAAAAAAGGATGCAGGCTTCAGTTGGGGGACACACCAGCAACAAGCATTCGACACCCTAAGGGAAACATTTATCACAGCACCGGTACTGGCACTCTGGGACCCTAATAGGCTCACACAACTCGAGGTAGATGCATCAGGCTTTGCAACAGGAGGAGCCCTAATGCAGAAACAAGACGATGGCCAGTGGCACCCAGTAACATTTTGATCAGCTTCCATGCAACCAGCCGAACAAAACTACGAAATCTATGACCGAGAGATGCTCGCCATCATTGAAGCATTAAAGGACTGGAGAAGCTTCCTGGAAGGTTCACCACAACTGTTCAAGATCCTCACTGACCATGCAAACCTGGAATTCTGGCATTCTGCTCAGGACCTCAGTAGACGGCAAGCGCGATGGGCACTGTGGCTGTCCCGCTTTGATTTCCAGCTCACTCACTGCCCAGGCAAGGCCAACACTCAGGCAGACACACTCTCTCGCATGGCGGCACATCAAGTTTTGGACAGCGAAGATAATTGACAACAGATCATTCTGAAACCAGCCCACTTTATGCAAATAGCAGCAACCTCACTACAGAATCCGCTGGAGGACCGCATCCAGAAGGCATCGCGAAGGGAGGCCCAAGTACTGGAAGGACTGGAAGAACTCAGGCGGAAGGGTCTCCAACGCTTGGCCAATGGAATAGCGGAATGGGAGGAAGATAATGGACTAGTGTACCACCAAGGTAGGGTATATGTCCCACCCAATGATGGCTTATGGACAGAAGTACTCAAACAATGCCATGATAACCCCTCTGCTGGCCACCCCGGACTCCACAACACCCTTGACCTCATCAGCACCCATTTTTGGTGATCCACCCTACACTCCTTTGTAGAAAAGTACGTGGAAGGATGTGAGACTTGCGCAAGGAAAAAGATACAGAGACACCCATGAGCAGTAGCATTACCCCTAGATGTCCCGACAGGCCTGTGGGAAGAAGTGGGAGTTGACCTGATCACACAGTTGCCCAATTCACAAGGATATGACGTTATTCTAGTCTGCACCGATCTCTATGGGAAACAAATCCATGCAATTCCTTGCACAACCTCCATCACAGCAGCAGGCATGGCCGACATCTACTACCGCGAAATTTTCTGCCTCCATGGTCTCCCCCTCCGCTTTCTCTCAGACCAAGGACCTCAGTTTGCAGCAAAACTCATGCGTTTGTTACTCTCCTGCCTAGGGATTAAATCAAATCTCACATCAGGATATCATCCCCAAGCAAATGGACAAACCGAACAGGCAAACCAAGAAGTTGAAAAGTACCTCAGGCTGTATGTGGGATGCCGCCAGGATGACTGGGCAGAGCATTTGCCAATGGCGGAGTTTGTGATTAACACTCACACCCACTCTGCACTTGGAACATCACCATTTGAAATCACCTATGGCTACCTTCCCTTGTTCAACATCCCTGGGGGGACAATGGAGTGGGATTCCGGCCGTGGACGATCACATCCAAATACTTCGAGAGGCACGACAGGATGCTGGGGCAGCACTACATCTGGGAAAAAGACGGCAAAAAGAAAACTACGAATGGGGAAAACAAAAGGCACCCCAGTTCCAAGTGGGAGACCAGGTTTGGCTGAGCACAGAAGACATCAAGCTCCAACTTTCTAGCAAGAAACTGGGGGACCTACAACTAGGTCCCTATGCTATTTTGGAGAAGGTCGGTCCTCTAGACTACCGTTTAGACCTCCCACTGTCTCTGGACCGCATCCACCCTGTGTTTCATGTCAATAATGTTATATCTATGCAAGCTAAGTCTTTACAAAGCTTTGCGATCCATTCTGCTACTTAGATATTACTTATAACCTTTCACCACTATGCAATTACTTTGCGAAGGAATTCCGACGCGAAGTATTCACTCTTATCTCTTATCATTCTTATCGGATTTATACTATCCCTTTTATATCCTTTCCTTTGTTCTTTACTTACGAGCTAACCCATTTGGGCATGGCATTGCTTCGCGATCCTGACTTACCTTTAGTATAAAGCTACGGTATTGAATAGGTAGTTCCTTAGTTTAAATATCAACCTTGATAGCACTTTGATAGTGATACCAATTAATCCTCTCTATCTGTATCATCATTTTAAACATCCTCACTGTCAGTACGTTCCGCGATAGTCATTGCGAACGGAACACATTTACCTTTCTTCTCTTACGGACATGCAAAGTGTCGAGGGCTCTACTAATAGTGGAGTCAAGGTCCAACTACTTAGTCTAGGATCGTTTTACCTTGCGAAGTAATTTACTTCGTATTTCCCCACGATCATTCCCGACGATCCCTTTGTGCATGATCATAACAGTATATTTAAACTGACACTTGGCACATTCATTCTCATTACCCTTCCCATTCTACTCAACAATTTCCCTTCCTTTCAACAATGGTCTATACAAGGAGCAGACAAAACCGTACCAACACTGGAGGGTCCGACGAGTCGGTAAGAGAGGAACCAGAAACGGTTAATACTTTTGCATCGAACGCGACAGGCTTTGCGCCATTCGCTGAATCAATCTCAGGAGCAGGACACTCTCGACGTTGATCTAATGTCTTCAGTCCAGCCCCAGGACAACCTGCTAGTGCGCGGGTTTCAAGTCATCATGCCCTTGGTCAACCTGACCACTCCAAATTCGAGTACCAAGTACTCTACACAGAAAACAGTGATCCCATTACTGTACAAATGCCACGAAGAAATTGTCAGCGACTCGCTAGCTCTCACAAGAGACAACCAGGCGTCACACGATAGACGATGAGCAAGAGGATGAAAAGGCAAAAGAGGATGGATAAAACAACCCAATACTAGTCTAGCTACCGAGGAGAATAGACGAGAATAGAGCTAAGGAATATAACTACCAAATATCTAGGCTTATATACAAAACGGGATATGAAACCGTGAGAGATGTCTCGCACCGTAACCGTGAGGACCTACAATAAGAGTCGCTCGTATCCATAAGTAAAGCTGTAGGTATTTGGTGAGTAAACAATAAGGCAATATAAAAAGAAGCATGGAGGCGGAACGATAATGACGTCGCCCTGTCAATGAGCTGACAGGCACGAGAGAGTCGCGCCTAAGTGAAACGACAATGCGAGAACAATAAGGTTGATGCGTGTAACCTAAATGATAATGAAAATATAATAAGCGCTAGTGTAAGCGCTTTGGTGATTAGATAAGTAAATAAAAGAAAAGGAAAAGAATAATAAAAGAAAAGAATAATGGAAAAAGATCGATTCATGACAGAAATCATATGGCGATACCAACAACAGAGATGGAAATCCCACCATCTCCTACCACTTTTACACTTGCTGACAGAATGCGTCAGCAGCTAGCAAATGCTCCCGGCCCTTCGCGAGGTCGGATACCAGTTGCCATGATGGAAATTCCGGAGAACATCGAGGAAGCGGAGATCGACGAAGAGGTAGGTCCTGACGAGTCAGGAAATCCCGGAGACCCAGGGGGATCTGATCCCGATAGCCCTGGAGGTCCCGGAGCACCTCGAGGTTCTCACATTCCTAGTTGTTCTAGGAGTCCAGTGGAACGGGTAGGTAGTGTCCATCCGAACCCTACTGAACAACGCATCTTAGATGTGTTTCACACGTTTAAGGGTTCACTTGATACCCTCGGAACAGTCCTCGCAGGCATGAATGCTAGCAGCCCCATGGAATCCGGAAGATCGAAGGTCAAGGATCCTGAAGTATTCGATGGATCTGACTCGCGGAAACTGAAAGGTTTCCTAGCTTCCTTATCGTTGGTGTTCATTGATTGTCCCTCGTATTTTACTGATCAAAAGAAGATCAATTATACTTTGTCATACCTCGGTGGTTCCGCGAAGGAATGGTTCGAACCAGATATTCTGGATCCGAACCTCTCCGCAATGCCAGTGTGGACAAGTTCCTTCGTGGCATTGGTGAAGGAACTTCAGGACAACTTTGGTATGTACAATGCACAGGGGGAAGCCGAAGATAAGATCGGCACGTTAAGGATGAAGGAATCCGATAATGTATGGAAGTATAACATCCATTTCAATACCCTCGCGGCGTCTACTAACTGGGACTCGCACACCCTTAAGTGGGCTTATCAACGTGGTTTGGCAAGCCGTATCAAAGATGAGATGGCTCGTCTTCTGGAACCGAAGACACTCGCAGAATACCGATACGAGGTACTTCACATAGATAACAGGTACTGGAGACGAGAAGAAGAGCGGAAAAGAGAAACCACTAGATCAACAGGTGCTTCCTCAGGAGGGAAAGCATCGAACATGTCAAAGAAGAACATGCCAGGTTCTTCACAATCTCCTACAACCACCACCACGACCACGTCAACCTCGACGAATAACTCGGGGAAGAAAGGTAAGCCGAGTGGAGGTGGAAATTCCTTGTCATTGATGAGTCCTGCGGTGGCTAAACCTGCATATGCGAGCAACCTCGGCTTGGACGGAAAACTCCTCGCGAAGGAGTCAGAACATCGAAAGAAGTTGGGGTTATGCGGATTTTGCGGGGGAAGTCATAAGTTCGACGACTGCGAGAAACAAAAGGCTTGCGAAGCTCGTGGACGTGCCGCGGAAACACAGGAAGCAGTGGCAAGTACCTCTTCGGTATTGGAAAAATAGTCCGCAACTCCTGTACCCCAGTACGAAGCGGGAGTTGCGTTGACCAGGTTCGTACTACCGGGGAAGTTAAATTAAATGCATCCACTCTTTCTTACGATGAACAATCTTTTACCATACCTCTTACGATAGATTTTGCACTTCGCAATGATTCCGCAAAGTTTTCTTTTGTTTCTTTACTCGATTCCGGTTCTACCGATTGTTTTATAGATTCTCATTTTGTGTATAAACATTCTTTACCTACTTCTTTGATTCCTTCAATCAATCTCCGACTCTTTGATGGTTCTTTATCTCGGAAACCAATTTCCGAGACTAGGTCTCTTAATGTTCGGTTTCCCTCTGGCGAGCTACTACTACTGACATTTTATGTCACTTTACTAGATTCTTCTTGCGAGGCAGTTTTAGGTTACAGTTTCTTGACCCGCTACAATCCGTTGATTGACTGGGCATCGAGAAACATTACATTCCACTCCACCAAGCAAGTTGAGTTTTCCTCGACATTCTCACTTCCACGAACACTCGTTCCGGAAGAAACTGTCCCCTCGCGGGGTCAGCCTACCATTAGTTCCGAAGAGGTTCCTTCACGATCCTCATCGCGAACTCATTCTTGCCATTCACCTCGTCCTTTATCGGACTTTTTCACCTACGAACCCATCTACTCCTATCCTTTGGTGGCTCAATTGGCCACTTTGCGACTTGAAAACCCAGAGATCAACATTGCTCTTGTCAACGCGGAACTATTCAACCGTGCTTGCAAGAATGCCAAGTGCGAACTGTTAATCTTACATGCAGTTCACAGCGAAGTCACAGCGCAAGCTGCTTCGACAACTTCGGCAAACAACAGCAATCCTTCCTCATTACCAAAGCATTATGCGGACTTTGTGGATGTCTTCGACGAAGTTGAATCTGAAGTACTGCCTGAGCATTGACCTTACGACCTCAAGATTGAATTGGAGGAAGGCGCCGAACCACCTATCAGTCATCTTTATCCTCTTTCTGCCAAGGAATTAGAGGCTTTATGCGATTTCATCGATAAGCACCTCAAATCCGGTGCTATTCAACCTTCGTCCTCTCCTCATGGAGCTCCGGTATTATTCATACCGAAAAAGGATGGAAAACTTCGACTTTGCGTAGATTTTCGTGGTCTTAACAACATCATGAAGAAGGATTGATATCCTTTACCTCTTATTTCTGATTTACTAGACGCTCTGGTAAAAGCTAAGATTTATACTAAACTCGATCTTGCTCATGCGTACCATTTAGTTTGAATTGCGGAAGGTGACAAATGGAAAACAACATTCAGAACTCATTGGGGCTCTTACGAATGGAAGGTTATGCCATTCGGACTCACTAATGCTCCAGCAGCTTTCCAAAGGTTCGTGAATGATATATTTGCTGATCTTTTAGATGTTTATGTTATTGTCTACCTCGACGATATACTTATCTACTCCGACAACAAAACACTACATCGCGAACACATTCACGAGGTTCTCCGTCGACTTCGTAAACATCAACTCTACGCAAACATCGCGAAATGCGAATGGGAGATCGATACGGTAGAGTATCTTGGTTATATTCTTTCTCCGGAGGGCTTAACAATGTCGAAAGACAAAGTAAAAGCTATCATTGACTGGCTGGTACCGCGGAAAGTCAAAGACGTCCAGTCTTTTCTCGGATTTGCTAATTTCTATTGTCAATTTATTTATAATTATAGCGATATCGTAGTCCCGATGATGCGACTTACGCGAAAGGATACACCTTGGAACTGGAATACTGACTGCCAGGAAGCCTTCGAGAAGCTCAAATATAGCTTCACTCATGCTCCTATTCTGGCACATTGGGAACCAAACCGACATCTAATCGTGGAAACAGACACCTCGGATTACGCATTAGCTGCGATTCTCTTGATCCTATTACCTGACGGAGAAATTCACCCCATCGCATTCCTCTCGAGGACTTTTCAAGCTGCAGAACTCAACTATGACACTCACGATAAGGAGCTTCTCGCGATATTCGAAGCATTCAAAGGCTGGCAACATTACCTTGAGGGATCAGGAGATCCTATCGACGTCATTACCGATCACAAGAATCTCGAATACTTCTCGATGACAAGTTCGTTGGTCCAAGTACCTGCACCAATTTAACATGGTGATCCGATTCAGACCAGGTAAGTTAGGTGAAAAACCTGATTCAATGACTAGACACTGGGATGTCTATCCAAAAGAGGGGGATATCGGCTACGCGCAAGTTAACCCACATAATTTCAGACCCATTTTCACTAATGAACAACTAACTACTTCCCTTCAAGCTACATTTCTAGAAGGACCAGCACTTCGTGCCTCCATTGTTATGGATTTAGAGGCACTCCATTCCGCTATTCGCGATTCAATCGAACTGGATCCAGAATCAATCGCGGGATTGAAGTTCGCGAAGGACAGTACAAACACTCGTTGGACATTAGGGTCTGATAGATTGTTACGACTTGACGATCGCATTTACGTTCCTAACATTTCTAATTTACGACTTCAAATTCTACGCTATTTTCACGACCACCCACTTTCAGGTCATTTTGGTCAAAACCGGACTCTAGAAGCTATTCGACGACAATACACTTGGCCAAAGGTTCGCGAATTTGTTTGCGATTATATTAATTCGTGTACGGTTTGCGGATGCAACAAACCTCGTCGACATAGGCCTTACGGGCTACTCAAACCACTTCCAGTTCCCGTCCGACCTTGGGATTCAATATTGATGGACTTCATTGAACAATTACCGGACTCTAAAGGACATATGGCTATTCTGGTAATCATGGATCGAGCCTCGAAACAAGGCATTTTCATCATGACACACAACAGAAGAGCTCGCGGAACTGTTCGTCCATCACGTTTTCTCGAAACACAGAGTTGCTAGTCATGTCACTTCTGATCAAGGCTCGGAATTTGTTTCGGCTTTCTTTCACGCTTTAGGGGAAGCTCTCTCAATCAAACTACACTTCACCTCGGGATACCATCCTGAGGGGGATGGACAAACAGAACGAGTTAACCAGACATTGGAACAATACATTCGTATGTATTGTGCGTATCAACAGGACGATTGGGCAAAGCTTCTGCCTATCGCGGAATTTGCGTACAACAATGCTCCTAATGCATCCACTGGTATTACTCCGTTCTTCGCAAATAAAGGTTATCACCCTAACATTACAGTAAAACCTGAAATCGACATCTGTTCCGATCGCACAATTGACTTCGCAACGAATTTAGATGAGATTCATTCTTTCCTCCGCGAAGAAATTACTAATGCGCAAACTCGATACAAAGAGCAAGCGGACAGAAAACGTATTACTCACCCTGATTTTCCCATTGATTCACAGGTATTTGTACTAGCAAAGCACATAAAAACCACTCGACCTACCGCGAAGTTCTCCGAGAAGTACCTCGGACCATTCAAAGTTCTTGAGCGCGTAGGAACTCTTTTGTACAAGTTACAACTCCCTTCCTACCTCAGTCGTATCCACCCAGTTTTCCATGTATCCCAACTCGAACCCTATACTCCGAACTCGATCCCTCATCGCGAACAAACTCCTCCACCTCCGGTGGAAGTCAAAGGCAAAGAGGAATACAACGTCGCGGAGGTATTAGATTCGAAATTGGATCGTCGATACAAGAAATGTCCACTACGGTATTACATCCGGTGGGCAGGATACGAAGGTACAGACGAAGAGTTTTCCTGGGTTGCCACAAATGAAATTCACACGGTCGAGTTGGTTCCAGCTTTCCATCTTCGTTACCCTCACAAACCTGGACCATCATGATTAACGACCATTTAATTTCTTCTATTCATGCATTGAAATACTAATGTTTATTCTATTAAGTTCAAAAACTCATTGCGAAACCTCCGCGATTCATCACCATTACATCCAGTACTACATATTACATTACCTACTAAATTTCAAACTTTCACATCAAGGAGTTCCATGATCCATCCTTCACGAAGCAACTTTCTAACTCTCACATTTCATTCCTTCCGAAACCATCGTGATTCTTCCTCGCGGAACGAATCCTTACTTCGCACATTCCCTTGCTTTTACAACCATCGCGATTGTCATGACGTGCTATACAAGATACAGTACTTACTTTATTTCTCCTACATCTCCTCCTTCCCTCATTGCTGTTACTGTTTGGATCCATCTACATCATTCCGCATCCTTCTATCACATTCCAAACACTTCCACCAACTTCCCGCGCTTTCGCTTACTCATCGAGACTCTTGTATATATAGTACAGTAGCTGACACCTAGTTCCCCATCTTGACCTCTTGGTCTTTGGAACTAGGTTAGTACCTGTATCATCATTTACCTTCAATATACTTACTTGGTCTTTGGAACTAGTTTTCCTTGTGCGACCCTAGTGATTGGCCCTGTGCTATCACTGTTGTCTTGATCATTATATCTTTCAGCCTTCGTGTGTGGTGCTAGCCCCACCCCTCACTTTGGCTTGTGCTTTGAGCCCGTGCCTTCTCCGTGCTTTCTCCCTTTGTCACCACATTAGGTCAAGATCTCTACTCGTACCATCAGCCTTTCCAACTGATCCTACGAGGAGTGGAAATCGGACTTACCCGGTTCCCCACCTTCCATTGCCACTACGCCTTCGTTTACACCAGACATTGATTGTTCAGGATTTCAGCACACATTTGATATTTAAGATCAGTGCGATGTTCATTCCAAATACAATCCAGACGAAGAACACAACACTTGGTTTGACTGCGATGAAAATCCTTGCCCCAACCGATACCATAACCCTGCTCCCATCACTCCAAGGGATTCAGGAAACGGACAATTCATAGACATCCCTAGAATTCCAAGCCAAGTTCCGAGCTGGGTTGGTAGACTTTCAAACCCTACCAGTGCTGTACCATCTGCTAGATCCTCTCCTGCGCTTATCCCTACTGTTATCTTAGAACCCGAGCTAGAAACTGAAGCCGACCCTGTCACATCAACCCCATCCCCAGAGCCTATCATCATCAATATCTCGGTTACACCAGAACCGTTATCCCCATCTCCTGAGCCTACCCCCACTGAAAACACCTCCATCATGTCGCACCCTCCTACCACCCAAGACCTTGCGGTGTTGATTCAACAACTTGCCACACAACAAATGGCGCTACAATCAGCAGTAGCCAGCATTGCCAACAACATAAGCAGCAACAAAGGTGTTAGCAAACCCCAGACGTATGATGGGAAGCGTAGTGACGATGCACGACACTTTATTGCTGCCTTCGAACTATGGGCCCAGGGTATCCGTTCCCTCAGTAATGAACAGGAAAAAATCAAATTGGCCATCTCATACCTTGATGGTGACGCAGCTATCTGGGCTACTCCCACCTCAGAGAACATTAGCCAAGTCACTCGAGCAGACGCTGCAGGAGTACCAGCTCCTGCCCTCCTCTACCCCACCTGGGCTGATTTTGCTGGCGCCTTTAGGCAACGGTTTGAAACAGCAGATCCAGTGGTAGAGGCCAAACGAGTTCTGAAAAGCCTTTGGCAGGGAAAGGACTGGGTAGCAACATATGCGGCGACCTTCAAACAGTATGCTAGTAGGACAGGATACTCGGATGCTGACCTCTGAGATCGGTTCTATGATCACCTCTTGAAGAGAATCAAGGACGGACTGGTCAACTCCCAGGCTAACACAGATCAGATGAATGCGCTGATCAATGAAGGAATTCGCATTGACAACAGGCAGAATGAACGCGCCGATGAGGAAGGGAAACAATACACCTGAAGCACTCCCAACTTCAGCTCCTACATGCCTACTCCCTTTGTTCCGGCCCGCGATCCAAATGCAATGGACGTGGATGCCACCACTACCAGCCGATCTGCAGAAGACTATCGCAGATCCATGATGGGAAGATGCTATGGGTGTGGGTCCTGAGAACATCGAAAGGCAGATGGGCACCATGAACGTGATGTCTGCAATCATTGCAGACTAACAGACCATCTAGCAGCCGTCTGCTGCAGGAAGTTCTTGGGACTCTCAAGGCCCATCCCCCGTTCTGCCGCTGCCACATATATCATTGCCGAGCCCTCTACCTCCATTGCTGCTACCACGCCCGCCCCCGCTACCGATTTCACAAAGATCCTCCAGATGCTCACTGCTGGGCAGAAGGAACTGGCAGAGCAAATGGCAGAGTTGCACTCGAATTTTTAAAGTGGGAACCCGCCACAGCTGCCACCTGGTTCCCTAGTCTGTACTCCTCATCTACCTCTACTTATGCATCTATACCCTTGTGTACAATTGGTTCCGCTCAATCTAGTGATGTTTCTCACTTCCGCGTACCGATTAAGTTGCAAGGTAGATTCAAGAATACTGACAGCGCAGCAATGATAGACTCTGGTGCCACAGGTCTCTTCATTCATGAATGTTTCATGAAACAACATCGAATTCTCCCTCACCGTCTCCGCCATCCAATCACTCTTTATAACATTGATGGATCTCCTAACACTGCAGGACAGATCACACACTCTGTACGTCTACTATCCACAATAGACCAACCCCAATCGCCTGAAGAAACTCTCCCTCTCCCCACGCCTGACTCAGAGATACATGAATACACTGAAAGCACCCCTCTGTATCAACTGGTAGGCAACAGGAAGCGGAGGAGAGCGTTACTTCGAGCTGGGATCATTAGCCATATGTCGGAAGAACTTTGGTGTTCTGCAGGGTACACGTATTCTCAACAACTCGCAGAGGCTGCCTACAAAGAGAAGCTGTCGAAGTCATTTGAAGAGATGGTCCCCTCGTCATACCGGAAACATGCAAAGGTCTTCTCCAAGAAAGAATCAGAATGACTACCGGAACATAAACCTTGGGACCATGCCATAGATCTGAAACCGGATGCTCCTGAAACCATGCAGACCAGGATCTACCCCATGTCCCCGAATGAGCAGGAAGAGCTTGACCGGTTCTTGGAAGAGAATCGGCGCAAAGGCTACATCCGTCCCTCCAAATCCCCATTGGCATCGCCTGTCTTCTTTGTCAAAAAGAAGGATGGTAAACTTCGATTTGTGCAGGATTACCGGCGACTCAATGAATACACAGTAAAAAACCGGTACCCACTTCCCCTCGTCACGGACATTGTCAGCCAACTACGCAAAGCCAAGGTTTTCTCCAAGATGGATGTTCGTTGGGGGTATAACAATGTGCGGATTAAAGAGGGGGACAAATGGAAGGGAGCATTTGCAACAAATCGAGGACTCTTCGAGCCCCTCGTCATGTTCTTTGGCCTAACAAACTCACCCGCTACGTTCCAAGCCCTCATGAACTCCATATTTGCTGACCTCATTGCTGCTGGGAAGGTGGCCGTTTATCTGGATGACATCCTAGTTTTCACTGAAACTCTGGAGGAACATCAAAGTATAGTCAACGATGTGCTTACACGCCTCAGCAAATACGACCTATATCTGCGACCAGAGAAGTGTGAATTCAAATGGCCTTCCATCGAATACCTAGGCTTGGTAATCAGTGAAGGAGAAGTGCGAATGGACCCAGTCAAAATAGAGGCAGTTAGTAACTGGCAGGCCCCTACAACACTACGTGATCTCCGAGGTTTCCTAGGATTTGCTAACTTCTATCGGAGATTTATCGAAGGTTTTGCGAAGAAAGCTCGACCCCTGAACAACCTTACCTGCAAAGACACTAAATGGGTTTGGGGATCACAACAGCAGGAAGCCTTCAATTCACTAAGGGACTCCTTTACATCGGCACCAATCCTCACACTATGGGACCCATCGAAACCAACTCGGATTGAAGTGGATGCATCGGGCTTCGCTACTGGAGGTACACTTTCGCAACTACAGGAGGATGGACTTTGGCACCCCATCACATACCGCTCCTCCTCCATGGATCCAGCCAAGTGAAACTACGAAATCTACGACCAGGAAATGCTGGCCATCATCGAGGCATTGAAAGACTGGAGAAGCTTCTTAGAAGGATCCCCGGAACCCTTTGAGATCATAACTGACCACCAGAACCTTGAATACTGGAAGACAGCCCAGGACCTCAGTCATCGACAGGCACGATGGGCACTATGGCTCTCTCGGTTTGATTTCCGCCTTAAACATCGCCCAGGCAAAGCTAACACTCAAGCTGATGCACTGTCACATATGGCGCAGCACCAGGTCACCGATGCAGAGGACAACAGGGAACAGATTGTGCTAAAACCGGAACACTTCCTTGATGCGACAACCATGGTCCTCCTCCATAATCCCCTCCTTGACCGCATTCGGCAGATCAGCAACCGAGAGGCCGAAGTACTGGATGGTCTGAAAGGTATCAAAGGTCCCCAGAGTCTCACTAGTGGTCCAGCCGAGTGGAGAGAAGAAAATGGTTTGGTGTACTACTGCAACAAAGTCTACATTCCCCCAGATACCGTGCTCAGGAAAACAATCCTGGAACACTGTCATGATGCACCCACCGCAGGTCATCCAGGGATGCATGGTACCCTGGAACTAGTCAGCAGACTGTACTGGTGGCCTGGGATGCGCTCTTTTGTGGACAAGTACGTCGATGGATGTGATCACTGCCAATGCAAACACCTAAACCCCCACCACTCTTCACCCCTTCAACCTCTCCCTGTACCGGAAGGACCCTGGCAGGACATTGGTGTGGATCTTATTGGGGAACTGCCTATGACACAGGACGGCCATAACGTGATCATCACCTTTGTGGACCATTACACAAAGATGGTTCACTGCTTCCCCTGTACAACTGAGATAACTGCAGAAGGAGTAGCAGATTTCTTTTATAAAGAAATCTTCTGCTTACATGGACTACCCCGTCGATTCATCTCCGATAGAGGACCCCAATTTGCGGCAGATGTTATGCGACAACTACTGAAGTGACTAGGAATCGACTCCGCCCTGACCACAGCTTATCACCCTGAGACAAATGGACAGACAGAGTGCACCAACCAGGAAATTGAACGTTACATTCACATGTATGTAAGTCGCCGACAGGATGACTGGGACCTCCTAATCCCTACTGCCGAGTTTGTCATGAATGCTCACATCCACTCCGCACACAGCCACTCCCCCTTCGAAACACTTTATGGTTACACCCCTGAGTTCACCATTCCAAACGGCATCGAGACAAAATACCCATCCATTGAGCGCCGACTGGAACTGCTACAGCATGCACGTGAGGATGCAGAAGCAGCACTATGGATGAGCAAAGAGCGCATCAGAGAGGGAGTCAAGGGAAAAGTACAGGAATTCGAAGCAGGACAATCGGTTTGGTTATTCCTGAGCAAATTAAAGGTACGACAAAAGAACCAGAAATTGGGGAGCAAACGCCTAGGTCCATTTGAAGTCGCAGAGAAAACGGGCCCGCTCACATATCGATTACACCTACCTACCTGGATGAAAATCCACGACAACATCCATACCAACCGCTTGTCTCCCTGGAAAGGGAATGAGGTCAATGGAATCAAGCCACCGCCACCAGAACCCGAAATTGTAGAGGGAGAAGAGTTCTACGACGTGGAGGAGGTCCTGGACAGTCGGATCTTTGGATGATGGAAGAAGCTGCAATTCTTGGTAAAGTGGAAGGGATACGACGAAGGCCACAACAGTTGGGAGCATGAAGAAAACTTAGTGGGCACAAGCAACGAGGCAATTGCAGATTTCTATGCAAAACACTCAAATGCACCACAAAAAATTTCAGCTGCCATCTTCAACTCTTTACCCTGGCAACCTTATGAAAACCTCATGGAAATAGTCGCTGGGACATCGACTGTAGAAGGGGGGTAATGTCATGATGTGCTATACAAGATACAGTACTTACTTGATTTCTCCTACATCTCCTCCTTCCCTCATTGCTGTTACTGTTTGGATCCATCTACATCATTCCGCATCCTTCTATCACATTCCAAACACTTCCATCAACTTCCCGCGCTTTCGCTTACTCATCGAGACTCTTGTATATATAGTACAGTAGCTGACACCTAGTTCTCCATCTTGACCTCTTGGTCTTTGGAACTAGGTTAGTACCTGTATCATCGTTTACCTTCAATATACTTACTTGGTCTTTGGAACTAGTTTTCCTTGTGCGACCCTAGTGATTGGCCCTGTGCTATCACTGCTGTCTTGATCATTTTATCTTTCAGCCTTCATGTGTGGTGCTAGCCCCACCCCTTACTTCGGCTTGTGCTTTGAGCCCGTGCCTTCTCCGTGCTTTCTCCCTTCGTCACCACAGCAATTCCTTCCTCGCAGAACGAATCTTAACTCCTTACACTTATTACTAAAACAAAACCCTTACGATCCAAAACCACCAAAAAAGGCAAAAAACTTATAAAATTAAACAAACCAAAAAACAAACAAAAACAAAAACCATCAGACAACAAAAAACCAATAAAGAAACTATTACAAAATTAGATAAAAAATAATTACAAGTCCAATATTTACTACTACCCTTCGCGGGAATTACGTCGCACGACGTTTTCCTTCGCGAATCCTTTTCCTTTTTCTTCCTTCCTTGTCTTCTTCATTTTCCTCTTTGTCCTCTTCTTCTGTCCCTTTTCCTTCTTCTTGTTCTTCGTCGTCCTCTTCTTCATCTTCATCGTTATCCATTCTAGGTCGTACTACATGGACCAATTCCTCCATCGTGAGAGCGGATCGACTCGCGAAACCCAGAAGCAAGTCCATTTGCTTCTGGAGTTGTTTGTTCTGCTCCGCGAGCAGATCCAACTTTTCCCCAAATTCCACCCCAACCCATTTTCTTTCCACGATGTGCTTCGCGGGACCTTGATACATATCATCTTCATCGACCCTCGGTTTTTTTCTCCTCGACCTCCGAGCAGCATTCTCTCCTGACCAACTACACCGTTGTCGTTGCTGATGACAATGGAGGCAGGCCTGGGTACGTGGTTTCCTGTCATGAATCGATCTTTTTCCATTATTCTTTTCTTTTATTATTCTTTTTCTTTTCTTTACTTATCTAATCACCAAAGCGCTTACACTAGCGCTTATTATATTTTCATTATCGTTTAGGTTACACGTGTCAACCTTATTATTCTCGCGTTGTCGTTTCACTTAGGCGCGACTCTCTCGTGCCTGTCAGTTCATTGACAGGACGACATCATTATTGTTCCGCCTCCATGCTTCTTTTTATATTGCCTTATTGTTTACTCACCGAATACCTACAGCTTTACTTATGGATACGAGCGACTCTTATTGTAGGTCCTCACGGTTACAGTGTGAGATGTCTCTCACAGTTTCATATCCCATTTTGTATATAAGACTAGATATTTGGTAGTTATATTCCTTAGCTCTATTCTCGTCTATTCTCCTCGGTAGCTAGACTTGTAGTTGGGTTGTTTTATCCATCCTCTTTTGCCTTTTCATCCTCTTGCTCATCGTCTATCATGTGACGCCTGGTTGTCTCTTGTGAGAGCTAGCGAGTCGCTGACATTTCCCAGGTTGTGCGATGCAGTTGATGGTGCTACCTTGCGTAACACAATGAAGACAAGCTTCACGGTTATGTGAAGGAGTCGGAGGTGTGTCGTCATCGTTTCCATCATCAGGGTCCAGAGCTGAACCAACCTGTGTTCATCTTAATCAGTAAGACACATCGTGAAGAAACCAAATTACTTACCTGAGGAACTGACCGTTTCCTTTTCAAAACCTGTATCTCGACGTCCGGGGTATCACGAACCACAGAGGCCGACTTGTAAACTTTTTGCTTTGAGCCCGAAGGCTCCCGCGAGCTCATTGCGGTTCCAGTTCTTCGCGATGCAGCACGAGCTGCATGCTCTCGACGTTCTTGTAATTCGGTGAGGGCTTGTGCCCTTCGACAATCCCGCGATACTTCCTCTTCAGCCAATTTCTTCAAGGCGTCGGCCTTAGCCTTCGCGATGTTCTCTTCAACAATCCTTTCTTCTTCTCTTTTCTTGGCAGCTTGCCTCTCCTCCTCGAGCCTCTTCTCTTCCTCAATTCTTTTCTCTTCCGCCTCACGCTCTGCCTCACGAGCAGCTTCTTCTTCCAATCTAACCATCTCCTCCTCGAAGGCGGCTTCTTGCACATCAATCTCGAGTTGACGGAGGCGGGCTCGTTCCGCCTGTTTGTCATGAAACGATCTTTTTCCATTATTCTTTTCTTTTATTATTCTTTTCCTTTTCTTTTATTTACTTACCTAATCACCAAAGCGCTTACACTAGCGCTTATTATATTTTCATTATCATTTAGGTTACACGCGTCAACCTTATTGTTCTCGCGTTGTCGTTTCACTTAGGCGCGACTCTCTCGTGCCTGTCAGTTCATTGACAGGACGACGTCATTATCGTTCCGCTTCCATGCTTCTTTCTATATTGCCTTATTGTTTACTCACCTAATACCTACAGCTTTACTTATGGATACGAGCGACTCTTATTGTAGATCCTCACGGTTACGGCGCGAGATATCTCTCACAGCTTCATATCCCAATAGTATATAAGACTTAGTATTTTGTAGTTATATTCCTTAGCTCTATTCTCGTCTATTCTCCTCGGTAGCTAGACTTGTAGTTGGGTTGTTTTATCCATCCTCTTTTGCTTTTTCGTCCTCTTGCTCATCGTCTATCGTGTGACGCCTGGTTGTCTCTTGTGAGAGCTAGCGAGTCGCTGACACTGTTCACGAACGAGGCACACTTGTTGTTCTTGCACTGTTTCGGTGGCTGTGATGGTAAACGACATGATAGAGTAATGAGGACTTGGGAAAAAACAAAGAAATTCATCGCGTTTTATATGCATTTGTTCGTTGAGGGCAGGTTCGACTCTAAATTTTTCGTTTACCTCGATCATAACTCGCCTGGTACTTTGAAATTTTCCTTTTCTTTTTTACTTTTCCATTCTATCTAATTTTAGATTCGTCAATCATTATCAATCGCGTAGGCTTTCGAGGGCGAAAGCCTAAGAGGGGGATACTGTTATATCTATGCAAGCTAAGTCTTTACGAAGCTTCGCGATCCATTCCGCTACTTAGATATTACTTATAACCTTTCACCACTATGCAATTACTTCGCGAAGGAATTCTGACGTGAAGTATTCACTCTTATCTCTTATCATTCTTATCGGATTTATACTATCCCTTTTATATCCTTTCCTTTGTTCTTTACTTACGAGCTAACCCATTCGGGCATGGCATCGCTTTGCGATCCTGACTTACCTTTAGTATAAAGCTATGGTATCGAATAGGTAGTTCCTTAGTTTAAATATCAACCTTGATAGCACTTTGATAGTGATACCAATTAATCCTCTCTATCTGTATCATCATTTTAAACATCCTCACTGTCAGTACATTCTGCGATAGTCATCGCAAACGGAACACATTTACCTTTCTTCTCTTATGGACACGCAAAGTGTCGAGGGCTCTACTAATAGTGGAGTCAAGGTCCGACTACTTAGTCTAGGATCATTTTACCTCGCGAAGTAATTTACTTCGTATTTCCCCGCAATCATTCCCAATGATCCCTTTGTGCACAATCATAACAGATAAGCTATACCCTTGGAGAGGGAACACCGTTAATGGCCAAATTGCAACACCGCCAGAACCAGTATACCTAGAAGATGAGGACGAACTGGAGTATGAAGTTGAAGACATCCTGGACAGTCGGGTTAGGTGGAAGAGGTTAGAGTACTTGGTAAAGTGGAAGGGCTACGATGCAGGACACAACTCATGGGAACCTGCACAAAATCTTGAACACGCACCATCCATGGTCCAAAAATTCCACAAAAAGCACCCCCAGGCAGCGAAGGCTTGACCATCGAGGGCAATGGTCATAAGGAGGGGGGTAATGTCATGAAGTGAGCCACCCCCTATCATTTTCCTTTCCTTATGATACACCATCCAAGCACCCTTACCTACAATAATTACTCCGGAACCTTCCATCCCATTCTATCAGTTCCATTCCATTCCTTGTGCCTGAGCTATACAGTATTACATCATAGTTCCCGCACTCTACCCTGTATATATAAGCCAGTCCCCACAACCTGGTCCCTTATCTTGACCTCTTTGTTGTTGGGACCAGGTATGTCACTACTTACTTCTCTGTATTTATTATCAATATAACTTTGTCATTGGGACCAGTATCTGTCCGTTTCCGTCCAAGTCTCCGCTCTGCCTGCCACTGTCGTCACCTCTTTGTGACAACATCATTCATGGTACTGAGTGGAATATCAATAAAGTTGAGTTTGATGCTATTGTCCAGGGTGCTGAATGTATGCAACTGTCAGAGGTCGATGTCGACACACAAAACCACAAGCGGCTAAGTGTCTCAGACGTCTCAGAGAAGAAACCCAGAAGTCAAGTTGAATAACGAAGCTAAGGTCACTACAAGACCTTAGCTGACCTTATATACAAAAGTACGAATCTAATCTACAATAGAGTCGTTGGTCAAACGCTATGACGAACAAGTCCGTGATAGATACGAGCACGGATGCTAACCGAGTATAAGTAATCAAGAGGATGTCAGCAGCGGGTCGTAACCGAGTACGGGACCCGATGAGTAACGTAGAATGCGTAAAGGAAAACGAAGAATTAGAATATCCAGACGCCCAGTCACAGGACACAAGCGCCCTACGACAGGCGCCTACGCGCTAAGAGTTACTCGTAGTGTTAGTTGTTCCTGACAGCAACCAGAGCATTCACACCATAAAAAGCACCAGCCCTACACCATTGACTACATTGCAAAACTGCTCAATGATCTTGACCCAAGCAATTCCCGGGACGCTTCCTGCCGAGCATGTCTCACAACATTGTTCTATTGTGCAGCATGCATTGGAGAACTAACAGTCCCAACAATCAAGGACTTCTCTCCACATCAGCATGTTACATCTTCACAGCTACACTGGGGTGTGGACCATGATGGTTTCAGCACCCGCATCATTCATATCCCTCAGATAAAGAGTAGCCCGCACGACAGCGAAGATCTCTATCTCTCAAAACAGCTCAGAATCTCGGACCCAGATGCAGCCCTTAATTAGCATCTCACCTTGAACAAGCCGGAACCTCACAAACACCTATTCACTTACTCTTGGGTCAGCACAGGCAGGACACACCATAGACCGCTAACCAAGAACACATTCATTACTCGTATCCACAAGGCTGCCAAGAATCAGCATTTGACACCTCTTCAGGGCCATGGCATCCGGATTGGAGCAACTCTTGAATCTACTCCAGGGTGTTCCTTTCGATGCAGTGAGGGTAATTGGCCATTGGAAGAGTGACACATTCCTGCTCTACCTTCGGAAGCATGCTGAGATCATGGCACCATACTTGCAGCCGGAGCTACAGCAAGATTTTATTTGCTACACTATGTCACCCATATGTTGTGAGTGCTCGCCTTCCTTTTGGGGGATCCACAGTTGCTGGATGCATCATACACTCCTACAAATTGGGAATCACAGCTGACCATGAATGCAGAGCCCCTCCGTTGCTGGGACCTGAAGGCCCTTTGGGCCTTATCCCAATGTCCATATTCTATGCTGCATGACCATCCAGTTATGTCAACATAAACTGGCATTACACTCTACTCTACTACTAGTAATGCATCACTACATATTCAAAGATAAATGAAGAAGGTCAAAGCTGTACCTTGTGAGTTATCAAAACCTTTTGGTTTTGCAGTCCCTCGGTATCCAGGTTTGAAATTCTGGTTCAAACTGTCATGAAACAATCTTTTTATTAATCCTTTTTCCTTTCCTTTTATTTACTTACCTTATCACTGAGGCGCTTACACCAGCGCTCATTATATTCTCATTATCATCTAGATTACATGTGTCAACCATATTGTTCTCACATTATTGTTTCATCCATGCGCAACTCTCTTGTGCCTGTCAGCTTATTGACAGGACAACATCATTATTGTTCTGCCTCCATGCTTCCTTTTATATTGCCTTATTGTTTACTCACCGAATACCTACAGCCTTACTTATGGATATGAGCGACTCTTATTGTAGATCCTCACGGTTACGGTGCGAGACATCTCTCACGGTTTCATATCCCATTTAGTATATAAGACTAGGTATTTTGTAGTTATAGTTCTTAGCTCTATTCTCATCTATACTCCTCGGTAGCTAGACTTGTAGTTGGGGTGTTTTATCCTCATCGCTTTTCTCATCCTCTTGCTCATCATTCATCATGTGATGCCTGGTTATCTCTTGTGAGAGCTAGCAAGTTGCTGACACAAACTCAGTTTATCTAAAACAATCGGCTTCCAAATTGGAACTCCAGGGCAGCCTAACTGGATATAGCTTTGCTTGTCCATGTGTAGCTCGTGTGGTCAAATTAGATCATTGACAAGTACATACTAGGACTGGACTTCAGTTGCTTTACTTGATCAGATAAGAAATGCTTGTAAAACTCCGCTGGGAGCGTCTTGATTCTGTAATTACCATTCATCATTATTGATCCAGTACTGACACTGGATTTGGGGATGGGTAAATTATCGCTGTGCATCATCTGTGTCACTGTGGCCATCATTGCTCTAGGAAGGCAGTCCTAATTGGTGATCTATAAAATTGCATGTTGAGAGTGAGAAATTGTAAGGCTTTGGAATCGGGTGCCATGGCCGTGTTGAAATCACTATAAATTCACCATGCAGGTAGGAAGAAAACACATATATTGAACAGCATGTTCCAAAAGATGAACACTGCACAATCCAGAAATAGCATATCATTAGAGGCCTTTCGAGTCCAGTTAATCTGACAGTAAAGCTGACCATTGAGTAAGACTCACCAGCTAAGCAAAGAGTTGTCAGTATAAGAACCCTTCCTGCAAGAAGTGCGGAAATTTTAAATCTAATCTTCTTTCCATTTAAAAAAAGAACAATCAAGAAGTCTCCAAAGTTTATGACAAGAACCAGTGAAGTGGTCCCAGGCATTCATAGTTAGCCAAAAAGTAAATCTTTTTTGAGACTATGTTCTGGTATAGAGACACTCGCTATATGTCAAAATCAGTATTTGAGTCCAAGCATTCTCGAGTAAGCTTGGTTTCATTGAAGACTGCCTTGATTTTCATCACGACTTGAGCTCCTTCCCTAACACAAGCTTAAAAGACTGATTCACAAATAGTGGTTTACATCGATACTCCAGAGAAACTGAAGGTGGTGAATGCATTGACTTTCACATGCTAATGGGGTTCTGGGGGCCCCAACAAGCTACAGGTTCTGAACTTCTATTGCTTATAACCAGTGTCAAATTCTCTTTTCTGTCCATTTTCACATTACTTTGCTACCAATCAAGGTAATGTTTCCTCTCTGGTCTTTCACTGAGCCAATTTCCCCCCCTTTCCTTGACCCTTCTCAAGCAGCCGTTGATACACCTGAAAACAGGCTATGCATAAAAACCCTTAATATCCAAAACTTTGCACATGCCAGCAGGGAGTCTTTGTACCATGTCTACAGTACCTTGTGCAATACCTGCCCTGTGCAGATGTTAACCACAGATGAACTGGGAGGGTTCTCAGTGGCAAGGCCCAGTTACAGGCAGTAGATATATGTACTAAAACCATTACTTTGTACATATCTTGCTTTTCCTGTTGTTCAAAGAAACAGTATGTGTATTATAGAAAACTGCAACCTAACCTAGGATTGCTAAGGAGTGTAGAAAAAGTCCAAGACTGTTCAAATTATCATATATCAGTTGCTACTTGACAACATGATAGGCACAAACAGCAATATATGAGTTTCTGTTTAGAAAGGTTCTAGACCAGAATTCTGACAGTTGTCATCATAATGTTCTAGAGCTGTGGAGCTATTGAGCATTCTAGAAGTGCGGAGTAATTTAGGTCCCTAGATCTAGATCTCTGCCCAGGACATAAAAAGAGCTCAATCCCAAGAATGAATGGAAGCTTTCTTCCCCCTCTGTTAAGACTGTTCCGGTGAGGTTCCATGAGGTCTAGGGTGAATAGGATAGTATAAAGTGTTCCAATAGTTTCCGGCTTTGTACAGTAACTACCAATCAGTAGAAAAGTAGAATGGTAAAGTCGAACAAGAACCTTAGCACCACTTTCAGTAGTGCTCCCGCGATGTTGTAGTGGTTCCATGGATGTTCGTAGATTTCGGACATCCGGAAGTTGACTGGATAAGTTCGGACAACTATAAAGTAAGACTGGAAAGCCCAGACGGAGTTTATAGTGATAACCTCTCTAGATCAGAATGATCTAAGTTGATATTTAAACTGGAGAACTATCTACTGGACACTAATGCTTATATACCAGTAATCCTAATTGTTAAAAGGAGAACAATGAGTATCTGGGATAAAACAATAAGTATTGTAAAAAGTTCCCGATAATATAATTAAAAGATAATAATGTGGGAATTAAAAGTAATCATATCTGTTAACATCGGATGTCGTCGTACAGTCCGGTCCCGAACTGATAAGGAAAGGATAGGAACGAATTATAATTGTTGGTTCCGTAACTTCTGGATGTTCCATACGATGTAGCGGAAGCATACCCATAACACCCTCCACTTTTGTAGTGACTGCTAATCCTACAGAAAGGGAGAGAGTTTCGGCATAGAGAGAGAGAGAGAGAGAGAGAGAGAAACAGTTCTGAGATTCAGACAGACTTGTATAACAAAGAAAAATTGTACTTTTAACTTAGAAAGGAAGTAAAGTTATTCAAAGTGTAGTTTAGTAAAGTTATTCAGTCAAAGTCAGATTAAGGAACCTGTTAGCCATAGCAAGCCCAAGTTTTATAGAACTTGTGAAGGAAAATCTATTACAAAACTCCTACTTTACTAGACAGAGTTAGATTCAAACAATAAATTTTATATCTTTTCTGCACCCCTCTGAACTTAGTGTTTGACTTAGTTTTGTGTGTGTGTGTGTTGGTGTTGGTGTTGGTATGTCTACACTTGCATTTTGCATTCACCCCCAAGTCAGCATATCACCGTGAACAGATTCGACCCTCCCAAAGCACTACAAAACACTCCCAAACTTACTACACTCTGAGATTCCAAGTTCCTTCACAGTCATATGCAGGCGCTCCAGCTCCAATCCACTACATCACGACTCAACGATACTCGTACTACTCATCCTCAATTTACAGTATGAACAAGGCAATATGCTCGAGTATGTGAGTACTATGGAGACAAGAAGCAAAAATTTACGTTTGATTTCAACCACGCGCAAACCTATTTTGAACCGAGGTTCCGGACTTCCAGCACAGTCTTCCTGAGTCGCTTCATCGCTTCTATCACCTGGTTTTCGTCCAAAAGGCTGAATGACGCCCGCACATAAGGCGTTTTCGAACCATTTGGTAGAAAGACCGTACCAGGGAGAGCGAGGACGCCGTTAGCGAAGGCATGAGTTTCGATAAGCGTGCGGGAGTCTTGTTCCTCTAAACTTGGCGAGGATGGTCCGGTAGAGGTCTCAACAAGTAATTTAAACCTATCAAAGAAGGAATTTGTCAAATGGCCATTAGGTCGAAAAGACGGGAACACTTACCAGAAGAACATCCCGGCCTCTGGGGAAACCCACTCTGCCAGTCGTCCCTCATCACATTCCCCTTCCTCTGGAGCGCCACCACCTAGCCATTTCTGCAACTCCCGCTCGAACACGTCCCGTTTTTTTTAATAAAACGCCGATACGTTCCTTGTGTGGAGGAAGAACTTGTCGTATCCCCAAGAATCAAGTAGACGGAAGGCGATAAGCTGGGTAAGAGAGGATACTTGAAGGTTTGCGTTGGCAGTCTATGGGTACGTTCAGACAATGATAAATCCCAAAATATAATAACTCTAAGTATGGAAGAACTGACCAGCATGTCCACTCTCCTCAGAATCGCCTCTGGGCCACTAGCGAATCCAATTCTCAGACCAGCAGATAAGACTTTTGAGAGCGAGTCGAATCGTAACACTCTTCCTACTTCAGCATAAGCTTTTCCTGTCTCTTCTCCACAAGGTTCGGTTACTTTGAGAGCAAAGTAGGACACCGGACGAGTGGCTTTGCTATAGTAGAGGTAGTAATAGGGGTCATCTGAGATAAACATTAGAAGGGCAACGATAAGTGAATGAACGGTCATTACGCACCCTCTAAGATGATGAAGTTGTATTGTCTTGCGAGCCTTAGAACCTCCTTCCTTCGCTCGAGCGAGGCGGTCATTCCCGTAGGGTTACATCCGTACTGATAGGCGAGATGAGTCAAGACGAAGGGAGGAAAGACATACAGAAACCCACAGGGACAGTATACAACAAGTTTGGCCTCTTCTGGCCATCGTTGTCGATTTCTTCAATGTAACATTCGTGTGTTGAGAGAAATGTACGGCAACCAGAGGACTGACATTATGCCGGTGTCAAATGACCATCGTTTACACCTTCCCAGCGTACAACCTTCTCGATTGTATTGGATAAATTAAAAAGGTAAGAGTAAGAGCTGTTAGTTATTTACTGATACAGAAGTGGTTCAATTGTTGACTGTCGAAATAAAAGTAAGTATCGATCATGATCGAGGTTCGTTGATCAGCTTCTGTCCCTAAACTGGGATACTGCACCTCAAAGAATTGTAGCAACTGTGCGCAGTGTGTCGGTCGAGTGTTAAATTTCAGCGATTCATCTTTCTTTTCTGAACAGAATCATTATGTACGGGGTTCGAACCAATTTTGAATTTATATCAGCTTTAGTGATATAAATATAGAGATATAAAGAATTACAGCGTGAAAAATGGGTCCATGTTTTGAAGTTGAAAATCAGGCTAAAGGCACCGTTGTTGGTCCAACTCGTACGCCTTCTTTGCCTCCTGCTTGATCTTCTCTGTCCTTTCCACATACAATTCTGACGTCTCCATGTCCAAATTCTTCTTCACCCGCTTTTCCCACTTTCCCAAGATAGCTTCTGTGATGATCTCCTTTTTCCAGAGGGACAGCATTACATCATTGAGATAGTGGTATCGCGCCCTCGGAGGAATTGCCAGAAGTTCATCGACCAATATCTGGATTTCTTCTCGTGTGGTAGGTAATATGACATATGTCAGTATCTCCTTTAGGTTTCGCTTCGCTCGACATCTCTTAGCCGCAGAGGCTATCCAAGGCCATGTCGGTGATTCATAGTTATCATCACACTGCCTTCGGGCTACAAACCCATGCTTATCACCGATATAGATTATCCATTCATCCGAAAATTTATCCTGAACAGAATCAGACAATATCTGGACAGACTTATTTTCTGTCCTCCGACGAACGAGGAAAATTGGTACTGGATCATAAATGGTATCAAGTTCACATCAATTTCGACTTGAAAGGTTTATTACTTACTTTTGGTTCCTTGGACTTTTGCGACGTCGTTGTCACCATGAGGTAAAGGAATGCTCATGACATGGAGGATAGTAATTGAAAGGAGGAGCAAGAGAATCGAACGCCAGGGTGGTAGCGAAGCGAAGACCATGATGCTGTGATACATTTGATCAGCGACAAGCACACAAAAACTCTCTGAGACTATCAGTTCATTACATACCAATGAGAGGAATCAGTCGGAGATCGTTGATCGATGGATGAACACGAAGGAATACACGTCTGACAAGAGAGGGATCTGGATTACCATCAATATTCGTGGCGGACGTATATTCATATAGAAGACCTACCTATGAGCGCGAAATTCGACCAGCGAATCCACTGATGTTAGACAGACTGAAGAGAATATAGAAGCGGTATACAAGGTGGGACGCTGAATAGAGAAAAGCTCAGCACATTCGATATACTTATGCACATGTAAATACATACGTGTACCTGTAAGCGACAAATTCGACCTGCGAATCTACGTTTGGTGCGGACAACAAATTTTGAGTGGGTCACTTGGGACTTGAGGGAGAGGAAGAAGGACCGCCTAGTTCTGATTTGTATCAGGGTCCTTAATATATGGTGTTTTGGCATAGCCACAGCCTAAACACCGCAGGGACTTACAAGGTTTCTGAAACGCGACTAAATGGGAGGTAGTGAGTCACGGAGAGAGGAGGAGAGAGGTTGGTTAGAGTTTCCGAAATGGCGACGGTGCAACAATGGATGACTTCCTATAGGAATTATCCGTACAGCAAAAGATAATTGACCCTCAAGTAATGATGAACCGGAGAGCGGTTCCGCAAGAATTCCCTCAAAACTGATTTACAACGGGCCCCCCTCCTCCTAGTGTTGCCGGACGGTGAGGTACCTTGAGGCCAGGATTTTGAGACTCCGATACCTCAAGGGACCCCCTTCATCTTGCCTTCCAGCAACAGTACCTCCTCCCCTTTTGTAAATCGTTTTGCCCAAATTTTCTAGTTTAAGCGAGCAATCAATCGAGCCTCCGTCTCCCATGAAAGGTTTTCGGAATTATTTACTCGAAAACTGCAACGGGAAGGGTCAACCCAATAACAAATTTTCTAAAAACGCAAATAAATAGTTAGGAAATTCGAAAATGAATTATATAATCCAGTACAATTATAATTCACGCGCATGAAGGTAAAGAAAAGAGTGCATGTAAAGGAGTGTATACTTTGAGAGAATTATGACGATGCAGCGATTATCATTTGAAAATGAGTCCAAAAAAGAGCAGTCCAAGAGGAATGAGGAATGGGGACCCAGCACAGGGAACTAGTGCAACTAGAAACATGAATGTTTAGGATCCGCCTTATGCATATTATACCCTTCGAACAGGACGTTGAGCTCGCGGTCGCAACGCTACTAGTACCACTACCGCTCTCGATGGGCGTTGGAGATACCAGGAACTGATCAGAGACAGATCGTAGGAAGCTATGAGAAGAAAAGGCCACATTTAGTTTTCGTTTGTGAACTTATGTTCTGGAACTTCGCTCACTCGATCTGTTCTTTTCGGAAATTATCCTTGATCAGCTTTGTCTCATTGGATGACATCCACAGGGACGTCTTCAATGACACACACTTCGACTTCAGTCGGGTGGTACTGGTCCCAGCAGTAGTCTGGCGTAGCGATCCTGCAACCGTTGTGGCTCTTGAACTCAACCGTTGGGTGCCCATCTTCTGCGCATTTGTTTTCTTTGCTTTGTTCGGCTTTGCAGAAGAAGCCATGAAGAACTACAAACGCGCATTCTGGTTCCTTGCCCGGCCTCTGGGCTTTCGTCCTTCGGCCGAGAGAGGGTCTAGAAACAGTCAAAAGAAAGGTAACATGTTTGCTGGGTATGTAGTAATATTAACTCACCATTTTACACGCTCCATGCTTACCTTATCACTTGGTGTTCTTATCGTCTAGTGTCAAAAACCTCAAGCTTCAATCAGACGATGGTGATTCGCTTCCTGTATACATCGCACCCATAGGACCCGCGATTCCTTCTGCTCGAGAGAAATATAGAAAGAGTTATACGGAAGCCGAGTCGCGTTCGACAATTTGCTTCCCGGACGATGATGTCGAACTTGGTCCTTATCGCAAATCTTTTTCTAATGGAACTTTGCATGATGTACCTTCTTCTCCATCATCTTCGACGTCTACGTATGATCCGGCCACTCCGCGTACACCTATCACTCCAAGTCTGGCTACTCCAAGTCTGGCTCATCCAAGTACTGCTCATCCAAGTACTGCTCCTCCATCCTACGTCGATGCTGCACATCTTGACGCTGCCGCGTTTGCCCTAGATAAACACGAAAACGAAAATGATTCTCGCTCGGTCTGTTTGAGAGCTGCTTCCTGGGTGACACTTCCGGATATGATTATAGGAGAATCGGAACAAGTTAGTCGACCTTCGTCGTACTCCCGTTCGTCTATGGTTTCGCAACGAGCGTACTCGTACTTGGAAGATGGTATAATGCATGAAGACGAAGATGATATATCTATCACTGATGCGTATATGGATTCTCGACCGACGTATCCTGTGGTTCATCCTGTCCCTGTCAGAGCGCCGACACCGATTTCTTTCGTTCCATTAGACCTACCCACCCCTCCACCTCCGGCTTTGGCTCTGGCATTTCACCGACCATTCTCGCCTCCGAGTATATATCCTATCGCGCAACCTCATACAACGAGAGAAGTCAATAATTCTAATGGAATTATAGTCACCGTTCATACTCAATCGTCTCGGGAGTGTTTGTGATTTGATCGTGGACCCCGCTGTGTAGTGTGATGTTCTTACTTGCGATTACGGCGCTTTTGGAAAGTTGACGAAACAAAAGTTCGGGGAGCTTTATGTGCCGTCCGATGATGATCAAAGGGTATAACTCTACAACTATCGCCACTCGTTTTTCGCATTATTCAAGATTCATGGTCTTGTCAAGACCTAGTCGCTCTTTGACTCTTCATGATCGCGTTATTTGGTCTATGCATTTTTTTCATGATCCGTCTTCTCATTATCATTCTGTTCTCAACAAACCCTTGTATCACTAGCTCTCTCGCTCTACCTTTACACTTTTCACTCATATTTCGTACTTGTATATCATTCATCTACTTACAGAACCTATTCGCACTTTCGCATCTCAAGTTAATCATCCCATCCAACTGATAGATCCACAGTATCTGATTCTGTTTCGACGGTTATCACGACTGTTGATCTCTGTGTACGATGAACAATTCCGGCATAGATCCTGCCGACGCCGTATTATTTGTTGTTCCCATACCTACGTCGCATACCACATTTATCTCTGTCCTGTATTTATATATACGATGTACATTACCTTGTGGAATCGCCCTGACTGCGTTTCGATAGATCACCAATATTTGCGCAACACGTCTCGCAAAGACGAGTGGTTCCTTCAAGTGGATTAGAAGAGGAGGAAAACACTGGATGGTCTACACAACCTCGATTAGAAAGCCAATCTCTGCAGAGTTTGTAGTATCACTTTGAATAAGCTTCCACAGTCTTTTGACCTTGTTGTGAGGAGAAAACCAACCCTTGGGGAGGCATATATATCTGTGAGGAGAGTTGGTGTACCTCTTGATTCGGTCTTTCCATCATGGGTGTGGAGTGTTACCAGCTTTCCTTCATCTTTCATTCTTCGATACCTACCTGCAAGGCGGAACACGTACTAACAAATGCTGCAGAATACATTACACAACCTCGCGAGCGATCTGTAACTACATCCCTCACAGACCCGCTACTAACCGCGACCGAGGAATGGTGTCGGACAACATAGAGAGCTGATAGCCTGTCCCGACTTCCCCGCGCCTCAGGCCTCAATACTTAGACTTGAGTATACCTACTTGGGGTATATACCCCGAATGAAGAGCTGAAAAGTGCCGTAACACGGCAACAATGCCGAATTGATCCCAAAACATTTCAAATCGACACATGGACATAGGGACCGAGTAACTAGTACCTCCCATAACGTTGAGCCGGTATACCTCATCGAGCTTGACGTCTTCGGCCAGCTACATTGCCTTGTCAGTTATCTTCCCTTGTTTAAGTTGGAATCAAGCTATCCTCGCTGACCTTCCTCCAATTCTCTCATCCCAATTCTATCCGGAACTTCGTTCACTCAAACGAATACTCGTCTTCCCCATCTACCGACAAGATATCATGGTGTATTGACAGTCTTCGTCAATCCCTCATGTGCACTGCGGATATCAACCCTATGGTGTATTCGCGCAATCCAGATACAGAGGAATTCGAGCTTTCCGATTCAAATGCATATACGTGTCGAGATTTCGAGGCGATCCGGGAGTGGGGGAAACAACTACAGCTAAATCAAGTTATGGAGAAGGAGCTTCAGTTCTCTGAAACGGAATATTGGTAAAAAAACAAGGATCTGTAGCGTGAATGTTGGTATATACGGAAAATGCATACATGAATGACGCTTGCAAAAGGTTCGCAGTAGGAGTTCTGCTCTCCTAAACGCATGCTGAAACACTGCCCTTGACTCCGAACACTGCATAAATACTTGTGTTCCTTTTCTACACAGGCAAGTAATACTATTAAACTGAGTTTAAACGTAGACCCTTTAAACCTGGGTCGGACCTAGCTCGAGTCAGATATGGAATCCGTAGGTCCGAACCTAGGATCAAATGAGCTCAGGTTTGAAAAATATCAACTTAGGGCTAATCAGCCCCGCCGCGCTCAGGACAAACCGGTACCGGTACGAGGAGAGGCCGGGTCTCTTCCTTTGTAATCTGTGCCCGATCTTTTCCGTAATCAGACCCGATACATTCCGTACGAAATATTTTATTGCTGCATTGAGGAGAGCTACACGGACGGTACGTAGTACAAGACATACATGCTACGAAGAGAGAAAACCCTTCATGTACCTGCTCCATTCTGTGTCATATAAAAGACTGCTTTTGACATCTTCAAAAATTGAACGGAATCAGTTCAATATCTCAGAAAACAACGGAAAACTCACCTGACTGTCACCTTGAGATTGAAGCCCGACTCAGCCAAGAATAGACCTGTAAATGTTCAGAAGATGAGTAACAGATTGTAATATGTGTGCTGGTGAGCTTGAGGGAATGATGGAACATGATGAAGGTTGAGAAAACTTGGATAGGTTTGAAGAGCTGTCATGAAGTGAGCCACCCCTATTATTTTCCTTTCTTTATAATACACCATCCGAGCACTCTTACCTACAATAATTGATCTGGAACCTTCCATCCCTTTTTATCAGTTCTGCTCCCTTCCTTGTGCCTGAATTATACAGTATTACATTATGGTTCCTGCACTCCACCTTGTACATATAAGTCAGCCCCCATGACTTGGTCCCTTATCTTGACCTCTTTGTTGTGGGGACCAGGTATGTCTTTACTTACTTCTCTGTACCTGTTTCTGTCTAAGTCTCCACTCTGCCTTACCACCATTGCCACCGCTTTGTGACAGGACCTCCATTTTGAGAGCATGAAAGAGAATTGAGGTGTTTGTATAATGCATAAGAAACTTGAAATTTGATTGGGATTGAGGAAGTGATTGTTTGAGGAACAATTGAGGAGTTCTTGAACTGGGGCCTGTGTGTCTTGAAAAGCCAGGATGTTAAGGCATTGCTTGCAGCAAAACTCTTTTGCATCTTGAAGGCAGTTGGGTGTGGTGAGCTGGGTAAAAGTGTTGAGGATGGGGGCATCATGGACATTGAGTGAAAAAATGAACCATGGCCAAACAAAGGCCAACATCATGTTAGCTGCATTATTACAAAAGCATCTTTTTCTATTATTCTTTTCTTTTCTTTTAATATTCTTTTACTTAAGCACTCTGGTGTTGACATCAGCACTTATTATATTTTCATTTCCATTCTAAATTACATGTGGCAACCCTATCATTCTTGCATTGTTGTTTCATCTAGGTACGACTCTCTCATGCTTGTCAGTTCATTGACAGGTCATCATCATTATTGTCTTGCATCCATATTTTCTTTACATTGTCTTATTATTTACTCATTGTATACCTACAGCTTTACTTAGGGATACAAGCAACTCACATTATATATCCTCATTGTTATGGTGTGAGAGAGCTCTTATAGTTTCACTTACTGTCAGCGACTCGCTAGCTCTCACAAGAGATAACCAGGCGTCACACGATAGACGATGAGCAAGAGGATGAAAAAGCAAAAGAGGATGGATAAAACAACCCAACTACAAGTCTAGCTACCGAGGAGAATAGACGAGAATAGAGCTAAGGAATATAACTACAAAATACTAAGTCTTATATACTATTGGGATATGAAGCCGTGAGAGACGTCTCGCGCCGTAACCGTGAGGATCTACAATAAGAGTTGCTCGTATCCATAAGTAAAGCTGTAGGTATTAGGTGAGTAAACAATAAGGCAATATAAAAAGAAGCATGGAAGCGGAACGATAATGACGTTGTCCTGTCAATGAACTGACAGGCACGAGAGAGTCGCGCCTAAGTGAAACGACAACGCGAGAACAATAAGGTTGACGCATGTAACCTAAATAACAATGAAAATATAATAAGCGCTAGTGTAAGCGCTTTGGTGATTAGGTAAGTAAATAAAAGAAAAGGAAAAGAATAATAAAAGAAAAGAATAATGGAAAAAGATCGTTTCATGACACTTACTATATGTTTATAAGACAGGATACTTTGTAGTCATATTCCTTAGTGTTACGGGTATGCTTCTGCTACCTCGTATGGAACATATGGAACCAACAATTATAATTCATTCCTTTCCTTTCCATATCGGTTCGGGACCAGACCATATGACACATCCAATGTTAACAGATACAATTACTTTTAATTCTCACACTATTATCTTTTATTTATATTATTGGGAACTTTTTACAATACTTATTGTCTTATCCCAGATACTCATTGTTCTTCTTTTAACAATTAGGATTACTGGTATATAAGCATTAGTGTCCAGTAGATAGTTCTCCAGTTTAAATATCAACTTAGATCATTCCGATCTAGAGAGATTATCACTATAAATCCATCCGGACTTTCCAGTCTTACCTTCTAGTTGTCCGAACTTATCCAGTCGACTTCCAGATGCCCGAAATCTACAAACATCAATGGAACCACTACGACATAGCGGGGGCACTACCAAAAGTGGTGCTAAGGTTCTTGTTCGACTTTGCTATTATCCATTACTACTGATCAGTAGTCAACTGTATGATACCGTACACTATCGGATCCCTCTACACTATCCTACTCACTCTAGACCTTACAGAATATCACCAGAACAGTCTTAACACCGGACATAAATCCTTCGAGCAATGGCAACTCACAGAGGAAGCTCGTTTACTCAATACCTTCCAGAATACCTTCTGGTAATTGCTCCGCTACTTCTACATATCCCACAATTGCTACTTCTAATGAATCTGTTGGTAACATAGCTACTAATTCTATTCATCAATATCCTTCCAATTTGACTCCACTACCCTTGTTGTTGCACCCACACTGTGCTGCTCATGAACAACTGATTAGGTGGAAACCTGCAACTGCACAGGTCTTTCGAGACAGCAGTGGAGAACCATTGACCCTACCCAATGAGTTTGAAGAGCGGGTGCAACAGGTATTGATACACGGTTATGCTAGCAGCACACTTGCCACATATGCAGCTGGCTTGTTGGCTTTTCATGTCTTCTGTGACTCGTGCAGCATCATGGAGTCTCAACGTGCACCATGTAGCAGTGACTTATTCAGCTCATGGATAGCCACTATGGCTGGTCACTATGTGAGAACGTTGGTGAAGAATTATGTGCATGGCACGTCTGTCATGAAGTGAGCCACCCCCTATCATTTTTCTTTCCTTACGATACACCATCCGAGCACCCTTACCTACAATAATTACTCTGGAACCTTCCATCCCATTTTATCAGTTCCGTTCCATTCCTTGTGCCTGAGCTATACAGTATTACATCATAGTTCCCACACTTTACCCTGTATATATAAGCCAGTCCCCACAACCTGGTCCCTTATCTTGACCTCTTTGTCGTTGGGACCAGGTATGTCACTACTTACTTCTCTGTATTTATTATCAATATAACTTTGTCATTGGGACCAGTATCTGTCCGTTTCTGTCCAAGTCTCCACTCCGCCTGCCACCGTTGTCACCTCTTTGTGACATTAGGTCAAGATCCCTTACTGCACCAATAGCCTACCGATTAGGTTATCCTTGCAGGCTCTGCTTTCACCACATCTACAAACACTGCCACACCAAGCCTGCCCGCCCAAGCTATTGACTGCTCTGCCTACCCGCACACTTTTGACACTAAAGACCAAACCCACATCCACCGCAGCAAAAGCAGTTCCTGGGCTGATTGCAGTTCTCAACCCTGTCCAAACACTTTTGCCAACTCCATCAGTGAAGAATGTCATGAATCGATCTTTTTCCATTATTCTTTTCTTTTATTATTCTTTTCCTTTTCTTTTATTTACTTATCTAATCACCAAAGCGCTTACACTAGCGCTTATTATATTTTCATTATCATTTAGGTTACACGCGTCAACCTTATTGTTCTCGCATTGTCGTTTCACTTAGGCGTGACTCTCTCGTGCCTGTCAGCTCATTGACAGGGCGACGTCATTATCGTTCCGCCTCCATGCTTCTTTTTTATATTGCCTTATTGTTTACTCACCGAATACCTACAGCTTTACTTATGGATACGAGCGACTCTTATTGTAGGTCCTCACGGTTACGGTGCGAGACATCTCTCACGGTTTCATATCCCGTTTTGTATATAAGCCTAGATATTTGGTAGTTATATTCCTTAGCTCTATTCTCGTCTATTCTCCTCGGTAGCTAGACTTGTAGTTGGGTTGTTTTATCCATCCGCTTTTTGCTTTTTCATCCTCTTGCTCATCATCTATCGTGTGACGCCTGGTTGTCTCTTGTGAGAGCTAGCGAGTCGCTGACAGAAGAATAGAGCTACTACCACATACCACCCGTCACAACAAAAACTTTTACAAACTTGCCTAGGATTCAACACACCGTTGGAAACTAGTTTTCTCGATACGTTACACATTTTCATTTTTATCAAACACGCTCATCCTCCTCCCTATAAACCAACATGACTGATCGGTCGATACATGCGCCCGACCCAGCAGACGTCGCTGCTGTCACTTCTAGTCCACGCCGGGTGTTTGTCAATACACCAGGAAACTACGATGGCGACCCCGCCACCTACCAGCCATGGCGACGATGAATGATGGCTTACGTCTCCGAGCTGACAGAGACAAAGCAGGTCGACAATTCCCACCGAGTCACCACCATCATTATGTCCTTCCTGGTCGGAGGAAAAGCCGACGAATGGGCTCAGGTCTACTCGGATGACCATTTCGATATCGACAGAGGGACGTGGGATATTACGGGGAAGCAGTTAATTGACGACATGGACAGGGAGTTCACGAATGTCGCAAAGGAGAAAGAAGCCCGTGATAAACTAACCTATATCCGACAGGGGAAGTCCTCGGCCAGTGACTTTTTCAAAGAGTTTGAATTGTTGCTGAAAGATGCCGGGTACAAGAAGGACGAGTCGCACGTTCTTACCCTAGCGGAGAGGGCGGTTGATCACACCCTTTTATACGACATCATTAAGGGACGGACGGAGCCCTTTGAAGACTGTAAGGAGTTGAAGAAGGTAGTCACAGGGGCTGACAACGTAAGGCGGCAGTGGGCCAAACAGAAGAGAGGTTACGAGTATGCAGGGTGGTGGAACGCTAACCCACAGGGACAGAGTCGTGGACAGTCGTCCACTCAGCAGAACCGACAGGAGCCGAAAGTAGCTCCGAAGGCAGAATATTCGGCAGCACCGAGAAGAGATGCTACCAGCACCACGTTCGGAGGAACGGGCAGGCCGATGGACATTGACCAAGCGAGAGAGAAGCGGTTGTGCTTCAATTGTGGCGAACCAGGCCACATGAGCAGGAACTGCCCGCACAAGAGAAAGGCCGTAGTCAGAGGTATTATGTTGAACATGAGTGAGCAGGAACGTACGGACTTTATTAATGATTTGGGTTTTCCAAAGGCTCCGCAGTAGATATAGGTCTGCAGGAGCCTTCGCACACGGACATTTCGGAGTTTGTTGATAATGGCGTTGACTATGTAATCAGTACAGGTACTAAACAGAAAAACGCGTCCACCTTTATCCACAAAACCGAAAAAACCGAAAAACCTATACGGTACGAACCCGACACTGCTGAATGGCTAACTCAGAGAGTTAGAGAAGACCAGATCCCGAGAGCAGTGGGATTGTTACGAACTTGGATGCCCTTTTCACGGGAAAAAGAAGCCTCTGAAGAAACCGTCATGGACATACGAAAACGGAACTGGAAAACGGCAGTCACCGCCATCCGGAGTCTCAAAAACAAAAGGAGTTATGTTCGCGGGACACGCGGCAAAAGTCTGAAACTCCCAGCAATACTCGAGACACTGGAGGATGCTCGACAAATCGTCACAGAAGGACTCCTCGACAGTGGAGCTACTGGTTCCTGCATCGACTCAGAATTCGTCAAACGGCATAATCTTATCATGGAAAACTTACTGATCAAAACACCTGTCTACAATGCCGACGGTACACTCAACGACTCCGGATCAATAGACAAGTACGTCGAGATCCGGATGACCATCGGTGATCATTCAGAGATCGTCCAATTCGGAGTAGTAAGTCTAGGAAAGAATAATATCTTTCTAGGACTAGACTGGCTACGACACCACAACCCGAGTATCGACTGGAATACGTCTGAACTAACCTTTGACAGGTGTCCAACAAGATGCGGTTACAACCCACACTTTTGGACACCAGAGGATACTCATTCTAGAGCGGCATTACAGGAAGGCGAACAGCTTTTCCTGTTTGACTGGGACAGGTATGTTCACGAGCAGGTACAGTCGAGGAAGTGGACGGAAAAACAAGCCAGAGAGGAAACAGCCCAAGAGTTCGACACTTCCAAGCCCTACATCGAAAAGTACCCCAATGTTTTCAGCCAGAAGGAATTCGACCAACTGCCACAACGACGTCCTTGGGACCATGCTATCGACCTAACGCCAGGTTCTAAACCTTTAGATTGCAAGGTGTACCCATTAAACCCAAAGGAACAAGAGGCGCTCGACAAGTTTCTTGAAGAAAACCTTCGAACTGGACAAATCCGACCTTCGACTTCGCAGATGGCGTCTCCCTTCTTCTTCGTTAAAAAGAAAGATGGCACCTTACGACCAGTACAAGATTATCGTAAACTGAACGAGATGACGGTTAAAAACCGGTATCCACTTCCTCTCATTCAGGAGCTAATCGATCGTTTAAAAGGCGCTAAAATCTTCACGAAGATGGATATCAGATGGGGATTCAACAACATCCGCATAAAGGAAGGTGACGAATGGAAAGCGGCTTTTCGAACTAACCAGGGGTTATTCGAACCGACTGTCATGTTCTTCGGACTCACCAACTCTCCTGCGATGTTCCAAGGTTTCATGAACCACATCCTGCGAGACCTCATCAATAAAGGTCATGTTATTGTTTACATGGACGACATACTAATTTTTACCGACGGTATAGAAGAACATCGACAAATCGTAGAACAAGTACTCGACATTCTAAGGGAACATAAGTTGTTCCTTAAACCCGAAAAGTGTTCTTTCGAAAAACCGGTTATCGACTACCTCGGTATTATCATCGGTAACGGAACTATTCGCATGGATCCCAAGAAAGTACAAGCCGTTCGAGAATGGATTACTCCACGAAAGAAGCGCGACGTCCAACAGTTTCTAGGATTTTGCAACTTCTTCCGGCGATTCATTTGTGGTTTCAGTCTGGTAGCAAAGCCATTAACACAGCTCACGGGAAATGGGACTTGGAAGTGGGAAAAAGGTCAGGAAGAGGCGTTCGAGGAGTTGAAATGTCGAATCTGTGAAGAAGTAGTTTTACTCATTCCTCGAAACCACGGAAAATTCAGGGTAGAAGCTGACTCGTCCGATTATGCTAATGGCGCCGTTTTATCCCAGTTTGTCGAAAGCAAGTGGTATCCTATTGCCTTTCGTTCTCGTTCCCTCAATGAGGTTGAGCGTAATTACGAGATTTACGACAAAGAACTTATGGCAATTATGGACTCCCTCGATGACTGGAGGCAATATTTACTAGGTGCAGAGGAACAGATTGAGATTTATACGGATCACGCAAACCTCCAGTACTTCAAGAAGCCGCAGAAACTCAACCGACGACAAGCGCGCTGGGTACTGGAATTAGCGGAGTATAATTTTGATCTCGTTCACAAACCTGGTAAATCGATGACGAAAGCTGACGCCCTGTCGAGGATGACAGGTCTTGAGACGGGGGACAAGGACAACAAGAACATCGTTCTCCTGAAACCGGAACTTTTTATTCAAGCTCTCGACCTATTGGCTCCCGAAGATCTCCTGTTATCAGAGATCCGAAAGAGTAGAAACCAAGTAGACCGAACTGTACAGGATGCCCTCGCTGCGAAAAATCCAGAGTGGACTGAGACCGACAAAGTCATTACCTGGAAAGGGCGTGTTTATGTACCGAAAAACCGCCTACTCCGGTCCAAAATAATCACTCAGTACCACGATACACCGCTAGCGGGACATCCAGGACAGTACAAAACCACGGAGTTGATTACTCGGGACTACTGGTGGCCAGGAGTGACACGAGATGCAGGGAAATACGTCGAAGGATGCGAGAAATGCCAGGCGACAAAGTCACATCGTACCAAACCAGTAGGACAACTTCACCCACATGCAGTACCAACTGAACCGTGGCAAATAATCGGCACTGATATGATAGGGGAATTACCGGAATCGGGAGGATATAACGCCATATCGGTGTTTATCGATCATTTTTCACAAAAGGTTGCGACTTGTTCCGTCTCACACTACAGTCACGTCAGAGGGAATGGCAAAAATCTATTGGGATCGTATTTTTTCTATCCACGGCATTCCACGAAAAATAATACATGATCGAGGACCGCAATATCATTCTCGTTTCATGAAGGAACTCTACCGTCTTTTAGGAATAGAAGCAAACTATACCACGGCGTATCATCCACAGACCAACGGCCAGACAGAACGAACAAATCAGGAGATAGAACATTATCTCCGTTTGTTCATTAGCTATCATCAAAATGACTGGCATGAGTGGTTACCGCTTGCAGAATTTGCCTATAACGATCGAGTACATTCTGCGACAAAAGTTTCCCCCTTCTATGCTGACAACGGTAGACATCCCTATAAAGGCACGGCACCTCAAATGACTTCGGACAACCCCACAGCACAAGCTTTTGCAGATGGAATGAGGAAGGTTCGAGACGAAGTAGGAGCGGCCTTAGGAAAGGCCAACGAGGACATGAAGAAGTTTTATGACCGAAAGCGAAGAGTTGGAGTAGAGTACAAGCCAGGCGATAAGGTCTGGCTTGAGGGAACTAACTTATCGACAGACCAGCCAATGAAAAAGTTAGGAGATAAACGGTTTGGACCGTTTACAGTTCAGAAGAAGATAGGCGCTAGTTCCTATAAACTAGACATCCCTTCTACGTGGAAACGTATCCATAACGTTTTCAACGAAGTCCTTCTCACTCCCTATAGAGAACCGCAATTTCCCTCTCAACCACGAAACACTCGTCCACCTCCTGTCGTCGTAGGAGAAGAAGAGGAATTCGAAGTCGAGGAGATTCTTGACTCACGAAAGGTAGGAAAAGGGATCAAGTACAAGGTCAGGTGGCGAGGTTACGGACCACATGAAGACACTTGGGAACCTCGGTCCAACATCACCCATTCCTCCGATTTGTTGAAGGAATTCCATGATAAAAACCCGAACAAACCCAAACCCGCCACCCTGAGTCGACTCGAAATCCCTATTTCCTTATTCCCTACCGAGTTATTCCGCCCTATGCCTCTGCCAGATACCGAAAATACACCCTCACAATTACCCTCCGAAAATTTTGTTAGACAACAAGCGCTTCGTGGAACTCGCGCTCTAGGGAGGGGGTAATGTCATGAATCGATCTTTTTCCATTATTCTTTTCTTTTATTATTCTTTTCCTTTTCTTTTATTTACTTATCTAATCACCAAAGCGCTTACACTAGCGCTTATTATATTTTCATTATCATTTAGGTTACACGCGTCAACCTTATTGTTCTCGCATTGTCATTTCACTTAGGTGCGACTCTCTCGTGCCTGTCAGCTCATTGACAGGGCGACGTCATTATCGTTCCGCCTCCATGCTTCTTTTTTATATTGCCTTATTGTTTACTCACCGGATACCTACAGCTTTACTTATGGATACGAGCGACTCTTATTGTAGGTCCTCACGGTTACGGTGCGAGACATCTCTCACGGTTTCATATCCCGTTTTGTATATAAGCCTAGATATTTGGTAGTTATATTCCTTAGCTCTATTCTCGTCTATTCTCCTCGGTAGCTAGACTTGTAGTTGGGTTGTTTTATCCATCCGCTTTTTGCTTTTTCATCCTCTTGCTCATCATCTATCGTGTGACGCCTGGTTGTCTCTTGTGAGAGCTAGCGAGTCGCTGACAAAGAAGAGAACCTTTCTGATGGTACCGTGATCACACCCATCCTAATCCCTGCTCCAACTGTACCCCCACCCACTATGTCAACCCCCAAAGACAACACCAATCAGCTCATGGCCAACCTCCACAAAGCCTCAGCCAAGTCCAGTATGAACAAGCCCGAGCTCTTCAAAGGCTCTAGTAGTGCGGAAGCATGTCGCTTCATTGCCCAGTATCAAAGCTGGGCAATGGAACAACCAGATCTGAGCAACAACAAAGGGAAGCTGATTAAGGCAGCACTAGGATTCTTCTCAGGCAAGGCTGCAGACTGGGCCACACCGTACCTCCTGGAATTCAGCCACAACCAACAACCCTTCAATGGATGATGGGAAGACTTCAAAACAGCCTTCACCCTTCGATTTGAATCCATTGATGCAGGTATGGAGGCCCGGAATGCAATCCAGCATCTCAGGCAGGCAAAAGGCCAAACGGTAGCGGAATTTGCGCAGAACTTCAAAGACATTGGTGATTGGACCGGGCTCTCAGATGTTGACCTGCAAGAACGCTTCCATAGCGGCCTCAACCCAGAGATCCGACAAAATCTCATTGTGGTCAATATAGCCCAGGGACCAGCCCCCACACTAGAGGAGGCTATTAGGCAAGCAATTTCAGTGGATGTGTTCCTGCACGATCCCACCATGACTGGTTGCAATCCAGGCACCTCCCATACCTCTCCCCCCCTGCCAACTCCCATGCTATGGATGTTGATGCCACACACACTAGTGGTAACAGCAGAGAAAGCTTTGTGGCTCAGATGAGAGGTAGGTGTTATGGTTGTGGCTCGCAGAGTCACAAAAAGAGGAACTGCTCATACAAGGAGACAGTTTGCTGCTACTGTGGGCGATGAGGCCACCTAGAATCAGTCTACCAAGACAAGTTCATGGGTCTAGAACAGGGCCGGGGTAAGCATCAACAACCCTGCCACCAACAAGTTGCTGCTTCCTCTTCGACACCCTTCACCCTCTTCCCCAACGAACCTGTCCAAATCACCGCTTCCACTCCAGCCCCCACTGCTCTGCCCCCACTTACTCCTGACCTCTCCACCCAGATCACACAGCTCCAGGAGCTGCTTAACAGAGCCAACGCCATGGCCCCAGTACCAGGTTCTCAGGAGGGTTTTTAAAGTGGGTACCCATCTCGGCTGCATCGAGAGTACCCGTAAACCAGTTTGCTATACATTCTACATCTGCATACGATTCTCTTCATCTTGTAAAATATCTACTATTTCGGAATTGAACTCCAATTCATCTCACTTCCGAATTAACGCAAAACTAAGAGGAAGAAATCACAGTATAGCAACTGCAGCCATGGTTGATTCTGGAGCCACTGCTCTATTCTTGAACCAAGAGTTTGTCACCCGCCACCGTGTAAGGACCTTCCCACTCAGGAAACCCATTGGCATTTTTAACATTGATGGGTCTGCTAACCAAGCAGGGCAGATCATGCACTTTGCACGTCTAGCCTTGACTGTGGATAAGCAAGAACGGTGGATGGACTTGCTAATAACTAACCTGGGAAGCGAAGACCTAATTTTAGGACTCCCCTGGCTATGTAAAACCAATCCAGATATCGACTGGGGGAAAGGATGACTCTCAGTCAGATCACAACAAACAGCAATAGAGGAGGTGGAAGAGCAAGATACTGGAGAGGAAATCGAAGCAGTCATCACTCCTGAATTCCCCCCGAGCATATCAGAGGAGGAGGCAGAGGATTCGCCTATACACCACATTCGAGCCAATCGACAAACCCAACGTGCATGGGTGAAGTCAGGTATTTTACACAAACAAACAGAGGAGGTCTGGTGCGCTGCAGGGTTCACCTACTCCCAACAGCTAGCAGAACAGGCCCACAAAGCAAAACCTGTGAAAACCTTTGAAGAAATGGTCCCAGAACCCTACCGTGATTCCGAAAAAGTATTCTCTGAAACTGCTTCAGAGTGCCTCCCTGACCACCAACCCTGGGATCATGCCATCGAATTGATCCCAGGTGCACCTGAAACCATGTGCACAAAAGTTTATCCAATGTCATTGAATGAACAAGGCGAACTCGAACGTTTTCTGGACGACAACCTCCAGAAAGGCTACATTCATCCCTCAAAGTCACCACTGTCTTCACCTGTCTTCTTCATTAAGAAGAAAGACGGGAAGCTCCACTTTGTACAGGATTACAGGAAACTCAATCAGGTAACCCTAAAGAACTGCTATCCGCTCCCACTGGTTGCCAACATTGTCAGCTGTCTGCAGGGGGCATGGTACTTCACCAAATTTGATGTCAGATGGGGCTACAACAATGTCCGGATTAAGGAGGGTGATGAGTGGAAGGCCACTTTTGCAACCAACCGAGGGTTATTCAAACCCAGTGTAATGTTCTTTGGTCTCACCAACTCCCCAGCTACCTTCCAAGCGCTCATGAACTCCATCTTTTCAGACCTAGTGGCAGCGGGGAAGGTAGCGGTCTACCTAGACAACATCCTCATCTTCAGCAATGATTTGCAAGAACACCGGCAGGTAGTGCGGGAAGTACTAAAACGGCTCATGACCTCTACCTGCGACCCGAGAAATGTGAGTTTGAAGAACTCCAGATTGAGTACTTGGGACTAGTGATATTAGAAGGGGAAGTGCGCGTGGACCCAGTAAAGGTAGCTGCAGTCCGCGACTGGCCTACCCCAAATAATCTGCGAGAACTATGGGGATTCCTAGGTTTTGCTAACTTCTACCATTGATTCATACGGAACTTTGCCCGCATAGCACGCCCTCTGAATGACCTAACAAAAAAGGATGCAGGCTTCAGTTGGGGGACACACCAGCAACAAGCATTCGACACCCTAAGGGAAACATTTATCACAGCACCGGTACTGGCACTCTGGGACCCTAATAGGCTCACACAACTCGAGGTAGATGCATCAGGCTTTGCAACAGGAGGAGCCCTAATGCAGAAACAAGACAATGGCCAGTGGCACCCAGTAACATTTTGATCAGCTTCCATGCAACCAGCCGAACAAAACTACGAAATCTATGACCGAGAGATGCTCACCATCATTGAAGCATTAAAGGACTGGAGAAGCTTCCTGGAAGGTTCACCACAACTGTTCGAGATCCTCACTGACCATGCAAATCTGGAATTCTGGCATTCTGCTCAGGACCTCAGTAGACGGCAAGCGTGATGGGCACTGTGGCTGTCCCGCTTTGATTTCCAGCTCACTCACTGCCCAGGCAAGGCCAACACTCAGGCAGACACACTCTCTCGCATGGCGGCACATCAAGTTTTGGACAGCGAAGATAATTGACAACAGATTGTTCTGAAACCAGCCCACTTTATGCAAATAGCAGCAACCTCACTACAGAATCTGCTGGAGGACCGCATCCAGAAGGCATCGCGAAGGGAGGCCCAAGTACTGGAAGGACTGGAAGAACTCAGGCGGAAGGGTCTCCAACGCTTGGCCAATGGAATAGCGGAATGGGAGGAAGATAATGGACTAGTGTACCACCAAGGTAGGGTATATGTCCCACCCGATGATGGCTTATGGACAGAAGTACTCAAACAATGCCATGATAACCCCTCTGCTGGCCACCCCGGACTCCACAACACCCTTGACCTCATCAGCACCCATTTTTGGTGGCCCACCCTACACTCCTTTGTAGAAAAGTACGTGGAAGGATGTGAGACTTGCACAAGGAAAAAGATACAGAGACACCCATGAGCAGTAGCATTACCCCTAGATGTCCCGACAGGCCTGTGGGAAGAAGTGGGAGTTGACCTGATCACACAGTTGCCCAATTCACAAGGATATGACGCTATTCTAGTCTGCACCGATCTCTATGGGAAACAAATCCATGCAATTCCTTGCACAACCTCCATCACAGCAGCAGGCATGGCCGACATCTACTACCGCGAAATTTTCTGCCTCCATGGTCTCCCCCTCCGCTTTCTCTCAGACCAAGGACCTCAGTTTGCAGCAAAACTCATGCGTTTGTTACTCTCCTGCCTAGGGATTAAATCAAATCTCACATTGGGATATCATCCCCAAGCAAATGGACAAACCGAACAGGCAAACCAAGAAGTTGAAAAGTACCTCAGGCTGTATGTGGGATGCCGCCAGGATGACTGGGCAGAGCATTTGCCAATGGTGGAGTTTGTGATTAACTCTCACACCCACTCTGCACTTGGAACATCGCCATTTGAAATCACCTATGGCTACCTTCCCTTGTTCAACATCCCTGGGGGGACAATGGAGTGGGATTCCGGCCGTGGACGATCACATCCAAATACTTCGAGAGGCACGACAGGATGCTGGGGCAGCACTACATCTGGGAAAAAGACGGCAAAAAGAAAACTACGAATGGGGAAAACAAAAGGCACCCCAGTTCCAAGTGGGAGACCAGGTTTGGCTGAGCACAGAAGACATCAAGCTCCAACTTTCTAGCAAGAAACTGGGGGACCTACAACTAGGTCCCTATGCTATTTTGGAGAAGGTCGGTCCTCTAGACTACCGTTTAGACCTCCCACTGTCTCTGGACCACATCCACCCTGTGTTTCATGTCGATAATGTTATATCTATGCAAGCTAAGTCTTTACAAAGCTTTGCGATCCATTCTGCTACTTAGATATTACTTATAACCTTTCACCACTATGCAATTACTTTGCGAAGGAATTCCGACGCGAAGTATTCACTCTTATCTCTTATCATTCTTATCGGATTTATACTATCCCTTTTATATCCTTTCCTTTGTTCTTTACTTACGAGCTAACCCATTTGGGCATGGCATTGCTTCGCGATCCTGACTTACCTTTAGTATAAAGCTACGGTATTGAATAGGTAGTTCCTTAGTTTAAATATCAACCTTGATAGCACTTTGATAGTGATACCAATTAATCCTCTCTATCTGTATCATCATTTTAAACATCCTCACTGTCAGTACGTTCCGCGATAGTCATCGCGAATGGAACACGTTTACCTTTCTTCTCTTACGGACATGCAAAGTGTTGAGGGCTCTACTAATAGTGGAGTCAAGGTCCGACTACTTAGTCTAGGATCGTTTTACCTCGCGAAGTAATTTACTTCGTATTTCCCCACGATCATTCCCGACGATCCCTTTGTGCATGATCATAACAGTATATTTAAACTAACACTTGGCACATTCATTCTCATTACCCTTCCCATTCTACTCAACAATTTCCCTTCCTTTCAACAATGGTCTATACAAGGAGCAGACAAAACCGTACCAACACTGGAGGGTCCGACGAGTCGGTAAGAGAGGAACCAGAAACGGTTAATACTTTTGCATCGAATGCGACAGGCTTCGCGCCATTCGCTGAATCAATCTCAGGAGCAGGACACTCTCGACGTTGATCTAATGTCTTCGGTCCAGCCCCAGGACAACCTGCTAGTGCGTGGGTTTCAAGTCATCATGCCCTTGGTCAACCTGACCACTCCAAATTCGAGTACCAAGTACTCTACACAGAAAACAGTGATCCCATTACTGTACAAATGCCACGAAGAAATCATATGGCGATACCAACAACAGAGATGGAAATCCCACCATCTCCTACCACTTTTACACTTGCTGACAGAATGCGTCAGCAGCTAGCAAATGCTCCCGGCCCTTCGCGAGGTCGGATACCAGTTGCCATGATGGAAATTCCGGAGAACATCGAGGAAGCGGAGATCGACGAAGAGGTAGGTCCTGACGAGTCAGGAAATCCCGGAGACCCAGGGGGATCTGATCCCGATAGCCCTGGAGGTCCCGGAGCACCTCGAGGTTCTCACATTCCTAGTTGTTCTAGGAGTCCAGTGGAACGGGTAGGTAGTGTCCATCCGAACCCTACTGAACAACACATCTTAGATGTGTTTCACACGTTTAAGGGTTCACTTGATACCCTCGGAACAGTCCTCGCAGGCATGAATGCTAGCAGCCCCATGGAATCCGGAAGATCGAAGGTCAAGGATCCTGAAGTATTCGATGGATCTGACTCGCGGAAACTGAAAGGTTTCCTAGCTTCCTTATCGTTGGTGTTCATTGATCGTCCCTCGTATTTTACTGATCAAAAGAAGATCAATTATACTTTGTCGTACCTTGGTGGTTCCGCGAAGGAATGGTTTGAACCAGATATTCTGGATCCGAACCTCTCCGCAATGCCAGTGTGGACAAGTTCCTTCGTGGCATTGGTGAAGGAACTTCAGGACAACTTTGGTATGTACAATGCACAGGGGGAAGCCGAAGATAAGATCGGCACGTTAAGGATGAAGGAATCCGATAATGTATGGAAGTATAACATCCATTTCAATACCCTCGCGGCGTCTACTAACTGGGACTCGCACACCCTTAAGTGGGCTTATCAACGTGGTTTGGCAAGCCATATCAAAGATGAGATGGCTCGTCTTCCGGAACCGAAGACACTCGCAGAATACCGATACAAGGTACTTCTCATAGATAACAGGTACTGGAGACGAGAAGAAGAGCGGAAAAGAGAAACCACTAGATCAACAGGTGCTTCCTCAGGAGGGAAAGCATCGAACACGTCAAAGAAGAACATGCCAGGTTCTTCACAATCTCCTACAACCACCACCACGACCACGTCAACCTCGACGAATAACTCGGGGAAGAAAGGTAAGCCAAGTGGAGGTGGAAATTCCTTGTCATCGACGAGTCCTGCGGTGGCTAAACCTGCATATGCGAGCAACCTCGGCTTGGATGGAAAACTCCTCGCGAAGGAGTCAGAACATCGAAAGAAGTTGGGGTATGCGGATTTTGCGGGGGAAGTCATAAGTTCGACGACTGCGAGAAACAAAAGGCTCGCGAAGCTCGTGGACGTGCCGCGGAAACACAGGAAGCAGTGGCAAGTACCTCTTCAGTATCGGAAAAATAGTCCGCAACTCCTGTACCCCAGTACGAAGCGGGAGTTGTGTTGACCAGGTTCGTACTACCGGGGAAGTTAAATTAAATGCATCCACTCTTTCTTACGATGAACAATCTTTTACCATACCTCTTACGATAGATTTTGCACTTCGCAATGATTCCGCGAAGTTTTCTTTTGTTTCTTTACTCGATTCCGGTTCTACCGATTGTTTTATAGATTCTCGTTTTGTGTATAAACATTCTTTACCTACTTCTTCGATTCCTTCAATCAATCTCCGACTCTTTGATGGTTCTTTATCTCGGAAACCAATTTCCGAGACTACGTCTCTTAATGTTCGGTTTCCCTCTGGCGAGCTACTACTACTGACATTTTATGTCACTTTACTAGATTCTTCTTGCGAGGCAGTTTTAGGTTACAGTTTCTTGACCCGCTACAATCCGTTGATTGACTGGGCATCGAGAAACATTACATTCCACTCCACCAAGCAAGTTGAGTTTTCCTCGACATTCTCACTTCCACGAACACTCGTTCCGGAAGAAACTGTCCCCTCGCGGGGTCAGCCTACCATTAGTTCCGAAGAGGTTCCTTCGCGATCCTCATCGCGAACTCATTCTTGCCATTCACCTCGTCCTTTATCGGACTTTTTCCCCTATGAACCCATCTACTCCTATCCTTTGGTGGCTCAATTGGCCACTTTGCGACTTGAAAACCCAGAGATTGACATTGCTCTTGTCAACGCGGAACTATTCAACCGTGCTTGCAAGAATGCCAAGTGCGAACTGTTAATCTTACGTGCAGTTCACAGCAAAGTCACAGCGCAAGCTGCTTCGACAACTTCGGCAAACAACAGCAATCCTTCCTCATTACCAAAGCATTATGCGGACTTTGTGGATGTCTTCGACGAAGTCGAATCTGAAGTACTGCCTGAGCATCGACCTTACGACCTCAAGATTGAATTGGAGGAAGGCGCTGAACCACCTATCAGTCATCTTTATCCTCTTTCTGCCAAGGAATTAGAGGCTTTATGCGATTTCATCGATAAGCACCTCAAATCCGGTGCTATTCAACCTTCGTCCTCTCCTCATGGAGCTCCGGTATTATTCGTACCGAAAAAGGATGGAAAACTTCGACTTTGCGTAGATTTTCGTGGTCTTAACAACATCACGAAGAAGGATCGATATCCTTTACCTCTTATTTCTGATTTACTAGACGCTCTGGTAAAAGCTAAGATTTATACTAAACTCGATCTTGCTCATGCGTACCATTTAGTTTGAATTGCGGAAGGTGACAAATGGAAAACAACATTCAGAACTCATTGGGGCTCTTACGAATGGAAGGTTATGCCATTCGGACTCACTAATGCTCCAGCAGCTTTCCAAAGGTTCGTGAATGATATATTTGCTGATCTTTTAGATGTTTATGTTATTGTCTACCTTGACGATATACTTATCTACTCCGACGACAAAACACTACATCGCGAACACATTCACGAGGTTCTCTGTCGACTTCGTAAACATCAACTCTACGCAAACATCGCGAAATGCGAATGGGAGATCAATACGGTAGAGTATCTTGGTTATATTCTTTCTCCGGAGGGCTTAACAATGTCGAAAGACAAAGTAAAAGCTATCATTGACTGGCTGGTACCGCGGAAAGTCAAAGACATCCAGTCTTTTCTCGGATTTGCTAATTTCTATTGTCGATTTATTTATAATTATAGCGATATCGTAGTCCCGATGATGCGACTTACGCGAAAGGATACACCTTGGAACTGGAATACTGACTGCCAGGAAGCCTTCGAGAAGCTCAAATATAGCTTCACTCATGCTCCTATTCTGGCACATTGGGAACCAAACCGACATCTAATCGTGGAAACAGATGCCTCGGATTACGCATTAGCTGCGATTCTCTTGATCCTATTACCTGACGGAGAAATTCACCCCATCGCATTCCTCTCGAGGACTTTTCAAGCTGCAGAACTCAACTATGACACTCACGATAAGGAGCTTCTCGCGATATTCGAAGCATTCAAAGGCTGGCAACATTACCTCGAGGGATCAGGAGATCCTATTGACGACATTACCGATCACAAGAATCTCGAATACTTCTCGATGACAAGTTCGTTGGTCCAAGTACCTGCACCAATTTAACATGGTGATCCGATTCAGACCAGGTAAGTTAGGTGAAAAACCTGATTCAATGACTAGACGCTGGGACGTCTATCCAAAAGAGGGGGATATCGGCTACGCGCAAGTTAACCCACATAATTTCAGACCCATTTTCACTAATGAACAACTAACTACTTCCCTTCGAGCTACGTTTCTAGAAGGACCAGCACTTCGTGCCTCCATTGTTATGGATTTAGAGGCACTCCATTCCGCTATTCGCGATTCAATCGAACTGGATCCAGAATCAATCGCGGGATTGAAGTTCGCGAAGGACAGTACAAACACTCGTTGGACATTAGGGTCTGATAGATTGTTACGACTTGACGATCGCATTTACGTTCCTAACATTTCTAATTTACGACTTCAAATTCTACGCTATTTTCACGACCACCCACTTTCAGGTCATTTTGGTCAAAACCGGACTCTAGAAGCTATTCGACGACAATACACTTGGCCAAAGGTTCGCGAATTTGTTCGCGATTATATTAATTCGTGTACGGTTTGCGGATGCAACAAACCTCGTCGACATAGGCCTTACGGGCTACTCAAACCACTTCCAGTTCCCGTCCAACCTTGGGATTCAATATTGATGGACTTCATTGAACAATTACCGGACTCTAAAGGACATACGGCTATTCTGGTAATCATGGATCGAGCCTCAAAACAAGGCATTTTCATCGTGACACACAACAGAAGAGCTCGCGGAACTGTTCATCCATCACGTTTTCTCGAAACACAGAGTTGCTAGTCATGTCACTTCTGATCAAGGCTCGGAATTTGTTTCGGCTTTCTTTCGCGCTTTAGGGGAAGCTCTCTCAATCAAACTACACTTCACCTCGGGATACCATCCTGAGGGGGATGGACAAACAGAACGAGTTAACCAGACATTGGAACAATACATTTGTATGTATTGTGCGTATCAACAGGACGATTGGGCAAAGCTTCTGCCTATCGCGGAATTTGCGTACAACAATGCTCCTAATGCATCCACTGGTATTACTCCGTTCTTCGCAAATAAAGGTTATCACCCTAACATTACAGTAAAACCTGAAATCGACATCCGTTCCGATCGCACAATTGACTTCGCAACGAATTTAGATGAGATTCATTCTTTCCTCCGCGAAGAAATTACTAATGTGCAAACTCGATACAAAGAGCAAGCGGACAGAAAACGTATTACTCACCCTGATTTTCCCATTGATTCACAGGTATTTGTACTAGCAAAGCACATAAAAACCACTCGACCTACCGCGAAGTTCTCCGAGAAGTACCTCGGACCATTCAAAGTTCTTGAGCGCATAGGAACTCTTTTGTACAAGTTACAACTCCCTTCCTACCTCAGTCGTATCCACCCAGTTTTCCATGTATCCCAACTCGAACCCTATACTCCGAACTCGATCCCTCATCGCGAACAAACTCCTCCACCTCCGGTGGAAGTCAAAGGCGAAGAGGAATACAACGTCGCGGAGGTATTAGATTCGAAATTGGATCGTCGATACAAGAAATGTCCACTACGGTATTACATCTGGTGGGCAGGATACGAAGGTACAGACGAAGAGTTTTCCTGGGTTGCCACGAATGAAATTCACACGGTCGAGTTGGTTCCAGCTTTCCATCTTCGTTACCCTCACAAACCTGGACCATCATGATTAACAACCACTTAATTTCTTCTATTCATGCATTGAAATACTAATGTTTATTCTATTAAGTTCAAAAACTCATCGTGAAACCTCCGCGATTCATCACCATTACATCCAGTACTACATATTACATTACCTACTAAATTTCAAACTTTCACATCAAGGAGTTCCGTGATCCATCCTTCGCGAAGCAACTTTCTAACTCTCACATTTCATTCCTTCTGAAACCATCGTGATTCTTCCTCGTGGAACGAATCCTTACTTCGCACATTCCCTTGCTTTTACAACCATCGCGATTGTCATGACGTGCTATACAAGATACAGTACTTACTTTATTTCTCCTACATCTCCTCCTTCCCTCATTGCTGTTACTGTTTGGATCCATCTACATCATTCCGCATCCTTCTATCACATTCCAAACACTTCCACCAACTTCCCGCGCTTTCGCTTACTCATCGAGACTCTTGTATATATAGTACAGTAGCTGACATCTAGTTCCCCATCTTGACCTCTTGGTCTTTGGAACTAGGTTAGTACCTGTATCATCGTTTACCTTCAATATACTTACTTGGTCTTTGGAACTAGTTTTCCTTGTGCGACCCTAGTGATTGGCCCTGTGCTATCACTGTTGTCTTGATCATTATATCTTTCAGCCTTCGTGTGTGGTGCTAGCCCCACCCCTCACTTTGGCTTGTGCTTTGAGCCCGTGCCTTCTCCGTGCTTTCTCCCTTTGTCACCACATTAGGTCAAGATCTCTACTCGTACCATCAGCCTTTCCAACTGATCCTACGAGGAGTGGAAATCGGACTTACCCGGTTCCCCACCTTCCATTGCCACTACGCCTTCGTTTACACCAGACATTGATTGTTCAGGATTTCAGCACACATTTGATATTCAAGATCAGTGCGACGTTCATTCCAAATACAATCCAGACAAAGAACACAACACTTGGTTTGACTGCGATGAAAATCCTTGCCCTAACTGATACCATAACCCTGCTCCCATCACTCCAAGGGATTCAGGAAATGGACAATTCATAGACATCCCTAGAATTCCAAGCCGAGTTCCGAGCTGGGTTGGTAGACTTTCAAACCCTACCAGTGCTGTACCATCTGCTAGATCCTCTCCTGCGCTTATCCCTACTGTTATCTTAGAACCCGAGCTAGAAACTGAAGCCGACCCTGTCGCATCAACCCCATCCCCAGAGCCTATCATCATCGATATCTCGGTTACACCAGAACCGTTATCCCCATCTCCTGAGCCTACCCCCACTGAAAACACCTCCATCATGTCGCACCCTCCTACCACCCAAGACCTTGCGGTGTTGATTCAACAACTTGCCACACAACAAATGGCGCTACAATCAGCAGTAGCCAGCATTGCCAACAACATAAGCAGCAACAAAGGTGTTAGCAAACCCCAGACGTATGATGGGAAGCGTAGTGACGATGCACGACACTTTATTGCTGCCTTCGAACTATGGGCCCAGGGTATCCATTCCCTCAGTAATGAACAGGAAAAAATCAAATTGGCCATCTCATACCTTGATGGTGATGCAGCTATCTGGGCCACTCCCACCTCAGAGAACATTAGCCAAGTCACTCGAGCAGACGCTGCAGGAGTACCAGCTCCTGCCCTCCTCTACCCCACCTGGGCTGATTTCGCTGGCGCCTTTAGGCAACAGTTTGAAACAGCAGATCCAGTGGTAGAGGCCAAACGAGTTCTGAAAAGCCTTTGGCAGGGAAAGGACTGGGTAGCAACATATGCGGCGACCTTCAAACAGTATGCTAGTAGGACAGGATACTCGGATGCTGACCTCCGAGATCAGTTCTATGATCACCTCTCGAAGAGAATCAAGGACGGACTGGTCAACTCCCAGGCTAACACAGATCAGATGAATGCGCTGATCAATGAAGCAATTCGCATTGACAACAGGCAGAATGAACGCGCCGATGAGGAAGGGAAACAATACACCTGAAGCACTCCCAACTTCAGCTCCTACATGCCTACTCCCTTTGTTCCGGCCCGCGATCCAAATGCAATGGACGTGGATGCCACCACTACCAGCCGATCTGCAGAAGACTATCGCAGATCCATGATGGGAAGATGCTATGGGTGTGGGTCCTGAGAACATCGAAAGGCAGATGGGCACCATGAACGTGATGTCTGCAATCATTGCAGACTAACAGACCATCTAGCAGCCGTCTGCCGCAGGAAGTTCTTGGGACTCTCAAGGCCCATCCCCCGTTCTGCCGCTGCCACATCTATCATTGCCGAGCCCTCTACCTCCATTGCTGCTACCACGCCCGCCCCCGCTACCAATTTCACAAAGATCCTCCAGATGCTCACTGCTGGGCAGAAGGAACTGGCAGAGCAAATGGCAGAGTTGCACTCGAATTTTTAAAGTGGGAACCCGCCACGGCTGCCACCTGGTTCCCTAGTCTGTACTCCTCATCTACCTCTACTTATGCATCTATACCCTCGTGTACAATTGGTTCCACTCAATCTAGTGATGTTTCTCACTTCCGTGTACCGATTAAGTTGCAAGGTAGATTCAAGAATACTGACAGTGCAGCAATGATAGACTCTGGTGCCACAGGTCTCTTCATTCATGAATGTTTCATGAAACAACATCGAATTCTCCCTCACCGTCTCCGCCATCCAATCACTCTTTATAACATTGATGGATCTCCTAACACTGCAGGACAGATCACACACTCTGTACGTCTACTATCCACAATAGACCAACCCCAATTGCCTGAAGAAACTCTCCCTCTCCCCACGCCTGACTCAGAGATACATGAATACACTGAAAGCACCCCTCTGTATCAACTGGTAGGCAATAGGAAGCGGAGGAGAGCGTTACTTCGAGCTGGGATCATTAGCCATATGTCGGAAGAACTTTGGTGTTCTGCAGGGTACACGTATTCTCAACAACTTGCAGAGGCTGCCTACAAAGAGAAGCTGTCGAAGTCATTTGAAGAGATGGTCCCCTCGTCATACCGGAAACATGCAAAGGTCTTCTCCAAGAAAGAATCAGAATGACTACCGGAACATAAACCTTGGGACCATGCCATAGATCTGAAACCGGATGCTCCTGAAACCATGCAGACCAAGATCTACCCCATGTCCCCGAATGAGCAGGAAGAGCTTGACCGGTTCTTGGAAGAGAATCGGCGCAAAGGCTACATCCGTCCCTCCAAATCCCCATTGGCATCGCCTGTCTTCTTTGTCAAAAAGAAGGATGGTAAACTTCGATTTGTGCAGGATTACCGGCGACTCAATGAATACACAGTAAAAAACCGGTACCCACTTCCCCTCGTCACGGACATTGTCAGCCAACTACGCAAAGCCAAGGTTTTCTCCAAGATGGATGTTCGTTGGGGGTATAACAATGTGCGGATTAAAGAGGGGGACAAATGGAAGGGAGCATTTGCAACAAATCGAGGACTCTTCGAGCCCCTCGTCATGTTCTTTGGCCTAACAAACTCACCTGCTACGTTCCAAGCCCTCATGAACTCCATATTTGCTGACCTCATTGCTGCTGGGAAGGTGGCCGTTTATCTGGATGACATCCTAGTTTTCACTGAAACTCTGGAGGAACATCAAAGTATAGTCAACGATGTGCTTACACGCCTCAGCAAATACGACCTATATCTGCGACCAGAGAAGTGTGAATTCGAACGGCCTTCCATCGAATACCTAGGCTTGGTAATCAGTGAAGGAGAAGTGCGAATGGACCCAGTCAAAATAGAGGCAGTTAGTAACTGGCAGGCCCCTACAACACTACGTGATCTCCGAGGTTTCCTAGGATTTGCTAACTTCTATCGGAGATTTATCGAAGGTTTTGCGAAGAAAGCTCGACCCCTGAACAACCTTACCTGCAAAGACACTAAATGGGTTTGGGGATCACAACAGCAGGAAGCCTTCAATTCACTAAGGGACTCCTTTACATCGGCACCAATCCTCACACTATGGGACCCATCGAAACCAACTCGGATTGAAGTGGATGCATCGGGCTTCGCTACTGGAGGTACACTTTCGCAACTACAGGAGGATGGACTTTGGCACCCCATCGCATACCGCTCCTCCTCCATGGATCCAGCCAAGCGAAACTACGAAATCTACGACCGGGAAATGCTGGCCATCATCGAGGCATTGAAAGACTGGAGAAGCTTCTTAGAAGGATCCCCGGAACCCTTTGAGATCATAACCAACCACCAGAACCTTGAATACTGGAAGACAGCCCAGGACCTCAGTCATTGACAGGCACGATGGGCACTATGGCTCTCTCGGTTTGATTTCCGCCTTAAACATCGCCCAGGCAAAGCTAACACTCAAGCTGATGCACTGTCACATATGGCGCAGCACCAGGTCACCGATGCAGAGGACAACAGGGAACAGATTGTGCTAAAACCGGAACACTTCCTTAATGCGACAACCATGGTCCTCCTCCATAATCCCCTCCTCGACCGCATTCGGCAGATCAGCAACCGAGAGGCCGAAGTACTGGATGGTCTGAAAGGTATCAAAGGTCCCCAGAGTCTCACTAGTGGTCCAGCCGAGTGGAGAGAAGAAAATGGTTTGGTGTACTACTGCAACAAAGTCTACATTCCCCCAGATACCGTGCTCAGGAAAACAATCCTGGAACACTGTCATGATGCACCCACCGCAGGTCATCCAGGGATGCATGGTACCCTGGAACTAGTCAGCAGACTGTACTGGTGGCTTGGGATGCGCTCTTTTGTGGACAAGTACGTCGACGGATGTGATCACTGCCAATGCAAACGCCTAAACCCCCACCACTCTTCACCCCTTCAACCTCTCCCTGTACCGGAAGGACCCTGGCAGGACATTGGTGTGGATCTTATTGGGGAACTGCCTATGACACAGGACGGCCATAACGTGATCATCACCTTTGTGGACCATTACACAAAGATGGTTCACTGCTTCCCCTGTACAACCGAGATAACTGCAGAAGGAGTAGCAGATTTCTTTTATAAAGAAATCTTCCACTTACATGGACTACCCCGTCGATTCATCTCCGATAGAGGACCCCAATTTGCGGCAGATGTTATGCAACAACTACTGAAGTGACTAGGAATCGACTCCGCCCTGACCACAGCTTATCACCCTGAGACAAATGGACAGACAGAGTGCACCAACCAGGAAATTGAACGTTACATTCGCATGTACGTAAGTCGCCGACAGGATGACTGGGACCTCCTAATCCCTACTGCCGAGTTTGTCATGAATGCTCACATCCACTCTGCACACAGCCACTCCCCCTTCGAAACACTTTATGGTTACACCCCTGAGTTCACCATTCCAAACGGCATCGAGACAAAATACCCATCCATTGAGCGCCGACTGGAACTGCTACAGCATGCACGTGAGGATGCAGAAGCAGCACTATGGATGAGCAAAGAGCGCATCAGAGAGGGAGTCAAGGGAAAAGTACAGGAATTCGAAGCAGGACAATCGGTTTGGTTATTCCTGAGCAAATTAAAGGTACAACAAAAGAACCAGAAATTGGGGAGCAAACGCCTAGGTCCGTTTGAAGTTGCAGAGAAAACGGGCCCGCTCACATATCGATTACACCTACCTACCTGGATGAAAATCCACGACAACATCCATACCAACCGCTTGTCTCCCTGGAAAGGGAATGAGGTCAATGGAATCAAGCCACCGCCACCAGAACCCGAAATTGTAGAGGGAGAAGAGTTCTACGACACGGAGGAGGTCCTGGACAGTCGGATCTTTGGACGATGGAAGAAGCTGCAATTCTTGGTAAAGTGGAAGGGATACGACGAAGGCCACAACAGTTGGGAGCATGAAGAAAACTTAGTGGGCACAAGCAATGAGGCAATTGCAGATTTCTATGCAAAACACTCAAATGCACCACAAAAAATTTCAGCTGCCATCTTCAACTCTTTACCCTGGCAACCTTATGAAAACCTCATGGAAATAGTCGCTGGGACATCGACTGTAGAAGGGGGGTAATGTCATGATGTGCTATACAAGATACAGTACTTACTTTATTTCTCCTACATCTCCTCCTTCCCTCATTGCTGTTACTGTTTGGATCCATCTACATCATTCCGCATCCTTCTATCACATTCCAAACACTTCCATCAACTTCCCGCGCTTTCGCTTACTCATCGAGACTCTTGTATATATAGTACAGTAGCTGACACCTAGTTCTCCATCTTGACCTCTTGGTCTTTGGAACTAGGTTAGTACCTGTATCATCGTTTACCTTCAATATACTTACTTGGTCTTTGGAACTAGTTTTCCTTGTGCAACCCTAGTGATTGGCCCTGTGCTATCACTGCTGTCTTGATCATTTTATCTTTCAGCCTTCATGTGTGGTGCTAGCCCCACCCCTTACTTCGGCTTGTGCTTTGAGCCCGTGCCTTCTCCGTGCTTTCTCCCTTCATCACCACAGCAATTCCTTCCTCGCGGAACGAATCTTAACTCCTTACACTTATTACTAAAACAAAACCCTTACGATCCAAAACCACCAAAAAAGGCAAAAAACTTATAAAATTAAACAGCCCAAAAAACAAACAAAAACAAAAACCATCAGACAACAAAAAACCAATAAAGAAACTATTACAAAATTAGATAAAAAATAATTACAAGTCCAATATTTACTACTACCCTTCACGGGAATTACGTCGCACGACGTTTTCCTTCGCGAATCCTTTTCCTTTTTCTTCCTTCCTTGTCTTCTTCATTTTCCTCTTCGTCCTCTTCTTCTGTCCCTTTTCCTTCTTCTTGTTCTTCGACGTCCTCTTCTTCATCTTCATCATTATCCATTCTAGGTCGTACTACATGGACCAATTCCTCCATCGTGAGAGCGGATCGACTCGCGAAACCCAGAAGCAAGTCCATTTGCTTCTGGAGTTGTTTGTTCTGCTCCGCGAGCAGATCCAACTTTTCCCCAAATTCCACCCCAACCCATTTTCTTTCCACGATGTGCTTCGCGGGACCTTGATACATATCATCTTCATCGACCCTCGGTTTTTTTCTCCTCGACCTCGGAGCAGCATTCTCTCCTGACCAACTACACCGTTGTCGTTGCTGATGACAATGGAGGCAGGCCTGGATACGTGGTTTCCCAGGTTGTGCGATGCAGTTGATGGTGCTACCTTGCGTAACACAATGAAGACAAGCTTCACGGTTATGTGAAGGAGTCGGAGGTGTGTCGTCATCGTTTCCATCATCAGGGTCCAGAGCTGAACCAACCTGTGTTCATCTTAATCAGTAAGACACATCGTGAAGAAACCAAATTACTTACCTGAGGAACTGACCGTTTCCTTTTCAAAACCTGTATCTCGACGTCTGGGGTATCACGAACCACAGAGGCCAACTTGTAAACTTTTTGCTTTGAGCCCGAAGGCTCCCGCGAGCTCATTGCGGTTCCAGTTCTTCGTGATGCAGCACGAGCTGCACGCTCTCGACGTTCTTGTAATTTGGTGAGGGCTTGTGCCCTTCGACAATCCCGCGATACTTCCTCTTCAGCCAATTTCTTCAAGGCATCGGCCTTAGCCTTCGCGATGTTCTCTTCAACAATCCTTTCTTCTTCTCTTTTCTTGGCAGCTTGCCTCTCCTCCTCGAGCCTCTTCTCTTCCTCGATTCTTTTCTCTTCTGCCTCACGCTCTGCCTCATGAGCAGCTTCTTCTTCCAATCTAACCATCTCCTCCTCGAAGGCGGCTTCTTGCACATCAATCTCGAGTTGACGGAGGCGGGCTCGTTCCGCCTGTTTGTCATGAAACGATCTTTTTCCATTATTCTTTTCTTTTATTATTCTTTTCCTTTTCTTTTATTTACTTACCTAATCACCAAAGCGCTTACACTAGCGCTTATTATATTTTCATTATCATTTAGGTTACACGCGTCAACCTTATTGTTCTCGCGTTGTCGTTTCACTTAGGCGCGACTCTCTCGTGCCTGTCAGTTCATTGACAGGACAACGTCATTATCGTTCCGCTTCCATGCTTCTTTCTATATTGCCTTATTGTTTACTCACCTAATACCTACAGCTTTACTTATGGATACGAGCGACTCTTATTGTAGATCCTCACGGTTACAGCGCGAGATATCTCTCACAGCTTCATATCCCAATAGTATATAAGACTTAGTATTTTGTAGTTATATTCCTTAGCTCTATTCTCGTCTATTCTCCTCAGTAGCTAGACTTGTAGTTGGGTTGTTTTATCCATCCTCTTTTGCTTTTTCATCCTCTTGCTCATCGTCTATCGTGTGACGCCTGGTTGTCTCTTGTGAGAGCTAGCGAGTCGCTGACACTGTTCACGAACGAGGCACACTTGTTGTTCTTGCACTGTTTCGGTGGCTGTGATGGTAAACGACATGATAGAGTAATGAGGACTTGGGAAAAAACAAAGAAATTCATCGCGTTTTATACGCATTCGTTCGTTGAGGGCAGGTTCGACTCTAAATTTTTCGTTTACCTCGATCATAACTCGCGTGGTACTTTGAAATTTTCCTTTTCTTTTTTACTTTTCCATTCTATCTAATTTTAGATTCGTCAATCATTATCAATCGCGTAGGCTTTCGAGGGCGAAAGCCTAAGAGGGGGATACTGTTATATCTATGCAAGCTAAGTCTTTACGAAGCTTCGCGATCCATTCCGCTACTTAGATATTACTTATAACCTTTCACCACTATGCAATTACTTCGCGAAGGAATTCTGATGTGAAGTATTCACTCTTATCTCTTATCATTCTTATCGGATTTATACTATCCCTTTTATATCCTTTCCTTTGTTCTTTACTTACGAGCTAACCCATTCGGGCATGGCATCACTTTGCGATCCTGACTTACCTTTAGTATAAAGCTATGGTATCGAATAGGTAGTTCCTTAGTTTAAATATCAACCTTGATAGCACTTTGATAGTGATACCAATTAATCCTCTCTATCTGTATCATCATTTTAAACATCCTCACTGTCAGTACATTCTGCGATAGTCATCGCAAACGGAACACATTTACCTTTCTTCTCTTATGGACACGCAAAGTGTCGAGGGCTCTACTAATAGTGGAGTCAAGGTCCGACTACTTAGTCTAGGATCATTTTACCTCGCGAAGTAATTTACTTCATATTTCCCCGCAATCATTCCCAATGATCCCTTTGTGCACAATCATAACAGATAAGCTATACCCTTGGAGAGGGAACACCGTTAATGGCCAAATTGCAACACCGCCAGAACCAGTATACCTAGAAGATGAGGACGAACTGGAGTATGAAGTTGAAGACATCCTGGACAGTCGGGTTAGGTGGAAGAGGTTAGAGTACTTGGTAAAGTGGAAGGGCTACGATGCAGGACACAACTCATGGGAACCTGCACAAAATCTTGAACACGCACCATCCATGGTCCGAAAATTCCACAAAAAGCACCCCCAGGCAGCGAAGGCTTGACCATCGAGGGCAATGGTCATAAGGAGGGGGGTAATGTCATGAAGTGAGCCACCCCCTATCATTTTCCTTTCCTTATGATACACCATCCAAGCACCCTTACCTACAATAATCACTCCGGAACCTTCCATCCCATTCTATCAGTTCCATTCCATTCCTTGTGCCTGAGCTATACAGTATTACATCATAGTTCCCGCACTCTACCCTGTATATATAAGCCAGTCCCCACAACCTGGTCCCTTATCTTGACCTCTTTGTTGTTGGGACCAGGTATGTCACTACTTACTTCTCTGTATTTATTATCAATATAACTTTGTCATTGGGACCAGTATCTGTCCGTTTCCGTCCAAGTCTCCGCTCTGCCTGCCACTGTCGTCACCTCTTTGTGACAACATCATTCATGGTACTGAGTGGAATATCAATAAAGTTGAGTTTGATGCTATTGTCCAGGGTGCTGAATGTATGCAACCAGAGCATTCACACCATAAAAAGCACCAGCCCTACACCATTGACTACATTGCAAAACTGCTCAATGATCTTGACCCAAGCAATTCCCAGGACGCTTCCTGCCGAGCATGTCTCACAACATTGTTCTATTGTGCAGCATGCATTGGAGAACTAACAGTCCCAACAATCAAGGACTTCTCTCCACATCAGCATGTTACATCTTCACAGCTACACTGGGGTGTGGACCATGATGGTTTCAGCACCCACATCATTCATATCCCTCAGATAAAGAGTAGCCCGCACGACAGCGAAGATCTCTATCTCTCAAAACAGCTCAGAATCTCGGACCCAGATGCAGCCCTTAATTAGCATCTCACCTTGAACAAGCCGGAACCTCACAAACACCTATTCACTTACTCTTGGGTCAGCACAGGCAGGACACACCATAGACCGCTAACCAAGAACACATTCATTACTCGTATCCACAAGGCTGCCAAGAATCAGCATTTGACACCTCTTCAGGGCCATGGCATCCGGATTGGAGCAACTCTTGAATCTACTCCGGGGTGTTCCTTTCGATGCAGTGAGGGTAATTGGCCATTGGAAGAGCGACACATTCCTGCTCTACCTTCAGAAGCATGCTGAGATCATGGCACCATACTTGCAGCCGGAGCTACAGCAAGATTTTATTTGCTACACTATGTCACCCATATGTTGTGAGTGCTCGCCTTCCTTTTGGGGGATCCACAGTTGCTGGATGCATCATACACTCCTACAAATTGGGAATCACAGCTGACCATGAATGCAGAGCCCCTCCGTTGCTGGGACCTGAAGGCCCTTTGGGCCTTATCCCAATGTCCATATTCTATGCTGCATGACCATCCAGTTATGTCAACATAAACTGGCATTACACTCTACTCTACTACTAGTAATGCATCACTACATATTCAAAGATAAATGAAGAAGGTCAAAGCTGTACCTTGTGAGTTATCAAAACCTTTTGGTTTTGCAGTCCCTCGGTATCCAGGTTTGAAATTCTGGTTCAAACTGTCATGAAACAATCTTTTTATTATTCTTTTTCCTTTCCTTTTATTTACTTACCTAATCACTGAGGCGCTTACACCAGCGCTCATTATATTCTCATTATCATCTAGATTACATGTGTCAACCATATTGTTCTCACATTATTGTTTCATCCATGCGCAACTCTCTTGTGCCTGTCAGCTTATTGACAGGACAACATCATTATTGTTCTGCCTCCATGCTTCCTTTTATATTGCCTTATTGTTTACTCACCGAATACCTACAGCCTTACTTATGGATATGAGCGACTCTTATTGTAGATCCTCACGGTTACGGTGCGAGACATCTCTCACGGTTTCATATCCCATTTAGTATATAAGACTAGGTATTTTGTAGTTATAGTCCTTAGCTCTATTCTCATCTATACTCCTCGGTAGCTAGACTTGTAGTTGGGGTGTTTTATCCTCATCGCTTTTCTCATCCTCTTGCTCATCATTCATCATGTGATGCCTGGTTATCTCTTGTGAGAGCTAGCAAGTCGCTGACACAAACTCAGTTTATCTAAAACAATCGGCTTCCAAATTGGAACTCCAGGGCAGCCTAACTGGATATAGCTTTGCTTGTCCATGTGTAGCTCGTGTGGTCAAATTAGATCATTGACAAGTACATACTAGGACTGGACTTCAGTTGCTTTACTTGATCAGATAAGAAATGCTTGTAAAACTCTGCTGGGAGCGTCTTGATTCTGTAATTACCATTCATCATTATTGATCCAGTACTGACACTGGATTTGGGGATGGGTAAATTGTCGCTGTGCATCATCTGTGTCACTGTGGCCATCATTGCTCTAGGAAGGCAGTCCTAATTGGTGATCTATAAAATTGCATGTTGAGAGTGAGAAATTGTAAGGCTTTGGAATCGGGTGCCATGGCCGTGTTGAAATCACTATAAATTCACCATGCAGGTAGGAAGAAAACACATATATTGAACAGCATGTTCCAAAAGATGAACACTGCACAATCCAGAAATAGCATATCATTAGAGGCCTTTCGAGTCCAGTTAATCTGACAGTAAAGCTGACCATTGAGTAAGACTCACCAGCTAAGCAAAGAGTTGTCAGTATAAGAACCCTTCCTGCAAGAAGTGCGGAAATTTTAAATCTAATCTTCTTTCCATTTAAAAAAAGAACAATCAAGAAGTCTCCAAAGTTTATGACAAGAACCAGTGAAGTGGTCCCAGGCATTCATAGTTAGCCAAAAAGTAAATCTTTTTTGAGACTATGTTCTGGTATGGAGACACTCGCTATATGTCAAAATCAGTATTTGAGTCCAAGCATTCTCGAGTAAGCTTGGTTTCATTGAAGACTGCCTTGATTTTCATCACGACTTGAGCTCCTTCCCTAACACAAGCTTAAAAGACTGATTCACAAATAGTGGTTTACATCGATACTCCAGAGAAACTGAAGGTGGTGAATGCATTGACTTTCACATGCTAATGGGGTTCTGGGGGCCCCAACAAGCTACAGGTTCTGAACTTCTATTGCTTATAACCAGTGTCAAATTCTCTTTTCTGTCCATTTTCACATTACTTTGCTACCAATCAAGGTAATGTTTCCTCTCTGGTCTTTCACTGAGCCAATTTCCCCCCCCCTTTCCTTGACCCTTCTCAAGCAGCCGTTGATACACCTGAAAACAGGCTATGCATAAAAACCCTTAATATCCAAAACTTTGCACATGCCAGCAGGGAGTCTTTGTACCATGTCTACAGTACCTTGTGCAATACCTGCCCTGTGCAGATGTTAACCACAGATGAACTGGGAGGGTTCTCAGTGGCAAGGCCCAGTTACAGGCAGTAGATATATGTACTAAAACCATTACTTTGTACATATCTTGCTTTTCCTGTTGTTCAAAGAAACAGTATGTGTATTATAGAAAACTGCAACCTAACCTAGGATTGCTAAGGAGTGTAGAAAAAGTCCAAGACTGTTCAAATTATCATATATCAGTTGCTACTTGACAACATGATAGGCACAAACAGCAATATATGAGTTTCTGTTTAGAAAGGTTCTAGACCAGAATTCTGACAGTTGTCATAATAATGTTCTAGAGCTGTGGAGCTATTGAGCATTCTAGAAGTGCGGAGTAATTTAGGTCCCTAGATCTAGATCTCTGCCCAGGACATAAAAAGAGCTCAATCCCAAGAATGAATGGAAGCTTTCTTCCCCCTCTGTTAAGACTGTTCCGGTGAGGTTCCATGAGGTCTAGGGTGAATAGGATAGTATAAAGTGTTCCAATAGTTTCCGGCTTTGTACAGTAACTACCAATCAGTAGAAAAGTAGAATGGTAAAGTCGAACAAGAACCTTAGCACCACTTTCAGTAGTGCTCCCGCTATGTTGTAGTGGTTCCATGGATGTTCGTAGATTTCGGACATCCGGAAGTTGACTGGATAAGTTCGGACAACTATAAAGTAAGACTGGAAAGCCCGGACGGAGTTTATAGTGATAACTGTCATGAAGTAAGCCCACCCCCTATCATTTTCCTTTCTTTACGATACACCATCCAAGCCCTCCTACCTACAATAATCATTCCGGAACATTCCATTCCATTCTATTAGTTCCATTCCTTGTGCCGGAGCTATACAGTATTACCTCATAGTTCCCACGCTCCACCTTGTATATATAAGCCAGCCCCCACAACCTGGTCCCTTATCTTGACCTCTTTGTCGTTGGGACCAGGTATGTCTTGAACTTACTTACTTGTATTTATTATCAATATAACTTTGTCGTTGGGACCAGTGTCCGCTCTCGCCTAAGTCTCCGCTCCGCTCCGCCACCGTCGTCACCTCTTTGTGACATTAGGTCAAGATCCCTTACTGCACTGATAGCCTACCGATTAGGTTATCCTTGCAGGCTCCGCTTCCACCACGTCTACAGACACCTCCGCACCAAGCCTGCCCGCCCAAGCTATCGACTGTTCTGCCTACCCACACGCTTTTGATACTAAAGACCAAACCCACATCCACCGCAGCAAAAGCAGCTCCTGGGCTGATTGCAGCTCTCAACCCTGTCCAAACGCTGCTGCCAACTCCATCAGTGAAGAGGAGAACCTTTCCGACGGTACCGTGATCACACCCATCCTTATCCCTACTCCCACTGCACCCCCATCCATTATGTCGACCTCTGAAGTCAACACAAACCAGCTCATGGCACAGCTCATCGAGCAGGTGGCCCAGCTCACGGCCAACCTCCACAAAGCCTCAGCCAAGTCCAGTATGAATAAACCTGAGCTCTTCAAAGGCTCTAGTAGTGCAGAAGCACGTCGCTTCATTGCTCAGTATCAAAGCTGGGCAATGGAACAACCAGATCTGAGTAGCAACGAAGGGAAGCTGATCAAGGCAGCGCTAGGATTCTTCTCAGGCAAGGCTGCTGACTGGGCCACACCATACCTCCTAGAATTCAGCCATAACCAACAACCTTTCAATGGACGATGGGAAGACTTCAAAACAGCCTTCACCCTCCGATTTGAATCCATTGATGCAGGTATGGAGGCCCGGAATGCAATCCAGCATCTCAGGCAGGCAAAAGGTCAAACGGTAGCGGAATTTGCACAGAATTTCAAGGACATTGGTGATCGGACCGGGCTTTCAGACGTCGACCTGCGAGAACGCTTCCATAGCGGCCTCAACCCAGAGATCCGACAAAATCTCATTGTGGTCAATATAGCCCAGGGACTGGCTCCCACCCTGGAGGAGGCTATCAGGCGAGCAATTTCAGTGGATGTGTTCCTGCACGATCCCACCATGACAGGTCGCAACCCAGGCACCTCCCATATCTCCTCCCCCCCTGCCAACTCCCATGCTATGGATGTCGATGCCACACACACTAGTGGTAACAGCAGAGAAAGCTTCGTGGCCCAGATGAGAGGAAGGTGTTATGGGTGTGGCTCGCAGAGTCACGAAAAGAGGAACTGCTCATACAAGGAGACAGTTTGCCGCTACTGTGGACGACGAGGCCACCTAGAATCAGTCTGCCAAGACAAGTTCATGGGTCTAGAACGTGGCCGGGGTAAGCGCCAACAACCCCGCCGTCAACAAGTCTCTGCTTCTGCTTCGACACCGTTCACCCTCTTCCCCAATGAACCTGTCCAAATTGCCGCGTCCATTCCAGCTCCCACTGCTCCGTCTCCACTTACGCCTGACCTCTCCACCCAGATTGCCCAGCTCCAGGAGCTCCTTAACAGAGCCAATGCCATGGCCCCAGCACCAGGTTCTCAGGAGGGTTTTTAAAGCGGGTGCCCGTCTCGGCTGCATCGAGAGTACCCGTAAACCAGTTCGCTATACATTCCACATCTGCGTATGATTCTCTCCCATCTTGTAAAATATCTACTATTTCGGAATTGAACTCCAATTCATCTCACTTCCGAATTAACGCAAAACTAAGAGGAAGAAATCACAGTATAGCAACTGCAGCCATGGTTGATTCTGGAGCCACTGCTCTATTTTTGAACCAAGAGTTTGTCACCCGTCACCGTGTAAGGACCTTCCCACTCAGGAAACCCATTGGCGTCTTTAACATTGATGGGTCTGCTAACCGAGCAGGGCAGATCACACACTTTGCACGCCTAGCCCTGACTGTTGATAACCAAGAACGGTGGACAGACTTGCTAGTAACCAATCTGGGAGGCGAAGACCTAATCTTAGGACTCCCCTGGCTACGTAAGGCCAATCCAGATATTGACTGGGAGAAAGGACGACTCACAGTCAGATCCCAACAAACAACGATAGAGGAGGTGGAAGAGCAAGACACGGCGGAGGAAATTGAAACTGTGATCACCCCTGAACCACCACTTGACACACTGGATGAGGAGACAGAAGAGTCGCCCATACACCGCATTCGAGCAAACCGACGAACCCAACGTGCATGGGTGAAGTCAGGAATCTTACACGAACAAACAGATGAAGTCTGGTGTGCTGCAGGGTTCACCTACTCCCAACAGCTAGCGGAACAAGCCCACAAAACAAAACCCATGAAAACCTTTGAAGAAATGGTCCCAGAACCCTACCGCGATTTCGAAAAAGTATTCTCTGAAACTGCTTCAGAGCGCCTCCCTGACCACCAACCCTGGGATCATGCTATAGAATTGATCCCAGGTGCACCGGAAACCATGCGCACAAAAGTCTATCCAATGTCATTGAATGAACAAGGTGAACTCGACCGCTTCCTGGATGACAACCTCCGAAAAGGCTACATTCGCCCCTCAAAATCGCCACTGTCTTCACCCGTCTTCTTTGTTAAGAAGAAAGATGGGAAGCTCCGCTTCGTACAGGATTACCGGAAACTCAACCAAGTAACCCTAAAGAACCGCTATCCTCTCCCACTGGTCGCTGACATTGTCAGCCGTCTACAGGGGGCACGGTACTTCACCAAATTTGACGTCAGATGGGGCTACAACAATGTCCGGATTAAGGAGGGTGATGAGTGGAAGGCCGCTTTTGCAACCAACCGAGGGTTATTTGAACCCAGTGTAATGTTCTTCGGTCTCACCAACTCGCCAGCTACCTTCCAAGCGCTCATGAATTCCATCTTTTCAGACCTAGTGGCGGCTGGTAAGGTAGCAGTCTACCTAGACGACATCCTCATCTTCAGTAACAATTTGCAAGAACACCGGCAGGTGGTGCGAGAGGTACTAAAGCGGCTAGAGAAACATGACCTCTACCTGCGACCAGAGAAATGCGAGTTTGAGGAGCTTCAGGTTGAGTATTTGGGACTAGTGATATCAGAAGGTGAAGTGCGCATGGATCCAGTAAAAGTAGCTGCAGTCCGCGACTGGCCTACCCCAAAGAATCTACGAGAACTACGGGGATTCCTAGGCTTCGCTAACTTCTACCGTCGATTCATACGGAACTTTGCCCGCATAGCACGCCCTCTGAACGACCTAACAAAAAAGGATACAGGCTTCAGTTGGGGGACACACCAACAACAAGCATTCGATACCCTAAGGGAAGCATTCATCACAGCACCGGTACTGGCACTCTGGGACCCTAATAGGCTCACACAACTTGAGGTAGATGCATCAGGCTTTGCTACGGGAGGAGCCCTAATGCAGAAACAAGACGACGGCCAGTGGCACCCAGTGGCATTTCGATCAGCCTCCATGCAACCAGCTGAACGAAACTACGAAATCTATGACCGAGAGATGCTCGCTATCATCGAAGCATTAAAGGACTGGAGAAGCTTCCTGGAAGGTTCACCACAACCGTTCGAGATTCTCACCGACCACGCAAACCTGGAATTCTGGCGTTCTGCTCAAGACCTCAGTAGACGGCAGGCGCGATGGGCACTATGGTTGTCCCGATTCGACTTCCAGCTCACTCACCGCCCGGGCAAGTCCAACACTCAGGCAGACGCTCTCTCTCGTATGGCAGCACATCAGGTTCTGGATAGCGAAGATAATCGACAACAGATTGTTCTGAAACCAGCCCATTTCATGCAAGTGGCAGCTACCTCACTACAAAACCCACTGGAGGACCGCATCCGACAGGCATCTCAAAAGGAGGCCCAAGTACTGGAAGGACTGGAAGAGCTTAGGAGAAGCGGTCTCAAACGCTTGGCCAATGGGATAGCAGAATGGGAAGAAGACAAGGGACTAGTATACCACCGAGGAAGAGTATATGTCCCACCAGATGATGACCTCCGGAAAGAAGTACTCAAGCAATGCCACGATAACCCCTCTGCTGGCCACCCTGGACTTCACAATACCCTTGACCTCGTCAGCACCCACTTTTGGTGGCCCACCCTGCGATCCTTTGTAGAAAAATATGTTGAAGGATGCGAGACTTGTGCAAGGAAGAAGATACAGAGACACCCACGAGCAGTAACACTACCTCTAGACGTCCCAGCAGGCTTGTGGGAAGAAGTGGGAGTTGACTTGATCACACAGCTGCCCAACTCGCAAGGGTATGACGCGATTCTAGTCTGCACGGACCTTTATGGTAAACAAATCCATGCAATTCCTTGTACAACTTCAATCACAGCAGCAGGTGTGGCCGACATCTACTATCGCGAAATTTTTCGCCTCCACGGTCTTCCCCTCCGCTTTGTATCAGACCGGGGACCCCAGTTCGCAGCAAAACTCATGCGATCATTACTCTCCCGCCTAGGAATCAAATCAAACCTCACCTCAGGGTACCACCCCCAAGCAAACGGACAGACCGAACGGGCAAACCAAGAAGTCGAAAAATACCTCAGACTCTATGTGGGACGCCGCCAGGATGACTGGGCGGAGCACCTACCTATGGCGGAATTTGTGATTAACTCTCGCACCCACTCTGCACTTGGAACGTCCCCATTCGAACTCACCTATGGTTATCTGCCTCTATTTAACATTCCAGTTGGACAACGGAGTGGGATTCCGGCGGTGGATGATCGCATCCAGATACTGCGGGATGCACGACAGGATGCTGGGGCGGCGCTACACCTGGGGAAACGACGGCAAAAGGAGAACTACGAACGGGGAAAACGAAAGGCACATCAATTCCAAGTTGGAGATCAGGTCTGGCTAAGCGCAGAGGACATCAAGCTCCAACTTTCCAGTGAGAAACTTGGGGATCGACAGCTAGGACCTTACACCATTTTGCAGAAGGTTGGGCCCCTGGACTACCGTTTAGACCTCCCATTATCCCTGGACCGCATCCATCCTGTGTTCCATGTTGATAAATTGTACCCTTGGAGAGGGAACACCGTAAACGGCGAAATTGCAACACCACCGGAACCAGTATATCTAGAGGATGAGGATGAGCCGGAGTATGAAGTCGAGGACATCTTGGATAGTCGGATTAGGTGGAAGAAGCTAGAATACTTGGTAAAGTGGAAAGGCTACGATGCAGGACACAACTCATGGGAACCTGCACCAAATCTTGAACACGCCCCAGCAACTATCCGAAAATTCCACAAAAAGCACCCTCAGGCGGCAAAAGCTTGACCATTGAGGGCAATGGTCATAAGGAGGGGGGTAATGTCATGAAGTAAGCCCACCCCCTATCATTTTCCTTTCTTTACAATACACCATCCAAGCCCTCCTACCTACAATAATCATTCCGGAACATTCCATTCCATTCTATTAGTTCCATTCCTTGTGCCGGAGCTATACAGTATTACCTCATAGTTCCCATGCTCCACCTTGTATATATAAGCCAGCCCCCACAACCTGGTCCCTTATCTTGACCTCTTTGTCGTTGGGACCAGGTATGTCTTGAACTTACTTACTTGTATTTATTATCAATATAACTTTGTCGTTGGGACCAGTGTCCGCTCTCGCCTAAGTCTCCGCTCCGCTCCGCCACCGTCGTCACCTCTTTGTGACAATAACCTCTCTAGATCATTCTGATCTAAGTTGATATTTAAACTGGAGAACTATCTACTGGACACTAATGCTTATATACCAGTAATCCTAATTGTTAAAAGGAGAACAATGAGTATCTGGGATAAAACAATAAGTATTGTAAAAAGTTCCCGATAATATAATTAAAAGATAATAATGTGGGAATTAAAAGTAATCATATCTGTTAACATCGGATGTCGTCGTACAGTCCGGTCCCGAACTGATAAGGAAAGGATAGGAACGAATTATAATTGTTGGTTCCGTAACTTCTGGATGTTCTATACGATGTAGCGGAAGCATACCCATAACACCCTCCACTTTTGTAGTGACTGCTAATCCTACAGAAAGGGAGAGAGTTTCGGCATAGAGAGAGAGAGAGAGAGAGAGAAACAGTTCTGAGATTCAGACAGACTTGTATAACAAAGAAAAATTGTACTTTTAACTTAGAAAGGAAGTAAAGTTATTCAGTCAAAGTCAGATTAAGGAACCTGTTAGCCATAGCAAGCCCAAGTTTTATAGAACTTGTGAAGGAAAATCTATTACAAAACTCCTACTTTACTAGACAGAGTTAGATTCAAACAATAAATTTTATATCTTTTCTGCACCCCTTCTGAACTTAGTGTTTGACTTAGTTTTGTGTGTGTGTGTGTTGGTGTTGGTGTTGGTATGTCTACACTTGCATTTTGCATTCACCCCCAAGTCAGCATATCACCGTGAACAGATTCGACCCTCCCAAAGCACTACAAAACACTCCCAAACTTACTACACTCTGAGATTCCAAGTTCCTTCACAGTCATATGCAGGCGCTCCAGCTCCAATCCACTACATCACGACTCAACGATACTCGTACTACTCATCCTCAATTTACAGTATGAACAAGGCAATATGCTCGAGTATGTGAGTACTATGGAGACAAGAAGCAAAAATTTACGTTTGATTTCAACCACGCGCAAACCTATTTTGAACCGAGGTTCCGGACTTCCAGCACAGTCTTCCTGAGTCGCTTCATCGCTTCTATCACCTGGTTTTCGTCCAAAAGGCTGAATGACGCCCGCACATAAGGCGTTTTCGAACCATTTGGTAGAAAGACCGTACCAGGGAGAGCGAGGACGCCGTTAGCGAAGGCATGAGTTTCGATAAGCGTGCGGGAGTCTTGTTCCTCTAAACTTGGCGAGGATGGTCCGGTAGAGGTCTCAACAAGTAATTTAAACCTATCAAAGAAGGAATTTGTCAAATGGCCATTAGGTCGAAAAGACGGGAACACTTACCAGAAGAACATCCCGGCCTCTGGGGAAACCCACTCTGCCAGTCGTCCCTCGTCACATTCCCCTTCCTCTGGAGCGCCACCACCTAGCCATTTCTGCAACTCCCGCTCGAACACGTCCCGTTTTTTTTAATAAAACGCCGATACGTTCCTTGTGTGGAGGAAGAACTTGTCGTATCCCCAAGAATCAAGTAGACGGAAGGCGATAAGCTGGGTAAGAGAGGATACTTGAAGGTTTGCGTTGGCAGTCTATGGGTACGTTCAGACAATGATAAATCCCAAAATATAATAACTCTAAGTATGGAAGAACTGACCAGCATGTCCACTCTCCTCAGAATCGCCTCTGGGCCACTAGCGAATCCAATTCTCAGACCAGCAGATAAGACTTTTGAGAGCGAGTCGAATCGTAACACTCTTCCTACTTCAGCATAAGCTTTTCCTGTCTCTTCTCCACAAGGTTCGGTTACTTTGAGAGCAAAGTAGGACACCGGACGAGTGGCTTTGCTATAGTAGAGGTAGTAATAGGGGTCATCTGAGATAAACATTAGAAGGGCAACGATAAGTGAATGAACGGTCATTACGCACCCTCTAAGATGATGAAGTTGTATTGTCTTGCGAGCCTTAGAACCTCCTTCCTTCGCTCGAGCGAGGCGGTCATTCCCGTAGGGTTACATCCGTACTGATAGGCGAGATGAGTCAAGACGAAGGGAGGAAAGACATACAGAAACCCACAGGGACAGTATACAACAAGTTTGGCCTCTTCTGGCCATCGTTGTCGATTTCTTCAATGTAACATTCGTGTGTTGAGAGAAATGTACGGCAACCAGAGGACTGACATTATGCCGGTGTCAAATGACCATCGTTTACACCTTCCCAGCGTACAACCTTCTCGATTGTATTGGATAAATTAAAAAGGTAAGAGTAAGAGCTGTTAGTTATTTACTGATACAGAAGTGGTTCAATTGTTGACTGTCGAAATAAAAGTAAGTATCGATCATGATCGAGGTTCGTTGATCAGCTTCTGTCCCTAAACTGGGATACTGCACCTCAAAGAATTGTAGCAACTGTGCGCAGTGTGTCGGTCGAGTGTTAAATTTCAGCGATTCATCTTTCTTTTCTGAACAGAATCATTATGTACGGGGTTCGAACCAATTTTGAATTTATATCAGCTTTAGTGATATAAATATAGAGATATAAAGAATTACAGCGTGAAAAATGGGTCCATGTTTTGAAGTTGAAAATCAGGCTAAAGGCACCGTTGTTGGTCCAACTCGTACGCCTTCTTTGCCTCCTGCTTGATCTTCTCTGTCCTTTCCACATACAATTCTGACGTCTCCATGTCCAAATTCTTCTTCACCCGCTTTTCCCACTTTCCCAAGATAGCTTCTGTGATGATCTCCTTTTTCCAGAGGGACAGCATTACATCATTGAGATAGTGGTATCGCGCCCTCGGAGGAATTGCCAGAAGTTCATCGACCAATATCTGGATTTCTTCTCGTGTGGTAGGTAATATGACATATGTCAGTATCTCCTTTAGGTTTCGCTTCGCTCGACATCTCTTAGCCGCAGAGGCTATCCAAGGCCATGTCGGTGATTCATAGTTATCATCACACTGCCTTCGGGCTACAAACCCATGCTTATCACCGATATAGATTATCCATTCATCCGAAAATTTATCCTGAACAGAATCAGACAATATCTGGACAGACTTATTTTCTGTCCTCCGACGAACGAGGAAAATTGGTACTGGATCATAAATGGTATCAAGTTCACATCAATTTCGACTTGAAAGGTTTATTACTTACTTTTGGTTCCTTGGACTTTTGCGACGTCGTTGTCACCATGAGGTAAAGGAATGCTCATGACATGGAGGATAGTAATTGAAAGGAGGAGCAAGAGAATCGAACGCCAGGGTGGTAGCGAAGCGAAGACCATGATGCTGTGATACATTTGATCAGCGACAAGCACACAAAAACTCTCTGAGACTATCAGTTCATTACATACCAATGAGAGGAATCAGTCGGAGATCGTTGATCGATGGATGAACACGAAGGAATACACGTCTGACAAGAGAGGGATCTGGATTACCATCAATATTCGTGGCGGACGTATATTCATATAGAAGACCTACCTATGAGCGCGAAATTCGACCAGCGAATCCACTGATGTTAGACAGACTGAAGAGAATATAGAAGCGGTATACAAGGTGGGACGCTGAATAGAGAAAAGCTCAGCACATTCGATATACTTATGCACATGTAAATACATACGTGTACCTGTAAGCGACAAATTCGACCTGCGAATCTACGTTTGGTGCGGACAACAAATTTTGAGTGGGTCACTTGGGACTTGAGGGAGAGGAAGAAGGACCGCCTAGTTCTGATTTGTATCAGGGTCCTTAATATATGGTGTTTTGGCATAGCCACAGCCTAAACACCGCAGGGACTTACAAGGTTTCTGAAACGCGACTAAATGGGAGGTAGTGAGTCACGGAGAGAGGAGGAGAGAGGTTGGTTAGAGTTTCCGAAATGGCGACGGTGCAACAATGGATGACTTCCTATAGGAATTATCCGTACAGCAAAAGATAATTGACCCTCAAGTAATGATGAACCGGAGAGCGGTTCCGCAAGAATTCCCTCAAAACTGATTTACAACGGGCCCCCCTCCTCCTAGTGTTGCCGGACGGTGAGGTACCTTGAGGCCAGGATTTTGAGACTCCGATACCTCAAGGGACCCCCTTCATCTTGCCTTCCAGCAACAGTACCTCCTCCCCTTTTGTAAATCGTTTTGCCCAAATTTTCTAGTTTAAGCGAGCAATCAATCGAGCCTCCGTCTCCCATGAAAGGTTTTCGGAATTATTTACTCGAAAACTGCAACGGGAAGGGTCAACCCAATAACAAATTTTCTAAAAACGCAAATAAATAGTTAGGAAATTCGAAAATGAATTATATAATCCAGTACAATTATAATTCACGCGCATGAAGGTAAAGAAAAGAGTGCATGTAAAGGAGTGTATACTTTGAGAGAATTATGACGATGCAGCGATTATCATTTGAAAATGAGTCCAAAAAAGAGCAGTCCAAGAGGAATGAGGAATGGGGACCCAGCACAGGGAACTAGTGCAACTAGAAACATGAATGTTTAGGATCCGCCTTATGCATATTATACCCTTCGAACAGGACGTTGAGCTCGCGGTCGCAACGCTACTAGTACCACTACCGCTCTCGATGGGCGTTGGAGATACCAGGAACTGATCAGAGACAGATCGTAGGAAGCTATGAGAAGAAAAGGCCACATTTAGTTTTCGTTTGTGAACTTATGTTCTGGAACTTCGCTCACTCGATCTGTTCTTTTCGGAAATTATCCTTGATCAGCTTTGTCTCATTGGATGACATCCACAGGGACGTCTTCAATGACACACACTTCGACTTCAGTCGGGTGGTACTGGTCCCAGCAGTAGTCTGGCGTAGCGATCCTGCAACCGTTGTGGCTCTTGAACTCAACCGTTGGGTGCCCATCTTCTGCGCATTTGTTTTCTTTGCTTTGTTCGGCTTTGCAGAAGAAGCCATGAAGAACTACAAACGCGCATTCTGGTTCCTTGCCCGGCCTCTGGGCTTTCGTCCTTCGGCCGAGAGAGGGTCTAGAAACAGTCAAAAGAAAGGTAACATGTTTGCTGGGTATGTAGTAATATTAACTCACCATTTTACACGCTCCATGCTTACCTTATCACTTGGTGTTCTTATCGTCTAGTGTCAAAAACCTCAAGCTTCAATCAGACGATGGTGATTCGCTTCCTGTATACATCGCACCCATAGGACCCGCGATTCCTTCTGCTCGAGAGAAATATAGAAAGAGTTATACGGAAGCCGAGTCGCGTTCGACAATTTGCTTCCCGGACGATGATGTCGAACTTGGTCCTTATCGCAAATCTTTTTCTAATGGAACTTTGCATGATGTACCTTCTTCTCCATCATCTTCGACGTCTACGTATGATCCGGCCACTCCGCGTACACCTATCACTCCAAGTCTGGCTACTCCAAGTCTGGCTCATCCAAGTACTGCTCATCCAAGTACTGCTCCTCCATCCTACGTCGATGCTGCACATCTTGACGCTGCCGCGTTTGCCCTAGATAAACACGAAAACGAAAATGATTCTCGCTCGGTCTGTTTGAGAGCTGCTTCCTGGGTGACACTTCCGGATATGATTATAGGAGAATCGGAACAAGTTAGTCGACCTTCGTCGTACTCCCGTTCGTCTATGGTTTCGCAACGAGCGTACTCGTACTTGGAAGATGGTATAATGCATGAAGACGAAGATGATATATCTATCACTGATGCGTATATGGATTCTCGACCGACGTATCCTGTGGTTCATCCTGTCCCTGTCAGAGCGCCGACACCGATTTCTTTCGTTCCATTAGACCTACCCACCCCTCCACCTCCGGCTTTGGCTCTGGCATTTCACCGACCATTCTCGCCTCCGAGTATATATCCTATCGCGCAACCTCATACAACGAGAGAAGTCAATAATTCTAATGGAATTATAGTCACCGTTCATACTCAATCGTCTCGGGAGTGTTTGTGATTTGATCGTGGACCCCGCTGTGTAGTGTGATGTTCTTACTTGCGATTACGGCGCTTTTGGAAAGTTGACGAAACAAAAGTTCGGGGAGCTTTATGTGCCGTCCGATGATGATCAAAGGGTATAACTCTACAACTATCGCCACTCGTTTTTCGCATTATTCAAGATTCATGGTCTTGTCAAGACCTAGTCGCTCTTTGACTCTTCATGATCGCGTTATTTGGTCTATGTTTTCATGATCCGTCTTCTCATTATCATTCTGTTCTCAACAAACCCTTGTATCACTAGCTCTCTCGCTCTACCTTTACACTTTTCACTCATATTTCGTACTTGTATATCATTCATCTACTTACAGAACCTATTCGCACTTTCGCATCTCAAGTTAATCATCCCATCCAACTGATAGATCCACAGTATCTGATTCTGTTTCGACGGTTATCACGACTGTTGATCTCTGTGTACGATGAACAATTCCGGCATAGATCCTGCCGACGCCGTATTATTTGTTTGTTGTTCTCATACCTTCGTCGTCGTCCTGATGACGTACTGTGTTTCGATATTGAAAGATACTACAATATAAAGAGAAATTCGGGAGGATTCAGAATTCCCGTCGTGCTGACCATGGAGTAAGAAATCTAAAGCACTCCTCTGTGTTTAATTGCTTGGAGGTCATAGTTACATGCCATTCCGACAGTTGTTCTTTCAGATATATGCTGTGAATACAGACCGGGGGAGTAGACTGAGATTGCGCAACACACGTCCCGCAAAGATGAGCCGCTCCTTCAAGTGGATTATGAGAGACCTACCTGCAAGGCGGAACACGTACTAACAAATACTGCAGAATACATTACACAACCCTCGCAAGCGATCTGTAACTACAAACCCCGACCGAGGAATGGTTTCGGACAACATAGAGGGCTGATAGCCTGTCGCGACCTCCGCGCGCCTCAGGCCTCAGTACTTAGACTTGAATATACCTATACCCCGAATGAAGAGCTGACAAGTGCCGTAACACGGCAACCATGCCGAATTGATCCCAAAAGAATTCAAACTCCGCCCATTGTCTCCCCCATTGTTCGAAACACAAAGGGCGACCGATAACCCTTTCGTACTTATAACCTGGCCTCACAATGGACTTCTTAATCTTCCTACATCTGTCCCTTTGCCACCTTTCCTTGGGTCATTGTGGTCTCATCTCTCACTTCGAGTCAGATTTTTTTTCTCAATGGCCAATCTCGACTATCCTCTCTTCCCAATCTTCGCTTTCTTTGGTTTCGTCCTTCCTTTGATCCCACTCCCTTGGCATTTTCAAGCATGGAATTCGGGGACATGCTTTTACATCTTTTGGGCATCCATATCATGTCTTAATCAATTTGTCAATTCGATAATATGGAAGGGCAATGTGATAAACTCTGCGCCTGTTTGGTGCGAAATATGTACGAGACTGTATTCATTCCACTTCAAGTCATCTCCTGACTGACACGTCTACTAGCAATACGCATAACAATGGCGACTACGGTCGCTCTTCCAGCCGCATCTTTTTGCATTGTCAGACGATTGTATGGGATAGCTGCTATTCGTTCTGCTTCAATAAGCTATGCAGATGTGAGTATCTAATTGGTCTGCATTTTTTTCCCCATGCTAACATCAAATTTAGAAACGTCGAGGTATCATAATCGACAGCTTATTCTGTGGCTTCGGGCCCATGATCTACCTCGCATTGCGTAAGTACCTTGTTTCCATTCACGATTTCCCTTTTCAAATATACATAACGCAGAGTATATTGTCCAAGGACATCGCTACAACATCTATGAAGATATTGGATGCATGCCTGCATTATACAACACCATACCAACATACTTTATTACCTTTTCGTGGACTCTTCTTTTCGGCGTTGCTTCCGCTATCTACTGCGGTAAGTATCGAAAATCATATCAATCCGCTTCCAAAGTTGAAAACACGTCTACGTAGTTCTTTCGTTGCGTGCATTCGCTCAACGAAGACTCGAATTTGCTCAATTCATGTCAACCAACAAAACCCTTTCTTTTGGTCGCTATTTCCGACTCATGGCCCTTGCTATGACAGAGATGTTCTGCACTCTTCCACTGACTATTTTCCTGATCTGGCTCAGTGCCACACAATCACCAGTCCAGCCCTGGATCAGTCTTGCTAATACGCACATCGACTTCTCTCGAGTGGACCAATACCCTTCGGTTCTATACGACGCAGACCCATTATTTGTTATGGGAATACTGTTCACCCGATGGGCTTCTGTCGCTTGTGCACTCATCTTCTTCGCATTTTTTGGCTTCGCTGAAGAGGCCCGACGTCATTACATTTTGTGGTGCCGTGCACTTGGACGTTTCGCCAGAATACAATCATTAGAAGCAAAAACGTGAGTGTATACTTCCCTTATATCGTGTTCTCTCGTAACTGATTTCCTTTCAGACAATCGCCGTTAAAATATGATCGCTCTTTCAAATTGCTGCCTACCCATTCGCTTCCCAAACAAGATTTTACTTCCATAGAGCCATACTGTCCGCCTCCAGCGTATACCATTAGTAGACATTCTTTTGTATCTCCCACCGTCTCTGATTTTTCGTCGACTTTATGTCCTAGTCCTGCGAGCCATTGTAAACCTTTTGAACCACACGCAGATTCACTCTACGATAATGTTCATTTTGCTTGTGCTGTATAAACTCTTGTATATCCGTCGTTGGTACTGTAATGTATTCCTTGACTCAACCAGCATATACGACTTTGCAAAACCACAACCTACTCTTTGAATGAACTTGCACCCATATTGATCGTGGTCCAAATGTGCAAAAATGGTAGGATAGTTACCAAATGGGGAACGTGATAGCACAATGGTTGGTGAACAATGAGGGGCCTTATTGTTCAAAGTGGGCGAAGGATATATAAACCTCGATGCTCTTCACAAAGGACTCAGAAATTTAGCTCCCACTCTCGCAACAAATAGTGACACTCATACTCAATCTTACCCATCGCAATGGACTCCTTTACATCCATCGAACTTCTATCCCTTGCGCCATTGCAGCCTATGGAGCCAAATTTTTGCTCACCACCTACTGGTGATGCGTTTCCCTCAGAACCACAGCAATCTACCTCGTCAATCCCAGTCTGCTCTGAAGCGATAGGTGCTGGTGACGCAACTGCCTTTTGCGTGATATCTTAAACAATCATCAGTGAGTATTGGGTTCCTTTCTTACTAACGAACCCTAACTTGACAATCGTCAGTCTCTTATCATCTTGAACTGTATTATACCCTCTGCGTGCTTCGTGTCTTATGTCTACTGTTGGATATTGGGTGCGTCAATCTCACTCATTGTTCATGCAGCCGTGAAACTGATGTATTCGTTAGCAAGCCCTGCCGTAGTGCATTCTCATGGGTCACTTTGATAGTTAACCCTAACCGTCATTCCTTCCTTATTTTTTTCGTGGCCTTCTCACTCCTTTATTCCATTAGTAGTCCCAAGATTCAGTTTCTTCCGCCTCTTCGTCTTCATTTGGTGAAATACGCATTTGTCTGATATATTCGATATGTTTATTCTGCTAGCATCGATTTTGTAGCCTGTATCTGTTATGTATATGTAGCTCTTACATCAATAACCCTTTTTTATAGCGTAACCTGAATCTTCTACAATCAAGGTTTATTTTCGTTTTGCGTGTTCGTTAGGATTGGCACGCGTCTGTGACTTTTAAATGACATGGAAAGTACCAAGTGGAAGACCAGAATGACACAGACAATCGTGGTTTTATCGCTGTTTCATTTAAATAAGACGGCTGAGCTGAAATCCACTGGGCGGCTGTGCGCATGCGCGAGGTCGACATGTTTTGATTCTGAAAACGCATGTACTGTATACGTTTTATAGGTTGTGCAATGGAACGATATCAAACGCCGCCAGGGCTCAAGCCTATGTTTCCTGCCCGCCCACCTGCTCTCGAGTTGTGACGCTCCTTGGTTGCATTATATCTTTTTGCGTTGTCCGTTTCTCTCTTTCGTCTTTATCAGTCGACAAGCACTCTTTTTTTGGGGGGGAGCTTTATCAGTATCATTGGCACCCTGTTAGCAACATATTGTATCCTTAGGAGGTGTTTCGATGAAGGTGTATGAAAACTACTCGGAGCAAATTAGACGCAGTCTCACGCTCTTCCCAGATCGCTAAACTTCAATGACAATTATAAGTAGTACAACACAAATCGGGACAAATGGTCAACGAATGTCAAGTTATTCTTCTGCTTCGAGACTGAGAGCCGAGGCTTTGCTTAGAATGAATAGACATCTTGAGGGTGCTTACAGAGTGCATATAGAAAATCTCGAATTCTGGTTGAACACATTGACTTACACTGATAAAATACTGAGATACATTGCTCTACACTGCTATTAAGAGAAATTTCACTCGCGCTTCAGACTCGAGGGTATATGGGGATTAATAGAGATATTGATAAAAATGACATAGAGAGCTGCAGAACCTACAGCCAGGAACACTCCACCAATCCATGCTGATCTCATTGGATCAAGATCTTCTGGGTTGAACTGTATCACGTTGAACGCCTTTGCAGCTCCGAGACCCAGAGCGCTGCTGTCACAGTAGCACCGATCGAAGAATGCACTAAACTGGAAGATGCAAGTCGCTAAGATCCAAACGGCATTTGCTGCGGCTATGATTTTCCCGAGTCGGCGTATGAAGACAGACATCGTTCCAGCAAAGCTGGCTCTGATACGGTGTTTTTGTGTTTCTCGAGGGTCGCGGGATTGGTACTCGAATGTGGAATAACGGGAAAGGACACTTGAAAGCAGAAGCAAAGCCCAGACAATAGTGGAGAGGGAAGCGTAGATGAGATAGCTCCCAGAGCGACATCCAAGGCCACGAGTGGGTGTTTCCCATACAACAAAGATAGCAGCACCAGCAGTACCCCACTGAAGAATAAGAGCTAGGGCGGAGGCGACAATAATTCTTCCCCATACCCCTGAACCCCATTGATACCGTCGAGGAAAGAACGATAGGCAATAGGCAATTACTTCGAAAGAAGTGCCGATACGATTCTCATCTCGCATGACACCATTTCGGTCATTAGGTAACCATTCCACCTCTGAAGCAACAGGTTGGAATAGGTGAGAGCGCCTGGTCGCTTCGTGAAAATATCCTGAGATTTCCTCAACGGCAGCGGTCCAGGAAAACAGTCGTGCGTAGTTGTATATTGGAGACGTGCACCGTTCGTCATTGTGCAGAGAACTATCGTCTTCTCTGAGAAAGATCGCATAATGGTTGCTCACTGATGCTGCCCGTCTCCGGGTACCAGTGGGAGTGGCAACGTACGCGATGCTGTTAGCCCGGCGAAGAGCATCTGCTACCCGGATACTATCGCATTTAGGCGATATTTGCAACCACGCGACAACAATAGGTAGAAGCCAAAGCCAAACCGAGCCCACTGCTTGACCGTTCACTTCTACTCCCTGTAAAACATCGGAAAGCGAGTCAACGACTGTGAATATGTAGGCAATGAAAACCCAGGCGATCGAGGTAGCAGCGGATATCGACCATGTATGAGTGTAATTCAGATGTTCGAGTAGATCTTTCCACCAGTGATCATTCTCGGGAAGAACGATGAGAGATGGCAAAAGCACCTCCCATTCGAGGTTGAGTTCGATTGGTGCCTGCTGTAAACTGCTTAGTGCGCGGATGGCGCGATACGTGTTGGGATATGTAGAGCCTGAAAAGCGACGAACAATCCATCGACCGTTCAATACCGTCAGTGCAGCAGAATACGCTGCAAGAACTGGGGAACCGACGGTGAGGACAACACCAACAAAGTTCTCTAGTTTATCATTGGCCCCAAAAGGAAGTTGAGAGAGTAAGGCAAGCCATGGAAGGAGCCATGCGCTGAACTGATTTGAGAAGTCAGACCAGGTGAACGCTTCAGGCCCCTCTCCACATGCTATCAGACACATTTCATAGGGAACCGCAGTCGCTAAAGAAAGATTGGGAACCGGGCGACCAGAATTATCCACGCCGGCATTAGGTCCAAATTTTCCTTGTTTGATATCCTGCAAGCACTGAGCAAAATTTGTCGATGCCATTGTGCAATGGGTCAAGGTAGCGGTTGTGAATAGCAGGAGAGTGAGATGGGATGAGCTATACAGCGGTTTCGCTCGAACGGAATGTCAACCATGAGAACGAGATCAATTCGTGAAAAACATACGCGTCATGTTGGAGGAGCAAAAGCTCCCAGTGCGGGAGGTCACAGTATAACGAATTATCTCTCTCGCAAAAGGGACGAGCCATTAGGTCAAGTACATGCTTTTAAGAGCTAGGTTGCACAGCCAAAAGATTGGTCGGAATGACACTGACAAGTGCTGTTGAATACAAGATACAAAGTTTATATGAATCTTGATGGGAAGGGAGCGGTTTCAGGCTGATTTGAAGTCTTTGAATGAAGCTGTTCAAAAACGTGGCCTGCCACCCGTAGTCCTAGTTCAGCATAATCAGGTTCTTACAGAGCCGTGCCTTCAATACAATTCTCCAAAAACAGGTAAAGCGGATCCTAACCTGACTTACTGACTGTGAAGCAGTGTAGGCTGGGTTGAGGTACATTTGACGTTGATGAGAGCCTTCTCCAGGTTTGAAGGCAGATTTTACGGAAAATTAAATTCCGAAGCTTTGACTTGTGGACGGTCAATCAATAGTTAACGGATGAGATGTGTACGCGAAACACGAGAAGAGAACGGTAGGGTGGGTGAGAAAGAAAGCTAGAGGAAGAGCTCTCTTGTCCGAGAAGTGATCGGCTTTGCGAGGATAGTGGCAGCTCAGGCCGAACCCAATTTTTCCTGCGTTCAACTCTTGGACCGAGTCGTTGATAAATTTCCTAATTTGGTCTACCGGACCGGCTACCTCAACCCCCGCTTCCTTGCGAACCTGTCAACTCATAGAGCCATTCCGCATCAAGTACGAAGAGAAAGTTTTGTTGTCCTGAAAAATCATACGCCTGCTCAATTAGCTCAACCGTTCGCCCCTTTTTGCATTCGCTGTTTAATTTTACTTCCGAGAGTAGCACTTACTACTTACTCATCAACTCCAACAATTTTTGCATCCTACTCTCAACGGACACGTTCTCCTTTGGCTGTGAACCCGATAGTTCCGTGTCATATCTTAATGTGTGTCTTCTGTAACCCTTCCGACTTCCTCCGAGTCTTCTATTATTCAATTCACTCTTCATTCGGCATGGAAATATCGGCTTGATCAATTCGCATCAACTGCTGAATTCTAGGCATTGTGATAACTTATGACTGCTCATGACTCCTGCTACTCTACTTTCTAATAGCAATCGCTCTTTTTTCATTCTATTATTCCCCTGATCGTGATGCTTCTTCGTTGCATTATATCCCATTCCGCTTCTCCCCTCCCTTTCGTCTTGAGCGGCCAGCAACCTTTTTTTCGGACAGATCTATCAGTATTATTGGCACAATTTGTACATATGTATCCCGTAGCAACACGTTGTATCCTTAGGAAGGGCTTCAGTAAAGTATTTACGGAAAACTACTCCTAATGAATCAGATTGACACTGCGCAGCTATGCGTAGCCTATTCCCAGAACAATATATTCAAATATTGACTACAGCACAGTCTACATGTATCTGTACACAGATATGGAGCTATGTTAATTTTGCTTGGAACGAATGGACGACACTAAGGCACGACAGGGAGATAAGAAGGCGCCTAGAGCGACGTCCTAGACCTCGAGTGGGTGTTTTCCATACAACAAAGATAGCAGCACCCGCAGCACCCCAGGTTTTGATAATATTACACTTTCAGTATCACCACTGAGGGATAAGAGCTAGGGCGGAGGCGACAATAATTCTTCCCCACACCCCTGAACCCCATTGATCGTCGAGGAAAGAACGACAAACACTAGGCAAATACTTTGATGAAAGAGCCGGTACGATTCTCATCTCGTATGACACTATTTCGGTTACTGGGTAACCACTTCATCTCTTGATCAACAGGTTGGAATAGGTGAGAGCGCCTGGTCGCTTCGTGAACATATCCTGAGATTTCCTCCACAACACCGACGAGCAATCCCCCGACGATTCAATACCGTCAGTGCAGCAGAATACGCTGCAAAAACTGGGGAACCGACAGTGAGGACAAGAGCAAGAAGTTCTCCAATTTATTAATCGCCCCAAAAAGAAGTTGAGAGAGTAAGGCAAGGCATGGAAGGAGCCACGCGCTGAATTCAGTTGAGAAGTCTGACCACGCAAATGCTTCAGGCCCCCCTCCATACGCTCTAACACACATTTCATAGGGAATAGCAGTTCGTCGAAGAAACATTGGAAACCGGGAGGCCAGAATTATCCACGCTGGCATTGGGTCCAAATTTTCCTTGTCTGATATCCTGCAAGCACTGAGTGAAATTTGTAGATGCCAATGTGGAATGGGTGAAGATAACGGTTGCAAATAGTATTACAGTGAAATTGGATGATCTATAAAACGGTTTCACTAGAGCGCAATTTCAACACGAAAACGAGGAAAATATGGAAGAAACATACGCATCATATCGGAGCAAAAGCTCCCAGTGCGGAAGGTTGCAAGATAATCTTCTGCAAGAACGGACGAGTCATTAATCAAGGATATGCTTTGGATATATGAAAGTTGCACAGCTAAAGAATCGCTCGGGAACAGATGAGTTGACATTGACAGGGCTGTTGAATACAGGTCATAAATCTCATCTGAATCTCGCAGCGTTTTAAAGATGATTTGAAGTCTTACAGTGAAGCTGTTGAAATATGGCGCAAGGCCACCGGTGCAGGTGAAGATAAGATTCATGGTCCTTAAAGCCTTACAAAGGCGTACATCGCGCGTTGAGAACGCCCTCAAATGCCTAATGCCCCAATATTTGATCTGGAGCCCTTTTTTAGTATCCATGAATTCGAACTGCCGCTTTTAGCTTTCATCGCCTCAGGCATATTCGAGGGGATTGTCAGGTGTCGTCCTTCAATACAGTAGTCCAAAGACACAGGTATAGTGGAGCAATCATCGCGATCTGTGATCACTGACTAGAGGCTGGGTCGACGTTGATGAGATGAAAACGATAAAAACAAGTTTTTATTAGCTGACAGGTAATGTAAACAACAGCTCGTCAACTCGTTTCTAAAAACAGGGAAAGAAATAGAAAGACCAGGGAATATATGAAAAATGAGATGGAAATACTAAATCCGTCTTTTCATTCGCCCGCTATGGCTGTTGCAGCATTGTTCGTCGCTTCTAATCTCTCCAATTGCGGTACGACACAATAGTAATATCCCGCGCGGACCGTTCTACCCCTCCTTCCGAACATTTAAACTACTGTAATTCGTCGTATTCTGTACGAAGACGAATGCAGGCTGCATCATGATTGTTGTACATGTACAAGTGAATCCCGAGGACAATATCGCAACTGAACTACCACCAGAACGTCGAAGAATTATGCCCCTGCTGTACCCCGTTATACAAAGCACGTTCCCCATTCACTAAAGTAGCACGGACGGTCGCTGCCAAATGGCCAAGTCTTTGACCGCTTTATGAATGGGTTTCCAGAATGCAATGGGCTACCGCAATTGGGTGGCTAATCTTGCGGACAATGAACAAATGGGAACACAATTTGGGCCTCGCGTGGCCGAACCTTCGATTTATTGTTCACTGCGAACCTATTTAGGAATCAGTCACCGCACTTTTATAGGCTTTGGTTTCTCTTCATCGTTTCAGTTATCATCTACCATGTCGGTGCATTTCCCCTCTTCATCTGATTATGTCTCCCGAACACGTTTCACGCACGCTCGTCGTGTTCCCAGCGAGAGGACTTTGAATCGACATATGGCTTGCGTTGGAGAGGATCTCTCTCACAAAGTCACTTTCTGCTCGTCCGTAGCAAGCACTTATACTACTGTCACATTTACACCACCCCAACGCAGAGTCAGACATTCAGACGCCGCGGATTTTCTCCCCTCTTCCGCGCGACTGGACCGGCTCGCAGAACACGAAGAGGTCAAGGCTGCGGCAGGCGTAGAGAAGAAGTTGAAGAAAAGCTACTCGAAGAATTTTCTGACAAAGGTCCGAAGCCTCATTCATAACCGCACATCGGGGAGCACCTCGAAGGACCCAACAAAATCAGTGAAATATTTCGCCCCTCCTGTTGATGGGCGCGAGCCTCTTCATCCCTCGACGAACTACCCCACCCCTCCTCCCCCCGCTGCTCCTGCGTCTATTCGTTACCAACGAACTATTATTCCTGGGGTTACCACGAATCTCAGTAAACCTACCCCTCCCCAAGCTAGTGAACCGCCTACTCGAGTCGTGCGCCGTTCTCGATCCTTTAACGATGCGGACCGTTCCTCTCTTGCTGCTTGCCTCGCTTTAGATGAAGCCGTACGTGAACTGATGGCTCGCGAGACCGCTGAACGACTGGAGAATGAGCAAAATCTGGCAACCAGGAGTTCAGGAGAAAGTAGTGACATCGTGACAGACGACGAAGAGACGCTTCAGAACCATGGTAGTCCAGAAGGTGGTGTTTGGATATTAGAGGATTTGATGGACCTCTTGAAGATGGAGACAGATCAGATCGCGGCATTCGTGGCCGAAGACGAATATTAGTATCTAATTGACCACAGACGCGTTGAATTCTTGATTGGTAGAGAAACACCTTTCTATGTCGATGTAAATCGTTCTTGTTGCACCTTAGTATGTTTTCATATAGGTTTGTATATGCTGTAGTATCAATTGTCTTATGCATGTCACTTCGAATCGGTGATCACTGGCCCCTCAGGCCTCAGTACATGAATTAAATATAGCTTGATATGTGCAGCTACCACGTACAATACTTCATAAATATACACGCCAGCAATTCGCTAAATGACTCGTACATAATGGTGATACTTGATCTAAAGACGAGAATAATGTTACAAACAGATTTCCGACTGCAAGCAGCTCATTCGTAAATCCTGACAGAGTTAATTTCGAAGTATGCATTACTGAAAGCTGAAGGATTGGCGTTGACGTAGTCTGTGTTAGCCTATCAATAAAATACATACGATCAATGAAATGGATGGAACCCACCGTTGCAGTCAGAGACACCGGTGCTAGCAGCGCAAGCAAGATCCCATACGCTAGTAATTCCTGCCCAATCACCACAGAAGGTAACTGATGCAAAACATCAGACTAAGCTGGAGCGGATGCGACTCAAACTTGGTGTAGGGAACATACGATTTATCACGAAATTATGTGCTTCGAACTCGGACGCAATATCACAGTCGGTATTGGGGAAATAAGCCACGGGAGTGCCCTGAAAAGTACATGAAAAAGGCTACAGACGATAGGGAGAATGAATTCCGACTCACCCAATTGTCGGTGATCACTTCGGTGCTTCCTTCAGAAACACCCGCTGGGACTGTAGTGGAACCGCGAGGCCAGAACCAGATACTGATGAAAGTGGAAGTCCTCTCCATTCCGAACCTATAACGCAGCGCGAACGAATTTAGTTCCACCATACGATAGAAGTAAAGGCAGAGTGCGATGAACATACCATCCTCCTCCGGCAGCGTTGAAGCTGGGTCCAAACGTATTGGCAGCGAATTCAACGCCACAACCGTCATTACCATCATCGGCAGCAGCGCAATCATCATTCAGCACGGTACCTGTCTGGTCGCGACTAGCGGGCATGGTGCAGGCTGAATAATCCGTTCTGAATTTCTTGAATATTCTCTTTGGATAAGGCACTTACAAGGACCTGTGTGTAAGGTACCCTGATTGTTATTTTGGTTGTTCACGCCTGAAAATGGTCTCTCGAGTCAGTCCCGTGATGGTTGCCAATCGTAGTAGGGGATAACATTCCTTCCATTATATCTATCTCGCCTGTAGCTGGCCAGTTGGGTCCATATGTCCAGAGGGCTGGCCAGGTGCTGGAAATTTCGTAAACAGATTTATGATGAAAGGCACTGGAATCACAGAGATACCTACCCGCATCCTTCAGGCATGTGCGCGATATCGAGTCTGAATCTCATTTCAGCATACACATCACAACATTTCCATGTAGACATACACCATAGCGGATGGACTTCCGAAAGTGAGCACGGATTCAAGCCGAACAGAATTTCTGCCCGGATCACTTGCGGTAAGAACTGTAGTATCGTCCGCACGAAGGACGAAGACATCGTCTGTGGCAAAGGTTAGGTTGGAAGCGGTGGCTGTTGCTTGGTCAACATAGGTTCTGTAGGTTGTGTGTTGGCCAAGTCATACATAGGCGAGAAGGTAAAATATAGAGAGACATACACTCGTCCCGCAGTGGGGTCAGTGGCGGTGAAGAAATTGAAGTCACCGCTGAGAAAGTCGTTTCCAATATATGATGTAGATTGGGTGTATGTTGCTGCTTGGACCTGGTGAAGGCCAGTGGCGAGCACGATTGAAGAAAGAAGGTGAATGAATGTCGAGTGCATGTCGGTTCAAGGGAGGGGGAGGTCGAATGAAATTGTTCTATTTCCGCGAGACTGAAAACTTTTATACATTTTCCAAAGCTTCGACCTGTGTTTGCAATTTTCAATTCGGGGAAGTCGTCCATAGGTCAACGAAAGATCGTGGGTCACAATCCGCGCGGTGAAAAGAATCACAGGAGATTCTAGAAATAGAGTAGCGCAAGTTTCGGCCAGCGATTATAATATAGCATTGGTAACTGATATCAGTACTTGTGCCACAGCATGAGCTACCTGACAACATGCTGCAACTGGATGCTCTTGGTCGTTAGACGGCATAAATAATAGATATACACACCGGGAATATTAATGAGAATCGACTTACTGCGCAATTGGAGGTGGCTGCATGCTAGTGGAATTAGGTATTCTTCGTACATGTGGTTGAGTCTGCAAATTTGAGAGAGAACTATTGAGAATTATTCCGAGAATATTACAATCCTCGTGGTAAATGAAGGTACTTGTGACACACATATCCTGTGCGGTCGATGGATGGAATTTCCGGGACGAGTCGGTCCCCGTCCTCGGAAGCAACGCATCTGTCCTGTAAAAAGAGGAGGATAATACACGAGAGATAATAACAGTTTGCGATTTGTGCTCGCTCCTACGCGCCAGAATCCAATGATTTAAGTTATGAAATAAGCGCCAGTTGTCAGACTTAAACCCTCTTGTCAAACTGGATATTGATCATTGAACATTCCTTTCTTTCTTTATATCTTTTTCTTCCTCTCTTAGTGATCCTTCAATGGAGGACTCGGCACCAACTTTAATACCCAACCCGAATCAAACTCTCCGACGTCGAATGAATATTCTTGAGCGAGCTCATTCTCTAACAAATTTGAATCGTACTTCTTCTGTTGACAAAGGCAAGAGCTCGCCAGTGGCAGCGAAGACTTCTCAGGATATCCATGGCAGTGATGATGATGAAGTGGAGGAAGCAGGCCCAACAGACAGAGAATACGAAACCGAGTCTGATTCCAGCAGAACGGAAGGCAGCCCCAGGCGGACTGCCTTCACTCAGCGTGATCTGGACGACAATGAGGGACAAAGCTTCAGTCATACTCCTAAGCACGCCGAACACAGACCTCTAGCACACCATCCTGCTCAAGCGCGTTCTTGGTACGAATTCGATCTCGCCGTCGTTGCAGCATTGGTATCACCTGTAGGGCAGTGGCTTACAGGTGGCGATTACATCAAAAGTCTCCTCCTTGTTCTTCTCCTTGTATTTTATCTGCACCAAATCATTGAAAGTATGTATACGGTATCATTCACCCGATTTCGCAACTGTTCATCCTCTTTTTAGTTCCCTGGACTCTATATTACAATGCTCGACCACGAGTTCGGCCTCAAAGTGGCCTGCCTGCCGCGGAAGACTTTCATGCAAGGCGCGCTTCGTCCGAACTTCGCTTTCTCGAGTTCATCTTCTTTTCATTCGCTGTCGTCTCTCCTTTCCTCGGCGCCTACTTGCTCCGATATGTCACATTCGCTGTAACTGGCCAGGACATCCATTCCTGGTTCAGCCTCGGCCTATTCGTCCTCGCTACTGGAGTCCGACCGTGGTCTCACCTCGTACAACGATTCAACCAGCGCGTCACCGACTTGCACGACATCGTGCACTACCATTCCTCAGTGAAGGAAGGAGTTTCGGACGATGTCACGGAGATGAAGCAGCAGCTAGAACGGTTACATGGTCAGATAGCGGACATGCAAAAGTCGATGACAAAGCTGAAGAAGAAGCTGGCGAAGGAAACGAACGAGGTTTTCGATTATGTTGATGAACAAGTGGAACCGGTTGAAAAGATGGTCAAAAAGCATGAAAAGGCCTTGGATTATGTTCTACGACTTCCAGCCTCCCTCCTAGGTTCTCACCCATCGAAGTCAAATTCATCGCCGAAAACATCAATTCCGAACGGCTCTCCGTCGTCATCTACCAACTTTAAGCACCTTCTTCATTCACCGAATCACTCGGGCGCTTCATCCCCAACCCTTTCGAAACTGGAGACCATTCACGAAGCTATCCATGAAGGAATGGACGCTTACACTAGACCGAAGACTATCAACACCCTCAATACCTGCACTCCCAAAACGGTTGTTGTCAAGTCTCCTTCTTCCCCCAGGGCGACCGTGCGGCCGATGGTGCTCCGACCATTTATTGTGGTAGTGTCGATCATGACACTACCTATGCTCATATTCGTGCATATTGTATATGCAGCAACGTTTCCTCTCCGACGGTGTCTTCGCATGTTTTTGCGTTTTGTAGGTGTCGAGAAAACTGTTCTACAGTTCTATGATGCCTACTCATCGTCCTTCCGTGACTACTTGATGCTTAAGTGAACCTTGAATTTATTGGAATGTTACCTCTGGACTGGCTGTCGTTTGTACTTGTGTCTTTGCTGTCGTTGTTATTTTAAAGCTCTCTCTTTCTAATGTTACTTATATTAGCTGGATTGTTCATCGTATTGTGTACACTGTATCACTGCATATCAAAGTTCATTCTTTGATTTAATCGACTTGGTGTTTGCCGCCGGCAAAATATTTCTCTAAGCCTGGAATTTTCACTACTGTTCAAGCCTTTGTTTTCTTCGGTCCATCAATGTTCGTTGACAGCCCATAATCTCAGATGATAGCTACCTCTACCCTTCTTCACCGTTTTTTCTTAAGAGATTGAGCGAGAACTGGACTTGAACTTATGGTAGCTCTGGTTCTCTCATACTTTCAAGCATATGGTCCCATAACTCAAACAAGGTCTCCCATGGTCTGTCTGTCAACATGAAGAGTAATATCCGGAATTTAGGATCGACCCGATTGCGCTTAACGGGGACTCGGTTATGCGTAAACCGTGAAGTATGTCGTCTTTTTGTTTTTACTGCGGTAATTTTTGACCCGCTGTCTTTCACCGTTCAAGATGCCAGTATCCAGCGATGTATTTTTCATCATTCATGTATACTCATTGCTGAGAAGGCTTGGGCTAATTCGGGGATAGTATTGGAATGTCAGTCATGACAGTGGCACTAACCTGCGCTAGTGTTAGCGGTGTCCCGAGTCTTGCGGTGGCTTTGATTTTACTCAAAACGAATTGCTACACGTACAGTTCTGGCCACTACCTAAAACTGTTCATAAATGGGTGTCCCAGACCTGACCAAAGTTTGCGCACAGCCACCATACGCGCCTGTGCCGAAAGAGGCGTTTCCTTTCTACTTACCGTTCTGGGATATGCTACGTTGTATAGGGTCTAGGGAATGCCTGATTTGAACACTAGTTTGTCTTCAAGTACAACGTACAAATGTCTTCCCCTCATTAACTGAGTTCGAGGTAAGTAATATAATAACGCCTTGTTTTCGAAAATAGGTGTTAACTTGTATCTTCGGTAGATGAGAAACTATCGCTTCCCCTTTCATGCTACTGCAATTAGCTGGAGGTAACAAGTAAAGTAATTCCTTGTACTACTCAGACCACTTATGCTATAAGAATTGTGTTCAACAATTTGTTTCTCGTTCACCGGTTTCCGTCTCTGTTGAATGATATCAAAGAGATTTCTTCATTCTGTATCAGACCTTTCCTAGCCCACCCTTATTCGTTCATCACTATGCTCGCTGCTTTACCCGTTGTATCTTTCTTTTGCGTCGTCTTTCTTAGTGCTTTCGCAGCTGGCCCACGAACTCGAACTGATGTAGCGCAACTTGCACTCGTTCTTTGGCTTTTGGTGTGCAACCTCATTCAGGGAATCAACAGTCTGATTTGGGCTGGCAATACTGATATACATGCTCCTCGCTGGTGCGACCTTGGTAAGAAAACTGTGTTGTCGATATGACATTAAAATCTGACTTGTTGTTTTTTTTATTTCTTCGACAGTCACCAAAGTGCTTTTGGGACTAGTGGTGGCTATACCAGGAGTATGCATTTGCATATCTGTGAGGCTCGCTCGCGTCCACGAGAGTAAGGAGAAGCAAGTCTCCTCGAAGCGCTTACAATATATCCTCGACTGTCTATTCTGTTTTGTTATTCCTGTATCATATATGTGTCTGCGTAAGTTTTCGTGCTTTTCAGTTTTATTGAAGCGTTAGTAATGCGTTCTTGGTGCAGATTTTGTCGTTCAGGACCATAGATTCAACATCGTTGAAAACTTTGGCTGTAGCGCCTCTGTTTATCCAGCCAATCAAGCTCTCGTCCTTATGTTACTTCCTCCTGTGCTTCTCGGCTTTATTGCTTTCTTTTCTACGAGTGAGTCCATTTTTCCTGAATCTTCAATGATGTCTCTCTGACATGGAGATCTCCAGCTCGAGCCTTCCATAAATTTTCTCGTGGCTTTAAGAGTTTCGATGCGCACACTTCAGCTAGCACTATGTCATCTTTTCCAGATTTCTCTCGCCGTGCATCTACGGTTATGATCATGGGCAGTGTGACGACAATCATCACATTATTTGGGAACTTTGTACGTTCCGATATCATACCCTGGACCGCGGTTCATAGGGATTCCACTGTCATCGCGATCGTCAAGTCTGATGTGGATATCGTTCCTATCGAATTTGCTTGGTGGAGTGTCTCTTCAATTTCGTGGCTCTACATCGGATTGTCCCTTGTGCTTGGAGAAGATGTCAGAGATGTAATAAGATCCTCCCCGAAGTTTTACGCATTTGTGGTCAAACGGTGCAAGGCTTTTGACCCTCGTCTACCTGCTCTGCGTATTTCCAGCCGACCTTTATTGCCAATATAGTGAGCTCTACTCCACTTTCATGCCGTTCCTATTTCTTATCACTCCGAAAGCATTCGAAGACGCACTGCACAACCTTCGCCTACCGTGGTTCAGCCGGGGGAAAATCTCGTTTCAGGTTGGGACGATATGATCGACTTGAAGTCTACGTCCCCGACCCCGCGCTCTCCGACGTCTACTTCAATGCGCTCGGTGACCTCGCCTATAAACTATTCATCGTCCCCGACTCCTCCGCCACATTCGCCTTCACCAGTCTACAATAAGCCTCCACGTTCTCCTGTGTCTTCAAATGCAGTCCGGATTTCCACGTCGCCAGAAGATGTTGCATTTTCTGCATATACGGCGGAATACTTGCACTCGCCTACTGCTCATTCACTCGGACTTCAGTCGCCTCTCGTTCCTCCACCTTCGGCTCATCAGTCTCCAACCAAGACTGTGGACGACAAACTTCAAAGGGAGACTACGCATGCCTCAGCGAAACTTGGCGTTCCTCAGAGTGTCCCAGACGATGTGCAATCAACTATCTCCTCCATTTTCGATGCGCCGTGGCCTCAACCTCCATATTCTCCCCCGCCGTTTCCTCCTCGTGTGGGCTATGAATCCCCTGCGCATTCGGACACGGTGTTTGATGAACACGATGGATCTTTTGAGCGTGTCAGGAATTATGCGCGCCCTTTCCGAGGGCCGACTGTTCGTCCTGGTGTAAACAGTACGGCGAGCAGGGCGGCTTCTCCTACCCTGAACAAGAGTAGGAAGTACCTGCGAGCAGGAGTTCATCCGCCTTCGAACGAAGCTATCTTTATGACCGTTGTTCAAGAAACTTCCTGACTACGTCCTTTCTAGTACAAACTCCTAATCTACTGAAACACATTCTATGCGGTCTGTATCTCGATACACTTTCTTCTGATACCATTAATAAATTACCCATTCTTTCCATCTGTAGCCCTACTTTCTTTACTGTAGATGTAGCATATATATATCTCCTTCCTTATGCTCTGTTTTTTTGAATATCAATCGATGTAATGTTCTAGCGCTCTGGGATCTCTGGGGATTGGTCAGAGCAGGAACAATAAAGCAAACGAAAGGCGCCCCGAAAAGACAATAAAGCTCGGCTAACTCCGTTGCGTTTATAAGGAGGCGTGGCTGCTTGCTTTACTGTTTGCTCTACTCTTCCTCCTCCTGAGTAGAACTATTTGTGCTTTCTCAGACGATGCAAACATTACAAAGTAGGACTACACCTGTGTCAGCGCAGAGTCGGCTAATGCGAGAGTGCACGTGGTAACATTCTTGAATTTCCAGGCCTAAAATTGGCTGAAGAATTTTGTACTTGCATACATACCAAAACTAGAGCTGCAACCCAAGTACTATCAGGTGAGCACTAATTCTCGTAGCGACGTCGTTGTACCTTCCTGATAAAACTCTACTCTCTGTGGAACAAGGGCAGGTCGCGACTAATTTGAACATAGTTTCCCGATCCGCGTAATTTTTGACTTTTGTTTTCACCCTGCATCTATCATTCTTCTATCCGGCGACTTTCGATCTGCTAGACCACCGATCGTTATCTTATCTCCGTCTATGGTATTATCTTTGCCCGCTCCCGGAAGGTTTCCGGGATGGGAAATCATGCTCGATTCCATCCTCAGTAACGTTGCTGGATTTTTAGTTCGAGTCAGCGTGTACCAGAGATTTCTATCGGATATTCTGCAAATATCATGCCACCCCGCTGTCATTTCCATTTTCATTTTAGAACAAGCTTACGTCCAAACTAGGATACGCCCAATATAGTATCATCAAGTGAACATCCCAATCTGGAGCGTTCATCAATGGTCTATGAACGGTTCATCGCACCGTCAGTCGTTGTACAATTTTTGGGAGTCCCCTTGTACTCGGCTACGAGGGAAAATTGGAATTTTTACTCTTAAAGCCGTTTGTAGTTCGTATCCCGTCGATCCACCCGCTGAATTCCGTCTTTTCGTACATCTTGCGGACGCTCCTCCAATACTCCTCTCTTCAAGCGCTTTGGGCTATCATTATGTCGACTGACTCGGAAATCTTGACTTATCCGAACTGGGTCTTCTCCATGTTCGCTTTTATTGGCTTTTTGCTGTCCATCATTCCCCTCCCGTGGCATTTGGAAGGTAAAACTTTCCACCCCTCGCCCAGGTTCCCAGTTCTCATCCTCAGTTTTAAGCCTGGAACACAGGAACTTGTCTCTTCATGATTTGGACGGGGCTGGCTTGCCTCAATCAATTCATCAACTCGATAATCTGGAATGGCAATGTTATCAACTGGGCTCCGGTCTGGTGTGATATCTGTAAGTCTTTTTGGACTGTAAAAACTGCAAGATGTTTATTTCTCCGAAAGCTACCCGCTTCATGATTGGATCAGCTGTCGCTATTCCTGCTGCATCCCTCTGCATCAATCGTCGATTGTACTATATCGCGACGGCGAATGCTGTCACAATCACAAAGTCGGAGAGGCGTCGTGCGGTTTTGGTTGATCTAGGCATTGGTATTGGTATACCTGTACTCGAAATGGTCTTGCGTATGTCAATTCTGTTGATCCGCTCTTTTCTTGCATCCTGACCCTCTTCTGAAGAATACATCGATCAGGGTCATCGTTTCAATATCTTCGAAGACATTGGTTGTTATCCTTTTACTTACAACACCTGGGTTGCATATGTTGTCGACGTCACTTGGCCCCTCGCTATCGGATGTATCTCAGCGGTTTACTGTAGTGAGTATGATCTCTCAGTCCTCAATGAACCTGAAGCTCATTAAGATCCAGTCTTGAGTATTAGATCCTTCAACAAACGACGAGCACAATTCAAGGAACTGTTGTCCGCTAACAGCAATCTCAACTCCAACAGATACTTCCGCTTGATGTGCTTGGCTGCAACCGAAATTCTGTGTACCATTCCGCTTAGCTGCTGGTCTATTTACTTGAATGTCACTTCACAACCTATTCAGCCGTGGAAGGGATGGGACGACACCCATTCTGATTTTTCCAGAGTCGACCAGTTCCCCTCTGTCATCTGGCACATGAACAAGGGTACTGCGATCTCTCTGGAGACCAGTAGATGGTTCGTCATATTCTGCTCGATGGTGTTTTTCGCCTACTTTGGCTTCGCCGATGAAGCGAGAAAAAACTATCGAGCTGCCATCGATTCCGTCGCCAAGCGCGTTGGATTGTCGACCGGCTCTTTTGGTTCCAGCCTTTGGAGTTCTACTGGGTGGGTTCCATTCGTATCGTATGTCTGCTACTTTAATTGAACTTTCTACAGATCAAAATCCTCCACTGGGCCGAGCGGATCATTCCCAGTTTTTGTTCACAGAAAGGTTTCTCGTCACCGCGACTCCTTAGATTCCTTCACTGACGTCTCTGGCGTCGGAACGAGCTTCAAGGAAAAGACGTTCAACGGTGAGATGTCGTATGGTGCCATGTCGCTGGCCGACGTTGGTGGTGTGCTTTCTGAATTGGAGCCATCACCGACCGACACTCTTGCTCCGACACTACCTCCGCGTGCTGCAATCCGCGATGGAGATGACCATGATCTTCGTATCGAAATATCTTCTATTCGTCATCTTTCTGTTATGTCTATTCCTGCGGCGGATTCGATTCTTCCTCAGCATTCTGACGAAGCAGCTACTCCTGCTGTACACCGGAACTCTGTTGATATGGTTTAATTGTTTGTGACTCTGCTACGGTCTCTTTGCGATCCCTCATACCCAAACTGTATCATTAGCACATGTCCTTATACGCCTACCCTACGACACTCTTTTAACTTTTGTTATTGCTATGTATTGCTACATTAACTGGTCTCGGCCTTTATGTTGGATTAGAACGAAGAATAAATTTGTTTGGTCTTAACTCTTAAATGAGAGATGACAGAATGGAAGTCAAATAGCTGATTGTTCAACTAAGAATCTAATCCACAATTCTCTATATTACCACGGTACTGCTACCATGATGCTCAACCTGACGCTGTCAAATGAACGAGATCGAGAGTGTCGAGGATTATCGGCCTTGTGGGCTTACATCCTGTGTATATTAGTGATGTTTTTGCTAAGGGCGCTTCATCATTGTCTACAAACTTGCATTTGGCGGGTTGTTCACCACTTCGCTAGCTCGCGAATAGCGAGATTAGTGACTCTCAAAGACCCTGACAACGGACGATTCTCCCATTCATTCTCCGGACGTGGTCCCCAGATTACTATAACATGCTGGACCTTCCGACTCTTTGAACATTGCAGTAAGGTTGAGGTAGGTTAAGTATTGTTTAAGGGAACATCAGGGATAGAAAGATGCTTGAATAGATGAATGAATGAGTCTAACAAAGGAATTTTGCACGGGTGCTTGAGGTATTGGTAAAGTGATCTACGTTCTCTATCTACATTTCACAGGATCAATAATCCATACCTTTGACCACTCAGATGGAGGCCTTTCCTCGAGGTTCATAGGGAAGAAGTAGCGCAATGAAACCAGCTAATATGATAAGCGCACCAGAAATATACACTGGTGTCGCTGTCTCAAGATTAGCGTACAGGGCAATGATGGGAGCCTAATGCAAAAGCGAGGTTAAAATAGTGGAAGTAGGCGAGGACAAGTAGGACATACGATGATGCTGAAAACGCGCGTTGCAGAGGATACCAAGCCATTGCCAGTGCCACGGTCTTTTGCAGGGAATACTTCGGGTGATATCGCGTATAAGACGCCATACATGATCTATAGAATAACATGAGCCTTCAAAATTTACTCTCATGAATTCATACTCACATTACTGAAAAAAGTGTAACCACAGTTCCATCCGAGCAGAGCATTAGAGCTCCGCGCGGTGGTAGTCGCAAAAAGAAAGGCACCAGTGAGCCCTGTCTTTCGCGAGGGGTCGTTGAATAAAGAAAATCATGAGAGAAAGTTGACTACTCGCCCGATGATATTGCTAACGTGCCCTTACGACCAATATAAGGAAGCTCCACGGCCCATCCCGCCAGGAAAGCTCCAGGTACACCGATTACGCTGAGGATGAAAGTCTGTACAGCTCGTTTAATTGAAGAGGTGACGTGGTAGTAGATATTAATCCTCACATTTCGGTATGTGATGTACAAAGAACCGTCACCGTAAGCGTTGCCGCGGCTTTCAAGTAAGAAGGGGAGGAAGCTGTTGTATAATGTCGAGGCTAATCCAATGATCCCTATTGGTGGTCCTCATGAGCAGATGTGTCAACATTTGTAAACGTAAACAAGCGCTTACCCCACAGAAAGATTAGCAGAGAAGTTGAGAAGGCAAGCTTTCTGGTTTTGAACAGGGCTTTAACATGCTTCCATCCAAGTGCAGAACTTGCACTCAAGACTCTCCGATCGTTTTGGGCAATGTGTGCCTTTTCCGGATCCATTCCACCCGCATTGACTAGCTGCTCCACCGTCAAGTTTGAAGTTTTAGAATTGTATTCAGCGATCTTGCGTATGACTTCAACCGCTTCAGCGTCCTTCCCAATCCCGACGAGAAAGCGAGGACTTTCGAATAATTTGAACACGAAGAAGCGGATGCCCCATAAGAGAAGGGTTAGACCTCCGAGTGTAAACAGCAGATAACGCCATCCCATGTTTTCGGAACGAGTGCAATTTGTGGAAGAGGCACAAGAAAAGTTGGCGATGAGTGGCCATGCAAGCTGGGTAAGGAATGTGTTAAACGACGAGGCGAAAATGACTTGAGTTGCAACTTACCAAGCTTACGACGAGCTGCCCCAAGCACCACCATATCGACATTACTGTAAGAAGATATTGGTGGGTCCCGGGTACGAGATCTGTGTGAACAATCAGTCCCAAAGATAACAGTCAGATTGCAGAAACATACATACCAAGGAATACAGCAGAATCGACGGGCATATTGCCACCCACGCCGACGCCGAGGGTAGCGATCAATGAAGCAAGGGTAACAAAGTTCTGCGAACCACCAGCAGCGAGACCAAAAATTCCCGCGATGAGAAGCGTCAAATTGAATGACCACCTGAACATTTTTCAGAAATCGGTTTGCTGATGTGAACAAAAATGAGTACATACCGTCGGCCCCATATGTCGCAACCAAAACTCCACACGACAGCACCCACAAAAAGACCAACGTTTGCTGCAAGAGTAAGGAAGGGACCGCTGAACTGGAATTCGTTGATCACCGGAGTCAAAATGAGTCCAGTAATCAGCTACAAAAGTTTGTTGGTCAATCTCTGTACAGTAGAGGTGAGTGAGAGCTTCCTCACTGGCCAAACACTATCACTATGAGTAGAAGAAAGTTAGTTTAGCATATTGATCTAGAGTGGTCGATCTATACGCTTACGCAAACCATCCAAATCCAGCGCAACAGAACAAGTATATCTGGTACTTCCCCATGCCAATTTCTTGGATGGCATTGTTTAGTATTCGAGCCTTTGCCTGATATACCTGATCTACAGTCTCGTCGTCGAAGATATCGTCTAAAGCAACCTTCTGACTATAGCCCACGGAGAGATTTGTGATGCTTAGGTCTCGAGATAGAGAAGGATCTTCCGATGAGTAGTCTACTTTGTGGCTTGTCATTTTACGAGCGAAAGGGGAGAGGTCTAACAAAAACTGGTCTGCGGGTGAGGGCTTCAGAGGCAGGATCCCACTGCGAATTTATACTGCTCAACCGGAGACCGACATGTCCGCAAGGTAAGTTTGTATTTATCACACGACATGGTAAACACTTCTGAAAAAGGCAGATGAAGGACACGTCGAGGGAAAAATAGGTTCTATGTATATATTATTATCATTATTACTGTTATGATAACATACATATGCAAACCTCTTATCGCGTTTCAATCGGTATATTTTCAATTGAAAAAATGTGGACAAGAACGGCACTTTCGCAGAACATTCGTGACAGTAGCAGCGGATCTCAGGCTGTATAGATATTGTGTGCCAAAAAAAAGCAACGCCTAGGGCACGAACGTAGTACACCGGATACACTCAGCATACTCAACCAATATTATGTAGATTTTTCATTTGTAGACGTACTTGATTTAACCTCCCTCTTTATCAGAAGCATTCTTCCCCCCTTTCTCTTCTGCTATTCTCCGCTCTCTTCTTCTCTTGACGTCCCAGTTATACACCCTAGCCATGTTCACCTCCATCATTGTGAGCTGTTCTCGTAGAAATTCGAGATCTTCTGTCAAACTTGCTACGTTTACTTCAGCTGCTTCCAGTTTCGAGCGCAAAAGTTGTATTGCAGCGGGTAGTTTGTATGAAAGCATCACGTTCGCCTGAAGCGAATTTGAAGCTGCGAATGATAGGAGCAGATAGAGCACTTACGCCTAGCCATAGATAGACGGTATCCGTATCCTCAAGTTCAGCTTCTGCGAACAGAGTGTCGTTAAGTTCGAACGTAGTTTTTAGGGGCCGGGACGCTGAGGTTGGCCCTTCCTCTTCAAGATCATCTTCAAGATCATCTCCGGATTGCGAACTCCGGCCTTCCTGACCACAGATGTTCACAATTAGCTTGTTAGTGCGATGGGAACAGGTAGCATGACGGACTCGTCTCTCCTGAAGATATTCTACCATGAGCAATGTTTTCTTGATGTCAGGAATCTTCTCTTCTAAGCTGAGCCGTCGTTGAGTCAAATTGGAATCCATATAGCGATACTTTCTGTTCAATAACCAATCAGCAGTGTCGATCGTGCAGATAGTAGCAGGTTTAGAAATACGAAAGACGCGTACGATATAGCATCTTGAATGGCTTTGAGAGGTCCCTCGACCTGCGCATCTGCGCCTCCGAGATACTTCTCGACGTCTTCCTAGGTAGTAGTGAATAAGCCAACGCTAAAGGCTTCATGATTACATGCATACAATGAATGGCGCTTTAGGTATTCCCCTTGCGCCTCGTTCTTCGCTGAGAACAGAAGAAGAGGTCATTTTATAGGCAGTCGATAGCGTCCGACTAAAAGTGTGTTCGGATAATGCCGAGAGGGCTTTCAAAATTTTGATCTCACAATTTTTTCAAATTTTAATTCTTCTTCCATGTCACGTCTCATAGTCAAAAACTTGCCTTCCTATGTCACCACTGCTCGCCTTCAGCAACATTTCGACCAGAAGGGTGCTCCTGCAGGTACCCTCACGGACGTCAAAGTCGCCTTCAAAAATGATGGTACTTCTCGTCGGTTCGGATTTGTTGGGTATAAAACCAACGAAGAAGCCCTCAAGGCGAAAGAGTGGTTTGACAGAACATTCATAGACTCTACTAGAATCAGTGTGAATGTTGTCGATGTGAGCTCTGCTACTCTCGTTTGCTGCGGCGTTATTGACTGGAGCTTGGAGTCAATAGGGTGTCAAGGATGCCCCAAAGCCTAGACCGAATAAACGGCCGCGTCTTGACACTGCGGATGTATCTGAAAAGTCGAAGAACATAGTTTCCGAGCCTGAAGCAAAACTTGAAAAGCCAAAAAAAGATTCTCAATTGGGTGAATTCCTCGACGTTATGCACACGAAAAAGGGCCCTTCATGGGCAAATGAAGACCAACCTGAGGCATCTACCAGCTCAACAACAATAGACAGTTCGTTGCCAATGATCGTGGACAAGTCCGTAACGGAGGAGGGCATATCTGACTTGGAGTGGATGCGGCAGAGGATGACAGAGAAAACTGAGATAGTCGACAAAACATATCACCAATCGGATGATGAAGATAATTCACAGAAAATTGAAGAACTAGTTCGTGGATATAAGGCTTTCAATCTGACATTTCGCGCTAATAAAGGATCAGCCAGAGTCGTCGATGGAACAACATAAAGGGCCCCAAGACCCAACAAAAGAAGCCATACTTCAGACTTCCAGATTATTCGTGCGCAACCTTGCGTTTTCATGTACGGATTCGGACCTTTCAACGCTCTTTAGTAAATTTGGAGAATTATCTCAGGTATGTGCATCGTTCACTTGCCCAGCTCTGTACAAACGATGTTCCTCCCTGTGTTGTGATCTGTTTCGTTTTGAGAAAGCTAACGCATTTTCTTTGTATAGGTGAACAAACTTTCTATCCTCTTGCTTGATGATCTTATAGTATAGGGACATCAGACCTTTGAGCATGTTGATCCTTTCTGGAAATCCGATAGTAGAAATTTTTTCTGACATTCTTATCCTTCACTTCGCGTTATCGAAAATACTGACTACCCATTTCTTTAGGTGATTATCAAGTCCTTCGATTTTTACAGGATGATACCTAGTATAGGGACATCAGACCTTCGGGCATGTTGATCCTTTTGTGGAAATCCGATAGTAGAATAATCTCTGACCTTCTCATTCGCTTTTTTTATCTTTCACGAATTTCGCTGACCAATTTGCATTTTTCTCCAGGTGATTAAGATTGTCTTGTTCTTCTTGGGATGAATATCTATATAGGGACATCAGACCTTCGGGCATGTTGATCCTTTTGTGGAAATCCGATAGTAGAATGATTTCTGACCTTACTATTCGCTTTTTGATCTTTCACGAATTTCGCTGACCACATGCACTCTGTTCTAGGTGATTATCAGGGTTTCTCGTTCCTCCTGGAATGAATATCTGTATAGGGACATCAGACCTCTAGGGGATGTTGACCTTGTTGTGGAAATCCGATAGTAGAACTATTTTCTGAACTCCTTTTTCAATTGAACTTACAATGCGATTGCTTATATGTTTTTGTTGGATTTCAGGTTCACATACCTGTCGATCCATCGACACGACAACCCAAGGGCCTTGCTTATGTGACATTTGCCAAAGCTACAGATGCTCTAACAGCGTACGAAGTTCTTGACAAGACGTCCTTCCAAGGTCGATTGGTGCATATTCTTCCAGCAGTCAACCGGAAAGGCAAATTTGAAGTTGAGGAAGGGGAAGGTGCAAAGCGAAGTGTGAATGATGACAAGAACGCCAAACGCAAAGCCACCGCAGGGAAAGAATTTAATTGGAGTATGCTATACATGAACGTATGTGATTCTGTATATTCATCTTCATACTTTCTTATGATAGTGTCACAGAGCGATGCAGTGGCTTCGTCCATTGCTGACCGGATGAACATATCCAAAGCCGACATACTCAACCCTGATTCTGGAGATCCAACTTCATCGACTAATCCTGCTGTCAAGCTTGCTCTTGCAGAGACACACATCATCAACGAAACGAAGGCTTATCTTGAATCAAACGGCGTCGTTCTTTCCTCGTTCTCGTCGCCAGGGACCGCTCGGTCAGGTACCGCGATTCTAGTCAAGAACATCCCTTATGGAACATCTGATATTCAGATACGGGAGCTATTCGAGCCTCACGGCACTGTGTCCCGCGTGTTGGTACCTCCAGCCGGTACCATCGCGGTGGTTGATTTTGAGAAACCAGATGAAGCTAGTCGAGGCTTTAGAGCTGTAGCTTATCGACGTTTAGGCAATTCCGTGGTTTACCTGGAAAAAGCTCCTGTCGGTGTTTTCACCGATGCCCCTCCATCAACTTCCTCTGTCTACTCTGCAACTCCTGGAGCCATGGCTGCCCATGCTGTGAGAATTCCAGAGCAGGTTGCTCAAGCAGCGAATGAAGATGACCAAGCACCCTCATTATCTGCTGGTACCACCCTGTTCGTCAAAAACCTAGCCTTCTCTACTACTACGGAGAGATTGAACCAAATGTTCCGGAACCTCCCATCGTTCGCTTTTGCACGTGTGCAGATGAAGCCAGATCCCAAGAAGCCCGATGGAAAGTTAAGTATGGGATATGGGTTCATTGGGTTCAAGGATGTCGAAGGTGCACGGAAGGCTATGAAAAGTATGCAGGGATTCGTCCTTGATGGCCATGCGTTACATATTAAATTCGCTGGGCGCGGTACTGATGAGGACGCCGATAAAGGAAAAGATGGTGTAGGTTCGAAGAGTCGGACTACCAAGATGATCGTAAAGAACGTTCCGTTCGAGGCGACGAAGAAGGATATTCGGGAATTGTTTGGGTCTCATGGACAACTCAAATCCCTCCGTGTACCGAAGAAATTCGATTCGCGGACGCGCGGATTTGCGTTCCTCGATTTTGTTTCGAGGCATGAAGCAGAGAATGCATATGCCGCACTCCGTCATACCCATTTGCTAGGCAGGCATCTAGTCCTCGAGTGGGCGGAAGAGGCAGAGGAAGATTTAGAGACGTTACGGAAGAAGGCTGGTGTTGGTTTTGGCGCGGGTAGGGAGATGCCTGGCAGGAAAAGAAAATTAGACATGAATGTTGCTGGTGAGGATGAAGACGATATGGACGAATGAAGTGCTCAAGATATCATGAATTAATAGGCTCACTCTTGCACACGATGAACGGCCATTTCAGCCTGTCAGCCATACAATGTTATTAATCTTGGATCAACCAATCTTGAGACTAGATATCTCTAATTATTGGCTTTATGTCGTATTTCTCCCCAAATTCGTACTGCAATATTTTTCATCGCCGCTTGCCACACATTTCCTGGTTCAGTGTCCTTTGCACTGCACCTAGCACTCAGAGCGTACGGTACTCCGTTCTCCCCTCCTCTGCTCACATTCATGACTAGCGGAAGCTCCCCAACTACTCCCATCCTCATTGCCTGAACATCCTTGGCAAACATGTTCTCTTCGTCGTTTGGGTTTGCACCAAAGAGATAATGTCGTTCGGTACAGTTTGGACAAATGAAATACGCATTGTTGATAACGAGACCGGTGAGAGGTATGTCAAGCTTGCGGAACATGGCGACGCCTCTACGGACATCTGAAAGGGAAAGAATGTCGGGGGTTGTGATTATTATGGTACCTAGCCAAATAGAATATTATATAGGCCATGATTAACACAGCACGGGAATTTTTTGCTTACTATCCACATCAACCAGCTGGCCAACACTAAGTGGAATATCTCCTGTTCCCGGGGGTAGGTCGACAACCAGGACATCCAGACCTGAGGAAGCACCCTGAGATACACCGGCGGACCAGTCGGTTTGAAATAAAAGTTGTTGAACGGCTTTTTGTACCATCAGACCACGCCATACGACCGGTGTATCTTCGTTCGTTGGTGGTTCAGAGTCTGTTCTAGGCGTTGACGGTGAAGGGGGCAGTAGATATGACATCGACATAGTCGGAATACCATGATTCGTGATTGGGATCAAGGCACCATCTGTAGAAAACAATGAACGGAAAAAATCAGCGAGTTATGTTTTAGGGACTGACCGGGCGTCAAGTCAGGCTCTTCAACGCCTTTTAAGCCCATAAGTGTCGGTATGGAAGGACCGAATATATCGAGATCTAGGATTCCTACCCGTAGACGTTGTGGGAGCAGTGATAATGATACAGCCAGGTTGGCTAGGCAAGTAAAATGAAGAACTTTCATTTAGTTGGTCGAGTAAGTTCACATACTAGCAAACGTGCTCTTTCCAACACCACCCTTACAGCTAGAGACCAGTACAACATGTTTAACATTGGGAATCCTGCGCTTTGAAGGCAAGCCACCGGTAATGGGACCTCTGCGGGGAACTTGGGGAGGTATACGAGTGTTATTTGAAGGAAGACCCTAGTAGAACTAGATGGTGAGAAGGTGAACATCCTCAGAATGCCCGCATCAGGGGGGACATATTGTTGGCTCACTAAAGGGTTTTCATGGCTCTTGGGTAGAGACGCCGTGAATATACTTCGCCTCCATGAGTGTGATCGTAACATGAGCGATTGCCGCAGCGTAAATTGACTCATCGTGTCAAATAACTGATCGTGTGAAATTGTACTTGGCTCACGCGCGCGTACGATTGCTTTCTTTCTACTTACCATCATCTTCATGCGAGAATCGACCCGGTCTCATCATGTTGAGAACCTCAAAGCATTGAGCACGTTCTATGATCTCAGAACTTTTCGTTATCACGATTACAGACCGGCTGTCAACCTACCAGAAATCATCCAACTAGCTCGGCTGGCATGGTCCAACACAAAGAATATCGCCCCCGCCCTTAGAGATAGCAGAAACGGAAAGAAACGCGCTCAACCGTCCTCATTCGGCTCATTTCCCCCTTCAAATAAACGTCTGAAAACTTCAGAGGGCGCTGTCGCTCGTACTAACCCCTGTCCGGCGTCGATGGAATATCCTCCGAATTTGTCTGACTCTCACTTCGCTCGCATCCCTCCAGACAAAGACATCAAACTCGTATCCGCATTTCATCATGTGATAGAGATTGAATATTCAAATGAGATACCAGCAGACGGAGTCCTAACTCAGTTCTCTACATTGGACACATGGCAGGCAGAAGAAGACTGGTTTCGAACAGAGTTGTCAAATAGCAGTGCAGGGCATTCCGAACCGCTCTCTCTGGACCTGGGTGAAGTCACATTAGCCAAAATTGATAGTCGGTATGTTGTGACTTCGGAATCGTTATGGTTGGCCCTGGTGCCAGTGTGCAATCCCGAGAATATGGACCCGGAATCTTTTGACTTTGCGTATCCAAATGTAGTAGACCTCGTCAGTTGCCTCTCGCTGCTCGCGCTCCAGGAAAGATTTGTAACCGATGCACGTCTGAAGCTTATCATCATCCCAGGTGACGGAAACAGCGGACCATCATTTCGACTCCATATCGAACTTTCTGTGTCATTTGTAACACCTACTATATTTGAGGCCGGTGGTTCCTTGAAGAAAATGGGAAAGCTAACGGAAATCGATGATGCACAACGTCGCGTACTTTTATTCGCCTTTCCTCCAAGCCCAACTCCACCGTCGTTTGAGGGTGTTGTGAACATTCCCTTTTACTATTCCATTCTAGGTCCGGCCCCACCTCTGGTATCTATCGTTGCTGATAGATCCATGCAACCTGAACGCCTCAACCCTATCCTTCTTCCTTTCCAGCGACGTACCGTTGGGTGGCTTTTGGACCGAGAAGGAATGACTGTTTCGAACGATGGCACAATAGTCCCCAAAAGTAAAGCATCTGGATTCACCTTTTGGCAAGTCGTAGAGATGAACGGCGAAGAGTGGTTTTTCCATCCCTTGTCGGGTGTCCTTCGTCCCAATTCGCCGTTTGCGGAAGAAGATTATGATGTTCCTTCTGGTGGCATCCTAGCAGAAGAACCGGGACTCGGGAAGACAATTGAAACGATCTCACTTATCCTGCTCAACCCCGCACTGCCACGCTTCAATCCCTCTCTCACGCGCTTAAACGTAGAGGCCAATATAATTGTGAAGGCAATCAGGGTGCGTACATGTCAACTATAGAAGTATGGTAATCTGAAGCTAACGATCACAACTTGATCAAACCTCATTGTAGTCGACATTGATTGTCACACCTGCCAACCTCGCAAGCCAGTGGTCTGACGAACTGCAAGTCCATGCTCCTACCCTAAAGGTCTTGGTATACGATGGTTGGGCGAACGTCAAGGTTCCCGTCAGCGACACCCAAATCGAGGAAGAACGGAAACAGGCTCAACAAAAGACCAAGAAGAAAGCTGCGAAGGCTGGCACGAAAGCCGAGGCACAGGCGAACATAAATAAGACAGGGAAGGCAGCTGCAGCTGTTGATACCACGGCTGTGGATGATGTCGAAGAAGAAGAGATTGTAGACTGGTGCTCCTACGTGCACACATTTGACGTCGTGATTACAACATATACGGTGCTTCAGAGTGATTTGAATGTTGCTCGTGCACCTCCCAAACGCCCTCGCCGCGACGGAGTCGTCTATGCGAACGTCGCGAGACCAAGGTCGCCGCTCATCCTGGTCGAATGGGCTCGGGTGGTGATGGATGAAGTTCAGATGGCTGGTGGTGGGAAGACTGAGTGAGTTGTTCAATCCTATCGTTCTTGCGAATGTTTATGGTGCTACAAGGGACATGGTGTCTTTGATTCCTCGCCGCTCCTCACTAGCCGTATCCGGAACTCCCGCTCGCGCGCAAGTTTCTGACTTGTCACACGTCCTCAAGTACGTAGTTTAAGTTATTTATCTCCTCCGATAACTCCTTGATGACAATCTTCGTAGGTTCTTGCGCTTTGACATAGAATCTTCCCGTCTATGGAAGCGACTTCTGCTTCCAGGTTTTGCCGGCGAATTTTACAACCTGTTCAAATACTATTCTGTTCGGTGGGTCATTGTTGTCATCTTTCCATCTTTCAGGCGTCTGTTTCCTTAAATAGGGTTTCAGAACCATGAAATCCCAGGTTTCGCACGAATTGACGATCCCTCGGCAGACTAGGTATCTGGTCAGCATAGACATGGGCAGAGTCGAACGTTTAGTATGTGACCATACTGCTGACATATAGTGACATCTTATTGTCAAATTTGTTAGGTTTATGATCAGTCTTTCGAGACTATCCTCAATGACCTTGGACTCGATGCTCGAGGGGTTGCTGCTTCAGAAGGATGGGAAGTCGACGGTACTCTCCTTAGATCATCTATACGTCGTCTTCGTGGAATCTGTACTCATCCCCAGGTTGGTTTTCATCGCACTTCAACTCTGCCGTCTTCTCAGCCGTTGTTTAGGTGGGGCAACTAGTAGGGCAAAATGAGCGCATTTATAAGCCTGGTGCTTTAAAAACCATGGCAGATGTGCTACAAGTCAGTATCCTGTTTACCATTACTTCTCACACTGATTCTGACTTTTTATTCTAGAATATGAAAGACCAGAACTGGCGCAATCTTATTGAACACTGGAAAACCAAGGTTGACCGCCTTCCTTTGTTTCTTGTTCTTTTGATCTTCAACTCATAAACTTTGCAGATCCAAGCTATGATCAGGATTGCTCAGCTCAAGCAACTCGACATCCAAATTAAAAATCGTTTCCAATCAGTTCTTGAAATTCTGCTCGCAGCTGAGAAGGAGGCCGAACGGATGATTGCCGAGATCGAGAGAATGATCGCCGAACATCACAACAAGGGAGAAGCGCTCAAACGGGAAGCTGCTGAACAACGCGCATTACGAGGGAGATCCTTCACCAAGGGTAAAGGGAAACAGAGAGAAGAATTAACACTCGAGGAAGACGATTTAGACGAGGAAGACGACGACGACGACGACGACGAAGATAATGGTCTTCCAAAAACACCAGCCGGTAAGGACCACAGGGACAAGCGAAGCGCCCTCAAACATCGTCTTCGTGAAGCCAGCATCCAATTCCATCGAGTGAAGTTCCTTCAGGGTGATGTCTATCATAACTTAGGAGAGACGTACTCTGCCCAAGAAAATAGCGCGTACGCCACTGCTGAAGCTGTTCGTCGGAACCTTCTCAAAAGTATGTCTTTATTCTACCCGTCTCCCGTATCTCACTACTCACCTTCTAATCTAGCGACTGGACAAGATGCTAAGGACGGAATGGATCAGTTGCACCTCGACATCATTGGTGGTAAAGCAGGTGTGAGCAAGAGAGACTTGTTAATTCCTGTACCGTACCTCGAACAAGGTGGCATAAGGTCTGCTGCTTCGGTGAGTAGAGTATTGCATCACTGTTCATCGGGTTATTCATTCTCTAGCGTAGATAGAGGAACTGCACGAAATAATTGAAAATGTTCTGAACGAGCAGACTGAATTGATGTGGGAATGGCGAAGCAAGATCCATTCGCTCCTCACCCAGAATTTGAACTCCGGAGAAGATGATGCTGACGGTCAAGAGTACCAGCGCACGCTAGATAATCAAGGAGAAGCTGAAACATTTCTGCAAGCATATGCTGCACTTCTTGCTGATCGCCGTGAAGCCTTGACCAGTGAACGGACACTTCTGGCCGCTCACGATGCAAGGTAAGCTCGAATCCATAATCCTTCCAGCTGGGAGTTGAAGATAATATAGGGAGGTGAAACAACGGAAAACACAAGCTGCTATGAAAGCTGTCGCCCATGATAAATTGGATATTCCTGCTGACGTCGAGATTCAGCCTGAACATGAAGTCCTCTATAAGCAGCTTTTCGAAATGCCCAAAAACTTACTCTCAAATCTGAAAGGTCGTGCTGTCAGAAGTGTCAGTGACGTGAAGCTTTAAACTTTCGCAAAAATCTAAATTATTATGTAGATCCTCGTCGACCTGACTGCGGCTCATGCGCGAACGGGAAAGAATGATCCCGAAAAGATTCTACTTGCCACCGCTGTCGCAGACTTGCGTAAACTGATAAGCTCTCAACGTCAGTGCGACAATTCTTTTCTATATTATTTTTCCTATAACAGTGTTCTCAGAAACACTCATGGACAAAGCTAGCGCCGATCTTGCACTCTTCCGGAAAGCTTTCAATCAACGCATTGTATACTTCCGTCAATTGCAGGAAATATCCGATTCTGTTGCTGAAGTTGAATTCGAAGGAATAAGGGAAGATGCATTGGATGACTCAGAGAAAGAAAGGAAAGAAATGGAAGCCAAGATCGTTGCCACGCGGGCTCATCAGCGATATCTCGACCATCTTGTGAAAAGCAACGAAGAGGATGAATTGGATGAGGACGACAAGTGTTGCATCCTGTGCCGGTGCGACTTTGAGAGAGGTTTCATTACCACTTGGTAAAGTGATCTTCTCTATTGTGTCGAACTGGTCTATTGATGCCCTATCTTTAATAGTGCTCACATCTTCTGTGAAGGTTGCCTGAAAGAATGGATGGGCAGAAAGGATGGGAAGAATTGTCCTGTTTGTCGGTAAGCAAAACTAAGCGGGTTCTTCGGCGTAGGTCAACTCCTCATTTTTCGACAAAGTGTCGTGATCGATATGGAAAACTTGCAACGCTTCAGGCTGTTTGAACCACAACAGCCGGCAGGCCCAAACCCAATTGTCAATGGTGAACTTGTACCGACTTCTCATCGGAAGATTGATTACAACATGATCGGTACGTTTTTTTTCATCAGTTGTGTCCAGGTCCTTCAATGCGGTCCATGCTGTATAGATACTACGGTTTTTGAGACCATCCAATCAATGGAAGCCATCGGCGATTACGGAAGCAAAATTCAAACACTTGTTCGACATCTCATGTACTTGGAACAAACTGATTCAGGTTCAAAGAGTATTGTATTCTCTGCCTGGGCTGATTCCTTGACGAGTGAGAACACATCACTCTACGTATAACCCCCATAAATGATGCTCTGCTTCCAGTCGTTGAACGTGCTTTGCGCAATAACGGTGGATTAGATTATCCATCCAATTCTGATGAACCATTCTGAGCTAGGAAATATCAGGTATTCAATCCATTCGAATAGATCGTGGAACAAAGGGAGAAGGCCCCGTGAAGAAATTCAAGTCGAAGCCAGAGATATCCGTACTCCTTCTTCATGGGTTCGTACACAAGTGCTTCGAGGCTTTCACCGGTCGCTTAGTCTGGTTCCCTAGTGAACGTGAAAATGCTGGTCTCAATGTCACTTGCGCCTCTCGAGTTTTCCTTTTGGAGAGCGTGGTCCATCACGGGTTCGAAATACAAGGTATATCAGAGCAGTATTGGTTTCTCCGCTTTGTGTTAACAATATCTTGTCAGCGATCGCTCGAATCGACCGTATGGGCCAAACTCGATCTACAGAAGGTGCGTGTCTTCCAAAATTATCACCATTGCGGCTCACCTACATGTCGTCTTCCAGTATATTGCTATTACGCGGAAGGTATTTTTTCCCTTGACTTGCCCTTTGTGCAGCTGACAAGGATCTTTTTAGACACTGTTGAACGTAATATCCTTGACCTAGCCGCTCGGCAAGGACTTTCTCTATACACAAAGGGAAACTCTGCTGGGACTCTCAACGTCTCGCCTTTTGCAAATGAAAAACAGGCTATCGAGTCGCCTGCTAAGAAGAGTTCTAAGGCTGTGAAGGGCGACTTCATCTCCAAGTCAGTGTATTATACAATATCTTTCTACGATCTAATGTCAGTTGTCAATGTACAGGCTTGACGACATGTTAGCGGTCCTCTTCCCACATATGTTTGAAGATTTAGAATATCTTCTTCCACCTGAGGACATCTTCATGTCCGACGTGACAAATACTCATGTTGATGCACATAATGTTGGTGATGCGTCTGGCGCAGTGAAAGGGAAAGGCAAGGCTCGCGCAGTGCAGGAAAATGCAGTAGCAGGCCCATCGAGACTGAGGCGCTGAGGATGTGTTGAGATTTGTCGTTAGCTTGCTTTAGTCCTCAATCATGATATCTATTCTTAAGCTTGAAGGGAAGATAACAAATACTTAAGATAACAAATATTCGTCTCCGGTGCGTCTGCCGAACGCTTGCAAGAACTACTATCTGAGTCTCTATCCAAATGCCTGTCGTACCACCTGGAAGCACTGTACTCGTCACTGGTGCCAACGGGTTTATCGCTACATGGATAGTCCGGAACCTGTTGGAGAAGGGATACAACGTTAGAGGAACAGTTCGATCGGTAGACAAAGGGATACCATTACAGAAAATCTTCGAGAAATATGAAGATAAGTTCAAGTTTGTAGTGGTACCGGATATCACAAAGGTAGGTATCATTCTGAACACCAGTTACAATACTCATTATCACACCTAGGAAGGCGCATTCGATGATGCCGTGAAAGGCGTAGACGCTATTGCACATACAGCTTCACCAGTCAATTTCAGTACAGTAGATCCTCAAGGTTCTTCTTTTTCTTATAATGTACATGCCCTATCGCTCACCACTCATATTCATAGATATCATCCAGCCCGCTGTTCGAGGTACTAAGAGCATTTTGCGAAGTGCACTCCAGAATGGATCCAACGTCCAACGGGTCATCTTCACTTCTTCTACTGCAGCAGTCCTAGAGGTCGACCCAGAACCTAGAACGTTTTCAGAGGATGATTGGAATGATCTTTCTGTGGCGGAGGTTGAACGCTATGGCAAGGGTGTGCCGCCAGTCACTGGTTATAGAGCGAGTAAGACGTTGGCTGAACGAGGTGTGCGATGTGATATCTTGTTTATCGAAGTATTTGACATTGTGAAACCTTTAGCTGCATGGAAATTTGTCGAAGAAAACAAAGCTAATATCAAGTGGGACCTAGTGGTTATAAACCCTCCATTCGTATGTCTCCTTTCTACAATTTGCTCCTCTCATACGCAAGCCTTCACTTTTAGGTGTTCGGACCCATCACACACAACGTCCCTACACTATCTGCACTCAATATGTCGGCTGCACAATTTCACAGCATCGTCGTAGGCCATTCAGATGCAGGTGGAAAGACACCACAAGAGTTGCGAAATACTGGGAACTGTTGGATTGATGTGCGTGATTTAGCGGAGGCCGAAGCACTGGCCTTGCAAAAGGATAGTGTGGCAAACGAAAGGGTTATTGTCTGCGCCGGGGCATTTGTATGGCAGGAATGGCGTAAGTTCCACTGAAATCTTGTGTTCCGTGTTGCTGACTGAAATAATTTGCAGTCGACGTAGCCAACTCCCTTGGGCCTACCTTCCTGTCTTCCCACCCTGACCTTCCGAAAGGCGTTCCTATATCCAGTTCAGATCCGGGAATTGTCCATCAAATCCAGTACAATACATCAAAGGCTGAACGACTTTTGGGCATTAAGTATCGCACAAAAGAAGATTTGGTCAAGGACACCTTTACCGATTACGAATCTCGTGGATGGTAGATACTAGGTAGGTGTTATTTTGCAGTTTCGGATTTCCTTGTTGTACGATTTTCAGATGAGGCATAGATACAAATGCCAGTGTGGAATAGACTCTAGCTTGGACTTGACGATGCCTTGTACCATCTACCATCATTGCCTTTGATTGCTGGTTGGCGCTTAATGCAAGCGTTAACATTTACCGTTGATGATCCAAATCCAACATATTCTCCTCCGTGTTCCGTCGTCTTTCCTATCGCTTACCTGCTCCACCTGTACTTGTACGGCTTTTCTCCATGGTTATACTCCACATCACATGCTTCACCTATCGGAGGTCAGGCATTTACAATTTTATTGTGGAGCTTTGAGACGTTGAGCGTTTGATGGTTGTATAGCGGTGAGTGACTGGCTGTAAGTGGTCGCTACAGGTCGTGGTACTTCGTGATCCCTTGCCACTGTTCGTGATCCCTCCAGCTCGCTGAGAATCTATCTCAAATGCGCGTTCGGATGCGATATACGGTCGCTGTATGGAAAGTATGCTGCTGTGGTGGATCAAGCACAAATGGAAAGCTTCATACCGCCTATGAACGTGGAAGAAAGAGTACATGGGAGTGTAAGTGGGGTATATACTCCGTGCTCCAACCTGGCTCGTTGATTTATACAATCCCGTTCGAATTCATTTCATTTCTTCGCTACTACCACTACCTCCACTCACTTTCATTCTCTTCCGCACCTAAAGAAGTTTTTGAGCTTCTAGGACTTTCCAGACTTCCGATAGTGCCCGCGCCGAAAACCAACGAGAGGTCAAAATAAGCTGAAAAGCACGCGATGATCACCGCTTTCTCAACGTTGCGCGTCGTTCTTGCATTCGCTGCTGTGTCGTTATCAGCGGCAGCAGCAGTTGCTCAGGGTAGTTCGGAGTCGGAGTCAGTGTAAGCTGAATTTTTCCTTCTTGCCATGATTTTTCCCTTTCCAAACTTGACCCATCCCTTGCAGAACAAGCGCACCTCCACCCGTTCTCGTCACTGCCACCTCTGTTGCGGTTGTCACTGCAGTGCAGACGTCGTTCACCATAGTACCAGGTTCATCTATCACGTCCACCGCTTTGGTCACTGCTACTTTGCATCAGCCTGAGTCTTCCGAGGCGAATAGTGTATCGACACTAACGACAATCATTTCGAGTGCCACCAGATTCAATGCGAATAGCACTGTTGTCCCATCCTCCACTGTCTCTCTGTCTGTCGGCTCCGGTGCGAATAAAGGAGTATTTCCGACAACGTCAGAGGCTGCAGTCACTCTCACATCCAGCGAAACGAATACCACCGCGCCAGCTGCGCCAGGCTCTGCCTTGGGTGCAACTAGTAATAACGGTGCTATGGTGGTCTATGGAAGTGTTCCATGCTTGAGCGTCTTGATGATCATTTCATACACACTACTCGGCTCTATGATAGGGCTATGAACAGCTCTAGACTATAGGGCCTCCTCTAACACGATAGCGAAATGACCAAACTGCTTGCTTGAAGTACCTGAGAAGGCGACACGATGGCGCTTGCTCGCCGATTCATCCTTACACCATCTAGTCAACGTCTGGCTTTATTTTCCCATTCTCATTTTGCTCGTTCTGCTCATCACATCTTGTTTTGTTTTCCATGGTTTTCCGCTGTTACGCTTGTACGCTCACTCACTTACACTCATCGTTCTCTTTGTTATTTCCTTCGTAATTCCCTTTGGATGATACTAGCAAGATTCTAGTCTTTTCCATAATTGTCTATATTTGTCTTCTAGTCCTAGCTATTGTCACTGCATACTTGTTTGACGTTCGGCCGTTGGGGTGGATTCAAAACTCGCGTGTTTGTACTCGGTATAGCTCCGGCAAAGTACATATTGCAGTGTTCAACGAGCTGTGCTAGAATCTGAAGTCAGCGGTGGTTACTGATGGCAGTGAAATCAAATATTGATCCGCCGCTTTCTTTCCTTCTACGACTACAGAGCTGGTCTCTGCTCCCTTTCGATAATGCTAACATTTCTGCACGTAACACTCGCATCGTCGCTGCTTAGTCTGGCTGCCTTAGCCTTCCCTGTGGATCTCACGTCGCTTCATAGTCTTTCACAGAATGCGACACCGCCAAACCTTTTCACGAGAGATGGTAGAGATGGAGCTCATCAACACGCAGACAAACACCCTTTTGCCATTGCCGGATACATATATACAGACGAGGTAAGTGCTCAACTATCCTTTGATGCTTGACTGACCAACGTGTGCATTTTAGCTCAGAGCAAAGGAGTTCAATCAACACTATGAACTCACTACGTTCCCAGCGAGAGAACATAGTATGTTGGACACTGGTTCTGATTTTCCTCTCGGAGGTGGCGCATATCTTGAACCCGTGCCTTGGTCAAAGCAGATCAAAGGTGTTTGGGAGGTGAGATGATTTTGTTTTGAATTTATATCTGTGTTACTGACGATCGCCCGAATGATACAGTGTGTTGTGGCTATTGGCAAAGAGAATTTAATAAATTCTCCACGGGTACAAAGTCACATCTCTGGGTCTTCTCTAGCGTTGAAGCTGAGTGTTGCGTTGACTAGGTATTAATTCCGTCAGGTTATCAAAAACGTATCGGCGAATATCTGCCGACCAGAAACCTTCCTACGGGATATCCTCTTCTTTTTGGTAGATACCCTAAGGAGCGTCATCAATATGGCAGTAGACTTTTCATGAAAATTCCGTATCAATATCTCGTTCAATCTCAAAGGTATCCGAATATACCATACGCGCAGAGAAACTCCCTCAATCTCCGAGTAATTTGTGCTGAGATGGGTAAGATTCTAAACGCAGACGATGATCTGGACTTACTGTTTGTATCAACAGGCACAGTAACTGCCAGTCTTCCAATCATACAATGGCAAACTTGGAAAATCGATGGTTGGAAGAAAAACATGGTTGTTTGAAGTCGAGTAGAGGTCTCCGGATCACACATGACGGTCGGTTCGAAAGTAATCTGTACTGCTCAGAAATATATCTTTTGGGACGAATGTAATAAATTCACAGTTGCAAGTTGAACCATCAGATCCTTGCTAACCATTCACCAACAACATCCCACCACTTTTCCGTCTCGTCCACCATCGGCAAATGGCCTGCACCCTCTATTACCTTCAGTTCGATTGCCTCTCCGCCAGCCGGTCCCCGTTTCGTGTTCCACGCGTCCCTCAATTTACCCATTCCACTCGGCACTTTCCCTCCTCCATCAAGGCTTCCGGCAATGAGTAATATCTTGGGCTCTGCAAAGCCAACAGCATCGAGAAGAGATCGATTCATCCCTATACCAGCGAGCAAGTCGTAATCTTGTAACGCAGAGGCTCCGAGGATAAATCCGTCCAGTGGAGTAGATGTGATTTGTGCATGAAGGATTTCAGAGCGAGGTCGACGTCCATATATAGAGCTAACGTCTGTAGATGAAGGGGAAGCTAAGGTCTGCCCAGGCGGGAACATCTCCGTTGAACATCTACTTGGTGCGGGGAACCATCTCGGCACCGTAATGTCTGCCAACTTGCTCATTCCAGCCTCACCACCTCCATTCGTTTTCACAAATTCGATCCTCTCGCTCCAAGCAACTGCATTTCCCTCTGGAGTTCGTGGGCCTGTATCGCATGATACGACTGCTTTCGCAAGGGAAGGGTACAACGCTGCGAACGCGAGTACAGCAGCGCCTCCTTGAGATACACCGATTACCGCATGAACTTTGGGCTCAGAGACGAGTGTACTTTGTACAGAAGAAGATGAAGGGAGAATGAGTGTAGATATGAGGTACGCAATATCAGACGCAAGGATAGGAATTGTGCATTGCAGTCCATTTTGATTTGGGCTAGACGGAAATGAAGATTTGCCATGACCTCGCTGATCGTGAAGCAAAACATTGAACGTCTTGTATTTCCCTAAGAATAATTCATCGGGGAGCATCCCTTCTTTTCCAAGAGTTTTCACTTCCTTCGCTCTGTAAGACTGCGGAGCTAGCATCTTTGCTAGAGCCCATTCCCACATTCCGGTATTGGTTAGAAGAGAGTTTGCACAAACGATCCAGGGTGCATCAGGTTCTGTAACATGTGTTTCGGCATAAAGAAAATGACCTTCTTCGAATACTCCATTGGCCGGGTCTACGGGTAAAGGCACCTTGAAAGTGGACTTGGTTGCAGGCCAAGGTGGAGGACAATCTGCCATCCCAGCAACATCGAGAGACACGAGGAAGCGAGATACCATGTTATAAGAGGCGACGACTGCAGCAGATTCAACGAGAAGATCTTGTGTCAAAGATTCTTTATCATCAGAGTCAAAATCTATAGAACCACGAAGTGCATCCGCCAAAGAAATGGTGACCTCTGGTGGGACTTTGACAGTAGAAGTAGAGTGATGGGCGAAAGCTAAAGCGGTAAGTTGTAGGGGAGATAGTATCGCCGTCCCGGGGGTTGGGAGAGACGATGTATCTCGGATGATATAGAGCTGTTCCGTCGTCAGTCCAGCATCTCTTGCGACATGTTCGTGGTGTATCCATTCGAATGCAGCGTGGTTGATTGCTGCTACACGCAAGATCTATACCGGCGTGTTCATTTGTAATGCTATCGAGAACAAGCACTACATACCATCAGCTCTCTGATATCAGCACTCAGCTTTCCTTTCGTTCTCACTGCCCCTAGAAGGCTATTCCATCCTTCTGCAACAGGGGGAACATGCAGTAAAGTGCCATCGAGTGGTGTTAATCCCCTTGCTCCTCGACGTTCTCGTATCTTATCAGCAATGGCAGATGTTTTCACTAATGGGTACCGCCCAGGCACAAGACGCGAAGTTGGCATTGAGACGTAGTGTGTAAGATGAGAGGCAGGATGAGAGGTTACATAGTCTTTGGGATACTTATAAAATATCGCGACTGCTGATTGTGGGAAAGAATAAGCCCCTGAGAGGTTCGCCCTTGTTGTTTTCAGTATTGTAATATAAGTCATGGATCATACCATACTGCTAGCATTGGCTTTTAGTATACTGTTCAATTCCTCCCTCTTCTGGCATTTCTCAAACGCAAAACTCTTCGCAAGACTCATGAGTTCCTTATCGGCCATTCCGACGAACATCTCCGCCCATTCCTTCACCATAAACTCGGCCACCAATATTGTACGTGATATTCTATTCACCCTATTTTCTAAACCCCAGATTGGAGGGTAAAGCTTGCGATCTGGTTCAGCCACTTCCTGCTTGATCAAGTTCATGATAGGTTCGTAAATGTGCTTGACATATCTATTGTCTGCCCCCCAGGCATCAACGGCTAGTCGATGCTTTTTGAGAAGAAACTCCCGAAAGTGTTTCATGTATGGCGTATCCTGGGAGACAAATACCATTCCTTGAAAGCCGATGTCCTTGTAGAGCCAGATCGACCAGCTGAGGGAGTCCTAGGACGCAGAAATAAATAACAAGATGGAAAGATCCATGTGGAAATAGCAGCACCTTCCGATATATCTCCAATTGGTCCTTCAGAACCATGTACCGCCCCCGGTTTATCTCCTCCGTCTCCTCGCCGTCATACTCCATTCTACCATAGACAGGCCCCCATTCCCCATTCCAGACGCACAACCCTCTGTCGTCCATCCATCTCCGTTTCCTCACATAAGCTAATTTCATTTGAGCTTTTTGATCGTCAGTACCTTTGTAAACTTCTGGAGAAGTTGGGAACCCAAAGGTCGAGTAATCGTGGATTGCGAAAGCAACATTAGCGCCCCATCTAGTCGTGGAGTCTTCGGGGAACTTGGTGAAATCGGTCGCAAATGTGTTTCCATCAAGAAACAAGATGTGGTGGGAATCTATGGCATTAATGGCACCGTAGGTTCTGTCGTAAATGTCAATGAGACCAGCATGGCGAGGATCAGGATCAGCTGGTTCATTCATGAGCTGCACAAGGTGACATTCAGTGGGCACAAATCCTCGTTCTGCAAACTTACATTGTATCCCGCTACCCAATGATTCTCCTTGTAATGCTCAGCGATCTGTGTCCAAAGCCAGACAAATCGATCCTGGAAGTCTTTGTGTTTCCAGAAATTACCAAGATGGGTTCCAGCATCAGCATGCCAACCCCCGCTTTGTCTAGCTCAGGATTGTCAATAAGAGCTTTTTGAGCTTCAGAGCTACCTTCAACTTACCCTCCAGGTGCCGAATGAAGATCAATAATCGTATAGATGCTTTCTGCAGCACACAACGAGACTACTCGATCCAGGTGTTTAAATGCATCTTTCTTGAGAATCCGAGGATTCATATCGTCTGAAGTGATATAAACCATGTGAGGCTCTTGACCACTAGCAGGAAGCGTATTATACCTTCAAAATGGTGGTAGTTGACAGCTATCCGGACACAATTCAGACCTAAGGATTTGAAAAACCTTGCGTCTGCCTCAGCAAAGAAATTGTCCAAGAACTGTAAATCAAGCTTGTGAACAAAGCTCAAGCGCTCAGAAAAAATATATATTGAACCTTTTCGAAGAATAACGATGCTTTCTCGACTCCGATAGCCTCAGCTAAAGCTTCTCGGATATGGAATTCACATCCGGGGAAGCCTGCGCATTATACGTATGCACAAGTATACAAGAATATTGTAGGAAAAACGCGGAGCGTTCCAAAAGCAGACTCGATACACACCGGATATGAAGTTCTCCATCCTGTGTAGAGATATACCAGCATCGTCTCTGATAATAGATATGAATATATTCGACAACGTACATCATCCATCCTCCAAGTCCTGCGCCTAGTAGAACGAAGGGGGATCCAGTGCCATCAACAAATTGATTCCCACTGACTTTGAGATAGGACATTGTTGGTGTCAGATTAAGAAAGAACGGTCCGGAGGTCTAATGTTGTTTGTTCTACAATAAGTGCAAATGCACATGCAGTCCCACAAAGATAAAGACAGTTGTATTCTGTTGAGCATCAGAATATGGAGAAAAGGGAATAATGTAATTTATATACAGATGTGCGAGGGCAATGTCAGTTGCAAGATGCAATGAAGAGTGTGCAAAGAAGAGAATAGATAAGTACATTCGATTGAAAGCATAAGTAACACACATTGCAAAAGTAATGAAGCTTGGAAGCAAATTGAAGTAGTAATGTAAATAATTATGCATGATACATATCAGAAATGTGACAGGTAAAAAATGAATATCCGAATCCTCGAACGCAAGGTAAGAACCCTATGCAAATGATGATACTATACTTGTAGAAGAAAGCCCGAATGAAACAAACACAACCTCCGCCACTGCTACCGTTATCGTCACATTACATATTCGCTCCGTCCCAGCTTGCCCTCTTCCGCTTATTTGTCTCACTCCTCTCACTGCTGTTGTCACTCCTCAAAACCAAATCCTGCGGGCACACACTCGAGCTGGCGCTCATCACGTTCGCAGTGCTCTGTCCTCTCTGATGATGGCCGAAGTGGCTTGAACGGCGGCTCTTCAATCCCTGATGAGAAGGTGCATGTGAATGAGAGAGTGAATGCGACCTCATCGGTGGAGGTGAAGGATGACTATGAGCTAGTACACCGTTAGTTCCGACCTCGGATTTGGTAACGTTGGAGGTGTCCTGAATAACACTTTTTCCCCCTCGGACACCGTCCGGCACCATCCGCCTACCGGCCAACGTAAAGGCGTTACCTGTTAAGGACGATGTTGACCGAGTACTCTGTGCTAGATCCAGAGCCTGTCGTGAAGATCCAGTGTCCGACGAGTCTGGCATCGTAGACATTATTCCTCCTCCATTCACGTTCATTCCACCACTAAGATTACCACCGTAATAATGCAGATCCAAGAATGGTAGATTGTACAGGTTCTCGCTCTGCGTCGCGAGAAACAGGGATGCAAATGTTGGCGGGTTGGGTAAAGGGATCTGGGCCGCAGCGGCAGGAGTAGACAGGTCGCCTATTGGAGAGGCTGTCGACTGCTGCAATGGCGAGGCAGATTGATCCGTAGAACTCATACTAGTAGGCGGTTCATATTGATAGTTTAACGACGACGAAGAAAGCCTGTTCATCTCTGGTTGAGAATTCGCATGTGGCATTTGTAGCAAGTCCGGACTTTCTAACCCCATGCGATCAACGGGCGGGACTGAAACTGATCTCCCATGAGCGGAAGACGAGGAATTTTGATCCCCCGCTCTCCTTGATGTCTTCCGCAGTCTCCTCAAGGGCCTCCTTCGCGTTATCGGCGTTGCAGGCGGGGTAAGGTGCTGTTCGTCGTCATCTGAAGGATAGTCAAGATTATCATGATCACTCTCAGGCAGGTGCAGGAGATCATTTTTGCCTTCAAC